>JAMLFY010000006.1:8021992-9383038 GCA_030441495.1 Dalbergia oliveri
TTATCTTATTCTAATATTTTATATCATGTTCCATATGGGAAAATATAATTATGTATTGTAGTTTTATGGAAACTGACAATTGTAATATTGTTTTAAATTTTCCTTATATATAAAGTTTAGGAACATGATTATACTTTTTCTCATATTATATGGAATAATCCTTTTGTAAAAATTTTGTCATCTAATTTATGAGTCAAGTGGGAGAATATTAGATTTTGTATGGATTGTATGGACTTGCATAAATTAGTATTGGATTTAATTTGAAAATCCAAAATTATTATGTGTAAAAATATTATAACACATTGTGATTTCAAAAATATTGAGTTTTGGTTGTTTTAAGCTGCTTATGTAAAATTTGTTATGGTCTTAATATTATTTGATTTTGACTAAAATTCCACTTGACATAAAGAGAAAGTTGTTTTGAGGTGGCGTTATACACTATTATGAAATAAGAAAATAATTATGAGTTTGAATTATTCTTTATGTTTTGTTTACAAGCAAATGTTGTTTTATTTTGAGGAAATTTAGCTTAAAATCTTATCCTTTGTTGATTATTGTGTCTCTTCTGGATATTGTGACTATTTTCTTGGATATATTTAAATTTTGGTTTTGCCCCTATTTTCAGTTTACAGTTTTAACCTCTGATGAGGTAATTTAAGATTATTGGCTTTTGAATAATATTGCAACTATTGTGGCATTAAAGTTATATTGATAATGAACTTTCCATCGGTTTGTCTTTATTGATATAATTCTTAATGAGTTGATAATCATGGTTTTAGAGTTTTAGATATCCTCTTCGGTACTAGCTCTAATAGCATGATTTTATTGTGTATGAGCATTAGCTCCTAATAATATTAGGAGTAATTACTATTGTTGGGCAATTTGGTAGCAATCCAATATTTATAACCTTTTACAAATATTGTTGGATTATATAGAATGGACATACCCTTATAATATTATCTATTATCTGATATAATTTTGGATTGCAAATATTGTTGGGTTATGTAGATAATAAACATACCCTTTGGTGTGATCATTATTTGACATAATCATTGGATGATAGAAAAAATAATTTGAATTAAATTGTTTAATAATTTTATATTATTGTTATTAATTTTCTCTATCATGTTAGAGAGTCTTGTATATTGTGATTTAGGAACAGTTCGGATTACAATGATTAAGAATTATAGCATCAATTAATCGCTAAATAATGAACGTTGAGAAAACCAAATTAATTTATACTCATTATAATATTCTGTTATATGGTTTTCTCTTTCCTTATTGTTGTTATTGCATTGGTTATCTTGTAGAGCTTATGTAAAAGGACATTGTTGAGTCTCTTGGATTATCTCATGATGTTTTTGCTTCCCATTAATGTTAAAATTTTGTTATATGGGAGTTAGACTTTATGTTTGTTATGTCCTTCCTGTTGGTTTGTAAGTCTAAAATGCTTCCGCTGACAACTTACTTGTGCTCAATGAGGATCTAATTATTTTGTGATGACAGAGAGAGAGATATTTGTTGTACAATGTCAATTGGACATTGATGATCTCCTAGATTATTTTGGCAGAGTATGTTTAACAATTTTTGTGAGATTCTATTATAAACGGAAATGACTCTCACTCTTGTGTCTTCTATTTTGTACTTTTGTTGCCAGAGAGAATAATGATAAGTTCAAACTTATATGAGTACTCTACTAGAGTTCATTGATCCCACTACTATTTATTCTGTACCATTAGAGTATTTTGAAATTTTGTGACCTCTAATGGAAATATTTATAATATTTTTGATATGTTGGATTTATGTGCACTATTATTATCATTATGTTGTTGCCTTGAGATTAATTTGACAAGTTGTGATAAACTATTCTCAAGTTATTGCAGAACTTATTGTTATTGATCCCCTAACCAAAGGCTAGCCATTAAAGTTTATTGTTGGTTACATAACCCGTATGGGCAAATTGAGGTCTCTTTGGTATTTTGGGTTAGTGGGAAGTAGTTCTCTATGTTATATGATCTCATATGTTATTGTCATTTAAGCCTAACGGCGGGTTATTGATATAATTAGTATAATGGCAAGTTATTGAAATATTTTGGACACATTTTCAATTTGTTGTTATCCTGAGATATTTTGTTAAATCTCAAGTAATCTCTTTAGTTGGATGCTTATGTTGTCATATTTTGTTGTTATTATTGATGTTGATGATGTTCCTATTCCTATTCTAATAAATTATTAGTTATTGGTGCTATGCACACTTTTATGTTAATATAGCACATTATGAGACATTTTGGACCCAGTCTCATTTTGTTATTGTGCTGAGATTTGTTAGATCTCATTTAGCATCTTGCAGAATATGGGCCATTTTGTTGAAAATTGCTTTTAATCACATATTGATGTATAATTTTGTTGTGCATTTCCATTTATCCATGTACCACATTTTGTTGGGTCACCAGAAATAAGTATTTTGCATGTATGATATTAGCATCCTTCGAGTATGATTTTCTACATTGTTGATATTTGTTATCCTATTCTGGACCATTTGGTTGAAAGTGCTTTTATGGTTTTGACATCTTGTTACTCCACATATTGTAAATTAATTTGGGTATTGTTTTATAATGTTTTGATTTATGTTATCCAAATGGGAGATTGTTGGAATAATTTTGTGGATTAACATAAATAATGATGAATTTAATTTTAAGACCATTAATTTGATGTCAAACAATTATAATTTGTTGTTTAAGTCCAATGATTTGTGACCATTGTTGCTATTGGGCTAATTATTGTTAAGCATTGTTTATTGTGGGTATGTTTATGGGTCTTTGTGCATGGGCTTTACTATGATGGGTGGCTTAGCCCAACACTTTACAAGGAGTACACCTATCATTATGATCAGGTGCATGGTTAGTCATTGACACTATGACATAAAAACCTATTATGGAATAGGAGGAGTAAATCTCCTGACTTTCTCTATTGGATTTCTCTTTGATCTCTTACATTTGTATTTTGTGTGTTAAGATTTAAGAGAAATTTATGAATCTGTTATTCTTCTTCCTCAACCTTTCAGGTAACTCTTATCGAATCTTTGATTGTGGTTGAACATTATATTTAGGATTAAATTGATCTATGTGATATAAGGATTTCATTCTGTTATTTATGATCTGATATATATGAAATTCCTCAATAAATAAAATAAATTGTTCCCAACTCAAGGATTGATCAAACCACCAATGGACCTTGCAAAATGCTATTCTATGGCATTTTCAAAAAAACTATTATTGGGATAACTTTCCCCTAATTAAGATTCCTATATAAGATTATTCCGCGATCCGCAGGGCTCCTATGTGTCATGGATTTTCATGCATAAGTTCAACATGAGAATTTGTTCTGCTGAATCCGCCTTTGTCCTTCTCCGAAACAAAATTTCTTTTTTTGTTTTGCTAATCCAAGGTTTGAATTCAAACTAAACCTGACAACAGACATCTTTGAAACTTCCGCACACTTATTTCATACTCAGCTCAGACTGGCCCACCGTATGTTGTTGCACACTCTTACAGTTAAGGTCCAAAATACACAGAATGAAAGCAAACAAAATTTATCATTCATAAACTTTTTTCGTAAGAAAAAATGTTCATTGATAATTCCTACATGAGCATCATTGGGTTTGAAACTTATTTTGTTTTTGCATCCTTTCTCTCTCTTCCGTGGTTTGAAAGTTGAAACACTATCCAGAAAATACCTCAGCTGCAGTGTCAGCCGTCGACGTAGAAAAGTGACCTCTAAGATCGTGACATGTGGCAGAGGTGATGCACCATGGACAAATTTTACGCATTCATGCATCTAAAATTCAAAAGCCAATGCAAGTGCATTTCAAACAGTTGCAGCTAGGTTTGACCACCCAACGCACCGTTGACAAATTTTAAGCATCTATGACTGGTAAAAAGGAGGAGAAAATACACTTGCAGTAGCAGATTGTTGCGGCAGAACACCGGGTTTACCTTTAATTAATTTCATACGTTATTATTTGTAAAATATTTTTATACTGTGAAATAATTTTTTTCTCGTAATTAATCTTCTGTTTAAGACACTATTAGACATTAAGTTTTATTTGAGAAAATTAAAATATTAAAATTACTTTAACTAACTGTTTATTTATATAATTATTTTTTTCATAATTAATTAATTATGTGAGACGTAATTTATATTTAGATATTTCAAAGTAAAATATAGTTACAAAATAATCTATGTTGTTCAGAATGCATAAAAAATACGTTTGTATAATAGATTACTGAAAATTGTATGAAATGATTTGTTTACATAGTATATAATATTATATAGTATTTGATAGGGTTAATTTAGTAAAAATATTATAATTCTAAATAAACAGTTTTTTTAATAATAAAATTTTTTATCTTAGAATTATTTGGTTTTTAAATTTAATCACTTTTCATAATTTTACCAAGCATCCTAAAAGTTTTTTAAAATAACTTTTTCATTTAAAAAAGTTATTTTTAGTTTTTACATATCCCCAAACATGCACGAAAAATGTGGACAATCATTTAATTAAATCTTATATATTTAAAAAATTATTCCTAACCCCAACACTAGAAGGTGGCAAGTTCCATATTTTATTTGTGAATAAGCATATACTTTCTTTTCTTAATCAATTTGTAACAACTGTGAGTAATTTTATAATTTCTTTTGTCTATTACTAATTACTACTTTAATTTTAATTACTTAACTAAATAGTCTTCAACTATTTCTCTCAACTAAATAATGTTCTTTTATATATTTTTCTCTTTCTTAATTAATTTATAATTGATAAAAGAATTTAGATAAAATGATTATTCGATAAATAAATATATTTAAGATTCATTCAATAAAATATTTCTTTATAAAACTCTTGAACGATTACGTCCCCACTCAAATAATCCATGCAACTTCACACGTGATGAGTTTCCAACAATGTAATTATAATAGTAAACTAAGATGTTTAATATATGTAAATATCTTCGTATTAGACAAATAACTTTTATTTCGAACTACTAATTACTAAAAAGTAGTATTATTTGTATCATTATTATAGACATCTTGTATTAGATACCTTGAGATATTACTTAAGAATAGTATTTTGTTCACAACTTTGTTATACAGCAATCTTACACCACAATCATAATTTTTTATCTTTTAATGCATCAATTTTCACTCTCACAAAAAGACAAAAAATATTATGAGTGTTGATGTATTTTTATTGTACAACTAATATTACTCATTATTTATATATCGGTTAATGCAAAACTGAACATGCTCAAAATCAATACACAACATTTCTATTACTCAAACGATGCCTTATATGAACGATGAGACATAGCATAATTAGTAACTAATTGGGCTTCTTCAATCTCTAAGAGAGATTTGATTTCTGATAATGTGTATGGAGAGGGTCTCATGACTAGAGACAACATCTATATTTGTCGGCTCTATGCCTCGAGAGGGGATTAATCATTGTTACAAATAGTGGTTATAAAAAAATAATGTCTTATATTTAATAAATACACAAACTCTATTTATATTTCGTACAACTTAATTATTTTACTTAATCAAAATGGATTTAATTTAACAAAAATATTGTTTGAACCACTAAAAATTGGGTACCAATTGGAACACCTACTTATTACCCTTAGATGTGATGATAGTCCCTCTATTCCATTCATTTATCACATCCATAGTGATAATAGTACTCTTAATTTAATGCACTTATAATGTAAATTTTTTTTATATTATTACATTCAATCAAATTATTTCATGTATATAACTTTTGAAATAATGAGGTGAGAGCCAACTATATTTTATTAATGTGGTAAGATTTGATTAGATGACTATGTAAAAAAAATTTATATTGTTAATCAAAATTAAACTTAATCAAATTTGCAAACTTAAATTTGACAAAAAAAAAATATGAATAAAATATACAATCGAATAATTAGATTAAAATAATGTGATAATAAAAACAAGGGTTTGAATAGTTTATAAGATAATTAATAATTCTGTGAAGAAAATGTATATTTTTGTGTGATTTAATTAGGTGAGAGAAAAGAAAGTCAAAGCAGTAATTAATATAGACCGCTAAAAGTACAAAGTTACCCCTAATTAGGAGTTGATTATTCCTCAGAAATAGAATACGCAAAGTTTGTTAGCAATTTCCTTTAAACAAATGGATCGACAAGTTTTCAGGTTTTTAATACATGCCTCCATTAAAACATTTTAAAACATGGCTCCAGCATTAAAACATTTGAAAACTTGGTTTTCTTTATTTCTTTAAGGCTATTGGGTAGAAAAATCCTTAAACAAATATTAAAGCTATAAATTTAGTCAGAATTTTTGTTTTTAAGATAACGCTATATTTTTGTCGTCAAAATAACGCGATATGTTTCTCAACAACCACTATAATTTTTATCTAAAAATCTGGTAATATTTTCTAGATGTGTAATATAAATGTATAATTAATATGCCTAAGACTATTAATTATTAATAAAAGTCAAAGAGATTTAATCACGGTCAAAGTTGAATTTATATAAAAAGAATAATACAAGTCATGTTTACACATATCTAAAGCGGTTTAATTTTTTTAGAGTAAATAATGCCCATGAGAGTAGTTCATTCGAGATTTATTCCTTTTTTATTATAGATTAGTTAAAATTAAGAAAGATTCAAAAAGATTTTATGCCTTTATTTTCTAATAATAATCGATCCCATTTAATTTTCTTCTAAAAGATGTAACTAGTATATTATATTATAATTAAAATTGGGCCGACATAATTTCCCAAAATATTCGAAAAAGATCCATTCGTTACTTTTGTCTAGAAATTTTCTTCTGTTACGTTGCCAACACACTATATATTCATATCATATATAATCTCCTTTCATACCTTAATATATTTATAGGGCCACTTGCTCTTACCCAAGAAGGCAAACCCTTCTTTTCTTCTTCTTCTTCATTCCGCAAACACTCTCTCATAAAACACACACATCATTTTACATTTCTCTATGCTTTATCTCAGACAATGGGCGAAATCGAAGTTCCTCAATTTTTCCTGTGTCCCATTTCGCTTCAAATCATGAAGGACCCCGTGACCACCGTGACAGGCATAACATACGACAGGGAAAACATCGAGCGCTGGCTGCTAACAGCCAAGGATTGTGTCTGCCCCGTTACCAAGCAACCATTGCAAAGAAACTCGGACTTCTTGACCCCAAACCACACCCTTCGAAGGCTGATCCAAGCGTGCTCGGCGAACGAATCCAACGGTGTCGATCGGATTCCGACCCCAAGATCCCCTCTCGACAGGCCTCAAGTCCGGAAGCTCCTCAAGGATCTTGAGGTTCCTCGCAGCTTCAAACGGCATTGGAGAAGATGCATGGTCAAGCCACGGAAAGCGAGAGGAATAGAAGGTGCATGGCTGAAGAAGGGGTAGCCAAGGCCATGGTTGACGTGATAACAAAGAGTTTCAAGCAAGGTAATGAAAACTTTATGAATCAAAACTTACGTTACGAATGAACAAGAGGATCTCATCTAATCAGATTCTTGCATTTACGACTTCTGATAAGGTGTGCTCAAAGATAAATTTATTTTGTTAACATGTAATCGGTTAAGAAAATATTTTATCATTTTTATTTGACAAGTTTAGTTTTAATATATTGATAGTTATATATTAAAATTAGATGATCATGTTATATTATCAGTGTATTAAAATTAAATGCTTATATAATATATTTGCATTTGTCTTAGTTTTGAAAACAAATTCATTCATAATGTTGACTTAAAATAGATGAGTAATATTTATGAAAATTAATATTTTCAATTAAAAACTTGCCTTTTTGTGTGTGAAATACTGTTACACTAATTAAGATGAATTAGATAACAATAAAATGTAATAAAAAACTTATAATCAAAGATAAGAGCAAAGTAAAATTAAATCTAACTAGAATGGAATTGTTATTTTTGCTTTGTCATCAGGTAAGACCACGTGCCTTGAAGAAGCTCTAAGAATTCTTCATCTGCTATGGAGTACTTCACCATCCATAGCCGGCAATAACATGAGGCCCGTGGTAGGTGAAACCTTGGACTTCATCAACTCGTTGACTTGGATTTTGCAACAACTTCAAAATGATAACTACGTCAAGATGGTAAACGAAGCAATGCCAATACTGAAGTTAACAACCGAATTCACAGACTCAACCCTCTTAGGAAACTTAAACCGCGAGTTCTTCATAGAAATCGTGAACGTGATGAGAAATAGAGCAATTTCTCGACAAGCCATTAATTCCTCCTTGCATGTACTCATAGAAACGTGCCCTTTGGGTAGGAACAGAACAAAGATTGTGGAATCAGGTGCAGTCACTGAACTCATCGAGCTTGCACTGGAGAAGACAGAGAAGAACCTAACCGAGCTCATATTCAACCTTTTGGCGCACCTTTGTTGTTGTGCTGAAGGGAGGGAACAGTTTCTGAAGCACTCAGCTGGGATCGCAGTGCTTTCCAAGAGGACTTTGAGGGTTTCCCCTGCAACCGATGATCGAGCCCTTCATGTATTTTCATTGATATCGAAGTTTTCGGCATCGAATGAGGTTGTTCATGAGATGCTCAGGGTTGGTGCTGTGTCAAAGCTTTGCATGGTGATGCAAGCAGACTGTGCTTCCTATTTGAAAGATAAGGCACGGGAGATTCTTAGGATGCACTCCAAAGCTTGGAACAATTCTCCTTGTATTCAATTGTATTTGTTAACAAGACACCAAAGGTGATGCTTGATTATTTAATTATCAGAAGCTTCTTCTTTTTTCTTTTATTAAATACCTATTTCGGTCCTGGGAAAAAATTATCTTCAGAATTTAAAAGCACTTCACTATGACAATGTAAAACAGGGACAAATTGATTCATTTGTATAAATCCATACAATTAAAAAAATACTGTTTGAAATGATATAGATGAACCAATTTATTTATCCTTTCAATTGTGAAGGAACGGATTTGGAATTTTTAAATTTTGAAGAACTTAGCTGTTTTGTTTAAAAATAGTTTTCAATTTTCAGTTTTCCTTTTGCAAATCTGAAAGCTGAACTATTCAAAGCGACAAGTTAATAATTTTTCCAAATATATTTCTAAGAGAAAAATTTGGATATTTCTTCTCCTTCTTCTGGGGATTTTATTTTTCATCCTCCATTTTTCGGCCTTGGTATAGTTTAGTCTTTATCAATCAAAAATCAAGTGTACAAAGTTTGAAGAAAGAAACTTTTTGGCTGTGTGTGTTGTCTACAGTAGTACGTGTGTGGTTGACTTGGTAGTAAACATGTTGGTTGTGTGTCTTATGCGCATTTGATCAGCAGCCGACAACTACGACAAAAGGGAGAAGGGGACGATAAGATTAACATTCTCGTTTGAAAGCCAAAAGCAAAAGCATTTTATAGTATTGATCCATGTGCTGCAATTTTACACGTGTTCTAAATTGCTTCTCGTTTTTAGGGGGTCTTCTTAAATTATCTTGAAATATTGTAGGTCAGTGATGCTCACAAAAATTTCACTGTTGATTCAAATCTGTTTCAATATAATAGGTTATTATTCTTTTGGAGTAAAAGCATTGTATTAATGGTAAATTTTGTCAGAAGCAGACTGACAATCAACTTGATCAAGAAACTGTGTCATAGGTCATTGATTCAACTAATAGATCACTAACTCACTGGTTGGTCTAGTGGTACAAGAGACGCAACCATGCTTCACTTTTGATTTCGAAAACTATGATTCATAGTATAGTATTGGATGAAGAATAATACAATGAACAAAAAGTAAATGAAGGGAAATTAAACCAACGTCAATTCTTTATTAATTTTTCCTTCGTTTGTTTGTACGACAGGTGATGGAGGCAGAGAATGAGAATGACGTGAAAGAAAATGTGTTTTCTTATTTGAACATTTAATAATAGATAAAAAGGAAAAGAAGGGAATATTTCCACCTCTTTATCCTTATTTTGGCCCTTGAATTTGAGGTGGAATGAGGAAAAACTGAAAATTTAAAAGGTCAATTATAAATGTTCCATTCCATTTATTCGTAGTATAACTTATTAATCTTCCAAACAGTAATTATGTCCGCCCTCTTTCTTTTCCTGTTTCATCACTTTCTACTAATTCTAATTCGTTTCTTACAATTTGATTGAGTTTTTACGGCTCATGTGTCCTTGTAATTTTGTATTTTTTCTCATTCATATTATTCGAGGTTGTGTTCGTGGCTTGTCGTGTTTTATGCCCGTGCTTCATATATAAAATATAAGATATTCTCTTTGTTTTATAATAATTGTCCATTTTTTACTTTTTCATGTTTTAAAATATCTGTTCATTTATATTATCTAGGAAATAAAAATTTTTTCTTCCATTTATACCCTTATTATAAGTATATTAGTTAAGTAATTAATATAATATATTTATCAAGATGAATAATAATGACTAGAGAATAATATTTTTGTTAACTCATATAATTTTCTACATTTACAATATTTTTTTGGTTTTCCATAATATATGTATTGTTTGGTCTTTATCAGTTATTGTGAAACAGATGGAGTATCTCTTATAACTTTGCTATCATGTTGTATATATTAAAAAATGAATTTAATTTATTTACAGTGATAGTATAAGATAGAATTTAAGAATAATGACAAATCATAATAAATAATTGCTTATCATCATAACTATTCATCACGACTTATTTTTTTCCGTTTATTGACTAACCGTGTAAATTTATTTTACTTATTATCAGTGCATATGAATTAATTTCCAAAAAACAAGCCTATACATAGTTGTATAAATTTCCATTTTGATTATTCAAAAGTATATGAGATATCACATCTTTTATTTATAAATAAGGTTTAATTTTGATGTTTTAAAGTTGTATACACTATCACTTAATCATATATTATTTTATCAGTAAATATGTTTGACTCATAAATTCACTAAATCATAAAATATGAGATGGTTCTTAGAAATTTTAATTTATAATTGATAAATATTCTAAAATTTCTATTATTTATCATTGATCTAATTCTTAATATGACATGTAATAAATAGATATTATAATTGAGATTAGGTGCTAGGATTACTTGGAACAATAGAGATTGATGAATCCATGACTCTGTTTCCTTTGGCATATGAGAGAAACCAAGCAAGAGAGCCTCGTATCACCCTTCAGTTTCAGACACGTTCTGTTTCAATGGGACAATAGTCACACTGAAGTAGTTCAAGGCGGGCTTCTCCTAAGGAACAAAATGATCCAAACCTATCCATTATGGCTTAGCCTATTTACAATAACCAAAACATATCCACTATTAACAAAAATTAACATAATTAAGGCTAATAACAAAAATTAATCAGAAAATTGGCTAAATAATATGGTTTAATATTTTTTGGTATCTAATTAATCTGGAATCAAAATTAAAATTATAACAAAATATAATTTATATCAGTTTACATACATAAAATATCCAACAGGTTCGAGATGATAATGTGAAAAAAGTTTATGTTGTTAAGACATCGAAATCAAATCTTTATAAATATGTTGAATCGGTCAATCATAGAATATATGCGATGTTAAAGTAGTCTTTTATAATATCACAGTTTTCATATGTCTTTAAAATGATATCAAGTGAATATTTGAAAGAAAAATTAGCGGAATTGGTTATAATCGAACGATTAATAATATAGTCACTAGAGGACCACAAAATTGATTTAAAATAATGAATTTGCAAAATTGGATTTGGTTAAGCAGAACATGTACATAATCAACGCTATTCATTTAAATGCATTTTGTGGTATGGTCCATGATGATGAAGCCGCCAAGTAAAACATTTTAAGACTTGGACGTTTCTGCTTAGGAAGTGCATATGGAGACAATTAGGAATAACTTGTTGTATAAGAGAAGTGGTTGGACGAAGATTCACTTAAGAGTAAAAACCCATAACCCGACGCAATCAATCTATGTGTCAAGTCTCAATGGCTCATATTTGAATTCCATTTAATTTTCTCATGCTTCACTATGACAGATTCAGGCTCTAAGCCAGGTGATTATGGATTTCATCGAATTGAATGTTTCTTTTATTGACGTGTGCTTCCTCTCTTTCCCTCCAAAATTTCAACTCACAATATATTCTTAATAATCACTCTTAACAAATTATGTAATTTTAATATATTAAAAAGTGAATCTATTTAGCTGCATGCAAGTCCTATCTGCCATGTGTAGTGCGTATAGTTCATTTGCAAATTAATGTTGCAACAGAAATTCATTAACAACCGCTCTATCGATTGATTCCGTCGATGCCCAAGATAAAGCATCCATTATTTTATACACATGCATAGATATTATAACTCGAAGCTTCATTTGGCAATTTTCTTATTTCTAATATATTTATTTATCCTAATTTTCTATAGAGTACGTAAAACAACGTCTTGGTACAATTAATTATTAGGACTTTATTTTATTTAATTCATTTATCAATTTTATACATGCATTAAATCTTTGACCATCAATGTCAGAGTCAATCCACGACAAAAAATTTGATATTAAATAATTAGCCACCAAATGCTTACATACAAGCTCGTAAATGATTGGTCTAAGGAAATTCCTAACACGTCTGGATTATTCTCACTACCGGTCAAGTTTACAGTAGTCATTGTGTTGAGCGTTTCTCCATTAATTCTCAATCGAAGGAGAGAGAAGGATTTGGGATTTTCCTTTTTTTTTTTTTTTCAAGTTGGGGGATGTTAGAGTATGTAATTGAGATTAGTAGTTGGTTAAAAATTGTTAATTTGGTTAGAAATTAAATTAGTTGGTGATTAATTACACTCCTTAGTCTATACAAGAGTGTTTATCACTTATATTTTTCCTCTTTTCATCTCATTTGTAAAATACATATTTCAGATTTCTCTCAATTTCTCTCAACCCTATGTATCTCTTTTTCTATTGCCATCCATGAAATTCAACAGAGGATTTCAAATTCCATCAATTTGAACTCATATTTTGAGATAATGAAAGAATATCAACTATGAGATTCAATAATGTGAGATCAGTTTAATGGTGTGAAATTCATTAAAGCATTTAATTCAATTTATATGTCCCATTTAATATCACTATTTTTTTAAGTATGTTTGAAAAATATTTCTATTAAGATGGATTCTCACATGCAGTTAAAGGTCAATGCCTTCGCTGCGTGTGATGTGGCCAATGGGAAGGTGACGTGTGGCAGTGTGGCTAGGCATGGTTGATGTTGAAATGTAATTGTTCGCAATAAGAAGGTAAAAAAGACCATATGGGATGGTCTAGAAAACAAATATGAAACAAAAATGATTTAAGAAAAATGAGTCGAAATTTCTGGAATTTTTAAGAAAAATGAAAATAAAAGTCAATAGTAAGTGGAACATTTTGACGGCAGCAGCAACGGCAACGCATTCCGTTGGTGGTGTTTATTGGACACCACACAAAACTCATACATTAGATTGCAAAATAATAACTACAAATCAAATCCGCAAAATATGTTGCAAATTCTGAAAAATACAAGAACACTACATATACATTGCAATCTTTTATCGAGGCTTACTAAACGGGTCTCACAAATCGGCTCTATTTTTGCAAAAAATAGTATCTTCTTTCCCGAAATTGGCCGCTAACTCCAACGGCCTTTCTACCCACCCCTACAGCCAAAAACAACTACTGCGATTCTACATGAAAATGGAGACCATTCCACCATCACGCGTTGCCTCCAACATTGCATCGCAATAGACCAGTCCTGCTTCCAACAAGCGCTGCTAACGTTCCCAAACGAAGAACGAGCTCCGCCGCACTACCACCTGCACCACTGAACCAGAAATAGATCAGCGCTCCACCAATCTACAACGAAGACTAACCGCCACTACAGGATCGAACCGACAACAATTGGATTAGGGCTTTTCGATGACGGAGATATGGAGACAATCGTTATGAACTTTGGGGTTAAACTTTTTCTTTTTACAAAAAAAAATTGTTTTATTTTTAATATCATTCTTTTAGCTTTTTAAACAAAAATACAAAACAAAATGCCTAAATTATCCTATTAGTCTTAACCTACATTTTACACACAATTAATCACTCAGTAACATGATCTCATTGAACAACAATGTGTCATGGTGCTAACCATACACATCTCACCTACATGATAGGATTGACCAATGCATGTAGGGGAGTAGGCATCTTCTATTAAATGTTAGTATTTGCACTCTAACTCTTCATGGAGGGGAGAAAATGAAACATACCATATATCCTTTACTTCTCGCCTTTCCAGATGGAGGAAATTAATATTGTACTTTTTCCTTTTTACTAGTCCAAGTTTGATTTAAGTATATCAATCCGCGGTGGATGAGCTATCACATCTTAAAACTTAGCTTTTTCTCTCTCGTCCATACATAAATAAGAAATTGAGAAATTATGTCACTCAAGTTTGCGAAATGACGAGTAATCGCTTCAATTAGCACAACTACTAAAGAATCCTAGAACTCTTCAAGACTTTTACAATTACCTAACCCGCTTAATTCGAGCGACACACGAGAGACATTTTCCTAAATCCCTTGCTCAAAACCCTGTATTCCTCTGGATGCTCTCAAAATGGCTTACCCACCGCGTCACACTTAATTAGCATCAAGGATTTACTTGAATAACAATATTTTCATGTTAGTAATATATGTATCAAATTAAAGTATAACATGTTACGAGGAAACAAATTATACAAGTAATAAAATTAGAGTTTAATTTGAATATACTGCTGATATAAAATAATTTTACAATTATATTAATCATGTATTATCATATTAATAAAAATGTTTAACTTAACTACCCACTAACTAGATAGTCATACAAATAGGAGCACAAAATTAGTTGATAGTATAAAATTTTTTTTATACTATGCACTAAAGTTAAACTCATGAAATTAATAGACCTAGCTTCAACTATATTTGTATTGCTTTTTTTTTTTTATAGAAATATTTAGGAAAAAAGATATTATAACATTCCATTTTGTGTAGACACTCAACACACAAAAGAAATAGAGAAAGATGCATAAAGAGAATTAGTGGAGAATAAAAAAAAAAAGATGTGATTCCATATTTTTCATAGAACTATATAGAAAAAGATATTCTAACATGCATTCCATTTTATGTAGACATCCAACACACAAAAGAAATAGAGAGAAAGATGTGCAAAGGGAATTAGTGGACAATAAAAAATAAGATGTGATTCCATATATATATATATATATTTTATGAGAAGGATGTTTAGGTGTTTGAAATTTTGAGTTGTAGAAATAACACCATCTCAACTATTTATACCTTTGCATTTAATAAAGGTACAACAGAAATCACCACACAAGTACACAACTATCATCCATAAGCAATTTAATTTAACTTGCATATATAAAACTTTGATTTCATATCAATTAAACATTAAAATCTTATATCTTTCTCTTTGCTAATTGAATGAATGTGTTTTTTTTTACCTCCTCCTGTATCACTGATCTCTTTATTATTTTGTTGGGCCGACACTTGATATTGAAATCAGTAGTATTTACGTGCTAGCCGGTGTAGCCCTGTCAACGTGGCGGCGTTTACCTAGAATGCGTTAATGTCAGGGACCAGATGAGATGTGTGTGATACGGCGGTTAACTGCTACAAGACCTATTTTGTTTCAGTTTTTTAATTTTTAATTTTTATTTTCAATTTTTCATATTTTATAAAGAAAATAATAAAAATTTTAAAATTTACAAAATTTAATTTTTAATTTTTAATATTTTTTTTATATAATCCTAAAAATTAAAAAATCAAAAACTGAAAATAAAAAATCAAAACCAAACATGCCCTGAGTTCTCGGGTCAGACCCATAGGCCATAGCCATCACTACTTGAATAAGTTGGGGCCCAACGAACCTACCATTACCAATCAGCGTCCGTGGGCTTTATTCAAATCTTGGATCCCACGATTCGGATTTGTTGCTACACTACACAACTAGGGCCGACCAAAAACTAACATCTAGACTCTGACCAAAAAGAGCTACACCACACTACAAGAAAAGATTGACACGCGTCAACACTGGTGAGAGATGAGTATGTGACCCAAAAACACTTTATAGATAAATAAAAATGTTATTTTAACATATTTTTTTCCCTTAAACACCCAACACTCTTCTCATATAAATGAGATGGACCACTTGCTTTTTTTTCCCCTATTTTCTTCCATCTTCTTCCTCTATAATATTCTATTTTATCTCTCTATATGTCTTGAGTGTTCTATTCTTTGGGTGTTAAAATTTTTTTAATATTATTTTATTTTATTTATTTTTTATCCTAGTCATGTCATGCTTGAAAAGGTCTCAATCAATTATGTAAAATATAATAATTTTGATTTGTCAATAGTGATATTATATGTATATAATATTCATAGGTATAATCGACTAAATATTATTTTATAGATTCTAAACTACTTCAATAAGATCTACATTCTATTAAACAATAGATGAGATGTGTTAATAAGTTCTCTATGAATTATATACATGAGAAATTCTTAGGTGTCTTAGAATAAGATAAAATATTTGCTTAGATTTATTTAGAAATTAACAAATTAGCTATTACATTAAAAATATAAGAGAAGGTAGGAGATAATAATGAACTCGCAAAATTTATATATCAATTAATAAATGAATCAGAGTAAGTGTTATCTTTTACTCTTGATGCAGGTAAGTATTCCTCTTATATACTCAGCATCTTTTCTTACTCAATGCTACATTGTTTAAAACTGATAACCTTCCGTCTATACTACGTACCTTGCCTTTTTTCTCTGCCAAGAGCATTATTAGGTAACCAGTACTTGAAAAATCGAGAGCATCCAGCAAAATCTAACTGCCATTTCCTGTGATTTCACCCAAGAGTTGGAGTGCTGGGATATACTTTATTTTCTAAGTTTGTCCAATAAGCGGAATATGACAGAAATTAAAGGCCATGTTTAATTGTAGTTCTCAGTACTATAGTTTAGATCAGTATAATAATTTGCAAAAATTGATATAAGGATTTTATTTTTCCTTTCATAATTATGAATTTATTTTGTATAATTAAATCCAATTATAACCTGTGTGTTGAAATGTTATCTCTCTAGCACCAGATACAAAAAAGAAAAATGAAAAAACTAGAAGAATTATGACCCAATTAGATCATGGATAGGATGATAGCAGAGGCACAGGAATACATGGTGAATTCTTCCAAACCGCAAGTGCAACTTTAGTATCTCCTTTGCCCTCTCTTTACTCTTGAAACTGCTATCCACTTGAAGCACCAAACACAACTTGGACACAGCACCAACATGCAACATCTCATGAAGGATCCTTGAAGTTGCCGAGTACCTACAAATGGAGGCCAAAATCCTAACCCCTCTATCACTTGCCACATGAGAGACCCTCAAGATTTTCTTGGACACAATGGCCACTCCTGCAGCATGGTTCAACAACTCTGCACGCCCTTCTGCACAACCACAAAGCTGATCCAAAGCTATTAAAATAAGCTCACAAGCCCTTCTTTCAGTGGCATCAAGAATGAGCTCGATGAGGACACAAACAGCACCACCCTCAACTGCTTTGATTCTGTTCCTACCCCATGGACATAGCTCCACTACAAGCTTCAATGCAGCCTTGGAAGCCTGGTGTGAAATCTGGTCACGCAGCACTCTCATTATCTCCACAAAGAGTTCAGTTTTCACACTTAACAATTGATTGGATCAGCCACCCCAAATGCTGACTTCAACAACATAGTGGCATAAGCTCTAGATTGGTAGTTCCCAAGCCTCAAAACTTGAAACAATGACTCAAGAAACTGAATGCCCTCGTTGTTGATAAGGTTCTTGAGCTGGTTTTCAGAAGGGTTTAGGTGAAACAAGACTTCAATAGCAGCTTCACTAACAAGAATAGTTGAACCATCTTGTTGGATAATGTTGATGATGTTGTTCTTCATTGTTGTTGCCACGAAGTCTATTGCTCCTGCAGACTCCAAACAGTTCTTGTTCCTTTCACCTTCAATTGCAATGGACCTAAGCCTTCTAAGGCAATTGAGTTGCTTGTCAGGGAACTTCTTTGCGTCAGAGAGGAGTTTCGCAATCTGAGGTGTGTCAACGGGTGGCTTTGGAGTTGGAATGCGTTCAACCCCAAGAGGCATTGAGGGTACACCAAGATTGGATCAACCTTCTTAGGGTGTGGTTTGGGGTGGGGAATGTGTCCAATAGAGGCTGCTTTGTAACGGGGCATGTGTTGTTCTTGCATGAAAATAACCATCTCTCTATGTTCTCTCTATCATATGTGATTCCAGTGCAAACCGTGACAGGATCTCTCATGAGTTGAAGGGAAATGGGACAGAGGAAATGAGCAGGAACATCAATTTCATCCATGTTTGGAAAGGATGTATATGAACTATATCTGGATATCCTTAATTATATGCGCACTGCCTAGGAAACAAAAGTGCTATCTATACTCAAAATGTAATAACTTGAAAAGTTATGTCAGATTTGATCTCCTAGTTGGAAGAATGGGAATAGAGAAAAATGTGGGGGAGTTGAATTGGCGATGAGAACTAAAATTTAATTTGTGAATTGTGAAGTAGTAGCTGTATTGAGGCACATTTAGTAGTGTCACGAAATATGTGGTAGAGAAGGGTACGAATCTTTATACAAGTTGTTGCAAACGATAAAGTCAACACACGGAAATTGAGAGACGATATGAGGGGAATTAATATATTAATCAGGGACCTTTAATTTTCCAAGGTTTCGGAAGCAGAAAAAAATATTAGCATTAATGGGTGATGAATTATAAGGTCTTTAGTAGCTAATAAAGTCGGTGTTGCAAATTGCAAATAAAGCCTTGTAGAGAGGCTTTTGACTTGCACTTATACACAATAAAATAATTATTTTTCTTTGATCTCTGCGCAGACCTTAATGTTTGCATGGCTGGTGCCCACAACTTCTAATGGGGCTCATGCATTGTGCCATGATTGGATGCCTTTCTCACGCTTTTCTCGGCTGCGTCCATCAATGCTCTCATTGATTGTTTACTAAGAAAAATGAAAGGAAAAAAAAATATATTCTTAATTTGTTGGGAGCTGAGAGTTGCATAGCTAGGGCAGTTGTTACGTACTCACAACTATAGGAGTATTTGTTATTGTTAATTTGACCACGGCCATTATGTTACGTTATCCATATCCTATATTTCTTAAATTCTTGCACTTTTGGCTGACAAAATTTGATAGATGCAAGCACCGAAAAAGATAACCCCTCCATTTTACAATAACCATTGATTTTTCACTTTTTCGTGTTTCAGAATAATTATTCATCTATAATATTTAGATAATATTAATTTTTTTATTCCACTTATATCTTTACTATAAATATATTAGTTAAATAATTAATATATTTACTGAGATGAATAATAATGTCTATAGAATGATAATTTTATCAATTTATATAATTTTCTACACTTATTAATATATATATATATATTTTATTTTCCTTTATATGTATATTGTTTGGGTTTTAATGGCTATTGTGAAAGGTGCCTACTCCATGAATGTGCCGGTCAATGGCTTCCATGCATGTGATATGCGTATAGGCTATAAGCATAACACATAGTGGTTCCTGTTATGAGTGATAATGATATGTGTAAAAAGCCATGGAGGGTAATTTAGGCTTTTCATTTTTTTTATATGATTGAGGTTCTGAAGTTTAGTTTTATTTTTGCATAAACCTTTTTAGTTTTTTTTAAGCGTAAAATATTTTGTATATTTAATTATGTTTAATATTAGGGCTCCAATTTTATTTAATTTTTTATTTCAAATTTTTGTTGTTATTGAATTCGGGTTGTCCTAAATTGTTAAGTGACAGTGGTTTCTTTATTTTTCCCATCCCTTTTTTTGACAAATTTTGGTTTTGTTTATATTTAATGTTTATATATTTTAATAGTAAATTTGTAAGTAATTCGGTGATAAAATTCTAGCAATATTCAGTACCTGTTTTTTTATTTTTATTTTCCTATTATGTTTATTTTGTTAATTTTAGGTCTTTTTAATATTCCTTTTTTATTTAAGTTATAAGGATTTGGTTGTCCAAACTCAATATATTATACATGATATTTTGAATTTTTATTTTTTTTATGTTGTTAATTTTAATTATTTTCAATATATATATTTTGTAATTTTAGAAAGTTTGGTTGTCAGAATTCTATAGAGTGTCAGTGATTCTTTATTTTATTATATTTATTTTTGTAAATAATTCATTTGTACAAGTTGTATATTTGTAATGATTTTTTGTGTTAAATCAAATTGAACACTTGAATTCTATATAAGTATAGTATTACTATTTGTAAAATAGAGTTGGAACATCCAAACTCCATATTTTGTACAGTAGTACTTTTTGTTAGGTTGCTGAATTTTTTTTTTTTTGGTATCTTTTAATTCTTATTGTTTTTAATATGTTGGAATAATTTGTATTTGTAGTGAAGAGTTTGTAACCAAATTTTCCTGTCATTAGGAATTACCGAATTATCGTAGGTAAATATTATATAAAATTTGAGACCAAACAATCCTTAATAAAGGAATATAACGTTAGAAGAGAAGTTAGGAGCAATTCGTGCAGTATAAACCCAAATTTCTGTACGTGTAAAATGACCAAAATACCCTGAGGTTATTTTCTCAGATAATGAGGATCGTGGGCCCCACCCATCCTCAAGGGGATGTTTTGATGTTAATAAGGGATTGTTTGTGTTATGTGTGTTAATAGAGGAGAAAATCCTAATTTTGAGCTCGACGCGCGAAATGACCAAAACGCCCTTACCTTTTTAACTCCGATTGCGTGCCGCTAGAGCGAACCTCACTAAAATGTGTTAAAAGGTGTTTTTAAGCCATGATTAACCATTGGTTAAGCTCGGGTGGTCTCGGGCAATTTTTAAGTAAAATGACCGTTTTGCCCTCTTTTGCAGTTTTACAAATTTTGAGATTTTTGATTCGTCTAACGAAACCTAAGCAATATTAGGCTCAAATTAAAGCTTATTAAATTCTAATTATTAATCTAGAGTCAAAATTATTTATTTAAATTGATTAGAACCTAAAATTGCTTTAAAACACTCAAATTGCTTACTAATTCACCTAAGTCCTTAACCGTAAATTCTCTAAATTGCATGAATACCTTGCCTACACCTAAATAATACATGGAACACACAAAACCCTCTTCCATGAGGCTGTAATGCACGAAATAATTCAGCCATAATCATTAGAATTATTGCAAGATAATCACTAAAACAAAATGCCAAAAAATTCCCTAAAACATGGCATAAAACATGCCTTAAACAAAGAAATGATTTTCCTCCCTTTGTTCCCCATGAAAAATCCAAAAATTATGCCTCCTCCTCTTGTCATACATGAGCTTGAATTCCTCTATAAATATGCTTGCTTGAGGAGCCTTGGTCTTGCTCATAACTTACACAAATTCTAGTTTAGGAGCACCAAAAGCTCTCATTTCCTCCTCCTCTTGGCTGATTTCTTTCTTCAAGTTTTCAAGAATATTTTGCTTCATTTCACTCAAGGAAACCAAGTTCTCTTCCTTTCTTTCAAATCAAATTAGGTAGGGAGGTGTTTCTAAGTTCATTTTATGCTAAGACAAGTTATGTTAGCTCAAAAATGATGTTTTCATGAGCTTTCTTTTAGTTTTCATTTTCAGTTTCTTCTTCCTTTCTTTTTAAAGTATTTTGGCCATATGGCCTAGCTTATGATGAGACCATGGTTTGATGATGAGATTCTTAAGTGTTGGTTGCAAAGCTTTCACAAGTTAGATCTCTAAAACTTGAAGGTTTCACTAGTTTCCAAAGCTTTAAAATTTCAGTTTTTCTTTCCTTATTTTCCTTTCATGGTTTCGGCCAAATGGCCTAGGAAGGAATGAAATGATGGCTTGATGATGACCTTGAATATGGGTTGTAAATCCATCACAAGTTAGGCCTCTAAAGCTTGAACATTCCATTTAATGCAAAACTTTAAAGAATAATGTTTTTTATCTTGAGGTTTGAATATGAAATATGTATTTTTACTTTGTCTTGCTAAGATACATATATTGGGTTGAAAACATAATTCTCTTAAAGTCTTGAAGGAGCTTTAGTAAAAAGATCAAGTGAACTTGCATCCATGTTTAAGTTTATGCCTTGCATAGCCATATTTATTTTATGTCATAAATTCTCAAGAATAAATAAATGAACTTGCATATCTCATGTTTAAATTTCAAGCTTGCATTTCATGTTTAAATTTCAAGTTGTCACTTAATCTCTAAAGATAATAAAGAAGTTGCATCTCATGTTTATTTTATGCTCTCACTTTATTTTATAATGGCTAAAAGAATCAATGCATGATGTTTATTTTATGTCATCACCTAAAAATCCTAGCTCAAAGACTTGCCTATGAATCATAAGCGAAGAAATGAGATAATTGGAGTTAAAGAATTTATTCTTAAGAAGTCTTGAGAATTGGAGCTTAAAAAAATAAATGTAATTCTCTTCTCCCTCACAATCTATGCGACTAGGCCGCTCTGGTTGCTTAAGATTATCTTCTCCTTCTCATTCCTATGCAATTACGCCTCAAGTTTCTTGCATCATGTTTATATTACAAGTTCTTGCATCATGTTTAATTTTCAAGTTATCACCTTAAATCTTAAAGATAAAGAAATGGAATTGCATATCATGTTTATAATTCCAAGCTATCACCTTATAAAGATAAGATTAAAATAAGGTTGCATAGCATGGTAATAATTCAAAGATGTCACCTAAATCTCTAAAGCTCAAGACTTGCTCCTTTTATCTTAAGTGAAAGATTTAATTATGAACATTCTTTCAAGTTATAAATCGGTCCCATGGTTAAGTTAGGCCTAAAGTCCTATGACTTCTTTCAAGTTTAACAAAAAGAATTAGTTCTAAAAGAGTTTTAAAACTTTGTAAGAATTTTATGGGAAGCTAGTAATTTATGTGTACTTAAAATATGATTTGATGCTTATTAAGAATTTGGTGTCATTGATTGATTCCCTGGTTTATATGTTATAGTTGTGTTGCAAACAATGAAAACTTATGCATGAAATAAAGACATATTCTGTTCCTGGAAGAAAGTGTATTCCTGTAAGAGTGCAATTTGGAAAATTCTGGCTAAGGAAAGATTTGGTATTTAAGCGTGTCCATTGTGACCCACCTCTCTTCCTGGGAATCTCCAGATGCATGATTACAGTTGGTATATATTATTTCGGCATAAGACTATAAATGAGAAAATGTTATGATGATTATGAATGAAGAATTGTATTATGATATAACATGCAAAGACTTAAAGGTGACTCAAAAATATGAGGAAATGATCCTTTGGACCCAATCAAACTATAGGCGGTGAAAAGGTGATTCTTGCCCCTAGTCTGTTCTCTCAAAAGGGTAGAGACGGAATTTTTACTTATCAAAAGGGATAAGTATGTGCTGACGACTAGCAAGGTATGAGCTCATAACCTAGATTACTCCCAAAAGGGTGGAGTATAGGGTGGCCCAGGAAAATGATGATGAAAGTAACTTTAAGTCACCTAAGAAACTAAGTAAATGCATTATGTGAATATGATGTTCTGCTATGCATAGTATTTATGAGATGATGATGAGAAATATGATGTTTTGTTATGCATAGTATTATGAAATGATGATGAGGAATATGATGTGATTTTATGCATAACTATGTTATTATATATGAAAGGAAAAGTTCATTATAAACATGACATGCTAAGTTTATGATGCATTATAAGACGCATGATTAAAGGGACGACCTCGGTAAAGTATATTTTCGAACTTAATAAATCAATCTTAGCATGCTCACTATTTCATAATAACCCAGAGGTTCCTGGGGACGATGATGATGACACAATGCATCATGAGGTGAGTACCTCCTGAGATTCTTTTTATAAGTTTCTCACTCCTTTATTTTTCTTTCCATCTCGTCTTCAGAAACGAAGGAAGCGTTCGTGAATCACATTGAGGCTCTCAGGGTAGTTGAACTTAAATCCCTAGTTTCACTCGTATATTAGATATCTATCCCTATCCCTGGAGTGTTATTACTAGGTGCCATTAATGGATGTCCTTCCATCCATATATTATTTATGTTTTATTAGATTGCCTACACTTAGTCTTATTCTGTTGGTAGGCAAAATATCTATATGATATGTAATATGGATGCTATGATGGAGCCAATATATTATGATGTGATGTTTGTAAATTCCTATGTGTCTTTTAAATTTTGCTAAATCATTCACGTTAAGCGCTCACGTTTTCAATTATGTTTAAAAAAAAAATGGCTCGTAATTTCACTAAGTATTTTCAAAGCATGATTAAACTGAAGCAAAGAGTAAAGTCTAGTAATTAATCAAACATTCCTAGGTGTATTGGGTTAATTATTAGGTGTTACAGTACTCATCCCTTTTAGTTTTTGTTTTTTTGTTTATATGATTGAGGTTTGTCAAGTTTATTTTTATTTCTGCATTTGTCTTACTTTTTAAGTTTTTTCTTAATTGTAATAATTTTTGTATATTTAATTATTTTTAATATAAGGGTTCTAATTATTTTATTTTTTATTTGAATTTTTTTTTGTCAGTTTGAGTTCTGAAAATATGTTAAGGCTTTTTTATTTTTCCTTTCCTTTTATTTTATTGTGACAAAGTGTAATAATTTTTTATATTTAATGGTTATATGTTTTAATTGTAATTTTAAAGAATTTGGTTGATTCAAATTGTGATCGTAATTTTGTAAATATTTAATTGTAACTTTCCTAATTTCTTTTTTTTTTTAACTTACCCCTAATATTTTTATCGCCATAATTTTTTCACTAAATTGACTTTCCTGCCCTTATTTTTCCAGCAAATCCGCTTCACTCCGTTTACTAGCAAAATGAAACATGGCCTCCTCGCAGGTGTCACCTCCTCATTCATCTGTGCCACACTATAACGTAGGCATTAAATCCAATTGCATCTAAAGCCTCATTGTGAAATGGAAGGAGTAATGAGTGGGTATGCTCATGAGATATGTGCTTGCAGTAAATTTCAACAATCACATGGAAAATGGAAAATTCACTCCCGAATCCATGATATAAGTTGTTTAAGATTATGCATAGGAATTAAAATAATGATTAGATTTTATTTATCTTTTAAAAAATAAAAATAAAAAATAAAAAAACCCTTTATTACTCATCAAAATAATTATCTCTCAATTAAATAATCATACTCACATCCATTCATTCTCACTTATCATAAATATAGGGGTAAAATGGATAAAAAGTAATTAATATTTTCTTAAAATGTGAAAACAACTTATATTTTAGATCAGCAAAAAATAAAAATGACTTATATTATGGACATGAGAAGTAGTAGCTAAGGTAAAGGCCTTATGTTATTTTTGAGAAATTTTTTCCATACATATTTTGCATTATATTATATTAGGAGAATATCATTTAGGTTAAATACTTTTTTTATAAAAATACTAAAACTAGAAAACCTTTTATTCGTCTTAGGGTAGTTTTTAATCTATTTGTTCTTCGTAGGCCCCTACACTCAACAACCACTGAACTTCTGTGTCTCATTATATTTATGGCCCTGAATGGCTCCAAATATAGTCAAAGACAAAACACCTATACGAAACAAGTTTACTTTTGGATGTATTAGCAAGTGCTTACTTTGTACATGCAACATGTACAACTAAGATTTGAATTTAGGCACTCATTTTTCTAATGCATGACATGAGATATGATAATGCACCGAACATACGCGCAGAAAACAAGCATTTCACGCGAAAGAGAATTCGTCACACACTAAAATCACGCATACTTGAAGTAAACAAATCGGCGGAGAAAATTAAATGCTAATGTCTTTGTTTTTTTATTTTCATTTTTAGCTGGAAATTTTTTTATGTACAGTTGTCGCTCGCATTGATGGTGTTTGAAAATTTCTTCTCTTCCAAAACAAAAATAAAATAAAAGAGTATACTACCTGTTATTATTATCTTTTTTAATATGTAAAGTCAGGTTTATAATTTAAGTCAATTTTGACGATCTGATCTAGATATCCATGTGCTGCAAAATTGAAGTTATCCTTCATTCACATGCCATCGGAAACTTCGAACCAATGGTGGACTAATACTATTTCAAAGGCGATTGATGGTTTCACACAGTTACAAATAAATTTACATCCAAGACAATAAATAATTAGGTAAAAACAGTTGTCTTGAATATAAATGATTCAATTTTAAATAGTTGCACTATTGTCATTTGTTAAAAAGACTAATCATGATAACATCTATCGTTTTTTGACAAACATGTTAACATTTATCTTAAACTATACATTTCAATGCAACAATAAGCAAAATTAATGTATTCATGAAAATTATACCCACAATAAATCAAGCTTCAATGTATCAATCTTAAATCACAATCTCGATCAGTTACAATTACTAGAAATTAGTTCACCTTAAGGATGGATTTAGTGTGACGATAAAGATGAGAGTGAACTCTTTGTGAATGAATTACCTATATATAATTTTATATGTGTAGGTCATCTATGAAATTTTCTTGATTAATTTTACTCCTAATCTAAACATGCCCTTAGGATCAAAGACAATAAATAGAGGCGGAAGTGCGCAACCAAAGTGGCTTAGAGGAATGAATTGTCCTGATCTTATTATTCTATTGAGCCATTTTTGTTTGGTTCTTTGTACTTCGTTTTTAGTTGATTTTATTTGATAGGTACGTTGAATTGCGTGGCAAGTGGAAAACGAAACCGTGAACAGTCAAAGAGTGCCGCGGATCAGCTGAAGATTTATATAAGCTAGCAAAGAAATGTATTGCCACTGCTGTGAGCGGTGTGCCTCGTGATAGTAATGGCCAGAATTTCATCCTTCTATATCAGTATTTTAGTGATTATTTTGATAAATAATAATTATTTTATATCTAAATAAATACATTTTATATATTTGAATAATTTTTAAAAAATAATAAAATTTTTAAAATAACTAATTTTTAATTTTTTTTTATAGAAATTAAAATTAATAGCTTCTGAAAAACTAATTTTTAATTATATATAAAATTTAATTTTTATGATCACATTTTTCAAAAAAAGGCACCCTTATTTGCACGGTAACAAATCGATTGTATTAATGGTACTTCCTCAGACATGCATGCAGGATCCAGGCCATGGGCCATGGATATGAATTAAAGCTGGTATGCGGGGAACCCTATCTTTGCAGGAAATGACCGACCAAGATTAAATGGGCCATACCGAAGGACGTTTCATAAATGGATTTGCCTTTTGCCTATTGACGTCTGCTCCACCTAAGCCCACAAGTCCGCAAACCAATCCATACTGTTCACACTCTGGCCCTACAAAAAGCCAGCATACCAAATCACGAACCTTCTTTTTTTAAAAAAAAAATCAATCTAAATCACACCAAACAATCACAATAAAAATATTTTAAATTTCAAGCTACAAATTTTACAAACAAATGATCAATCCAAAACTGATTCTCAAACTCAATTCAACAAAACAAAACATATTTAAATAAAAAAAAATACACAAGATGAAAAACTAATAATACTTTATACTCAGAATCGAACTTGTCAGAGTGAATTCATCAAATCATCCCTTTTCTCTGTTACATACATTTAACAAAATAAGAGCCTCAACTAGATATTTGGAATGAACGTACATAGATATATGTTAATGTATTAAGTATTAAGAGAGAGGAGAAATATTGGATTACCTCTTATGAGAGACTTCATTTGAGGAACTGAAGCGAATCATGTGGCGACTGGTGGGGTCTTGAGTGGACCGTTCTCGTCAGTGAGGCGCTCCCTCTTCACGCGGAGTTGATGCTGGCAACTCGGTGGCAATGAAACACTGTTTCGCAGAGTGGCTTGGTGGCGAGGGAGACGGAATGAGAAGTGAGGGGCGAGGTCGCGAGGCGAGTGGCGGAGTCCGTGACCTGAGGGGTGAGGCCACGAGACGGTGAGTGGCGGAGTCTTACCATTTGAGGGGTGAGGCTGTTAGGCCGTGAGGCGGAGTCCATGATCTGAGGGGTGAGGCCATGAGGGATAGAGAGTTGAAAGATGAGGGTGAGAGAGTGCTTGAGTTGGCGGAGTAGGTGAGTTGAGAGGTAGGGTGGCGAGGAGCGAAGTGGCCAATTGTAGAGTGGGTGAGTTGAGAGAGATGACGACGCTTATGTTATGAAGAAGAAGAGTGAAGATCTGTGACTACTTGTAAGTTGTAACTAGATTGAAGGCAACCCTAGTCCCTAGTGTTCCACTACTACATGGTTTATGAAGACTAAAGATTGGGCCACTAAAAGGTCCCTTTGTGCTTGGCCGCTTGGCTTAACAGGTTAGACGTCAGGGTTTCACAGCCTAGTAGATAGTGAAATGGTCTGTGGGTTACTAAGTCCTGGACTAGAGCATCTATGCGGGTTAGACATCCTGGTCCACAATTCGGGCCAGCGTTTAGCTGCGGGCTGGCAACTGACAGAAAAGGTCCATGGGTTGAACTAAAAATTTCTAATCCAATTTTTGTGTGGGTTCAGAGTTAAATGAGTTGGTTCAACGATGATCCATATCCAGCCTAATATGAATAGTCCTGTCAAAGTGGCTCTAGGGCCTGGTTTGGCCCTAAGCCCATCATTTCAATCCCATTAAAATTTTAGTCCACAGTTTACTAAATCCATTAAAATAGTGGATCATTCCTTATAGAAATAAGTGAGCCCATTTTAAAAATTAAAATATAACTGAACGCGGAGACTCATTTTTCAGCTGCTCCGTTCAACTTCAAGTCTAAAACAGTGAAACGCACACCCTGAGACACGCACATCTCTCAGCTACTCACTGTTGAACATTTGATAAACCCTATTCCCCAAATCGCGTTTCCCTCACTGATTCTTCCGCAATCCCACTTCGATCGCTCTCTTCTCCATTTTCTTCGTGAATCGCACCCCGATCCTCCTCTTTTTGCACTTCACAGGATCTATCTGTGAGTTCTTCTTTTTGGATTTTTTTTTTTTTTATCATTCTGGGGTTGTTGATACTGTTGAGCAAGTTTGATGGTCGGTTCTGTGATTTTCCTTTTTCATTTTTTGGAAAAAAATTGAATATGTGATTTGCAGAGGGATCTGTGCTGGATAAAATTCGCGAGTTTCCTCTTCCATTGTTACGGCTGCCATTAGCATCTTGCCATTGTAGTTGGGATTCTTCCTCTTTCCATATCGTCAGGTTCTTTCTCCTTCTATTTTGCCGTGATTCTCATTTTCTGTTTCAATTTCTCAAGCTTGAAGCATTTTCTTTCTATGGGTAAAAAATCTGGTAGCTTCTTGTTGAGGTTGCTCTTATATAGTGATTCACTACATTACTGCCTTTTGGGTGTTTGCCATATTTCTACATCCTAAAAACCTTCACACGTTCCCTGAGAGAAAAATGCTTAGAACTAGATTAGAAAAATTAAAACTGAATTTGTATGTATAAAATTGTTGAGTGCTGAATCCCTTACTCATAAAAGTCACGAAATCCAACTAGCAAAATATTATTAATTAGAATACGTGTGGAGAACTTGGTGGCAAGCTCAGGGTCAGAGACCACAACCAGGTTCTGGAACCAAGTTTGAGAAGGAACACAGAACCATAGCTGTGTGACAATGAAGCTAGAAGACAGTGGTTGAGGTCATTATCAATGGTGTTAGTGTGGTTGTTGCAGGAGAACAAATATAGGAATAAAGACAAGGGTGGTGACACCTACAATTGAGAAATTTGATGAAGGGAAAGGTATTGAAAAAGTGAGAGCACAAGAGTTTTGTGATTGAAATAAGTGCTAGTGTAATAGAGAGTAAAAGAGTGGTCTCTTGAGCTTAAGACCCTTTTTTATTTTTTTTGTGCGTGTGCAATTCCAAGGGAGGAAAAGCAATAGCTAGAATGGAATGGATGAGTGTTGGTTAATTAGAAAAGGGTGAATGTTTATATATATATGGAATATTGGGGGTAGGTGCCTCACGGTTTGCGATGAAATCCATGGGCTATTTTGAACCAAGGTAGGAAGATTAAATTGGAAGGTGATAGATAAAGTGAAGCCAATTTTAGAAATGACATGGTTGGACGAAGTTGAATAATAAGTTTTCTACATATTTAATTTTAGAAAGTACAATTTTGCGTCTGCCAATGTTGAGAACCCTGTTGTGAATCTATTAATAAGAGAATAAATGTTGCTGGGCAGACATCTACTTTGACTAGTAATTTGCATGCAAGATAAACGGAAACGTTTCACTCGTGTTCCAGCATTATTGATGTGTTGTCCCATAGTTTTTTTCTTCCCTTGGTGGGTATGTCAACTAACTACAAACAACATCATCTACCCAACTATACTATACAACTAGAAATAAAATTGAAGCCCCACTAGTGACTTAGTCGATTCATTATTAACGATCAAATTAGTGCCCCCCAAGGCCAACCCCTGCATAACCAAGGAAGGTTGCGTGCTGCTTTGTCATTTTTCATTCTTCCTTTATTCAATTGAATCATATTCTTCATTCACCCTCTTCTTTCTCAATTCTCAACATCAATCATCAACCAAACCTCACTTTTTCCCATTCCACTCTCACTTTGTTGCTCATAATAATATTCTTGTTGTTATTATTATTATTGTTAATCAATTATCATCATCATCAATTCATCATTAGTATTCAAGGTGATGAAGAGGTTTCAGAGTGACACCCACCATCACCATCACCATCACCATCACTACCACCACGCATACAAACTGATCTTGATTCAACTGATCGCCCAACAAGCCAATGGCTCCATCCACGACTACTCCAACGAAGCCCTTCACCCACACTTCTTCCACGGTGGCAGCCAGGCCCTCTTCCCCTTCTCATCCTCCGCCACCAAAGGCAGCTCCTTCATTAGGTTTAAGGGCGTGACCTTCACGCCCCAACCACTCCGCGAGCAAGTATGGCCCCATGACACAAAACACTGGCCTCGTGGAAGCTATCATCTTGGAGTTCAAGGACCGCCTCCGCATCGGATGGAGGAGGATTTCATGGTGATGGCGGCTGGCAAGTTTAGGATGGTGGGCGGTGTCGGTCAGCAGATGAAGCTGAACGGTGCGACGGAGGAAAGGGGGGAAGTGGTGGTGGGAATGGAGGAGATGAGAGGAGGAAGAAGAGGGCGGCGTTTAGCAACCTTTTTATTTGCATTTAGCCATATTTTATAAATGTGGCTAAATGCAATACACAACTCCAAACATATGAACATGTGTCACTTGCTTACCACACCACATACCCAACAACACCAAATTCATTGACCCACAACACCACCGGCAATCGCCATTGTTAAAAGTATGGATTATTGGTTTGCCAAGTCATATACTTTATCTGGGTCGTTTATTATGATTATCACAATAACTGTTGCATGCTGGATGCTCCCTTGAACGAACAATGTAATGTACTTGCTTATTAGCCCAAGGCATAACAATGATATTTGCAGAAATCTGCATATATATATATATATATATATATATATCTGGGCAATCAAAGATTGCAAAGAGTAGAGAGGACAATGTTTTGTTGTTGAATTTGCGTCAATTGATTTTATTCAAAAAGCCAACATTTGGTTTTTGGTGAGAGGGCTTTAGCATTTGTCACCAATCGGATACCCAACTTTTGAACTTGAGGCCCAACTCTATCCTTTCAGGCCTCACATAGTGCGTTTCTTTCCGACCGAATTCAGTATTTTGCATCTTGGACCAAGAAATGAAAAGATACGAGCATTGCTCCACAGGTTTGATTCGGCAACTCGTGAAATCCAAGTATGCAGCGTGCGATTCGGTGCAGTCAGAACTTAAATAACGCAGAGGTAAAATTCCCCCCTTTTCTTCTGTAATGCTAATAATGAGCCATAGATGGTAAATTAAGCACAATCAGAGTGACATATATCTAAATGCAGCCGCTGTAATGTGAAGAAGAAATTATCTTCTATGAGCTGCATATGATTGTTGGATGCGACAGGAACTACAATAGAATACGAGGTTATTCATTGGGGAAAAAGTTCATGGTAATCTGAAATTGCAAAAGTAATTAAGACTGTGAAGCGAAAGGGTACAGTTCTCTGGAATTTGATGCCTTGTTTTTGCTATTGACGGTGGTGCTGCAGGAATTGAAAGCAAAAATCATTATAAAAGTAGCATTAGAATTATTTTTAAAGTATTATTTCTCACGCAACTAAATGTCCTACCCAAGAAGTTGATAGCAAATTGTATGACCTATTTTGATAGATTCAGGAGGTTTAAAAAAAGACAGCACGCAATTTTAAAATTTGTGAACAAAAGTCTGTGACCTAAAAATTCAAAAAAAGAAGAAGAAGAAGAAGCTGAGTAAATGTGCATTGCCTGAATGATTGAAATTGCTCCTTGGAATTTTTCAGTCTGGTTTGTTCTTTTGATCGTTAGTTAGCTTGCATAAAGTTCATGGGTTTTTCATATTTGTTTAGTTCAGTGGAAAAAAGAATGAATTATTTTTGTTTGATAGTAAATTATGTATGTTCTTCAATCTGATTTTGGAAACTGTGTACATTCTTATTTATGATTAGTTGCTTTGAAATGAAGAGTTGGCTCAAAATCCTTTCAATTGAAATGAATCAAGGTTCTTCATAGAAGAATGAGGATGAATTCCTTGTAGAGGTTTCTTGGTCAGAATCAGATAGACAAGGCAGAGTGCATGAGTTAAGGGTTGGTGCTACCACAACAAATTTGTAGGGAAAAACTTCAGGAGTTCCCTGTGAGCTGTGAAATGAAGGTGAAATTTGATAAGACACTATTTTCAAATGTCAAAACCTATTTATTGATTCAAGAATTTTTAATCTTCTTTTATTGGTTGTAATGCCCTCATGCTGTCCCGTCTTCCCAGACATAGATGTGTTTCTTTCTTGTATTCTTTCCCAAATTTACCAACTATGTAAAGGAAATTCATGCCCAGTTAATCACCAATGGTCTGAAATCTCCTGCCTTCTTGGCCAAGTTAATTGAGCATTACTGTTGCTCACCATACAAACACACTGCCAAGAATGCACATTTGGTGTTCCAGCATTTTGACCAGCCAGACTTGTTTCTCTTCAATACTTTGATTAGATGTGTTCAGCCCAAGGACTCTATTATTGTGTTCCGAAACGAGTTTCAAGAGGAGTCATGGTTTTTGATGATTATACTTACAATTTTGTTCTTGGAGCCTGTGCTCGCTTCCCTTCAGCTCCAACATTATGGGTAGGCAGACAACTACATACCCTGACAGTAAAACACGGGGTTGAATCAAATATTTTGGTTTCGACTACAAACATACATTTTTATGCTAGCAACAAAGATATCATATCAGCACGAAGGGTGTTTGATGAAATGGAAGACAGAAGTATTGTGACATGGAATGCTATGATAACAGGTTATTGTTCCCTAAAAGAAGGAAACAAAGATTTCGCTCACAATGCTTTGTCTTTGTTTCTTGAGATGTTGGTTGATCTGAGTGGAGTTAAACCAACGGATACTACCGTACTTTGTGTTCTTTCAGCGGCTTCTCAAGTGGGAGCGCTAGAAATTGGTGCCTGCATACATGGCTTTGCAGAGAAAACAGTGGATACTCCTGAAGATGATGTGTTTATTGGCACTGGACTTGTGGACATGTACTCAAAATGTGGATGTCTTGGCAGTGCCTTATCAGTCTTCGGGCGGATATATCAGAAGAACGTATTGACTTGGACAGTAATGGCTGCTGCGCTAGCCATGCATGGGAAAGGAAAACAAGCCTTGGAGATTTTGTATAAAATGGGAGCTTATGGTGTGAAGCCAAATGAAGCAACTTTCACAAGCTTGTTTTCAGCTTGCTGTCATGCTGGGCTTGTTGAAGAAGGCCTTCAATTGTTGCACGATATGAAGAGAAAGTTTGGTGTGACACCTCTGATAAAACATTATGGTTGTGTTGTTGACCTTCTTGGCCGAGCGGGACAGTTAACAGAGGCTTATGATTTTATCATGGGGATGCCAGTTAGTCCTGATGCTGTAATATGGAGGAGTTTGCTTGGTGCTTGCAAAATTCATGGCGATGTTGTGATGGGAGAGAAGGTGGGTAAATTTCTTCTCCAGTTAGAAGAGCAGACACGTGCAGAGCTGGCTCCAAAGAGTGAGGACTATGTAGCTCTGTCAAATGTTTATGCTTCAGCAGAAAGATGGAATGATGTGGAAGCCGTACGGAAAAATATGAAAGCCAAGAGAATTTTGAATAAAGCTGGCTCGAGCTCTGTTCAAACTACCCACATGGCAGCATTGTAAACATTGGTACAACAACAACAACATATCATGGTTACGAAGACAACAACAACCTATCAGGCAAAGAATAAGGACAACAACAATAGTTGAGATAGCACCGAGTATACAGTGTATGGCTAAACAGTCCATCAACAAATGTCCTAGCAGAAAAATTTGTAACGATGTAGCATAACTAGTCAGGATATATAACAGACACAGATGCACAGGTATGATGTTCGTGTTAATATTATAATTTTAATATTTAAATCATGCTGTGAGTGAGATTTGTCCTGGGCTTTTGGTTGGACACCTAGCCTACTAGATTAATTGTTTTAGATTTTAGTGTGGCTAAGCGATTAATTAATTGTCATGTTGATCTGAGAGTTTTTAGTTACAAATGGAACAGAAATTGCAGACATAAGACCTGAAGAATAATTTTAGTAGAGGGGGTCCTTATGATGGTCGATTGACTGTAAAGATGGCGCTGCACCATAATCAAATCAATGCTGGAGGAGTGTAGAGTGAGTGAAATTTTTCCCTCTTGGTCTGGTTGTACGAAGAATGACAGTGTGGAAAAACTGCGGCCAAGTGCTAGAGGTCCTGGATTAAATACTTTTGGGGTGAGTGCTCCTTATCTGTTAGCTTGCAAATGATTATTTCTTTCCCTTTTCGTATTTACCTATAAATATATAGTAATTTGGCAATGTTTCTAAATGATAAGTACTGTAATACATTTTACTACGCCGATACTGGTTTATGTGAGCGAATTTGATAAATTTAGAATGCTCATTTAAAAATTGTTTTGTTATTCTAGTAAGTTGAAAGTTTTCAAGCATTTGTTAAAACTTGATAATTGAAAGAGGTTTATGCTTTGAAAATTCTGCTAGTGTAACATTTATCTGTTAGATAAATTAATTATCCTTGAAAAGGTAGACTTTTTTTATGCACAGATTTAAATTTGAGAAGATAATGGAACTGATTAATGCCTGTACATTCTTATTTATCCCCAACTACTTTGCTGATGGTATTATGAACTCCAGCACTGATCTGAAACTTGCCTTCGCAATGGTGGGCGGTGCCGGCCAGCAGGATGAAGATGAAGGGTGTGACGGAGGAAAGGGGGAAGTGGTGGTGGGAGTGGAGGGAGAGAGTAACCACATTTTATAAGTGTGGAATACACCAAACTCTAAAACTATGATCACGTGTCACTTGCTTACCGCGCCACATACCTAACAACACCACATTCATTGATCCACAACATCACCAGAGAATTCCCCTTCGAGAATGACTTTTTCGACCGAAAAACAAGAAAGAATATGACTACTATTTAGCCACTATAAAAAAAACGTCAAGTTGCTTTTTTATCCTTCAATTACATTTCAACTTTGGTATCTCAATTTTCTTTCTGTAAAGAAAATTCTCCTATATATAGCTAGTTTAAAGCTCTTTTTGTTTGTGTGTCGCATTCTTTCTTATTTTAAAAACAGAATTCTAAAAACATTGATTTTCTAATTTTTGTTTTTAAAACATAAAACTCATTCTTTTATTTTTAAAATCAATCTGAAAAGAATAACCAATTAAATAAATTATTTTTATTTTTTATTTTTAAAAATTAAAAATTATTTTGGAGAACACTTTCCAAACAGCATAATATGTGAAAGTTTTACATTAGATATGATGCATATTTTACTTCAAAATCAATCCCTGAATTCCTTCTTCAGTTTGAAGTTGATTTGATGAAAACCATGCACGTGGCTAACAGTTTAAATACTCTACGTACGTAAACAAACTTTTTGAATAGTAAGCGAAATTTTGCGTTATGATAAAACATTGGGTATAAGTGGTTTACTATTGTCTCTGCTTTTTGGTTGTTTTCGCCACGTCTTGTCTACCAAGAAAAGCTATGCTATTATGCAAAAAAAATTCTGCTAAATCATACACCTGGCATTTGTAACAACCATTGGATCAACCTAATTAAGGGAGCAAGCATCCGACCAAAAATCTCTTTGCATGTCGTCCTATTTTGCTTTCCAAACCGACTATTTCTTTTGGTCTCATATACAATTTATAGTGGGCTTTCTACTTCCTTATCGAAAGCTCATTTCATGTCACTGTCAAGTGTGAGGGAGAAAGTCTTACATTGATTGAGAATGGATTAAGTGAGTAGTATATAATATGGGAGGAGATGATTATTGGCTCCCTCCTAACACTTCTATAGAATAATTTTTTGTAGAGACAAATATGTAATCGATTTGTTAAGATTGTGTTTGTGCCATGGACAACTAATCATATCCACAACCAATCCAATTTAGCTTGTGTAAGAATGAGATAGACACCACAAGTATATTGATATCTATTATGGCTTAATTGTTATTCAGTGGAAGATCCACGTTGCATTAATAGATAGTATTTTATTTGAGCCACAAACTTTTATTGGTTATCTTATTCTACTTATTTATATATACATGGCTATGATAGCAAACTGAGGAAGAAAAATAAACTGACATCGAAAGGTAAGGTCCTGATTTAAAGGTTAGAGTTCAAATCGATTTAATGGGGGTTAAACTGGAATATAATAATATATTAAATAATTAATATTAACATAATTAATAAAAAATATTTATAGGTCTATAAAAGTAAATATAATCCATATAAAATTTCTCTAGTTTAGCTTATAACACGGTCACAAAGCATTTGAAAACAATATTTGTTAAGTGGACGAGGTTTATGGTGGGCAGTTTGTAAATGAAGGAGAAAGAATAATAACCTAACAATTTTTGTTAGTGCTCTTTGATTTTTTTTTTTTGCTCTGCCTCCATAAGAGATTAGTATTTAAGTTATGAAAAAAAGCTTTTAAAAAAAAATCAAATTAATCAATTCCAACGTTCCCTTCCTTTTGGATTTTGACTAGTTCTTGATTGGCTTTGACCGCTTTCGACTTCTCCTGATTTTTAGAGCTTAACCGGATTGGCAGGTGGTGGTTCAGGAGAAGAGAACCGGAAGGGTACCTAATGAATTTCTTTCCATGTAGCAAACTGAAGCATTTGTTTAGTTACCACAGAAAGCAAAATCAAATGCAAATATTTCGTAAGAGCATTCATTCTTAATGTCGGCCACCTTTATCTGTATGAAGATATAAAATGCAACAAAATTATCGTACGTAGGTGAAATTACTCGGTTTCTATATATCTACGTCACACAGCATGGTTTTGTGTTTCACAGACAATGCTATGATAACGAAATTGGATGCAGTTAACGTAAAGGGTGGACGCACGTACGTCTCCTTGCATGCTAAAACTTTTGAATGACATCTACATGTTTTCAATTCGTTCAACACTATGAAGTGGTTATTATCTCTATTTGTGTTTTGATCATGAAGTTTTCCACAAATATATGTGCATACATACATATAATATATGTGTGTGTGTAAATTAAAGGGATTAACACCTTTCAGTGTAAATAAAATTATAATTCTTACAGTGTCAAATAATTTTTTATTATATAAAAATTCTTATGTTGTAGATCATATTAACCATGTATATATATTCTCTCAGATTCCTTCTTCTTTATTTGAAATTTAATCTTCAATATAGTATTTTTTTTTTAATTCTAACGTATGGGATAGTATACAACATTTAACATATTTTAGATTTATAATGCATTTTAAAAAATAAGAAATGTAAATAATAACAAATTATATAAATGATGAAAAAAAATGTTGAAATAAAGTGAAAGATATGTGTATGCAATTTAGTTGGTTTGCATTTTGGATAATTTTTAAAATATTATTATGCATGGATTCAACGAGGTTCTTAAGTCTTATTCATGGTTAGGGGCTTTTTAAGGGTGTTTATAAATTATAGCAATTGGTAAAATAAGTTAATAACTAAAGATTTATTCTTTCATACGCTTAAGTTTGTCTACTAATGATTTTTTGCATCTAATTATGCAAATTAATGCTGAAAGAACTATATCCACAAGAAAGCAGGAATTGGGGAATAAAGTTGGGAAACACTAGTACTAAAATGTTGAGAGACTATATATTGATTCTGGAGGATAAGTGTCACGACTCGATGTAGAAATGTGACAACACGTGAAGAATTTCATCCCGCGTAAGCCTTGTAACATCTAGTCTCTCTACATATTTCAAACATAAAAACCAGTAAAACATAAATTCATTTTCTACATACAAATCACCTGTTCTTTAAAATCAATATAACTATAACTGATATCTCATAAATCAAACTCTAAAGTCTGGAAATTATAATACAAAACATATATAGAGAGTTGCTCCAATACAAAATAACCATGAATGCTAAATCATTAATTACAAATCAAGAGTAAAGTATCATGGTGTAACACCCTGAAACTTATTTCAAAAATTTTATTTAGACTTTATTAAGTAGAATTTCATGATTCTGATAGAGTTATTCAAGGTAAGAGGGTTTGATGAGCAAAAAAATAAAAATAGTAAGCTTGTGGGCCCCAGGGGTCCGCAGGGCCATCAAGACAAGCTGAAACCTTATAATCGGGATCGGAGACTCGAGGCTAAGGAAAGATAGGATAAGAGTTATAATAGAGTATTAGGCTCTAGATTAATTTCAAATAATATTTTGTTCTCTTGAGTATGGTATTTTACCAATTCGGTAAAATATTTGTGCAATTTTAACACCAAAAGAGCAACTTGCTCACTAAATTTAAGTGAGTCAATCATGTTTATCCAAATGGATGACATAGCTTAAAATTTGTCAAGTAAGTTTTAATCACCCGGAAGCTAATATTTCATATATTTAGTTAAATTTCAATGTACAATTCTTACACGTATAAAACTTACAATGCAAATTTTATTACTACTCTGGACAAGTGCGTGACTAGGGAATGGGCACACAATTTTCTTTATTAAGGCTTCATTATAACCACATAAAAATTTTAATTTCTATTACAAGTTATATTTATTTGTAGTAAAGAATTATGATATGTCTTCATATATTAATAAAAATAAAAATCACAATTTTTAACCTTATCTTCTAAAATGTTCGACCAGCACTCCTTATCATACAGCCATCTCCATCTCCATCTTCATCTCCATCTCCATCTCCATCATCATCTTCATTTTTTTTCCCTCAAACACAAGGCTGTTACTTGAAATCTCTTTGAATCAACCTTCTTCAAAGACTCCTTATTTTACACCACCATCAAGGTAGCTTTGTGTTCCTGCTAGGAGGAAATTTTGGCTGAGTTAGAGTGCAAATTTGGTGTAGAGGCATAAGCAAAGACTAAGATAAATATAAGGAACTTCTAGTAACAAGTAGGGCCTTATTCATCCTCTTTTATTTTAAAATTCATTCTGAAATTTCCTGATTGATTGAGCTTGGAATTTTTAGTTTTTTTTTAATAATACATAGATATTGGTGTGCTTAATTTGGTGGAGTGATTGGATGATATTATAAAATCATTTTTCTCAAAATATGCTTGAACTATGTTGCTGGAAATCCCATTTTAAGCAAGCAGTGAATTTATTCGAATTTCTGAACTAGTTAAAGGCTTTCGATGACTCTAAAAATTTTATACGATGTAGCTAACATGTTAGGTATCTTCAGTACAAATTTTGAGGCATTCTAGGCATTTTTGCTATGTTTAAAAATTCAAGAATTGAACTAATCAAGATTTGTTGCCTGAATAGTTAATTCTGAGCATTGAATTTGTCTAATTTTATTACTTTAGCAAATGATCGAATTAGTTGAAATTCTTGGATGTTGAGCACATATTGAGGTCCAACCCTAATTTTTTGTACGAAGTTCTGGGTTCATTTGATAGGGTAGAAAAATTGATATTTTTGGCTATTAGTTGAATTGAGTAGTTTTGACCTTCAAACTTGTGGAATTTCATTCATAGAGCTAGAGACCTTATTATGGTTTGAGATTTTTATAGGGTGTCACAGACTTGTTGAACTAACTATGAAAATTTAGTTTGCTCTGTTTTGGTAAAATTTAATAGTTGATCCATAATTTTCTTTAGAACTGAAATTTTAGACAGCATGCTAAATTGTTGAATCTATGATGAAATGATTATGAATTGATCTCATTTATGCTATATGAATTTAATGATGATGTTACACATATATAAATGTGAGTGCTCATGATAAATGCTCCTATATGAAAAGAAGATTGGAATGAGTGATATACATATATGCTTGAAGTATTGAGAAACTCAAAAATTGATGTTAATGCATATATGATTGATATGCTTATGTGTGTAAGCTTGATGATAATGTATGTTCTAAGTAAAGATAAGATCCCCTTTGATAAGACAAGGGCATGGAATGATAAGAAATATGAGATCCCCTTTGATGTACCAAGGGCATGTAACAATGAGAATGGTATAGATGAGATCCCCTTCAACTTGTCAAGGGCACGTAAAGAAAGATGAGATCTCTTTTGATATATCAAGGGCACATGAAATTAAGAAAGATACCAAAGTAAAGAAAAAATCACTGTATTTACCATATGCATATGCATATTTTATTAAAGTATTTGTCTAGAATGAATTACTATGATGTTAAGTACTATGACATATGTATAGTAAGTAATTGAATGTTTAAAAGAAACCAACTTTAGAAGGATGATTTTGAATCTTAAGATGAACTATTATTATGTAGTGCATGCTTGGACGATAACGATGACATAGATATTATTATATATTTTTGGGGAATGTCCTACTGAGAATTTTATAATTCTCACCCCTATATTTTGTGTTCCTGTGTCATCTTCAAATTGCTCAGGAGAGATATGAAGTCGCCATAGAAGAATCTGATATGTAGTAGCTCGATAGTCGACGTTTCTTATCAATTTTATTTTGTTATGTATATATGTCACGACCCAACTTGGGAACATGGGCACGTGGGAATCCCATTCCACGTAAGCTCGTGACCTCTAAGTCTCTCTATATGCCTAATTTAATAAAATCCAGTTCTAAAACATAATTTCGTCTCTCTTATAAATCTCTAGCTCCTTGGAAATTAAATCGTTTTAAATACTTTCATAATCAAGCTCTAGATATATATATATATATAATACAAACATCTGAGTTGCTCTCAATACCAAATAAACAATAAAAATCATAATCTTGAAAATACAAAATATGCATTATTTTAATGATCCTGGACCCTGCCGCAATACACTTGGAGCACTCTAACTCTTACAAAATACCACATGCAACTTCACTCTGAAGTGAAGCTCACCAATGAGAATCTCTAATGTTGGGGAGGAGGTGGAGGAGAAGGACTCGCAAGGCTAACGTATCTCTGTAATGGAAGAAAGGAGATGGGTGAGTTTCATCTAAAACTCATGAGTAGGCTCTCACCTATAACCCGCTCATGGGACAATCAAGAAAATAAATTATCATCAAACTTGGTGAATACAATATCTCTAAATCATATTCATCTATGTAAACAATATAACAAAAAAAAACTAATGTTCTTTGTAAATATAAACAACAGTCTATGCTAGAGAAACAAAATCTCTCTTTATGCACAATTCATGTGTCATAACAAAATCTCTAACTCTAGGGCACCTAACTAGGTTCCATTTCTAATTTCTCCCTATGGGCGACTGGTATACCAAGGTTAACGGAATACTGTCGTTAACTCAGCCCTTTCTTATAGTTACCATCTATTCTCTAAATCATAAAAATATTTATTTTCTCTAACACTCTATCATATACTTATTTTCTACTCTGGAGATCATCACAATATTTTATAAATCTCTAAATATAATCATATTCATACTCAAGCTCTTTAATAAAAATTACTTTAACAATAATGGTCCCATGAGTTTTCAAAAAAACATATATTTCATGCTTTCATTTCTAATATCATATGGTCATATCATAATTTACTGAAATTAACTCTAATGATCAACATAAGGATCATAGGATCTGAACCCACTCACCGTTTGAAGGGAGTATGTGGGTCCCACCAACTGGAGAACTTGGAATGGCACCAACAACTGCCATAGAGCAATTATAACTCTAGATTAAACTCTAATAATCTCTAAGGGCTCTATCCTAACAAAATTGGGAGGACTCCCACTTGATAACAATGAAAGAAATGATCGGTCCAAATCCAAGATTATGAAGAAATAAAGACATAATCTAACAGCATATACTCACCTTGAAGCTTGGAAATGATGGATTTGAGAGAGAAGAAAATTGATGAAAAAGAAGAAGGGAACGCGTTCTGGAGCTAAAACACGGCTTTTATAAACTTTCCGCCTGGGCGGTGAATGACCGCCTGGGCGGTCCTCTTCCAGCTCAGACCGCACTTCTCTCGTCGACCGCCTGGCGGTCTCCAGGAGGTCTTTCCGAGCCTTTCCTCGACCTGGGCGGTGAAATGACCTGGGCGGTTCCAGGAGGTTCACTTATTTACATTTCTTAATTTTAAGTTAATCCCATTAACTTTAAAACATAAATGTAAATAAGGAAATACCCCACATTTGGATTCAAATAAAATATCTAAAAAATTAAAATCCCAACAATTAGAATCCAAAATTTGGGTTTTAGTTCAAATTCGAGGATTTTCAGATTTTCTAAACTTGTGGGTTAAGAATGAAACACTTAAAGGTTTGATAAAATTCATTAAAAATCACTCTTCAACTTATTTTCCCTCTAGGAACCATTATGGGACTTTTAATTCCAAGAATATGGTTCTATCATATAGCCCTCCAAGGAGGTGTAGGATCCAAACTTAGTAAAAATTTCAGGACCTGACCTGGGTCCTATGGGAACTTTGGGACAATGTAGAACCTTATGACTGATCCATGTACCTAGGGTATCACAATATATGTTTGTAATTATATAAATAGGCCGATGTATATGAAAGCTCATAGAATAGTTTTTCTTGTATTTGAATTTGTACTGAATAAATATTATGCTATCTTTTACATATTTTAGTAGAATTACAATGGTTATTACTAAACCGAAAGGATTTTGATATAGATAAATAAAAATGGTCTGCTGATTTATACGTAACAACTTGAGTCTAATGTCATGACTTAAGGATGATGTTATATTTGAGAGAGTGTTACACAGGTATGAAAATGCAAAATATGCTCTATGGTATGGTATTCTTGCTTGCAACAACACTAGAGCACTTTAATCTATAAAAGAAAAAGATGCTTCACTTGAGTAAAGCTCACGAACTAGTACTCTAATGCTACTAGGAAGAAAGTGGCTAAGAAAGACCTACAAGAGCTGCTATCTGTAAATAGGAGAAAGAAGAAGGGTGAGTTTTATTCAAAATGAGTGAGTGAATCCTCACCTTAACCCCTTTCATAGGACACCGAGGAAAGATGTATCAAATAATAATAATAATAATAATAAAGCTCTAAAACACTTCATATTTACATATATATAATCAAGATTATTGTTTTCCATAAATCAAAATAGTACTCTAATAGAGAAATATGGATCTCTGGTTATGCATGTAAATCACATGACATAACATATTCTCTAATCTTCTTGATTCAAAGGCCAAAATTGGACACCTAACTAAGTTTCATCTCCTCTGTGAATTGTCTTTGGGAACAACTTGGTACCAAAATTAATGATTGTTTTCTATCCATTAATTCACTGCTTTTCTCTATAGCTATTGTCTAGTCCAAGTCATAAAACTAATCATTGTCTTTAAAACTCTATATTGTGCTCCATTAGGGGTTTAAAGCTCTTTCATACATTCATGACACTCTTAAAATCGTTACAATGTCCATAAAACCTCTAAATACAATTACATTCATATTTAAACTCTACATAAAATCATTTTTAGCAACAATGGTCACATGGTTTTACATAACAATATAGTCATGCTATTCTGAAAACCACATTTTCATAAATCAATAGAAGTCTCTAATCTCTTTGCAATAATCTCTAAAATCATGGATTAAGCCACATTTTGATGAAAATATCTCTAATGACCAATATAGAGTTCACATGATTGAACCCACTCATCTAAAGAGGGATGGATGAGAGATCAACACCAACAAGGCTCAAGGAAGTAGGAATGGCACCATTATCTAATTGAAGTAACAAAACTCTATATTAATCTCTAATAGTCTCTAAAACAACAATCTGTTCTAACCTCAATAGGAGTGCACCAACACTTACCATTATTGAAAGAATAACAATGCTACCCCAACATGAAGGATTGGGAGGAAAGGAAGCAAAATCCACAAACCAAGCTTACCTTTGAGTTGGAAGGAGAAGATTCTAGATTGAGAAAATGAGAGAATGAGGGAGGAAAGGTGTACTGGTGACTAGATCTTCGAGTTTTGGTTGGGGAGGCCAAGATGAGGGTTTTTAAAGGGTAGAGGTACCATATTCCAAAACCGGTGTCGTTTCATTTCCTGTCATTTAGCCTTCGGCAGCCTCTTGCATAATTTTCAGCGGAACACCAATCCTTCATCCCTTGGCCCTTCAAGCATCTGGGGCCTTCCTGGAACACAAGTCCTGGGAACCCTAAGATCGTACTAGAACTCGCCTGAGACATGTGTACTCGAGGTACTACAATAAGGTTGATGCATTCTTATATGTGTGTGTGTGTGGAGCAATGCAGTTGTAATACAAAACGATGGAGATTTTTCAGACACCTAATGGTTCTATTCTACAGGGCGAAAATATCTTATGGCATGTCTTTAATTTGTTGAAAAAAGCTTTTATCCAAATTTATGACAATAATTTGGAGCTAATAAACAAATATTTAGTTTTAAACATTCTACTTAATCCAGCACTTAATCAGCAAGTTACACGTATAGAGTATCCCAAGGAATATGCAAAAAGTCGGCTAGGCTCCTACCAATACCAATTAGGAATACATTCAATTCCGCTATGATCTTTGCATGATTAAAGAGGCAAACTCATCACCACTAGTACTTACCATCATGGTGGTTTAAACGTAAAGGGTTCAAGGGCAAATCTTGAATTAGACTTCGATCGAGTTGTGCCTTCTTGCTCATCTTTGACTATCTTACCTTTCAAATTTCAGGTTTTCTAGAGATTTTTGATTGAATAAGATAGTAAGATTTAGATCACGCATCATTGGACCGCTAAAGAGCAAAGCCTCTAGCTCGAATGCAAAGCCATGCTCACAAATGTGTCCATTCACTCATATATGGAATTGTGGACATGATGTAAATGCAAAAAGATTCACAAGAATTTCTACTTTTTAAAAAAGAATTCTTGTTAAGATTCTATAAATTTTTACTTTTGTCATTATGTAAAATTAAGTTTATAAATTATTTAAAATTGTGTAATATAATTCAGTAAAAAAATATAATTAATGATCTTATTAATAAAAACAAGAAAGGCAAAAGAAATAGAATTCTTCCAAACATATACGATATTCTTGCACTTTAATTTTCTTTTTCTTATTTCTGTTACCAACATAACATACCATCCAATAAGTGTAGTTATTATATGGAAAGTTCTTTCTAAGAAATGACACAAGTGTTACAAAATATGCATCTTTAAAAAAGCAGGAATACATGCGGGGAATATCTCCTTCCTTTTCCTCGCTTACAACAGTGACACAACCGTTAAGCAACCCCACCTCTTATTGGGTGTATGTGTGGGTGTCTTTGGTGTGGATGTGTGTGTTTATTGGGTGTGTTTCTATACACATCGTGTGTGTGCCTGTATATTATCTTTTCATTGTGGTAGTCTCGTTAACAACTTGGTGGATAAGAACTAGTGATATATACGAGGATGGATATGTGCGTATGATGACTTCTTTATGGAATTGTTAAGAAGTGGAAAATATGAAGGAAAAATTTTGTTATGTGAGTATTTCCTTGGAAACCTTGATGGCTATGCCGAAAGGGTTCCTAAAGAAGTGCTTTATTGGTTTCAAGGTGAATGAATTGGTGCTGAGTTAGACTTGAATATCAATGCTGATGTTTCAAAAGGTGATATTCAAGTTGCCATGTGATTTTCAAATGGGTATACCATTGTGATATTTGTCTCATAGATACATTTATTTAAAGGCTAAGATCGTATACTGAAGGCGTAAATGTTGATGGGGTGTGGGTGAACATTTGATTCACAAATTTTGGTATTCTGAGAAGTGGCTGATTCTTCTGTCAAGGTGTATAGTGCAGGTGTTTATTCTTGGTGTAGTTGATGATTGACTTGCATATAGGAAGTTATTAGTTAGTGATACCTTTGTTAGGCTATGATTTGTACTCTTACTTGCCTCTTGGTGAAGCATATTCTAATTATCGGAAAAAAAACAAAATATAGCCTTCCTAAAAGTAATTGGATTTTGGAAAGCATATGTGTTATTTTCACTGACGTATCAATCTTTAGAAAATACTTACTAAGTTATATCAAGAAATCTTTTGTCATGCACATACCACAAGGATCCAATTATTGCTCAGCTTAAGAATGGATCAATTTATTCATTTTTTAAGATTAAAAAAGATTAATAAAAGATTTCTAAATACTAAAAGACTAATTTATATCATAATATAATTTTGATAAATTAGTCAAAATTGTATTGAAGCCATTTTTTATTTCACAAATGTACAGAGTAGACCATATCCCTCTTGGGCACAAGGAATTTTTTTTCCTTACATTAACTTAGATTTACACAAAACCACGAGATCAAGGTGAGGTGATAAGAACTCCTTTTTTCTTAACATGTGTCAGGTTCAATCCTTGACTTGGGAATGGAGACAGTTTAAAATACCCATGACAAATATGTCATGACCCGATTTAGAATGACGGCCTGCACATGAAAATCTCATCTCTACATCAATCTCATGATCGTAAGCTGAGTACTATATGCATAATTTAAATGTCATTTTAACTTTTCAAATCAATATCAATATGTAAACTCATTCATTTCATAAGTCAAGTATGAAAATCATAGTTCATCAATTAAAATAATAATCAAGTTGCTCTATACAAAACCATGAAATCCAACAAACTTAAATATTGGTATAAATCTCTAAACATGAAATCAAAATATTTGCATGGTTCGGGACCTTGTCTGTACAATTACCTAAAATATCTAATAAAATCACTGGTGCTTCACTATAAAGTGAAGCTCACCCAAACAAAAGTAAACTATTGCAGGAGAAGCGAAGGGGGAATTCTAGCCAGATCACCACTCTAAAGAGGAAGGAAAAAGGGTGATTTCATTAAAATTTGTGAGCAGGATTCTAGCTCGTAATCCTTATATAGGACAACCAACATGGACATGTAATAATCCAAAACAGTAATTCTTGTAAACCATAAATAACAGTAATAAAGAAACAGAAATCTTTGAAATATATATATATATATATATAATAATAATAATGTATAATAATACTCTAAAACTTTGAAGGGCACACATGAGACCTATATTAAACACCTAAACTATATTCCATTATTTGAATACTTTGGCGGGATGAGATTGTCCTTTGGCCAACAACTTAGTACCAATGTTAACAATCCTATAGCCACTAGTTACTATTTATTATAGCTACCGCATAGACTTAAAATAATGAAATCTAAATAAGGTCTTTAAGCTTTGTATCTAGGTTCTAACTCTACTTCTTGGAAAACATTATTTCATAATATACATTTATTGGACTAAACATGGCACCAAAATATTCATATTCATATCAACTTCTATTCATAAAATCAACTAAACAACACATGGTCCCATGAGTTTTTATATAATTTTTCATGATAAATTGAAAGCATAAAATCCATGAACTTGATGTGATTTCTTAATATTTCATACTTGTCTTGAAACAATTTCTAAAATCATGCTTCTATGCCATAAGGCTAAGAAATTAACACTAATGACCAAAATAAAGGTTATAGGATTGAACCCACTCATCTAGAAGGATAGAACTTGTTAGGTCAGCCAAGAGAGTTGTGGGAAGCAAGAATGACACCAACGTCTGCATGGGAGCAAGAGAAAACCATGAGAATTCATAAACATCTAGAACAACTCTATGAACATTAGGAGAGTACCAAAACTTAACAACAACCAAGAACAACAATGACCAACCACATGCAAAGGAAGAAAATGAAAGAAACCTAGCATGAATCATCAACAATCTCTTAACTTGAAGCTTAGAGGAGGTAGGATTGAGAATGATGAAGTGGAGGTGGAAGAAAGAGAAAGTTAGGTTTCGCTTTTGGGGTGAAAAATATGTATCAAGGGTTTAAATAAAGTTGAGGTGTCAGACAGAATTATGTTGTTTTGAACATATTTTGATATTGGGGCATATAACCAGTTAATTAATATTGGAAAAAAAATCCATGCACAAACACTTGATCGTTGTCGCGGTTCTAGAGACTAAAGACCCTACAAACCAAAAGCCTAACCACTAGACAGTAGCAACCACTATAGCAGTCCTCTTCATGATACCCACCGGCTTGTCGATCTAGCGATCACACAGATCCCAACATGGTGCAATTGATGACCCCCACCACTATAGTGGTCTATTGGTCACCCAGAATCCCTACATGGTGCAATTTGTAACACCCTAATAATTAACCCAATACACCTAGGCAGTATTTGATTAATTACTAGACTTTACTCTTGCTTCAGTTCCTTAATCATGCTTTGAAAATACTTAGTGAAATTACGAGCCATTTTTTAAAACATAATTGAAAATGTAAGTCGCTAACGTGAATGATTTAGCAAAATTTAAAAGACACATAGGAATTTACAAACATCACATCATAATATATTGGCTCCATCATCCAACATCCATAATTACATATCATATAGATATTTTGCCTACCAACAGAATAAGACTAAGTGTAGGCAATCTAATAAAACATAAATAATATATGGATGGAAGGACATCCATTAATGGCACCTAGTAATAACACTCAGGGATAGGGATAGATATCTGAAATATACGAGTGAAACTAGGGATTAAAGTTGTTCAGCTCCGTGCAGCCTCAATGTGATTCACGACGCTTCCTTCTATTTCTTAAGACGAGATGGAAAGAAAAATAGAGGGAGTGAGAAACTTATAAAAGAATCTCAGTAGGGTACTCACCTCATGATGCATTGTGTCATCATCATCGTCCCCAGGAACCTCGGGTTATTATGAAATAGTGAGCATGCTAAGATTGATTTATTAAGTTCAAAATATACTTCCAGAGGTTCGTCGGTTTAATCATGCGTCTTATAATGCATCATAAACTTAGCATGTCATGTTTATAATGAACTTTTCCTTTCATATATAATAACATAGTTATGCATAAAATCACATCATATTCCTCATCATCATTTCATAATACTATGCATAGCAGAATATCATATTTCTCATCATCATCTCATAAATACTATGCATAGCAACATCATATTCACATAATGCATTTACTTAGTTTCTTAGGTGACTTAAAGTTACTTTCATCATCATTTTCCTGGGCCACCCTATGCTCCACCCTTTGGGAGTAATCTAGGTTATGAGCTCATACCTTGCTAGTCGTCACCAGCACATACTTATCCCTTTTGATAAGTAAAATTTGTCTCTACCCTTTTGAGAGAACGGACTCAGGGGCAAGAATCACCTTTTACCCCTAGTTTTGGTTCCAAAGGATCATTTTCTCATATATTTTGAGTCACCTTTAAGTCTTTGCATGTTATATCATAATACAATTCTTCATTCATAATCATCATAACATTTTCTCATTTATAGTCTTATGCCGAAATAATATATACCAACTGTAATCATGCATCTGGGAGATTCAGGAAAGAGAGGTGGGTCACAATGGACAGCTTAAAATGCCAAATCTTTCCTTAGCCAGAATCTTCCAATTGCATTCCAGTAATACACTTTCTTCCAGGTAATAGAATATGTCTTTATTTCATGCATAAGTTTTCATTGTTTGCAATAACAACTATAACATATAAACCAGGAATCAATCAATGACACCAAATTCTTAATAAGCATCAAATCATATTTTAAGTACACATAAATTACTAGCTTCCCATAAAATTCTTACAAAGTTTTAAAACTCTTTTAGAACTAATTCTTTTTGTTAAACTTGAAAGAAGTCATAGGACTTTAGGCCTAACTTAACCATGGGACCGATTTATAACTTGAAAGAATGTTCATAATTAAATATTTCACTTAAGATAAAAGGAGCAAGTCTTGAGCTTTAGAGATTTAGGTGACATCTTTGAATTATTACCATGCTATGCAACCTTATTTTAATCTTATCTTTATAAGGTGATAGCTTGGAATTATAAACATGATATGCAATTCCATTTCTTTATCTTTAAGATTTAAGGTGATAACTTAAAAATTAAACATGATGCAAGAACTTGTAATATAAACATGATGCAAGAAACTGGCGTAATCGGCAGGGACCGTAGGAGGGAGAAGAGAATCTTAAGCAAGGAGCGCGGCATAGGACGCAGGGTAAGGGAAAGAGATGAGAATTACATTTTTTTAAGCTCCAATTCTCAAGACTTCTTAAAGAATAAATTCTTTAACTCCAATTATCTCATTTCTTCGCTTATGATTCATAAGCAAGTCTTTGAGCTCTAGGATTTTTAGGTGATGACATAAAATAAACATGTCATGCATTGACTCTTTTAGCCATTATAAAATAAAGTGAGAGCATAAAATAAACATGAGATGCAACTTCTTTATTATCTTTAGAGATTAAGTGACAACTTGAAATTTAAACATGAAATGCAAGCTTGGAAATTTAAACATGAATATGCAAGTTCATTTATTCATTCTTGAGAATTTAGTGATGACATAGAAAGTAAACATGGTTATGCAAGGCATAAACTTAAACATGGATGCAAGTTCATTTTATTTCTTTACTAGAGCTCCTCCAAGACTTTAGAGAATATAAATTCAACCCAATATATCTTAGCAAGACAAAGTGAAAAATACATCTTTCAAGTTCTAAACTCAAGATCATAAAAACATCATAAAAATATTATTCTTTAAAGTTTTGCATCAAGTGGAACTTTCAAGCTTTAGAGGCCTAACTTGTGATGGATTCACAACCCACCCTCAAGGTCCTCATCATCAAGCCATCATCTTAGTCCCACCTAGGCCATATGGCTGAATTGTTCAAAGAAAAAGGAAGAAGAAAACCAAATGGAAAAACTAGAGAAAATCCATGAAATCATCATTTTGAACCAAGAACAACACTTAGCAAAGCATAGAAATAAACTTAAAAACAACTCCCTACCTAATCTGATTTGAAGGAAAGGAAGAGAACTTGGTTTCCTTGAGTGAAATGAAAGAAAATATTCTTGAAAACTTGAAGAAAGAATTCAGCCAAGAGGAGGAGGAAATGAGAGCTTTGGTGCTCCTAAAACTAGAATTTGTGTAAGTTATGAACTAAGCATCTAAACTATCTTCAAGCATGCCTATTTATAGAGATTTTGCAGCTCATAAATGGACAAAGGAAGGAAAGAAATCTGACCAAAAATTAGAGAAAAAAAATAAGGAAGAAAAATCATTTTGTTTGGTGGCTTAAAACATGGAATCATGTTTCCATGTTTTCATGATTCTTTGTTTTCATTCTTTGGATTTTTGTGTAATAATTTTCTGACTTATTACTCAATAATTTCGTGCATTACAGCCTTGTGGAAGAGGATTTTGTGTGTTCCATGTATTTTTTAGGTGTAGGCAAGGTATTCATGCAATTTAGAATTTACGGTTAAGGGTTTAAGTGAATTACTAAGCAATTTGGGTGTTTTAAGCAATTTTAGGTTCTAATCAATCTAAATAAATAATTTTGACTCTAGATTAATAATTAGAATTTAATAAGCTTTAATTTGAGCCTAATATTGCTTAGGTTTCGTTAGCAATCGAAAATCTCAAAATTTGCAAAACTTGCAAAGACAGGGGCAAAACGGTCATTTTACTTAAAAATTGCCCGAGACCACCCGAGCTTAACCAATGGTTAATCATGGCTTAAAAACACCTTTTAACACATTTTAGTGAGGTTCGGGCTAAGTGGCAGCAAATCGGAGTTAAAAGCAGTATGGGCGTTTTGGTCATTTTGCGCGTCGAAACTCAAAATTGAGATTCTTCTCCTCTATTAACACACATAACACAAACAATCCCTTATTAACATCAAAACATCCCCTTGAGGATGGGTGGGGCCCACGATCTCATTTCTGAGTAAAATAACCTCAGGGGCATTTTGGTCATTTTACACGTACAGAAAATTGGGGTTTGCAATACTTGCACGAATTGCTCCTAACTTCTCTTCTAACGTTATATTCCTTTATTAAGGATTGTTTGGTCTCAAATTTTATATAATATTTACCTACGGTAATTCGGTAATTCCTAATGATAGTAAAAATTACAATAAAAAATTGAGCGTACACAATTACACCAGCCATAGTGGTCTTGGGCCACACTATGTATAGTCACGGAAAGCGGTTTCGGATTTTTCATGTGTTCATGCATCAGAGCACTCTTAGCAATACAATAGTCCATGCAACCTTAAGGTCGTACTAACTCCTTTAGAGGTATGTGGACATGAGGCATCACAAACGTCTACCTCTTAAATAAACCTATAATACATAAAGTGATTAGTCATTGCAACCAGTCGATATTATGGAAACAATATATATATATATATATATATAGAGAGAGAGAGAGAGAGAGAGAGAGAGATGATGATTCATTTACTTAAAGAGTAAGTATGTTACACTTACTCCATTGAATATCTTGTTATTAACAATAAATTTCATAAGTCTAATCGTTAAATAATGTGATATTATCTTGATGATCAAACATATCAAATTAGACAAATTGGATATTGATAGATATATATTTTCTAATACTCAAATTTATATGTATTTTTAAAATTATATTGTGTGTCCAAATAAAATGGAATGATAAAGTATCAATTTTTTTTTGAAATTTTATAAAATTTTATACACTTAATTTATCCAGTGAAAACTTACAATTCAATGTTAGATTAATAAAATTTGATGTCTATAAAAAATTATGAATGGAGTAAGAATAGTAAAACTTACTCTGAAATAAACAAATCCCTCTCTCTCAAAGGATTAATATTGAAAATGTTTAAAAGATTTTATTGCTATATATTCATTATTTAATGTACAGATAAGGGTTTTATATTATATCACAGGTACGCAAGATAGAATTCTCCACCGAAAGTTGAAAGAAAACATAAAGAAGAGATCAGTGGAATAATCCAAACATGTCGTATTCCCACAGTACGTCTGCAGATTACAATATACAAGGAATGTCTTATCGTGTATGAGCTCAGGAATTATAGGTTACCGTTTATGGAAAATACATATAAAAAGGAAGAGAAAAAATGCTTTTTTAAAAAAAATACTGAAAAATAGCTTCTTATGTTACGACAGGGAGAGTAGATTTTAATATTGTCCACTCTCTCGGCCTTTGTGTGTATAGGTGTGCGCAAGTGGGAATTAGGGACAGAACCATATGCTCTTCCTCCATTTCGAATGTTCCATAACAATTGGTCTCCCTTTTTATGACAATTGTTTATTAGGGAATGCAACGCAGTGGCTTCTTTGGCTATAGCTTTCATGCTCTTTTTACGTGTCTATTTTCTAATGGTCAGGCCTGCGTGCTTCAATATCTTGTCGCTCATCACTAAATGCTTCTTTGGTTTGCCTTTTGGGTAAGCTAAAAATACTTCTTATAGAATAAGAATGAAATTCTGTAATATTAATTGTATTTAATTTAACATTTTGTTGAAAGTTTATTTCATGGTGGTTAAAAATAATTTTGATAGAAGTAGATGAAATGATACTTTTTATTAAGAAAAAGTACTTTTGAGATAAAATATTATTATTATTATTATTATTATACTCTCATATTATTAACTAAAAGTAATTTTATTTTATTCTATCCAAACAAAAACCGTTATCTTAAACTCATTTTTGATACATTCAATCTAAATACAAATTATTTTTTAAAAGTAACTTATCTAAAAGTAATTCTTTCAAAAATAATTCTATTAGAAGATAAGCCAAACATACCCTAAGAAATTGTTATTTTAAAATAGTTTACTTGCAAAAAATTAATTTATTTTAATAATTTATATAAACCTACAGTTCATATATATATATATCACATTAAAAAAAACCTACTGTTCATATTTATTAAATTAAATCATTAAATTAAATTGGAATTTATCACGACTCATAAGCGTAATTTTATTTAGTAATATTAATGATTCGTTGTTTATGATTTCTTTTAAGAAAAAATTATTAACTAAAAGAAATACAAATTTTAACGGTATTAACCGTTGTAGCTTGCAAGCTCTGGGGGCATAATATACAAATACAAGAATAAAAGAACTGTATTATTAAGTGTATAATGGTGTGTGCACGCAGTGTGTATGAAAACAACAAAGGGTTGAGCCCATGCTAAACAAACACGTTATTTTGCAAAGTCTGTAAAGCATTGTAATTGTGAAATTCCTAATGATAAAAATCTTATTCTTCTTAATATTTGTGGGTAATATATCCTTAGCATAATATCCTTGTCAAGGATTCCCAACGTAATACTTCCAAGTTTAACCCAAACAATGTCCCCTCACGTAATCGTCCATTGTTTTTTACGGTTATAGATGACAAAGGAAAAAGTTCATTTAATGTGAGTGTTCCTTTAACTAAAGTGAAAGAGTTATCTATTTTAAAATTAATTAGTAGAATTTATACACAACATGTTTCATTTATTAATCTAAAGATATACTAAGAAAAAGGATGAATAACCTTAATTAATTTAGAAAAAAGCTCACTTCAGAAAACCTGATTTGTAAAATAATTCTCCCATCATTAAAAAAAAAGAAAATAACAAAGAATTAATTAACATGGAGAACTGATTAGGAATTTGGATCCTTTAAACAAAAAGATTGATAAAGTTAGAAAATTAGAGATTAATCACTATTAGATGAATATTTTCAATGTGTGAATCTTAGTAAATGATCTAAGAGTGATTTACCTCTCACTTTTTCACTTTACTATAATATTTTCACTTTGCTATAATTAATATATATATATATATATATATATATATATATATATATATATATATATGGCCGCCATGGCATATCATTCTTTCATAAGTGAATAGTCAATCTAAAAGTATAGGCCAGGTACTGTATGCTGTTTCCAACCTTTAGAGGTTAAAAGAATTGGTGGTACTGAAAAGTTTCCAGTGGTCAATTAATCTTTATTTCCAGCTTAGATCCACAAATGATGCATGCTAATCCAATACCTGCGACCTATGAGCTAGGCTAAAATAAAGAACATAGCTCTTATGTTGACGGAATCCATGAAATAAAATAATCCCATTGTTAATGATCTCAATAAATACATATATGTAGCTACTTGTTAATTAATCCGTTCGATCAATTTATCAGTGCCACAAACTTTCATATATATGCCTGTGAATACAATAGAGCGGACTAACCAGTTACGCTTATGCAAAAAATAATGGCAAATTTATTTATATAATTATATAAAGGGAATAACTTTAAACGAAAGATTCTGATTCCCAGAATGTGAAATTTAATAAATTGACAAGTCAACTCCAAATCGATTCGGCGCATACAATACTAGTATAAAGTAGAAAAATGTTGGTTGGATAAAAAACTATCAGTTATTTCATCAATATATACGTCTCAAAATTTTATGGAGGGAGAGAAAGAGTGGAAGAAAGATAGAGGACAGAAGATTTGTTTTCATATAAAGTAATGCCTAGGCTTCCATTACTTTTGTATTTTGGAGCTTCAATTCGCAGCGAGCATTCTTTCTAGTTTCTACATTTCTTTCTAGAGGTATTTGATCAGTCTCTTCATCAATCTGATTAGTAATTACTACATTTTGATCTATTATTATAGGTCTATCAGTCAATCGATGATCCAGTTGTCTTATTCGTTAAAATAATTCGAAACTTCAACCTTTGTTCTTTATGATGAGTATTAGACGGGTATATCACAAATTAAATCAGATTCATTAATCATTTAATTTATTTATTTTCATTTATAGATTAAAAAAAACCAAAGACTCCTGATGTAAGTTTAAAAGTGTGAGCATCAGTAATATGGCTAAATATGCCTTTTTTTTTAAAGATAGATAGAAAGCTTCAAACCAACCGAATGAAAGGTGAACAAGAGTCCATTAGAAGCGCCGAAAAAAATAAGCATAGCAATACAATCATATATAATTAACATTTTCCTTTGATTCGTCATTTTGCTTTCTTACCAAATAGCTGTAAGGGTCAAGACTAATTCACAGTATAATTAAATGATATTATTGTGTGGCAATAAACACCAAAATAAATATGATAGAATAAAATCTACCAATCAAGCAGCGAATAATAAATATCAAGCTGAATAGTAATTCATTGTGGGACCCTGTCACTATTCACGTGAATAATACTCAATAATCAGGTGTCACATTTTTGTGAATACTATGATCAACGTCACTATTCACACCAATCAAATAGATCAAGAAAATTTACACAAATTTTAACGTGGAAATCCCCAAAAACCAGAGGAAAAACCACAAGACAAATTTCGAAAAATATTCCACTATATTAGGATAATTACAAAATATCATTTCCACATTCTCCAACCCAAGGGGAAATATAGTGTTTCAGGATAAAACCCTCCTATTCAAATATTATAATTTTGTAGCACCAATGAGTAATAAAGATGATGCCCAAAAATATTCCAGGTAAATTTGACACCCTACACTCTTTGGGATTTACTCACACTCTCTATTTTCCCTCTCACTCTCAAAGAATAACACACTCTTTTATATATTTTCTCTCTATTTTGTAGCTCTTTATCTTGCTGCTTGGTTGTGCAGATTCAGCTCCATCCTCGCCTCTATTTCTAGAGGCCTCCTGAGTGCAAATGCGATCTGCATATTACAACTCAGGAGAAAATTTCTTCGCGTGCACCAAATCCAACCACTTTCACTGCACTTTGAAAAAATTTCTCGTTGCATGTGCTTTTGCATTATTTTCCTTCAACCTTTTCGGCTTTTTTCATCCTTTTCTTTCTCTCTCTTTTTTTTTTTCTCTATTTTGGACCTACAATTCTCCCCTCCAGCTAATGAAGAATAATCTGGAGCAATTATCTAGGATTTTTGTCGATCAACTCAACACAAAGTTGAAGCTTATCTCGGGCTACAATTTTCTTCTTGCAATAACCTTGCATTTCTCAAGCATTTAATGGTGCTAACACAAGAGCATCATCCACAAGCCTCATCAGGGCTAATCATGCTCTCTACTTGTACCACTGATATTGAGACACACCATTTAGTCTCCATTTTGCTTGGAAGACTTTCGACACAAGGACCCATCACATGGATCCAACAAACACCATGTCATCCATACTTGATCTAAACCAGCTAATCCAAATCATCAACTCATTTCCAGCTTCTTCCAAATCACCATGAGAAAGCAGTCTTCACGTCTCCTGCTCAAACTCCAAATCTAAGCTAGTCGTAATCGAGTATAACTCAATAGAACTCATTTTGACAATTGGAAAGAAAATCTAATCAAAATCTTTCACTCGCCTTCAACCAAAGCCTTTTACAACCAAGCAAGCCTTATAGTTCACCAGCTTGTTGTCATCTTTCTTCAGCTTGAACACCTATTTGTTATTCAAGGCTTTCTTGCCTTCAAGTAGTTTTTCATAAGTATCATTTTCTGCAAGGAATCCATCTCTTCTTGCATGGTTTTGATCCATTAAACTTTATCCATATAAGTATGAACTTCTTCAAAACTCTATGGCTCCCCCTTATTAGTGAGAAGGACATACTCAAATTCTGGGGTACCTGTTGGATGGATGTCACTCTCTGTTAGATCTTCTAGCTGTGTTGTACAAGCTTGCTCCCTGCTCAACACCTCTCTATCTCCAAGCATCATCAATTGATGGCTCATCATCAACCCCATGGTCTTGAACCTCTTCCTCTTCTGTGGCATTTTCTTTAGGAAGAGACTGGTGTAAAATCAACCTTACCACAGATTCATTAGTTTTCTCTAGAATAGCAAAATTTGACATAGTTTCTTGCTCATGAAATACTACACCTCTGCTTCTTATAATCATCTTCTTTCTGGATCTCATAGCCTGTAGCCAAATTCCTAATCTCCGTAGCCCATAAATATCAGGGAATGACTCTATCATCAAGCTTCTATCTCTGCTCCTTACTTACATGAGCAAAGGCTTTGGATCCAAACACCTTCAAATGAGAGTAACTAACATCATGTCTGGACCATACTCTCTTAGGAATGTCAAAGCCCAAAGGACAGACAAATCTATTAAGTAGGGTAGCACGCCGTTTGAACAACTTCACCAGAATGGCTTAGGCAGCTTAGTCATTCTCAACATACATCTGACTTCTTTATAATGGTTCTATTGATTCTTCGGCCACACCATTATGTTGTGGGGTCAGAGGATCTCTTCTCTTGCCTAATGCCATATTCAGAGCAATAGTTCTTGAATTCATGGGAAGTGTACTCTCCCCCATTGGTCATCGAAAGACACTTCAAAGGTTTCCAGTTTCTTTCTCCACCATGGCATAAAACCTCTTGAAGTATTGAAACACCTGGTCCTTCCTCTTTAGGAAATAAACCTACACTTTCATGAAGCATCAATGCATCATCAATAAATGTCACAAAATACTGTTACCACAGAGTTTCCTCCTCTATGGGACCACATCAGAGTAAACCATATCCAAAATATTTTTCTTTAACTTCAATCTTTTATTGAAAGACACTCTATAATGCTTGCCAAATAAACAATGATCACAAGGATTTAATTTTTTACCTTTGGCATAAGGAATAAGGGATGTTAGCCAAAATCTCCAATCCTTTTTCACTCATATGAGCCAAGTCTTTTATGCCATAAATTTGGCGAAGCATCGTCCTCCACTCTAATCCCTAGGTTAAATAAAAAAGGGTTAGAAATTTTTTTAATTAAAGAGGGGTGCCAGTTACCCCTAGCGGTCAATAGTTCTTGAATTTCACTAAATCTGGACCATACACCCCTTAGAGGGCTATATAATAGAACCATTTTCCTGGATCAAAAGTCCCAGTAATTGTTCTTTGGAGATAGACAAATTGAAGAGTGATTTTTAATGAATTTTATGGAACCTCTAGACATTTTGTTTTTAGCCCAAAAGTGTATAAATTGTCGAAATTCTCGAATTTGAACTAAAATCCAAAAATTAGATTTTGATTTGTTGAGGTTTTGATTTTTATGACATTTTATTTGAATTCAAATGGGGGGTATTTCCTTATTTATATTTATGTTTTAAAGTTAATGGCATTTACTTAAAATTAAGAAATGTAAATAAGTGAGTAGTGGGATAGTAAATCCAATACATACCAGTATTGGAGCATCTGGAACTTCTAAAGACACCCTATGGGCAGGTGGTTACGGAGAGTGAAGTGGTGTTAGGAGCTTCTGGAGATCGCTCAGGCGGTCATGTGACTGCCAGGGTGTGAAGGAGAGTAAGTCAGTGCACCAAAGTGGCGGGGGATCGCCCAAGTGGTAAGCAGGGAACATAAAAATGTTATTTGGGTCCAAAACACCAAAACACATTTCCTCTTCCCCAACCTCTAGAACCTTCACTCTTTCACTCCCTTCCACCCCCAAACTCTATTCCAACTCCATTTTTCTCCATTATCTTTCAATTCTAACTTCAATCCTTTATTCCTAAAGGTTCAAGGTATGTAGTTTTCTTAGTTTTACTCTATTTTCTTTAATTCTTTCTTGTTTTGGGGGGTGTTTCCTATGTTTATAAGGATAAAGAGTTCTTCCTCTATGTAGAGAGAAATTTGAAGTCTTTGGTGATCCTAGAAACTAATCTAAGGTTTTGCCACTCTCATAATAGATACGAGCACTGTTTCTCTCCAAGAAACCCTGAGTGCCAAGCCTTCAACTTCTGCCACTCTAGGTGAGTGGGTTCACGTCTGTGATCTCTATTACATGCATTAAAGTTATTTTCATTGAAATATAGCCTAAACAATGAATTTTAGAGGTTTTCTTAAAAGTTGTGAGAACTCTCTTATGTTCTATATTTTGAACTATAGGTTTTAACATGAAAATATGTTTTAATAAATCCATGGGACCTTTGTGGATGAAAGGTATTTTGATGAAGCTGGAATGCGAGAACATGAGTTGTTGAACTATTACAATGATGATCTGATTTAAGGAACCATGGATTTTACTTGATTGAGTTTGAACCCTAGGGTAGATACCATTGTTTTCAAAGTTTGGAGATAACATTGTATTCTTTGATTGACTGGACGGTAGCTATAGAGAAGGTTGTGTGTTAGCGGCAGTAATCGTTAACCTTGGTACCAAGTAGCCCAAGGCGAGAGTATTCAGAGAAGGGACCTAGTTAGGTACCCATTATTGTAATCCTGGGACGGCGATATGTAACGCCCAGATGTGACCAGAGATATTGTTACGTCTGCATAACAGAGAGATTCCTGTTTCTCTATTGAATCCTGTTGAAGTGTTTTACAAGATAAAGTGTTTTAGTACTCTTGCATATACTTACATTCCTATAACTATACTGATTGGTTGAGAGGTATTTATATCATTGTGATTTTCTGCATGCCCTTTAATGTTCTATGGGAGGGGTTCCAGGTGAGGACTCACTCAAGCTGGTTTTGGTAACAAAACTCACCTCCCTTTCCTTTTTCTATTTCCAGATATGGCAGGCCTCGGATTCTTCACGCCATCTCCCTCCCGCATTAGATTCCAGTTGTCGCGCCCATTAGGTGAGGAGTTTGGAATTTTTGCTCTAGACGTGCTCCGGTGTGATGGGCGGGATTTCGGGATTTTAGAGCATGTTGTCTTTTGCATAATCATGTATATTAGAATGTTATTTTGGACAGTATAAGTCTTTTACTTTTTGTAGGCACTTTGTATAACAAGGACTTTCTGTGTATTTTGTGTTAATATAACATTATACTTTGGAACGAACTATAAAAGCTTGTTTTATAATTATGATGTTGGAAGGGTGAATGATATATAGGCAAGAACAAAATTACATTATGGATTTTTGTGCATATAGAAATTATACAGGTTCAGGAGGCTTACGTGAGAATGAGATTTTTCACGTGCCGATCACGTGTCTAAGTCGGGTGACAACTGCATTCAACCCTTTAATCTGCTTAACTTGAGTCTTATACAAAGTGTTGTACAATATTCCTCTAGCAACCACCATTAAACCTTTGGAAAGCTTCCACTTATCATATGGTATCCGACTAGATCCAGAGCATGCACGAGAGTCAGATTTAGGCGTAAACCCAACACATGTCACACGTTCTTCAATGTCAGTGTACATCCTATATTTGTTTGAATACACACATCACCAACTCCTACAATGTCAGAATTACTTTTATTACCCATCCTTACTTTCAAAGTCTCCTTCTTTGTACATAGTAAAGAATTCCTTGTTGGGGTGGCATGATAAAAGGGCTTAGTCAATGACCCATTCAATACATGAATCTCTAACATGACACTCTTTATTTCCAAAACGAGCAACACCACTTCCCCATTTGTCACAGGTGTTGTAGTATTTTCATCATCAGCCGCATTCTGACTTCTCCGATTTTTATTGGCTCTATTCTTCCAAGCTTTACAATTCTTTTTTATGTGCCGTTCTTTGCGAATGGTAACATTTGAACCTTCTTCTTGACTAGAGATTGTGATCGATCTTTTAGTTTTTTGGACCCCTTCTGCTCTTGCTTCTCCCTCAATTCTCCGTGACAAAAGCTTGGGAATTATCTATGCCCACCAAATATTTCCTTCTGGTTTCTTCATTGAGCATATTGTCTTTGACTTTGACTAAAGGTTTCCATTTGAAGCGAGTTGCTTAGTGACACCACCAATGTCTCCAAGCTATGGGCAAAGAATTCAAAAGTAATAGTGCTTGTAACTCATCATCAGAACTATCTACATGGTGCTTAATTGATTCACCATATCTTGAAAGTCACTCAAGTGTTTAGCGCAGACCTTCCATCTCTACTTGAGATTCGCAAGCTTCCTGATTGCGAAAGCTTTATTATAAAGTCTTCTCTCATAGATCTTGTAAATTCTTCCATAGAGTATGAGCATTCGTCTCTATGGTCACATGGTAGAATACACTAATATCCACCCACTACCTAACTAACCCAATGGTCTTCCAAATGCATCTTTTTCAATTCTCACTGTCACATCTTCTGACTTTGCATCTCCCTTCTTTATAAGATCATACAAATCCTTATAGAAAAGCATATCCTCCATTTTTGGCTTCCAAATGGAGTAATTTTCAACTATCAACTTAATCATGATACCCATATTCTCCTCCATTTAGTTTACAGGGCACAATAGACTCAACTTGAGCTTTGATACCACTGTTAGGATCAAGGCTGATTCACAATGTAATTAAATTATGCCAATGTGTGGCAATGAGCACCAAAATAAATTTGATAGAATAAAACCTACCAACAGGCAAGCACAACGATAATAAATATCAAGGTAAATAGTAATTTAAAGTGGGACCCAATTGATACTATTCACTATTCACGTGAATAGTACGCAACAAGAAGACTGTGTCATTATTCTCATGAATAGTATGATCAATGTTCTATTCATTGGAGTGGGACCCATGTCACTATTCACGCCAAATAAATCAAGAAATTTGTACATCGAATTTTTAACGTGGAAACCCCCAAATATTAAGAGGAAAAACCACGGGACAAACTCCAAAAAATATTCCACTATATTTAGGATAATTACAAAATATCATTTCCACACTCTCCAACCAAGAAATATAGTGTTTCCATTAGAACCCTTCTATTCAAATACTACAATTTTATAGTACCAAGGAGTAATGAAGATGATACCAAAAAATATTTTGAGTGTATTTACCACACCCTCACTCTTTGGAATACTCACACTTCTATTTTTCCCTCTCACTCTCAGGGAATAACACACTCTTTTGGCATATTTTCTCTCTATTAGCTCTTTCTCTTGTTGCTTGGTTGTGCATATTAGCTCCATCCTTGCCTCTATTTATAGATACCTCTTGTAGTGTAAACGCGATTCTGCGTATTATAGCTCAGGAGAACATTTCTTCATGTGCATCGGATCCAACCACTCTTCAACGTGCACTTTGAAAAATTTTCTCCTTGTCCTACATTATTTTCCTTCAACCTTTTCGGCTTCTTTAAGCCTTCTCTTTCTCTCTTTTTTTTTTTTTTCTATCAGCTGGACGCACAATAGCAATGTTAATACCAATTATTTGTAGATCATAGTAGAAATTGAATAAAGAATTTGGATTGTTTCTTTATCTGACCCGAAGAGGAATTCCAACACTGAACCAAGCTGATGGATAGTAAACATGAAATTGTTGTTGTAAATTGTTTTCTCATCTCATAGTGAATTGCTTATTGCTCATCTTTTAAGAGTTGAGCCTCATTTATCTGTTAAAAAAAATTAAGTTTCAGGATAATTAGATCTATATTATGTTTATTTTCCTTTCTCCAATCTCTTAATTATTAAATCCCAAACCTTCTTTATAATAATTATAATAACAATTACTGGATGTCTGCAAAATATTGATTTAAATATATGTGCTAACAACATATTTAATTTTCCTATTCAGTAATTGTGTTATTGACTCTATTTTTGGAAAACATTATTTAATCGACAAAGTTGAATAACGAAGGCTTAATCAGTTAAGTCACTAACGACAAACATCCCAGACAATCCAACGAAGCACTAATGTAAACAAACGACTGAGAATTCAAGTCGCACTCCTTTTTCTTTTCTTTAATGATATTCCAAACCCCATCCAAAATTCTCCCATGAAGCGTCGCGTCACTATTTTCTTCATTTAAACGCTCGTATATCCAATTCATTAACTCTTTATTTTATCCTTAAGGAAAAAGTTTGGACATTAAATGGATCTTTTGCTGCCACCATCACCACCGCTATTTTGCTCAATAATTCATTTTTTTTAATAATATAAAGTTTGTGAATCTTCACACGCAAATCTCACACTTTGCTTAGCACTGGATTCTCAAGAGCTTTTGAAATTATATGCCAGCCGCAACAATTTCTTCCACTAAAAACATCATATGCGTTCACTGAAAAAAGATGTTAGAGACAGTGCATTTTTTCATGATCTTCAAGATGTGCACTTTGGATTCTAGTTCAGTGGACAGTGCCAGTAATCACATATATGTCCTAGTTCAATTTTTAACAACTTTGTAATAGAGAAATTGAAACTTGAATTAATCATGAGAAAGAATAAATCTGCTCGCTGTTTGAACTAATTAACATCTCTATTAGTAAATATCATGGTTTTAAATTGCAATTGCGATGTGAAAAACACTGATGATATGGCCACAATTATTGCTGCGATACGATTATGGAAGCCACTACAACAGCAATATTGTAAGTGCACTTGTGACTACATACCACAATTTAAAACCATCGTAACCATAAAAACAAAATCTCTATTAGGCCCAAATTCTTTACATGGCATGACTAACTCTTAATCCTTTTTTTTTCAATCTCTAATATATAGAAGTTTCTACTTTATACATTGGTTTATTGAAAAACTTAGGTAAATAAGAGTCATCGTGTATATAATTCCAATGCTGTTACAAATTTGTTGATGGCAGGCTTTCCAACTGTTTCATTTCAGTGTTTTTAATCCTATTCACACACGCTATGCATGATCGGAATGTGATTCGTTCTTTCTTTTGTTGTTGTTGAAGGAAAATTTATCAGAATTTGAAAGGGCTTGCGTAGGTGGTACAAAGCTTAAACCCCACCAAATGTAGCTGATTGTCCGAATATGGTACCCATCTATGTATCGCTATCTATCAGTTTTATGATCTTCCTCCCTTTCGGGGAGTGAATAAGGGAATTAGAAATAATTCATCATAATCATTCCTAAAAGTTGCATCCATTGATCCGTCTTGCCAAAATAATAATAATAATAATAATAAATAAATGATGCCCATTGCAAATATATCAATAACTCGAGCTAAATTATAAGAAGTCATCCACAAGAGTTAGGTGTACGTAGCAGTAATTGAGTTACATTTCTAAGGTGAAAATTAATATTCACATTTTGGAGAAGACAATTGTTAGGATAGTGTTTAATAATTTAATCCCAACATTTGCTAAAACAAACTAGCCATAAAATACATAAAGAAAAAAAAAATATTAGGGCCTGTTTGGTGCATCGTATATGATAACACATGATAGTATTATACATGATAATACAAGATTTGATAAATATAGTATAAAGAATTTATTGTATAAGTTTTTATACTATCTATTGTTTGATGCCCCACATGACTATTGGTAGATGAGCGGGCAAGTGGCAACCAAGAGAATGGCAAACTGCAATTGGGGCATGATGAGCAGTGACTGCGGGTGGTAGCGGCGGAGGGTGGGTACGGTGATTGGGGTAGGCGGTGGTGGACGGGTGGTGGGTGGGTGGTGGGCTACTCCGGCAATGAGTGAAGGTGGGGCGTTGACGACTTGACGTAGAAGAGTAAACAATTGATTTGGGATTGACTATTAAAATAATATTATAGGTGTTATTAGATCTTTAGACCTAATAACTTAATCTTATAATTATAAGATACAAATGATTTGACCGTATAATATTATATTATCATATATAACACTGAACATATAATAAAAATTGGCTTTATGGCATAGTTAATATTATCATGTCTTATACTACATATTAAATGGGGATAGACGCCTATCCTTGTAAATAAAAGGTGATAATTTGCCAAATGCCCATAAGAGCTAGAACCAAAAAGCTTAATAGGCTGGGCCCTGGGGTTTGAACCAAAATAAATGGTTTAATTTTACTTCTTATAATATATATATATACATTTTACTTGATGTAATTGTAATTCTTTAGATTAATTATTATTAAAAGATGTATTGACATACTTTTAAAATATATGTCTAGACTTTGGAAATAATTAATATGAAGATTAACTTCTTTAATAGCTTAATTAGCCCATGCATGGCCAAATGATAAAGTAAAATTAAAGTTATTTTAATCAAAATCAAATCATAAATTGCTGCAGCATTGGCTTGATGGTTTTAACTTTAAAAAGTTACTGGACCCAAATAACAAAGTGTTTGGTTAAGATGTAAAAATGAAAGTAATATTTATATGAATGAGCTCTATGTATAAAATAATAAATAAAATTTATTTATTTAATTTTTATCTACAAACCAAATACACCTTAAATTTATTATCAAATATACAGCACTATTTAATTTTTTATGACAATTCTATAGCTAAAGAATTTTAAATATATTTTATATATCACGTGAGATTAATTTTGTTACTTAAGCTATTAGGGTCAGTTTAGCATGCCTCGTGGAATAATGTTTAATAACAATATAAGGCTTAGAGGAGTGATATATATATATATATATATATATATATATATATATATATTAATTAATAAAATATTTTAAAGTAAAGTGCATGTTTCAAAAGCATAGGAAAAATTTGTGTAATTAGATTATTTATGGAGAGAGAAAAAATGTATTTTACTCGTTTAATGAATGTTCTTATTTGATATCCAAAATCATCGTACTCTCCCTAATTCTTAAGCACCAATTCTCGCACACAATTGATAAATACTACAGGAGCATAAAAGAGAGTGAGTGATAAATGAAGCAAGTCTTGTGTCCAAAAGGGGTTCATAAAAAGCAAGACATGACGCGCGTTCATTTGCTTCCACATATATTATTCCTTATGAATAAATTATACTAATTTGATACAAATATAGATTATACGTGTCGGATTCTCCATGAGGCAATGGGATTGTGGGTTTCTAGCCGCCCAATCATATTGGCCCCTACTAAAGTTGATTCCTTTGCTTCCCTCTTAAGCCATTTTTTCAGCCAATAAATATATTTCATATATGTATATATCCATTGGGTATGATTGTGGTGCCAGTGACCTCACTCTCCTTTTCATCGTCTCATTGGTGTTAATTATCAAAGACTTTATGCGTTTATTCAACTAAGTTTTGGTGGGAGAGGGGCATTGGAGAGAATGGTGGGCTATTTTTGCTTTCATTTGATAGACAAGCCTTTTTCTTCCTAGTGTGTCACGTTACGAATTCAAAAGGAAGTTTGTGACCCCAAAATAGTTGATCATTAGCTATGCTTTATTGATTTTTACGCTGCTCAAGCAAGTAGTGAATAACTAAATGCAAGTGACATTGCACGTTAATTACATATCAGATGAGATGAGACAAGCATGGACAATAGTAATACACGTCTGGCCTGTTAAACTAAATAGCAATATACACTTGGTCCTTTTTATCAAAAAAAAAAAAATGTACTTAGTCTTTGTTGTTAATTTCTTTTATTTTATTTTTATCCATGGTGCCAATTCCAAGCTTGATTTCACACGTGTCAAGTCTCAGATTAACTTATTCTGTATATGTTTTGGCTACAAGTGTTTGCCATATTATCTTTTTAATCATAATTGATATTGAGTCTCAACACAATGATTAGATTGTTATATTATGATATAAAGGTTATAGATTTGAATTTTGAAAATAATTTCTCTATAAAATAAGAGTAAGGTTGTGTCCATAACATCATTAAGTACCAGATAAAAATCTCATATACTAAACTAAACCACCCTTTTACCTTTTTAACCATAAATAGATTTTAGACATACTTCCTCAAAATTTTGTATATAAAATCTTATACAGGGATGGCAGTCTATATATAGAGGCCATATGTGTTAGAGTTTTTGGAGGAAACTAGATATATATAACTATAACATGCTCAATCACTCCAGCCAGGCCAAGGGAGCCAAAAAGCAGTGTTTGCAGTGAAGAGCCAAACAGGCTTTACAATAGTCGACAGGTTGTCTGTAGCTGAACTGAAATTTGAGTGGTGTTATTTTACCAAAAAGTAGGTGTTTTTGAGTATTCATTTAAATCTAAGGGTGAAAAAATAAGTTGGAGGGTGTTAAAATAAGAGTCCCACAAAATCTAAGAGTGATGGATTGGGTGTCTATCAGAGTATGAGACAGTGAGTGTTAAAAAAAATATTTCCAGTGAAATTTTGAGTAAAAAGCTCATGAATCAAGGGTATGATTTGGAGTTTTGGAGATGATGAAAGGAGATATCTAATAATAAAATAGAAAAAAAAATGTGAGGAGTTGAATGGAAGAGATCATACCACACATTTGTTTGGATATTGCATTCATTCCCTCCTTAATCCCTTAAATTTGAGGGTTAAAAAAACTTAGTTTTGAGTGGTGAGAGAGATACACAGTCCTTTATTAGTTATGTCACTTTTTCCTAAAATTACTTCCAAACAATAGTCACTTAAGTTTAGTCTTGTCACTCCTCTATTTCATTCTCCCAATCATAGCCTAATAGTATAACACGAGCACTCACAGTCACTTCAAATATCTAAACCCTAGTTCTATTGAGCTATACTTGAGAGTTGAAGTTATCAAACTTTTGTATTTACAATGATAACTGTTGAATAAAATCAATGACTCTGTTATGGCGACAAGCGATTTATGAAATCAATCTCATCTAATGTGACAAGAGTGGCTTGTTGTTGGTTGCTGATTTTATAAAGAAATATAAAATATTATGATTCATTATTCATTTAAGAGTCGACATCTATGTCACATTATTTTGAGAAATGAATTTAAGCATAACTTTTGTCTATCTACCACATTCCATTTTTATTTCACAGGGTACCTAATTAATATTACAAGAAAAGAACATAAAAGAGAAGAATTTTTGCTAACAATTACTCTTAGGACATTTATTAAGGTTTTAAAAGCCCAAATATTTATTTCCGATGGAACAAAAAGGAGCCGAAATATTTGAGAGTTTTTGATGCATTCAATGTATTAAGAATTTAACAGCTTTGATTTTTAAGTAAAAATATTCCATTTTCAAAACCATTACAATATTCCACTGCTGGTGCTCAATGGCGCGAAGGCAATTTTCATTGAAAACATGAACAATGTATTGTATTAGTAAAACATAATAAATCAAGTGAAATACTCGCGCCAGAAAATAACCAAAAACGCATTGCAAATGCCTACAGATATTTTGGGTAATGATATTTTTATTTAAAAAGTGAATGTATTCAAATACCTATTTTATAATCATTAGATATGATGTAGTCTCCATTTATTCTTACCATCCATCACATTCAATAATTATAAAATAGATGTATGAATAACACTCACTTTTTAGTGTCAAAATATTATTACTGCAGACATTTTAATCCTACATTGTTTCATGAATCTTTAATCATGTCACAAATCATTTTTCTGTTTCATTTTTGCAACTTTAACCAGTGCCCACTGGTTAGCAAAATAAAATAAATAAAAACAAAAAAGGGGGTCTTTCCATGGTGGCGTAGCAGATACGATTGAAGAAGCTTTTTTGCCCCTACAAATACCCACCCCCCATTCCCCTCCCTTCTTGCAGTAACATCAACCACAGCCATTCCCCCTAAACATCATCTGAATCGAGCATATCTCAGCAACACCCTCACCCCATTCTTATTCCTTTTGCAACTCGCACACCCACTCCTCTCTTAAGTACACTTTTGTTGGATGCTCTTGCGTTGCCTCAGGTACTTATTTAACATGATTCATACTTTTCCTAGCTACCTTTATGTGTATTTTTTTTCTTCTTAATACCCACATGCATGTAACCAACCATATGCTTTGCAACTTGAAATTATGTTACATATTTAATTTCCCTAGCACATATAGATACTTAGTGTAATTCCTTCTTCTATGCAGCCAATTAGATAAGTGCTGGTGCTAGCTTCTCTTTTTGGATATTGAACATGTCCGCTTACTCTAATTCTATGTGCAAGAAAATCCAATTCCAAGGCCTATCATCATCTCTTAGAGCAGAAGAAGAGACTATGCTCCTGCACAAGCAGGGCATTGTAACAGTGTTGGGTTCTGACTGCAATAGAGGCGGAGCCGCTGCCACAATCTCTCTAAGGAGGACTCTATCCGCAGACATGTCTTCCAAGAAATGGCTTTCCAAAAACGCATTATCATCATCTCATGACTCATTGTCCTCTTCTGAAGGAGAAGAAGAAGAAATGAAGGGTGTGGAGGAATCAGAAGAAGCTGAGCAAGAACGATTCAAAATTTGGTGCGATATCCAACGAGACAAGAAGGAGCAGAAGAAGAAGCATGATGAGAAACTTCCACCAGCACCAGCACGGTTTGATACATGGAGCTCAATCTTGTTCGATAAGGCCAAAGAAGAAACATCAAATTTGGTAACACCTTATATCCACCCTTCACTTGTGAAAAGGTCGAAAAGCTCTTTAAGTGAGAAGAGTCTCGAGATATGCACAGAAAGCCTTGGTTCCGAGACCGGTTCCGATGATGTCCTCTTCTCTAAATCTAACTCAAGCCCATCTGAGACACAGGATGATGACAAGGAACAACAACAACAGCATGTGATGAGTGTTCAAGTCATGCAAGAACTTGAAGAGGAGTTGCTGCAACAAGTGCCAAAACACAACCATGTTAGTGTGAAGAGGTCTATGCCACGTTGTTTCCCTCCTCCGCTCCCTTCAATCCACATGATGTCCCACCGTGATGGCAATGGAAGGTTGTTTCTAGAAGCCGTGCACGTTGCTCCGCAGAACAACAAGTTCTCTGCACAACGCCGAGATGGTCGCCTTGTCCTCACTTTTGCTTCTGATGATGAAGAAGAAGAAGAGGAAGAAGGAGATGAGAAAGATCAACTGGGAGTGTTGGAGGAAGAGTTTATGGGGTTTGAGGAAGATGAAGAAGAAGGAAAGGAATTTGAAGAGGATGAAAATTATGATGAGGGAGAGGAAGAAGAAGATGAGGTTGTTGGTGATGTAGAGGCTGTGATTGAGAAAGCACCTTTATTGTCAAGAGGGGTTATTACAAGTAGTTTTCATCGGCTAGCATTAAAGATGAATAAGCCAGTTAATGGGGTGGTCAATAGGAACACAGAATGGTCAGAGAAGTTCAATGAAGTGGTCAATTTTGAGGATGATGCTAGTTTGGAGGAGCAACATGGTGGTCTAGTGGCACAGTCACTACCACCTAGGCCAAGGGTAGCTAGGTTGATTCCCTCAACAACTGCAGCTTTGGCATCAACAGTTGCTGCTGCTGCTGCGGCTTCTTTGAATGCTTATGATTGCTACTGGGGGACCAAGCACACACCAAAAGTAGTTGCATCTGTTCCTGAACCACTTCTTAGCCACCATCAACAAAATAAGTACTCACTTGTGAGGAACAATGACAGGAGCAGCAAGCTCATTGTCTATGGTGATGTTAATTTGGTGGTTATGAGAGGGAAGAATGGTGATTACTTGGTTCACAATTCAAAGAGTTGCAAGGATTCTAGGAGGTCTTTTCTGTTCTGGGAACCCCGTTGCATTGCTACCTGACCCGAGTAGTACATTACTAATCCAAAATATGTAATTTATTACTCTTATCATTTTCTTCCTACCAAGCTCCACACTTTTGAGGGAGCTGCAGTCAAATAAAAGAAAATGAAGAGAGGGAGAGAGGGACAGTGAGAGAGAATTTAATACTTTAGTTTGTAAGATCATATATACATGTTATATCTATATTTGTCTGTCTATTTTATTAGCAATTGCATAACACAATGTAAGTTCATCTTTGACCTGGTTGGTTGTCTTGTCCTGCTTTTTCAATTATCTTGGTTAAAAACTTTTTTTTTTTGGCATATAATGGGGTTTCAAAAATGGGTCATGTCATGTCATGCCTAACTGGTCTTATTTTTCGGGAACATCATGCTCCATCCTTGATATGTTCTGTTTTGCTTCGCTTGAGTTTTAGGTTAACACAGTAACTATACACATTATATGTTCAGTTTTTTGAAAAAAAAATGTACAAGATGTTAATTAATGCAGTGACCACATACAAGAATGTAAGCGATATTCTATATGATCTTATCGTATATTTTTTTTCCCTTAACTTCTCTGATAGTTCTTATATCTAAACTACAATTAGTTATCACTTGTCAACCGATCCATTCACCTACATCTTTTGCAATTCAAAAGAACCAAAGCTTTGGCAAGTGCCACTAGAAGACATTAAAGTAAATATAGCGAGGGACCATATAACGTCATCGCTTTTTGTTATGGTATAAACATAGAAGATAATGATAGAGGGGGCGATGATGACAACATCACCAACTTTTGACTGAATTATACCATTTTAGCTGCCATTTTGAGGGATGAAAATCTTTTGTCCCAAATGCTATCATATTCTCTATCCCTTTAATTATTTATTATCATATAAAAAGATAATAATTAAAACAATTTATAAATTTATAAATTATCAAATATATAATATATATCTTTTTACGTGTCAGTAGATAATTGGAGACAAAAAAAAGATGACACTATATAAGAATAGAATATTTCCATCCCATTTTCAGTGGATGGGAAACAAGCAAATTTGAAACGTCAAATAATACAAATTTTCAATGTTGTAAAACATTTAAATAATACAATTATCAAGGAGTGTGATTTTGCTTTTAAAATTGTTTTCCTAGTGGTATTGCATGAAACACGTCAATTTCTGTCTTGTATATATTGCCATAATAAGTTAATAACGTTAGTCGTTTTATACTTTGATTTTCTTCCTTGTCGGAAAAACTTTCATTACTCATTGTCTTTTTTATCCACCACCGAAAAAAAGTGTGCACCCGATACGCTCCACTCCTATTTATATCCAAGTATTGATTGTAGTGGAAAGTGCGTCGGCTTGTTCGGTTTCGTTGCTTTCTAACTTTGACTTCAGTGGGCTTGATATTTTAATCAATTGAATTATCATTTACCGCTAACTAACCCTGTTTGTGGCCCAATTTATTAGTATCTTAAGGTTTAAGATTCTAATTATGGATTCACCCTTTTTCCAAGTTTACCTTTTCTTTGCAACAACCAACTGGCTAATGACAATTTTCATTAAAGGAGTGCTATTGTCAAAATGAAGGACCGAAGAGGTTTACCCAAAAAAAAAGAAAAAGGAAGAAGAGATATTTATTAAAGAAGTATTAAAATTTACTACGTGATGTTTTACTTTTTAGTTATATAGACAAAATATAAAATTAAATATAAGGAGAGAGCAGGTAATTCAAGTTCGTTTAAAGAAATCATCTTAACCAGGAGTCAAATAAGTTGATAGCATTAACTTGTAAATATTTAGTCAAGGATTCGATTTTAATCGATATGTATAGAAAGGGTTTCGACTAGAGGCATCCATGTTAACGATCTCTATGCCTTGAGAGATTAGTCACTCCTTCTAACACTAGATACTAGTTGGGTGAGAGTTAATCATATTTTGTTGATGTAACAAAATGTACTTGAATGAGTATGTAAATTTACATTATTAATGCATCAAAATTAAACTCTAATTTTATTTGTTATATTTATATAATAAAAAAATTAGTATCTTCTTTTCTGGATGAGATTGTTATTGAATAACATCATTTTTAAATTAAATACTAATTATTGTTAGTCTTTAACCCTAAGGTGGTGTGTGTTTCAAATAAATATAACATGATAATTAAAAAAAAATTTAATTTTGATGCATTGATTGTCATCCAATCAAATTATTCTATTTGCTTGATTTTTCAAGTAATGAGTGTGAGACTTAATTGCTTATATGGTAATAATGATTGGATGACAATATAAAAAAAGTTTACACTATCAATGGATAGATATTAAATTCATAAAAAAAATTAGGATAAATAACAATGAGTACCCTTGAGGTTTGCTATGCAATTAAAACCACAAAACCAATCCAATTTGGATTAGATCTAATTTTTTGAAAAAATCAATTCAATCCATATCAAATAAGATTATATAATTTATTTTTTGTTGTCAAATTTATACTTTTATTATAAAATTTTTTATTTATTACATAATTTTGTATTTTTCATGTATTATACTCTTTTGAATAATATGTTATAAATACTAAATGATCTTTTATTTTTATTTATTTATTGACTTTATTTACTTATTTTATAATACTTGAAAGTTAAAAATTTATTTTTTAAAATACCAATTAAACTAATCCAATCCCATTGTTAAAGTTAATATTATTGTCACATTGTTTTTCTCACTACTTTTCAATCGCAAGACACATAGGTCATTTTCATGCAGCAATTCAAATAATTTAATTTTATTTAAGCCATATATTGAATTGAGAATATTGAATTTATGATTTAAATTTTAACAATTAGTTTAATATAAAAGACATGTTGATTTAAAGTTACATTTATAAAATTTATTTTCTGTCTCTAGGTTTTATTTTTTATTTTATTGATTTGTTCTCCATTTATTTATTTGGTAAAAAATGAGGTGGAATGTCATTTGAATAAATTTCATGAGTAATATTTGTGATTTACCCAAAAAAAATTTACTTCAACCATTGTATCCTTCTAAACAAAAGTTTGTCAAAAATCCCTGAAAAATATTATCACCATAAAATCAAATCTAGAATGATTTCCATTTTTTTTATTTTGCCAGAATGATTTAGATGCAAGTTAAACAAGACTAAGGTTCTCTTGTTTTTTTTTGTTCATGAAATCAATATTTTTTTTTCTTACGTGATCATGAAACTAAGGTTCAAACCAATGTTCTGAAATTAATTGAGCGATTAATTTAACCGTAAGCAGGAACCGACCTAGTGTCTGATCGGATAAAGTGCCAAAACCGCTTGCTAAAAAATCGGTCAACAACCAAATGGCAGTTCAGCGGTCTGGCAGTTTAAAAGAACCAAAACAAGAAGAAGGGAAATGGCATCCTCCATTGATGGAGCTCAGTAATCCCCATGATATGTACCACATCCTGTTCAGAGGAGATAAGAGGTAGTGATTCGCAGAAGAAGTGCTGGGTTGGCGGAAGAAGTAGCTGTGTTGGATATAAGAAGTGTTGAGAGAGAGAGTAGTGTTGTCTAAGTCTGATAGAGAAGTAGATTCACTAGGGAAGGGGGGTTGTGCGGCTACACATAGGAAGAATGAAGTGAGTGAAGCCAATAAACTAGCATTTTTAAAGTTTGGGGAACTATTGGGTTGGGTTTAACTTTATGGGCCCAATTAAATTAATTACTATTCTTTCATAGAGTTTAAATAGGTATTCTCAGATCGGAAAAAAAAAAGTTTAGTAATCTAGTATTAGTAAGCTCGTACGTTTCACTTGATTGGTAAATCACTTTTAATTTAGGTACATGTGTTTATAATTTTCTATAATATTATTAATAGATTTCTTTATTGAAAAAAATTATACCTTTTATAAATAATTATATATATTTACATATTTATATCAGTATTAATAATATATATATATATATATTTATAAATAATAATATGTACAACTAAAGTAATTGATGAAAAAATTAAAAGAAACAAATGATACATATTTAATCTTTTTTTAATAGATGCACAAAATATTTTATTAAACTTTCAGTATATTTTATGATATATTTATATATTTATATAAATATATATTTTATTATATAGCAATTATATTTCATTGACTTCAATAACAATAAATCTAAGGATTATCCTCGGTTTAAAGATCGGTTGATTTTCAAAGCCTTGGGTCAAACCCTTTGAAACATCACAAACCCTTGAAACATCACTTGTGGAGAAGCCCAAACATAAAGCAAAGAGGTTCGTCTCACATTGTAAAATAAATAAATAAATTTCTCACATTGAAAAGTTTACAGAAAATCAGAAATTCATGAAAAAAAAAATCCAAAAAAAATCCCAGCATAAGCATAAGCAGCGTCGAACGTGTCGAGGGTGGAGCCATTTTTTTTGGTTTTTCACTTTTTCATTCAGGTGACGCCGCGCCGCCTATTCTGAAACTATCGGCGAAGCTGGTTTGGCTTTGACAAACGCTGAGAATCTGAAATTGAAATTGAAATTGAGAAAATGGGAGAAGAGAGAAGAGGTTCTTCTTCTTCTTATTCTTCTTCTGCTGTGGATGACGATTTACTTCTCAAAAACTTCTTCGCCGAAGTCAGCGAAGTCCAGAGAGACAACGAAGTCATCAGGTCTCTCTCTCTCTATCTCTCTCTCTGCGATTGTGCGTTTTATTATTTGATTATTACGTGCTTCCGATTCCGAATTGTGTTTTGCTTTCGCTCTCTCTCCTCTCTGTGTGTGTTTTCACTTTTGGTGCGTGCGCTCTTTGTAGGTATATATGTCTTGCTTGGAGAGTGATTAGGGTTTTTGGACAGTTAATTCATGTGCAATTATTGCATCTGATCGAGAACTTTTATGCTGTTGTTGGATTATATTATTTGCTCATTTTTATTATTATTTTATTCTTCTTTTCATTTAGATCACTCCAGCTTCCTGACCTGTGATTTTTACAATAATCTGGAAAATTGCGTTAGTTGAGTTGAGTTGATGCTGCCTCTATTATGTGTGGTTAGACATATATGATTGGCATTGTGAGTTTGTTTTCACTGTTGAATTTTGAGTTCTTCATAGGTGAGGAGCGGCTGTTAGTGGATTTTTCGTAAAATGGATGGATAATACTATTGAATACAAACTGAGGAACTGTGTGCTGGATGGTACCTTTAAGTTTTGTCTGCAAACAGAAAGGAACACTTGAGATGAAGATAATGGTCAGCATGATATTGTGCTGGTCATTTGGCTGTAATATGTTGAGCACAATTGTTTGGGAGATGACGTTATAAGCGTTAACATCTAGTGTTGTCTCTTGTCTGTGAATTCAGTAATTGATGGCTCATTAACAGTGAATATTGGCTGAAAGATCCTAGTGAATAATTTAGAAGCTAGAAAAAGGGGCAAGCTGTTCTAGTGTTGCAAATTTGGATTTTAATTGAATATATCTTCAATTTATAGTTTCATGATATGTTTTTATAAACTAGTAATTATGTGCAGAACTAGAAATTTTTTTCCTTTTTGAAGTTATATATATTCTCTGCTGATCAACGTTACTTTTTTTTTTTTTCTCTCTTTTATTTCACAGGATTCTATCCTGTTTTAAGCTAAATCAATTTGAGTATTTAAACCTACCATTTGATTCATCACCTGATGATGTGAAAAAGCAGTACCGCAAGGTAACTTCTTTGTTCAGCTAAGGTTTTTTTTTTACTGTTCTGTTGGCCTGTTATAACATAATCTTGCTAATCTTGTGTAGTTGTCATTGATGGTTCACCCTGACAAATGTAAGCATCCACAAGCAAAGGAGGCTTTTGCAGGTACATGAATGCATGCTTTGCAATTCTTCTGAGTTGAGGCCTCTTGTTGTCTTCTTCCATGTTATTTGATGATATTATGATGTAAAATAGCATATTTTATAACATTCTTATTGTGCTATTTACTTGAGTGCAGCACTAGCAAAAGCCCAACAGTTGTTACTCGATCAAAATGAAAGAGATTACCTTCTTAGCCAAGTTAATTCAGCAAAAGGTTAGTATAACTTGTCTTTGTAATTGGTATATAGTTATTATCTGAAAATTCTTTCCACCAAAGGTCAGTAAAGTGGTTCTGAAATATTTTGCAACCTGGTTTACTATCTTGATCACTCTCATGGCAGATCAAAATTTTTTTTTGGAGTTTTAGCACTTTTGCTGTCATTATTGATCATGTGTCAGCTGAGTACTATGAAATACTCTCCAGGGTAAATTTTTTGGTCAAACATCTGCACTCACCCGATTGGTTCAGAGTCAAGCTATTAACATTCTCTTTTTCTTTTCATTACATTTGTTTTTATTTAATTGTTTATCTTTTCTTTCCTGTTTTTGGCCTCCATCACTGTACTAGAACTGTCTTCTTCATGGGATAGGTAATGACATGTTAAAGAAAAGAACTCATCTTTTTTCCAATTGATGCGGACTGCAGAAGAACTTAGAGCAAAGAGGAAGAAGCAGTTGAAGAAAGATACAGCTTCAAAAATTAAGTCTCTGGTTGAAGAGGTATGTAATTTTTTTTTGTTTTTGCTAGAGTTCTTATGTAAAGTTGTGACCTTTATCTCACCAGTATGCACCCCTGAATTTTAGAATACTATCTTGTGTGGTATTGTATGGCTGTGTCTGTCGTGCCCTGACCTTGTGTTCTGAATGCACACTGAATGGTGAGATTACCAGATTGAAATCTTTTCTAATTAGTATGCTATTGATACTAAGTGCACAATATACCCTTTGTTTTTCAAAAGACCTATTATGTTCTGTATCTCTCTTGTGCATCTCAGGGAAAATATGATAAACAATATGAACAATCTGAGGAGTTCCAGCAGGAGCTCAAAATAAAGGTTCGTGAACTATTAACTGAACAAGAATGGAGGAGAAGAAAAATGCAACTGAGGGTATGCTCTAGTTACATGTTTTAATCCTTGAGAGACTATTTTTATAGGAAAGTTTGGCCAGAGATAAATTATAATATGCATTTAAGAAATTCTTGATTCATAACTTTTAGTTTATTCATTATTATCTAGATATCAGAGGAGGAAGGCAGATTAAAAAAGGATGAAGAGGAACAGAAAGAAATGTGGAAAAGAAAGCGTGAACATGAGGAGGAGTGGGAAGGAACAAGAGAACAGAGGGTTAGTTTTCTATGATTTCATGTTTAACCTTCATGTTATCCATCAAACTGCAAATTGTGTATCTTCCGGAAAAACAGAATCTTAGTTTCGTTTATTTATTTATTGCTTTTCAAATCTGTTCCTGTGAAATCTATAATTAAGCTGTATAGTGTTCCTAAGTTGGGGCAAAAGCCCTAAATGTTTCTTAGGTCTACGTGAACTTCCCTGCTGTCTATAATAAAGCCGAGTGACAGTGTGACAGCAGCATATCAAAAGATATTAAATTAATGAGATGAATATTATGAAGGAAAAATGACGGTAAAGCTTCATATATTTAACTCAAACTCCACAATGCTAGGAGCATTGGGCATTGGGCTACCATTTTTAAGTTCTTGTTGCACTTGCACCTTAAGCCTATCTGATCTTTGACCTACTCTCTCTGAAGCCATGAGTCCCATGTTGGTAGAGCATGAGTCTATGAACTCCCTAGTACAGCAGAGGCTCTCCCTAGTCCCTACGTGAAGGTGTATGATACCATGTTAAGATTCAGTTCAACTCAAGAGTCAAAACCTTACATTGTTAGTTTAAGGCACATGAATGATTTTTTATCTAACAATGTTATCATCATTACAAATTAGAAAATTGCAAGCTATTCATATGACCAGATACCAATAAAATTTAATTAAATGGAACTGCTTTGCCGGCCTTGGTTGGGTGAATCTTTGTTTTCTGCTAATTTTGGCTTTAGCAATTGTCAATTTTTCCCATGTTCACTAGCTGTTTTGAAAAATAATCTAAATGATGAGCAGGGACAATCTTTTACATAACTAGCCTTACTATGAAAAACGTGCAGAAAATTTTGCTAGCATGCAATGTTTCTTTTCTCTTTTTCAGAAAAAATCTATACCATATTAAAATATGGATAAATTAACTCTGATTGTATTATCAGGTATCCAGTTGGAGAGATTTTATGAAGGGTGGAAAGAAGGTGAGATACTAGAGCTTTCTGGTTTTTGTATAAGCAACTATTGCATCCACACACACCCCTCAGCAAAATAAATGATGAATTCCTGGCATCGTTGACCAATATTTACCGTTATGTATGTCCGCAGACTAAGAAAGGGGAAATTCGCCCCCCGAAGCTGAAGACAGAAGATCCCAACAAATCCTATGTTCAGAGGCCTGTGAAAAGAGGTTAGGTAGTGTTGGAGGATTTAAATACGCAATCAATATCTATCTAACAAAGAGTCAAAGAGCTCATTCACGCTGGCTATCCTGTGTCAATTTGATACTTTTTAGCATGTTTTTCAGTGGGGTCTTGAGAGGCATCTGAATGGAATTTAGACATCTACCGAATGAAAGCCCCGTTATGAGATGTTACGCCCCAATACTGATAAGTAGTTTTTTTTTTTTTCCATTTTTAAGTGGTATGCCACTATTAGACTAATAGTCATTCCCATTTGTCTAATATCACTCATCATTTATTGTCTCCATTGGCAATATTCCTAAAATCTGTACTATCAATCAAAAGGGGTTGTGTTAAAGTTCACAAGGAACCAACCATTCACCAATACCTTGAAAATGAATACTTCAATATTAAGGCAGTATTTTTTCGAAGGTTAAAAATGCAGCTCTGAGAATTTTGTATTTATGCAGTTGCTTCCACTTCTGGTTTACCACGCTAATGTGAACAGTTAGTGAATTAATCCAATGGCAATTAGCGATCAATCGTGATTAGTTACTATGCAAAATTGTTGCCAAATTTCAACCTTAGCTATATGTTGACAACTATATATTAGTATCAAACATATGGTTACAGATTAATTTGTATGTAACAAGAAATGAAAATGACATTTTCAAGAGAACCTCCGGATGAGAAAGGATGGTAAAACTCGGATCTAATAAAAATGCATATTTTCTGTAAAAATTGGGCAATGTCAAGAGGTTGTGGGTGCAGACTAGAGTCAAATTTAAAGTGCAATGTCGGGTAATTTTTTTTTTATGGTGTATGAAGTAAACAATACTTCATATATTACATTAAGAAAAAATTATATAATTGTGATGTGAAATTTTGTTAATTGCTAGAATTTGATTCAAAAAATAATATTTTATTTGTGAAATGTTGCCATTGGAAAATTTGGATTAAAAAATTAATATTTTGACTTCATTTATTCAAAAAAAAATATTTTATTTAAATAATAATAATATTTTGACCGCATTATCACATTGTGCTTTTTCTAGTATGATTTTTTATTTAATTTAACCAAATTTTATTATCTTTATATATATATATTTTTTGGTGTTGCAGTAGAAAATATTGTGCTATTAGTTTTTTGATAAATTTTTTTTGGTAACCAATATTACAATATTTACAATATGTGGATGTAATATTTGCACAAATATGATGCGGACCGAAAGTGTTAAATTTTTTATTTGATCAAATTTGACAAGTTATTAGTTATTTAAAGTTTATCTCACTATAATTTTTTATTCAAGTTAATCATTATCTTTAGGTTTTTTGGTTGTTATACTAGAATTATAATTAATTTTTATGTTTAATATTAATTAGTGTAATTATTTTATATATATATATAATAGATATATATATTTAAAAATGTCACATAAAAATAAAGAATGATAATAAACAATTAAAAATAAAAAATTAACTAAATACAAAATAAGCTTTTTATTAAGGACATTTTTGAAATGTCATCAATATAGACAATAAAGGAGGAGTGGCACCAGACATATGGTTACGGCCAATTTAAAAAGAGGCGTTTATTTGCTGGTCATCTCCAGTGAGATAGATGAGATGTTAGAATTAGAAGTAGCTTTACGGAGAATTTCAATTTTTGACAGTGTCAGTTAGTTCATGACAATTTCATTCATCACCTTCGCTATCCGTAAAACGAGAGAAATTGAGAAGCAACAGGTCAATCGGCTTAAATTTAATTATCCAACTTTCCTTTTTTCTTTTGTCAAAGGAATAGTTTATCATAATATCTAAAACAAGTAAAAAGTTCAAATTTCATTTAAGCCATTGTTCATCGTAATACGCAATAGTAAGGGAAAAAAAAAAAGCAACGGGAATCCAAAATGTAACCTAGATCCATATTCAACCCCCTAAGCTCCTAGGACTAAAGCCAAAATTCACATATTCCTTGCCAGAGAAGGTAGATTCACACAAAAATTAATTGTACAGAGCAAGGATGAAAATTACACAAAGCAACACCCTATGATACAAGGACCTTCAACAAAGGTTTCTGATTTATATATTATCTCACCATCACATAGAACCCTCTTGTTCTCTTGATTTTTTTTTAAAAAACAATAATAGACTAAGGACGAAAAGTAAAAATATATATATATATGTAAGAATTAATGACAAAAATAGCCATCATCGACAAACCATGACTTTTGACTTCGTACCTATGTCAATTTACAACGGGCAGGTGGACCCAGAATGCAACTTCTAGCTTTTTGTCATAGTAAACCTAGCAGTGGCTACCAACCTTGCATCTTGAGCTTGTATCTTCTGAAGGCCTGCTGATTTAGCGGTGAGAACCAACACTAAGAAAGCCAAGCTTTCTGCGAGGATTAAGATCCCAAGTTCCGAGACTCCCCCGTAAATGGCATCATGCTATATACAGAACACTAAATCAAGGCGATAGCACCAACCAGTAAGGCATAAATATTAGGGACATTCTTAATGATCCTATATCCAAGCGAGCGAACCTCGGTCATTTGCTCCTTGGGGACGGCCTCTAGTTGGTGTTGGTGGTCTGTTAGCATTCAACTCCTGTACAATGTACAGATTAATAACGACTTTTAAATAAAAGCACCATAATACCGTGCAATTACATTGACTTCTTAGTTATGCTCATGTATATTTGATAGACGCAGCATCACTATTTAATGCAGAACATTTAACGGAGTACCTGCATCCATGTATCTTCAGTATGCCGTTCAGGTGACGTTCCTGGTGATGAAATTGCAGGTGGTAATGGATGAATTAATTTAGGAACCACAACAAGGTCCCTACCCAAAACTAGTATGGCCCCAGCATTATTTGCAGTACCTAATGGAACAAAGTGCGTGCCAAAATTTAGAAGGGAACATGGAAGAAGGAGGAAAATGCAATGTAGAAGTCAGCAACATATACCACAATAATTTGTAGCTGAGAAAAGCGTGATCAGATGTCCCTGGGCAAAACGCTCAAAACCATCCATCACACATTCATGTGCCCGAACAATCAGCTGAAGATCATTGTTGTTGCAAAATTCTATGACACGATCAGGCTGCAGAACCAAACCCCATTTACATGAGCACAGAAGCATGTGTGCATGGTTATCAGGTAGAAAAACTTTAACCATTAAGATCGAGCAGACACCATCCAACAAATAAACTGTCATCATTTTACAACTCATAGCAACATCACAAAGGTAAATTTCAAATCAGTGCTGGTGTTCATGATAGTATCAGCAGAGCAGAAGGGGATGCATATAAATAAACATGTACAGGCATTAATCAGTTTTGTTATCTTTTCAGATTTAAATCTGTACATAAGTTCTCAAATATTGTAATTATGTAATAGATAAATGTTACCCTCGCAGAAGTTTCAAAGCAATTACTTTAAAGTTTCAGCAGGTGCTTGAAAACTTTTTAATTTTCTGGAATAATGAAGCAATTTTCATATGAGCATTCTAAATTTATCAAAATCTCTCACACAAAGCAGTATCAGTCAGTAAAATATATTACCATACTTGTCATCTAGAAACAAAGGAACTACCAAATTACTATATATTTAAATGTAAATAAGAAAACTGAAAAAAACAACCATTTGCAAGACAATAGGTAAGGGAGTACTCACCCCAAAAGTAACTAATCCAGGACCTCTAGCATTTGGTCGCAGTCCTTCCACACTGTCATTCTCTGTGGGATCAGACCTAGAGAGAAGGATTTCAGGCTCTCATCAACCAAGAGGAAACAAAGTAAATTGTCACATATAATATCATACAAATGCACTAACCACAATAGATCCATCAGCACAATTGACCCTGCTTCCATCGGAATTGGACGCTGAATGTTCTCAATCTGTTCCACGTGATTTATTGAACGACCAATGCCACCATGCATGCAAATAATTTTTTTCTCAATTAGGGCCGCCAAAGGCAGCCAATTAAACAGACGGTTCATCCGATGCCACGTCCAAATTCCATCTCTCTCACCCTGATGATCAACTAACATTGTTGATTGTACTATATATAATAATATAAGCAAGAAACAATGCTTGGTACATGAAATTCCTTACCATCCTCTCAATGCACTCAATTCGAAAGCCAAAAAGGGCATTAATATCTGCAGCTTCGTGATTTCCACGAATTAAATGTACATTGTTGGGGTACTCAACCTGCAACATAAACATAACCATGCATAAATCTGAGGCCATCAAACTTGATAAACAACACAGAAAGACAACACTAAACCATCAGACATCAAGAGTACCTTCAAAGCAAGAAGAAGGGATATAGTTTCCAAGCTGTGTTGTCCCCGATCAACATAATCTCCTAGGAATAGATAATCGATATATCTGATAGTCATTTATACAAAATTAGCAATAGGGAAAATTGAATGCCTATATGACTAATAGAATAATTTCCCTGTTAAAATTTTAGGGATTAGATGAAAACAGAAAAGAGATGAGAGGTGTAATGAGTTTTTTGTTTTTGGGGATAAAAGCACAAGTATATATTTTACTAATCCGACACCTTTATTTGTACAAAACCTATGACTATGAGACGACAATTAACCTTTACTTTGGATGAACTACAAGGATTTGCTTACTTAGCCAAGAAGATTTTCCTAAATCCTGATCACATAATCACAAATATTTCTCTACACTCCTTCAGCATTAATTTGATTATCGTGCAGCACCAATGAGTCAATCAACCATTCACCTACTTGGTACTAAATATTTTTCAGGTTTATTCCGCAATTTCTATTCCATTTATAGCTATAAACTCTGAGATCAACATGACAATTTACTCGTTCATCCATCCTAAAGTCAAACAATTAATCTAGTAGGTTAAGGTATCCAATGCAAACTGCCAGGACAAATCTCATTCAATGCAGAATTAAAATATCAATTAGTATCTAAGAAAAAGTTCATTCCAATAAGGGAATATGCTAACCATGAACATTAGTGTCATCTAGATGGATCAGGTGGGCTAACTAGGGAAAAGAAATAGTGCCATGACAAGAAAATTAGAAAATGGAAGTGTGATATTATTAAATTTACATGTTGGATAACCAATCAAAACTTTGCTACAAGATTAGAATTCTACAATGCAACAAGTGGCCAAATAAATACCAGTGACATGTTGCAGGCTTGTAGATCTTATAAGGCTATTTCCCAACACGCATGTTTTGTGTGGTGCAAGCTTAGAGTTTGTCCCCCCTTTATTGTCAACATTATTCTCTAACAATTTTTTTATGGAATTCTGTTTGGCAATTTCACAAAGTGCAGGGGGTGACCTAGGTCCTTGGACCAGTTTCCATTGACTAACTTTGCAGGCTTGGGAGAAGGAAACAAGCCAAACTCTTGTGGCAATGTGCAATTTATGCGAATCAGGGGTGTACTTTGTTGAAGCATAATTCTACTCTTCAAAGAAATTTCTTTGGATGGCCAGCTCCTTTTGGATAAGACTACACATTTGGCTTCTACTTGGTGTAAAGGCAATGGTCTTTGAATTAAGAGAATGGGTAGCTTGTATCATTATGTTATATTGTTCTATTTGTTTGTCCTCTATCATTATATTATATTGTTCTATTTGTTTGTCCTCTCTCTCTTTTTTTTTAATTATTTTCCATTTTGTTAGGAGGAAATCTTATCTTCCTTGTAATATTCTGTGTCTAAATGATTTCTTCGATGGAAGAAAAAGAAAAGGAATACTCCATCTTCAATTGGATTCCACAGATGTATAAGCTGAATTATGACAGCAAAAAAGTTAGCCTAAATAATTATCGAGCAGGTTGTGTTGACATCTTATACATCAACCAGCATGGTTAAATACCCTGAAAAATAACCTATTGACCAAAGAGCTTAAACCAATTTACAAGTGTCACCAAAATGCACAGCAGTAAAGGCACACAGTAATAATATCCATGATTTACAAATATAAACATTGATGGCAACTTTGAAACTTACGCTATGTCACCAGCAGTTGATGGTGCACCATACTCATCAAAGAGGCGCATGAGATCCCCAAACTGTCCATGTAAATCACCAAATATTTTAATTGGAGCCCTCAGCTGTAGGACACTTGGTTCACTTGAAAATATCCGCTCGGCACTATCACAAAGATCGGCAATTTCATTGCAATCTAAGAAAAATTGCCGCCGAACTGGTGGCTTCCATCCACGAGGCTTTAAGAGGTGTGCTATGACCTATAAAGAAGGTAAGGATACTCCATGAGAAGTAAATTTGAATATAAGCCGAAACAAACATGCTTTGTAATGCAACAGAACAGGTATGACCGTATGACAATAAGTAAACATGGGGATTTGAACATAAACCATGATTAAGCACAAAGACGCTTAAACCAAAAGAAATTATGATGCAAGATTGAGTAGGATATGGCCATAAAAGGAAGGTCAGTAAACATGACCTATCAGATGTTCTGGACCTGATCAACTGGTCCATTGTTCATGGTTCCAACATTTGATAGCTAAGTCCACAACATTTGACAGCTAAATCCACAGCATTTCATAGTACATGTTATTTAAAACCATCAGATATTGTGCACCAGATCGACTACCTTTGCTGAATTTTTAAATAAAATACAAATTATTTTTTAGTAGTTACTAATATGAACTGTTATTATTCTTGCGTGCCTGATAGCTAATTGTAGAGATGAACCTGTACCTTTTTTGGCACACTATTGATAGACATCTGTCTGTCTAATAATTTTCTAGCAGCAGTTGCATTTTCTGGAGTCCCATAACTGACTCGCCTGCCCTCATTTTCAAACTGATCAATTGAAAGCTGTCTAACCATGCCACCTAATGCTCCACCAGTCTCTGCAGCAACAACCACCTGGGAAAAATTCAACCTAGAATCAGAAATTGGACTAAAATATTTTATAAGAACTTACACATGGCATAATTATTCCTTGGTAATAAAAAATATATTACTCACAGCCCGGTGATGCAGCCGAACTCCACCAGAAGCAATGTTATTTGACCCTGCAGAATCAGGCTTTATCAAGGAAGATGTCTGTTTCCCACTTGGGGTAGCATCGGGGCCCCGTCTCTGTCAGGCAATTCAACTTCTCCATTCTCTTGCCGTGCCTTGGCTGCGGCAAGTGCAGCACTGATAGCTTCAGCTTCTGCAGCTGATGCTTCGACCAGATACTCGACTCCTTTGCTCATCCGCCTGTTCAAAGTACTTCAGATGAATTTGGCCAGGGATTTAACATTAAATATGTTGCCCAATGAGCATGAAAACAACTATCTTACCGAGATCCCTGAAGCATGGCATTTTCAGTGCTGATATCAGTATACATGTCACCATTCATTGGAGGAGCAACTGGATTTCCCAAAACAACTGAACCATCAGCAGAAGCTTCAGGCATTGTTTGCCTTGTCCTATCATCAAATCCACATCGTCCAGGTAAGCGTCCTGCTTGTACATTAGATGCAGCTGCAGCAGCAGCAGCATGTGAAGCCGCAGTAGTTGTTTCGGCAGCAGCAAGATCTACAGCAACAAGTAGGTCATCTAGCAAGACTCCTGTAGCATGAACACGAGATTATGGTCAGTCCACCTCTGAGTAATGATTTGGTTAGATCTCCACAAGAATAAATCCCAAAGTGAGAAAAAGAAAAACTACAACAAACATAAAGCTAGCAAATAGTCCAAATGAGATGAGAAATCTCAGCTTGCAAGATGAACACGGATTGACAGGCAATTTTCATGAACAATACCCATTGCAAAAAGGTGATCTTGATCCAAGAGGGAAAAGTAAAACGAACCTTGGTTATTCTTAAAGAAAATGGAAAGAAGAAATCTTGGTCAAATTATAGTGTAAATTGGTAACATTAGATAATTATCAGAATACTTTTTACCTGAGAGCATTAAGCAACTTAGGTCATTGGAATTCCTCTATGATTGTTCACTCCAATGTCACAACAACCAATTCTGACTACTCAAATAGTACACCACAAGTTTCTCTTCACAGTCTAACTCTGCTTTTCTCAATTCTATTGTTCCTAGAAACATCTTGCTAAACATGCATCTCTGCTCAGCATCAACAGCATCAAAGCCCATCTCTCTCTTACTATTTGAGTCATTCTATAACCAGTTTCTGTCTCCCAAAACTTCTAGCACCACTTAAGAACTTTTGTATAGATGGCATTACACGCATCAATGCATGCTACCATTTGCGCAAGTCTAAATAACTAAATACCGAAATCACAGCAAAGATTCAATTGTTTCAAAGTATAAAGTCCGCCCAATTTTTTTAAAAAGAATTCAACCAAGATTATTAATAGAATAGAGTATGTAACCCTAAGAAACCAGAAAGTAATTTCAATTGTCAAGCTGTATCATATGGAGCACAAACTAATAATCTGAAAGCTATATTTGTGAATCCACAGAAAGCAGTATTTATGACTTACCCCACGTAAACCACCATAAATAAAAATTAGGTCACCAACAGCAGCAGCTGCATGCCTACAACGCCGAGTCAACTCAACAGCAGCATCTCCTCCGGCTGCATCGGCACTGTATCTACCAGTTCTTGGACTGGTGACAACAGATTTTGTATCACACCAAACACCAGCAGCAGTGTCCAATACTGCAAATAAAAGAAATACAAGAAAATGACCATTGGCAAAAATAACTGCACTCACAGCAACAAATAAGCACCAGAGAATAATTAAAAAATAATAATAATAAACACAGGTATTCTGCTCCTTTATTCACCAAGAAAAAAGGCATAGAATGACTAATAAAATGTATACAATTGGGCCGAAAATAGAGAGCTAAGGCTTAAAGACCAATAGCTCACCTGTATCACATGCAATCCAGATTGTAAACAAAGAAGAGAGAGAAAACAAAAATAGATCTAGTCAGCAAAACATGAAGCCTGTGGAAGTACCTGCTACACTTGATGAGTCTTCTACCATCCGTCCTCCACCAAGAGCTCCACCAGACACGTGGAGCCTTGCATTAACAAATACCTAAAATCATTCAATTAAGCATATTAAGATCCTTGAATATATAACCAGCTAAAACAATGAGAATACAATAAAGAAACTGAAATCAACCGCTGCATGCTGATATCTTGCAGATGGTGAGACACCTGGGGCAATTGCCCATTCCCAACGACCATCTCTATGCTTCGCAAGTCCATATGCACTTGGCAATGGCTGCAACATAAGAGGTAAAAATATTATTTCAAAGCATAGGAGGAAACAGTTCACAAGAGCCACAGAAAAATGTAAAAGAAAATTAAACAGGTATCCCATTAGTGTTATTTTCATATTTGCAGAAAATATCCTCCTGTACACGTCCTATTACTTAAAAATTTCATCATACCACATACCCGCACATGTACTGGTACTGTGGTACAGATACTCATACCCATATATCCATGCAATCTAAAGCTCCCCCTAAGGTTAATTCCTTAGTTTGGACAGCAATTGGTAGCAGCATTAATATTAATGAATAGCTACAGATAGACGCTACTTAGATGACAAGTGTCATTTGCGAGTTGAACTCAGAAACAGCAGACCACTTCTGCATTGTCAGGCTCAGGCTACATTTCTCTGGATAAAACTTTTGGGGATATTTTATAAGAATTGTATGCACCTCTATTACATAGAGCAGATCAGCTGAGTTTATTTTCAGATTTTCAAAAATAGCAAGAAGGCTAACAGCCTGTTTGGCTAGAGTTTTTTAAAATTGTTTTTGGTTTTTAAAAGTGAAAAAACAAAAAACCTATTTGTTTCAGCCTATTTTCCAAACCACATTTTAAAAACAAAAAACCACAACACTCATTTTAAAAACAGAAAACAGAAAACGGTTTTAGACTGTTTTTCTGTGTTATTGTTTTGAAAACAATTGAAAACGCAGTGTCATATTTGTAATTATGTGAACTTATTGTTCTCTTCCATTGTTCGACTCTTTCAGTGTGTGTTTTGGGTTATTTTTTCTTAAGCCTTCCCAATCTTGAAGAAACAAGCAAGCACCAAGCTCCCATCCATCCAAGCAAGCAGCTCCGGCAGAGAGCCTTCTTTGGCGCGACCTCCTCCGGCATGACGCGCTCCTGCTCCAGTCCAGCCTTCAATGCAAGCAGAGACACCCGCGAAGCTCGCGACCTGCTCCCCCGGCAAAATCTCCCCACGACCAGAACACAATCCGAAGCTCCGCTGCGAACCAGCTCCTTCATGATGAAGCTTATCAGCGACAAGCTTTCGCGGCCCAACACCTCCGCCACCAAGCTCCTCGGCGACCCAAGACCACAATCCGCCGTGCTCGATCACCCCACCCACCAGGTCCGCTGACCTGCCGCTCGAAGACCCAGATCCGCGTCCTCCATTCCTCCACCACGTGAGTCCCTCCTCTCTCTTTCTCTTTCTCTGCTTCTCTCTTGATATACCCAAACATTGATCTTTGTTTTTATGATTAATTGGGGTTTTGATATTTATTCATGGATATGAAATTGAATCTATAATTGTTTGATTCCTCTGATATGTCAAGTGACTAGGATTGAATGATTTGTTGCGTCAGAAATTATTAGATCATAGCAAGAACATGATTGCTTAAAGCTTTGCATAACTGAGGCAGTTTTGCTATCTTACTTATATGGTCTTTCATGGTACTTGATTAAAATTGACATTTAACTAGTTTCATTAGGCACACTGCTATCTTGCATAGTAATTCTGATAGAATATCATATTCCATACTTGCATGTTCCAATCACTACTTTTTGAGGAGGTGCTAAATGGTCATACTTGTAGGTACCAATTTTGGCCCATTTATATTTGTTCTTTAATCCAAATCACTTCACATTGTTATATCTTTAACCACTTTCCCTAGTTAAAGAAATTCATTATAGGATGAGGAGGCATGAAGTGATTGTTGGCTCCTTTGTATTGCTTTATACTTTGACCTTACAAATTTTTCTCTTAATCCTATCTTTTAAGTGGAGTCTTGGTGGAGGTTGCTGGTTTTAAGCAATTACTACTTGGCATATGGACTTGTAGCTAGTGACTAGATAAGAATTGTTTATGATGGATTGAAAGAGCCTATAGTGCATTTTACCTCCCCTCCTTAAATTTTGATAGGTATTTTATTTCATTAAGCTGTAGTGTAATCCTTTATTTTTGTAACTGATGGCATGGGCTTTAGAAGCTGTGCACAATAATTTCTGGTGGATACCAAACATGAAATTGTTATATGATTTTCATTAATAGGACTCAAATGCGCAACATTTTTCTCAATCTCTTGAGTGGTCCAGCAAAATGCAGCATTTGTGCAGGTGTTAAGCGTCCAATTTTATTAGGAAGAATAGAATGAGAATGGGAGAAAACTGATTAATTACTCATTAACTTCACATACATATAAATAGGCAATGTTATGTAATCTCAGCATATACACTCACATGTTCTAATGAGAATTTCAGAGCTTAAGAATTTTGATTGTTGCTAACTGTATACAAGTTGAAAAGAAACAGCTAGCATATGTTTTTCTAAGATGGGTTAATGCCCTCAACATGGTGATTTCAATTAATTTGTATGAAGACTTGAACTCCAGCACCAACTTCATTGCTATTGTTAATTATTTTCATTTAGTGTGAAATCTGCGATCAATATCTATATCTATATTAATGCTATAGATACATATGTGTTAGGACAAGATTGTTAAATTGTTGTTGTTGTTGTATTATTGTGATGTAGAAAACCCAATAAAGCTGTTCCTGACAAATCCAATCTGCAAAGGGTTGCAGATGCTCATTCTTTTGATGTGGCTAAATTTGTGGATGAACCTGGCCTTTATTTGGCTGTTCTGATCTACTTTGGGGCTTAAAAACTAAATTAGATACATAGAAGTAAACAATTTGGTTGGACTTTTTATGTCGTTTTTCGCTTTATGACTTTGCATGACCTTTTATGTCAATTGAAGCCTCTGTGAAGGAATTATATCCCACAATCCAAGGTAGCGAAGAAACCGTGAAGACACAATCAATTCAAAAGAATGTGCAAAAGAAGTAGGCGGCGCTTCGGAGAAGCTTTCACAAGGATTAGATCTTTTTGCAAAGAAGTGGATAGTTTTTTCCAAGTAGTTTTGACTAGCCGTAACGCCTTGTTGTCTAATCTAAGGCCAGGATAAAACTGTAAATGACCATATCCCTAGGCATAAGGTAGATTAGAAAGTAGTTCACTAAACATGTAACAGCCTAACTCTGGTGTATACTGGTGGGTCTAGGTGTGGGGGTTTTTGTGCTTCTAGGATTGATATAGAATATGATCTTGTTTGGTTTGTTATAGTCTAGGTAGCATGGGTTATAATTTATATCAATGTTATTGAAATACTATGTAAATGTGAGTTGTTTTGTGTAATGTAAAGGTTATATATATATTGGAAGTTTTATTGCGCTTGAGGAAGTGAGTCAAGTAAACTCGTGAGATATTTTCATCTTGATTTATTAACAGATCAATAAGTTGAGCTCATAGTCAAGTTTGAGTTAATGATTTGAGCTCATTTATTAAATGAGCCAAGCGTAAGCTTTATTATGTTTGGAGTCTTGAAAGTAAGATTTCCCATTTTAAGGCGAATGCCGTCATATAAGCCTTTTAGGCAATGGCTTATTGTCATAGCATGTTGTGTAATTCATGGGATGACTGATGAAGCTGCAAAGAAAATAGCAAGATATCGTGACCAAATTGCAAATTGGATGTGGCTAAAAGAAAATCATGCATAGCTTAAATGGATTTATAAATATAAATTGACATCAAGTTGTGTTAAGACTATTTTTAGAATAGGAAGTTGTATTAAAACTTTATTTATTAAGTATGTATGGAAAATATTATCTATAAAACATAATAGTTAAAATTTGTCATTTATAGTAATGCAATTTGCCAAACAATTTTTTGTTTTATTAGTTTTAAAAGTTATTTTTTAAACAATTATCCAACAGGTTTTCTGTTTTTATCATTATAAAACTGTTTTTGAAGTTAAATTGCCAAACAAGTTTTTCTTTGTTTTTAAAAATTGACTGAAACTTGTTTTTTAAAACAATTTTAAAAATTTAAGAACAAAAACACTTCCAAACAACCCCTAAAATTCTGTGGTGGTGCGTTCTGGTGCATTTTGTTGAAGTGGAATGTACACATCTTTAAGGTAGCGTTTGGTAACTATCTTTGGACGGAATACGGAGATGTTGGAGACACAAACTCGTTTGGTGATGAAGGCGGGAACAAGGGACAGTGGGGACAATATAAAGAAATAGAAATTTAATATTTTCTCCCAATAATTCCCTATACATATTTAATATTTCCAATGTGTCCTCAAACCCATGGGCGGTCTGGCGGCAACAACCAGCCAGCGGTGGTCCAGCGGAGGTAGACAATGTCTTTTAACATGTATTTATTGTCTTGTCCCTATGTTTCCAAATAAAATACAGAAACAATTATTATGTCTTGTACTCCACAACCAAACCCGATCCAGAGACAATGTTTTTCATATCTCTATCTCCACTGTCAGAGTTACCAAACGCTACCTAAGAGTGCTTTGGAATAGGGTTATGTTATAAGGTTGCTTTCTGTAATTCGCAATGATGTTGGGTTGCAGTGTTGCACGTCTTGTTTTCCGGAATATTCTGTTTTTACTTTTTGCTTGTTGGGTTCATAAGGATACCTTATCCCACCCCTGCCGTACTTATTTCTGTTCTCTTTAATAATATTTTTGTTTGTGTATATATATATATATATATATATAAAAGGATCAAGCAAAGTTAACTAACTCTGCATGGACCACTATAAGGGCACGTCACAAGCCATTAAAAGAAAAAAAAAGATGCAGAGGAAGGGGTATCAATACCAAACTCAGTTAACTGTATGAGGCATAAATTAAAGCATTACAGGGTAAATCAAATCAACAGAATGAATAGGTAACTCACAACACTATTGGCATCCCTCCCTCCACAAAGCAGAAGAAGCCCATCAGAGCGTGCACTTGCAGTTGCATACCTACTCACAAATAAACCGTAAAATGACAACTCAACTCCACAATGACAAGTTGCACTAAATGATAGCCAAATTCATAAATACAAGGAAAGGTAGGTCTGCTTAGTTATTTGTTTACATCTTCAAAGGTCAAAAACTTAAAGTACACCATTTTGCTAACCAAAAACATAGCAATAATGAGATAACTTTATTACAGAAAAAAAGAGAGATTAATTATAATAAAAACTAAAAAATTATTAATTCAATAAGAACTAAAATTTAAGCTAAGCTTCAATTCATACCATCTCCACAGTCTACGTCTACAGTTTTTCACACATAAAAAGAAACAAGAAAATGAAGGTGATCCTACTCTATAATCATAATGTTCACAAAATGAAGAAAAAACAAAGCAATCATAAACCCATGTACCTCTCTAAATTTCAAAGCAATAGTAAACCAATGGATATTATTGCTCCACAAAGAAAACTAACAGAACTTGCCAACAAACTGATTTGCATGAAATTTCTAGAAATATGGTCAAATTTTATTTTGAAGGAATAAAAAAATTGGGGAGAGAACAAGAAAAACAATCCAAGACTTTTTCCATAAATAAGAAAATAGTTTGAAAAATGGGAACAATATGCTACGTTACCAACTAAATTAACTCCATGTCAATTTAACCGATTAACATTTCTACATAAAGTCAAACTGAAATGAAGTATTTAATCTAACCACTCAATAGTTTGGTTAATGCAATAATTTCTATGACAATCTTCAGAACCTAATTCAAGACAATAAAAATTTAAAGCTGATATGTACATAGTGATGTCAAAGTGTCAATCTAGAAGGGCAGAATTTATGGAGACAGAAGTATACATGCATGGAGGAGGACCCTCTCCTTCTGGCTCCAACTTGCGCCATTCATAAGGCTTGGCAGCTGTGTCCAGGGCCCACACATCAGCCAAAGGTCGCTTTCCTGGGAAGCACAGGCCAAACTAAGTGTAATGTCAAATAAATACACAACAAACAAACAAGGCACACAATGCAAAAAGGGCTAGCATTTGACCAGTTACCATCATTGCCTCCAATCGCCATAAGATACCTCTGCCCCACCAAAGCCATTACATGTCCATAACGTGGCCCTGGACCAGGGCCTTGAACAGATACTCTACATAAAATTCAGAACATACTAGATTAGGTAATTATCATTGTAAACATCAAGGGGAAAAGAACTAGGTTACAAGTCTAACCTATGCCAGCGGGGCATTTGCTGAGTGAGATCAAGAACATGAAGGTCCTCCGCTGACAAACCAGCAGGACCAATGCCACCCTGGGTAACAATGCAATATTCCACTAAGAATTAAGCAAATCATCAATTAAAGTTAGGAAATAATTCCCCGATATTAAGATAGCAGCAGAGATCCCCTCTTCCATGATACCTGAATAACCACCATGGTCCCTACAGCAGTTGCCACGTGTGCAGCCCTTGGAGTTGGAGGTTCTCCAAAGGGAGTTATCCTGCAGTATATTTACTTTGTAAGCACTAAAGCCAAGTATGTAAGGCTACACCAGCATTACTTATGTCTTAAAGGAGGCAGGAAAGAATAATGTAGCTCTAAGCCTACCTAGACCATTTATTAGTCAAGACATCATAACAGTGGACATCAGCTGTGGCACCAGCTAAACCTGCAGAGCAAATGATATAATTTAGCAGTCATGATAGGTTTCAAGCATAAACATTTATCACTCAATTATTGAAGCTTACATTCCACTTTGTTTCAAGAAGAAGTTCCTTTCAATCTAATCAATATCAAACTCTACTTCAAAGGATAAAATGCAAAAAATCCAGACTAATCATTGTTCATCTTGTACCATTTTTCACAGGAAGGTGAACACAAGAAAGTTAGCACCAAATAAAGTTTTCAGCATTTAGTTCCTAACATTGATATGCACCATGAATAATAAATACAGACAATCCTACTCGGATGACTTTAAGAATTAGAACTAAAATCACGTGGGCCTTCAAATGACTGACAAAAGCATGATGCTCGATATAACAGTAATAGGGCATGGAAAGAATCTGGAAACAGGAACTCACTGTTATTTTCAAAAACACTGCTATTTGTGCGCATCAGCATTTGAAACGAATACTCTTCACAACATAGACTGGCATGTAACCATTCTATCTAGAGTAACACAATGGGGTTCAGAGGGTTTTCTAAAGCACTGAACCAAAGATGTCACTTAATAAACGGAGGTACAAGTTCAACATCTTTTTCAAATTCTTGAGCCTCCACCTCAGAGGTTAAGCTTTTAGGAGAGAAGGTTCTAGGCATGTTAAGCAAACTTTTATGACTAAGTGGCCAGAAATGCAACCCTTGTCACCCCTATTATGATTGGACACACTGACTTCATTTGATCCTTATACCTGAACCCACCTAGTGGAAAAATGCTTATTTGCTGTTGTATGAATAATGGGGGTAACATGGGTTGAGTTTTTGGCCACTTGGTCATAAAAGTTGGATTAACATGCCTAGAACCTACTTTCCTAAAGTTTAACCTCTCAGGTTCTAGGCATTTTCAAGTCTGATGACATCATGACAGCCCATTCTGCATTACTACCTTAAATTTTAGCATAAGGCAAATTGTCAACCAACCATGAAACAAAAAAAGTTGTCAATTCGTTCCATTTAATTGCATCACACATGGGACAAATTCGTCTGTAGTGGTTTGAGCATGTGAGGAAGAGAATAACAAAGGACCAACTTGAAAAGCGAATCAAATGGAAGATAGTCCAATTAAATGGGGTAAAGACCAAAGGAACATTAAAAAGGATTTACTCTACATGAAACCATTTTAATTATAGTTTTCAGACAAAGCCTATGACCTTGTTTGACCATGCAGGAATGTAGCCGACCACAAAGGAATGATCATAAATGCCATCTCCGTTCTATTCTATTATAGTCTAATATAAATCACATCCATCCAAATGAACTATTACGGAGCCTTTGTAATCTTAAAACCAGGTTTATGAAAGCCTACTTTCCATGACGGGAAGCATTTATTTTCCTTAGCATCATACACAAAAATGCCATGAAAATGTAATAGGTCTGAAGAATCACCCCTTTGTAATCAATATATGCATTTACATGTCCTTAAACAACAGTGCAATTTCCATTTAAACAGCTGTAATATCTATTAACTGGTCATTGACGGGGAAAAAAAAAGCCCGTGTGTGCAGCTAAAATGTAAAATTCAATTCAACTTTAACACACATCAACAGTGCAAAGCTACCAAATTCAACAAACTCAGCGATAAGATACCGAAGAACAGTAACATATGCACGGGGAAATACAATGGATGATCGAACACATACGTATGCCAGCATTTCCAGCAGATGAAGGAGTCCTGAAGCCGCAGAATTGCCTTCAAGAGCAGTGGCACCGCCGAACAAAATCAGCCTGGGACCAATGTACCCAGGCGTCCCTTCCTCTCCGACCGCCGCCACCGCCGTCAACGTGTGGCCGCACCGCGGCCCCGGTCCGTCCTCCTTCTTCTCGATAATCGCATTCACCGCCGAGTAAGTCGGCGCCAGCCTCGGTCCGACCACCGGACTCTGCTGAACCTGACCCGGCGCCTGCTGCTGCTGCTGCTGCACCGGCGACTGCGCCGCCGGAGATCTGCCGCCGGAAGATGGCGGCTCCGCCAGCTGCTCTCCGTCTCCCGCAGCGGCCGCCGGAGCAGCGGCCGTCGCCGGATCGTGATCGGGCTCCGGCACCATCGAGGAATCGACGTCCATTACTTCAACCCTAAGATTCGAGCAATTCCGTTAAGATCGGAAGCTAGAATTCCAGCAAAATCTCATTCCGAGAAAACATTACGATTCGTTTCTCGGAATCCAAACGCCTCGAACGAACAAACTCAATGTTCTCACAAATTGAAACAAACTAAGCCTAAGCTCAGATCCTCGATTCTTCAATTCGAAGACGGAGCAAAATTTTCTTCGAAAATAGAAACCAGCTTAGAGAAACAAAAAATCGTTTAGGTTTCTCTCTCTGTCTTCTCGCTTCCCTTTCTCTCTCTTCTGTGTTGAAAGTTGAAACTCAGAGAAAAAGAAAAGAAGCGGTCGAAGGAAAAACGAAACGGGAAACGGAGACAATCTCAAAGCCACAACAAAAACTCACAAACCCAAAGCTGAAAAAATAAAAATGCAAAATAACAAAGAAAAAGTTTATATGTCAATAAATAAATGATAAATATAAAATATAAAATCCAATCACTTTCTCTGTCATGTCCCCATCTCTTTCTCTGTTGTGTCTTTCTCTCTCTAGATTCCTTCTTTTTTTTTTTTTAATAAGGCTTTCCTTGCTGGTTTTTTTTTTTCTTTTTCTTTTTTGAAAAACAGAGTAAAAAATTGTTTTTGCGTCTATTCTGTCTCTTTCCTTTCTCGCTAGAAAGGAAAACGGGGTGACCGAGATCAACCGGTTAGGGTATATGGTGTACGGAAATGATGTGGCGGGGGCGGCGCCCAGGTGAGGCTGTGGCGGCGGAGGACGAAGCGGGTTACCGGAATAGCCGGGGATAGGTTATATACTATTTAACGGTGTTTGCCGGTTCCTAATTGGAAGGAGGGTTGCCTTTTATTAGATACCTTGTTGCTGTAGGGAAAGGGGTTTAACAGCGCAGCGATAACACAGCAGAGTGAAAGCACGCGCATTACACTGTTTTTGAATCTTCTAAGATAAGATCAATTTTGGTGGGGAATTTTTGTTATTCTAAATCTAAGTGTGTGTTTGGTTAGGGATGAAAGTGAGGGTAAAATTTTATAAATAAATTATTTCAATTTTCATCCTCTGGTTAAACATGGCCTAATTGTAATTATAATAATTTTGATCTTACTATGCTCTTAATATAAATATATAGTTTTATATTGAGTTGTAAGGCATATGTAATTATTAAGTGATATATGTTAATCATAAATCAAATAATAATGTAGACATTAACTAGACAATTTGGATGCATTTTTGTTAGCAATGGAAGCAAAAAAAAATATAAGAACAAACTCTCTCAATAGAGGAAATAATGTAAAAGGAAAAATAATATAAGAAGACAAAATTTAACGTGGTTAAACATTAATTTATATCCATTACCCCTATAAGAGTTCCAAATCTTCACTATTCGTAACTTTTGACAAGTTGAAATTACAAATTATCCTTACAAATATTTCTTTACATAAATAACTCTTAAAAGCTACCCATATAGATTACTCTCACTTTTAGAGGATAATGAAACTCAAATAACCAAAATTATATTTATAGGTCAAAATACTAGTAATACTTTTATTTCTTATTGATGAGACTTTGGGTTAAATCCTAATAGTTCTTTATTTCAAAAAAAATTAATTTTGATATTCTAACCATGTAAATTTTTTTTATATTATTCAATTAAATTATTTTATGTGTATGATTTTTAAAATAGAGTGAAAGGCAGATATATTTTACTTATGTTGAATGAATGATTGTCTAAATAAAATTTACATTATTAATACATAAAAAAATAAACTCTTTTTAAAAAGTTGTAGGAGCTCTTTGCCCTTCAATATGAGATTTTCTTAATAATAAAGTATTAAAGATATAGCTTAATGAAAATCAACAATCGAATCATAAAATGTACACCATTGTTATGAGTTTTTCCTCATATCCCTATGCTTGCCTTGACAGTTGATCCTCTTAGAGTCCCCAAAATGATAGATAAACTGGTCTGTTTGAAATAGTTTTCTAAAAGATTTTGTTATATTGTGTTTTTATGATAAGTGTATGGTTTTTTTTTTTTGGTCAAAATCACCTGTATCCTCTAATTAGAGGCAATTTTTCTCAAGCTGAATAAAATTACTAAGACAACAAAGCTTTATTTTCAGAATTTTAATATAGCTGCATAGCTAAGTTTCAAACTCAAAACCCCTGGTTAAACTATAATATAGCTCCCAACCACCAAATTTACACATTGATCAATTATAAGTGTCTGGTTTGAATTAGAAGTATGATTTGGCCATTATAATTAATTATGATGTATAGCATGAAAAATATATCGAATTTTTAATTTGAAAATGTAAATACATATATCTATAAAACAATGCATATCCATTTACACCAAGTGTAAATAATATACACTTGCACCTTTCAACAACTCTTAGTAGAAATTTAATTTAATTTATTTGACCGTTGAATTATACAATATTATATTGACGATTAAACATGTCAAATTTTAGAAAAATTGGACAATAAAAGATGTATTTTAATGATTGATATTTATTTATATTTTAAAAAGCATATCATATGATAAAATAAAATGACATCATTAAATACCAAATTATTTTTAAACGGTATAATAAATTTTGATATATGTGATCTACTTGTTAAGAACTTTGAATTTAATAAATAAATTAATAAAATTTCATACCCATAAAAAGTTATTGAAGGATGTAAGTGTAACAAAACTTACAATGGTATAAGTAAATCCTACTCATCTATCAATTGATATATTATTGTGTCTAAGTTAACAGAGTTATTTGTTGAATAAATTACTTTGATCTCTTATGAAACAGGTAATATTACCAAAAAAGACACACACATGCGCCACCATCTAAATTGCACAAATCTATAACCTATAATCTATAATCTATAATACTAATATTAAGACTTAATCGAGGAAAGTTTTCAAGGTGTCATTTAGGATAATTAAGGGCCCACAATTTTTATAATTTTAATCTATAATTATTTTTTTTAAAATCACGATCATAATTATTATATATCATTAAAATATCATTGAAGATTATCAACATTTAATGAAATATCTCTTTTAGCATTTAAATAATACATATGATGATCTATCTATTTTGAATGTCACCAAACCTTTCCCTTTTTATTATTTTTTATAATCCTTTTTTATTATTAAAGATATATATTTGAACAAATATTATCATATTTTATTTGTATATTCTTAAATATTTTATCAACTTAATGTATAATATCATGAATTAGTTTATTATGCACATAAGATTATTAAAAAAATAAATAAGACAATAACATATGTCAGCATGGAGACCCTAAAATAAACAAAATATCAAGACATAGATATAAAAGTGAGAAAAACTAATAGCTAAAAAATAATCTTAATTATTAATTATTTTTAAAAAATCACCTTCATATCTCTTTATCATCAATTCAACCTAAATAATCTATAATCTATAATACTAATATTTCATACTCATATTGAGGAAAGTTTTTAATATCATTCCTAGGATAATTTAAGGCCCACAATTTTCATAAATTTAATCTATAATTATTTTTAAAAAAAATCACAATCATAATTATTATATATCATTAAAATATCATTAAAGATTATTAACATTTAATGAAATATCTCTTTTATCATTTAAATAATACATATGATGACCTATCTATTTTGAATGTCACCAAACCCTTCCCTTTTACTATTTTTTATAATATTTTTTTATTATTATTAAAGATAGATATTTGAACAAATATTATCATATTTTATTTGCATATTCTTAAACTGCATTTTATCAACTTAATATACAATATCTTGAATTGATTTATTATGCATATAAGATTATTAAAAAATAAATAAAAAATAAATGAAACAACGGCACATGCAGCATGAAGACCCCAAAATAAACAAAATATCAAGACACAGATATAGAAGAGAGAAAAACTAAAAGCTGAAAAATAATCTTAATTATTAATTATTTTTAAAAAAATCACCTTCATATATCTCTATCATCAATACAACCTAAATACCTTATATGAAATATTATGACATTTATTGTAAACGGCAATTGAAATAAGGCTAAACAAAATATTATAATTGAAAAATTAAACTTTAAAATGATAAAAAAAAAGAAGATAAAGGAAATGGCGGTCAAATATATTATTATACTATTAAAATACTATAATTATAATATTAATAATTAATAATAACAAATAATTAGTTAAATAAAACAACTATTATAAAAAATTTATTATAATAGTTTTTTTGAAATTGTTTCACCATGTGCCATTTTCTTATAATTTATATTATTTAGAAAATTATTTTTACTTCTTAAATAAAGGGTACTCTTTTATGCAAAATAAAAGTTATATTTAACATTTCATAGAATATGAATACAATTAATTATAAAAGTTTGAATTTTGAATTGAAAATCATATTCAATTAATACATATATTTTCACATGTACAATAAATATCAATTACAAAATTCAAAATTATATTTAAATAAGGAAATATTTCTAAAACTTCTAAAAAAATCAAATCTAAAATAAATACCGAATCTATTGAATATGAGATAGCTATTATCCTGAATTAGCTGCATTATTACATCCCTGTTGAATTTTTAAAAAATTCAAATCTATATTCTATAAAGTTTATTCTTCCACATTTATATACCATGTGTCATTTTTTCATAATTTTTTTAAAACTTTATTTACTTCAAAAATAGAAAGTATATTTCAAAATTCATATAATTAATTAATTAAAAAACATAAAATTTAAATTTCAAATTCAATATCAACTTTAAATCAATGTATAGTATTTTCATATCTACAATAATAACTACTAAGTTTCAAATTTTTCAATATAAATTTTTATCAAGGTCATTTTTCTATAACAGCCTCTCAATATTGTTTTATTTTGTTAGGTTATTCTATATTTTGTCTTGATACATTCATTTCTAAAATTTTTTATGTGAACGACTCTATGATTATTTACTTTTCATCACTCTCAATTGTTGTCTTAATTTATTTTTATCTTATTTTACTTTTCATGAGTAATATTGTTGATTTTATTTTGTGATTTACTTATCATTATTATACAATTCTTGCATTCCTTCTTATAAGATCTCTTTCATTCTTTTCACTTCTCTTTTCACTAACGGCTATTATAAAAAATTTTACAGTTGTTGATATTAGCTAAATGCTATCAAACAATACCTTATGTTCAAAGACGAGTTTTGTAACCCCTAATACTCATTTCTATGTACTCGAGTCACATAAAATTAATACCAAGGAATCACACCTATTTCTTGAACCTTTTCATATTAGACATAAATGTTGCTAAAAGTTCTAATGGTAACGATATAGGTACCACGCCTCCTGTAAGACAAAAATTATAAACCGAATAGCCAATCATCCATAGCTCACCTGTTGTTCAAAATACGACATTCTACTATCTTATATATCATCATCATAAGGCACTCGGTGTCATTTAGTTCACAACATGAACATAGTAATATAATTTCAGGAGGTAAGTGGCCTCAAGCTACATAATACAAAAACATAGGAGGATAACGGATCCACAACCCAAATACAAAAGAGATCCAAGTATCAAATTTCAGAATAAAAATGACATATAATTCGTAAGCATTAAGTAAAATAACTTCAAGATTTCGAAATATCCAATCAGATCAAGTGGTATAGCATAATCTCCAAGTAAAACAAAGTAACAATATCTAGTAGGTAAGTCTCTCTAAAGCCTGCTTTCTAGAGATGATATGGAAAAAGGGAGAGGGTGAGAAATCAATTGAAATCTCAGTAGGAGTATATGTAATAAACATGACATCATATTCATCACTAGTCTATCTTGGTTTCCTTTGAAATCATTACTATATAATCATGAGATTCAATTTTAGAATTTCAACCATTCTTTACCAAGGTAGAGATATCTTTTAGTATGGTCTTTGTATGAAATGTACGTGCATGTATGAAAGAACTTTACTAGTATAATTAAAGAGTCACGCAAGTATGGAAAAAGATTAGACTTATTCATTAAATGTCACAACATGCATAAATGGCTATCCTAATACAAAACATCGAATATATCATAGTTAAGGTATTTTCTTTGGTTTTATCTACTTCATAACTTTTGTGTTTCTAACTGTTCCTATTAATATCACTATCATTTTCTCATTGATCTTATTTAGATACTTTAAAAGCTATGAGCTCATGCTTAATCGTCGTCACCAGTTCCTTAATGCGAACCAACACCAAAACCATCATGTATACTATGAAGAAAGTCAATGCCCGTCATCATCCTCAAACAATTAAGTGTCGAACCCTATGTTGACATAAGTCGACCCTAGAGTTTATTATGCAAATTAATTCATAACTCGATAATACTTTTTTTTCCCCAAAAGTCATGATTATGTGAAAATAAAATAAAATAAAATAAATTTAGAGAGAACACAATTTAATGAAAAAAAGAAAAAATAAAGAAAGTTAAATTAAAAGAGAACACAATTTCATGAGAAAAAAAATGGTTTGGCTTGATAGTTGTTAGCTACGACGTATCCCTGGTGCAATGAGAAACTCAAAACCACGTCGTTCTTAGAAAATGATTGTGTGTTAATGATTTTAATTAAGAAATAAATAAAAAAAAATTGATTGATTTTAATTTCTGAAAATGGACTTTTGAATGACATAAAAGAAATCCATTTTGCACAGAAATTAGTTAGACTATCAATAAATCCTTACATTCAACAGCATATAAAGGAGGCATCCATTCTCAATCATGACCCTTGAATGTTGCATGAAATGTATATATATATATATATTATAAAAAAAATTTATTAGAATCCTAAGAATCTAAAAATTTAACCCAACTAAAAAAATGTACATAACCCACATATACGAAAAGAACTTTAACCCAAAATCTCAATAAGGCATGGCCTAGCCCAACTAAAAACCAAACAATAGCAATGTACCAAGTAAAATAGGAATTTAGGTAACAAAATAATAATAATAAATAAATAAAAGAAATCCAAACCTTTACTCCTAAACTTAGTTGCTACACAAGAGAAGGGAAAGACGTAGCAAAAGGGTGGAGCGGTGGCGGCGTGTGAGGCGGGGCGGAAGACACGATCGAGCTAGTGGTGATGGCCGAGCAAGAGCGGCGGACGCACCTCATGGCGGGCTGCTGGGCTTCAGGCGCTGGTGTGTAGCCTTCCTGGCTCGACGCAATGGCTCTGGAAGGCGAATCTAGGTGCAAGTTGGGGTTGGCAATGGGGTCTTAGCGACGGTTAGAAGTGCAAGTCGGACTTCTCTTCGCTGACGGTGGCTCACGGTAATGGCTGAATATTCGCGGATGGGCGCGCACGAAGGAGGGGGTCACGCGAGGCTCACGGCGTGCCTCCTCCAAGGTTCAGGTGCGGACTCTCCGGTGAGGTTCTGGGAGATTTCCTTCCCTTTTCTTTTTCTATTCTTTTGATGAGGATGGTAGTTAGTTGTTTTGATTGATTTTGAGTTTGTGGTTTTGGTTTGATGATGATGATGAAAAAGGGAATGTATGTTGCCTCGTGATGAATGTGAAAGGGGAATAATGGTTGTGATGGTCAGGCTGTTGATTGTTAGTGGAGTTGTTAATGATAATGAATATGGTAATGAAGTCTACATAGTGAGGATGGAGACGTTGGGTGTAGTTGTTGAAAGGGTGGCTATGCTTGCTAGGTGAAGGAGTGGAGTTGGTTTGCTTGCCTCCTGCCTAACCTTTCTTTGTGTCTATTCTCCTCCTGATAAAGGCCAAAGATATTAATAGGGAGTGAACGCTAATTCCATCCCCATTTTTGCTTGTCGCACGACATGGCAGAAAACATGGAGCCAATTTCTTGTCTGCCATTTTAGGGAAGAGCCCAAGAAATGTAAGCCATCCTCTTCCTTTTTCTTTTTCTTTATATTTATGCTCCCCATCTAATGCCTTTGTGTGTCCAGTAAGTGGGGAAAATAAATGGGGTTTGGGCTTTTATTATTATTATTATTTAAAGGTGTGGGTAGTTTATCAATTAGGTATATCTAAGTGAGAGTAGCCTAATGATTTCACACACAAAATTATTAAAATAAACATGAGATACCCATTAAAATATTATTTTCACACATCCCTAATTCTAAGCAAAGGTAATTTAATTCATCAATGAGTTAACCAAAGCAATTAGTATATAGAAATTGGGTGTTACAAGTTTATTCATTTCTTATATTTTTCAGGTTAGATGAGTTTCCTTCATTTCTCCAAATTTGTTTTTCTTTCATACTCTTTCACTATTCTAATCTATCCATTCTCCCATAATTTTCATTGTAAATTTTTGTTCTTTTATTTTATTATATATTGTTATATCAATTGTGGCATACAAACAATATTGTTTGAATTTTAAGATTGATATCTTTTTTTAATTTTTTGTATTTTTCAATCTCTTCTATGCATAGGAACACAACAGTATTAGTTAAGTTTTATATTCCTTTTATTTACTTCACTATTCTATTTTTCATTTTTAATTGATTCGCTCTTTTATAATTTATAAGGTTTTGTCCATTCAATATATTTCCTATCGTATATATTTTCAAACAACTCCATCAATGTTAGAGTTTTGACATATGTGTCTTATGATATGTAATGTAGTAAAATAGTATTTTTTTATCACCTTTTTTTATGTATAGTATAGATTTTTATCAATTTACATTGGATTAGATATGGATGTGTTTTGATTGTTTTGTTTAGATTTGTTGAATGTGTTTTGATTGTTTTGTTTAGATTTGTTGAATGTGTTTTGATTGTTTTGTTTAGATTTGTTGTTATGATGTTCTTTTGGGTGTGTTATTGAAATTGAATTTGAAAATATGTCACTAATTCAAAATTTTAATTGATTATAATTAAAATTTTGATATTTGTCCAAATGATGCATTGTATAATTTCATAAATAAATTGTCACCTAAAATATTTTTTTTGAAAAATGTTAAACTAGCTATATAAATATAATATTTAATTAGGAATATAAAACAATAATTGTAATGTCAGATATTATTTTTTGGTAATTTTAAATTGTTTAGAAAAAATTTCTTCGCTAAAAGTAGAAATACACTTAACGACACATATTCTAATATAAAATTTAAATCTTCTTTAAATTAATGCATATTATTTTACAATCTATCTATAATTGTAATAATAACAATATCATAATAATTTATATTTCTTTCAATCATTTAGTCACTCTATCAATATCTATCTTTCTATGGCTCATCAATAATACAAACTCAAATAATATATTTTTTTGTATTTGCAACTAATAAAATGTTTCTCTATTTATTATATACAGTAATATAATTATTATTAATCTATATAGTAATATAATATTAATTAATTTATCAATATGGTTTCCATATATCAGTTCTAAAATGAGTCATACTAATTTCATGTTAGAATTCTTCACTTATGGAACATTCTAAGTTATGAAAATTCAAAGTTCTATTTCTATGAGAGAAATGGAAAAAAAACAATTTGTAATATCATCAAAATTGATATGGATGAGTAGTACAATTTATTTTAATTTACATCAATTTTACTACCATTCAGTTATACATATTTTTTCTCTTTATTATTATGTTTATATTTTTCATTTTTGTTATATATTTAATATTTTTATTTATTTTAGGTGTTTATTTTTTTACAATTCATTATCACATTTGAATTATCTTCACCTATTGTTTCAGAAGTTTTGAAAATAGTTCAAGATTAGAGGGACAAGTTATGTGATCAAGAAACATCATTTAATAAACATATTGAATTGTACAAGTTATTCCAAGAAGAATATTATAGTTGAGAAGGACATCAATTTGGCTATAAGTGATATGACTAATTCCATATGATATTGAAGTTTGGAAGCATAAGACTATAATTTTTTTGGATTAATGCTAAAACAATATGAATGATATAACTACTAGATATGTTGATGGTTAGTATAAGTAGTCTTAATAGTATAAATTTTTAAAATATTGGAGATTATGTGTGTGTGTGTGTGTATATATATATATATATATATATATATATATATATATATGTATATATATATATTGGTTATCAATGCTAATGATTTTATTAGAATGTAATGGTCTTGGAGTAAACTTATTGATATATTTCAATAAAAAAATCCAATCTACAAAATATTTATGATTATGTTTTCAATTATGGATTGCTAATTCAAAATTTAAATCAAGGTTGTAAAACTCAATTCCATTTTTTGCCTTTATACACTATTATTGTATTAAATTTTTTTTTATCTTGGATTTAATTAATTTGATTTTAGTTACACAATTTTATTGTCTTAATTTTGAATAGAATTTTATAGATGAATTTTGTGCTTTAATTGAATACAATTTTTTATGTGAATGTTCAAATTGAATATTAATAAAGACCAAATTAAATATTTTTATCATTCATATCCTAAATTTCTTTTAAAAATAATACATCATGTGATTTAACAAATCTCATCAAATTTGATTTTTAGTTTTAAGATCATATTAAATTTGATTAATGATCATGTAAAAAAAGAAATTTGATTGATGGAGTTTAATTTTATTTCAAATTTAAACTCAAATTAAATTGATATTTATTTTTATTCATTTTAAACACCACTTAATAACGTTATGAAAGAAATAAAAACCTACTTAATATATTTTAAATATATAAGTGATTTGTGAATCAAATCAAATTTTATTTTATTCAATTAATATGAATATTATATTTAATTTGTAAAAAAAATAATTTAAAGTAAATTAATTATCAATTTTAATTAATTAATTGATGATACAACACAATGATTAAAATAATTATGCTGAATAAATAAAATCAAATTGAGGTAATTTGATAAATTGAATTTATGTTTTATACTCATCTAAATTTACTTTTATTTTATATTTCATTTAATTTTTTTCAACTTTTTACAATATAATTTATTAATTCAAACATCATGTTATTTAAATTTTTAAGTTTTTGATATTTTAACATATAATTTAATATTTAATTTTTCTTTGGTCAATGCTGATAAATTAAAGTTGATGAAATTAGTAAATCGTAATATTTTTTATTTATGAGATTGGTTTGATTCAGTCTAAAAGATGTAATAAATATATGATTTTATTTGAAAGAGATAGTGAAGTAAAAAACAATTAAATAGGAGAAGATTGATTTAATTTAGAATGGACATTATCTACTTCAAATGAAAATAGTTTTAATTTAAAGATTTTGATGTTATTGCTCACTATTATGATTTTTTGTAATGTCAATATTTTTCATTTTTCTAAATTAATCAAATGATGTTTAAAATTTTGTTAAGCTACATTGATGATTATAACCAAAAAGTTTATAATTATTGTTATTATGATATGTTATTGATACTTCCATTTTTATTTTTATAATTAATATTGATTAATTAATAAATTAATAATGAATAAGTATCAATTTACCTATAGGGTGAAAAACATTCAATTTTTCAACATTAAAACTTAAAAAAAAGACTTCAATTCCAAAATTTACCCTTCTTTGAAATGATACTAATTATTTATTAAATTTTATGATATTATTTTATATTTTATTCATTATTTAATTATTTAACTATTAACTTATTTTTAAAATTAATTTATATATTCAATTTACGATAAGGTATATTTAACTAAATTATTATTTATTTTTAGTAATGGCCAACAAATTATTTTTCAATATCATTCATAATATTACAATTCAACGACTAGTATATACTAACGAAGGCCTCCAATCTGTATCCCTAACAAAAATTTCTTAAAGTCTCTATTTTAATTACACAAAATTTTCTTTTGTTAGACAATCATTTGAGAAACCAGCAAAAGAGGAAACACGTGAAATGCACATGATTTATAGTGACATAAATGTAAAATTTTTAACTATTATCACTATTAACAAGACAAATTAGCCTTGATCTCAAAGAGCTTAATATCATGAAAACATCTTAGAAAAATCAACTTATTCCTTAATTCATGTAGTCAATGGTTTCTTTCCAAATAATTGATGGATAAAAGATGCCGAAACTTGAAAATTTTCTAACAAAATATGGATGAAATGTGTTTTAAATAGGGAGATATTGCTGAAAAATATTACATATACGCTAACGGTATTAGTTATAATTTAAAACAAAGAAGGAGTTGCAAACTATAGAGATATCGAGTGTAATTATCGTAAATCATAGGAATAGTCACTATAATTTTTCTAAATAATATATTAACATATAATTAAATGACAATATAAATAATGCATCATTAACAAACATAAATAATGTAATACTAATTATTTTTTAACTAGTATTACATTATTAATATGAAATAATTTAATATTAATATTTTATAATATTTAATCATACTACTTATCATAAAAAACATGTAATCATATTATTCAATAAACTTAATATCTCATATATTATCAATCTTTTATGCAACTTAAAAATATTTGAATTTTATAAATGACTATATTAAAATTAATTTGTGTGTATTATTGGTGCGAAATTTATCCACATATTATATATATTATGGCATCGTTAACAATATTTAACAATTATGATAACTAAATTAAAAAGTTTTTCATATACTTAAAATGATATTAATATAACATGTAAACTTTGACAATAATATATAAAAATAATCTCGTAAGCTTTTCTGTATTACTAAGTGCCATCTATCTCATATAAAAATTGTCAGATAAACACCTAATCATTTATAAGTTGAAAGTCGATCAGTCAGTGTTGCATTTTCTTGATAACGAGATCTGAAATCAGCTTCTAATATCATTCATTATAGATAGGTCTTTACTCTTTAGAATCAAATGCGATCATAAGATCAACATTCTCCACACAAATTATTTAAGAAAAACAAATGAACTATGCCAAGTTGCCAACTAGCCACGGACATGGTACGCTCCAAGCCTCCAATTAATAAACCACTTATTACTTTTTCGGTCATTTTAACATCGCCTGCATATGTTCTGGACCATTTCATTGTCCTGCCTTCTCTATCGTTGGATTGTGCGGGATGGAAATCCTGTGGTGTGAAATGTTTCTCAATTTGATTTTGGTATTGTAGTCACGCCATCCAGTTGCAGCTGAACGGACACGCTTTTACGGCTGATAATGATAATAAAACTTATCGAAATTGTCCATAGCACTCCCATAAATATAAATATGTTAGTGTTATCCTTTCCATTTACATAGTAATCATAAAATTAATAGTTATTAAAGTGAATGGATAATGTATTCACTTTATTATATTGGAATTAGATTAGATTATTACAGTGACTTTTGTTAAAGAATATATATAAGTAGGCATAACATTACAGATATGCCCATAACATAACCATAAGCAAAGCGTAGTGTGAGAAAGAAAGAGGAAACAACTTTTCTAATTGTAATTAGGAGTTTTTACGTTGACGCTTAAAGCTAATTCCTTTAGTTTTTTATAATAGGTAGATAGCTAGATTTTAGTAGGAATACTTTTTCTTTTACTGTAATTGGGAATTGTCATGTAAAATGTAGAGATAGTAGATCTGTTTAGTTATAAACAATAAAAATAAATTAATTTTAGAGAGAATTGTTTTCTAATTGTAATTAGGAGTTTACATTAGTTCCTTTAGCTGTAGATAATAGATAGATAGCTAGATTTTAGCAGGAATAATTTTTTTTCCACTGTAATTAGGAGTTGTCATGTGACATGTAGAGATAATCAATTTAGTTATAGATAATAGAAATATATAGATAAATAAATTAGAGGAATACTTTAAGTAATGGCAGTTAGAAGTTGACATGTGATATTTAGAGTTAGTTCATTTAATTATAGATAATAGATAGACAATGTTTAGTGGGAATATTTTTCCGTTCATTCTAATTAAAAGTTTCCACGTGACACTTAAAGCAATCAATTAAGTTATAAATAATAGAAAAATATAGATAGATTTCAGAAAGAATAATTTTACTTTAACTATAATTAAAAGTTGTCACGTGCCAATTTTAGTTATATATGATAGATAATAGATAGATTTTAGCAAGAATATTTTTTAAATTGTAATTAAAAGTTGTCATACTTAAAGGTACTTTATTTAGTTATAGATAATAGATAGATAGATAGAAAACTTATGAGAAAATAATTTTTAGAGGGAATGTAATAGATACATAGATTTTATAGGGAATACTTTTTCTTTTGTTGCAGTTAAGAGTTGCCATGAGACACATATTTCATTTAATTATAAATAATAAATAGATTTTAATAGGAATAGTTTTTTGTAATTTTAATAAGAAGTTGTCACACGACAGGTAGAGACAGTCATTTAGTTAAAAATAATAGATAGATAAATTTTAATGAAGTACTTTCTAGTTAATAGTAATTACGAATCTGGTGTGATGTTTAGAGAAGTGAATTTAATTATAGATAACAGATAAATTTTAGAAATTTTAGGTGGAAGATTTTTCTTTAATTGTATAAAGTAGTTGCCACATGGCATGTAGAGATAGCCTATTTAATTACATATAATAGATAACAAGAATATTTTTTTAAATTGAAATTAGCAGTTATCAGGTAATGCATAAAGTAATCTATTTAGCTATAAACAATAAATAATTGATAGTCTATTTATCTATTGTTAATTATAGATAATGAATTATATATTTTTAAAATTTATAATGGGATATTTAAAAATAATTTATTTAATTATAAGTAATAAATTTTTTTTTGGTCAAAATCAAATCCTTATATATCTAACTGCTATTGCACAAGTCAGTAATCAAAATTAATAAATCTGGGCAGAAAGTCATAATGAAATATAAATATAAGTAATTAGGAAAATAATGAAAAGTTGGATAAAAGCGGTGGGGTCGTGGGGGAGAGCCAAAGGGCAGCAACCAAAACTTTCAAAGGAGGAAGGGATATTGCTGAATGCACAAGGATACGAAATAAAATATAAAACTGGAATGGACAAACTTGCAATAAATGAGTTCTAGGTCACTTAAGTGGTATGGGGTCGCTTAGCAATTAAATGGTGGGGTCATGAAATGGTTCAGAACTTATGCTGGACCATGTTAAAATGACCCTTACTTTTTCAGACATATGTCTGTTTTTGTTCGAGTATCTCTCTGCTCGCGTGAGGATATGGGAGGGAAGTGTCTGAGAAAAGCGCAACGCACAAGGCATAGCAGCCATATTGTTGCCAAATGCACATTGGCATTGAAAACTTTGGGTTAAGAGTTGAGACATATTTTGTGTAATAGAATGTTTTACTTTTATAAAATTCTCTATAATATATTAATATGAAAAGTATTTTATTTGTATGGGATTTTTTATTAAGGGTTTTACTATTCGGATCCTTTAGGTCAATGGTTAAAATTTTAAAAAAAAGTAAGTTTAATATTAAAAAGTGTGGTTGTTATGTTTTCAAGATATGAGATCTATCAAAAAGCTTTTAAACTTTACCTAATGTGAAACTTAACATCCTCCTAAGTACAACAATTCTTAAGCTATGATATCATACTAGAGAATGTTACTTGTTAATTAGGACCTCTTAATTATCTATCACAAGTTTAATTCGTAAGAGATAACTAAGCTACTAAAACATCTTACAAGTAAACATCAAGTTTGTTAATCATACAACTAAAAATACATAAGGAAGCTCCTCTATGAGCTTTAGTACATATATCTATTAAATACATTTACATACATACTCATTTCACTAAGGACAACAGAATAAAATAGTAACTGCTATATGCAATCTACACTCCTTTGCATAGCGGCATCCCATCCCTGGCTTAACCTGGAGGACATCTAAACAAACACATAGGGTGAGAATATTATAAAATTCTAGTAGGATAGTTTCCCATATACTACACAGTAGGCATAAGCAATTCATGCATATACAATATTCATACAAAATTATACACAGAAATCTTGAAAACCCGTAAGGGAACTAAGGATAATATCACAATAATTGATCGAGTAATAATATGTACAATCAAAAACTTCATTCCTCATATCTTTCTAATTTTCTCAACATAGGGAAGGCTTATTCTCAGAGAGAGATACATTCACATTTCACAATTTCACATAGGACTATAGACCTAGGACATGAGCTCATTCCTATTCAAGATCACCGAACTTCATTTTTTCCATTTAGGATCACTCAGGTCTATGCCTAGATACGTATATCGACTCATAACTTTTCTAGGGAAGTCCTTCTTTTTGCCTTCCCTCAATTCTTCTAAGCCTTGTTTCTGTTTCCCATATGTTTCGAACATACACAGTAAGATATGTACATACTATCATAGAATTTCAGCCATTTCCACATCTCATTATGCTGGCAGAATTGATGTTCTAGGCACAACAATTTGTTACCATACCAAACAACCATTCCACCCTTAAGGAAAATTTCACATGACACTTCAATGTGTCTAAAACAACCTGTAAAAATTTCAGGGCAATCAGAGTTATATAACCACTTCAATAAAATAAGCAAATCTGGTGGTCAGAAGTCACAAATTCATAGTCCAGACTTGTGTTCTCAGAATATTTAACCCTAGAATCGATGGAATCAAGGTACAAGAAAATTCACAGAGGTATTTCAACATGTTATTAGTCTTGTGTAAAAATTTCAGGAGATATCTCAATCAATTGCTATGATTAAAAATTCGGGCAAATTTGTTACTTCATCTCAATAGTTTAGACAAGAGTTACAATTCGGTTCCTAATTTTTTTGAGGCATCAAACCTTAAAATTTACCCCCAAGAAAATTCATCTATTTAGTTTAAGGGCTTCACTAGAACATATAATTTTCATGGCTGATGAAACCACCCACAAATTTTCCAGAAAATTCGTAAGAAATTCTGATTACAGAACAGAATCCATTAAACCTAGTTCCAATTTCACTTGAGAGAAAACCCATTTTAAAACCATCCAAACACAACACAAAAATTCATACATCAATATCAATATGTTAACCATCAAATCATCAAAATTTTGGAATTAGGGCAAGCCAAAAAAGAATTGAAAAATTCCACAAAAAAGGCAGGAAACCCTACTCTTGAAGGCTATCTCTCTTTGTCTCTAGCTTGCTCCAAGATGAGAGTCCTTCACTCCAAGACTCCCAAAACACCTTCAAACCCTCCTCTGATCAGTGATGGATGAGGTGAATATGATGAGGTTTTGAAATTTTAATGGTTAGATGTTTGGAGTTTGAGGTGTAGAACAAGTTTAGTGAAGAACTTTTGATGATCCAACAACTCTAGCTTGGAGTTTTTGGGCTTGGAACTCAAGAACAAGCTCAAGGAAATAAAAATGGTGGCTGTTCTCTTCTTCCTCTTGCTGGCCACGAAATTGTTTGGCTTGGAGGAGAAGAATTTGTGACTAGGCTTGCTTAATAAATGACATGAAGATATTTAACAAAGTAATGATCATTTAGGTGACAAGGCAATGATGGATGGCTAGGATTTGATCTTGGATTCCAAGATTAAATCTTGGCCTTCCACATGTCTTGATTAGGTGGGTATTATTTAGTTGTAGTGATGGAAGTGTCTTTCATGTTAAAAATCACACAAAATCTTCCGACGGGTAACAATCCCATTGGATATTGCCCAAAATTAATTTTAAGTATAAAATTATCATTCCCACCTATTTCTAACCTTATTCCCATGTTTTCCTAATTTCGGGACCTGGGACCAAATCTTGGTTTAAGCTTGGCGGCTGTGGGCCGCAAGGTTACTATTCATCGACTCGAATTTTTTTTTTTTTTTTTTTTTAGGTCCGCCGCCATGTGCCCAACTGTTAGATTTTTGAAATTACGACTAATAAAGCTCAAATTAATTTTTAAGTAATTATTATTATTTTTAAGGGTGTTACAAAAACCTTAACTATTATTCTTAAAGCATTAATTATACAAACCCTTATCTTAATTATAAGCATAATAGAGAACTTTTGTTTGGCGCATTAAGTATGGAAAATGTCTTGTTTATATACAACTTGTGTTGGATAGTACGTCCACTTACATTCTATTCATTATCAATGTGGTAGCCACTATCATGTCCAATGCAAGTTACTTAATATAACTCTTAAGCATAAAGGTGACATTTTATTATATCAGCAAAAAATATTATTTGTATTCATTGAGTATGAATTTTATTTAAATAGGATCCACAACTCATTCCATAATGAATAAAATATGAGTTGACGCGTCACACGCATCTATACAAATAACATAACTTTTATATAAAGTCTCACCATTTTTATAATTCAAAGTGTGGTGGAATCTCAAAGACAAAATCCACATGGACCAATTATTTGCTAGATCAGTATTGCACCCTTTGCCTTCAAACTCTTTTTATAATCCTAGATTTATTCAATCATCACTTTTTTTTTCAATGCAACATATAAAAATATTTCTATTGAAAGGGCAAGGCTCTCTTTGATTTCAATTTTCAGTTTATATTTTTAGTTTTTCAATTTTTAGGAATTTGTGAAAAAAATGCTGAAAACTGGAAATAAAAGTTAAAAAACTAAAATTTATAATTTTTAAAATTTTTAATTTTTCATTCATAAAATTCGAAAGTAATAGAGAAATAGAAAAAAAACCAACAGTGCCTTATTATTATTTTTTTTTCTTTTTCAACTTACAGGCGAAGAAATGCTTCCTCCTGTTAGAAACGTGTTTTAAATTTGTTATTTTTTCCCTAATTTTCGCTAGGTTAAGTACTTTCTAACATTACACCAATCAGACACAAAAACTAAATTCATTATCTAACATGGGTTTTACGTGCTTTCAATATATATATATATATATATATATATATATATATATTTAGTCATCAAGATTGACTTATCTAATCTTTAAATATCTTGGTAAGTGTTTGATGAGTTTAAAAATATCCATTAAGCTTAAATTGAGATATACTTCTTCTTCTACCTAAATATTTGTGTGAAAAAAAGACGCGTGTATTATCAGAATGGAGTCAGTATAACCTATACAATGGACAAGATTTGACTATTTGGATTACTTTATTCTAGAGTCCTTCTCTAACTGACGGCCCATTCCTATTAAGAGGCTAAAATCATTCTTTTACATGCTATTTGACATCCCTTATTTGTTTATTAAGATGACAAGATCAGAATGTAAGCATATAAAAAAATATAAATAACTGTAACTAAAATATGAAACATCATATAAATATAAACAATATCAGTATTTGAGTGTCAAATTCAATGAGAGAACTGTTGACTATCATCGAAGATAAATATAGCAATATCATTCGTTCATTTGCATGGAAGTTAAAACAAGAATTGAAAATTGAGAGGCACGGTAAAATAATTTTGCGAGACAGATAAAGGTTTATAAAATGTTAGACTGTTTAAACCAACAATAAATATAAACGTTAGACTACTGAGAAATTCTTCCATTATCAAAGAATTAAAAAAAGTTTGTATTTAGAGTTGTGTTACAAAAAATTGTTTCATATTATTATTGTATAAGTGTTAAATAATATTTCATATCATTTATCATTCAACATATTAACTATTATATTAAAAAGGCAGAATAAAACAAACAATAATAACACACGAAATAATAATATATTAATTGATAAATAATACATAACCACAACTTTTGTTCTTCTTGTAGGAACATATAAAAATTTCTCTAGACTAATTTGTTATATTAATAAAATATTGTATACATTTTATATTAAAAGTGTCTATATTATCGAAGTTGAAGAGGTTAAGAAAGGATTCTTTTTTTTTCATATTAAAACACAGTAACATACCAGAAAATAACAACTTTTGCCAGAAGTTAGTTATTGAATTCATAAAATATATTTACTTAAAGAGCCTGGTTAACTACCATCTATATTAGGCTTTGTATTATAATATAATATAGTATATAATATAGTATAATTTCTTGATGCTTAATAAATGGATCATTCCTTTTCTTTCCATTCAACAACTATGAAGATTTTATCAAAGACTGTGTGCGGGTGGGTTAAAGATTGGATGCAGGTTGCAGTTGGATTGACACATCATACCTTCATCCGTTCCATTCTCAACTCGAACATAATTATTCAAAGTGGTAATCTTATGTCAAAGTAATGCAACCTAGGCTTGAAATTTGGACAAATAAGAATGAAAACAAAATTTCCTTGTTTTACGTATATATAGTGAAAATGACTCATCGCCGTAAATACAAAATATTATTTCCAACACCTGTTTTTCTTTTCACTACCCACTTTCTGGTTTTGGGGGCAGTTCATTGGGATTGGCTAGGAATCTATCTCTACAGTGCATAACAAACAATACATTCAATCCCTCCAAGATTGATTATGTACATAATACAAGAACGATCTTGTTTTTACTCTCAGGCTTCTAAATTCTAATGGTGCTTATGAGAAGCATTAGACTTAGTAGCCATATTTGAAGAAAGCCCATTAGCCATGTCAAATGAATTGAGATCATGCAATATGTGCTCAAGTTCTGCTGCAACTTTACTTTCAACATTTGAAGAGTTCTCACCGGATAAATCAGAGCCATGCAGGTTGCCTGAATCAAATCCTCCATGTCCTTCTAAAGAGAGTTCCTCATTTGACATTCCAGGGGGCATTTCATAGTGAGGCAGCTTTCCATCAATGTAATCTTTCAATATATGCCGTGCAGCTCTTGTTTCGTCAGGCAGTCCACTTGAGGCGAAATACCCCCAGAGGTGCAATATGCTCCCAAAAGTTCAGACGCCAGAGGGGGCCGAGATTGCGGTTCATATGGCTTAGGTTTTGGTAGAGTGATCTTATAAATGCCCTCAATGACATGTCTTGGGACTCTATCAGCTACCACTTGCACAGCCTCCCTGTGATCAGTCATCCTATCAATAGGCAACACTCCACAAGCAATCATTTCATATCTTGAGCTCGAAAAGATGGAAAAACTAATCCGGGACAGTCACATAGGGTCAGCTTGTCGGAAATAATTAATGCTTGGAAGTGCTTTGTCTTCCCTGGAGTGGAGGTGACACCTGTCCGTTTTTTACCAACAAGAGCATTAATAGTTGAGCTTTTGCCTACATTAGGATATCCAACAAATCCCACAACTACATTGCTTGATGATGAACTACCAACAGCATTTTCACCAGAAGATTGAGAGCTAGATAGCCCTGTGTCAGAGGAGCTTGAATTTCTCCTCATTTCCGCTATCCTTTCTGCTTCTGACTGCAGGCGTGCCAGAAGCTCATCCCTGCCATATATCTTTGTGTCTGGGTTATTGTTCCTCCCAGGGTCATCAGCTTCCAATGATGAACCAAGCCTTTTTCCTTCAAGCGCTGCCAAAGCCGCTTTAGCTGACCAGAAGATGAAGAGAATATTATGAGTGCGAAAATACTCTGCCCATTTCTCTCTGCACAATAAAAAGAGGGAGGCGGCAGAGAAACTATAAGAATCTTAGCAAGATGTATAAAAAGAAAAAAAATATATCTTAGCAAGATTGAAAACCAGGAGTGATGATTTGATGGATTATAACGTAAACCTTATATGGAAGAGTTAAACCTGATAGAAGCTGGTAAAAGATCTGCCTTATTAATCAAGAGCAATGTGTGTTTATGCTCATCAACCTCTCGAGCATATGCCTGCCAGAGTAAAATCAATGCAAAGCTTAACATTTGTAAATAGAATGATTCTTCAAACAAAGCAGATAAGGTTACTCTGTTTGGTAAGGGGGAAGAGGATAAAAGTATTACCTCAAGATCAGGACAGCGATAGAACAAGGGATCTCGTGAATCAACAACCATAACAAGCTGGTCAAAGACAGAGAATGAGATCATCACGATAAAGAATGCATGCCCTCGTAAAAATGCAAAAACTAGTGGCAAATACCAAAAAAATTGCTATATTAGGCATACTTCTATATTAATACAAACCATAAAGTTTTCTCAAAAACCACTTACATTTCTATTAACTATAGCCATAACAAAAAAGAAATGGAAATTGCAGTTACCCATACAATGCTTCTATAAAAGAATATGCTTCTATTTCTAAAGAGTGAATGTATATCTGGGGAGGGATGAGAAATTATCATAAAAAGAACACTATTATCCATGACCATGGGGCAATAATATGAAAATTTGAAACATTTTATCAACCCAAAAGTAAAAATTTCCAGGCCAAACTTGAAAGATGATATTAACTTACCAAATCACTGCGCTCAACAACCCGCCAGAGCTGCCTCCAGATATCAAGATTTTTCTCAAATGGGGTGAGGACAAGCTTCTCATTTTCCTCAAGTCTGAAACACCATCATGCTCTACTATAAATAACAAATATCTACTAAACAATTTTACTCATTTTCTTACTCTTCTATATGTCAACAGAAATTGTTATAACTCAAATTATAATTGCACTGACTTGAAGTCTAATTTGCAGCTTTGTAATAAGGAAGCCTAACTTACTCTTTTATGTTAATATAGACACATAAAATTATAAATCAATTAACAGTATATGAGCATATAATATGAACCTAACCTTGCTAGATTGCGACGCCAAATTAAGAAAGCTTCTCTTTCATTGTCATCAAGCTCCTCAACAGACATATCTGCACTCCATGGTGGCCTACAGTAGAAAAAGGACTCAGACCAACCAACCAACCAGCCAGCCAAGAAACCAAAGCAGAATTGATTAACCAGACAACGAAAGAGAACATACCTGCGTGGAACTCGGAGACTGCTAGCATGCAGTGACTCCTCCCTCTTCCGCTGCTTCCTCCTTTCTTCAGGCGTCATGTCATTGGTGCCATCCCTACTCTCACACACCAACAGAAAAACATCATAAAATCTTCATTCATCACTAGTCCCACACCAAGATGAAGTATAGCTGTGTTTGAATAAGCTTATTTTGGGTTTACAACAGCTTATAATCAAAAGCTTCTTGAGACAGCTTTTGGGAGGAAAAAAAAAATTATTTCCCAAAATTACGCTATTACCAAACACGCACAATGTCTAAACTCGTTATTGGCAAAATAAGTGACCATTCAATAAAACACACACACACACACACAATTTCTCACAATTCAATTACACATGGAGCTCATTCATGAAAAATTTTCCTCCTACTTTTACTCCCTCAACTAAAACACACCCTAAAGGTGAATAATTTGAAGGAAAACTTTCCCATGTTAAATTGAAACGAAATTACAAAAAATAAAAGAAAATGGTGCATGATGTAAACGGAGATAGATGATGATGATGATTGATTGATGAACTCACAGGCTGATGATGGCGTTGGGGGCGGGTCGAGCGGCGGAGGAGAGGAGAAGTTCAGGGTGGTCAGCTTGTTCGATGATGGCGTCAATGTCGCCGATATCCGTGTAAGATTCGAGAACCTTCTTCTTCATCATGTGGGAAGGGCCCTTCTCCTTGTTCTGCTGGGCCATCTTGTTGTGCTGCTTCACCAGCGCTCTCCCTAGACCCCCTGACTTCTGGTTTTTCCCCATTCTAGCTCCTGCAATTGCAATCCAATCAACGAGAAATTGGGAACCCCAAACAAGCGCGAGCAATAGCTTCTCGATTGTTCTCCGAAACCCTAGATTTTTTTTTTTTTTAATTTTCTCTCTTATGGGTTTTATTTATACGTTATTGAATTGAAGCGAAGTTAATTTTGGTCCCAAAAAAACCAACGAAAGCAGTGACGCTGACGCACACGCAATTTTGTGAGTGGTGATGATGGTCTGGTCTTGTCAGGTCAGCTGATGAGCTGAAAAAGACGCACCCTCTCCATTCACATTACTCAAAACGGTATTTTAAAAAGTTTTTGGCACAAAACGGTACCATTATTTTGCAGCGTTTGATTATATAGCCTCTGATTTTTTTAGTAGAAAATAATTTAATATTTTTCAATTTTTGATGATTTAAATGTTTAAAGGATTCGATTAGCTACTAAATATCATGGTTAAAATTTTTAATAGAAATAGAATAAACAAAAACATCTATAGGATGGTTATTATTGTTATTATATTGCAAAAAATTCATTTTTAGGTGAGATTTTAAGGAAATTTTTACAACAATATTTTTATAAAAATAGTTTACCATTTCAAAGCTATTTTTAGCTTTACAAAGGCTTTTTTTTTCTAATTTTTATTCTAACCATAGCATTAACCCAAAAACAACTTATAATTCCAAAAGGGTCTTCGAAGTTGTAGGATAAAAGCTGCAAGTTGGGCTATTTTTTTTGACAGAAACATAATTCCTTACTTGTCTTAATTTTAATATGTAACATGCTGCGATTAGTAAAATCACTATAGTCAGATGTCATTTGCAAGAATTTAAACTTCACTAAAATTTTCAGAAAGTGTATTAGCTTGGTAATTGACTTAAACAAATCACTATCAATACGTAACCTACATTAATACAATTGTGTCACATGACCATGTTTTCCCTGACAATGGCCAAAAAGAAAAAGTCACAGGAAAAAAGCCATCAAAATGAGAACTAGAAGGCATGTAATATCAGAAAAACGTTCTTACAGTTAACAAGTTACAAAACATTCAAAATTCACTAATACTCATCCCAGCTAATAGCCTTCATCTTCCCTAGCAACGTAAGAAGCTGTCTGCCACAGTGCTAGTCAACAAACACCAGCTTCCTCTGTTTCCGCGACTTCAGTATTGCATTTATGGAGGGTTTCTTCAGGTAACAAAACCCTGAAAACAGCATAATGATGGTTTAAGCTCTTCTCTCCCTGCAATCTGTGAACACTGCCCAAGGCACCCGCATTAGGATTCGGATAAGCATAAAATATCCTCCTTATTCTTTGATGGACAAGGGCCATGGCGCACCTGACATCACAGTGGAAGGGAAATTTAGGCAAATATACTAGAAAAACAAACCACGGCAGATGTTTTAACCATCTGAAAGTGAAACTTCACCAAAAGGAGAATCCCAAGAGTTTCTCCCATTCTGTGATGCAAAGGGTATGCAAGAAGAAAAGGAGAATTTACAATGCCTAGCCCCATATCCTAATATTTTACCACGTTGAGCAAATAAAACGAATCCAAACTTCAACAGAAATCAACAAAGACACAGAGGTGTTTCAAAGCCAGAGGAAGTATCTTTAGCTTACATTGTGCATGGCTCCCAAGCAAGATAGATGTCATAACCAGTGCACAAGTAAGGTCTTGTTGACAGCTGATCGGAAGTCTGACTATGAGCATTCGATTGATCATCATCCTCAACCTGAAATGCCACAATCCAATGCCTAAATACTTGCCATAATCCAATGCCTAAATACTTGCCATAATCCAATGCCTAAATACTTCTTTTAACGCAACATACTCAAATAGCCAACAAATATAATCAAAGTAAATGCCACTGCATATGTATTGTATGCTTCCCTATTGCCAATCTTGAACGGTGGTGTGAGATGCTTCATTAGGTTTAGATTATCAAGAAGTAAAAGGTTTTCCATTGAAACAGTTCTTTGGACAACTGTTGCAAATATATTGTGTGTCAAGTAAATGCATGGTTCTGCCCCTGACCACTCTGCACCATATTTTTATATCCAAATGATACTGTAGACTTAGGATAATACATAACCCACAAACTCAAGGGTATATTAAGGTCATAAAAAGCTCCACAAAGTTTCCTACAGAACAAGTTTGGTGAAACTAAGAAAGTTACACCTCAAGTTTAAGATGTTCTTAATATTTTAGAGTGGAAGAGTTAACACTTCATATAGATGGGCAGCTGCATCTGGTTATTAAAGTATACTCCAGCCTAGTTCCTTAAATAGTATACTTACATTTGCACAAACAGTTTTCTGTCTCTTTGCAGCAGAGCTAATCCAAGAAGAATACTCATGACCCAGTTCCAAATATTTTTCTTCAATGCGCTCCTCACTGGGAAAAGAAATCTATCTCTGGCAGCAGATGATTCTATAGCTACAATGGCAGCATGTCGCAAAGGGTGCCAATAATATGAACTATGTGAATGTGATTGCTGCTCAGCCCATTGCCAGGGATATAAACAAGAAACACCTGTATGTGGTTGTTTGAGCTGATTGGAGGAACCGTTCACTTGCAATGGTTCACGTGGTGAAAATTTATTGGAAATAAAACCAGAACTACATTCAGGCTTTTTATTGCAGCTAGAGTTGATGCTACTGTTTTCTTTGCAAATGCTCCAAGCAAAAACCTGATCACATGCACTTGAAATTATTTGCTTTGCTGAAGGATCCACTATCACTGCAGCATTGACTACCTAAACAGATCAAATTTTAAGTAAGCAGCAGTGGAAAAAGCTAGACATTATTAATTCAGCAAGTTATGTAGGGACCAAATTAAAAATAGTTCAACCTGTTACTCATGCAGCAAAGAATTATCAGAAAGAGAAAAGCAGCTAAAGTCAGTACAGCCAAGTATGAGTGCATCATTTCACATTTCTTGTGCACGTAATATATGAAAAGGGAAAAAAATTGCATATTTACCAAGCCATCAGATGTTGCCAACTCAATAGCTGATTGCATAAACTTGAAAACAGATTGCAAGTCTTCCTCGCTAAATCCAGAAATGCCATCAATGTTGCTGTAATTTGATTAAAAAAGCCAAGACACAACCAGAAGAAATGAGTTATTCTCACTCAGGATAAGGTTTTGCACTATCGATGGAGAGATAATGAGATTATTGACAAAAAAACGAAACCAAATAGCATGATGAGATATCCAATCTATGTCATCAAGCCCAACAAAACTTCACCCAGAGAAATAAATAATGTCAGCATGTAAATATGTTAGACAAAAGCTCCATGATGAGAAGATTTTTTTTCCCTTACATAAAACTAGAAGATCTTGATGCACCAGAGGGTACTCCAATATTTACATAATCCAAAACATCAACACTTCCCCTTCTCAGTCAAACTCCTAACACCCCCTGTTTTTATCCATTGGATATACATGCTTAGATCCATACACAGAAAAGTCTTGTACATCATATTATAATGACCAGAAATATCAAATTGGAAACAAGCCTATGTTATTATGAAAATTGAAAAAGATAATTACATACTGTATATCACAAACACAAAGTTGCTCACACCACTAGGTACTGCAAGTTATTACAGTTACTTCTGTATACTACCAAGCCAACTTGATACAATGGTTAACCCGGTACTTTCCTAGATATAATCTTTTATATTAAGTCCCTGACCCCCTTGCCATTTAGATAACAACCACATATTATCTTAATATGGATTGCTTTATTTATCAGAGTATAAACTTCATTCACAAGTTATTTGGACTGCCATATACTTAAATGGCCCCAAACATTTTGGATTTCCTGATAGAAGGCATGGCAGCAATGATATTATAATGAAAGCGAAGCGCTATAGAATAACAATATAAAGCTTACTATGTCCTCGGATGATACGACGTTGGCCAAAATTTGCATTGCTCTTGCCACTCTTCTTTTGATGTTGCAGCGTATTTGGAGACCTAAAGTCAATCAAATTCAAATTTAAAGCACGAACTAACTGATGTAAAATGAACAAGAACCAGTGATTACAACCATTTCTCTAAGGAGGATTATGTACAGCACTAATTAAATCAAATGCAATGGTGAGGTAATAAGAGGAGTCTAGAGTGGACCTCAAGGAATGGGTGTATGGATGGTGCACTCATTAAACCATGAAGGATTTGGGGCCATTCACTCTATACCCTTTTAGGAACTATTCTCTAAGTGGAGTGGTAGGCTTTGGAGAGTTGGTCCTCTCTTCATGACAGTGTTTTTTATGTCTTTGTCTCCACTGTTTTGATTGTCTCGTTTTCACTGTCTAGAGACATGAACCAAACGCTACCAAAGAGGTACAAAAATAGGGATAATAGGACCATAAAACCAGCAGGAGTCATATGATGCATTTAGTGTAGTTTTAGGGCCCAAGGGAGCTAAGCTCACATTTACTCGACCAATGCATTTTATGTCCCATCAGTACATTTGCACACTCAAGGTTTCACATCCACTTACATTAATATGGGTCTTAAACAAGATTCCCTGCAGAAAGGAAAAGGCAACTTAGGAATCCTAGTATAGGTGACTGAAAGAAAAAGACAGACCCAAGAAAAACGGGTGGTTGACCCATTTTTAAGAAAGGTACAGAAAAAGCCAAAGAGTTAGTGACGAGGGGCTTGAAAAGAGTAACAACATCATCTTTGAGGGATCTGTTTGGACCAGCAACTCTCGTTCTAAGACTCCAGCCACCAAAGAATAGTGTTCTTGCTGAAACATTCTCTCCTAGTTTAATACATTGCTTTCGGTTTCTCAAAAGTTTACCAACTTAGAAAATCCAAAATATTGATTAGTTCTCTTGATACGCTTCTTGATATTTTGGCTCAAATCAACCAGGAATCCTCAGGATTCTAAATTTCTAACCAAAACTCACAATAATCTCTCAAATAGATCAAAAGTCATTATTTTCTCTTCATAGATAGTGCACCCTAAAAAAAATGGGATAGCCATTAACTAACGCAGACCTAGAGCTTTGCACTTGGATCATCATTTGGTAGACACGTGATACATAAAACTGAAACTCCATTGGCATATAAATAACTGATTTCCAGCATTGAGGATTTGCTGTTCCTTTTAAATTTGTGATTAGGTTAGCAAGCTATAGAATACTAATAAAGGAAGAGAAAGAAGAAATGCTAATGCTTCAATATTAAATTTTAATGATTAACGTGCTGCCGTTAACTAAAATATGAAATTACATATGAAAATGAAAAGCAATTGGCCAACCATTACACTATCATTACCTGATAGATTTACAGCTTCAATCAGTCAAAACTCATCATAAACAATTAGAAACTGATCATATATTTTCATCATATACATTTCTATATCAAACCATAATATAAGCAAGCATTAGCTCCGTTAAAAAAAAAATTACCAAAATAAAAGAAGACCCACTTTTGTGATAAAAGGACTCAACTGATAGGAACTGATCAATTCCTGGAGAGGAAGCGGCACGCTGTCCAATTGAACGTCACCTTCAGAGGCCAAACACAGGATCACTGATAGCTGTACTTCTCCTGTGAAAAAAACACACACATCCCAAGTGTAAGCAACTCACTTGGTCTATTACTCACAGGCACAGCTCAAAATTACATAGAACAACGCCACATAAAATTGTGCTCATGCGCACACATGAGAAATTTTTGCATACTCCTATAGCACATTTAATGCGTATGCACAACCACTCATTTTACATTTCCTATATAAATTTTAAGCAAACTCACACCTCCTTCAATAATTTTCTTCTGAATTCGTTTCACATGACGGAGATTCTCCAGTGGAGCTACTTGATTCAGACGCCTAACAAGAAAATTCAAACAACTCCCATAGATTAGTTCACAAATGCATGTATCTCTATCTCACAGTCACACTCACATGCAATCAAAATTCAAAATATAAGCTTCTGAACCAACAAACACGTAAAAATGCTTAATGGGTCGATGAGAAAAAAGCTAACCTCACAATCTGGTTTGCTAATTTTGGGTCAATGGCTGAAGCAAAAACACTCTCTGCATAGCAAAACACACAATTTAAAAAAAAAAGAAAAAGGAAGAGCTCATGGGAGGGCTTTTGATAAAATCACCAGTGGGTTGATTGTGAAGGTCATGCGGCTCCTTTTCCGGTATGTGCAAAATCTGAAACCTTTCTTTGTCGTTCATCGCCGCCGCCAACGGTGGCTCCATCAGCCACCACTGGGACTAGGAAGAGAAGAAGACAAATCAGAATGCGTGTCAAAAAACGGGTCACGGCCCATTAGATATCATTATTGAGCCGAGCAATTGAGCCCATTTTATTGGGTCACGGCCCATGGGTGTCACGTGGGTGTCACGTGCGCGACGCTTTGTGGCCTGAGTGGAGTGTAAAGAAGCAAAAGGGATAACAGAAGTTGGAAGCAAAGAACAGCTTCTTTCTTTCTTTCTTCTTCCCACTGCCAATCACGGTGCGGACGCAGTTGCAAAACGACGCCGCATTGTCGTGTCTGGGCATGATTTTTACTTATTACAATACAAAATCTTCGAACCATTGGTGCGTCTTGAAATTCATGCATCCGAAGAACATAGGGTGTGTTTGTGAATTTTAATGGTTGATGCACATTTAATGCGATGGGAGCTCAGAAGAGCATCCATGCTGGCAAAGGTCAGAAGAAGGTTATGCTTATACATCTCCCCCTCAATTGCGAAAATCACTTGTGATGTGACCGTGTTTTGTTTTTTTTTGTTTTTTCCTTCTTTGGTTGCAGCAAAGATTGACGTTCATGTTGATTTTTCTCACAAGCTTTGTGCTTCTTTGATGCTCCCTGCCCTCAGGTTTCTGACTAACTTCATTTTTACTAATTAATTAAATACCATTCATGAAGACAAAAAAGTGATTTTATTTTATTCAGTTAATTAATTACTTAATTTAAACTGAAAAAGAAAAAAATGTCTTGTGTTTTCATCTAACAGGGGTTCTGGCAGCCCTCTTTCGCTGGTTATTGGGAGGTAAGTGGAATCTCAATTTGCTTTGTGTTTGTGTTGAAAAGCTTGCAACTTTGTGTAATGATTTTTTATTTTATTTTTTATTTTTTTGGGATTAGTCTTTGCATCAAACACCCAAATTTATTTGGTGGAAGTGAGAAGCTCGATGTTTCGTGGGACAAGGGTCTGTATGATTCAAATGTCTTGGTTGCCTATAGGAGGCCACGACCAGAATGGCTTGCTCAGCAGTCTTTTGTATTACAGGTTACCCCTTTTTCTTTAATAATTGTTGTATATTATTATTGTATGAGAGATGATGCCATGCCATGCTGTTAAATGAGCTTATTTTTATAATGGAATTTTCTTCCTGCCTACTGGTACTGGATAACCTGGAGCTAAATTAATTTAAGTTGTTTAATATCTGAAATCTACAAATTAATTCAAGTTATTTATGACAAGATACAATGGTGTTATCTTATCCATGTAACCAATCCCACTTGGTGAGATAAAGCTTAGTTGTTGCTGTTGTTTAATATGTGAAATCTATAAATTTGGGTGAGATTGTTGTGGCATATTCTAAATATTATTTTATTACTATTCTAGCATTCTCTTGCACCTGAGATTGGAATCCATGGTATACCTGTAAACAATTTCTCTCGCTCGGGAAGTGGAGGTGTAAATTTATCCGGTTATCAGTTGGGCTGGACATGAAGGAACCTGCAAGTACAAAATGGAGCAGCACAACCAGTATAAAGTTTGAGGTTCAGCACTTCAGCTAAAATTTTTCTTGAATCTGTCATGAATTCATGATACTAAAGCCCAACCTGCATATCTTCCCTTGCTTGACAATGTGGAAACTAATCATTGTAAACCGTCATGCAGCATGTTCATCCATTAAATGATGATGGTCATTCTATAAGTAGAGATTATGATGGGTTTCCTTTGACTTGCAGGTAATCATGGATTAAATATCCCATTCCTTGAAATATTGGACTGATTTTGACCATATTATGTACATTGCTTGTTACAGTGGCAATTCACATGACAGTATGGTGGTGTTAAAGCAAGAGTCTCGATATGCAAAGGCAAATGATCATAGCTTTTTCCATGTAAGAAGATATATTCATATTTCCAGTTTGCTTCCTTTTTATATATGATTGTGAATCAATTAGTTCTGTAGTTGTTTTGTTTAGAAGAATATTGTTGTGCATTTGTTTTGCTGACTGGATGCCTATCTGTTTCAGTTTAATCTCCAAATAGAACAAGGCATTCCAGTTCTTTCTAAGTGGCTAATCTTTAATCGATTTAAATTTGTGGCTTCCAAAGGAATCAAACTTGGACCAGCATTTCTGTTGACAAGGTTGGTATTTTCTGGCATTTTAAATGGATATATATTTTTCTATTTCACATCTTTCCTACATCATGAATCCCAATTTCAACCTGAAATCTGATTGCCCTGTTTCCATTTCCTCTTCCTGTTATGAAACACAAACAGTTAACTATGTAATAATATCCTTTTTTCTTTCATTATTATTTATCCTTACCTTTTCTTCTGACAGACTTACAGGTGGTTCAATTGTTGGGGACATGGCTCCTTACCAAGCATTTTCCATCGGAGGGATTGGGAGTGTGCGAGGGTATGGCGAAGGAGCAGTTGGGTCTGGGCGATCATGCCTGGTGGCTAATAGTGAGCTAACACTCCCATTGGTAAGCAATAGCTTTATAAACAGCAGCCCCATAAATTACAAGGTGAAATAAGACAGAGTTGTAATATTCTTTTCCTAAGATATTCTTATTCCGGAAAACAGCTCTAGCTTTGATAAAGAGCTTACTTACCACTTCGAAGATTAATACTCTAGTGCTGCTATGTCTAGTAAGGTGCTAGTAGGCATGATGCCATGCTTCCTACCTTTGACAACAATTCCTTTTACAACTATAGTTGTTGACATGTCTGACATCCCTGGTTCTGATGAGCATTTAACACATCACATGGGAAATTATATATCCCTTTCTGGGAATAGGTTGACAGGATATCATATGCCTGGCTGTGTTTGATTTATGACTTTATTTCATATGCAGCATGTGCAAATGGTTGAAATTGATAGTGTCCCTATCCTCTTGGCAAGCCTCTTCTCTGCACTTTGCTCATGGCATCATTGGCTTCAAAGTTTAAAGTCCTACTGTTAAGTGTCATATCTTCCCTGATAAATTAAGAATCTTGAAGTTGTCATTTCTGTGAAAATATTTTGATTTTCACTCCATGAAATATTTAAACGAGATCTATTTTTCTTGTGAGCTTTTGGAATTGGGCAGGTCAGATCACCCATCCTGCCCTCTGACTTTACTCCCTCACTTACAATTAGAGAACGCCTTGTACTTGATTGAAGTATTTAAAATTCCTGAGATCTGGTGCTAGGAGCATGCCTTGCCTTACCTCTTAAAAACAAAGAACGTATGCATGAACTAACTTCATCTCTTTCGTTAAATTTATTTATATTTCTCTTTTTAGTTAACACAAACAAACAGACAAACATGTGCTCATTATATGCTTCTTATTGAATTTATCATGTATATTGTTAAATTGAAATGCCCTGAACTAAATTGCTTGACGGGTTCTTTACTATAGAATAAGATGTTGGAAGGTGCCATTTTTTTGGATTGTGGAACAGACTTGCGGTCAGGTCATCTTGTACCTGGTGAGTAGTATCATTCTGCTCAGCCTAATCAAGTTACTTGCAAATTAACTTTCAAATTAAGTTTCTTTCTTGATTATCATTCTGATATTTTTATTAATCATTCTAACAATTAAATACTGTTTACTTTTGGGTTGGCATACAAAGAATTGAGTTAATGATTCTTTATCCACCACTCTGGTGGGAGGAAGTCACTTGGAACCATTGTGTCTAGTAACACAAGGACAACAATTGTAATCATCCAAGAGCTAGACCATAATCTCAAGCAATGAGTGTCCCTCTTAACGTAGTTATAGTTCTGTTATCAGTTTATGATGACTAGGGTACTCCGAACTACTCTAATGTCTTGTAAGTGGGACATGTTATATAAAAGCATATCCTTAATTGCAGTGGTTAATCCTATATCAGCCATTATATTTTAGTTATACTTAATAGTTTTTACTGACAGGTTATTTTTCCCTCTGGGGCAGGGGTGTTTAGTTGTCATAGATTCTGGTTTCTGTTCTGTTTTCATCTTGAATTGATCCACTTGATAATGTTTGTGCCCAGCACACATCTTTTTTGAGCCTCTAGCCCAGGTCAATATTGAATGTGCTCTCATGGTGTTGATCTCTTGGAAATTCAGGAAATCCAGCATTGAGGCAGGGTAAACCAGGATCCGGTGTTGGATTGGGATATGGACTTCGATTTAAATCACAGTTCGGCCACATTCAAGTTGATTATGCTATAAATGCATTTCAGCAGAGAAGTCTCTATTTTAGCCTCAGCAATCTTGCTTCATGAGATCCCTAAACTCAGGAAGGTGCATTCCTCTAGTTCATTCCTCTTGTCCACTGGCCCTTTCCCATTTCTCTGCAGTTTATCATCCCTTGTAAATGGTTGACAAAGTCTTACGGAAGATGGAATGGTGAAGCTACAGAAGCTGCACACTCTTGTCATCAATTCAGTCTCATTAATTTTATGAACTGCAACACTATGTTTCTAGCTCTGCAGTATATTTTCCATCTGGAGAGAAATCGTTACTGCATTCTTTTCTAACAATTCATGATAGTTGAAATTCTGTTGGCATTTATGTAGTTTTATTGGGTGCAGACGGATTTTGATAATTTACTGTAAATTGCTTTAAACCGAAAGTAGATAGAACTGTATTCTTATACATGAAAGAAAGCAGACATTAAACCCTGAATTCTAACTTGCTGATATCTCTCTCCCTCCCTTTTCTAGACTCGTTGAGATCATGCTAGTCTAAGGCATAGCTTTGGTTAACATTTTAGTTATTTAAGCGTAGGAAAGAAACCGCATTCAAGTGTTCATAAAGGGGCCAAAAAGAAGTTGCAGTCTACCAAAATTTTTACATTCTTCATATATGGTTATAAACCAACATTTGATATGGCAAATATCTGAAAAATATCAATGAATTGAGAAGGCAAAGAGCAGCAGTCACAAAATTGCAAGACCAACCATCCCACCGAAGCAAACAAAATTCAGGGAAGATTAAAATCTTTTGGTACAAGAATGTTATACTTGGCTGGTGCAAGAGTACCTTAAGACAATTAGCAAGTTTTACACAAGTTCTGCAGCCTCCCCTTCTCTTACTTTACCACTGAATCAAAGGAAAAATGCAAGGTATTCAATAAGAGTTTTAATTAACCAAAATATCAAGTTATCATATTCTCATAAGCTCTTACCAGTGTAAAACTTTGTCACAATTTGTGTGCTGTTTGCAACAACCTCACGTGGAGGCCTCTCTTCCACAGTCATGAAGCTTCCCTGACAGAATGGTTCTGAACATCCACAATTTCCGTTCAATTCAATAAAATAATAGTCACAGTGATCTATTGACCATCTACCTGTAAATCTAATTTCAAGTTTCAATCCATGTAGAATTAATTAATAAACTAAAGACACAACACACACGTAAAATTAATAAATGCTTTAATATTAATCACGTAGTTACGGTGATTAAGCACTGTCACGTGAACAACAGGAAGAATTTTATAAAACCTGGTCGGCAAAATTGCCGCGTTAGCTCTGTCATAGGCTAAAGTATCCAAGACAGCATGAAGCATAAATTATTATTATTATTATTATTATTAAGAGTATTATTTTTTTGGTAATGGATCAATTATTAATTTGATACTGTGCATTTCTTTTTACCTTATACAAGAAGTTAGCGATCAGATTTTTCGACTCTGTATGTGTGTGTGTGTGTATTTTAACCAACGAAATTGGAGTTTTAACGACCCGTGATGAATTATCTTAGTTCCTAGACCTCACAAGAATAGTTAGTCATGCCTCCAAAACTAAAGACACACGTTCTAAATTGGAATTCAAAATTTGCACATCGTTCTTGAAGGCATATCTAGGCTAGGTTTCTCTAGGACATGTTCATATATACCTATAGTATAGGTGGGTTACATTGGATTATTGTGTCCAATATGGTTAATGATTAAATGTATAATTGTCTCAAGATCTCCTTTGATTGTTTACTTGTGTTTCCAGGAAGGTAAAGACCACATGTCTTCCAACCCAAGGGAACTTTGCGCAAAACTCGGCAAAAAGAGATCAACTTTATTCTTTCCCCTTCCTTTTCTTATGGATATAAAAATAGTAGTAAATAACTTAGAAAAAAAAAAAAAGACACATTTTTATAGATCCTGCGTGCTTATTCATTAGATTTTTTAACATGGGTGTGCCGCGTTTTGTGCATTCATGGCAGATGCCCAAAAAAAAAAAGAATAAATTGTTCATTTTCACGTACAAAACAAATGTTCATTTTTTTAAAGTGGAAGATGGGATGAATGTCAAAATTTGGTGGTAATTGAGCTAACAACTTACCTAACATTTTTCTTTTCTGCTATTCCTATCCCCCTACCGATCAACAAGTGCCTCAGCTGATTAATGTAATTCGTTATAATATTTACATGTGCTTATACTACTGCCAATTTAGATTGACATGTCCGAAAAATTTTAAAATTAAGATATTTTATTTAATTAAATTATTTTTATGCAACAATATAAAATATTCAATTTTAATGTGTAAAACTATTTCCAGTCATTCAATTATGTATAAAAATTTTATTAAAAGAGTTTTACTATTTTTACAACTATCTAAAAATTACATAGAATGACTAATTAATAATATTAGATGTTTAAAATTAAAAGTGTATTAAAATATGATAATCTCTCCTATACACTTATAAAATGTAAAAGTATCAAATATCTTTTATTTATTTATAATTAAAAATATGTCACATGTCCTAATAACTCAATTTATTCTAATATAAAAAATTAAATATTCTATCACAATCATTAAAAATAAAAGAATACCAAATAAAAACTCATAAAATTAATATAAATATAAATAAAATTAAACTTTTATCTAACAGATGATTGAACACCGTCATCACCTAACCCCAAAATACATTGGGTTGTGTTCATCATAGTCCAGTGTTATACAGTACGACCACATTTTTGTCTAGTTTTAGAATGTGAGGATTAAAAATTAAAAAGAAAGGAATCCCTCCCGGGGATGATGATGATGCCGACGGATGTCAATCTTACTAACTACGAAGATGAAGTACTATTATTGGTTTGGACAAGTGTGAGACAATACATAGAAAAATGAAAGGGTGGAAAGGGCATGTGGGCCACCCTTTTATGGCGAAGCAAACAAAGGGGTTTGGCTTTCTTTGTCCTTCCCCTGTGACCCAATTCCTAATTCTTACAGCTGGGACCTTTTGTTTGTTATTGAGAGAGAGAGAGAGAGAGAGAGAGAGAGACCTGCTCCACCGACACCTTCAGTTTTGTCGCTAGTATATGACTACAATTAACTATGATGCTCATTGTCCATGCCCTTGTAATGTTATGTTTAGGAGAAAAAATGTGCACTCTTGTGTAGTTAGTTACTTGCATTAAGCAAATTAAAATAGGTTAGGATCTTCCTTGTTAACATAGGAGTACCATGTTAAAAAAGATACAAGGCATAATAATTGATAGATTGATATAATAATCTTGAAGTCCATTGTAACAAAATTTATATATTTTTCTTTAATGACATGACACTCATGTTAGTAAAACCATGAACAGGTCCTGATTCAATCAAAATATAACATATTTAAACAGTTGACTGCATTATTAGTGCAGGAGCATCGTTGTTTTAATGAAACCTTAGTGATATAGCATGAATTTTCAGATTACTTCAGATTTGTCTCCACCAAATAAGTGCAATGATCACACCCAACACTGGCCACAGCCAAGTATCAATCCCGTGATATATACAAGTCAAATCGTTATATGCACAAAATAATAATATCTCGCTTCCAAGAGGAAAGAATCTGATACCATGACCATTCAACACAAGTTCTGCAGGATGATTCATTACTTTTCCTTCACATAATTCTCTGTGGGCTGAAACAATAGCCACTATCTGCTACTTTCAATAGCCATTGCATGGTACTTTTCCACTTTTTTTTTTAACATATAAAAGACAAACAAGCAAAAAATACCAACAGGCGCTAACCACGCAAATATCCAACTAAAGTATCTCACAAAGGTGAGACATTAAGATGAGAGGGGAGTTTGACAAAATCTAATAGTATCATCATTAATACTATTAACTTCTATTTCATCAGGAATTAATTCTTGCGTACGCACGTACAATCCAATCCTTTTCAAAAGATGAGACACTTCCATGTGAACAGCGGTAAGGTATGGTGCTTGGTTCAAGAGTTTGATATAAATAAAATGCCAACATAAAGTGAATCACTTTCACACCACGTGAAACAATAGCCTTTTTCCACACTTGGCAAAAAACTCTGATTGTCATAAGCTTAGCAAATAAAACAGAATAATCCCTAAGAAAACCAAAAAATCCTCAATCACGTTTCATTATAGTCTCATAGAACCCACCAATCCCCACACGAACCACATTAGCATACCAATAATGACTACCATGTTCAACTTTACCTCCTCCTAAAGAAGGGGATCAAAGACTCAGAAAGAACCAAAAAGAAACAAAAGTAAAAAGGGAGGCGGCAAATGGAATCGGGAAACAGGAGCAGATGAAAAGAGCAAAGGTTGCATATTAGGGATCAATTGAAGAATAGCCGATTGTGGACTTTGAATTTTTTTTCATTTTTTTTTATTTTATGCAGTCACTGTTGCCACACGTTTAGGCAACAGCGCTGGTTTAATCCAAAAGTGGTATATCGTGGACCATTTTTTTCTTATCAATGTTTTTGGACGGTTATGTACAAAATCATCCACAAAAGACAAAACTACCTACACATAATCTTCTATGGCATTTACTCAGGCACTTACACCAACTGAATACACCTGACTAGAGCACCCCTTCTGTTTCTTTTTCAACTCACGCAGGTGTTCTGCCCATTTCTTTGTTTCCTCATTTGATTCTTTCAAAAACTTAAATCTCAAGCCTCTCTCAGAGAGTTCAAGGTATATTGATTGTGGGCCGTTGTTCATGCCTCTTCAAACTATATAGCCCACCTTCAAGCTATAATAGCTACTGCAACAGCAAGCAATTTGATCTCACCACAAATCTCTTCCACCTGATAACAAAATTTGATTGATCTAAGTAAGCTCATCCGCAGAATCTGATAAAGAAATCAAAAAGCAAAAGGCTTCTAACAATGCCAGGACTGGCAAGCGTTGCGAGGTGCGTGTATTTTGTACATTGAGCAAGCAAACTAAAAAGAAAGAATCCAGAAAACAGTTTCCAACAAAGTAATTGAACTAGGAACATTATCATTACTCTACTATAAGATGGCACAGACCGTTTCCTCATCATAAATGCCCACAACCAATTGTACATTCCATAAATGGTATGAAAATCCAATTGCCAAGACAACACCACTGCAGTTATATGTACATATATTGGTTTAAGATGGAAACTAATTACTTTCAAATTCCCTCCAAATCACCGCCCCTCAATGCCAGAATTGCTTTTCATTTTAACTAACGAGTAAGTTACCATATGTTTCAAAGTTTCCAAAATGCATAAATACATCCGATGGAATAAATAAAAATGTTACTTCCTATAAAATTTTCCCCTTTACAATTACCCAAATGTAAAACAAAAAAGCTCCTCAGTAATGAACAAACCCCAGGAAATACCGGTGAGGTACTTCAACGATGCAAAGAGAAACAATAAGAGCCAAATGAAGAACTGAAACAAAATCAGTCAAAAACACAAAACAAGCATCTACAAAATAGAAATGCACACTCCACAACCCGAAAAACTGCAAAATTGATATATATCACTAAAGCTCCAAACTTTACACCACCCCACTAGCAACATTGCATCTATACCCACCCAAAACCACAGAAAATCACCACTAAAAAAAAAAACACAGAAAGAAGCAAGATCAGAACTACAAAAGTTGACATATCATCACTATATCAGTAAGGCTCAAAACCTTAGACCATCCCACCATTGATAATCGCATCTAAACTAAATTCCAAACAAAAACCATTAAAAAGTCACACAAAAATAGAAACAAATCAAACAAACTTACATTGCTCAAAATCACTTTTTTTCAATCCTTGAAAAGCACCGATTTCGCTATCCTCATCAAGGGCTCCAAGCAGTCAGGGCTAAACTTCCTTGCAAAGAGGTAGACTCCGAATGATTCGACTCCCTCAGCCTCATGATCAGCTCCGGAGACACCTCGGAGCCCCGATACGTATACGGGTGCCCATTAACCGTACCCGTCCAATTCACCCTCGTCAGCGTGTACTTTGTGCAACCCTCAGGATCCGCCATTGAAAGCATAGTGGGAAAATAGTGCTCCTCAGGGTAACACTCATCTTCCCTATAACACGGCAACTTGAACTTCCTCCAAAGCTTCCGATCCGCGATCACAACCAAAGCGTGTTTTCGGGTCAAAGTGAAGAACTGCGACCCGACCCGGAACTTCTCAAACGGAACCTCCGGCATCATCACGTTCCTCCCCTCGCCACGTACCTCTTCCACAGCCTCGGCGCCTCGGAGAGGATCTCGACGAAGCTCCGGTACCTGACTCGGATCCCGGTTCGGGTCGGATCCGGATCCGGTTCGGTTTTATCAAACGTTTTGGAGATGAAGAGTGAGTGGTAGATGTAGTGGAAGGAGTGTAAGGGGACGCAGTGCTGGGAGAGAACGGCGAAGTAGGCGTTGGCGGGGTCGTCGATGATGGCGGTGGCGAGGAGGCGGCGCGTGGCGGAGATGAGAGTCGGGGAAGAGCGGTAGGTTTTCTTGGAAGGGATGAAGCGGTTGGCGAACGCCCCGGTTGTTGGGCGCGTGAGGTTCACGGTTGGGTCAGCGTGGACGTAGATGTTGTAGAGGGAAGTGGGTGTGTTGTGGAAGAAGCGATCCCATAAGGTGGAGAAGTGGAGGTTTGTGTTCGTGAGGAAGAGGAAGGCGATTTTGAGGGAAGGGTTTTTTTTTGTGGAGAGGTGGAAGGTTCTAGAAGGGTGGTTGGGTGATGGGGAGGAGTGGTGGGAGAGGGAGAGGGCGCGGGTGAAGAGGGAGAGGTCGGATTGTTCGTCGGAGGAGGGGATGGGAGGCTGGGTTGGGTGGCGGGGAGGGAGGATGCGTGGGGCGAGGAAGAAGAGGAGAGGGAGGGAGAGGAGGAGGGAGAAGGTGAGGATGAATGGTGTTGAGAACATTGAGGTTGGTGTTATCCTCAATTGGTGGAGGATTGTGGTGGTGGTGGTGGAAGGGTGGTGGTGGTGGTGGAGCCGTGGTGATGGTGGTGGTGGTGGTGGCTGTGGGGATGAGGGTGTGTGGCCTGGAATTTTGGGAAATGGGGAGGAATTCAGCTACTTTGGTGGTGATGGTGTGTGCGCGTGTGTGTGTGAATGTGAATACACAGAGGGAGTGGAAAAGATTGGATTTTTGGAATGAGAGGAGATGGGAGTGGAACTGCGGAAAAGGGGATATTTTAGGGTTGGATTGGATTGGAGGATTGTGTTTAGTTTAGAGTGAGGTAAGGTTGGTGTTTTTGTTGAGTTTGAGTAAGGGAGAGTGAGGAGGAAGATAGGAAGGAAGGTGAATCTGGTGAGTTGAGTGAGGGAAGGGAAATTGGGTGAAGGAGATGATATGATGAATTGGGTCTTTTTTTTTTTCGGTTTGGTTTGGTTTGGTTTGGGTTAAGGCTGGGGTTGAAAAGGGTTGATGGATGGATGGTGGTGGGTGGATGACTACTGGCACAGGGTGTGTGGGATTGGCGACAGTTCATCCGGGTTTGGGGACTTTCTTTTTTGATTTTTTCTGTGGTGTTATCTCTGACGGTGGAGTATGTGATGTTGTTGTTGTTGGTGGCGTGTCATTACTCACAAGTAACGCCACATTTATTAAAATTTGATGAGAAATTAAAGTTCTAAACCAAAATTAAATTGATAAAATAAATGCAATATGTGTAGGAGTAGTTGGTTGGTGATGATATTGTCAAGTGTACCAAGATTAATCGGATCGATTGTTATTATCGATGACAATGTTTTCTCTTTGATAATGGTACTAATCGTTATCGATAACTGAGTCAAAAGAAAAACAAAATGTCAACCAAATATTTCAAGGGAAAAAAAAAAGGCTATTCTGATCCCAAAAAAAAAAAAGGAAAAAGGGGTTAGTAAAAAAGATGCCGACAAATAGGTACGGTGAGAAGGTAGGTTATAATGAGTGAAAGTAATTCGACCAAAAAATAAATGAACAACAGAATTGATATAGAAATTAATAAATAATGACAGCAAGATTTGCTGACTTTGCAGAGGTAAGAGCAGGTAAGGTATCTCTTTAGATTGGATCCAGTCTTGATTAAATTCTCAAACGCGAAGGGCATCACAGCTGCTGGGATTTTAAAGCAATATATTTTTTTATGGGGGTAAAGTTTGGGTCATGGAAAGCTCGGCGAGTTTAGCATCAGAGTTTACCTGAGCTTATCAAGCACCTTCAAAGATATTTACATATTATTACCCACCAACACTTACAAAAGGTTGATCAAATAAGCTAACTTTGTTGAGTTTTATAGCAATATTTTGTTGCATAAAAGGAAAAGAAATTTGCAGTAACATTTTACAATTATTTATATGCTAGTACTTGTTTGAGTACTTCCTTGATAATTGATATTATTCTTTTACAGAAAGTGATAACTATTAAAAAAATTATTATTTTAACATCTAAAATAATTATTCAATTAGACAGCAATTATCACATTTGAATGTGATGAATGAATAGAAAATTGAAGCTAACATCATATTCAACAATAGAAACCCTTTAGTGTTAGAATAGCATTTTTGTATTAAAAACATTAACATTTCCTTCACAAACTCTTAAACTAAAATTCAACTTTAATATCATGCCATAAAATCATCCATTATTACATGAATAACATACAATTAAAAGTAATTTTTTTTATAATAATAGTATATCAAAATTAATTTCAGTAAACTCGCAAAGATTGCCAAATTAAGTTTGGTCTATTAAGATTTGAAGATTCTCGTTCAAGAAAAAAGAAATGAACTTTTCTTTTCTAGCAAACCGAATTCAAGGATTAAGGTCTCATAAACTACTAGTTCGACTATTACATAGATGAAGCAGCTAGGTTTAAGGGGGGGGAAATTCCTGTAGTTTGCTTAACACCAATTACGTGTTCGTGTTCCACGTTCTCCGAAGAATACAATAGGTACTTGACAAGAAAAACTAACAACAATAACATAATGGAAACAATCGCCAACTGAAAGGAATACATTCGACAATAAATATACCAGGTTATCACGAAAAAAACAAAAACAAATATTGGATAATTACAACACAGACATGCATCAACCGGGCAAATCTTATCCTCCTCAAAACCGTACAACCACATCAGCATCCTCATAGAGGAACTTTGTACATTTGTGGTTGCTAACACTCAACTTGTACATTGTAGTTGCCAACACTCAACGCTTGGCATTATATGTACAGACCAACCAAAACACCTGGTCAAATCTCAATGGAGAAAATAGAGCAGTTCCTCTTACTTGGGATCCTTGAAAACTACATACCCGCTTGCTATGGAACTGATTTTGTAGCATTTAAATCCCCTCTTCCACTGATCTTAGGTTTATCCCTACCAGGCTTTTGCGAGCTGAGTGTTCCTTTCACATTAGTTCTAATAGGATGTCTGGCTGTTTGAGCCCCAGGACCTCCCCCTGCTAATGTAGTAGATGAGAAATAAAGTTTAGAAATGGCTGGTCCTATCGTAACATATATAATTCTCCATATGGATTTTGGTATTGCTTACTGTGCTGCTATATCTACACCAGAATTTCCAAAATAAATATGTTTACATGAAGTTTCTAATCAAAATTGTAAATTAGTTTATGCTAAAACAGGTATACATGTTACTGATAAGAGTTTCAGGTTTAGTGTCTCCTACAACACTGGATTTTGTAAATGAGGACTATATCTATATGCACCTAGTTACAGATAGATGCAGTTCCTTTGAACATTATTCTACCAAGCATAAATTTAAACTGGCTGAAGTGGAATGCAATGACTTGCTTAGGCCACCTAAATTTTTCCAGCCTCCTGAAGTGGCTGTCTGATCCATCCCCAGAGTACAGGAAAAGACAAAAATGCAGAGAGAGAGAACCAACTCACCACTGTTAGGCAGGGATAATCGTTTTTTGGCCTGCTTATCGGCCTGTGAGGTTCTCTCCTTTGGATTACTGCGAGATCTTGACCCAATCCCAGGTTTTGAGTTAGCTCCTTCAATAGGATTTTCAACATTTGCCTTAGAGTTTGGCTGAACAGGCTCAATGTTTGATGATTCTTGCAAACCTGCTGACTTACTAGGCGAAGAACCACAGCCATCAGAAAGGGTGGGTACAGCTTTCTGATTTGCAAGGTTTGGATGATTGTTTGATGGAATTGGTTTCTTGTTAGCCCTGGTTCCATTTTTACCATCCATAGATCCATTTTCTCTTACTGTTACTCCATCCCTCAGATTAATGTCTACAAAGCGGTTCTCCCAAGGACGGACAGCCATCCATCTTTCCAACCAATTCCAACCCCAGCTACTTTTATCTGGTTCAAATCCAGAAGAAACTGCCTGCTGTCTTGATCCTGCCTGCCACTGCCAAGGAGGACAAAATTGAAAAATCATACCCTAAGCATGTGGACCAAAAAAATGTATAAAAGGAAAACGGATACTGCAATGCAAAGCTGGTGATCGCGTGATGAGGAAATCTTGGGACCAAAGTTATGTGCTCATTTTACTTTCAGAAGTTAATAATGGTGCTAGATAACTTCATCAAGTAACCATACCATCTTATTCAATCAATAATACAGGTCATAAAACTACCTAGCGTCATCAAATTATGTTTAAACTGGTTGGTTGGAAACAACCATCCTGTATTTAACTATAATGCCAACTGCCCTCATAATTCAACAAGAGGATGCCGTGGAACTTTACCTGATGGGATAAAGCATATGCCCTGGCTCTCTCACGTTTAGCTGCAGCCTCCTGCCTCTTCAATATTTTAGCTTGAATTTCTTCAACAGATCCTGCACTGTCACACCAACCTTCCTGTCTTGCACCAAGTATGGTAAGAAAAATCTCAGTTACTATTTGCCACTTTTACAAGGTTCCTTGAACATATATTTTGATAAGAAAACTGTAATTTTAATTAAACTAAACCATACCAAGAATTAAATTAGTGCATTTTGCAGATATATTGCTATAGGAATAACAACCTTCATGAGAAAATTCAAAGCGCTAGTGAGATGCATATGCAACTAGATCAAAAATAGAGTTTAGTTGTGTCTGAAATCAATCAATTGCATTAGGATAGAAATTTGTTTCGGTTTTTATGATCCAAAATATAAAAAAAATAATTATTCTGGTTTGTTAGCGTTGGATGCGATAACTTATTGAATTCTTCCCCCTTTTTCTTTCTCTTTTTCTCTATTCTTTTTCCTTGTTTGAAAAGCAGTTCTCTCAAAGTCCAGCAATTTCATTTTTTTCTTCCCTCTTTAATGTCTTCTCTTATAGCCTCCCTACATCCATTGATGATTGATCCATATAGTCGTCTCTGCCATGTATCTTGATTCCCAAGATCCCAAAATCTCCTTATCTCTTGACAAGTGTCTCCAAAATACACTCTCCATACTCCACTGCATATCTTCTGTCAATTTCCAATTTTTTGCCCCAGTCCAAGTTTTATGTTTCTGATCCTGGTATTCCCATCAGAAATGGCTCAAAGAACTGGCAACTTCAGTCAGTTGTTATGTGCACTTAACTTGCACCAATATTAGTTTAGTAGTATCTGTTTAAGGTAGACACTAGTCTTCTGATAGTTATATATAGATAAATTGATAAATAAGAAACGGGAGAAGCAGCTAGTCACAGGAAATTAAAAGATTTGATGGTGAAAAACCAAATACATAATGACAGATTGCCCAAAAATTGCCAACAAATCATTGCATCTATAAGACTACATATTATGTAAAGTAAAAACAATTTTTTGCAATGAAAGAGATGAAGCTTAATTTTTCAATATCCATCCCTCTGGTGAATAGATAACAATATAAAGAAATACCAATGAAAGAGATGAAGATATTCCACATTAACAACGGCAATGCCACTTTAAGAATAGTGCTCCTTACCTCTATTTCTCGAACACGAGCTTCATTGGCAAGCTGTTGCTGAAGTTTCTGTTGTGCATTTTGACTTTCCAATGCCAAGCGAACACGCCTTGCCCGAACACGAGCCTGAACCTTCACCAAAGCTTGCATACAACGAAGCGTTATTGCAGCTTGTTTTCTCACTGCATGGCCTCTTACAAGGGCCTGAAGCCTTACCAATCCTTTCAAAGCTCTTAGTGCTCTTCTGGCCTGTTGTATACAACAAAAGTTTCCAGCTTGGTTGAAGTCATTGGCAATAGAAGCAAGATTCTTAAAAAATTATTGTTACAAGTCTCAAAATAAAGACAGGAGTAAATAAAAGAAATAAAGAAACAAAGAAAGACCAACCATCCAAATAGATGTGAAGGTGTAGCACATCTTTAAGATAAACCAAAATTAAATTCAGATTGCATAAATATAACATCCTAGAGGTAGAAGTTTTTTTTAACCACCTCAGTACCTGATTCTTCAATGCAAAAAGTAATTTCAGATGATAAGATGTAGTCCAAAAGTATAAAGAGAAGTAAAAGGAGAGCTAAATGGTATCACATCAAAAATGCCCAAAAATCAGATTGAAATCAAATTTTAATTATCAGTTCATTTCAGATGAAGTAAGCCAATTTCATATGGAAAATTACCAGAAATCCTCGAAATGCTGTTTGAATGCGTACTGCAGCCCATTCCCTCCTCATTATTTCTTGATTATGTGCAGTATCAAGTGCTTGTTGTGAAGTAGAAGGTGAAAAATTGGCATCAAGGTTTGAGTGGCCATTGTCAACCCCGATAGGTGGAGTGGCATCATTGCCAAACTCATTTTGAAGTTTACCATTGTCAAATTCACTGGAATGCTTTCTCCGATGTTGAAACTTGCCCTTCTGATCATTGAAAATGAAAGCCTATGAATGAAAGTTAAAGAGAAGAAGAGACAAGAGACTGATATGGTTGGTGGTTGGGGGGACTCACATTTCCATCCTTCTCTGAAGACTCTGGCTTTTCTGATTTCTTTTGACCAATTAAAGCTTTAATCCACTTCCCTGAGACACCCATCTTCAGTGCAAATTCACTTTATCTCAATCAAGCACAAACCTGGCAAAAGAATTATATAGCCTAGTCAGTGAAAAAGCAGTTAATAATAAACAATCTTAATCAGTTTATTCAACTATAAGTTATGGAATGATGAAGCAAGTACAGAAGTATCAAAAGCAAGTACAAGCTTGAAGTAATAAAAAACTATATAGAAGTTACAATTGATTCAGTTGTATCACGGTAATATACCTTCTGACCTTCATAATCTACATTGGTTTACCTTCTTGGTTTATTTCCAAAATGCTAGCAGTTCACTAATTAGATATAACTATAATGGCATGGTTTTAACTTCTAAGCAATCATAAGTAGTAGCGAAGCTGTAAAAGCAGAGTTAATACAGGAAAACAGAAGCACACAAGTTGCATTCACTCTACGAATTTGTGACGAACAAGGTTGCTACGCATAAGGTGAAAGTGCACTTTTTGAAACGACCAGTTGTTTTTACCTTTTACTTTTTGGCCCTAAGCCTAATACTACTTGATCAACACAATAACCTCATAGAAAACAAGGACTGTTTGTACTGATTACTGAAAACAAGGGTGCTCACGTGTTGAATAGCTCCAGTTTGTTGGTGTTATAGGGGATAAGGCATAAACTGCTAATCACCAATCAGAACACCCAAGGACAAGGTTCTTTCATCGTCATACCAAGAAGATCCGAAATGCTATAAACAAGTCTAGGCCACAATAAAGACTACAATATATGAATAATGCTAAATTTCAAACTTCTATATTGTCGCAAATAATGTGTTAATCAAAGCCTGTGATTCCAAGTCATCAATCATATTTGAAAAAAAGGAAAATTTACAATTGACTGTAAAACACACTGAAGAGACAACATCCGTCCATAAACAGTTCAAACACTAACAAATTCAAAAAAAAAAAAAAAAGTGAATTGAACTGTGTCAAAGCATGGCAAAAAATGTCTTTATCAAATTCAAAATCCATGTGCAAGTAATCGTAAACTTGAATTATACATGAAACAAGAAGTTGCGACAGATATTACAATTTATAATTGTCGAGATTACGACATGGAAGTAAAAAGTTAAATTGGTAATTATTAACAGTACTAACCAAGCATGTTGATTAAAACTCTCTGTTGGAAATAACAACCGTTTTGACTCGGTTGCTTGAAAATTGAAATCACTGAGTCACTGTTTGAGTTTTGACAGACATAAATGCAAGATAGATTCGGTTTGCTTCGCAACAAATTAAATTCGCATTGAAACGCAGAATTCCAAGTAAGCGAGGAAGGTTTTTGAATTTGAAGAGCGGAAAAAGGAACGCACGAAAACAGCGTGTAGATCCAGAGATCGCAGAGTTGAAGCACAACTCACCTGAAATTCATAGAGAGAACATAATCGGCGAAGAAAAAAGTTGATCCGTCACCGAGTCAAGCGAGTCCAATGCTGAGTTCTCACTCAGCACCGTTTGAGAGGATTTTCAGGTGAGCTTGGCAGCGGACGAGAGCTCAAGCTAGTGTTGTTTTAAGTGGAAAAAAGATAAAATAAAATAATAATAAAATGAAAGAAGTCAATAAATAAAAATAAAGGAAAAAAAGAATAATAATTTAAGAAGGGGAAATCAAAATGACTGAGCGCATAATTTATTTTTATTTATTATTTCTTTATTCACGAGGTTTGCGTAGGTTCGATACTTATTATCTTATTAACGTTAGGACAAGGTTTCTTAGCTCTACAAATATTTATCTAATAATATATTTTAATATTTATAATGATATTCATTTTATAACTATTAAATGTGATGATTATTCTCACTCTCTCACTTACTCAATTCATTCATCAGCTTCAATAATAATAGACTCTATGTGACAATTAAACATCTATTTCTATGATATATTTGGTTAGGAGTAAAAAATAGAGTAAATATTTTATTCATGGATAATATTAAACACATAATTCATCCATCAAAATTTATATCTTATCTATATGTTATCAGGGTAAAAATAAAATAAAAAATTTTATGAATAAACTGTAAATATGAAATTACATATAAAGCTTATTTATAAAATGTTCATCTAATTTTTATTTTCCAGGCAAACAAAGCCTAGGTGTTAAGAGTAAAATAAAATATGATTTATCTAATTAGTTTTCTTTAGACACTTATTAAGGTTTCTAATAAAAATAAATTTATAAATTTAGTGATAAATCCTTTCTCTTAAAACTTATAAAACCGCACATTCCTAATAAATACATGTCTTTAAATCCTTAGTTAGTGTGATCATAAGCAAAAACCCAATAAAACAACATGGCCCTTTTTGTAATATTTGGAGAGCACGGAAAGCGATGACGTGTATAGCTGTCATGCGGAAAGGGCATATTCCAAAGGAGTTAATCACGGGGACGGGCTACCCCCCACCTATAAATCTCGCTAATGAATTTTCTTTGATTGAAATGACCACGATTATTCCATGTTGGTTTAGCTATGGTCTATTAGTACGGATATCGAACACGGCACGATATGAACAGAGTACACATTAAAATTAAAAAATTACAAAATGCAGACATAATATTTATATTAACTATAAAATTAAAAAAAAATAATATATCATTTAAAATAATATTTATATAAATTTTATTTATATTTTATATTTTTATAAACTCAAAAAAATTAAATAATTTTTTTTTTATAATCCTATTTTATTGTATTATTCTATATTAAAGTAAGGAAAAAAATTTAAATTAAATTTATATAAACATGTATGTGTCATTTGTATATTGTGTAAAATCCAACATGATACGTAGATATGACAGCCAAGTTACATGTCGGTGCTTCATACGTTATGAGTCTCATTCGCCACCACTGCATCCAAATTTGAAGCAGCTTGTTTTAATTTGAAAAGCTTTAGTGCCTCTGAAAATTCATTCAGTGCCTCGTGAGCAACCAGACAGAGAAATGTGTAGAATTTTATTTATCATTTGACACTTCAATTATTTAATTAAAAATATAGCAAAAATAGAAAAATACCAATGACTCATGAATATGATTGAGGTGTAAATGATCTAATGATAACAAAACTTTTTCCATAATATGGGAAATATCTAAAATTTTCTCAACAAAATACAGCCACCATAATAACTTAATAAGTAGCCTAATACCGTGATGATCCACCAAGATAATGCAAATTAAATCCACTCCGATTTGGAAAAACAAATTTTATTGTATGCAGTTTCAAATCTAATGATTCAAGTTTTCTTGAAGTCATTCTAGTAGCTAGAATTACCTGCAGTGTTCGTTTATTTGATCTACTATAATAGAGGAGTTCGATTCTTCCAAGTTTCAACATTCACACACATGACCACATATTTGGAACCCATCATTGGTTTCCGGTCAGGTGACGATGAGCTCTACAAGAGAACGATCGATATATCTTAAACATTGGGAGGAAGCATTAATGATATTCCAAATTGAAGCAAACAGGCTGTGGTTGGAAGTTGGAACCAAAATCAGTCTTAGCTTGGGCACCACACGCACACACACACAAATATATATACATATATCCTTAAGCTAGATGTGAGAGTTTTAAAGAGTGATGTTACACATTTAAACTTATTAATCAGAAGTATTGCCTAAGCTTGTTAAGATTTAAGAAAGGTGCTTGAATAACCAAATGAGTAAAAACAATTATATTGTCTAAAAGTTAGAAATAACATCACATCCTTTTGATAAAAAATTCAACAATGAAAATCTAACATTCACAAAAATTGTTTCGAAAAGAAAGGCCTTTTGTTTGTTTTTTTATCTGGGAAAAAAATGACATGCTTTGGCTAAAATAAATTTTGATCAAAGTTTACAATATTATATTTTTTTTCATCCCACATTAGTTATTCTAATTTTACCTTTTTAACATACCTTTAAATGAATTTTACTTTTTTAACATCATTCTCGAACATAAATCAATTTCTCAATTAAGGATTTGAGTAATTTTCCATGTGAGGTCAAGAGTTCAAATCTTATTGTCTTTTTAATGTAAAAAAAATCAAAATTAATTTTATCAAAATCTAAACTAAATGGAACTTTAATATTCCCCTTTAAAAACAATGAAAGGATATGACTCATACACGTAATGTAAAGAATATAACATATCCTCGTTATTTGATTGCATAATATATTCAATAAAATAAAATATATCTCATTATCCTATCAATTAAAAGAACAAAAACGTACAACTAAGAACCACAACCTACGATAGACTCCTATATATTTCAATGATCTATAAAAAATTACGAGTTTAACTCTCATTCCCCCTATCCCTTAATATCTTAGTTAAAAAAACTAATTGTTGCTTCACAAACATAATTTAAAGTCTGATCATGTTATATTATCAAGGTCCTCTCCTCTTGGTAGTGCCAACACAATTATTTTGGTCTCACGACTCACAATTGTATCTCCTCTTCTCCTATTTTAGAAATATCCAATTTTTCTATGTGAAACGAGATGCAAATAAGGTATCTCGTGCATGCAGTTGTCCAATTGACCTTACCAATTTAAACTCAAGTATGGATGGAAAGCGCACAGATAATGTTATAATAATAGCGGAAGAAAGTTGATATAAGAGAACAAAATGTGGTTAAGCTATAGCTTACGTCCACACATCAAACTTCTATAATTGATATAAAAGTACAATGGATATTACAAAAGAAAGAAGTTTATATACTTCTTACTATCCCAAACCCAAATACACCTCACAAGTGTATACACTCAAAACTCTCAACCCAATGAAAACAAAAGAAGAAAAGAAACAAACTTCTTAATGAGAGAAAGTGTTATGTTTGAGATGATTTTACAAATGAATGAAGCTTCAATTTATAGGGAAAGTTTACGAATGCTAACCATCCGTAAAACAATGGAAAAGCATTTCATTCTCCTAGCCAATGAAAACTATTCCATTCTCCTAGCCTCCTATTTCATAGGATACCTACAACTAAGGAGAGTAATTCTATTTCAAAATAATATTTTCAAGCCACAAAAAAAATAACAATTCTCCACCTTGGCTTGAACTACCTTCAAAAGCTGAAACTGCATGAGCTATCTTCAAAAGATATGGATACCAATTATATCTAAGCAATGCATAAACTTAGAGGGAACTGGTTTCAATGAGCATATCCGAGGTTCTAAAGGTCCTGATCTTTTTCAGCAACATCTCCTTGTGAAATAATCTCCTTAGAAAGTGGTCCGAACATCTATGTGTTTTGTCCTTTCATGATACATTTGATTTCTAGTCAAATATATGACACTTTGGCTATCACAATGTATCACTGTGATCTCTTGTTTCAACCCTGCTGCCACCAAGCCTCGAAGCCAAATGGCTTCCTTCAGCTCCAGCCATGTCTCGGCTTCTGTTGTGGATAGTGCAATAGTGGATTGCAATGTTGCTTTCCAACTAATCGCACTCCTGAAAGGGTAAAGATGTACCTGTTAGAGACCTTCTTTTATCCAAATCTCCAGCATAGTTGGAATCAACATAACCAACCATAGTATTACTAGTATTATGATTCTTGTCAAATATAAGGCCAACATTAGAAGTACCTCGTAGATAGCGAGAATCCATTTCACAGCTCCGCATTCGGATTTCCCATATATATCCTGACGACACTAACTGCTTGTGAGATATCTGGCCAAGTGCAAACCATAGCATACATCATGCTCCCAACTGCACTTGCATAAGGAACATACATCATCTGTTCCTTTTCTTCATCATTCAGTGGTGACATTTCAGCTAAAGCCTGAAATGAGCTAGTGGAGTATTCAGGTTTTGCATTCTGTATCCAAAGCGCTCCAAAACTTTTTCAATATAATTTTTGTGACAAATACAATTTTCCACTTCGATCTGTGAATTTCCATGCCAGAATTTTCTTAGCAGCTCCCAAATCTTTCATTTCAAATTCATTACTAAGCTTGTCTTCAACTTGTTGATCTCAATATACTCTTAGAAGCAATGAGCATATCATCAACATAGAGTAGCAAATAAACAAATGACTCATCTAAGAACTTCTTATGGTATACACAACTGTCATAATCACTTCTAGAGTAACCATGACCTAACATAAAAGAATCAAATCTTTTATACCATTGTCGCGAGCTGCTTCAAACCATATAGTGATTTCTTCAAAAGACAAACATGATCTTCTTTACCTTGAGCAACAAAACCTTCAGGTTGTTTCATGTAGATTTGCTCTTCAAGCTCTCCATGCAAAAAGCTGTCTTGACATCAAGTTGTTCAAGCTCCAAATCAAACAATGCGACCATGGCTAACAACACCAAATGGAACTGTTTCACAACTGGGAAAAGACTTCATTAAAGTCTATTCCTTCCCTTTGGCTAAATCCTTTAGCAACCAAGCGTGCTTTGTAACGAGCCTTCAACTCCTGGAAACCTTCCTTCCTTTTAAAGATCCATTTAGAACCGATTATCTTCTGTCCTTTTGGTTGTTTTACTAGATCCCAAGTGTTGTTCTTATGAAGGGATTCCAGCTCCTCATTCATAGCAACAATCCATTGTGCCGACTCACCACTTGTAATAGCTTCTTGGTATGCTATAGGGTCTTGAGTTTCAATACCCTTTGCAACGATAGGGCAAAAGAGACTATGTCAGCATGAGCATATCTCTTAGGAGGTTTAATTTGCCTCCTTCTCTCTTGCAAGGCTGTAGTCTTGTAGTGGTGTGATCTCCTTTGGCTCTTCAACGAACTCTTGCTCCTCTCTTCTTCATGAATGGGCTGTTTAGAAGTGTCTTCGTGTACTTCATGCGGATGTTCCATTTCAAGCTCCACCTTTGTTAATACCATGTTCTTTTTCTGCATCTCTAACCTCCTTAGTCAAATGAAGCATGGTTGATTCATTGAACTAGACGTCTCTAATTATGAACTTGGGTGGTCTAAGTTCAATACACCATAACCTGTAACCTTTCACCCCTGATGCGTATCCAAGAAATATGCACTTTTGTGCCCTTCGCTCAAGTTTACCATCATTAATATGAGCATATGCAGGACAACCAAATATTCTTAGATCAGAATAATTAGCAGAGCACCAGACCATACCTCAAAGGGAGTTTTACATTCAATTGCAGTTGATGGGGAACGATTCACCAGAAAACAAGCCATATTAATTGCCTAGCCCAGAACTCTTTTGACAAGTTGGCATTAGATAACATACAACGAGCTTTCTCCAGAAGAGTTCTATTCATACGTTCTACCACACCATTTTGCTGTGTGTCCTTAACCGTTGATGCCTTACAATGCCTTCATTTTCATAAAATTCATTGACTGACCTTCACAAAACTCCAAACCATTGTCTGTTGAAGACGCTTGATCTTCTTGGGTTGGTTCTCAATGAGCACTTTCCACCTTTTGAAAGTAAGGAAAACGTTATTCTTGTGCTTCAGAAAATAGACCCACACTTTCCTTGAGAAATCATCAATGAAAGTCAAGGTATCCTGGCACCACCTTTTGATAGAAGGTGTAGGGCCCCACAAATCAGAATGAATATAATCAACTGTGCCCTTTGTCCTGTGAATGGCAGTGCTAAACTTGACTCTAGTCTGCTTCCCATAGACACAATGTTCACAAAAGTCAAGTTTTCCTGTCTTACTATCACCAAGCAAGCCACGCTTGCTTAAAAAGACATTCCAGCTTCGCTCATATGCCCCAACCGCATATGCCACAATGAGTAGTATCTAACTCAGAATTATGGGAGGATGATACAGCAGCACCAATACTGCTACCTTGAAGCAAGTAAAGACCATTGACCAATTTTCCTTTGATCACAATAAGAGCACCTTTGGAAACCTTCAAAACTCCACCTTCAGCTAAATACTTACACCCTTGGGAATCAAGAGTACCTAAAGAAATAAGATTTTTCTTTAGTCGGGTATATGCAAACCTCGTCAATGTTCTCACAACTCCATCATGCATCTTGATTTTTCCTCTACCAATACCAACGACCTTATAAGACATATTGTTTCCCATAAGAACAACTCCACCTTCAATTCTGATAGGTTGCAAACCAATCTCGATTCGGACACATGTGATATGAGCAACCAGAATCGATAACCCATGCATCACCAACCGAAGTTGTACATCCAGAGAGAACATTTCGGCACATTCAACTTACCTGCATTACTTGTATCGCGCTTCTTTTCTTTAAGCTTTGGGCATTATGTTTTCCAATGCCCTTCTTTCTTGCAATAATGACACCTTCCTCTTCGCTATCTAGATTTTGATCTAGACTTCCATCTGCTATGACTACTCGAACCCGCCTCCTTTGATCTTCCTCTAGCAAACAAGCCAGTTGGGGGTCATCATGTCCACCATTATCATGCTCCATCTTCTCACGACTCATTAATGTGGATTTCATCTCTTCAATATCAAGATGTTCACGCCCATATATGAGTGTTTCTAAAGTGCTTGTAAGAAGGAGGTAGAGAACAAAGCAACATCATTGCTTGTTGCTCACTAGAGAATGTTTCATCCATATTCTTCAAATCCATAACGAGTGAGGTAAACTCAGAAATATGTGTTCTAATAGATGTACCTTCAGCCATGCGGAGCATGTATAAGTGTTGCAACACTCCAAGACGATTAGCCACCGTCTTCTTCAAATACAATGACTCCAGCTTGTTCCATAATGATGCTGGTTTCTCTGATAGAACCTCTTGTAATACGTCATCTGTGATGGATAATTGGATAGTAGAAAGAGCTTTTGATAGCTTCTTCCCACTAGAGTCTTTCATGGTAGCGGGCTTCTTATCTTTCCGTCAAGTGCTACCTTTAGATTTTGATTTGTAAGAACTGCTCATACGACCTTCCACATACCAAAATTGATGTGGCCATCAAACTGAATATCAAACTTAGTTGTCGCCATATTTTCACCAGGTTTGCCAAACGCTATAAGCGCTCTATACCAGTTTGTTATAATAATAGCGGAAGAAAGTTGATATAAGAGAAAATGTGGTTCAACTTATAGCTTATGTCCACACATCAAACTTCCATAATTGATATAAAAGTACAATGGATATTACAAAAGAAAGAAGTTTATATACTTCTTACTATTCCAAACCCAAATACACCTCACAAGTGTATACACTCAAAACTCTCAACCCAATGAAAATAAAAGAGGAAAAGAAACAAACTTCTTAATGAGAGAAAGTGTTATGTTTGAGATGATTTTACAAATGAATGAAGCTTTAATTTATAGGGAAAGTTTACGAATGCTAACCATCTAAAACAATGGAAAAACATTTCATTCTCCTAGCCAATGAAAACTATTCCATTCTCCTAGCCTCCTATTTCATAGGATACTTACAACTAAGGAGAGTAATTCTATTTCAAAACAATATTTTCAAGCCACAAAAAAAAATAACAGATAACATTTGTAATCTTACCTATTTAGAGCTTTTGAGACCCTTTAATAAATATCCATCTCTTTTCTGTAAAATCATTTTGTTATGGGGTTTCAGGAAAAAGAAGAATAATATGGAATTTGGGGAAAATTAGAGCAATATGGGTTTCTTAAATCTTGATTCATGCGAGATTTAAAAAGCACAAAAGTGTAACTGAAAAGCTTTTGCAAGTCTGCTACAAAATCTGTGACATATAGTACAAATTTGATTTATTTTAAGACAATATGAATTGGATTAGAAAGCTGGATGATGGTAAATTTTTATTTTATTTTTATTATTTTAAACTCTAAAAGGACATATTGAAATCTCATAATAATATTATTATTAAAATATCTTATTATATTTGAACTATTGTTAGAAAGAAAGGTGATTAGAATTTTTCTATAAGTTAGATTAGAATTTTTTTTAAGATTTTAAAAAATGACATCATTTCCAGAAAAAACAAAAAAAACAAATTGATTAAAAAAAAATGACGGAGCAATTTGGCAAGGGAGAGGATTTTGATACAAAAGGGTTCAAGTCGATTGGGTCACAAGTCCGATGTGGCCGAATCAAACTACGATTTGGGACTGATTTCATGGCTTTACCGGTTTTAGGTAAAGCGAAGGTAGAAGTGAATTTTATAACATGGATTTGAACTGACATCCATTTTTACCTCTCTTTTTTTCCTACTATTCCCTCTTTTTGACACACAGATCACACTCATCACAGTCTCTTTCTTTTCCTGGACTAGCAGCACTAAATCAACTTATCAAATAAGGAGGAAGAGAGAAAAGGCTAATTTCTTTTTTTTTTCTACCTAGTACTCTTTTTTTTTTTTGTACTCAAGATTTTTTTACACAGATTATTTTTTATCTTTTAACAAAAAAACGCTAATAATATAAAACCAACTGATCAAATAAAGAGGAAGAGAAGAAGGGGCTGCTCTTTTTTCTTCTTCCTACTCAATACTCCTTTTTTTAGACACATAGCATTCTTTTTATTTTCAAACTATAGCACCACAAAACTAATAACAGATAAAATATGAAGAAAGAGGAGGGGCTACTCTCTGTTTTTCTTTCTATTGAGTAATACTCTCTTTTAACTTTCGGAGTAAGAATGCAAAACTCTCATGAAATGAAGATGAAGAGAATTACTCTTTCCCCCTCTCGTCAGTATACTATTTTTTTTAGCATATCGTCCACTCTCTTTTAATATTTGAACCTACAACTGCAAAGTAAATTGATGGAACAACGATTAGAAAGAGAAGGATGATGGGATTATTGAGAGAGTTATAATATTTTGATTTTTTCACAAAATCTCGCACTATGCCATATTTGTTTTCAAATATTTTATAATTTCTTCTTCAAAATCTAGCACAAAGCAAGAATTCTTTTGGCATATTTTGATTTTTTTTAATGTCTCGCTTTCTGCGAGATTTCGTTTGTCAATTTTTTTTATTTATTTATTTTTGGTTCTTGCTTTGTTTTTTTCAATTATAGAAATCTTAAAATTGTTTTTTATGAATCTCGCTCTATGGGAGATTTCATGAAGTCATTTTATCCTAATTTTTTCAAAAATATCATTCTATTGTAAATATAACACTCAAAAGCCATATTAAAAATAATGACCCTCTCCTTTCACCCGTAAAAAAAAAAAAAACCCTAATACCTCCTGAAATCTTATCTTTAATAAATCCCTGTTCTTCTTTTAAGGTAAAAGTCTAATTCCCCTCTTTAAACATCTTTCTTGTATTCTTCAACTTTTAAAATGTGAAAAAGATCCATAATTATCGAAATTGCACAACTTACTTTACCTTACATCCTCTCTTATCTTCCCTAACCTATTAGCTATTTTTCCAATCCCACAACCTTCACGAGCCTCATATATATTCCAATAACAAAGAAAACCAAACTTTTTGTTGTTGTTGTTGATTGCGAGGAGTTTGGGGAAGAGCATATGAATTTTTGATTTGTTTGTTTATTAAGGTTAGATCATAATTAACAAGAGGTTTTCGAGGAAGAGAATGTATGACATTTGAGATGTGATTAGGATGGGATTAAGACATTTTTCAGAAATACCTCACATGAGATGAATATGGATCAGTCATCTAAATATTTTAATGCTACGCGCTTTTGAAATTTTTTTTTCTCATCCAAAATTTGATATCTGCTAACAATTTATAGAAATTTGCACAATTTTAAGAGTTGCAGATTATTTTTCCACAGTTTAAAATTTGAACGATCAAGTGCACGAAATAAAGTTGAAAAGGGGTTTTAGCCTTTTCCTTTAATTTAAATAATCTTCAAATTGACTATTTTTTTCATTAAATTATTTTCCTCCATCATTCCTTCAATCATAATATTATGCCCATTATGAGGCGGGCTTTTGAACATCAATATTCTATATAATTTTAGATTGAAAGGAAGATCTATCACAGTTCAGGAGTGAAACATATGTGTTCATCAAACACTTGTATAAGCATTGTATTTACCGAGAAATTGAATTCATTTTATTGTGATATATAAACGTAGGGTCTATCAAGTAGACCAATTTTCTTGAAAAATTTTATACTAATAACCAATTACATATTGTAGCATAACTTTTGAGGCAGTTATTAACACAATTAAATACTTTAAATAGTATGAGCTTACATAATTAAATGGATACATAAATAAACTTTTACTTTTCATGCATCAAACATGCGACTCTAAAGCCTCATACATGCACTTTGTAGAGGACCAAGATTGGGACCACTAAACCAAGCAGCCTCGTAATGCTATAACCTTCATTCTTCAATTGAAGCATTCACGCATTGCAGAAAAAAATACTACCAGCAGCAACATCATAGGTTCCACCCTACTGCTAAGAGCGGCCTATCTTGAGTGTTCAAATTCAATTCAACCCAATCAAAACCGCAAGACCAATTGAACTTGAATTCAAACCAAAACCTGATTAAAACCGTAGAAGTTTTGATTAGATTGAATCTTAATTTTCACAAACCACTTGGATTGGATTTGATTTCAATTTAATTTTTAAAAGCGATCCATTTCATACATTTACCATAATAAAATTAATTTATTACATAATTTATGTTCCTTATGTATCATTATCCTTTAACAAACATTTTATAAACATTAAATGGATTTATTTTTATTTTATTGAATTAAATTACTTACCATTTATAATATTTCAAAATAAAAATTTTATCATATAAAAAATTGCAAACCGATCCAATCCAAACTGATGGAATTTGTATTGGATTCAATTGATTTGAAATTAAAATCAAATCGATCCAATCTAAACCACAATAAATTCTATTTTTTTGGGTCGGATTAATTTTTGGCGCAAAATCGATCCAAACTACACCGCAAATAATTTGACTATATAATCCCAATAACACTGGCATTGTTTTATACAAATTTTACCAAACTCTTCATTTGTGGTCTCTTAACCGGCAAATCCCAAATACTAAATACAAATTCTTACAATCTTAATTTTTGACTTGTCAAAATTCAAATCAATTCAGTTTATTTAATTCTTATGTGAGGAATCAATCTTTAACGTGTTTGATTTCTTATGCATAGAGAACTTCAGTTTATTTAATTCTTATAAAAGTTAATATAAAATATAACTCAGTGAAATCTTTTCTTTTTCTTTGGTCCTTTTTTGTTTTGTCAGGACTTAAAACTTTTTTTTTGTTTTTCTTTGGTGAGGGTTCAAGTGAAACCTCAAGTGATTGGGAGTTGAGTTGATTTGGGTTTCACAAAATATTTTCTCGGACGTTTGAGCCCAATTGCAGCCCAATCACACCACCCCACTTTCTGCAAGTTTAGTACCCAATTTTCGTAGCATTAAATTCCTTTCGTGCATTGTAACCACAAAAAAAAAAAAAATTCCTTTCGTGAATTTTAAAAAGGTGATTGTACGAAATCGTTTAGTGGCAGAAGCCAAACACCCAAAGTCAAGCCTGGCGCCAAAAGGTTGGGGGAAAAAAAATAAAATAAAATAAAATATTTAAAAAAAACCTTGCTACGAAAGAAGGATCTAGAACAAAATCCGAGTTCATCAACCTTCCAGATCGAACGGTCCACGTTTGCCTCACAAAGTCTTGGTCACGAAGAATAAATTAAAAAAAAAAAGATAAAAAAAAAATTCTAGACCCTTCTTCTTCGTAACCTAGCAAAACTCGAGGATTCGATCGTAGCCGTCCAATAAATCAAGTGCCACTATATATATAATTCACAAGGCATAGACTCTCCACGGCGACGCGGTTGTTCGTTCCCTTATCAGATCTGGAGTCTTCTTCGCTCGCTCCTCACAGACACGTAATTCTCACTCCAGTTAGTTACAAAAAACACGCGTAAAAAAAGGTCATTGGTGAGAAAACTAGGGTTTCGTTCCTTCGTGAATCGATCGGAGGGTTCGATTTTGCTTTGATCTGAATCTGGTTGTTGTTGTTGTTGTGATCGGCGAGTTTTGGAAAGATGTTTGGTAGGGCTCCGAAGAAAAGCGATAACACGAGGTACTATGAGGTCCTCGGAGTCTCCAAAAACGCTTCGCAGGATGATTTGAAGAAGGCCTACAGGAAAGCCGCCATCAAGAACCATCCCGATAAAGGAGGCGATCCTGAGAAGGTAAACGCATCTCTATGGATCCATTCGAAATAGTTCTGAAGTGATTGCTAATATATATTTATGTGTAGATTGATTGATCCTGGATTATTAAATAATGCGTTGTAGCTGAAATTGTGATTACTTTTTAATATATGTGATTAGTTGGTGATTAATCGTAACGAAATTGTTTAGAATAGGGTTTAGTTTATGAGTTCAATTTTTATGCACCAGCCGTGTTAATGGTGGTTGAGTCTCACGCCCAGTGCTTGAAAAGTTATTTGAATAAGAGGATTTGATTGGGTGATAATTAAACTCTTGATTTGTTTATTTGTTTATTTAATTAATTGTGTTTTTGCTAATATATGTGTTCTTGAGGTTGTGAGTAGTTTACGTAGAATTGTGGTGGTAGATTGAAATTTGCAAAAGTGATATCTGGCTGTATGCTATTGTTAGCTGCAGTGGTGGGTTGTGAAAGCAAGTGAAATGAGTACTTACGTTTGTGTGTGTGCGTGTGTATTTTTGGTGTGTAGTTCAAAGAGCTGGCACAAGCTTATGAGGTGCTGAGTGATCCTGAAAAGCGTGAGATTTATGATCAATATGGTGAAGATGCACTTAAGGAAGGAATGGGTGGTGGCGGCGGTGCCCATGACCCATTCGATATCTTCAGTTCTTTCTTTGGTGGAAGTCCATTTTCAACTGGTATGGTTATTAACAAGGCATTTTTTTGTGCAAACCTTGAAATTCATATGAGGAAAAAGAATAACATGGGATACATTAGCCTCTCTTAAAAATTAAATTCCCAATATATTCCATGAAAATTGAAAATGTTTAGTCTTAGAAAGAATTAATATGATTTTTTAAGAATTATGATAGGAGATCAATGTATCCAACACTGTTTTAAATGAAGTTAGGGGCTTAGTTCTTTCTCTCAGAAAAGAGAAACAACCAATCAATAATTGAATAGTTTATACCTTAAAAGAGATTATGGGTTCCTTGAACAGGTGGTAGCAGTAGAGGACGGAGGCAGAGGCGGGGAGAGGATGTAGTTCACCCCTGAAGGTCTCGTTGGAGGACCTTTACCTTGGGACTTCTAAGAAGCTCTCTCTTTCACGAAATGTCTTGTGCTCAAAGTGCAATGGGTGGGTGTCATCATGTGATTAGATGTTGTTGTTTGCATTCTTGTTACCCCTTTTTGACAGCTGGTTTCTCATATTAGTGGTTGACTTGTTTCGTAATTGATTATTACAGGAAAGGGTCAAAGTCTGGGGCTTCAATGAAGTGTGCCGGTTGTCAAGGGACTGGTATGAAGGTTTCGATCAGGCAGCTTGGCCCTGGCATGATTCAGCAAATGCAGCATCCTTGCAATGAGTGCAAGGGCACTGGAGAAACAATCAATGACAGAGATAGGTGCCCACAGTGCAAGGGAGAGAAGGTTGTCCAGGAGAAGAAAGTACTTGAGGTTGTTGTGGAGAAGGGAATGCAGAATGGACAGAAGATTACATTCCCTGGTGAAGCTGATGAAGCAGTATGTTGAGGATTTTAGTCTCATCATTGCTGATAGTGGACTGTATATTAGCGGGATTTAGGCTGACTATGAGCTTTTGTGTTTTGCAGCCTGATACAATCACTGGAGATATTGTCTTTGTCCTTCAACAGAAGGAGCATCCAAAGTTCAAGAGAAAGGATGAAGACCTTTTCGTGGAGCACACACTGTCCCTCACTGAGGCTTTATGTGGCTTCCAGTTTGCGCTGACTCACTTGGATGGCCGGCAACTGCTCATCAAATCAAATCCTGGAGAAGTTATTAAGCCTGGTATGTAAACGATTCATGTCTGGTCTTTGCCCAGTTCAATTTACTGTGTGATTGAAAATGTGATTTTCTTTTTCTTTTTGCTGTGCTATTAAAATTTTGAATCCTATGCTTACTTGCAGATTCATTCAAGGCAATAAATGATGAGGGAATGCCGTTGTACCAGAGGCCCTTCATGAAGGGGAAGCTCTACATTCACTTCACAGTGGAATTTCCTGATTCTCTGAGCCCTGATCAGGTCAAAAGATTGGAGGCTGTTCTGCCACCAAAGCCTTCTTCACAGTTGACGGACATGGAGTTGGACGAGTGTGAGGAGACTACACTTCACGATGTGAACATGGAGGATGAGATGAGGAGGAGGCAGCATGCTCAGCGGGAGGCATATGAGGATGAGGATGATGACATGCATGGTCCTCAGAGAGTACAGTGCGCTCAGCAGTGATAACTTCTCTCGGGCAGAAGTAGAACAAATGGTGATCATGAGTGACAATATTACTGTTACTTTGTTAGCCTGTGTGCTGGACTAAACATAAATTAGTGTTTGATCAAATGATTTTGAAAAATAGCAAACAATTAGCATTTGTTGTCTAAGGGATAAATCCATTCGAACGTGATAAAATATTCAATTTTGTTTTTTTGTTTTTTACTTCGAGTCATAAATCCTATTCGTTTGTCTGCACAACTAATTTTGCCCAGAGTAAATTATCACTTATATAATACTAAAACAATAAATTCGCCTTATAAATAGAACTAAAATAGTTGGCCTAGCAAAATATACATTACCTGACAACGTAGCGAAGTGGACTCTAATATGCATAAAATTGATCAAAGTTATTTCTTTTAACAACAAATTACAAATTTAGATTTGAATCAATGTGGGATTGGTCATATCTTCATTGGGTTCAAGCCTTGGCAATAGAAAAAATCTTGCTGATTATCTCGTTCAAGGAAGGAACATTAGTTAGGCTTAGATTAATTGGGTTCCTAGTAATAGGATCTGGATGTTAGTTGTTCTATTGAGAGAAAATTGCAACCATAGTGTATAGAAATTAAATTTTATCTTTAATCTAAGTTGGTTTTGATACCATAATATCTTCTGCTGCAAAGCTGCAGTCAGACCGTAAGAGAAACCAGCTTTACATCTTGTGAATTTGTGATAATTTAGCAATGGGGGAGGTGACTTTTCTTCTCTCAATCAATATCAGCTCTTACAAGGTGCAAAACCTGTGTTTTTTACTTTGTGGCTGATAAGCAAACACAACACTTCTTGATGTGAAGAAAAGTCTTGGTTGTTAATGTTATGGCCGCCATGTCACTGTTATTAATAGATATGACAGTCTCACGTCAAATTGACTGTGATACCCTTATTTCCATTTCTTAGTTAACCGCTAATTCTTCTCATACCAATTCGAGGCCTTCCTGTTTTATAAACACGAAACAACTGCATCTCACAATGTCGATAATGAAGAAAGGGTATTTATTTTCTTTCTGCGTCAGTGATGAAATATTTTAAGCCTTCCCCTAACAAAACTTGATTAATCTATGCGAAAATGCTTAGGAGAGTGGGGTTTACAATTTGGCGCTCTATAACTTCCAAGTTACAAGTGATGAACCCCGCAGCATAATTTTTTCCACCGTTTCAAAAAGGAGCATCAGCGTAGGAACCCAAACTAACTCTCCAAGAGGCAAGAAAGAAACGTGGAAGAATTCACACATGGGAGTGCCAAATATTCTCCCAAGAAACCCGAAGGAATTCAAATAAAACAAATATATCTCTAGTCATGGGAAATATCAATCTTCTTTTGGAGATACCGAAATAACTGAGACATTGTAAATGAAGGCTTGTCCCTTGATTTGATACATAGCTTTGCCACAGCCAGAAGACTTTTAAGCTCCGTACAGTCATAATTGTTTCCAAGATCAGGGTCTATCATCTTATCTATGGAACTGTAAAATCGGGATTCTTGAATCCATTCGATTAGATCAGAACCTTCCATCTCTGAAGACTGACCCGTGACGAGTTCCAGTATGAGTACTCCAAGTTGGAATATAATCTTGCAACTTTTCTGCCTCATGCACTCTGAAAGGGAGGAAGAGGTCGATGAGAATGTAAAGCGGATAAAAAGTTTAGTACTCCAAATTTGCTATTGTTAAGAGTAGTTTACAAAGAGAAGTGACCTTCTGAATTTGGCATCATAGCAGAATTTCCACTGGAAGTAAGAGGGCCAAAGTCGGATAGCTGTAGTTAGAGAAGGAAATCTCATTTAATACTATTTCTACTTACAGAGTGATTTATTTGCCTTCGGCATGTCGATTAGATACCATGTACCTTTAACCTAAACCAAAAGTTGAGAAAGGAACTATTTCCTTACTTTAGCTCTGAAGTTCTCATCTAACATAATATTGCTTGAGCTTATGGAGACATGATATGCAGGTGGTTCACTGAATAGAAACAAGTATTCCTGCAACCAGAATCAACACAAGCAGGGTCCAAAATCAGATAACTATGCTTGACAAATTTTGTAGCTTCTACTACATTTTTATATCTTACAAATATACACTCTTGGAATTCCATGTTGTAATGTCAGATAACCAATAAATATTAATGAAGATAACCTGGAAGCTTAAATCATTCATCACCGATGACGTCACAAATGTTTTAGACTAAACTGCTTCATGTAGTCATATTTCTACCAGCATATCACCCAAAAGGAAGCGGTCTGAAACTAGCCTAACCCTACAAAACTATATCTCCCAGATACACACGTAAACTATTGTTTTCCATCAGCAAACTAAATTGTACATATTATTGTTACAAACTCCCTGTTATTTGTTAACATTTTAATCTTCCAGTCCGCTAACATATTTTAAGTAGGGAGAATTGAATACACATAGTGGCTAACTTCTACCCTGTTCATGTTATCATATTTGCTAAGTATTTTTCTCCTCGGACAGGGGCCTACTAACACGTACTAAACAGTTCCAATTTAGCACGGATTTCACAAATTCATTAGTATCAATTTAGGAAACTCAATAAGGCATTAAATTTTCAGAGTCTTCAAATTGATTGCATTAGAAAATCAGATCAGAAGAGTGCAGTTTCAAGCTAAAAAACACTATGCACTTTTGGTTTTGGACAGGCTTTTGTCTGAAGAGCTCACCAATGCTGCCACAACACCATTTGCGATCTGTAACCTCGTCCTCCAATTTAAAGGAGTTTTTAAAGGGTCTGCAACATTCAAACACAAAAAAAAAATTATATCAAAGTAGTGCAAATATCATTAATTTTCTCCTCTAAACTTATGTCTAGTTTCTTCCAAAGTTTACCATTGAGATGCTCCTTTACGCTTCCATTCTCTATGTTGTCAAATATGAGCAGTCTGCAGAAATAACCCAACCGGCAACAGGGAACAAGTTAAAAAAATTGCTTGACCCATCCACGTCTTCATTAAGGAGACTCTAACTATAATAATGGTCTGTGTCCATTTGCATATTCTTCAGAGTACAAAAAACAAAAGGGGAAAAAAAGGAAAGTAAAGTTTTCTCATTCGTTCCTTGAAATCTAATATCAAAAGTACACTATCTCATTTTTGTTGTTTGATGTTTTTCGTAGTAACGTCTTATATACCATTTAGAAATTAATAAATCAGCTTCTCACCTTGGTTGAAAGAAAGAGATGCGTGTATAACATTCTTACTTGCCAATTGGGTAATAACAAGGCTCATGGCTCACATGTATGTATGCTTTATGTGATCCTTATCAAATAAGGGGTAAGCATGTAGGCCAGCAATTTTCATGCGCGAGAACAAATTTAGAAAACAACAATAAAATAAAATTTTGAAAAAAATGTGAAACAGAAGATACTATTTACTACTTAGCTACCAACAATGAACAACCTCTTATGCTGTCCCACAGAAAAACCTTTGAGGGAGAGAAGATGGCGATGATGCAAGCGCCCCAAGAATTGCACTTGTCTGTAGAAATTCTCATTCTGTTGAGCAAAATCTTTCACTTCTTTGACCAAACATACACCACCACCCTCACCAAGCTTCGCAGCATATGCAGAAACCTCAGAGTTGCTGTAAATGACTCTGTGGAAACCATCTGTTGCCCTTTTAACATCCTTGTACGAAATTCTCCTCACAAAAAACACTGTGCCTGAAGAACAATTCAACACATTGATTGACTGATCGGGCCACAAAAAACACATTAATCAACAATCATTGTTCAGATTAAACTAATCAAAAGAAAAAAAGGCTTTTGAAAAAGAAAACTGGCTGTGAACAAGCTAAGACTGAAGGGGTTGCAAACTTGTAGCTTTCACTTTAACCAATCAATCACTTCAAGTTAGCTGACAAAAGCAATTACTAAAGCATCCAAATTTCTAATCACACAAACAATTCAACACATTGATTGAGCCATGAAAACAGTTCAAAAACGCATGTAATTAGACACAAGAAGCAACAATTAATATGAAAAATTAAGCTAATTAGAAAGCTTGTAAGAATCAGTAAACAGTTCAGTAGTAGTGATCAGTGAAGCGATTGCAAGCATGAAGTAAGTATTCACTTTAACCAATCAATCAGTTGAATTAGCTGAAAAAAAATGACAATTGAAAGAGCAATAATAATAATAGTAATAGTAATAAATAAATTGTGGAAAAGAAGAGTGAGGAAGGGGTAGCGTACCGGATCGAGATCGGCGAAGCCATGCAAGGAGCTGGCGCCGGAACTTGTGGATCACAGGATCCATTCACTCAATTCAATTCAATTGATTGTGATGGAAGTTGTTGCTGTCGGTTAACACCATTCTCTTCCCCGTTTTCGTAAATTTGTAACTGCCTTTTTCTTTATTTTTTTTAATTTAAAAATTATATTAATAAGAATTGAACTTATAACCTTATTTATACTATTTAAAATCTTTATTATTAAATCAATCCTAATGACTTTTTTTTTTAAATATTTATTTTTCTCCTTGAAATTATATGCGTAATTTATTTTAATTTCTTAAACTAAAAAAATATCAATTTAATCCTTTTAATAATTTAAATTAATCCTCATAAATAATAATATAAAAATTAATTTAAATCACTTTATAATTTTTATAATTTTAGAACTAAAATAATAATTTATTAATTTTGGAGGTTAAAATGAATAATGTATATCATTTTAAAACCCAAAATGAATTTTTATTTTTATTTTTTAATTCAAATAAACGAATCTGCCTTTTGATTCTTCCGCGCGAGAGAGACTGCAGACACGCGCAAAACAGAGTGCTGATCCCCATTCAACGGACGTCAACGTCAAGTCAACGATTCGAGTACGTAAAATTAAAAAAGAAAGCAGTTAAACCAAAGCCGCTTTCTGTTCCTGTTTCGTTAATAATATTTATATTAACTGATTTTTTTTGTATTATTATTATTATTATTCGTCTTAATTATGGGTTTGGGCTCTTTAATGCATGATCGAACTTGGAAAGAAAGATGAATAACCTACCTATTTGTTTTACATTTGTCTTCTTGTTAAATGATAGTGCTACAATAATACTATTTACATATTTAGTTGATGATGTAAAATTTAGGTTAAAGGAAAAATTTTGGTCCTAATTTAGGATTGGGATGTCTCCAAACTCATCAATAATCAAATTCAAATCATAATGATGTATGAGCTGAAGGTTGATTAACTGACAAGTTATTTACATATTTATACTAATACATTCCACATTTTATAGATTTTGTTATTGTTTAACCGTAATTTGCCTTTGTATATACTCACATACATTGATTTGATGTACACAAATAGATGTGATCATGTATCTAGCTTTTTTTTTTTTTTTTAGAAAAAATTATTATTTTTACCATTAGCCAGTTCAATTCGTACAGGGCATGTGCGTATTTGATTATGTTGTCTCCATAGACAAAAGGGTACAACTAATTAAACATCATGAGTTGTATCCTCATCAATTACACTTTTTACACATGGTAGAGAAAACATGATCATAGCAAATGAACTTGAACTCAATCGACACCTTCCTTAATCATAACTAAGGGTATAATATGATTTGGATCAGGGGGTTTGATCCTCATTTGTTATTTAAGTTAGAAAAAGAAAGTGATTTTACTATACTCTGTATGTAGCCATGTAGATTATCAAAATTATATGGTATTCCAAGAGTAACTATTAATATGAAATGGATAAAGTATTCCTTATTGTGGCAGAACTTTTCACACCCATTGGATTCTATTTGTATTCTTTCCACACTTCTACTTTCATTGGATTCCATCCACTTGTGATCTTTTGTAATTATGCTTAGGGGCTTTTCACTGGTGATGGTACAGCCATGCATTTTCGCTTTTGTTATATTGCTATGCAACCGTCAATCATTGGTGACTTTCACAATCTTCTTTAACGTTTGTGTGGTGCAACCATCCATTTGCAAAACAAAATGGAAGTTAAATGGTGGAAGCTCATTTGTTTATCTGCTAAGAGATATATAGTATCAGAAACAGTTATCTTGTTCACAGAATAAATAAAATAGTTATCTAGATAAGAGCGATGCTATCAGTAACATCAATTGTTTCTTTTGCCATATGGGTTCAACTTGAAATTTCTTGACGATAATTAATGCTTCAATTGCTTTTTCCCAATAGAGACATATACACTTTCTTTGCATATATATGAAAAAATCCAATGCGGTCCAAACATACACTAAGAAATATGAAACCTGTTGCAGGTGAATTAAACTTAGAGATGGCCCCAACTTTATAAATGCGTCCAAATATTACTCTCTTTGTTCTTTTCCTGCTTTCAAGCACCTCTCCTCCTTCACATGGGGTTTCAGTCTCCTCCAAGGCTCTACCTTTTTTTATGCTTATCCACCCTCTTCCTTTCATCTTTTCAGGTTCAGGCTAGTAGCTTCAGATACTGCGGTATTTCACCTTTTACTTACTATTTTCCTTTTCTTTCTTTCTTTCTTTCTTTCTTTTCTTTTTGGTATACTTGTGTTAGTTGTAATGTTTAACACTTTACCTTATTTCTTTATTAACTAATTATTTTTCTGCTATAATGATATTTTTTTTTCTTCCTTCACTTTAGAATTCATCTTCCTCTAATTTTCAGATATTTTGGTGTGGTATCAAGCATTTCATAATTTATTTCTATTTTATTTTGGAATTGATTTTTTATTGGAGTATGTATATGTAAATAAAATTTTGGTGATTGTGTGATGTGCTGATGTCATGTCACACGAGTGAGCTTATATGCTGAGAGCTGGCAGCAATAATTAGTACCTATGATCATCATGTTTTGTGCAGCTGATGTAAACTATGCTCTGAAGACATCTGGAGTTGAAATAACACCAGACCCACTTGTGCGTGCAAGGGTCGTGTATATATATATATATATATATATATATATATATTTCCATGCATGTTTATTTTATTATGGTGTTTTCCCAATTTGCCTTCTTGCCTTTCATGCAGGGACAGGTAGGAGTTACTTCATTCATTCCATATTAATAGTTATTATAGAAAATCATGTAATTTTAATACATTGAAACATTAATGTATGTAGCCAAATACATTACATTAATGTTTCAATGTATTAAAATTGTACTTTTTAAAAACTATTAATATGAAATGAATGAAGTAGTTTGATGTAGTGATTATAGGAGTTACAATGAACTTGGTCACAAATAGTTGGATTAATTGCCTGTTTTATTTACATATGAGATGAATAATTATCTAAACTCATGTTAATAAAAAAGACAGTCTAATAAATGTGCCACTTGTTATGAGAATTTGAGTACCCTATTGGTTTGTTATGTGAAGCATTACGTGCATGGGAGCTGCTTTGGTAATTTAATGTGTCATTTATTAATTTTTTCAAAGGAACATGAGTGGTGTTGCTGTCTATCTTTGATGCAGATGAGGCTATTTCTGGTGGGAAGTGGGTAATAAGAGTTGCAAATTTCGGAGTGCTTGTCCATAAAGAAATCCATGATCTTTGTGAGGAAGTGTCCTGTCCTGTTGCTACTGGCAATTTTGTGCTTGCTCATACCCAAAAGTTGCCTGCATTTGCCCCACCGGTTAGTAGTTTCAATTTACCACATAGATGCTCTTAGCAATGCTGAAAGCCAATATGAAAATATCAGCCCATAATGAATGAAACCTCCTGTTGTACAGCAGAAGCAAAAAAAAAATACAAAAATGAACAAACTCTCTCAATGAAACAATGCAAGAAGAAAAATAATATAAATGAGACAAAATTTAATGTGATTCGACCTTAACCCTACATCCACAACCCTTATAAGGAGTTCCAAATCTTTCACTATTCGCAACTTTTGAAGGCTAAAGTTGCAAACCATTCTTTCAAATATTTTTTGACATAGACAACTCCTAAAAGCTATCATATGGATCACTTCCGCTTTCGGAGGATAACAAAACTCAAATAACCAAAGCCATATTTATAAGCCAAAATACTAGCAATATTTCTATTTCTTACCGATATGAGACTTTGGATTAAATCCAACAAATCCTCCCTTAATCCAAAGTCTTGCCAAAAAGTTGGTTGCAACAACTTCCACAAATATTCTTCTTACAAAATTTGTATTTCACGAGTATTCAATGATATAAATAATAGTCATACCTGCTCTTAACTTGTACCGCTCCTACACGAAACACGCCTCTTGGCTTCTACATTGTCAAGAAGACTTTCGATACAAGCTTTCTTCACTTGCACCGTCTCCACGGGACACGCCACCTGACCTCCATATTATCAGGAAGACTTTCGACACAAGAGACCTCATAGGTCCAAAAACTACCATTCTAACTAACACTCAACTAAACCCAGACTGACCCGAACCATAGGCTCTGATACCACTTGTTGGGCGAAAGCAAAAAAAAAAAATACAAGAACGAATAAACTCTCTCTCAATAAAGGAAATAACGCAAGAAGAAAAACAATATAAAGAAGATAAAATTTAACATGGTTCGCTCTTAACTCCTATATCCACGACTCCTATAAGGAGTTCTAAATCTTTCACTATCCACAACTTTTGAACGACTAAAATTGTAAACAATCCTTACAAATATTTCTTCACATAGACAACTTCTAAAAGCTACCCATATGGATCACTCCCAATTTTGGAGGATAACAAAAGTCAAATAATCAAAGTCATATTTATAAACCAAAATACTAGCAATACTTCTATTTCTTACCAATGTGGGACTTTGGGTTAAATCCCAACACATCCTTACCTTTTATTTTTCTTTGTTAATATATTCAACAATCAACATATATATGATGATACTTGGAACACCTTATTAACATATCAGATATTCATGCTTAATTTCTTTTGGAGTTCTTTTCAAGGTTCTGAATCTTCAGAGAATTGTTGAAATTTTATGAGGCTAAGTGTAGAGGAGTGATCATTAATAAGCACCATTTGGCAATGGGCGTGATACCACTTCAGAGTTGATTTTTAAGATGGATTTAACCTCTAATAGTTAAGAACAATGTGGCTTATATCCTACATGCCTTTAAGTTAGTTTTAATTCATAAGGCCTTATTTTGGCGCTTAGGAATCAAATCTTAGACCTCAAACCTAGAGATAAAAGATTACTTTATTGCTTATCTTTGCTTATTGGATTCTTCAAGTTGGTCTTTACTTTTTATCAACTTTTGGTCATTATGTGTATATTTTAGCATTCTTGAGCATTCATAAAAAGTAAAACTTGAGTTTTATATATGTTATGGAGTTATATGTGTTTTTGCAAGAACTATAAAACATGTTTGAAAGCTCTCGTGAAAGTATTGTTATAAGAAATGCATGAGACCATGTTTGAGCTGTGATTTCTTTTATATGATTTAATTTACGATTTTGACTGGATTATGATGAAGAAGATTAGTTATGGTTGATGAAAAGCAAACATGAAGCTTCATATTTATTTACGAGAATTATGAGATATTGAACTTAGAATCATAGAACCCCATTTATAACTTCAGGATGGTTTTAAAATAAGGAATGACTAAAGGAATAAAGCGTTAGTTAATAACAGTTAAATCGTTAATCTTAATATACCAAGTACACGTTAGGAACAATTTATCCTTATTTGGATCAGTCCTCAGGAACACGCCGCAAAGACCGTTAAAATCTTAGACAGGTGCTCTTGTTCACTAAGGACTGAGCATCACCTTACAACTTATGGATAATCCTTTTTTAGTGATTTCTTGAGAAACAACATGATTTTCATATATCTAGAAAAATTGTGATTTCATAAGTTATTATGTATTATAAATGGAAATGATTTATGAATGTTGCATTATTAGTTATGTATCTTTCTTCTTGTCCCATGTATGATTATGGGTGAATTCACTCACTGAGTTTTAAGATAAAACTCATCATTCCTTCCCTTTTCTCAGATACAGAGCTTGGATTCTCCGCCTCTTCCTCCTCAACAACATTAATTAGTACTTCAGTTTGGTGAGCTTCACATTGCTGTGAAGTGTTTGGATATTTTGTAGAGTGCTCTAGTGGTTTGTAAGCAGGGTCCCAAACTATGCATGCCTTTATATTTTACTTATCATGATTCTTTTGTATTTAAAATGATATAGCTTTCATAGTTATTTTGTATAGAGAGCAACTTATCACATTTTGTATTACAGTTAAGTTTCAGATTTAATTATAAAATGGGCTTTTATGATCATTATGAATTAAGTATGCAAATTGATTTATGAATATAAATGGATTTTACGATTAAAATAAGCATATAGCATGATTCAGCTATCACGACCCGACTTGGAACGTAACTGCACGTGAAGAATCTCATCCTCATATAAGCTTCGTGACCTTTGAGTCTCTCTATACGCATAATTTAATAATAAAATCCATCTATAAAACCTTATTTCATCTCTAATAAATCTCTAGCTCTTTTAAAATAAAATTCATTGTCAATAATCATATCACAATTAAACTCCAAATCTGTCTCTGATACAAAATATAGGAGTTGTTTTTAATACAAAATATCCATGAAATCTATAATCATGAAAATACAATTTAATCATGGTATACAAAACATGCAGTCTCTATGGCTGGTACCCTGCCTGCAATGTATCCTCTATCTCTATGCAAAATGCAAAAGAACACTTCACTCTAAAGTGAAGCTCATCAACTGAAAATCTCTTTGTTGAAAGAAGGTGGATGAAAAACCAACAGCTAACATATCTGTAATGGAAGAAGGGAGATGGGTGAATTTCATTTAAAACTTGAGTATACCCTCACCCATAACCCTCTAATGGGACAACAACAAACATAAATATACATATATAATCATCAAAACTGATTAATGCAATAGCTCTGAAATTATTTTCCTAAATATAAAGATAATGGCTCTAAACTAATATTCTCTGTAAACATATGCAACACTACTCTACAAGAGAAACGAGGTCTGGTTATATATTTCATAACAATATAAATATATATTCTCAAGTTATGCATGTCAACCATGACATAACAAGTTCTCTACTCTGTGATCCTTCTAGGATTCAAATTGGACACCTAACTAAGTTCTATTCTCTCCTCTATAATTGTCCCTTTCAGGACAACTTGGTACTAAGGTCAATGATCGGGGTTTAGCAATTAACTCATTGTCTGTTTTTTTATACTTACCGTCTAGTCTCTAAATCATAAAATACTTATTTTCTCTAGAACTTGGTGCTAAACTCTTCTTTGGGTTTAAGACTCTATCATATACTTATGCTCTGCTCTTGAAATCATCATAGTAGTTCATAAATCTCTAAATAAAATCATATTTATATTCTAGCTCCTTAATAAAATCATTTTAACAATAATGGTCTCATGAGTTCACATTAAAACATGTATTTCATGCTCTAGTTGAAAAATTATCATTTTCATAAACTTAGTAAAACCAACCATATCTTTAATCTCTTGAAATATTCTTTATAATCATGTAATCATATCACGAATTAAAGAAAATAGCTATAATGATCAACATAAGTATCATAGGATCTAAACTCACTCACCTGGAGGGGAAGAAGGAGTGACGTCAACACCTACTACTATGAAGTGGAAATGACACCAATATCTCCATTGAAACAACAAAGCTCTAGATGAAACTCTAATACTTTTTAGATAGCTCTAATCTAACTCTAACAACATTTGGGAGTACCCCCACTTGACAACAATGGAGAACAATAACAACCCAAACCTAAAAACATGGAATAGAGAGGAAAGAGATGACAAAAACCCATAAAACTCTTACCTTAGATCTTGGAAGGAGAACGAATGATATGTGATTGAGTGGAAGATAGTAAAGAAGGGTTTGGAAGGGAAATGTTTCGATTAGAATGAAGGAAACCCAAGTGATGGGTGTTTTAAAGGATTAGGGGCTCATTAAACGAAACTGCGTCGTTTTGCACAGTGCTAACATCAAGCCCGCTCGCGAATAAAGCTCGCTCCAAGTGATGTTGTTCTGCAACAAACCCCAAACTACACCCTTGGCCCTTCACTTATGGGCTTTCTCAACAACACGGGTAGGTCCAGGGTATCTTAAGGCTGTACGGAATTTGACTCCTGACACGTGTACATTAGGTATTACATCGCGCTCACGAGGTTTACATAGAGACGTGATTCTTACTCATGGGTACATTTGAAATCGAGTCGTGACGACGTGGATAAAGGGCTAACATGCGTAATCAGCCTCTCCTATGTAGTAACTGGCCACAAACACTCCCCTATAAAAACCTCAAGGCACTCCCAGATCTTTTATATTCTTTGGAATACGCACACCCTACATTGTAACTTTTGCTGACTTAGCGGTAGAGTCCTTAGGTACACACCTATTATTGTTGGACAGGAAGGAACAAAAGTCATCTTCATGTCCCATATAGAGTATATATATATATAAGTTTTGAGGAGCTCCTAGTGGAGTTAAGGGGGAAATGGAGAAAGGGATGGGCAAATGAGGATAGAACCATGGCCCAATACCAATAAAATTATAGTTATTTGGACCAATAGTGGTGTCATGTTAGCTACAACTCATTGGGAGAGTAAATATACATTTTGATGTTAATTTTTTAGTCTTCAAAGAATTAAATGCATACACTTTGATCAATAAAGGTTTTTTTATCAAACATATTAATCATTATAACAAGAAAATTATGCACACATTAGTTTCTGAAAGAGTAGCTTTTAGCATATTAATCTATGAAAGAATCCATTTTCAACGTATCAACTTTTAGTCCTTAAAAAAATGACTTTTAATATATTATTTTTGTGGATTTATCCGTATCCTTATAAAGTTTAAGTATATAATAACTTTTAGTTATTTGTGGCTAAAAATATACAATGGACCTCATTAACTTAATTTATTAAAATATAAAAAGTTTAATATTTAATCACAATCGTTGAAAATAAAAGAATATTAGTACCTTATGAATACTGAAGAAGAAACCTTTTTTTTAGATAAACATTTATATGTTTTTTTATTAATATAATGATATCCTCTAATATGATTTTTTTTTTTTGAGAAATAAGATGTATATATTTAATTATTTAAGAACTTACATGTTAAATAAAAAATATTTAACAACGAGGTATGGAGTGTGTAGTCACTCTTGTCCCTTAATCAGGGGTTACCATTACTCATGGGAATGAAATACATTATGTGAGCTATTTATCACTTCAGATTAACTCCTGGTGCGAGGGGATTGACCACGTGGGGAATACCTTTATTTCGATAAAAATAAAATAAAAATATTTAATCCACTCGATATTCATATGCAAGAAAAGGAAAAAATAAAATAAAATAAAATTTATGCAACACTGATGTTCTCCTCCGATCCTTCTTCATCTTGATAGGGTTCTCCCAATTCTGCGCACTACGAAAGTGCTCTCTGTTTCTCGATCGAATCACTGAATAGAGAATCCCAGAATCATAACTCGCAATTCATCCGTAGTTCCCCCTATCGTGGTGCCTCGCGACTTCGAAGATAAACGACAGTCTCGTAGGTGCGTCATCCTTGTTCTGTTCCTTAGTCCTAGCTCGCTGCAACAACTCGGGTTCCTTTCCTGACGTAATTTTTGTGTATGCTTGTGTTGCGATATTCGTAGCTTGCTTCCGAATTCCAAAATTAAAAAAAATAAAAAATAAAAAAATGTTATGTTATGATCTGCAATTGTTTATCATATATACTGACTAGTGGAGTAGTGGTTACCCTTTTTGAAATTAGGCTATTCTATATGATTTATTTCTATGAAAAAAGTGAAAAATACTAGTGACTCTAAATACTAGCGTTTTAGAGAAAAAGAAAATTTTTCTTGACATTAGCTTTTTGTTATAGATATAATTAATGCATTGTTTTCAGTTAATAATTTAAGCTTTAAGGTTTGGTTTGCGACTCACATTGTTTGGAGACTGTTGTATATATATATGAATAAGAATACGTACAGTTGCGCATTCATTTGTGTTGTTGTGGGTTATGTGGTTGAAAGTCATTGGTTTTGGTGTGTAACAGGTCTACATTGGAGTTGTCTAGCGATAACAATGAGACGGCAGAGGGGGAAGTACGGTGGTGATCCGTCTGCTAATAGTTATATTGCGGCGCAGATGCAACATGTGTCTGGTCAGAGGGTGGAGACCACTTCTCGTCGTTATGAAGGTCGGCTGGAGGCCTTTACTCCTGAAAGGGACGATCCATATTCAAATTCGAAGCCAGAGGGTCAATGGAGATGGGAAATGGATGGATCAAGTAGGCCAAATTTGCTGACATCTGATGTGTTTAATGAAGGCAAGTGCTAAATGCTTCTGCATTCCTGCTCACACTAGGCATTACAGGTTCCGAATGTGATGGGATATGTACATAGTTTAGTTGTAATTGCATTTACTAATTAGATATGCTTTGGATACAGTTTTCCATAATTCGAATTATTAGGTGAATCCATTGTTAAAAGTAGTTGCTTGTGAATGTGATTTTTATCTTTGTCTTTTCAGAGATTAATGTATTAAGTATTTTGAATGTAGTCACATTATATGATTCTTTATGTCTAACTACAAAATACTGCTTATTTTCAATGAAATACATACCAGTTCCTAGTGGATATAGTGTGAATAAAACTCCTGGTTTTTATTCATTAGTCTTATTACAGTGATGTTCTTGTTCAGCATACATTGCCTCATTAGAAAACATTTTACTTTGAATTATTATAACATAAGCATCTGCTGGTCTATTCAACTAAATGTCAAGATTCATGCTTCCTATAGTATCATGGAAACAATTTTCAAACTCCTAAACTTAGGCGAACTGTTGCATGTTCTAGCGTAGGTCAAGGGGCGATGCTTCAAGGTCCTATTTCCAAGGTCTGAGGCCTGATCCTAAGTTGGCTTTTCAGAACCAAAGCAGCAATGATGCCAGAACTCAAACCGATGAAGAAGATATGAATGTTAGTTATGAGGGAAACCATTTATCTCACAGTTTTGAAGGTCTTGAGCAGAAGTTTCAGGATGAAATTCTTGAACTAGCCAAAGAACAGAATGAGGCTGAAGATTCAGAAAATGCCAGGCACAGAGAGGTTAGTTTAGAGTTTCAGTATTTGTTAATATTATGTTTCTGCAATGGCAAAAATCCTCTAGACATTTGCAACCTCTGTGTCTATTTCTTATATTTTTATCAATTGACGAATCCATAATCCCAAGACATCCTTGATGGATTGAATCCAGACCCCCTAATGGAAAGGGGTTTAGCATACTGATGATTTTTCTGAATTCTTTTTCATAATGAATGCTTTTTGGGCATGTATAAAGCAAATAAGCTGATAGCTATTGGATTAAACTCGTTTGTGTGGCTAATGCACACTGCAAAAGGGGAATAAACTGACCTATTCCTAGAATACTTTTTATGAAGTAGATGGGTGTGTGAGCTCTCACATTTGCATGAGAGGTGCTTTCCAAGTATCGAGCTAGGTTTATTCTCTTTCTTGGTAGATTCAGCCAAGTCAATCTGCTGAGTTCTTGGCTGCTTCCTGCTACCTGCTTCTTTGCTGCTATCTGTAGGTTGACTGTTGCTTATTGCATTCACATATCACAAATTTGCTTATTATAGACGAATATCCGCCCCAATGTTTGGAAACTGGATATTGACAGCACATTGGGAATAACTGGGACAGTCAATATATATGTGGGATCATGCAGATATCCTTAGACAAGCAACTTAAACACATTTCTGAATTCACTTGATCTTTTACAATGTTCCATGTATTGTGCATTTCAGAAAATAAATGCAATTAATGCTCAATATGAAGAAAAACTGGCAGCACTCCGGGCTCAGCATGCTAGTTACAGAGATGAGTTTCTTCAAAGGGAATCACATGCAAGACAACAGCAGTACCAACAAAACATAAGGGATTCACACCCTAGCAGTGCCATGGTGCCAAGCCGCAACCGTGGTTACAGCCCTGCTAATGCTTCAGCTGCAGTTGGAGATGTGCGACGGGGCTATTCCGCAGATCAGTTTGATCCTTACAGAGAACGGGCTCGATTTCTGGGAGTGCAAGAGATCATGAATTTCAGCCCAGAGGTCCATGTGCTGGGGGCCGTGTTTATGATACTGGCTCCCGCTACTACACTTGAGTTGCTTCACCTCACAATTTGGGTCTCTACAATTCAAACTGCTTATAGTGAAGATCCATGCTGTACCATCTTTTTGTGGTCCTGAATTATGGATTTTAAGGCTTTTGGGTAGCTCTTTTTATAAAGCAACATTTGGAGGCATACTAAAAATTTCTTGAAATCTTTGATGTGGATGTTCACATTTAAAGATGTGGTCCTTTTAATTAGATTAGAGGGGAGAGGTAGAGTATATAATACATGTCTTTTCTACGGAGTTGTCCTTTGGTTTTTGTTAAGCAAATAATGGATAATAGGGAATCTTTGCAGAATTATTATTTGAACGAGTAGGGGCCCATGTTTACATTAGAGATGTGCCTTTATTTGTTGGCTATGTAGAATGTCTTGGTTAATAGTTGTCGTGTATGTATCAAAGGGAATAGGATTTAAACTGCCAAGTAGTATTTATTTATTTATTTTTAATGAATAAAAGTTTAGTTTACCAACTAGAGTCGAACCAATGTCCTTATAGGATATGGGCTGATTCTATGATCAACCTGCATCACACTCTATTTGCTGTAATATTATTATTCTATGGCACATAAGCTGGTCTAATTATTAACAGTGCTATGCTTTAAGCTGACATGCGCTAATTTCCAATGCCTTGTTAATAGCTTCCAAATCCTGCTAGATCCATTCAGTTAGTACAGTATGGTACAACAGGGGTGCAGTTCAAGCAAAATAAATTTATTTCCAAAGTCTAATCTAATTAACCATGGGTATTAGGAAATTAAACTCCTGGAGCATGTAATGAGGCTGACGAAGGTTCCTATTGCTTATACAATTGAAGATGGAAAAGTAGATCAGTGCATGAGTTTGGTTCAACACGTGAACAAGGGACACACCAACAGCAACTTTACATTAATAAAATGGTGTAAGATCAAAATGTTGGACAGTTATGCGTTAAAATATATATATATATATATATATACATATATATATATATATATATATATATATATATATGTATGTTGAACAGCTAACGTTATGGTTTTTCTTGAGGCCCACAACAATAATTTTTTAATGTGTCCCGTGTTACTATATACCAACGGATTTCTTAGATCGATTTAGTTTCCTTTATTTTAAGAGGGCTTATATAAAGTTTCATTAGACTCGACATAACGAATTCCCTAAAATTTAATATCTAATAAGGTGCTGAAAAATTCAAATTCAAACTAGTAAGACTAGAAGTAAATGATAGTCTCCAAAAGAAAATCTTAGTTCCAATCTCCACTTGAGTTAAGGATGTATTTTCCATAATTTTTATTTTCTATCTCGATTGTAAAGTTCAAGATTCGTAACCAAACGTTTAGACATTAATTATTGAAAAAGAATAAAATTGTCCTAAAAAGTTTTGTTAGATCTTGACCTTTTTCTTCTCCGCCTTTCCCTATATATGATTGTGTCATGGCCCCGTGGAAAATGGCAACGACACCCTCTCTACATCGTCTTAAAAAGCCTTTTAAATTTTTGTTCAATTTGTTATTAATTATTAATGGGTGTCATGAAAAATTAGTATAAAATTGCTAGTCAAAGATATATTTTTGAAGTTAGTATAGTTTTTTATATTATCGTTCAATTATATGTTTTTATGTTATTCAAAATGTTTGTTCAAACAATAGCCATTAAAAGTCACATATATTGATAGTATAAAAATTGATATTCTTAATAAATTAAAATTAAATATTTTGTATCTGTTTTAATATTTAATTACTAACTAATACTTGAAGTACACCCAATACCACAGCTTCCATGTGTATGACATCAAATTTAATCTCAGTAAAAATAACGATAGATTTTTTTTTCTGAACATATATCTTTGGTGTTCTAGAAAAAATTTGTAATATAGTATTTTTGGACCTATTTGCCCTCATCGATGAAAGTTATCAATTTCTTTATCCTTTAAAAATTTTTTAAGACGCTTAGATTAATAGAATGAAAAAGTGTATCATTTATAATGTTATTTATCCAATCCTCATTTTAGAGGATCGAATTCGCAAAGTATTTAATCCATTTTTGTAAAATAAAAATTAAATGCAACCAATAAAGCACATTAAATACTGTTCCATAACCTCTGCCTTTAAGACATTGTTGTGGGAAACTCCTATTTCAATGCCAAAAGTTGACTCATACGAAAATAAAATTACCCGTAAAGAAAAAAAGAAAATCAAATTAAGGAATGTCCAAATTAAACGCTTGAGAACAATTTTCAAAATACTCCAAATAATAAAAAAATAGGGTGCACATAAATTCGTGAAAAAAAAAATTATTAATTTTCCCTCCTTTGTATATTTGTTAGTGTTATTGCATCCTCTTCACAGAAAAAGCTCCACTTGTTAGCTTCTTCTTTCTTTCTTTCTTCTCTGCAAATCCGTCATTCCCTTCTCTCTCTCTCTCTCTCTCTACTGAGTATTGAGTATTGATACACTGCATTTTTTTCAAATCAAATTCCAAATCTCTCTCTTTCTCTCTCTAGTTCTGTTTCTCTCTCTACAATCAATCAATGGAGGGTGGTGGTGGCTCCGAAGATTGCTCCGATAACACTCAACACAAGGACTCACACAACGACCAGCGGGTCTATCTCGTTCCTTACAGGTCAACTCTCACTCTCTCACTTCCAATTTCATTTCTAATTCCAATTTTCTCGCATTCCTCAAACCGAATCTATAAACACTCCCAATCCCAATCATTTCCCCACTTCACAAATCAAAATCCCAATTGCTGAAGCTAAACAACAACACTAGCAATGCTCCTTAGGGTTCAATTCAAACCAACTCAATTCGATTTCACCACTTAATTGAATCAGCTAGCGTGTTTGATTTTTTTGTTATTATTATTATTATTATTATTTACTTGTGCACTGTGATGTGAGCTTGTTTTCTGCATTGGTTGAATGTGTGAAGAGTATTGATGGGTGATTATGTGTGTGTGTGTTTTTTTTCTTTGTTTGAAGGTGGTGGAAGGATGCACAGGATTCAATGCCGGCGGATTCCGATAAGAAGAAGGGAGTTGTGTATGCATCTCTGCCTGGTTCATCTTATGCTGGTCCAATGAGGATCATCAACAACATATTCAATTCAGATCTCGTGATGAGTCTCCGGAAGGAGGAGGATTTGCAGCAAAATCGTGAGAACGGCGAAGTGAGTGTGTCTGGCAGGGACTTTGCTTTGGTGTCTGGGGATATGTGGTTGCAGGCGCTTAAGTGGTGAGTGGTCATTGTGAAACACCTCCCCTTTTTGTTTTTCTGTTTGTATGTAACTCGAGTGTGAGCAGAGATGACAACTTAAGCTGTGTGGGCTTTAAGTTAGAATGTGCAGTTATGCAATTTTTTGAGTTTATTATATTGGATTGGATCCCATTGCTTTGTGAAATTTAGATAGCTGGCTTGACACTTTGTGCTGCATGAACTTCTCCTTGGCTTTCATATGTATGGTACAGCTTTTGTCATGTGTGTTCATGCTTGTGGTAGTTTTAATGATTGTCTCACCCCATAGAGTTGAAACAACAATATTATGCGTGGAAATTAGCTAGGGTTGAATAATTTCAAGCCTGGACACACAGCCATCATCAATTTCTATATTTTTTGTGGCTGATGAATTTTATCATTTTTCATGCTTGAGTTTCTAGTATATGGTATGATTCCATTAAATATTTGACTAAATTTGGGGTTTTTACTTGATGGTGTGCCAGAAATGGTATGTGTTCAATGCAAGTTGGTCTAGCATATGACATGATTCCATTAAACATTTGACCAAATTGGGGTTTTCACTTGATGATATTCCAGAAATGGTATGTGTTCAATGCAAGCTAGTTGGAATTTCCTGTTACTTACTTGAAGCCATTTCAAATTTTCTTTGATTGCTCTGACATGGTCTGCTTACTCTTTTCCTTTTTGGTAAAAATTAATTATAGTACATGCATTTAAGAGTGTTTTGATAGCTTTTGAGAACTTCTTAATTTGTTGTTAATTTACTGTTTCTGCATACAGCACTGCATTGTTTTAACAGCCTATCTTACAACAAATGGATAACTTCAATTTCAATATAGGATCACTTTTTAAAGAAGGCGCTAGGATCTGTTGAGTTGTTTCATTAATTCTTTTGAAATTTAAATTAAGCAATTCGCAAGAAACTAGAGCTTGCTTCCTATAAAGTCTTGTTGTTAATTTTGGGCACATTTAATCTTACTTTTCAAATTACTGATAGATTTTTTTTTGAAGGTTCAAGATTAAGTTTACTTACTGCCACATGTAACAAGAGTGCTAGTTAACCAGATTTGTCATATTTAGGGACAGATGTTATGGCTGAGAAGGCTTGTGGAGTGACTATGTTTTCCTTTGGTTTCTGAAATAATTTTGGTGTTTCTTCTTCTGTGTTAGCTTCTAGACCTGTTAACTATTGGGGATTGACTCTACAAATTTTCACTTGGCAATTGAATTTCTAATTATATCCTAAATGAGTATCCTTCTACGTTATATATGAAACACATAACCTGGAACTTAAGAACAGCCTGTGTATTACTTATACATAAATTTGACAAAATTGTTCATAATTTCTTATCGTATTACTGCCTTTTATATTTGTAGAGAATTGACATATTTATATGTCTTTTTTCATTGGAATATTCATGCTTCATGTTTAGAATTTCCTGTAGTCAATGGTATGTACATTAATAAGTGGATCAGAGATTTTTTTCACTGTTTATAACTTGTTAGATTTTAATGTTGACTTGCAAAAAAAGTAGGTCATGTTTCTAGATGCAATTTAATGGAAGTTTTCTGACATCTGAAATAGTTGGTTTGTCTTATCTTCATAATCACATGCTTTGATATTTCAATTAGGCATAGTGATTTAGAAAAATGCAATGAAGGATGACAAAGGCTTTTCAGCTACCAATGGTGATATGGCAGATGTCTATCCAATTCAGCTCAGGCTTTCTATTATGAGAGAAACAAATATATTTGGAGTGAGAATAAGCAAAAAGGTGTCTCTCTCTCTTAGCAAGTTCTTTTTCTTAAATAAAAATTCTTTTACCATTGTTGTTGTCTAAGAGTTAGCTAATGGTAAGACATTTGGATTGGCTGATATCATTTAATTAATCAATTTTTATAGTTAAAATTTTTTCATGGAATGCTGAGAAGATACATTATTTAACTCTTCCATCATTTTTGTTTTGTAATTGTTGTTTAAAGAGTGGTTTGAGATGGAAAACATTTCACAACTGAACACTTGTTATCTGTATTTGTTTCTGCATCTCTGGGGCTGGGCTAGGTGCATCATGTTGTTTGGATGGGTGTCTAAGAACTGGAGTTTTTTTAAAACAATGCTGAACATGATATAAGTATATATTCATTTTTTTGTTGGGATAGCTTGATCCAATATGATTCACGCATCATTAAGGAATGATCTTTTTTATTTGTTCATTATCATGTTATTATTCAGATCCTAATCTGTTCTCCCCATTTATTCCCTTCCATTCAGGACAATGCAGTTGAGCTCTTCAAAAGAGCCTGTAAAATGTTCAGTGTGGATTCAGAGATGGTAATATATATTTCTATTTACAGCTCTACACACACGCACGCAATTTTACTGTTACTGGAAGAAGTTGACTATTTTTTAACCTGTTATTGCACAGTTACGCATCTGGGACTTTTCTGGTCAGATAACCTTGTTTTTCCTGAATGGCAAAAATCAATTTGCAATAGACTGTCAAAGGCAATCTGAACAGGAGGTAACGTGGTATTATGTTCTGATTTTTTGTTTTGTTGTTTATGCTTGTATCTATTCGTAATTTATATTTGTAAAGAGTACGTCAGAGTTTGAATATAAACTTTGGTTACTTAGAATGGTAGTTATCTAAGACTAGGGCTTTTGCATCTTAAGACTGTCCAATACTTTAGTCAGTGTAGTTAAATGGCGGCCGGGGAGGCGGATTTTACCACCCCGGGGCGCGCCATGGCAGATATTTGGCAGAACACCATCCGCTATTGACAACTATAGATTCAATCTTAGTTGGATTTATTTACATGTAATCGGGTTAGCTTTTGCCGTTTTGGTTTCCTATTTTATTGTCTACCCTTGCCATGAATTGACCCTTTACATTAGGCGTGTAGTGCAACAACATAAGGGTTCCAATATTTTGGATGAAAAAAATAATATCTCAGGTTGGTAGCTTGTATTTATATACATGTGCAGTTATCATTTTTTGGTAATGGCTATACCTTCTGAATAATGCTACACTCATTAAGTGCCTTATGGCTGTTATGGGCCTTATTAATATGTGATTGTGAATGATGCACAGATTCTTCTGGAGTTGCAAGTTTATGGGCTGTCAGACTCAATGAGATGTAGAGAAGGGAAGAAAGATGAGATGGCAAATTTTTCTGCCAGCACTTCAGTGAAGATGAACGGTAGTGCTGGCAGTATGAATTCTAGTTGTACGCATGACAATTCTTTGTCCTTCTCTTTAGGCCCTGGTGAAGCTGGCACCTTGGGATTAACTGGATTACAAAACCTAGGAAATACTTGCTTCATGAACAGTGCCCTCCAGTGCTTAGCACACACACCAAAGCTTGTTGACTATTTTCTTGAAGATTATGGTAGAGAAATCAATCATGATAACCCTCTGGGCATGAATGTATGTGATCATTTCATAGCCTCTCATAATTTATTAGCTTGATATCTCAATAAATTCTTTTGCTGGGAACTTCTAAGCTTGTGATGTCTTGCACTTTATTATTTTCTTGGTATATGCTTGTTCACCAGGGTGAGATAGCTTTGGCTTTTGGAGATTTACTTAGGAAGTTATGGGCCCCTGGAGCAAGTCCTGTAGCACCTAGAATGTTCAAATCACAGCTTGCTAGATTTGCACCTCAGTTTAGTGGATTTAATCAGCATGATTCCCAAGTTAGTACATCTAGCTCTTTCATTCTATTCTTAGGTTTTTAGCTTCACAAGGCTCAAGTCTCATGTAGCCTTACATATTCAACAATATCTATTTTTCTATCTCTCCAGGAGCTCCTTGCTTTTTTATTGGATGGACTTCATGAAGATCTGAATCGTGTTAAGTGTAAGCCTTATATAGAAGTCAAGGATGCGGATGACCGACCAGATGAAGAGGTTGCTGATGAATACTGGCATAATCACTTGGCTCGCAATGATTCTGTCATTGTTGATGTATGCCAAGTATGTACTCGTCTCATTCTATGCAATTGTAGAGTCAATTACTTATGCGCACATGATGTGAATAACCTCATAGTTCCTTGGTTGTGCCTTTATGATTTACTCAAGTAGTAAGATCAATTACCTAAAATAGTATAAACTAGTGAACAATGATCATTGGGTCTTCCATAATGGTCAAGAATACTGAAATAAAGAATATTGAAATATCAAGTCATATTACTTGTCAAAAATGTCCATGTGATAGTGAAGTACCGGTGGTCTTTTCAATCTTGATCATTATGGAAGAATAAATGCTCAAGTTAGTTCTCGAAAAATTTGTACACATCAAATCTATTCTTCAATATTCTTTACATCAATTTAATCCTTCATAGTATAAAATAACCATTAATATATGGACCAACTTGATGTCGCGGAAATCTTTGAAGGACTAATTTGAGTATTTACTTCTTATGGAATCTAAAACTGATCTGAATTCAGGATAGGGTTTTGGGTTTAAAATTCACAATAGCAGTTAATTGTGAAAGGAATTAGCATAATAAGAAAACCTCCTAGATTTTTCTGAGTTCATTGAAGAGTGACTTGCTCCTGCTACTAGAAGATTGCTCTATCTTTCTTCTTTTTCAATTCAGTTGAGATTAAATCACTTGTCTTGTTCATGTCTTTGCCTTATGGATCACATTCATCATTTTGTGCAGGGTCAATATAAATCAACATTAGTTTGTCCTGTTTGTAGGAAAGTCTCTGTGACATTTGATCCATTCATGTACTTGTCATTACCTCTACCTTCATCAACAATGCGGACAATGACTTTAACTGTTGTTAGTACTAGTAGTGATGGAATGACTCAATTATCGCCATATACCGTTTCTGTTCCAAAACATGGAAAATTTGAAGATCTGACCCGTGCTCTTAGCATTGCATGCTCTTTAGGGGATGATGAGACCTTATTAGTGGCTGAGGTATATAATTTTATTTTTTATTTTAACTAAAGTTTGAAGTTTTGCATCTTTCAGTGTCTTTGTTGATACGTTCAACCCTGTGAAAAACTATATATGAAGTTAGGGCTGTGATACAGGTATACAACAACCTCATCATACGTTTTCTTGACGATCCAACTGATTCATTATCCTTAATCAGAGATGCTGACAGACTAGTTGCTTACCGGTTTATGAAAGATAATGGGGATGCCCCTTTGGTCATCTTCATAAATCAGCGGATGGAGGAGTAAGTCAATTTGATTTTGACTATAACAATGATTTTTATTTATTTTTGGGGGAAAATTACTTTTTATTGTACACTCAAAAAGAATAAATAGTTAGGTGTCACAAGCTAGTTTCTATTGAACTCTCTCAAATCAGTCTTAGACTAAAATAGTCGCATCAGCATTACAAGCAAGTTTTCTGAAAACTAGTGCAGCCTAAACTTTTAACTGGAAAAACTAGAAAGAGGTACAACTACAGTGCAGAAAATACCTTAAACACACTGATTAGCAGCTCACTTTTACCAATGACCACCAAAATAAAAATCCATTGATTTGCGTAAACCCTAACCTGCTTATTTTACTTTCCAGACACCATTTGCTGTTTTTGTTAATCTCATGGCTTTTGATTATGTTTTAAAATTATGCAAACTCACTAACTGGTTTTGCTAATTCAAACAGTTGCACCCAATAAATATGAATTAACTTATCCATTGAAGAATATTAGTGTAGGAAAAACCCTAATATCATCAAGCCTTTTTGATTATTAAACAATCTGGGACTTGGACATTCTGCAGTCAAAATCCGTTGGCAATTAAACATTGAAAAGAATAACTTTTGGATGAATTTGTTAAATAGAATTTCGAAATAAAAATTTAATTCTGCATAGACTAGTAAATGTGAACAAATAAATCATATAAAGAAGCTTCTATTTTTAGGAAGGATTTATCTATGATTTTTATTTAAATTAGCATAATTTAACACAAGTTTAGTCATCAAATTTGATTTTTTTTTTTTTTCAGTCATCCTCTCTATCATTTCTTATACTTGATCATTTTGGACAAAATTGATTATAGCAGCGACAATATGTAGGAATTCAATAGTTAATTTTTTTTTAGTTTTCATGTCTAACATAGAAGGCCTTGGGAGGATCACTCTTCCCCTCCTTCCTTTTCTTTCTTGTATTGTGGTTTTAAATTAAGTTTGTAGTAAATGCAATGTCCAAAGCATGAAGCCGTTTAGAAGAATAAAAGGATATGTAGTCATGTGTAGGCTGAACTATTTCTTGTCTTATAGTCACTACAGCATACTATACTACGATTAACTGATTAAGTTGGGGAAAACATAATACCTCAAATTGATTTTTAATGCTCACCCCCAGATTTAGAAGAAAGAAAAGAATGGTTGGGTATACATGATCACAAGCATGCTTTGTGTGGATTTTTTATGGTCACTTTTGGTTTCCTTGCCTTAAAAAAGGTTTGTGTTTGATATAATTTTGTCAGGCAGTACATCCATGGGAAATTGACTTCAAACTGGAAGGCCTTTGGAATTCCTGTTGTGTCTAGGCTTTGCAATACTATAAATGGATCTGATCTCCGCAATTTTTATCTGAAGTGGTTCTGTCCATTTCAAAAAGAAGCCTCAGAAGACTGTGTTGTGTCTGAGAAAAATGAAGAGGTTGCAGAAATGACCGCATCTCCTAGTTTAGGTTCAAATGAGAATGGATTAGACACTTCTTTAGATGGAGAATTGGAGTTTTACATAACAGATGAAAAGGGAACTGTCAAGAATTCCAAGATATTAATGAATGAGCCACTGGCAATAAATGGAGAGTCAAGGCTGCTGCATGTGCTTGTGTGTTGGTCAGAAAAAATTAAAAAATATGACACAAAACTTTCTAATCCGTTGCCTGAGGTTTTCAAGTCTGGATTTTTAGCAAAGAGACCTCAAGAATCTGTTTCTCTATACAAGTGCCTTGAAGCATTCTTGCAAGAGGAACCCCTGGTCCCGAAGATATGTGGTTAGTTTAGTTAGCATTAAATTTTATAATATTAGGAAAAGTACTTTAATTGGCATGCCTTTTATTCTGTTCTATTTGGAAGATATTTTATACTAGATTACTATAATTTAAGCTATAGCAAATGATTTTGGTTTGGGAGACACGTGAGCAGAGTGGTTGTTTACAGAGCATAAATGCTCAATGTCCAGTATTACACTATTGCCATAATCATTGCCTTAAAAGTTCTTGTTTTTCAGGTTACAATTGGATACTTAGTGCCCTGAAGTAGTGTCTTATTAAAGACTGACCAGGGGCAGCTGTTTATTTTATAAAGAATTGGTTTTATGTTTTCACTTTTATTTGCATAATATCAATCTCTTCTCCCAGTTTCTTCCCTTCTACTATATGTTAGAGCATCTTTCGGTTGTCCTGCTTTCAATATAAACACTATGCTAGCAACACATTCTTGCTAAGCCTCGTTATTCATCTGAAGATATTTCTATATCAATATTTCATAAACTATTTTTGGTCCTTCATTTTATTTTCTATATAAGAGGGTCGTACACTTGGAACATGCCCGTTCTTTCCTATAAATTACTTATCACATGTTCTTACCATTTGCTGAGGTGCAGTTTTCTGTAATGTTAGGTATTGTCCTGCCTGTAAAGAGCATCGTCAAGCTAGTAAGAAGTTAGATCTTTGGAGACTTCCTGAAATCTTGGTCATTCATCTTAAGAGGTTTCAATATAGTCGTTACGTGAAAAACAAGCTGGAGACATATGTTGACTTTCCTGTAGATGATCTTGATTTGTCAGCTTATATTTCCCTTGGGAATGACAAGTCTTACCGTTACACACTTTATGCTGTCAGTAACCATTATGGAAGCATGGGAGGTGGCCATTATACAGCATTTGTCCATGTAAGCACAGTTTGTTTTTCCTTATTTTTAAGCATATAATTTGGGTTATAAGAAAGCAATAGAAGATAGTCAAGTATTTATTTTTACCATGGTTTTAGAATGGCTTTCAGGCCTCTTTCCATTGGCTTATTATGGTTGTGAAAAGTTAAGTCTTATATGGTTGACATCACTATGATCATTATGAAATAGTAAAAGGCTTTAATTTGATATAAATTTGTACTCTGCTCTTTTTGCAGTTGTTAATATTCGTCCTCATTGATTTTTGCTCTTGTATTTCATGTAGCATGGCGGTGATCAATGGTATGACTTTGATGATAGCCGCGTTTATCCCATCAGCACGGAGAAGATCAAGTCTTCAGCCGCCTATGTTCTCTTCTACAGAAGAGTTTGTGGAACATCAACATAATGATAGAGTAGCATATAGTTCAAAAACCCTATTGAAGCTAGATACCATTGATTAACATTATTGCCAGCATAGTCTTATTAGTATACAGCGGATGAGTCTTGGTGCAATTATAAAATTACTGCACTGTGACCTCTAGTTGCGGAAATAGTTTCTGTTTATGAGATCAAGATTGCATACATCTGACCCTCCCTCAGCATTGGACCACCCTTTTTCAGTCTTACAAGTATACCAAACAAAGTAGCATTTTTGTTATTCAAGTTTTCAAAGTTTTGTAGTTTTAGACTAGTTGAAGTTTCAGTAGAGAAGAAATGGAAACTTAGGTAGTAAGGAAGAATGTAACATAGTAACAACTAAAGAGGTGAGAAGCATACCTGATGGTTGAACGCATATTGTTTACAGTTTTTTAACCATGTGAAGGGAATCTCTGTTCAAACAAGAGTTGGACCAGATCTTGTGAATTAGTTTTTCTTCGATTATAATTTTTTTCCTCTTTTAGTTCTTTATCTGAAAGCTATGAATGAAAATTTTGACGTCCTTGATGCTTCTGTTTGGTATGCTCTTTTTGGAAGGGAAGGAAAGGAAAGGATCATGCTATGGAAAGATAAATTTCCTTGTTTGGCAATGGTAGGAGGGAAGGGAGTGAGAGAGATACGTGATCCATGAGTCGCATATCGTTTTGCATCCTTGCATTGAGGAGGACTGGGTGAGAAAGGAAAGGAAAGGAGGAGGAAAGAAGGAATATTTGAGTTCCATTAAATTTACACACTTTTTTTTGACCTTTTTTTGAAATGTTTTTTCGATTTTCTTTTATGCTAAACAAAAGAGCACTATAATTTGTCCATCATGATAGTGGACACTTTTTGTTTCTTTTGAAATGTGTGAAATCATGTATCAATAAGTAAGGATTTCAGATAAATAAATGGCAAATCTATTTGGAAAAAATGTGAGAAATAAGGTGGTAACAATTGTGAATTTTAGTCATATGAGGGGTGATTTGATGGTTTTTTTTTTTTAGATGATCAATAATTATATAACATTCACCAAAAATATGATTAAAATATTATGTTATTTATACATCGACCTTCAAATGTTTAAATGGATATTTAAAACCTATATATAAACAACTGAGTTTAATTTTGGATTTAGTTTTCTATTGCTATTTAATCAATTTTTTTTATCAAATTGATATTTTAAATAGTGAGTATGAATATTAATTATATTTTAAAATATTCTGTTATTTATACATTGACCTTCAAATATTTAATATTCTTGTTGATTTAGATAATTAGATAACAATATAAAACTTTTTTTACCTCTTAAAAATAATAATAATAATAATAATAACAATAACAATAATAATAATAATAGACTCTTTTACACGTGCCAAAATTAAATTCAAAAACATTTTCCCTTAACAAAAGGGAATTATGCCTTCTTTTCCATTGGTTGATACTGAACCTCTCTTTCTTTCTACCCTTTTCTTTTCCTTTCATTTTCCTCCATGATGCCGAAACTCTGTACTTTAATCAGGATGTTGTTAGCACTTTTCCATTTCCTGTTACGGTAACCATATGCAGCGTGCTAGAAATTCATGTTCTCTGGACATAAAATTTGTTCAAACGGGCTTCAGTTAATTCTTGCAATAGTTACAAGTCCTTGCAACATCTTGATTTGATAGCACAAGTATGACGAGTGCTTATTTTGCGGTACGAAAAAACATATGCTTCAATAAGAAGTGTACATTAAAATGTCCAGCCAAAGTGATGGATGAAATTGAACCTGATAATAATGTCACAACTACAAAAGAAAAAAAAGGGGGAATCTGACAGTAATGTTTTCAAGATACCAGTCTAAAACCATAGATGATGTTGGTCTAAAATCATATAAATTGGGCAAAACAATGCAAATGGAAGAAACCAATAAGGTTAATTATATTCCGTGCTTATTTTCAGTTAGATAGTGCAAAAAGAGAAATATATTGCTTTTTTTATTGCAGTTGTTACAGCATATCACTGGCCTAGATTTGAGATTTTGAGTAGTACCGTAATTAATGTGTATGGTGATCATAGTAGCGTAATGTGTGACACTTTGTTAGTCCTAAGGAGGATGGACCACGTTACATTGGTTTCCAATTTAGTGTAAGATGTGCCAGAAGAGACCCATCTTGATTGTTCTAGTACCATTGGTACTTGGGCAGCCTTAAGCCAGCCCAGGACCACTCCCTTTTCGCATTCTGTGGTTCTTAGTTCTTAGCTTAGCATATGCCTCACTTACCCCCACTTTGACATGCACGTGCTTCATTTCCATAATGCTTAATGCTATTCAGAGCTGGGTTTACTTTTAGTTATCTTTTCTTTTTCTTTATCAATCATGATATCCTTCCTACATTGCTGTAGTATTAACCTTTTTCATTTTAATGCGTGATTAAAGGACTGTTCTTTTGAAAATTAGATCTTTGCCCTTTGTTCTGAGAATAAAACAATTTTAAAACTTGTCATGCATTCTTATAATATTGATTTTTTTACACGTGATTAAAGGACTCTTTTCTCTTGATGGTTCGATCATCATCATGGAAATGAAATAATTTTAAAATTCAATAATGCATGTACCTCTTAAATGGACCTACTATGCGAGAAGATTAGTTGATAGTGGATACTTGGAAAGATTAAGAAAAAATTACTCTTCTTATAATTTTATTCTCCAAAGAGTTGAACTTCATTTTGTCTCTGTGGAAGAACAATTTATCTATATCAGTGCACCTAATTCTTGTTGATAGTTGTAGCTATCTTCTCTTTAAAGAAAAAGAATTATAAATAGATGAGGACCATCAAATTATATGTGCATAGCCAATTCTGTGAATACTGTTTTTTGATAGGCCTCACAACAAAAATTTCACTAAACCTAATTGTGTCCGTGTCCATAGGTAGAAGAACTTTAGGCGTATTTCCAAAAACACAAAATATTTTGACAACATACATAAAACGTTTGTAATTAGATTAAATATTCATATTTTGATATTTTTGTTTAGATTTCTGAAAATACAAGTTGCTTTCAAATTTTCATAATCCACACTCATTTATTCCACATAAAATTAGTATTAAGCTTGGAATGAGATTTCAATGAAGATTTTCATAGTTATCGATTTCAATAATCATGGGATAGATTATTATTTCTTGTCCAACTAGACAAACCAATCATTTTGTCCCGGCTGTCATCAGCATCTTCCTCGCCTCAACGACCATCTCGTTTATAAGATACGTTTCGAGTTTTGAAGTCGAAATCCCTTGGAATATCAATTGCAATATATAAACATATTTTCACAAGTTCAAGATATGTGATACCATGAGCATATTAAAATTGAACATTACTACTATAGGGATAGAAAGAAAAACGAAAAAAAATGCAGAGTCATTTAAATTACACGTAGATTTATATGAAAAGTGTAAAGTACTATGTGCTTTATTCAATGTACATGGGCATTCAACTTGGTTGGTACTTGCTCTTAATCTTCTCAACATAAATTAATATATGTATCACAAAATTCTTTTATTTATTGTTTGTTAGCATCTAAACTAAAACATTTAAATATTTTCTTAATAAGATTATGAGGTGTTCTTTATATATAGATTCTATTCATTTAAATTATTCCTAAAATTAAACACTTTTTGCTTCACTATTAAAAAAACTTGTAATCTGCCTATAAATATATTGTTTGTTGAAATTATAATTCATATATTTAAGATTAGAGTAATATTATTTATACTCATATATTATAGATATCATGTTGATACATTTTTATCTATCATTAAATAAGATATGAATCTCAAATTAAACAAAATTCATACCTTATTTAATAACAGATAAAAATATATCCTTAGAAATAATATTTCTCTTAAGATTAATCCACCTAAAAATAAAAAAGAAGAAGAGATTAGGATATACCGTGGGTGTGGTCCATAACATGTATATAAAAGAAAAGAATCTGTGGTCTCGTTGTTTGGGAGTTATGGTCCTACTGTGCAATTGGCAGCCGGGTCAGTGAAATGACAGTCCGAATTGGTTCAGAGACATTCATTTATTGTTTTTCTGCAAAACAAAGATAAAGTCAAGTGAGTCACCCTTGTATCTATGCCTCTAGCCTTCTCTCTTTCAGACAAAATCCAAGCCACACATGGATCCAATTAACCCACCCACCTGCTTGATTTGACGTCTCAGATTCTGTACTTTTAACCCTATCCCACCAGACAGACACAACACAATGTAACGTAACCTCCTCCTCTTCCATGCTCTCTCTTCCTCCTGCCTAGCTCATCTGCCCCATTACTATTTTATTTCTTATTTGTTAGTATTAAATAAACAAAAATTCCAATTGAGTACATTTATTTATTAAGATCAATTTTGATATATTATTTGTGTAAAAAAAAAGAAGTTTTGCTATTATCAAATCACGTGAGGCTTATTTTAAGACAATATAATATGATAGTATTGACTTTGACCGTACATGATTATTATATATCTGTCTAAAATATTTTTATATTACATGAATATTAAATTTTGATTTTTCAAAAACTTTCAGATCAAAGGGTACCAAAAAGAAAATTTTGAAGCAATGATCTTCTCATGGTTAAGAATTTCATAATTTAAAAAAGAAATGGAAAAAAAATCCATATCCCAAGTTTTGATCTAATTTTTCTTTATGTTCATCTTGCCAAGGCAAGCCACTGAAGCCCATTATTAGAACATTTTCAAACAAAGTTGACGAAATTCATAATTATGAGGGTTTGTTGTTGGTGCACTGCATGTACTGTAAGCAGTGCGTCCCTTGAATCAAGGATCTAACATGATGATTCACAGACAACCACGACCCCATTAGATTTAGGGCATCACTAAACAGTGCTAGCAGTATTTTCCATAAAGCATGCGCCTTTTGACCATACATTGCCCACTCACACCACTGTGTTTAACATACGTCATATCAACGTGACTGAAGAATTTCGTAGCAAAGCTCATTACATGTATGTACATTTGGTACTCATCGGAAAAATAAAAATCTCTCTGCATGTACCGCCAAATATTCTGCCTGGCTGGATAGAACAATGATTAATTTATATTACTTACTATCCCCGTTACATAACAATAATCAATTTAAATAAATTTATATTGATTTTTTAATAAATCTAATTTATTTAAAATAATTATTATTATGAAATAGAGGAAATAATTTATATAATAATACCGTGAGTGAATAGAGTATTTATTGTACTTATGTAAATATAATTTTTATTCACTGATAATGTATAATTTTGCTTAAATATCTTTCATATTATTATTGAATTAAATTATTTTATTCATATGATTTTTCATATAGTAAGTGTGAGACCCAACTATTTTTACTGATGTAATAGTATATGATTAAATGACGATGTAAGAAAGCTTTATACTATTAATATAAAAAAATTAAACTCCAACATTTTCTAAATATTATAATATTTGTAGTTTTTTAAAAGTTATATTTTTAGATATGTTTATAAGCTGCGGATCCATAGAATTGGGAAGGAGAAGGAACAAGGACGCGTTTATTATTCCCAGGCCAGTCCACTTGGACAGGACATCCTTCTTCTAGTTAAACTTCCTCTTTGACAGCCTCTAATCAAGACGCTGAGAGGAAATTTACCCAAGGTTTTGAGGAAAATCTATGCAAATCTCTCTTGGGTGAAAAAATGACTTCTTTCAACTATAATAATGCACGTAATACTATTACCGAAATCATAAAAAGTTAATACCAGTACATGTGTAACAGCACACAAATTTTGGTTTTATCTTTTGCATTTTTTCTCTGTTCCAGAAACGGATCAGATAGCTTATGCCATGACTGAGCATAACCTCAAATTGGGATCCCAACCCAGTTTCGAGACCTGGAGCTACATAAGTATGACTCAATAAGAAAGCTTGTAGCGTACGTAATTCGATGGATATGCTATGTATAATTAAAGATAATGATTCTGTAACTGTTTTTTACATTGTTTAATTAAATTATCTTATGTGCATAACTTTTGAAATAACAAGATAAGATTTAAATTCATTTTATTAATATAAAAATACATAATTGAATAACTATATATAAGAAGTTTTATATTATTAATATATCAAAATTAAATTCTTATAAAAAATAAAAATATTACAACATTTAGGATGCTTTTGGTATGAGTAAAAATGGAATAATTAATAATCATAAATTAGTATATATGACACTTATCCATGAAATTTTTCACCTAAAAAATATCGCAACATTTAGGATGCGCTCGGATAAGTGAAAAATGGATGAAAATTTTCATGAACGAATATACATGAAATCTATCTATGAAACTTTGCACCATATTTTTACTCTCATATCAAATATTTGATTTTGGGATAAAAGTGAGAGTAAAATTTTTATAAATAAACTTAATAAAATTACACATAAAATAAAATTTATCCCACTTTTACTTTCTAACCAAATAAAGCTAAAGGGTAAACTAAAATAGAAATAGTAGGGACGAAAAAAAACTAAAATAAAAATAAGAGTAAATTACACTCACCTCTCCTGAAATTTATGGAAATACAACTCACACCCTCTCTAGTTGTTTGGCTTACACTCACACCCATTTGCTTGTCAAATTTTAAGTATTTATATTAAATCACACTCCTTATTTATAAAACACTATTAGTAAAATTAACAGAATGATATTTTTGTGATATTAACTGTTCCTAATTAATAAAACTGTAAAAATACCCTTCAACTTAATAGAGTGAGTAAATGTATTCTTATAATTTTATTAATTAGAAACGGTTAATATCACAAAAATATCATTTCGTTAAGTTTACTAACGGTTCTATGAATGAAAAGTGTGAGTGTAATATAAATACTTAAAATTTGACAAGTGAGGTGTGAGTGTAAGTTAAATAATTAAAGGGGGTGTAAATTATATTTCTATGAAGAAAAGGTGAATATAATTTACCATAGTAACAAAGAGGGATAGAAATCGGTTCCAGGATCAAATATTCCCATGTAGAATATTTGGTGTCACTTCCCATAATGGTTCCCGCTGAGTTGACATTTTTGACTTTTATGAAAGTTGGGATATGATGTGAGTTTGGGAATATATATATAGAACGAAAGGAAATTAGGGTTTTTCTTTAATCACTCCCTTCTACATACAATTCCATTTTTCCTTAAAAAGTTTAAAAAATAAACAAGCTGAGTTCTGCAAACGTGGCAGTGAACACATGCATGCAACACCTGCACTGTGTGTTGTTCCTTTAAGAAGGCTGTACTTCATAATTTAACCACTACCTTTATTTAGTAATATTTTTTCAATTTATTATTACCGCTATTTCTTTTTTATTCCCTCCTTTTGTGGACAATATCTGCACTTCTCTTCCATTGTGTGCTTCCGCATTTCATCCCTTCTAAAATTACTCCAAGAATAATCAAAGAGAGAAAGAGAAATGCAACAATTACAGCTATTTGATTTCTTTAAGGATTTATTTTATATGTATTGAACTTTTTTACATTGTCCCCCAATCAAATTTTTTTTTGTTTTATGACTTTTAAAGTAATGTGAAATAGAATTAACCATATTTATTAATATGACAAAATATAATTAGATGAAAGTATAAAAAAAATTTATATTTACTATGCATTAAAATTAAACTCTTTTTTTATTCAAGGGTTGAGGAATAACATAGTTCAAATAAACCCAGAGCAGAAAAGTCCAAGGAATGAAGAACAACCCTTCCAAAAAAGATAAAAATTCTTGAAACATGGTGGGTAAAAGACTGTTCCTCTGGATGAAGCACCACACACCCCAAAAAGGTCAAGCGGTAACCATCTCAAAGATGAAAAGCACTGTTCATGTGGTCCTCAAGGATATGAGATATGATGGTATATGTGCTTTCATATATCGCTTATCATCAAAAGAATAAATAATAAATAAGACTTCATCATTGCAATCATCAGAGAAGAGAAACATACATATTATTACTAATTAAAATGCCATCTGTTATAAAGTGTATGAACGGGTTATGTTTGCTTAATTAAGTTCAACATAACAATTAATGCTATAACAAGAATAGCAATAATCATGATTTCATAACAACTAGGGCAATACATACACTATTACACATGACATTGGGTGAGATGATGAGGTTAATTTTTAGGAAAGTGTCCCATCTAGTTGTATGATTGGGATATTTGATCCAACCTCATTTTTCACTGATTTAGGTCAAGCACAAAAAAAAAACCAGCTGATACTCATAGGCTTTCATTTATGATCAGTAGAATCCGTTAGACTTTTGAGTTCCCTCCCCATGGTCCAACTTTGCTTGTTTGTTGCCATCCAGCTTTAGCCCAAAGTGAATGTGAGGGAAATGTGCCCACTGCATTCACACATATATAATAATAATTAAGATGAGACAATAAAAAAGAGAACATTAATAGGGCACTAAAGAATACCAGCACATATATTGCCGTTAATTATACCATATATAGTCAAGACTAGTGAAGGAGAGTTGATCACTATAACAAAAAAAAAAAAAGACAGCAAAAGTAGCTCATGAAAGTTGTGAAACATAATAATCTTCTTGTACAAATTAATTAACATTCATCAATTAGGAGAACTCAGACTTAGTTGATTAACCTTTTCAATAATTTCAATGATCAATTCACGTCACAATTTTCCTACTAATGTATGTGACTTCAGATATATGATGTAGCAATATATGGTAGCAATCTGATTGAAGGAAAGCATAAAATGGAACTGCATCTACAAAACCAGGGCCACTAGCTAGCTTTATTGCATATCTGATGGGAAATTTCAGGCTAGAACCATCATGAACATTGAACAAGGAAAGATCATATATGTATGTAAAAACTAAAATCACAATTTTTTTTATATTAATTTTGCAAGTCTTGGTTTAAGAAAATGATGCTCATAAAAGTTTCAGCTAGAACCTAGCAAACTTGATCTCAACCCCAGCTAATTCTAGCCCTTGCAAAAAGGGATATTAGATAGTTCTATCTATTGACTTATACCCAATCAAATCTCTTAACATATTACCCTACAAAAGTTTTAGCCGGATACAAGTAGCATTACCATGCATACAGTATCCCTATAGGGCAATTGGATAAGATAGAAGTATCAATTAAATATAATAAGAACACATCCTTTCATACTTTGAAATGATCAGTACCAGTAATTATCACCAAAGTGAGGCAAATGTTACTGCTCTTCCCTAGAAGAATATTTTATATCATCATATCCTTCGTACAGCCTTTGCTAAGCCATCCATTTATACTCTTTAGGAAAGATAATTTTGTCGTAACCCAATATACATAATTTATCACTTTTGTCCCACATGACTTTTTGCACCATTTTTCCTTAATTAGAGGGGATTGGTTGCTTTCAAGGGTCCACTTCTCAGTGCAGGGTTCAGTAGTCACCTCATTTAGTCATTTTGTTACCAATCATGTGCAGTTATTGAAAGTGGTACGTTAAAATGTGTGGAAAGCGTTATTGGTAAATACCACACCAACCTATGTAATGTTTGGTTGTATATGGTTTATTTAATTTGTTAATCAAAGATAAATTAATCGAGGAAGGTGAATCATGAATATTTAATGTCTAAAAGTAATTTAGACTTCTGATAAGTATTAGTTAAGCATGTAGAGAGTGTTTCTTCTCCCGGTTAAATTCAAGCTATTTTTTATTAAAAATTCAAGCTATTATTAACTTATATAATATAGAGAGAATAAATAAAAAAATAATTGCATACGACTATGCATCATTTATCTAGAGAATTTTACATATGATAATCTTAATATATTGTAGATAGCAACACTTCTTCTAGAGTCCTTCAAAGCTTAATTTATTTCAAGACGTTATACTTGTACATTAAAATTAGATATCATCTTAAAAAATAGAGAAAAAAAATATAAAGATAATACGTTTATTACTTTTTTTTCTTTTGAGTTATATTATTTGTATATAAAAATAGACATTTAGAGTGAACATCCAAAAAAGATATAAACACAAAAACACTTAGTAATAATAGATGACCAAGACTTTGTTTGTTTCTCTCTTATGTATATGTTTGGTCTAGATTTTCCTCTATATACAAATAATATCACTCTTCTCTTTCAACACTTCCTAATTTTGTATTTTTCTCAACCATGTCTATTCCTCCTTTGTTTTAGTTATCTTTATTTGTCCTTTCGTCTATCTTTAACCTCCAAACCATAGCTTCGATAATTTCTCATCAGCTCTACATGCATGTTTGTATTTATCACCACAATAAGAGCAACCTACATAATGGGAAGTACTCTAAAGGTATGATTAGGTTCAATATTAAACTGCACCCTGAAGAAGGCGCTAGGTAGTTGGTCTTATTGTTGAAGTTTCTACGAAGATTGTAGCTAGGGAAACAATAAAGTTATCTCTTAATGTGCAATCCACACTAGTGTGGGAAAAAATAGTGAGATGGACCTTACATGCATTCATATGACAGAATACACATGCAGAAAATGGGAAAACGATAAGAAAGCTCATTCATACTCACATTTTTGGCTGCTGTGCTGAAAGCTTCCCTGTGGCTGATGTCTGGATTACTAGCCTTAATTCTTTGGATTTCCTCCCTGCAACCAGCAAGTAGAAGGCTTGTTATTTGTTTTAGTTGTATTGAATCATTTACATATATATACTAGCAGATGGAAATCTTTTGTCTAAAAATGGTGTCCCTTTCCTTGTCCCAAATCATTTATTGACGCGTGAAAGATGTATATTATATATTTGGTAATTTATTCATTTTTAAATCTATTTTTATTCTTATCTTTACACATGATAATATATGATTGGAGGGATGGGGAATGGGACACTATTTGCAGATATAAAATATTTTCAATGGCTAAACACACTCTTATGTGCCATTAACTAAGTTATCTTTAATATTTATTTTTTAATTTAATTTTGATATACTATGCATGAGGAAAAAAATAGTTTACACAATCAATCAATTATGTATTAAGTATATATTGGCACATTATTAAAAAAGTCTTTGATTCTTACCATTAATATCTCAAAAGTCACGAACTTATTATTGTAATAATATATTATACTAAATTTGTATTAAAATTAACCTCTTTATTTAAAATTGTTATGATAATAAATTAAAATTGAATGAATTTTTATCACAACACTTTTTCCTTTCTTTTTTTTTCTTATTTAAGTTATTATATGTCAGGTACATCATAAGCAGTGTTTTTCAAAAATCAGTCACCATTTGAAGATAGTCTAGGCTGTTTTCCAATTATTTGGTCCAAATTTGTCTGCACTTTTATAAAAAGAAAGTTGAAGAGTCTTTTTTTTTCTTGAAAAAATTGCTAAACTTTTAACACAACTCTTTCCCTTTTGCTTATATCATTTCAAACTTTTAATGAGCTAATAATTTATATTTACACGTATATATATATATATATTTGTTACTCTTGCTCTAATTATTTTACATACATCTATGAAATCATTTGATTAGACCACCATTCAACCGGTTATATTGTTTGAATCATCATGAATTACCATTCTTAGCAATTCTCCAATATTCAACTGGTCTCTAAAAATTAAAACATTAATCGTGGGACCGAAATCATATATATATATATATATATTAATTAGAATAGTGATAACAATATACTAGAGTGATGGGGACATGCGAGGAGGTTGATTTAAAATTGCAAATTCAAAATGTTAAACTTACTTAATGAACCGATTATAAGCAGAAGGAACACGTTGTCTCTTCTCAGGAGCTGTGATAACAATGAGATTATTAATTAGTTTGGAATATTGGACAAATTGGACATGATGTGTAAATAATTATAAACGTGATAAATCAACAATTTAAATTAGAGTGCACATTAACATTAAACATGATTTTCTAACATGTATCAACCAAAATCAGATTGAGCTAGTAGAATCAGGATGCCCCCATATAGTTGGACTGACTGTAATTAGAGGGAAAACTCAACCCACTAAAGAGTTAATGAAATATTGCCACTAATAATATCAACTACCATGAACTGTTATGAGTGGGATGAAAATTTCTTAGGTACATACCGTTTATCACATGAGTTAAAATTAGTAATCAATATGTGTAAGGTTGTGTGTGACATATGTTAGAAAAGCATCTACCTTTAAATTAAAATATACCTTTGTACATGCTAATTATTGATTTTGGTGACTATGATGATAGATTGTACCTATTATTGGGATCTGTTAAAATGAATTTGCATGTGTTCTAGGGCACACAGCATGACTGCAATCAGTTAAGGATGGGTTATTTTTTTTTTTTTTTTTTGCACGTAAGGTCACTATCTGGTTGAGGGGGCATTTAATTAAATTGATGGAATAAAAATAATAGGCCAATTTGGGTACCGTTGTACTAAAAGAGAACTGGGCACTCAGAGGCATGGACGCCCACTCTCATGAAAGAAAAACTGAAAAAAAAAAAAACTAAGTTTCTATGACAGGTGACCTCAATGATGTGTTTGTTCTGCTTGCTTCCATTAATTTTGCATCTGCCAGTTCTAGACTATGCAGTCTGAGTCTATTTTGTCCTTAAAACTTGTAGGCATATAACGAAATTAAAAAGTTCATGCTGGCCTGTGGCCTGGCCTAGTCATTCAATTTCAGGGCTTAGGTTCATCATGGGGATGCAAAATATATAAAAGCTAAGTAATTACTACCTTCATCCACAAAAAATTGTCCAAAATATATAACCGTCTCTATCTACAATTATAAACATACATAATCATCTACTTTTGGACAGTTATTTTTGGACAGAGGAGTACTTTACAAGGAGAGAAATGTGTGTATGGAGCTTGTGACTCACGACGAATGGGAGGAATCCTCGGTTGCTCATGGTCTACAGGCTCAAATGTAGCTGATGATTTGTTGTATTTTGATGATGATGATCCATGTTCCTTGCTGCTTGGTTCTTGGAAGCTCACCAGGTGCTGTTTCTGTGACTTAGCAACAAAACAATAGCAGAATTAATATGAGAAACACATACATAAGGACTATAAAATATAAATTGAGAAGGAAAAAAGCTAAGATAAGAATGATGAAAAGAAGCATAGAGACTCCAATTATGCATAAGGTGATACACAAAAGTTTCCAAAAGAAGGGAACAAGGAGCATTTGAATTACCTGAGGGTCTTGAGGAGGTAATGTTTGAAGTGAGGCTCCCATGTTAACTGATAGCAGATTGGCACAATGCCCACATCTAACTGTCACTATGGTGAGCAAGCTGTTGCATGGAACACTAACCTGCCAATACCATTTTTGGGATGCAAGACAAACTTATATTATATCACTTCTATTAGAATTTCACTAACCGAACTGTCAGCTGGTTAATATCAAGTAAAACCTCCCAAACATATATTCGGCCGTTAATTTACATGAATCACTGAAAAAGCAGATTTCTAAGTGAGTAGTTAATAAGCTAATATCAGTGCTTTCGTATGTCATTGTTTGGGCCATCACCACCACAGACTGAGCTTTCAAAGTCAAAAAATTTATGTTTGTGAGATGTTGTGATGTGAAGCTATATGTGTGTGTGTGTGTGTATGATATTCCCAAGAAAGGTTCTTCCAAGCAAGAACGGTGCATTGCAATATAAGCCGAAGAAAATGGACAAGAGAAAAAACAAAATGGTTTAGTTCATGAGCCAGAAGAAACACAGAAGAGGTTGAAGGTGACAAGTAAAGCTTGAGAGTGATGAGGTGATCAGTGCAGTACTCTTTCCTTTCATTATGAGAGAGAGAGAGAGGCCTATCTTTATGGGGTCTCCACTGTCCAGCTAGGAAGAGTAGTGCATATATTATTATTATTATTGGTTTTAAGGCGTCTATGTTGCTCGTAAGAGACTCTCTTAATAATTGTCTTTAAGATTTTGAATTTAGTCCCCTTCTTGAGCAGTGTAGCTTGCTTTATTAGATATAAAATTATTTATGTATCTTTATTTATCCATTTAAGCTTTTAGGCAGATGATTTTATTATGATATGATATCAAAATCTCCATAATTAAGTGGTCAAGGATCCTATCCTTGTTGTCTTGATGACATGCTTCCCACTATACTGAAATATAAGCTTGTTGGTGAGTGGTGCAGCATATTGAAGACACACATACATATGACATATCTTAGCTAGCATAGCAGGAAGCAAGGTCAGGGACCTGACAATATAATGGCTAATTTCAAAAGTTAGCACTCTCACACAATCAAAATGTCTCTACTTAATTAGCTCCCTCGGTGCGCATCACTTTTTGCCTGACACTGCAAGGCAAGATGATAAAAGATGGAAATTGTTGCTCATATCGATCGAGGAGAGGGAAAGAAACTTGAGAGAGAGAGAGAGAGAGAGAGAGGTGAAAACGACTTGACTGGAACGGAAACCATAAAGGGCCATGGAAACACCGTTAACCACTACTGCTACATAACAGATCACAGGCTATGAATAAAGGAAAGTAGCTAGCTAGTGTGATCGATCGATCGATCGATCATCATCATCATCATGAAGCTGATCGATTTAATTTCACTGCTCTTTGTGCAGTGTTTAAGATGTATCTCCATTTCGAGGAGGAGAGAAAGGAAGATAATGCTTTCTCAAAAGAAGTAATTCCATCAGAGAAATTATGATGAAAGCAAAGAGAAGAGAGAAGAGAGAGAGAGAGATAAATAAAAAAAAAAACATAAAAAATAAAAAATAAAAGAAAGAAGATAACACAGCAATATAATTTTAATTTTCCGGTGGCAATTAATAATCAAAAATGGATTTTGTCTCGATGTAATGATCCCCACATTAGAAACTCTTGTAGAAAGAAAGGAGAGGACACTGTCTCAGTACTTAAAGGGAACGTGTCTGAAATTGTGAAAGAAACTTACTTGATCATCAAAACAAAAGGAAAAAAAAAGAAGAGACCCTTCACTGGCAAATCATGATGAACACAGAAATACCCACCTTCGCCCCCTCTCATCAGAGAAATGGATACAGACTTTTTCTTGTGAAGAGAGAGAGAGAGAGAGAGAGAGAGAAACCATACTACTGCGTGCCTTCACATGGATTTGTACACAGATTTTAATTTCATTAGCTGTGTGTGTTAATTAGCTCACAAGTACACAAAGTAAACGAGAAGAAGAAAAAAAAAAACACAAATTATAGTGTAGACTTTTTGTACAACATATATAGCATATGAGATCATATGATGCTATATATATTCTCCTAAGGAATTAAATAAAGAGCTAGAGGGGAAAGGGCTCCATAGAGTAGAAGAACCCTAATATACACCAGCTCGGAGTAGCCCTACCTAGTCATAGCCCTCCAAATGCTTGCAGGTAAGCCTATACACGCTGCTTTTATTTATTTATTTATTTCCTTTTATAATGGACATCGTGGAGTTGCTTGGTTCTGGCTCACAATTTTTCTTTTGTTACCCTTCAAATCAGGACATGTCTCACATGCCAAATGGAAGATCCACAATTGTATATATGTCAGGTACTGGGTTTCCAATTTACTTTTCTTCTCTGTTATATAACTTTGGCTTCATATTTATGTATATATTTCTTACCTCTAAACCACACCTGAACTTCTTATCCTATAGTGAGCAAAACCCAGTTAGAGTTTCTCATAAAATATATAAGATAGGAGCTGAATTCTTGATCTAAAGTACATTCCAGTTAAGAAATTCACTTCAATGATGTGGATTAATCCAGTTCTTAAGGGAAAGTGAACCTTTACTTGCTCTTTGCTCTCATGATCTCGATAACACGAGAAAGATATATAGAAGAAAAAAAAACCACGAATTACAAATTAGTTGATGAAAGACATGGTGTAATAATAGGGAGAGGAAAAAGAAAAAGAAATTAGAAAGAGAGAACTAGAGAATTCAGAGATTGTACCGCTAGAGTGGTGTTGCAGAAGTTGCAGTAAACATAACAAACACGTTCGGTTGCCACCATGTCCATTGATGACATTATATTCTCAAAATTTGTGAGTGTCCTTTGCGTGTGCTTAGAAAGATTTATAGGCAGATCACAAAGGGAGAGAGAGAGAGAGAGAGAATTCTTTGGTTGAAAACAAAGTGAAGAAGCTAGATCATGGAGACCCAGAAGAAAACAAGGAAGAGAAATTTAAAAAGGTTAAAAAGGAGGAGAGAAAAAAAAAGGAAGATAGAAACTTTATTATTATTATTATTATTGTTTAATTTAATTTTTTTAAAAAATAAAATGGGAAAAAAGAGAGAAAGGGAAAGGATGTGTGTACAAAAATCTGAATGGTGAGGATGGGACTATTCTGGTCGGGGGGGTCAAAAAAATGAGTGAAGTGGGGAGTGGGGTTAGTGGGTTTTGATTTATGAAAGAAAAGACGGATTATAGGACGGAAGTGTGAAGAATTTATTTATTTATAGGATTTTATTAGTCAGTGTTCTTAAGGAATAAAAACAAAATATTCGCATTGAAAGAGTGCAATTTTATGTTTTTAAAGCACGCATTCATAATAAAGTTTTAAAATATAATATTTTTAGTACTCTAAGAACACTCCTCAACAAAATCCTTATTTATATTTATTCATTTTCAATTTCATCAATACTAGTATAATGTTGGGGTGTGTGTGTGTGCGCGTGTTTGTGAGAGGAAGAGAAGAGGAGAGTGGGGAAATTAAAGGGGGTGAGGGTGAGGGGTGTGGGGGGTGGGATGTGTTATGATTGAGAAAATGAGTGGGTGGGAGTGACCCATCTCCTCTCTAACCTTACTGGCCTCAGTGTAGCGGACTAGGGGGGCGAGATATTAATGCTTGGAATGTTTAAGGGAAGAGAGAGTGAGTGAGATAAACGAGAGAAATCTTATTACAACATTTGTGATAGGTAGACACTAAAAAATTTGAACATCCATAAACTCCCATTCAAATTTAAAAGTGAAGAATAAGAAAAAGAGCATTAAAATGAAAGGTCTCACAATATTTAAGAATAATAGATTGGATATTTACACAAAGTATAAAATTATGATGTTAAAATAATATTTTTCATTATACAAGAGAGTGAGAGGAAAAAGAAATTCACTCTCATTGTGAAGCAAATAAAAAAAAAACTGATTTTGTATCATTTATTACTTTGATACATATATAAGTTATTATACTTGTATGCTTGAGTACTTTGTACTCAGTTAAAAGTTATTGCTAGAGTAAATGATTATTTTAGTACTTGAAATTATATGTGTTTTAATTTAGTACTTAAAATTAAGAAAATATTAATCTTATCTTTGATATTGTGAAATAATGATCCAAGTTGGTCCTTATGTTAATGTTTGTGGGGACTAACAACTTGAATAATTAAAAGAACTAATTTAAATTATTTTTCACAATTTTAAAGAATAAATTGATACTTTTCTTATTTTAGAGATTAAAGTTGAGTATACATACAATTTCATATATCAAAGTGAATATTTACACATCATTAATCAAAATACATATAATTTATTACTAAATTCTATCAATACTCAGCATTAAGTGTTATGATTTTATTTCACTCCAACCACAATTGGCTTTGCCAAATTGACCTCTAATCCAATTTAATTCTAATTTCATTTAAACCTCACTCAGGCAAGATATTGATCCATAATCAATAGTATGATTTTTTTTTAAAATGAAAAAATAGGTAAAATTCATAAAATTAATGTGTTAATAAATGGATAGTATAATGCAATTTTTTGTTTCTCTTTTTGATATCATATTAGAATTTCTCGCGGGTATGCATGCGAAAGGTAGGATGGCAAATGGCTCGCTAGCTAGTTTAACAACTTTTCTTCTTTCCGAAGAATTTTTTAACACTTTTTCAAGTCTATTCATTCTGACCCTCAATATCGGGCTACACAATCTTTGTTCAAGCTCAAGAAACACTAAGAAGGAGTACCTACTAAATCAAGCTGTCTAAATCAAGTTATTCTAAAGTTCTAAGTGTTAATTACATAATAATAAGTCAACCAGGCGTAATAAGGTTTACCCATAATGACGTCGAAAAGACTATTGAAATAGCAAAGACAGGAAATTAGCTTTCGTCCATTTATGTTTCTGGTTATCTATTGCGGTGTACTATTTTGCAGAGTGATTAGACATCTTACTGTTCACATTCACCTATTTCCCTTACACGTGGCACTTAACATTACTTGGTAGTTTATGTTTTTCATTTTGGGTTTAAACCTACTGATACGGAAGCAACAGAACCAAAATGAAACGTAATAAAACTCTTCATCAGCATTTCAGAAACGAGAGGGATGTATTCTTCTAATTTTAAGAATTTCCCGTATTTTATATTTTTCGATCTAAGTTAAATTTCAACTAAGTTGATTCAAGTTAGGTTAATCTATTATAAAATTCAGCCTTTTATTATTAAGTTTTATATTTTTCCTTGAATATCTATAGAATATTAATTAGTACCTTTTATTTTTAACAGTTATAATTGAATACTTGATTTTTTAATATTTTAATAAATTAAATTAATGAGACACGTAGTATATTTTTAATTATAAATAACTAAATAATATTAATACCCTTAAATTTTATAAAAATAGTGCAGAAATCTCTATGAAAAATTAATTGTATATTTGTGAATTTAAATTTTGAAGGAGAAGAGAGAAGCGAAGGGAAATGAGGGGTTTATTGTGTAAAGTTATATCATAAATTTTTCATTTTCTTATTTCTTCAAAATTTTAACTTATAAACATACTTTAAAGTGTTGTATCGAGGGGATATATCAAGCAGAACTAGATAATAAAAATAATTCACGAGATGAGGAACAGGACAAGGTCGGTTGTATAGCTAATTAGCTTCAAAATTAAGGCCCATAATATACCCTGAAGTAGAAATCAGTGTTCTTGTACTGGAAAAAAAAATAGCATTCAGTGTATTTTTACTCGCGTGTTTAAACAAATTATGGCATTATTATTGACAGGTGTGAGTTGTAATATATGCATCCCTGCCTGACTCAACTTCTATTGAGATTGTTATTTATTTTGTTGCAAAATTATTATTGCTGAGAAGGCAATTTGGAAGGAGAGAGCTTGAAAGGTAGCATCAGATCGATGAGAAGTAGAGTGGAAAGCAAAACCAATAGCAAGGATGTGATGTTACAACTAGCGCCATCAATAAATTTTTTCTTCAGTAATTGTGACAATATTGAAAAATTATATAATTATATATTGAGTAAATTCATATTTTGACTTATGGAAGAAATTACTTTAAATTTTATAAGAACAAATACGTACATTTTAGTTCTCTGAAAATTTCACAAACACATTAATGCTCATAACAAGAAAATCATCTACAGATTAGTTTTTAAAACATCAATTTCTAACATATTAGTCACCGAAAAAATCAGTCTGCAACGTATTAATTTTTATTCCTTAAAAAATGACTTTTAATATATTAATGTTTTAGAGATCCTTCTTTTAAAAAATTATTATGTTATATCCTAAAAATTTTTGAACACTAAGGTTTATGTATTTAATATTTAAATTAAAGACTAAAATGTAGATTTTATATACTTGGTAAGTACATGTCTAGAGAAAAAAATCTTTTTATTGTTTCAAAAAGTCATACTTTTTAAAATGATGATACCAATCTTCTCGGTCTATTACTATTTTAACTATTGAAGGACGATCTAAATTTTCAAGTTAATTTGATATTTTTATTTTTTGGTTAGTTTTTAACTAAGGTATCTATATGTACTGTCATGAAATTAACTTCTTTTTAGCACCGTTACAATTAAAAAAAACTCTTCCAATAATTACATTCAATTACAATATTTAAATTTTGATCTTCCTAGTTCCTGACAGAAAAAAGTGGTTTAGATTTTTTATTTTTAAGAAAAGGTGTGAATTTATCCGAATGAAATATTCCCGGATATAAGTTCCCTAATACAATCAGGTAAATCACCTAGCTTTAGATCCTTGAAATTTTGCTAAGTAAACAAGAGTATCAGTAACTCTATTACAATCCCTAGGACTAACTTCAGCCTTAAAATAATCCAAATTAAGCCTCATATTACAGATTTTGTTAGCTGAAACTATCAACCAAAAACGCATGATAAAAAAAAGTATAAATGTAAATAAATCCTAGCGGGTGGTGAATATTAGTACAGGTTAACATTTTTCATTAGCTAAATTTATTTAGAGAACTTTATGCAGATGCGAATAATTAGTAGTGCAAAAATTTTGTAGATGATGAGAACCAGCTGGAGATTTGCTGGACGCTTTGGCGCTAGGAGTTCTCGTATGAACCAAATTTTTTAGTTTCTCACTTGTTGCAGGTACGAAGCTGGAGCCCTTAACAGAAGGATGATATGCCAACTCATGAAATGTTCATGGTTATTGGTCCATTATTTTGGTATGGCCAACCTTTTTTTGGATATTTTGTTGTTTTGGTTTTGTTGCTGTATATATTACGAGTAAGAGTTGGCCTTGATTGCTCTCTTAATATAGTTGTTATTTTCTATTCTCCCTATTATTTGCTCACTTTTTATTGGGTTGTTTGAGGGGAAAAAAATGAGAACCAGCTGGTGGGTTTGATTCTTGATACATTAATTCCTCAACTTGGGCATCCTTCAGTAAGAGATGTCATCGTCAAATGGATTAGAAGTGTCGAGAATCACTTTTACCAGACCAAATAAGATATATTTTATTCTTATATATATTCCTCTCTTACTTTTGTGTGATTCATTATTTCTTTTACTAAATTTTAAAATAAATAATGCAATTGAACTAATGTTTTTATAACTACAAAATAGATTTTTTTTTTAATGAAAATAGATTTATTTTTTATGTACTTATTAGAATAAAAAAATCCATGACACTACTATCAAATAATGTATTGCCTGTCACATTAAAAAATATAATTGACTTTGGTACCTATTGCTAAAAATGTTGTATAAATAGAATAAGTTAGTTGGATGATAATGAGGGGTGATATTTGTACTTACCAAAAAGGTGAGTCCATCGACTCACTCAGAGAGAAGGTGAGAAAAAAAAGAAAGAAAACAGGAAAAATCAAGGGAGAGAGAAGAAGTAACACTGAGGATTTGGGTGTGTGCGTTGATCGAGTGCCTTCAAAGTTCATTTCCCTAATGTATAACTATTAAAAATGGTGTATCAGTTATCAACAGAATTGGTTCATGTAATCTACTTCCTTCTGTTAGTTAATAAATTTAAGATTAAGTCCAAGTTCAGGGATTACTGTTAATAGACCAATGTGTGACCCCATTATAAAATTTTTACTGATTTTAAAATGAGGAAAACTTTTTATATTCCTATAATTTTTAAAACAAAAGTTCGGCATGTCACCTTATTCATAGGATTTTCTTGAAATTCATAGTGTGATATATTAATTAGTGAAGATATGCAAATTTGAATCAGAGAAATTTTAATAATGAAAAATATTTTTTTTTCTTTTTAAAAATAACATGACGGACGTAACTGCGGCAAATTGGCATGAAGAACACTTCATAGATCAACTAATTTGTAGAATAAGCAGTGAAGCTTGCCTATGGAATTGATGAATAAAAAAAAAAAGAGTGAATTTATCAGTACACTTAAGCACTTTTTTTGGGTGGAATAATTCATTTAAGCATTAACTATTTAACATGTCCGGAAGTAATATTTGAATGTGTTTTCACGTTCCTTCATAAACTTAATTCTTGCACAATATTCATTTTGATTTATACAAAAGAACATAATAATTAATGAAATTGGTGTTAAAAAATGTAAAAACATCAGCACTCCACAAACCCTACTTATCATGGTGTAATAAGCATAAGCATTTATATACAAAGTAAATTCTTTGCAAATGTTGAATAAAAAATCAATATTTTGAAAATATCGCTTTTAGTATTATAGAATGGTTATAAAATGAAGACGACAAAATGTGAGGAGCCAGCTAATATACAAAATGAAAGGCTGAAGTGAAAAATAGAAGATGTTCAGTATCAGAAACTCCTAAAAAATGAGTAGATTTATTTTAAAAATATTATTTTAATATTTAAAAGTGGCACTCACTTTTAGGTTTTGAAATAACATTACTCTTATTTTTGTTACTTTATATGTTCATGTGTGTTTCCAAAACGATTATTATATATGTACGAGTAATATTTTTTATTTTTCTTTTGTACAGAAACATTTTTTCTGATTTGAAACTTGACATCCCCATTAATAGATGAGAGGGGACCAAGCTAGATAGATCTTCTGATCTGTAGTCCAATGTTTAAGATAATGGCACACTTTATGGTGAAGAGGCCACATGCATGCAGAAAGCGCAGGTAAGTGCACTAAAAGAAAGCCTCCCTTGTTAGCTATTACCCCTCATTTCGTTTTCTCCGTCCTCCCACCTTTTTTTTCTTCTCTTTTTTAACAAATTAACCAAAAATGAGGGGTGGGTATATGTGAAAACGCTCTGTTACTAAAATCAATAGATTAACTAGGTGTAGAGTGATAAAATATGTGAGTGATAGAATTAAGTACCCTGCTTGGGCGTTAAGCCTCTTTTATGTGAGGTGAATTTCATGTTAAATTGAAGACAATCTTTTTTGAATAGGAAATATTCTAAGAATTTAGGCAATATTAGATATGTTTTATATCAGTAGAAAATATGACCCGCTATAAAAGATATAGTGAAATAATAAGAGATATGAGAGGATAATAGGAGATTCATAAACGATTTAGGGATATCTATGCTAAATCGAGACAAAATCTTTGGAAGATTGTGATATCACATGATCGATGTTGGCCGAGATTTTCAATTCATATTTCTATTCCAGTATAGATTCTATTTTTGTTTTGAACTAGTTATAAATTTTTGAGTTATAAAAACAAATAGGAGTTGCAATGTAATTATTGAGCTCAGCTTAAGGGAGGTTGGCTATAATTTATTCAAAAACTTTGAACTTTTTTTGAGTATTATCATTGGAGGCAAAGTTTAACAGAGTTCTCCCGTTTGGAAAATCTTTTACAAACGGATTAATTTTTTTGCTACGTATCATAATCAACCGACATGACTTTGCCAAAATGATCCGATACATGATGGCATCAATCCCAAAATAACAACAGTATTAGTTAGCTCGCATACATATTGAGGTATAGTCGTTGATAATGAAGAAAAAAAATGCAAAGGAAAAAAAAAAAAAACCACCATTGTACCCAAAAGAAAAAGAAATACAAGTAACATTATCCACTTGACAAATATGCACTCTGAAGAAGAAGTGGATAGGTGTCAACTTGTCATTGACTGCATATATGGGGTCACCACTAAAGTTATTCTGACTGTTGGTTGCTTCGTTTCTCACTTTCTTGATGTGGGCGTGGGCGAAAGGATTTCCTCTCCTAACTTATATATAAAATTATTTATATGCCTCTGTATATATTAGTTTAAATTTCTAAAAAAGATAATTTATGACATTGTATTAGACACTCTATGACTGAATAGTCAGAGTCAGGCTCCATCCCATATCTTAACTGTTTTATGCTGATGACAGCATGCTGTTTGCTATGCCTAATGCTCCAATTTGCAAATAAAATATGGAACTCCTGGACCATTTTGCTGATATTTCTTAATTATTTGAAGGCTAATTCTCATGAAGTCTAGAATGCATTCATCATATTTGTCTTTCTAGCATTTCACTATCTCTTTCACAAAGCTGATGCGCTACCAGTGAATAAATCTAATTTGCTCCACAACACTTGAGAATTTCTGAGAATTTCTCTTGATGGCTAGTATTGTGGACAAAATGCACTAGAGTCTCTCAAAAGACTAGAGGAATATTTTTTGTCCTGCATGTGCTGGAAGGGGTGACCCTCATTAATTAATTCTATACTTTGTGTCGTCCCTTCTCCCCAACAGAATATATAATTAGTGAATAGCCAGGAAAGGGTAGTGAACAGAAACTTCCTGCTGAAGGGAGCAAATGATTCTCATAAACTTTCCCTAGTTGGGTGGGATCTAAGGTTAACTCAAGGCAACTCTTAATTGGATGTGGCGTAGGATTAAGAAGTCTCAATATTCTGGCTTGGAATGGAATGTCCTTTAATTTACCAGGAGAAGTGCCTTGGGAAGAAGCTTTCTCTGGCAAGCAAGTATTTATAGAGAGATTTTTGTATGAGTACAAGTCTAACACATTATATTCATATATATTCACAATAAAAATGGGACACATCAATTTTGTTCAACATATATTTACTCATTTATGGGCTCCATTAACTTTTTTGTGAGTGTGTTTAAGAATAAACTCTTAGAATTGTACTTACACAAGAATTTGTCATCTCTATATATGTGCCACTAGAGAATAGAATGTCCGGGCATCTGGGTTGCTTGCTTCCATTACTGGATCGCTACTAGGAGTACTTATAGCCACATTCGATGCAATGTGGGTTGCAGGTAAAGTAGCAAAAAGGCAATCAGTATTCTATTTCCTTCTAATTTAGCATTTGGGCTCGCTAGTGAGTCTATTATTGAGAAGTGGTCTTGTTAATCAAGGCCCTTTATCTTATGGGCAAGATAAGAGATGGGAATGCCCTTTGCTTAAATCTGAACTCACATTCTCGCTATAGAATACAAGTTATCAATCAAAGTCTTTTATGGGTTGCATTTGCATATTATAGGTAAAAGTTTAGATACTCCGATACAAGAGAAAAAAACAAGGTTCTAGATATTCAATATTTTATATTAAAAAAACTGAATATAACCGTATAAATATAAATATGTAGCCATAAGTTTCAAATACTGAAGATATATAGATACTAAAAATAGTAAAACCATTCTGCATTTTCTGTTCAGATTCATTCATCCATTTGATGATAAGTTCTTACAAGTTACAACACCCTGGAAGTAGATAATGGACACTGCCACATGCTCGCATCACATGCTCCCACTTACCAATCTCAGCTTTGCCTTGTTCTCAACTCCAAACACCAACCAACCCAGTTACATCACATGCTCGCATCACATGCTCCCACTTACCCGAAGTAGATTATAGCATGCTTGTATGACCTTTGACCTTAAACTGCACAGTTCACACAGCTACTCCTTGAGAAATTTTCAGCTACTTTCGGAGTAAGAAAAATGTTATGCTATAATCCATTTAGTGTTTTATAACCCGTTTAATCTTTGTTGTTTAACACATAACTAGCTTGGTGGTTAGTTACTATATAATCTCCCCTTATAACTATTATTTTCAATACAATTGCCAAGTATAAGCATTTTATGGAGCAGCACAAACTTTTTCTTGGAGAACACACTTAAAACATTATCCTTATTTCTTTGTCTCATCAAGTAAATGGCTTACCTACCCACCTTTCAAGCTTCAATTTCTAACCAAACATTCCACAAAAACCTTAGCCTTTTATGTTCAACATCGTAATCTTCACACACCCTTCATCACGTGAAGCCTTTTCAGCTTTCGTTGTCTCTTATGCTCTCTCTTTTTATGCTGTATTATTAGATTAGATATGACGCTGGCTCGAGGACTTGGCATTCTATTCTTCCTGTTTGTTCTGTACTGTGCTCTAGACCCGTTCCACCATAGCCCCATATGGGGCTTCCCCGATTTTGAAGTGCACAAAGTGGAGGTGCCAGCATGGTCTCGGGTTCCTAGGGACCGAGACAATGACAACTTGTTGCAAAACTCGGAGGTTATGTTTGTGAACCAGGTGCAGGGACCAGAGAGCATTGTCTTCGATCCTCTTGGTCGTGGCCCTTACACTGGTGTCGCTGATGGAAGGGTCCTATTCTGGAATGGTCACTCTTGGACTCATTTTGCTTATACCTCTCCCAACAGGTTTGCACTTCTCTTCATTCTTAGTCCCTTTAAATATAAGTAATTCTTAGGAAATGCTGCTAGACAACGGGAGGAAATCATGCTAGAAAATCTGTCAGTTTGCATAAACATGGCAAATTTCTAGTAGCCGGACGAAAATCATGAGTGATTGAAAAAATTAAAATTTTTCAACAACATTTTGATGCATAATTCGGGTGACAAAATTCTTACAGATTTTCGAGCCATTAAGTATTTTCCATTTGTATGTATGAAAACCAACTCTATTGTTTATTCAATATTAAATATGTGTAACATTGTATACGCCAACTGATGAATAGAGTATGTTAATTAGACGCTCTAGTTGCAGTGATTACATGAGAATTTTTAAGTGTTTGTTTTCTCAAGCGAGAATAAAAAATTGAGTTTTTCAATGCACTTTTGCAAAAAGTAAGAATTTTCGTATTATGCCCAAAAGTACTTCTTTTGAGAGTGAAACAAACATAGTCTATGTAAGATTTTGCGATTGAGATTTATTTATTTTTTACTTCTTTGAATCTTCATTATGAACACATGCAGGTCAGAACTATGTGATCCCAAAGCATCTGCATCACCACATAGTTATGTCAAGACTGAGCAAATATGTGGAAGGCCTTTGGGTCTCAGATTTGACAAGAGAACAGGTGACTTATACATTGCAGATGCATATTATGGGCTCATGAAGGTGGGGCCTCAGGGTGGTCTAGCAACATCTCTTGCAACTGAGGCTGAAGGGGTGCCACTGAGGTTTACTAATGACGTAGACATTGATGCACTAGGGAACGTTTATTTCACAGACAGCAGCACTTATTATCAGAGGAGGTATATATCATTATCTTTGTATTGTACCTTTGATGGTATGTATCTCAAGTGCATATACTGATATACAGGATCATTCAAATGACTTCTCTTTAGTCTTTACTCTGTCTTGCTATGTTGGTTCTGACATAATTTTCATGCAGAAATTTCCTTCAGCTCATATTCTCTGGTGATGACAGTGGCAGGGTTTTGAAATACAACCCTGCCACTAAGGAAACCACTGTTCTTGTGAGGAACATTCAATTTCCAAATGGCATATCCTTGAGCAAGGATGGCTCCTTCTTCCTCTTTTCTGAAGGGTCAATTGGCAGGTGAATCTAATAATCACATAATAACCCCGTTCTATTTTTTTTTCTTTTTTCTATATTTAAAGTCACTTTGCGTGGAGTCTTTCATGTTTACATATATGGAAATGGGAGCCATGTGTAATTCTAGAGTCAGCATGATGAAGGCTCCCATTGCCCTACTTCTTATTTAGCCGCAGTCCCACAGTAATGGATCTTTCTACATTAGAAAGGATTCTAATTCAATTCATTGGTTATTGCTGTTGGCTGATATCCTATGCTAGATGAATACTTTAAAATAATCGATGCAGCTGTATCAAATACATATCGTATTAAAGATACCCTTAACTATATTTTATATATTTTTGGTTTGATTTATATTGTATTCCTGTACCATACTCTAGCCATACCAAATACTCATATCAATAGTCATGCAACATATCTAATATCAATTAAACAATGTCGATATATCTGAAATTCAAATGTTAATTAATTAACAAAACTCCCCTTGGCATTATAACTTATTCTATAGGTTACGCAAGTACTGGCTAAAAGGAGATAAAGCTGGTGCCTCAGAGATCTTTGCCATCCTACCTGGTTTTCCTGACAATGTAAGAGTCAATGAAAATGGTGATTTTTGGGTGGCTATACTTTGTAGGAGGTATATGTACAGTTACCTTAACTCCCTCTACCCAAAGATAAGAAAAGTGCTACTCAAGCTACCAATTCCAGCAAATGTTCACTACCTGCTTCTAATTGGAGGCAGGCCTCATGCAGTAGTTGCTAAGTACAGCCCTGAAGGTAAACTTCTGCAGATATTGGAGGACAGTGAGGGGAAAGTTGTTAAAGCATTGAGTGAAGTGGAGGAGATGGATGGTAAACTCTGGATGGGAAGTGTTATGGTGCCTTTTATTGCAGTTTACAACTTGACAAGAAGCTAACTCAAGGCGAGCTATTTTTCTAGGTTTTTCTTTATTTGATTCCACTGTCATAGAAAACACATCCATCAAACAAAATAACACTTGGAATAAACTTTTCCCTACTACAGACTACTTCATGGAACATTGTGTAACTTTTTTTGGTACATTACATTGTATAAATATTTTAATCTCACACCTTTGTTAACTAAATTACAAAAAAAAAAAAATAGAATGATAAAAAAAAATGAATAGGAAATACAATAAGTATTTTACATGTTATTGAACCTCAAGGATCTTGCCCCTTTAATCATGGACCATCTATCCCAAAAGCATAAGTTGCTAGGTAGAGACACATGAATGGTTTTGCACTAACACCCCTTTATCAGTAACAGTCTATATTCTAAGGATAATTCCTTGATATCCATCACTGTATTTCTACTTTTCTACTACTTATTTATGACAGCCCAGAGACCTGAGGTGCCAAACAATTATCTTTGGTAAAGGAAAAAAAAATTGCCAAGTCAGTGATGAATCAAATCAAGGGAAGAGAAAGATAGAGTAAGGAATAACGGCCGAACAAGAGCAAAAGCCAGGGATGTCAAATTACAGTAAAGAATCATTTTATTACTGTATTTTCATTGCTTCCGTCAAATTACTTATTGAATCCCCACAAGCTTACCAGAAAGATTCCCTGCCTAGTTACACAAAAAAAAACCCCTTTAAATCTCACCAACACAACCAACTATGACATTGAAGTAACAGTAGGAATTGAATCTAGATGCATATATGATATATGCACTACTATTCTGTATGACAAGTAGACTAAAGAGAAGCCTAGGACACAAATCCACAGGGAGAAAATAATGAAGGAGAAAAGAGGAAGGGCAGAACAAAAATGTGGGAAAATCACACCCATAGCAGCTGGCTATTATCCATTCAAGTAAGATGGACTTCACATTCAGTGACTTTTTACATCTTTGAGATTTCCACTAATCCTGTGCATCTGCATGAAAGCATGTGCAAGCAATACATGAATAGCGAGTCCAAGAAAATCAAACTAAAATTCAGCCTAATTGCAATCAGGCAAACAAGAAACGATAAAAACAGATCATGCAAGAACAAGAAATATATTCATTATGTCACCAGTCACCATTTACTCAACTTGATGAAATTCAACTAAATGGGTAATTATCTAGTAACGAGATAAGAGGTTATAGTCTTACTTTCTTAAGGAATCTTGCTACCCAAAGGACAACTTCGGCTTCATTGACAAGAGGCGAATCTAGAATGATGTCCAACAGTTCCAAGCATCCAGCACGCTCCTTCAAGCAATTTTCCTGCAAGTGATGTTCATTTAATCAGTTATACGATGACTGGAATTAAAAACAACAAATCAAACACTAGATGGACAACTCTGTTATGTAGATTAGCATCTACAAAGAGATAGAATAAGGACAGCAATGACTATGGTTGAGCTCACAAGCAATTTGACTTGAGAGGAAAGGTATGAATAAATACATAGTCATAGCACATGGAAATGAACATAAGAATCATTTTAGCCGTTAAGATCTAACAGTTTGGCAAACTAGTTTTGTCTATATCATTCCACACTTTCCATTTGGTTGTCTTGTTTTTTAGTGCAAGCATGCACAAATTAGCACCCATTAAAGTGCTCAATTTCGATGAGAAAGAGTGAGCCTACTTGGGAACAAAAATTCATTACTAGGAGAAGGTTGTGCATAATGATTTCAAGTTAATAGATACAAGATGATTATCAACACCAACTACGTTCTGTTCCACTCTAAAAACGTCCCATCCCATCAGAGGCAATCCCGAAAATTTTAATACAATTCAATATTCACCACACAATCCCCCTGATTAAAATCAGACAACACAAATATAACCTCAACTTCTTTTCAAAAACTTCCATATTTCCACCGTTCAGAAACTTAACCTGACATGTATAAATTTCCAAATGGAAGGTGAAGAAGGCTAAGAGAAAAACAGGTACAGTGTTGAGTTGATTGCAATAACAAGCAAAATAACAAACAATATCCTTTGATCATAATGTGAAGCAATTCACATCCACTAGATAACAATTGGACTGGACTAGCCTCCAGGTCGATCCATCCAACCGGCCTCTAACAGAGGCTGAAGGTTCGCTCCCCTAACATCAAATGTCTCATAACAGAATGTTACTGATTATAACCCTAACTCTCACTCATGATTAGCTGTTTGATTATGCCGACAAGCCCTTTATAAATCTCACTCATGTTCCATCTTGTTTTTCTCACACCCTCTCCCTCTTATCAGGGACCTCATAACCAGGGCAAAATATGAGTACCCAAGATACATCACCACTCATCAACATCAATAACTTCCTCCTAACACATAACACGCCTAAAATACTCGCACATTCCAAACGCCCAATTGAAGAAACCACTTTTCACCTATTACTATTCCACTCTCCATAGTATACACTTTCATTTCGTTTTCTCCCCTCAAAGAGAAGCCAGAGGGTCACATACAACTTGAACCCACCACAAAAGGCCACACTCCAAAACCAATAATAATCTCAAGTCAAAAACGTCACCTTACCCTTGTCCATATCAACACCACCAAATCATAATCAACGATGAAAAAACCCAAAAGCATAAAAAGAAAAAAGAAAAAAAGAAAACCCACCAAGCCAAGCACATCACTATCACCACCTCCACCCCTTTTCCAGCACAAACAACAAAACAAAAGCAAGAAACCATTGCATCTACATTTACATTACATTACATACCTCTTCTGTGCTTGACAACAACCTTACCGGGTTGACCCGTCCGATTAACCGGGTTAACCCGCTCCAGCTTCTCTTCCTCCTCATCAGGAAACAAAACCCCATCAATCCCCTGAACAGAGATCCTCCCATCGGTATAAATATCTGGGTCGAACAAATAAGCCGACCCATCACCTTTCCCGAACCGAACCGACCCATCAGCCTCCTGCGCCACCACCTTATGCGGCAACCGTAAGGTATCATACCGAACCTTCCCGAACCTTCTAACAGCATTGTACATGCTCTCCTCCGTCTGGTACTCCGGTATCAGATGATAGTACATTATCTGCTCCGGCGCACCCGGTTCGCTGAGCTGCTCCGTCGTGAGCTTCGCCATCGCCTCGTCATTCGGCGCAAGAACCGTCAGAACGTAACCTTCCGAAACCAAACGACCCATTTCGGTTGCCAACGACGTCAGGTTCACAAGAATGTCCGCCATCTCGTTGTAACCGCCGTAGTGGAGGAGAGTTTTGATGAAGTCCTTTACCTGAGACTCGCCGTCGAAGTGGTGGTGGTGACCTCCGGGTCCCGGGGCCGGCGCCGGAGCTAGCGACGGTGCCGGCGCCAATGCGTCGAAGATCGGGAGCTCCGGCGGGGAGCCGGCGGGATGTTTTTCTTTCGGGTCGGGCTTCTTGACCCGGTGGATTCTCGGATCGTGCTCCGGTGCGCCTTCGGGTTTGACGGCGGCGATTGAGCGGAGGCTGCGGCGGCGGTTGAAGTCGTCCTGGACGGAGCGCGGCACAAGCAAACGCTCAATCCCGTGGATCACACCGTCAGGTCTGGTTATGTCGTCGGGCCGGGTTATCATGACCCGATCCACGGTCCATTCTTTTGTGGTGGAGTTTGTTGAGAGGTGGTGGTTGTCATCGGAGAGGGTTTTGAGACGGGTCGACCCGGATTGTGATTCGGGTCGGACCCGTGATGGGGCGATGTGGGAGAGGAGGAGGGTCTGGAGGGAGTGGAGGTTGCGGGGCTCGAGGAGGAAGCGCTTGAAGAGAGGGTCGAGGTGGTGTTCGAGGGCCTCGTTTGTGGGTGCGAAGATGGTGATGTTGTTGGTGGCGACGGCGTCTTCTAAGGTTTGGAGGAGCATGGCTTTTTCGATGAGTTCGGCGAGTTCGGTGTAATGCGAGTCCAGGAGTGCTACCAGGACTGAGTTCGAGTTGATCTGACTCGTTGTTGATGAGGACGCCGACAGCCTCGGATTCGGGTTATCCGAGAATGCGAGAGTGAACAAGAAGAAGAGGAAGAAGAAGCAGAGGATGCGGTAATCCATGGGTTGTGTTATGGAATCAGCACTTGACTCGAGAATAGTTCATTAAAGAGAAAGACACAAGAAAACGTGGTAATGGTGAAGTGATGTGCTGATTTTGTGTTTGTGTTGTTTTGGTTTTGCTTTGTTTTGTTTGATGGGTAAATAATAAAAGGGAATGCCAAAATAATGTGTGTTTGTTTTTCTCCTGTTTTCTGTTCACTGAAGAGTTTTGAGCTTCTCAGTGTAATGGAAGGGAGGTGGCGGCATATTTTAGCGCCTAATTAATTAATTAATTGATTGATGTGTGTGTCGGTTGCATTGGGAGGCTAGTACCCACGTGGAGGGTTTGGATTGGCGAAAGGGGAAGAATCTGACAGGGTAACAATGGGGTCCAGTAGCCAGCTGCTGCTCGAAGCTGTATGCAGCATCAACAGTGCTACATGCTAAATTACTATGGTGAATCATGTAGGTTGGGACAAACGCCATGTTTAAATGTTTTACTAAGCCACACACAAATGGTAATGGAGCGTCTTTGCGTGATGATGGGCGTTTAACTTAACGTAATACCCTTCATTGCTCCACCTCCACCCAAGCAAAATAATAACAATAACAAGATACTACTGCTTGTATTACTTTAATTAATAGTGGTGGTGCCCACCTCGCATTGGGTTCTATTTCCAAATCATTCTCAATATGCTCATTGCCATGGAATAATATAATGCTCGGTATATATTTCTTCAATGTAAATCATCTCACGTTGTGGATTCCTAATAACAAAATCATATTGTGGACGAGCAAAAATTTTCGATTCATTTCGAATAAAGGAAAAGGTAGTGAAAACTATTAAACACATAGCAGTAGCATTATTTATTTTCTGCAGCCATTCGCTGAGCTGTTTCCGTCATCAAGTCAGCGTGTATGACTTGACTATATATCTGTACTCCGTATCATAATAAGCAGCCAACACCCAATAAAAAAAAAAGCAGCCAACACGAAAATAGGACATAGTTTTTGAAGGACTATGAGGCGACCATAATAAAATATGTATGGTGAGCAAAAATCTGCATCATTTAAGTGCAGTAGATAAATTATAAAATAATGCATAGTGCGAATGTGTGATGGACAAATTGCATGAATAAGAAGGAAAGTTAGAGAGACTTGGCAGAGAAATTTAAAAGAAAAAAAGGTGATTCTGGCCTCTTGCTTTTGTTTTCTTCTTTCTTCTTCTTCTTTTTTTTTTTTTTTTAATCCTTTACATCATGTGATATACCAAACATAGGTACGTTAGGAGGGTACCAATACAATGAGGTTTCTTCGCTTTCCTTTCACTTTTATTTATCTTCTTATAAAAGTGAAAACAACTAATTTATTTTTCCTTTAATGCAAAAGGTTCTACCTTTTAATCAACAACCAAAAAAATAAGTACCACGAATTAATGTCAAGTTTGTTAACCAGATTGCGTAATTTTATTAATTGCCATTGTAAGATCTTAATGTTTTCTACTAATTGAAGCTCGATGAATCATAACACACGCCAAATCTCAAATGGTTGCATTTTCTTTTTTCAAATTTTTTCCGTTATCGATAATTACATGTGATTTCTATCACAATCTCAATGATAATAACGAAATGGTGCCCAAAAGGTATCTTTTAAGGCAATCTTAACTATATATAGTAAGATCTAATGAATTTCAAAGACCTAAAGAAAATATGCTACATATGCCATACAATTTTCTTTTTTTTTCCTAAAACAATGTAAAAACGAGAATGTATGCAATTATAACCGGCTACATCGCGTTAAAAAAGAAGAGCTGGCTAATAAAAGAAGCAGGCGTCACTACCAAAAATAGTATATAAATTAAATGACTAAATAGTAAAGAACAATTTGGCATATAAAGGACAATTGGAAAGTGACTTTGAGTATGTCTCTGTAATCAGTGTACGACGGGGATGGTAGAACAACCCATTAACGTATAATAAATTAATAATTTTTTGATAAATAATAAATTAATAATTAACCATGATTTTGGTTACAATAATAAATTAGTTTGGCGTTAACTTTTATGTATTCTTCCATGAAAATGTTATTTTGATCATATTTTATAAGATATTGTGTTGACACACTCATATTTATCATTAAAATAGATGTGAATTTTAATTAGTTTAGATCCCACATCCATCCAATAATAAATATGAATATATTGACATAATATCTCATAAAACATGAGTCAAAATATCACTAATCATTCTTCAAACTGGGGGTGGGGGAGGTAGAGACAGGTTCTGAGGGCAATGTTTAAGACTTTGTGAAGTCTTGCTCCCTGGCGCGTGAATTAGCTACACTATCTTACATGCATCTTGTCGCTAGTCTCTTACAAAATTGTCGGTGCCCCTAAAATATCTAAATATTTACCTTCAGAAATTATTTTATAATTTAGGGTAAATTATCTTTATGTTCACTTAAATTTGATGAAATTTATCCATTTTCCTCTCTACTTACTCGATTGACACTAATATCTACTAAAAATATTGTTCAATGTGTAATATAGGAGAGAGCGATATAATCTTTTACAAACTCATGAAAAGTAGTGTGATTTTATAAATTTAGGATCTCAGAAATAAATTTTACAAATAAAGGCAAAATTGAGTCAAAATGAATTTTATTAAATTTCAAGAAGAAGTCATGTGTAATGTGCTCTAAAAGTTTAATATTCTGTATTTGGAGAATATGTTTACGGTTTAATTTGTATATAATGACAATGTTAATCAATAAAAATTTAGAAAAATAATCAAATATATCATGGTGAATAATTATTTTAGTGAATAAATTTTTAACATGATTTAATATTTTTAAAAAATATTGATTGATAGTGTAAAATTCAGTGTCTAAAAGCTAAATCCATATACTTAACTAGTTGGCATAGAATCTATTGCGAACAAAATTAGATCACAAAACCACCCTTCCAAAAGCAAGTTATAAGCGTATCAATTATCAAATGAAGGGTGACATTTTGGGCTACATAGAATTGACTTTTCTATATCAAAGAAGGCTTTGCTACAAGTTTAAGATATCATCAGAACTCAGAAATCAGCGTGCCTGGTTGTTTTTCTTCCTGAAGTCATTATTTAATGGACGCCTCAAATTGGTTTTGACGTGGGTACATGAAGACACTAGGAATGAAAATGACTTTATAAATGTATTCCTTGCGTAGCACTTCTCTTACAAGAATAACTTTGGATTGGCTATGAATGGTTCGTTTAGAAAATATTATTAGAGTATATGATTAGGGGACATATATGTAGAGCAATTATGGATGAATTGATACCACCTACTCAGAATTTGGCGACTTTATCACTTGCAACCACTTCTTTATTTTTATATATTTACATAAATTATCCTGAGTTTCGGATTACTTTATTAAGTCACTTATCCAGGCTCTTCAAAGGGAAAAAAAGTTATGAATTTTTTTTGTTGGATTACATCCATAACCTCAAGTTTTAGATCCAGCCAATTCGCCAATTCACTGACTAAGTTGCTAATGGGAAAAAATTCAATTATTTGGGTCTGGAAGATTAAAAGCCAGACAGTTAATTTTCGTTTACAGATACATAAAAAGCTTCTGAAATAAACAGCCTCCCAGACCAAAACATTAAAAAATAAACGGCCTCACGCTGCTTCAAAATATACGGGTCATCAGGGCGTGGATGTTTTCCGTCCAACAGAACAGGGAATGGATGTTTCACTTCTGATATGCTGCAATCTGGTTTCTACCTCTTTCGAAATTTTAATTATTATTTTTTACAAAAAAGGTTTCTTTATCAGACATATCGCATAAAGTATGTGCGCGGTGGTTCACGATCAGAATAACATTTATACCATAAAATCAGCGGAACTAACTGCATGTGCATGTCCAAAGGAGCACCTTTTCCTCAATTTCTGAGCATGAAATCCTTAACAACTAATAATAAGCATTTCATCTCCCCAAATTGCAATAAAACACCAAAAGCGTTCAATTGCGATATGCCCTCCTTTATGCCTCAGCTAATGCCAAGTTTGAGAACGTATATATCAAGAAGTTGAGGAAGCACAGAACTTTATGGAAGATTATCTGAGAAATATCTGTAAATAAGCATACAAGGTGAATATACAATGATATATAGGTTCCTAAGTTTTTTATAACAAGAGAGACCACTGCTGCCTTTTTAAGTTCTTTTATTTTTTCCAACATCAGAATTGTCGGTGTCTGCAGATCAAAAGGGGTTATCACTTGCCTGTCCTGCTCCAGAGAATGGGCAACGAATCACATCCTCGTAATTTAGTGTCTCCCAATGAACAGTTCTATTTCTACCTGATACAACAGAAACATTTATCAGTACACCTTCTTGAACAAATTTACGGGCTAAGGCAGCTTGCACATGTTCCACGGTCCAACCAGTAAAATTGAGAGAGGCAATCAGAAAAAACAAGCAATATCTACTAAGAATTTGGAACAAGCATCAGATTATGAAATGATATTGTTCTCGTGAGTTGGTAATCTGGACATGTATTAGAATCTTACATAATCTCGATAGAATTCAAGATAAAATTGAAATTTACCTTTTGGACAAAATAAATTTGAGTGTTGATTCGATTCCTTCTATATCCTTAATTTGAACTAGAACCTGCAGCACAAGATGTTTTTGTATTGTTGTCTCTCAAAAGCCTGCTCCCTTCAGTGTCTGTTAAATGCTGATCATTAGCTCCCTGAACTGAACCATCATCCAAATTACTTGGTGCAGAATTGCTACTGCTTCTATTACTATCCCTGGTTTCAAGGCGTTCCATCATACGTGACACAGTCGCAATCCCAGCATTAACTTCACGTCTAACTTCAGATCCAAGATCAGACATAGAGGTGTTACGAGAGAACCATCTCTCCTTCCACCCTCTTGTGCTCTTGGAAATTGACTCTTTGTATCTGAAAGAAAAACGAAAAAAATTGAAGTTGACATACGAACAAAGAACTCAAAAATTGAATCACAACCACATGCTACACAGACTAGTTGCCTTATCCACTACCTTGTTGACACAGCATTTAGTTTAGACTTCAGAGATTCTGAAAATGACTGGAATTCTGATGGCCCTGCTCTGTCTTGACTGCTTGGAGAAGAATGGCTAGGAGATCTCCTGTGTGAAGTTTTAATACGTAACTGTTAATAACTTCTGAAGCTAGAAAACCATACAAGTGCAACCATGAACTCAGCGTTTAAAATGATCCAGAAATTCAGTATAAGAACTTGAAAATTACCGATTGTTGTTAGATGGTCCTTGGCGATCAGTAGAGAGTGCAGTAGACCCAGATCCTGAAGCAGAAACCTGGTCAGCTTGAACAGGAGGAACTAAAGTCAGCTGTGGCGATTCTTCTCCAGTTGCAGGAGTTGGTGACAGAGCAGCGACAGCAATTGCAGGAGTTGGTTCAGCATCCCCCCTCTGGCTGTGAGTTGGAGAGGAAGAAGCAGGAGCCACAGCAGGTGAATTTGGATGAGTCGAAAATACCAAAAAATGAGGGCGGCCTTGAGCTGATGACCTGTGTCTCTGGCCTTCCCTTCTAGCAATGTGACGTGCTCGCCCCATTGCTGCAGCAGCAGCTAAGTGTTGGATAATATGCTCTTCAAGATCAGCATCATGAGCTCCAACTGGCAACTGCATGAAGACACAACAATCACACAATGCATGATATGATAACAGTATAAATATGCTTCCAAACTAACATAACTACAGACATGTTGCAACTCGAAATCCCCAGAGTTGGATGATGAAATATCGTAGCATTTCTAGGTGGATTTAACCTAATGTTTCTCTCTCTTTCCACAGCTTCAAGCAATTCCTGGCTGCAAAGGCAAACCAAAAATACATAAATGAACAGTGAAAAAAATAATGACAGGAACCGGGAGATGAAATGAACAATTATAAAAAGCAGTGAGGAAACTAAGAACCTGGCTGGATCTTTGAGACTGATGGGTTGCCAACACATAGGGCACTGGGAGCTTCTCTGACACCTAAAAGACATAAGTTATATAATTCAGGTCAAAAATCAAACCTTGCAAACATCACCAAATGCTTCAGACAACTTTTGGTCCAAAAATGTGTTCTCTCACTCATTATGTTAAAAAAATAGATGGTATTCAGTGCAACTGATTTTCATATAACATGACAGGATGAAAATTAAAGAAAACTGAACCAAAAGACAAGGCAAAAAAATGAATATGGATACATCACATAACCAGGACTTCCAATAGGGACATGTTAGCCATTAAATATTCATGTCTGCAAACTTCAAAAAATCAGAGTATCAATTATTAAAAATAAGTGCAACTCGACTGATCAAAAACTGACTAGAAGGCTGTTCAAAACATATCCTTCATTTCAAGAAACATTTTACATGGACAGAAGAGCAGGGTTACATGGAAAAGTGGGACACATACATGAGTAAAAAGTGCATACAACAATAAAGCCTTTTCCCATTAGGTGTGATGAGTAACAAGCGTATAAGATTTAAAAATTTGATTCTGTAAACGAAACTAATAAGCTCCTGCTATTATTCCCTGGATATTACCGAAAGACACTAAGCTGAGAAAACATGTTCATCAGTCTAAACAACAGAACATAAACACATGAGAATTTAGGGTCAGCTGGTTTATGATTTTAAAAGTTTGATGGGCACAACATCTGATATTCAGAGAATCTTGATTAGCAAGATCAAGGAATACTTTAGCGTTCAAACTAAGATAAAATTATGCCTTCAATGACAAGTATTGATTGGCCAGGACAACATGTCATTGGCTGTTGACATAAGCCCTATGAACCATTGCCATACTTGAGCAGTAGGTCTTTCACACCTTAAAGCAAGATAGTGAAAGTAGAAATTGCAACCAGTTATGCTTCCTACTAACTTCTAAGAACTTCAATCCCACGTACTAAAGCATTGATACTTTCTCTTTCAACCAGTGGTGATAACTTGTTTTGAATTGGGCTTCAGTCTATCTAAAGGTGCCAGTCATGCAGCACCTGTTTTCCTTCTAAATCAGAGCAGAAACACGTTCGTAAATAATTTCCCAACACAGCTCTTCTTCTGTGCCACTTAAGCATACAACAAAATGGAAAACTAAATTTGTCACTTCAGCAAAACCAAATTGGCCTCCATGAAACATAGCATCAGCTACAAGGGTAGCAACGTGACTCAATAATAATCATGCCAAAACATACATCATTACCACCAATACTGTTCAATCCTGCACAATCAAAATTATCTACGAAGACTGACTAAAAGATGTAATAGTCAATAGATGAAGCCAACTAGCAACAATACCATTCCAGAATGCATTGAAGATGAAACTCGTGCTTGCAGCTTGTCACCTGCAGGAAGGGTTAAAGAATAGCCTGGTCAAAAGGGGTGAACAGTACGAACACACAGTCATCACTACCAAAACCAACCAACACCAAAATTAACACACAGAATGAGTCATACGGTAGAAGGATCACTATCACAGAAAGCTTCAAGGCAGATGCTGCAAGTATCATCACAAGCATCCTGAATTCCACCCTCAACAAAAGCAGCAGCTGAAGTCAAATGCGCCTCAGACTTTGCATTCTCTTCCATCCCAGGAGCACCCTACAAAAAACAAACACGACCACCACCACTTTGAGATCAAAACAAACGACAACATTCCAAAAAAAAAACGCCCAAAACGAATAACAACGAATAAATAAATAAATAAAAAGATATGAACCACCGCACCAGCACCCAACACAAACATAATCCCAAATTTTTTAAAAAAATCAACAATCCCTCGCACGGAATCGAATCAATTTGACAATCGCGGCAGAATAATAATAATACTAATAATAATAAAATCCTTCAAAGTAAACAGTAAAGCTGGAAAACAAAAAACTCAGGGGAAAAAAATGCGAAGAATGACGGAAATCGGGGTAATTGAAGAGGATGTTACCTCCATGATGAAGAATTGAGGAAGCTTATTCGATGATGTTGCGAAATCGAGATGCAATTGAAGGGAAAACAAACCCTAACGGGTTCGAACGAATTAGAGAGAGAAAGAGAAAGAGAGGTATTCTACTGGCGTGGACTGAAGTGCTGTGTGGGTGTTACGCTTTTGCTTTGCTTTACTTTAGAACTTGGTCTTTTTCTTTTTTTCTATTAAATAAATAAATAAAAGTTTTTTACTTTAGCCTACTGTTATTTCAACATCTATAAATAAATATCTAATTTAAATACTTATTTTTTATTATTATTAAATATAATAAACGGATGAAAAAATAGAAATTACTATCTCATTAAAGGATGAAGAAATTGATGTCGCGGTGGGAGAATGGAATAACATTTTCCTTTGCTTCATCGAATAAACCAACCACGGAGTCAGCTTGACCTTACCGGTCTTGGTCCTCCACTCACTGTGATCTTGACACGTGGCATTCCCACGGAATCTCTTTGACGAGTCTCTTAGCTCAGCGCGCCATTCTTCCCTCATCATCCTCAATTCCTCATACACACCCAACCTAACCCACTCACAGGACACGCTGCAACCTCTACCATATAAAATTTGTGTTGGGTTATGTCTTCTATAAATATATAATCGAGGATGTGAATATGTAAATTTTGTTTAGGGACCATAAAATATAAGCATACAACTATTGCTAAAAAATGAATAGGGGACCCTAACCATGGACCATGTTTGAATAATTCCAAACCTTGTTAGTAATTAGATGGTATATATTATTTGTCACCTATGACCAATACCCTTTCTTTATAATATCTCTTCGTGCTAGAAGATTGCGAAATGCCTGATAAAGATTTGGCTTATTCACGAGCATTCGAGAATGTGACATAGAAGATGGGAAATTCTGAACCTTTCAAAGTATTGGCATTCTGTGCGAGTTTTCAACCATTAGAGCTGTCAACTGATTAATCAACCCACCATTCACTCGCAATTTAACATACAAGCCCGACCCATGATTGGTTCGGCGGGCTAGTTCAACAAAAAATTAAAAACAAAACCTAAATATTATTAAAAATAAAAAAACCTTATCATGTCTATAGAATTTAATGAATATTAATAATTCGGCAAAAGAAATTTAGTGTTGTTTGATATAATTTGTTAATACTTTAGAGAAAGTGTTCAGTGTGAAAAAAAAATAGAGAATGTGGATTGGAAACTCATAATGTTTATACAAGATGATACGAAACAAAAGATAAGTAATATTAGTGAAACAATTTGAAGTCGCAAAAAGTCACAACCTTTTTTTCAATATATAAACTATTGATCCATGAAGTTGTTTTAAATCAATTTCAAAAAATATTATAATATAAATTGTCATGCCTTTAACTTTGTTTAAATTAGTTTTAAAGCACCGTGTCAAAACAATCATAATTGTGCCTCCTGTCTTGTTAATTATTAGGCCCGTTTAGCATCGACATAGTTGTATTATATTATATTATATATTTAATGCATAATACTGCGATAATTCACTCTAATTGAAGATTGGTTTGGTTATTAGAATACAGTTAAGTTCTTTTCACACATTCCAGACGGAAAAGCAACATGATAAAATATTTTAGTAACGAGCTTATGACCATGGACTTTCCACATAAACATAACACCCCAAGAAAAAGACCCCTTTTTTTAACGCTTATTATGAGTAGATTACACAAAAGTTACTTGCCAAGCCCATTTCTAAGTGGTTGCACTTCACGAATACAATATATTTTTCATACTTAGGAGCATTTTACACGGTAACCTCACACTTAAAATCAAAATCGAGTGTCGTGCTTTTCTTTTTCCGAACTGTGGAAATAAAAGCGTTGGTTATTGCCCTCAGTGTGTGGCTTGTAAGCCTTCCTTCGCACTCACTTGAACTCAAAATTCCATAGCATGGGGCAGACTTTGATGATACAAATGAAAGGGGGCCGGCATGCAAATGGAAGTCAAGACATGATCCGCACGACCGCGACGAGTACACATCGGAAAAATCTTTTTACTAGTATATTGCAGACGTGTGGTTAAAGGCTAAAGATCGGAATCAAAATTTTATTGATAGGTTTTATATATAAAATTGTGTTTAATTTCTATATATTATTTTTATATTTTTATTCAATTATATATTGATATATTAGTAAAAGGGAATTCAATTTCTATACATAATTTTTATATTTTCATTCAATTATATATTGACACAATAGTAAAAGGGTTAAATTTTACGCTCATAATTTGAAAAGTTATGTAAATAGAGTGATTTGATTAGATAACTGTGTAAAAGAACTTTACACTGTAAATTCTAAAAAAAAAATTATCTTTCAATCAAATATATTCTAAGAAATACTTAGCTCCAAGTGTAAATCTATTTTTTTTCTCACACTAAATTATGACCACTAAATTTTTTAAAATACAAAGTTAGAGATTATGGGTGTGTTTGAAATGTTGTATTAAGCATGATAGTATAAGCTTATACTATACATTATACCATTATACGTTGTTTGGTGTAGACGACGTATTGTATAAGCTTATACATTATAACCTCTTATACGTTAAAATGCTAAATAACTTAATATAGTATGAGAGGGTATTAGGCCTTATTAGCTTTTAACATATAAGGTTACTTTTATTTTTTAATATTTTATTAAAATAAAATAATTCTTAAATAAATAATAATAATAAATAAATATTGTTAATAAATAATATATAATATCAATCTAGCTATATACAATAAAAATAAAAAATTAATTATAATTAATAAATATTAAATAAAACAAAACATTAAATATTAAATAGAAATAAATATTTAAAATAAATAATAAATAATATGTAATATATAAAAGTAAGGATGAATAATAAAAATAATTTGAGTTAATATTTATTTTAAAATTAAAATTAAAATTAAAATTAAAATAATTATAATTAAAAATATAAAACATTAAAAATATGTAAAAGAGTTCATATTTATATAATTTATTGAAATAATAAATAATTATAAAATATTGAAATAATAATAATATTTAAAATAAATTAAATTTTAAATAATAAATATTTATATAAATATGATATTTAAAAATTATATTTAAATTGTTAATAAAAAAATTTATTTTATTTAATATTTAATTAAAATATTAGAATTATTTGTAAATAAATGGTAATATTATAAAATATAAAATATAATATTTTATACAATATTACACTAAGCACTTTATAGTATTAAAAGTTTATTAGATCTTATACTATCAAGTCTTATCTTATCAAATCTTATCCTATTAGCTTATCTATTGTCAAATGGGCCCTATGCAATGAATATGAACAATGGAGGAAGATAATTTGCTCCATGAACTCCAGAAGAATCATTTGTAGATACACCTCATTTTGGGAAACAACACTATATATTATTGATATCAAATCCACACAATCATTTAATATTTTTCTGAGAATAAAACTAAAGTTGCAACACAGTAGTAACTAAGAGCAAAAGTTGTCTTAAACGATGAAATTCATTTGATTCAACTCTTAAGTAATACACGATGGTGGTGAAGCCTTTTATAGGCATAAATACGAATCAAAACAAAAGAGCATCAACTACCTAATTTAATGCCAAACCAAACCAATCATGGCAAACATGACATGAAATTTCATAAATGATAGTGAAGAAAATGTGGCTACTACATGTTGGTCTAAGTACAAGATGACTAATTTTTCAACTTAGATATGCTTGGCATTTATTCCATAAAGAAGAAATATTGATGCTTGGTTAAATAACTATCATTGCCTCCCTTAAACTAAGCATTTTAAATTAATCATTCCAAGCATTTTTTTCAATTGGCCGAATAATTCACTCTTCAAAGGTTTTGTAAAAATATCAGTAACTTGTTCTTCAATGTGATAGTAATCACGCAACACTTCTTTCTCAGCCACCAATTCTCAAATCTTATGGAATCAAATATCAATATGCTTGAATCTTCCATGAAACACTAGATTTTTATAAAATGAAATAGCAAATTTGTTGTCACAAAATATTGTTGTGAGAGTATTTTGCTTCTACTTTAATGCTTTAAGAATTCTTCTAAGTCATACTACTTATGTAGCAACAATTGGTTATTTCTTTGAAGACTAAGATACTACGTAAAAGATGAAAAATATATCCTGAAATACTTTTCTTATTTTATGTCACATGCCCAATCACTATCTGTATATCCAATGAGTCTCACATCGTTAGTATCACCATAAAAAATTTCATCAGTCATAGTACCTTTGATTTAGTGAATAATTCTTTTATCTACTTGCAAATGATAGGTGCATGGTTCCTCCATGACCATGAACCTACTCAATAATTCAACTTCAAAAACTATGTCTAATCTGTTAAGTCAAATATTTCAAACTTCCAATCCAGCTTTTGTAATAGGTAGGATCCATAGCTTTTCCTTAATTTTACCTTATCAATTTCAGCTTCTTCAACTGGAGTGGAGACTGGCTTTGAATTCTCCATCAAAACTTCTTCAAAATATCATTAGCATATTTCTTTTGAAAAATAAAATGTCATGATCCTGGTGAACTACTTCAATGTCTAGAAATTGTAAGACATTAGACTCAAACCTCTCATTTTAAAATATTTCACCATGTCGTCCTTGAATTCTAAAATCAACTTCAAATTATTTCCAGTAAAAATCAAATCATCAATATAAAGGCACATAATGAGAATATCACCAGACTCAACAGTTTAATGTACAAAATATGTTCAAATGGGCATCTTTGAAAACCATTCTCAATGAAATGAGAATCAATCTTCTTATACCATGTCTTGGCCCTTTTTCAAACTGTTTAGTGCCTTCTTTAACCTATATACTTTATCTTCTTCTCCAGATATCACATAACCTAGGTTGCACAACATATAATTCTTCCTCTAAAGTACCATTCCAAAAAGTAGACTTGATATCTATTTGATATATCTTCCACTTATTTTGATCAAAAAGTTGAAATAATCATCCAAATTGTATCAAGTCTAGTAATAGGGCCAAATATCTCAAAGTAATCAATACTTGCTTTTGCTTGTATCCCTTTGCAACCAATCTTGTTTTGAAGTGATCAATCTCACCATTTAGCTCATACTTTGTCTTATATACCCAATTCACTCCTATTGGCTTCTTATCTATAGGAAAATCTTTTAGCAACCAGGTATCATTTTTCTCAATTGTAAAAATTTCTTCATCCATTGGTTTTCTCCAATTCTTGTCAGTGGAAGCTAATTCTTCAAAGCTTACTGGTTCACAATATACAAATAAAGCAAAATTGATAATCTCTTCATCAAATAAATCATTATCATTATCGTCAACATAATTCTCCAATCTTGCTGGTAATTGATGATTCATCTAAGGTTGACTTGATGATTCTGGTTGAGTTGATGTGCTGCATGTACATTTTCTTCATAACTGCGGAATCACCACGGTCTCTCAGTTTTGGAAAACCAGTCCCACATTGCTTCTTCATCAATAGTCATATATCGACTAATGATCGCCTTCTTTGTATTTGGATTATATGACTTATATGCTTTGGAGTTCATGTTGTAACCATTGAAAACACACTTCTCACCTTTGTCATTCAATTTCTTCCTTAGGTGTTTTGATACATAAGCATATGCAATATACCCAAAAACTTTTAGACGATGAATTGAATGTCTTCTTCAACTTCAAGCTTCTCAGGAATCTTATTAACACTCCTTATTGTGAGCACCTGTCAAAATATACACGGAGCCTCTCCTCCAATTCCTTAGGCAACTGTTGAACCGCAACATGCATTTCACCATATCCATGATTGTCATGTTCTTCCTTTCAGTAACTCCATTCTGTTGAAGAGTGCATCTGGTTGTTAATTAATGTTGAATCCCATGTTGCTCAAAGAAATTTGCACAACAAGATATTCTTATCCTCTGTCTATTCTTCGAATCTTGATTCTATAGCTATTTTGATTCTCCACAAATGCCTTAAATGACTTGAAGACATCACAAGCTTCTAATTTCTTCTTCAAAAAATACACCCAAGTCTTTTTGCTAAATTCATTAATAAAAGTAATGAAATAATTGCTTCCACTATGTGATAGGACATCAACAGTGCATAGCTTTGAATACACAATCTACAACAACGTTTTTCCTCCCTAAGATTTTTCAATAAAAAATGATTCTGTGTGCTTTTTTCCCAATTGACAAGTCTCACAAATATAATTAGAAATTTGCATAACTTGCAAACCAGAGATAAGTTTTTTTCTTGACAAATAACTTCATCCAAGAAAATGATAATGTCCAAAGTGCATGTGCCAGCAAGTTGTCATAAGATATCATTGAACTTAAGCAAAAAAATTTCATGTTGAATTTTCAATAGGAAGAGTTAATTTTATGTCATTTTTACCATGGCTATAAATCTTCCATTCTTGTCAAATATTGTGCAGCATCCTTGATAAATTTGAATATTATAGCCTCTTTCACAATTGTCCCAAACTCAACAAATTGTGATGAAGGCCCACATCATAAATTACACCATAAATGAAATTGTGAGAACCATCTTTCAATTTTACTTTTATCTAACATTTTCCTAAAATCAGAATATTTGATTTGTTGTCAAATTCCACAGATGATTTTACACTTTCATCTGGTAAAGAAAATAACTCTTTTTTGACACACATGTGATTGCTACAACTAGTATCTAAATACCACATATTTTCTTTCACATCAAAAGACTTGCAAATAATAGGCTTTGTGAATTAGAATTCTCACTAATATCTTGACACTAGTTTTCGACAACATTTACTTGAGTACTGTTGCTTTGATTCATTGGTCTAAATCTACAATTTGCAGCTTCTTGCCAAACTTTCTACAATGAAAACAATTAAAATTTGCTCTTTCTTGATAAAATTTTGAAATACATGAGGTCCACATGTCTCTAAATAAGTCTAATACAACCTTAAGGTCTCTCGGACCTACCGTGTTGCCGATAAAGCTTGGATGCAAAAGTTAGCACGAAATCCAACTGGCCTATTTGTCACCGCTATAGCGATACCACTCGATGCCAACACAGTACGAAATGACGTAATTTCATTTAATGAGATCCCCAACCTTATAAATACCTTTCTATTCGTGGTTTCCCCTATTTTTGAGAACCCTAGCATTTCAACACTCTTTCCCTTCCATTCTCAACCCCACTGAATCTTACCTCCTCCACGCTTCAAGGTGAGAGATTTGTGATAGATTATGCCCTCTTTCTCCCTATTCTTTCATGTTCTTATGTTGGGTGTTATTATTTCTCATTGTTGTCAAGTAGGGTACCCTCCAATATTCTTAGAGTAGATTTAGAGTTGCGTCAAAGTTATCCTAGATCATTCATTGATTTTGTTGCTTCTATGGCAGACATTGGTGTTATCCTCGCTCCAGGAGCTCTAGGTGTTGGCACTTCACATTCCACCCCTACAAGTGAGTGGGTTTGACCCTATGACCTTATTTTGGTCACTAGAACTATATTTTTAGCAATCACGAGTATCTAGAAAGTTAAAACTTGAGCTTTGACATGATATAAAATTTAGGTGTTTTACAAAGATTTGAAAATACATTTTAGAGATATTCATGAAAATTATTGATTTTCAAAGAATATATGGGACCATTTTTGGATTCAAATTGTTTAGATATGATTTGTTCATAATCCAAAATTTGATTTATGATGATAATGGCTAGCATAACTTGACGGAAAATGTAGAAAAGTGTTTATACGTGATGATGATGTATTGTTGAATCTAGATTATTAGAATCCCTTTTTAAATCATAGCGTAATTTTAGAATAGGGAGTTACCATGAGAAATAGAGCTGTGAGTTAATGATAATTAACTTAAATGGTTAACCTTCGTATATAAGTTGCCCACAAGGGCAAATTGTCACGACCCAGAAATCGCGGGCACATAAGGGATATTGTCCCTTATGGAAGCCTTTTGGAATTAATTTCTGTACCCAGTATACACGTGTCAGGAGAAGTTCTGCGGCTTAGGGTCTCAGGACCCATCAGGTTCTGAACTCCACTAAGTTGGACCCTACACCTCCTTAGAGGGCTATATGTTAGAGTGACATTCTTGAGATCAAAAGTCCTGGTAATTGTTCCTAGAGGGGAAATGAGTTGAAGAGTGATTTTTAATTAATTTTGTAAAACATTTAAACGTTTCGTTTTGAGCCCTTAAGTTTAAAGAATGAAAACTTCCAGATTTGAATTAAAATCCAAAATTTGGATTTTGAATGGTTAGGATTTTGATTTTTTTTTATATTTTATTTGAATCCAAATGGGAGGTATTTCGTTATTTACATTTATGTTTTAAAGTTAATGGAAAGTAGAATAAATGATTAACTTAAAAGTAAGAAATGTAAATAAATGAGTCCTGAGGCAATCTTAATACCAAATGACAGAAACCTATTGATATGGGGGTTGTTATCACGTTATGGCAGTCAGGGATGAATTTTCAAGTGTTAAGTGGTTTGGAGACCGCGTCAGGACGCTATAACGATCATAAGTGCACGGTGACAGGGGCACGATACGCCTAACCGCTATAGCAATCCCCTGGAGCTTGAACGGTACTAAAAAACGATGCCATTTCATTTTTTACCCCTTTTAAATCCCAAATCGGCTCCCCCCCATTTGGAAGTAGAAGCTGGCCAGAACCCTCCCTCTCCATTTTCTCTTCTTCCTCAATCCTATGCCAATCTAGCTCCCCCAAATCATCAAGGTATGTTTATGTTGTTAGATTTTGTCTTCATTCTCTCTATTCCTTCATAATCTTGGATTGGGTTTGGTTATTTTTCTCATAGTTGTCAAGTGGAGATACTCCCAAAGTTGTTGGTGTATGTTTAGGGTAATCTAGAGCTTTCCATAGGATGTTTATAAGTTTTGTTGATTCAATGGCAGACATTGGTGCTATTCCTCCTTCCAAGGTTCTGAGAGTTGTTCCCTCACGTCCTCCCTCCAGGTGAGTAGGTTTGATCTTATAACCTTAGTTTCATCATTATAAATATTTTCCTTACATGATAATTGTTAAATATAAAATTTGAAACAAGAAAAAGTATAAATATGATTTTACATGAATATGTCAAGGTAGAAAATTATGATTTATGATGATAGCATGAAAGAATGAGTTTTAGAAAATCATGGGACTATGATTGCTATGTTGTGTGTATGGAAAATGTTTTATATGCTAAAGAAATGGTTGTTGTAAGAATATGTGATTTTATTTAGTTGCTATTTTAACAAATATGTTTTAAGAGTTATGATATCATTACGTGTATACTTTAGATTTTGGATTTCAGAAAGCTTTTAGAACGTTAAGTTGATTTATTATAAAATTTATATGAAAGAGTTTTGAGCCTAAAATAGAGTATGAAACGAGTTTTAGAGAAAAAAAATTCAGCTATTATGATTATGATCCCAAGTGTTTGAACTATGATTTTAGATTTATCAAGTATATGAAAAGATATGTTAGCTTAAGATATGCATTTGAAAACATAGTTTATGGTACTAAGAGGTACGAATTTAGCGATTCGTATCAATTCCAGATACATATTTGTGGGCTTAAAATCGGACGCCTAAGCGGGTGATCCCTTAGGCACAATTTTCATAGCCACAATTATGCTAAAGTCAGATTGCTAAGATTGTTTAAGTCCATAACCCGTGTACTAAGTATTTATGGGGCTCTACTTCGCAAGGGACAGTACCCATCTTTCACATTTAGGACCCTTTTCGTTAGAGTACCCATCCTTCATCATTTATGGGGCTTTACTTCGGAGTTAGAGTACCCATCTTTTAGCATTTAGGGCTCTACTTCGCCAGGGATAGAATACCCATCATTCAACATTTAGGGATCTGCTTCTGTCAGGGACAAAGTATCTGTAACACCTCACTAAGCTCTAATTCTTCCGCCTTAAGTTTTAATATTATTATTATTTTAAACAATAATTAGCTAACATAATATTATTATCCTGTAATCTGAAATTTTACGAGAACTTTTTTTTTTAAAACCTATGATTATTTCTAATTTATAATTCTATTCTGGAATAATATATACCAACTGTAAATCATGCATCTGGTAGATTCCAGGAAAGAGAGGTGGGTCACAATGGACACGCTTAAATACCAAGTCTTTCCTAGCCAGAACCTTTCCAAATCACACTTTTAGTAATACACTTTCTTCAGCAACCCAAAGGTAATTTTTAAATGACAAAGAATATTTCTTTTCTAATATATTACTACTATTTGTTAATCAGTAGTTCCCAGTTTAGACAACCATCATCTATAAAAACATACTTCACTACTAACATCAATCCATAGGATATAATACATATTACACATTCAAGATACATTACGGAAAACTTTAATATAACAATATAACATAACCAAAGTCTGGTAACAGATAGTAAAGATTCTATCTAGCACACATAATAGAATCTGATTATTTAGAAACTAAGTCCAAGGCTACATCCATTTCACTGTTGATGACAATCCATGCTATCTGGAAACATCAAAGAAAGGGGTGAGAGAAGTCTCCAGGGGTGATGTTTTCAGGGAGTCCATTTCATCCCAAAAATACTAAGAATAACACGGAAGTAGTAGATGCAATCTTTTATATTAACTCAAATTATATTTTACTAATGTCAAGTAAGATAGAAGTGCACAATATCAATTATAATAAAAGTTCAATAAAAGAAGTGTAGTAAATAATCATGAGTGCACTGTAAGCTCCCTTTTATAGTATCATGTTCTCTTCAAATGATTATAGTCTGCAAGGTTTACTTCATATTGGATCTGAGAGCTCTCATTGCTAGGCGTCAGCAGTAATGAATACCAAGTCTTTGTCGCTAGCATGGCGGGCCCAAGGTATCACTATAACGTACATCAAGTCTTGGTCGCTAGGCGGCAGGAGATGTCGTTTAGCAACTCAAGACTAAATGTACACCAAGTCCTTATCCCTACAAGGTGGGGCCGAAGTATCACTTATTTATGTATTCATTTTACATAGTGCATACAATATACATAAAAAATGAAAATTACATAAAGTTTACATGATTTCTTTCATATTTACATATAGACCACAAGATTTTTCATATTTACACATAAAGTCCAAACAACATAGGATTCCTAAAATACTCATAAAACCCATATTTCTTACAATTATTATTGAAGCACCAAATCACACTATTTTTATAAATTCATTTCCTTTATAATAAAATATACTTAACTTAGTTTTTAATCATATAATAATTTATTTTCAAGTAATAATATGTTTAATTCCATAAGCCTAAATACACCCAAAATTATTTCCAATCTATCTTTAGAAAATATGTAGGTAAATTACCTTTACATGTTCAATATAAGTAAAAAATATTTTTATCGATATAAAGATATAATTATAGGGTAAATAAAAGAGTAATAAAATCTAAGAAATATTTAAAAATAAATAATTGAAATTATACCCAAACTTTAAGAAATCACTTCAAGCATGAATCTAGTTAGTTTATATGTCATATTCCTAATGGGACCTTAACTTAAATCTTTGTAAATAATATTTCTTAATGTTAATAAATTTATATTCAAGTCAAATATTTATAATCCAAGGTCCATAGTCCAAGATAAACATAACACATAAACTAAGCTAAATATTACATGCTCAAAGGTTTAAAATCCATTCATTATAATGAATTAAATACAACACTTTTTATGAACCAAAAATATTTTATGATCAAATACATAATGAGGTCAAAATCAAGCTATATTACCTTAAAATTTCACAACTTGTGCACAAAACTTTATTAAATGAAAATACATGATTCAACAAATTTAGACAATATTGAAATATTTGAAGAAAGCATAATCAAAATTTAAATGATCTTTAATCATACTTTTCAACCATATAAGTAAACAAATAAATATATATCATATACACATAGATTAAGTATTTTATGTCACAATCTTTAAATCATTCAAACATATTAAAACCATAAACACAAACTTTGAGTATCATAACAACATCATATATGAAAATCATGCATGAAGCTTATTAGTGAAAGAAAAACCCCTACTTGTTCTTGGAGCTTTAGAAACTTAGCAACACCCACGCTAGACCAGCAACTTCTTCAACTTTTCTAAACCTTCTCTAAGGGCTATAATTCATGTATAAAGGCTGGGAAGTGTTGAAGTTAGATGGTGATAAGAAGAGGTGATAATTTGGAGGTGATTTGCTAAAAATTTGTAAATATTTTTGTGTGAAAATAAAGAAAATGAAGAGAGAAATGATGGCTATGAGTGTTGATAGATTTTGGGCAAGAAGAATGAAGTGTGGAGTGATGTTTAGAGGGGTGCTATTTATAGAAAAAGTTTAGGATTAAAATATTACTAATTTCATAATTTATTTATCATATTTGATTAGTTAAATATTAAAACTAACACTAAATAATTTAATAAATTCTCAATTATCATTTAAAGACATACTAAAATGTTAATGAAATGATTTAAATTCATTTACTAAATTTTAATATATTTAAATATAATTTAATAATTAATTATTCAAAATAAGGTAAATTTGCTTATACTAGTTCATCTTAATTAAGTTAATTAATTAGTAAATGACTTATTTTTTTATTCAAACATCATAATAAGATTATTAGAGATATAATACAAGTATTCACGAAATTTATATAATTTTCTATAATTATTTATATTTTATTTGATATTTTACACTATTCCTAGTTTTATTAAGAATTAATTATTAATTAACTAATAATTTATTTAAATATTATTTTTTTTCTTCTTTGGCAGCCTATAGGTTTGAAAAACATGTCTAATAGAGTTATAGAGGGTGGAAAGTTGTCTTGAATGATTAATATATGAAAATGACAAATTTTGCATATTTATCTTAAAGTTATATATACTAAATAATTCATAAAATCATCATAAAAATTGATTTTCCTTAATATATTGTTAAGAACATGTTTTTACCTTATTTATAAGTTATCTATAATTTTCATGAAATTTTTTCTATAATTTTTAGTATTTTTAATATATCTTTACCTTAATTAGGTCTAATTTGAGCTAATTAAAATAATTAATTATCTATAAATAAAATATATAAATTTTATATAGCAGCCCATGTGAATTTTGAGCTGCCTAACATGATAGGAGACAAGTTCATCTTTGTTGAAATTTTTAGTCAAAGTTTGGTTGGTTGTTGAATAATTATAATATGAAAGTTTGACCATTTAATTTTATTTTCCAAATATTTTTTTTCTTTCATGTGGCTGATCTAGGTGTTAATTAATTGGTTTAGTATTATCAGAAAGATAAATCAAGGTTTAGGAAAATTTATCTTAAATTTTAAGTGATTATTTAGGTAATTTAAGTTTTAATTAAGTCAAAATTAATTAATTAAAGATCAATATCATTTTTAACACTATCCATAGCCTAATGGAGAGACCTATTTCATGGTCCTCCTTATTTAATATCATAACTTAGTTAAAAAACTTTTTACAAGACTTAGAGTTATTTTCTAGGATTTTCAGAGTTTATTTTATACTCCATAATAGGTTATTTTTGTGCAATTATGCTAATATTATACAAAATTACTTAATATTGATATTTATGATCAAATTTATGTTTAAGGTATATTTATAATTTTTTATCATTTTTTTAATAATTTAATGACACTCTAAGTTTTTCTAATGTTTCTGTTAGCTTTTTCTAGCTAATTATGTTATAAGTTTATTTTCTATCCTCTAGTGACATTTTTGTAATTTCAATAAAATCCAATGGAATAATTAAAATTTTACATTTTGGTGCTAAGTTTCAGATTGTACAACTATTAAGTTTTGTAATATTTTAATTATACATTTTTTTTCAATAATTATGCTTAAATATTTCTTGCTTAAACAAAATCCTCATACTTTCAAAATAAAATGTTATAACAAAGTAACACTATATTAAGAAAAATTTGGGATGTTACAGTATCCATCTTTCAACATTGTTGTTTTTATTTATTTTCAGTTAAGTTATGTATGATGAATAGTAGTAAACAGTCATGGTAGCAATCTCAAGAAACGGAACCTAGTTAGGTGCAGTTGTTGACAAGGACTAGTATGATTTCGCAGATGTTCTAGTTCGCTAAGTACCATTTCAGTTATTATATTTATGTTTTCATGCAGATATGAATGATGCTTTAGAGTTTGTGTATTATTTTTCATTAGTATTATTATCGTCATGTTTTTATCATTATTGTCCCATGAAGAGGATACAGGTAAGAAATTCACTATCATTTAGATGAAACTCATCCCTCTCCTTTCTTCCATTATAGGTATAGTAGCGATTATAGGTCTTTTCCCAATCATCTTCTCTCCAGGAGTAGAGGTATCAATTGGTGAGCTTCACTTTGGAGTGAAGTGCCTTTGTGTTGTCCTTAAAGTCTTAATTGTGATGTCCAACCATATAGATGTGTTACATTTTGTTTTACCTTGAATTAGATTATATTGTATATGCATAATCATAGTTTTCATGGTTTTTAAATCTCTACAAAGAGTAATTCAATTTATGTTGTATTATGACCATAGATTCAAAGTTTGATTATGAAACTAAATATGATGATTTAGACTTCAAAAAGAAAATGATTTATGTTAGATGTAAAATTATGTGAGAAAATGGGTTTTTGTGAATTAAGTTATGCATATAGAGACGCTCAGAGGTTACAAGCTTACGTAAGAATGAGATTTCTCACGTGCCACGTTCCCAAATCGGGTCATGACAATTTCACACAATCATGTGTAGTAAATTACTAAATTACTATAACAAATCATAAAAATAAATAATTAATTAAATAAATAAAATTCCTTAAAACTTTTTGAAAACTTTATTCATAAAATACATAAAAATATTTAGTTATTTCAAATCGTTCTAAAATTCATAATTGAAATAGGCAATCTTAAATCATGTTCCTGAAATAAATTATATAAAATATCATTATGATAAAATAATATAATCTTAAAATAATCATTCATGGTAAATGATATTCGAGGACCTTGCTTGCACACTCCTGGAGCACTATATTTTACCATGATCCTATTTCAAACTTCACTATAGAGTGAAGATCACCACTAGAACAATTGCAAAGCCATTGAGGTTGGGTTTGAATGGTAACTGGATCTACAATTGAAACTTAAGGGAGAGAAAAAGAAGAGTGAGTTCATCAAAACTGATGATAAATAGTAACCCACAACTCACATAGGACAACAAGAAACTACGTAATAATAATAATACATACAATATGGACATGCAAATAATTATATAATAAAATAATAATGTTTATAGACATTCAATTCGATTCCTGTCTTAACTAAATAAAATCTAACTTAAAGGAAATTAATTTAAAACTGAATTCATATTCAATAAGCATTCACTTGTATTATAAACATTTACTTATGGGTATGTCCTCTTAAGGACCGTATTCTGTGATATATCTAAATCATAAATAACAATACTCTAAACATGATGAATATATATATATATATAACACACACGCACACGCACACAAGAAATGATAATAGTTGCCCGTAAATAACCCTGTTCTCTTTGGGCACCTTACTAGCTCCCAAACTTCTTTGGTTTTTGAAAAGTCTCCATGGCCGCTTGACATATCGCCTCTATGGCAGCCAGGTATGCCAAGGTTAAAGTCTTATAGGATTACCTCCATTGTCGCTTGGTATACCGCCTCCTTGGCAGCTAAGTATATCAAGGTTAACATCTGATAAGACTTTCCATGGGCCGGTATACGCTTCCTTGGCATCTAGGTGTACCAAGGTTAACGACTTTTCTAAAATATGTTGTAATTCTACTATCCTGATCTCAACATACATAAACTAACTAAATCAACAATAAATTCAAACACTACAACTTATTCCTTGTATTCTGCTTGCTACTAATGAAATAACAATTTAGATATTAAGTATTACATCGTAGAAACTATTTGTGCCATACTGCCTACTAAAACACTTGCAAATTAATAGCAATACTAATAACAATAATAACAATTTAACTGTGAAACTTTAATTATTATTTACCTATTAATTATCATTCACCTATTTATTTATTACCAAGAAAATATTGAGTTCTCTCATACTATATGAATAAATTAATCTTAGAAACTAATGATAGTTAACTAATATCCATAAAACTAGCTAATCTTGCTACATGAACACTTCTTATACTTTAATAATTGATTCATAATTTAGTCATAGAAGCCAAAAAACTATTAATTAATTTTTGTTAATTGACTATGTCATATCATGTTACCTAATAACTATTAATTAAACTTTAATTGTTACTTTGGTTATTCTTATTATTCTGGTTGTTATTCCTACAATAAATAATAAGTATATATTAATCTATTTATATAACTTAGTTATTAACTACTCTCCATTAACTCGCTAAATATTACCATGCTAAATATTACTATTTCATATTTTAATTGGACACTTTACTAATTTTTAATTGAGTTCTAATATCAGGATGGGCTTTACATGTATAATTAAAATTTGCACAACATTATATCTTTCTTGCTATTATAACTGCTATCCATATGGTAACTATTAAATAGTTATGAAGTGTTTTATCTCCTTAACTATTTTATAGTAACTAGCTAAGTTATATTGTACTAAATAATTAATAATATTATTTTCTAATATTCATATAAAATATTCTATGGTGACTTACCTGCTATTCATATTTGAGAATTAAATAATATTTTTAACTGTGAAATTATGATCATTTTCAACCTATTTTTTGATGAAAAGATTCATATCATGCCACATAAAATCATATATATTCCTAAATTATAATATAACTTGAATTGGTGACACCTACTGAGAATCATGCAACAAACAATGGTCCCATGAATTTTCCAAAATAAGATTTTCATGATAATAACGATAATAATCAATTTATAAAATATTTTTAATGGCTAAAATATTACCATGAACAACTACCCATTAACCATTCGTTGTTGGGAGTACCTGACCACTACCTATATAATCCTGGGAAACTAGAATAACATTTTAACTGTCATATAATTATAGACAAGAATCAGGAATGATTGGATATTGAATGAGAAAGAAAAATATATCACAATAGCCTAAAGATTAACCAAACACATAAGATAAGAGCACTTACTGGAAGAGATTAATAGGAGAAGATGGAGAGAAATCCTTTTTTCTCTAGGAAAAAATTCTTAGGCGGCTAGGATTTTAGAAAAATATTTAGGAGTATTATAATGTGCTAAATATATGTCAAGGATATAAAAATATAACCCCATGCAGCCCTTTTTGTGCCTGCCCCACGCTAGCGCCGCACAACCGCGTTCCTGGCTTGGCTATCAGGTGCGTGAGATTTCATTATATATATAAATTGGTGATTTTGCTTTTAAAACAAACCCATAAGCCACAGGTGGCTAATGTTGATAAAACCTTGATAACAATAATAACAAAGTTGGCTTTTCAATTCAAACTCAGCACAAGTTGGCTTTTGGAAAATAATAATAAAATAATAAAAGTAGTAGTAATAATAATAATAATAATAATAATTTACATGATGAACATATTTTGCACTTAATTCTAATAATTATATTAATAACTTCTTAAAAAAATCTAATAATTCTATATAAAATAATATCTAACAAATTGTTTATGTAATATAAATAATATCTAATATTTTCCTGAGCTTAGGCTTAATCTTTTACAATTATACTTACTCAAATTAATCCCTAAAGGCGGTTCACGAGATTAAAATTTTAAAAGGTACTCTTATTCACGAAGGACTGGGCGCCTTACATGATGTGAAGGATTTTCTCAACCACCTTGCCGTCTTCTATATTTTCTCCATATACTTTCATCTTATTGACAAGGTCAGTCACACAAGAAAATATTGTTCAACGTTCTGAGCTAGACATTTTATACCTTTCATATTCTCTATAAGAATGAGTTTGGATTTTTGCGTCTTTTCTACACCTTCGTAGACATCTTTAGAGTATCCCATACTTTTTGACAGTTTGGCATTAGCAATTTTGTCAAACATGAATAATCCGCTCCTTGATGGATTTGTGACAAAGGGGCGAGCCAGGAATTTTGGGAGGGGGTCAAATTAATTAATATAAATAAAATAAAATAAAATAAATTATCATGTAGAAAGTATAAAATGAGTCATAATATTGTTTGTTTCATCCAAGTTATTAGCAAATTCAGTTTATTTCACCATCTATTCTCTCTATTAACAAATGAGTTAATAGTTTTCTTCTTCTCTTAAGCTCAATAAAAAAAAGTTAATAAGATAAATATCTTAAAAAATATATTATAAAGGCATTTATATATTTCATACTTCCATATCATGCATATAACTATACTGAGATACTTTTATTATTTGTTATGTATACTACCCCATCCATTTGATTTTTCAAGGAACCTAATTTGTCTAAAACGACCATTGCTATAGAATGGAAATAGTATGTATAAAGGTCATTGACTTTTTTGAAGGGGCCATAAAAAAAATACAAAATTTGGAGGAGGCCACCTGGCTTGGTCCTTACGGGGATAGCACTAATTGATCTCTCATTTGAATTGTTTGATTTGCTTCTTCTTGAATGTCTAGTTCAACAAAGCTTCAAATATTCCAGACTTTTAAATAGGTGCACATTAAAGTTTCCCAATAATTGTAATCAAGTTTCCCATATAATTTGAGATCGGACCAAATAATATTATAATTGTTTGCCATACTAATTTCTAGAAAAATCAACTGTATAAGATAATTCTTTGTTCCTCATGAATTTTCAGAAGAAAAAAATTGGTGTTGAATTTAACAACTCTAATACTAATATGATATTAGATTCATATAATCACTCAATATTTTCTCTCTGAAGATAAAACTAAAGCTTCAACACACTAGTAACTAAGAGGAAAAGTTTTCTTAAACACTGAAATTCATTTAATTCAACTCCTAAGTAATACACGATGGTGGTGAAGCCTTTTATAGACATAAATACACAAAAAAAAAAAAAAAACAAAAGAGCATCAACGACCTAATTTAATGCCAAACCAAGCATAGCAAACATGATATGAAATTTCATAAATGAAAGCGAAGAAAATGCGACTGCTATATGTTGGTTTAAGTATAGAATGACTAATTTTTCAACTTATTCCATAAAAAGAGAAATATTGGTGCTTGGTTTAATAACTGTCAATTAGCATAGTAATATGAAGATTCACAACATCATAAATGTAAATAAATTATGTTCATTCGAACATCATCAGTCATCCGCGACAAAAACCCTGCAACAACATCTTAGTCCCAAGACCCAATTTCATAGTCTCATTAGGCATTGGTGAAATCACCCTTGCATTTACATTCATCACGTCTTACTTCCTTGCATACACAATATACACACACACAAGCCTCCTTCGGGCGAATGGCATTCCAACACGTGTACCACGAATCCGTCCGCACCGTGTTCCCCCGCTCACACACGATCAGGTTCCCCGCCACCACCGGCACCTTTCAGTTGCTGATGTTGTTCGTTAATAAGGCGTTGGGAAGGGCTCCTCCAGAACCCAGTTCCGTTGAACTGGGCCCACATCTCCTCTTCGAGCCCAACAACCTCCTCCGATTTTTCCGCCGCATCTTCCGCCAGATGCTCCTCGAGGAGCGTGGGTCCCACCTTCCTCTCAACGACGCCGTTTTGCCTCTCCTGCACTTGCACCTGCTTCCTCTGAAGGAGAAGCGCGTCGCTCTTCCTTGCTTTCTTCTTCTGCCTGTTGCGCCGCCGCTCCTTCTTGTCCATCGCCTTCTTCACCAGCCCCGCCGGAACCTTGTACGCCGCAAGAACCAGCAGGTCCATCACCGCGCACGGCACGCAGCAGACCACCGCCGCACACTCCGCCGTCGCTCCGCCGGCAACCTCGCGCTTTCGATGCCTCTCTCTCGGCGGCGGCGCCGTGTTGCGGCGGTTCGCCGGGAAGGTTTGCTGGTGGAGGCTCATTGAGAGGAGGAGAAGGAGGGTTTTCTTTTTCTTGTGTTTTTTACGCCATTGTTAAGAAAATGGAAATTTTTTTTCGCCCGGAAAATGTTGAAAGGGAAAACGGATTTTTTTATTTTTTTTATTTTTTATTTTTAAATCGGAACGGTCGTGTTGTGGATAAACGGGGAGCTTAAAAGAAGGGATTTTATTTATGGAGTGAATGTGGTGTCTTTGTTATCTGTCTTTTGTTTTGTTCGAATCAAGTAATTGTCTGTGAGTAGGATTACTACTATTCTTAGAGCCATCTGGTTTGATCTTTTGTCTTGTCGGAGGGTGAAGAAGTCAGTATAGCGTTCCATTTCTTTTGGTGATGACAAAGAGATTTTGTTTGGTGCTGACGATTGTGTTACATTCCATTTGGCACTCAGTTATGCACAGAAGTTGGAATATATGTTAAAAAGATATAATTTAAATGTGCTTTACAATATATGTACGAGAGGAATATAGTAATTCATGATAAACCTAGGATATGCAAATGATGATGATGATGATGATGATGATAAAAAATAAAATATCAATCATTAAATTACATAGTTTTATACTTGTCAAAATCTACATTCTTCATGAATAAATATGTGTTTGTTTCAAATTTTAAAAAAATTTATTACAAAACTTAAATATTAAATATAATTGAAAAAATTAAAACCACGAAGTGTGACGTGATAATACAATTTCGTCCTTTAATTATATGGTAGGCGATTTGATCTTTCACTCATGAGAATAAAACACATTTTATGACTAGTCATTTTTAGTTTCTACAAAAATGTTAAGAACTAATTTTTTTTTAGTTTCTAGCTATATCCAGTTATTTGTTTTAGATGAAAAAAGTGATTTCGAATCAAAATAATCTCAAATAAACTCACTTTAATCATATATTGCATTATCTACTGTAATCTTAGTATCTTACCAAAAGAGCTAAAAAATGTTCACCCAAAGAAAAAACAGAGCCAACAAATTATATAAAAAAAATAGAGAGAGCTCAAATAGAAAAACAGAACTATGATAATAGGCTTTGATTTGAATAAGCACCAACTAGGTAAATTAGTACAAGGGTGAGATGGGAATCAATAAGAATCACACAAGCTAAGTTCTTCTCAATGAGTAAAAAGTTACCAAAAAAAAATGGTCAATGTTGTTTTTCCAGAATGGACATTCAAAACATGCTATAATTAACAAAGTGGAGAATTAGTTACAGGAAGCAGTGGGTTTAGGTGGCATGGGAAATGCCTTCTAACAACAATTTTATCTCCAAAATAAATGCCCGTAGATTTTCCATGCCTTCTTTTATTCTCTCCAACATGCATGAATGAGACATTGAAGACATGATACTGTTCTTATTGTTGGCGGCAATGACTCTGGCTGTCTGTAATTCTTGGGCTCTTGCAAAGTCTACTTGCAATTCTTCCTCTAGAATCTTTATTTCAGCCTCCTTTAGATCATATTCAAACCAACAGTGCTGGAGTTCAATGATCATATGCCCTATTTCAGACACACCATTATCTCTGAACCCTAAGAGCATCTCTTTCTCATTCATGACCCGTTGAAAAGCAAGCTCCTTCTCCTCTGAGATCCTCAAACCGTGCTGAATTTCCAGTTGAACAGCTTGTATCTGGCTATCGACATTTGCCACCTTCTTGTTTAGATTTCCCAGTTCCTTTCTTGTGACCCCCAGTTTTTCCTGAGAAAGGTTCATCTCTGATTGCAGCTTGGTTTTTTCTTCCTCTAACTTCAGCAACTCAGTGGCTTTACCACTAAGATGCCAGTTTCTCAGTGAGGAATCTGTATTCTGCGTGTTATTGATCGCAAAGAGAACCTTTCGCCTTCTCGCTTGCGGTTCTCTTCCTCCAGTTTTGTTTTGATGCTTGCAATGTTTATCATTAGTTCAGCTTCACATTCTTGGTTCTTCTTTAGAGCATTCACCAACCCTGCTTTGGAAGCTTGAAGAGCAGCCAATGCTTCTTCTTTCGGTTAAGATGAGATGTCAAGTCGTTCACCCCTGCTCTTGCCCTTGCTTCCCGTTGCTCAAAGTAAGAAACTGATGAGGAAAAGTTTGATAATGAATATTTGAGCGCAGAGAACTTTTTATCAGCTAGTGTCCTTCTTTCTTGTGCTTCTGAAAGCAGAAGCTTCAAGGATTCAAAGTGCTGTCGCTTGACCTGAATATCATGTTCAATCACCTCAATTTCACTGGAGAGCTTATCAACCTCGACCACAGCTTTTTCAGCACAATCGAGTGAAGATAAATTTCTAATAGCATCTGAAACTTCTGAAATTTGTTCATCAACTCTTTCAAGCTTCTCTCTAGCACAATTTAGTTCCTCTGGTAACTTTGCTGCAGTGATATTTGATACCTCAATATCCATGTCAGAGCTGGCCTGAATATCAACCTCACTTTCCTCCTTTAAATGTTTTTCTTCTTGTCCATTATCCTCTAAGCACAAACCAGGCCCAGATATGGTAGCTTTGTCAACATACTCACTTTCACCTCGTTCCTGCACTTCATGGGAAGCAGTTTCTGCACTTGACAAGCTTTTCCCTCCATCAACTTCGACAAGCTTTTCTGGGCAGTCCATTTCCCCTTTGGTCTCAACTCTTTCATGTCTAGAGCATGCAAGAGTTCTTTTAAGGTCGTCCCTCTCCTGCATGGCTCTCTCATACAAAGTCATCAGCTTTTCATTTTCTTCATTCATTTCATTAAGCTGATGCTGAAGATTCTCAACCACTCTTTTCAATTCAGTCTCCTCTTCTCTTGTTTCAAGATCACAACTATTGTCAACCATTGAACCAATTTCTGGACCGTTCTCCCCTTTATCAACATTTCTACCGCCGCTGTTTTCAGCAGCAGCCTGTTCATACAATTCAATTAGTTTGCTGTTGTCCTCAATCAAGGCCTTAAGCTTTGCCCTGAGTTCATCGTTATCTTTTGACAGCACAATTGCCGTCTCGTGAGCCTCTGCTTCTCTTTGACTAGCTGCAGCAATTGCATCAACCATTGCTTTCAATTCCTGTTGGTCATTGATGTTAATGACAGGCATATCTGCTGTTGATGGAAGGTCCATTTGCTCCCTTCCTTCTTTAGTTGCTTGGGATTTCTCTTGTTCAAACTTTGCTGTCAAATAATCAACATGCCTGCAATATTATCTTTTGTAAATAAATTTCTAGCACCATCTTATCTTCAAGAGCAATAAAGAGGAATAAATATCATATGCAGAAACAATATATGGCGAGAATCACTTTTAGCAGCAAACTAAGTTCAAGTTAAAGTCACACTCATTGTGTGTGTGCGCGTGTGAGAGAGAGAGAGAACAGCACCTTTCCAATTTTTCTTTCTCTTGAAGGCAAACTTCTAGCTTCTTGCGAATTGTATCCATTTCAGCCTGGTTTTGTATAGCCTGTTATAGATAAAATTATTTTTAAGTCAGCAAGAACGCAACAGACAGTTCAACCAGAAGCAGAAAATTAAAATGAAGAAAACAATATAGTAAAAACAAAATCGGTCTGGACCTGAATGCGGAGAAATTCATTTTCCTCTCTAAGGGAAGACTGCCAACGTGATTTTGGACTTGGCTCCTGCAGACCAATATTAAGAATTTAATGAGTTATATTCATGAAAAATTATAAGTGCAAGCTTGAAAAAACTACAAACGACCAGGAAAAATAGCATGACTAAAGAGACAACACAATTTTTACATTTATCAAAGTAATTACAAGGCTTTCCTATTCAACTGCTGACAATATCTACTCACGGTTGTAAAAGATCCACACTTTGATAATGATAGGGGACTAAAATAGTCAAACCTAATAGGACTTGTTATTGGAAAAACTCTTAAGAATAAGGCAATGGGATTATCTAGATTTTTCTCGTGAAATGAGATGGGCCTTCATATTGGTCAGTTCTATTATAGACAAGCAAATAAAAAGTAGAAAATGATGGAGTAGAAGAAATAATATAAAAATATATACGGCCAAAACGGCTCTCTGTATTCTACCAGTGGAGCACCAATATCATTCTTCTTACATTTAAAGCATGCTTTAAAATTTGCGAGAAACTTCCCTTTTAAAGAGAGTCAAAATATGTACACCTACATTTAGGCTGCAAAGTTTAATTCAGCAAGATCTTATGACAGTACCAACAACTATATTAAATTGAAATTTTAACGAGTAATATAATAAATCTATACAGCAGTTCACTCATAATATATGTTAGTTTTGAAAATATGATGAATTGGAACGATCAAGATCTGATTCTAGCTTACATAAATTATTTGTTAGTGTCACTCACTGCTTTAAACCAGAACAAATACTGCATGACGTTATATTACCTGTTGGGAAATAAGATTTCCATCACCATGTACATCTTCCATCGCTGGGTCAGAATTTGTTTTCTACAACATTTGCAAATGACAAGGAGGTCAACATGAAAAGTTTGCAATCTCTTCTGGACAAAAGATAAAATCATGACAGTTAAAACAGTGAAAAATCTGAACCATTACCAGATCTGTTTCGTGCATAAATTTCCAATCTAGTGCCTCTAACAACTGCGCAGACAAGTGAAGCAAACAATCAAAATTGTGGGAGATTGACTAAAAAGTATAAACACTAAAAGAGTAAACAGTTATGAACTATTACAAAAACATCGTTCCCTACCTTGTCTTGCAGTACGATGATCTGTTCATTCATCAATTCACGTTCACCTTCCTCATAAAATGACTTCAACCTGTGTACAGTGTGTAGGAGAAGATATATATGTCAGCAACATCAAAATTTAGAAAAAGTTACAGGTAATCTAACAGTAATTTGATTGAGAACATGGACTGGTGTGTTTCTTTTGAAAAGACCTGGACACTACATTCTTCCTGATTAAAGCTCAAACATTGCGCATATCAGTGGATATATAATAAGCAAAGTATAGAAACTGCAGTATTGTTCAGACTTGAACATTCAATTTTCGGCTTTTGGCTACCTAGTAACTAAGTCCTTTCCAGCCATTCTTTTAACCATGAAATCAAAGTGAGTTACTTAAGTTTGCACAAAAAGAAAAAAAAACAATGGAGCTATCCAGAAAAATAAAAAAGAATTGATATTGTATAAATAAGAGCATGCCTTCTAATTTCTTCTTTCAGCTGCAAATTTTCCATAGCAAATCTGGTCACCTCTTGATTTCGATCCACCTGGGCTCGCAGGACCTCAATTTCCTTCAAAAGCTCCTCCTTTTCGTTCAGCAAGTGTGTCTCAGCTGAGATGTTCCCAGAAGCAACTGCTTCCAGCCTCTTTATCCCAGCTTCTCGAAAACGTAGTCTCATCTTCAGACCTTGGATCTCATCTTCCCTTTGTTTGGCCTGGCCGTATTGCAGCCATTTAGTTTTGATATTTTTACACCACAAAATAAATATCACGAATGATGACTATCGATATATCGACAAGGGAAAGTCATTATAAACTAAAAGCAGTGAAGTACCATACTGAAGTGCAAGCATAGAGCTATATGACGACCTTTTACTAGTTGGATTAAAAGCTTTTACGCACACATATATATCCCTCTTTCTTCATAATCAAGCATTCAAACAAAACTGATATAACAAGCCATTAAGTAACAAGTATACTGTTTTTTACACAATACCAGCTTCATGGCAGCTTGATTTTCATCTCTCAATGCCTGAAATGCCGCATCCTTGTCCTTTTCCCTCCTAAAGGCCCCAACAAGGGCAATTTCATAGTCTTTTTTCTGCAGGATAAAAGAAAAGATACTTATTAGTATACATAGTTATGTGAAGCAGGAAATTTTGCCAGACACGAAAAGTAAAAATATACATGGGAAATCCTTTTGGCAGAGGTTAACGGGCTGAATGATCCATGAGTGCCTTCCCACTTGAAGGCTCCTGGAGAACCTGGAAAGCTAATTACTGATGTGTCAGTATCCTGAACTTCTCCACCAACTAGACCTCGTAAACGTGATACTTCTTTCTGAAATCCATAAAGGGAAAAAAAACATTACAAACCAGCTAATAGTAGATATCTGTTCAACATCACATATTTCATTATATCAATAAGTTTCTTGTAAATTAGCATGACATGAAATGTAAGTTGTTGTAGCTTTTCCCCTTTCATGTAAGTGAATAAAGGCAAACTCTTGCTCACAAGTATACTTTTCTGATAAGCAATTGGTAAGTGTCTATACAAAGGCAAAATTTTAAACAATCAATCTTGTAAATTGATAATGGTATGAAATCTGCCATTGGAGCTTTTCCATCCATGCAAAGTGCAGATGAAGTGAAAGCAAAGTCCTCATCACCATTATACTTTCCTGATAAGCACTTCTATAAGTATTTATGAAGGCATTAACTGACTCAAAATGATGAGCCACTACTACAACCAAAATATTTATCATTACCTTCCTAGCATATACAAGAACAAAGACCACCAAACACTTTCCATGAAATGACAGAATACCAAACATAATTGAAGAAAGGATAAACCAAAACTAGAGTACCTTAAGTTGTTGAATTTGAATTCTCATGGCAATGACATCTCCAGATGCATCCTCATTTACAATGGCCTGGAAAAAACAGATAACACATTGAAATTATTAAAATTTAAAAGTCTCTTAAAATATTTACTTAGATATCATCACTGGTTAATTAGTGCTCATGAGAAAGATCCACATGTTAGAATAGTTCTATTAAAGCTTTCAAATTTCTTTCAAGTACAATAAATTCAGTTTCTTCAATTAATAACAACCTTGGAATGAAACAATATTTACTTTACTGTGTAATAATCAAGCCACTTCCTGTTGGAAGAAAAATTATAGTACAGTAATAAATGAGGTCTTGAAGTACCAAAGACTTACATTGTTCTTAATAAATTTGGCTCGTTGTGCAAATTTCAATGTGCTTAACGTCTCAAGCGAGCAACTGCAAGAGTACAGCAAATAAACTTCAGATTGTTAGTGACTAAGAAAACAAGCTAGGAAAAAGTCCGTCATGCAACAGTGAGGTTAAAAATCCAGTTAATATGACTAAGGAATAAACGTTGAAACTTGCTCTTTGCTTGGTTCTTGTAAATTCTTTATGCAAGGGGCACCATATGCATGCGAAGATATTATGAACAAGCAAAGAGGAAGGAGGTTTACTGACCAAATGGAGGGGCTTATATTTGCAATTATGATTGTCTTTGAATTCCCTCCGAGAGAATCCTGAAAGGAAGAGATAAAATACTGATAGGGTTAATTGACAATTTGCAACTGCTTATGTGTAAAGGAATTCAGATAAAGAAACTAAATTTTTACCCAACATTCATTCTAAGGAAATATTTAAATTCCGTGTGAAACCCTAACTAGATGCTTTGAAATACTAGTTGACCAGAATATTACCACATGACCCATTCCAACCAAGATCCAAGCAACAAAGGGACTTATAAAATATCGATTATTAAATTATACATCAAAATTTTCCTAGAGATACATATGCTTCTACCATATAATGTTTCAACTGCAGTTTCCTTTTCACTTTGACAAACAATCTTCTAGATTGGGAAAACAACAACCAAACACATATTCAAGTAAGCATACAGGCATCAAGCTTCCGGAATATTTGGCTGAAAGTAGGGCTCCTTTATTGATATTATGTGGTTTTTCCAATGTATGGCAAAGGAAACTCATTATTGCAAAAATCAAAGTCTGTTTGAACTAGTAATTAGGTGCGGTAATCATCCCATCACCAAATCTTTTATTGCATAATCACAAATTAGACATTTGAAATAAAATTTTATCCTTCGCATCCAAATTACTTAGATAACTATATTTGTGGTTTTAAACTTATCCTTATCCAGAGAATACAAGGCTATTGTGCAGCAACCGTTTCATTTTCAATCACTGATAGGCTTTGCCACCAATATCTGGATACTGACATCTAAATGGGTAATGTGATTGACCACCAAAGAAACAAGAAGCTAGAAAATTTCATCACTGACCTGAAGTAAAAATGTAAGCTTTGAATCACGGTATGGAACATGGAGTGACTTCCCATTTGATATACTTACTAGGTTCATAATCACAAGCCTGCAAGTATAATATCACCCAATTAATTTTTGAGGGTAACAACACAACTGAAACTCCAAGTAGGAACTACTGTATTTAATAGATAGTATTTCAAGGTTGGCGGTGAGGATAACCAACCCCAAAGTTGAAAGAGATTTATTGATATTAGTAGCTTCCTTTAGGCGTTCCCCTTCAGCACCAGAACTCTTCTGCCTGATGTCATCAAAAAGGACACATAACATTAGCCATATGGGTATAAAACAAGGTCAAATACCCTTGACCTCTTTGCTCATCTAACTCATAAAAATACAGGCATATAGACTCCTGGGTCCACTTACCTCTCAGATCCAGCCAAATCAACAAGATTAAGTCGAGCAAATGGAAGTGAGTTACTCCTTGAGATTCCCACTAACAACAAGTAGTTAAAGTAACTTTTCAGAATACACTTGAAGAACGTTTAAGAAAAGAGTTAAGCTTCTTTTTTTTTTTTTTGCATTAAAAAGCCAAAAAGAGAAAAAGCAAAGCATGGACATCACTCACCTGACTCTCAATGTTGCAAGTAAATACACTATGAGAACGACTACTAGCACGATTCATATTTGTAGCAGCTACCTTTCTGTTTGCAGCACCCTAAATAACATCATTACTTTTAATCAGTGGCTATTCACCTATAAAGACAAGGTTCATGCGCAAGCAATATTCAACAAACTCTAGGTTAAAATAATGGCAATTAGTAGATAAGTTCAACAAAAACTAAATTTCTAAATAAAAAATAAAAATTGTCAATACAGCTAATGTTGAAAAAACATTCAAGAGCAAAGTTGTAGGTATTACATACCTGAATAAGTTGTTGAATTACATCTCGAGCATTAGTAACTTCAACTTCCTTGAGATTTTCCACATAAACTCCTTTCTTACTGTCTTCTCTTATCTGTCACATCATTTTTTAAGAAGAATAATTCTGATTTTTATGACTCTTTCAAATGCACCAGGAAATAGTAGGTCATACAATATTTGTATATCATGTTCTTGGCTTCATAGATTGAACCGCCAAAGACATGGAAATCAATTTTCTTTTGCTACTGATTAGAGCTTTGGAAAAGAAAGCAGAAAGAGAAAAAGGTATCCCACAAAGAAGTGAGGTGATTTAACATTTAAGGAATTACTAAAATATTCAATGAATGGTTAGCCTTACCTGCAGATTGTTAGATGACGGGTCTAAAAGATCAAGGATCTGTTCATTGTATATCTCCAAGAAAGAACATTTGCATGTAAATTTTAACTTTTCATCTCTACGAGCCTCTTTTTCCTGGGGCATTAGAGCCATTACAGACTCAAATTAGATTCTAGCAAATATAAATATATATGAACAGTTGAAATGCAACATAATTTACATAGTTATTAGCCGTCCAAAATCATTAAGTCCCTTAACCAATCCAACTTAAATATGAAAAATTCAAAACTTAAGGTACCATCAAACTGGAAAGGTAACATTAAAATTTTGAAATATAATTAGTGGAACCCTGAGGTGCACCCTGCTGTAGGAAGTAGGAACACTGAACCAAGACAAAGGATGACTTAATGATCATTGATTCATTACAAAATTGTTTGATAAAAATATAATACACTAATCAATAAATGGTGCTAAGAAAATAGAGGTAAATTCTTGATTAGTGACTAGCTCAGCAACAATATTTATTACTCAAACAAAACCCTATAGGTTATACCACATGATATTCATCTAACGTACAAACAATGCATAAAAACTCCACCTACAGTAAAGGGTCACTTAAATAATGACGGAGTCATTTGCATCTAAACCCATAAAAAATTATACCTTTTGGATTCTAGAAAATAAGTGCTCAAAAATTCTTGGTGTCATCCCACAGTTCACACTATGTCTTCTAGTTCCCCCCTCAATGTCACCAAGCATAGTGTGAGTCTTCCCACTTCCAGTCTACAAAAAACAATTATTTTCATCAATGGTGATAGAAAAAAATGTCTTAGATTGTCACAGTTTTTACGAACAAGAGCATATAAAAAAAATAAAAATAAAAGAAAGAATGCCCAAAACAAAAAACTTTCCCATCATTATAGATGCAGGCTTAGGGCTCTATTATGTGAACTATTCAACTAACTGTAACAACAAGAACAGGAACAAATCAAAGACACTCACTTGGCCATAGGCAAACATGCAGCTATTGTAGCCTCCCATGCAATTTTCCACCATTGGCAAGCCAGCTACTTTAAAAAGGTTTTCCTGTCACATTAGTTATTCAAAACCCAAGCTTCAAAAATCAGAAATCAAAAAAGGAAAAATAAATAAAACCATAACAAGGACAATCAATTCTAGTTCACAAAAAAGAAAAAAAATACAATATATAACCATGAATTGAAAGTTGCTAACAAAATTCTACCTGGCTAACGTTATCGTCAGCAACAAGATCAAAGGTAAACCGTGACTCAGGATGCCCAGTCCAAGTAATTGTCTGACAACTCTCTTGCCTTACGCATTTGCCGTACCCTTGCAACGAGATTTCAGTATTGCTAAGAGGTCGCATCCTAATTATAACCTACATCACACAATTAAACCAAAATTAAACTAAATTAGCTTAAATCAATTCAAAAATCCAACTCCGTTCTACAATACATCAATATAAAATTTAAAATTAAATCACAAACCTATACGAAAAATAGTTGCAAGTTCGCTTCAAAATAAATCTCCTACTACACGGTCTATGAGATTCAGTTATTTGGATAAGAAATGCAACTATGCAAGTAATGATCATGCAGTACTGGAGTGATTAACCTAGTGGTTAATGCTGATTAAGCAAAATTTACCCTAAGTAAATGTTACGGAGCTTCGGATTAGGCATTGGTACCTGTACATTGTGGTCCTTCCAGAACGAAGGATCCTCGCGGAACTCGAAGCTCTGAGCGCAGGAAAAGGCGGAGCCACTGGGAGCAGCAGCGGAGGAGGCACCGTCGTCATCCCAATCGCCGATGCTCCGAAAGGCGGAGCTGTGAACGACGCTGTCTTTTGCGGCGGATTTCAGAAGATCGGGAGTGCTCTGAACGAGGGAGATCGATTCGGAGTGGTCGTGGAACCCGAACCTGCTCTTGATGGCGCTCGCAGCCTCTGACAGAAACGGCATCGTTTCAGTGGCAGAATAACAATTCCGGTGGAAAAGGGAAGAGTTTCGGAAACGGAAGAGTGAGACGTTGGGAAGAAAGAAAGGAAGGGGGAAATGTTTTTGGTTTGGGGAAATGTGAAAGAGAGAGGGGAAATTGGGGTGAAGTGGAGGAGAGAGAAGGAGATTCTGTGATCGGATGGTGGAGAGTGGCTGGGATGAACGGTTCGGATGGGTTTAAATTCAAAGTTTGCGGACCGTTTGAGATCGGAGTTTTTCAAATTTTGGAACGATGGAGCCAACGCCCGTCGATTTATTTATTTTTTCTTTTTCAGTATTTCTTTATCTTTTTTATTTATTTCCCAATTCCAGAGTATTTCCATGTCTATGCGTTTTTTTTTGGTCGAAGGTCAGGTTGTGTCTATGCTCAAAGTAACATATATTTTTGCATTAAAATAAAAAAGTAACGTATATCATATAATTTTGGTCAAGAAAATAATAGTAAAATATGTGTTGGACCTGACTTCTATTTATTCTATTGCCATGAGCTGGATTCGTTTTGGGGCTGAGCTTTGCAAGCTCTGAAGAGGAGGAGAGTGGGGATAACCTCTCTAATGCAAGGACAAAAACGGATGTTGACTCGGACCCAAAAAATAAGGTAGCAAGGGGATAGAAATACAAAGACAGTGAAAATAATTGAGATGAAGACATAAATATTAAATATATACAGGAATATTATTAAAAGAAAAAAATATTAAATTTCTATCTCTATATCTTGTTTCCACTATTCTTAGATTTTAGAGGTATAGAAATTTTGTTTTTATCAGAGTTGTCCATGTTCCTATCTCTATCACCAAATAGGTTTGTATCTTAGTATCTTGTATTTCTCAAGGAGAAAATAAACACTACCTAAAGGAATGTTGACCAAAAAAAGGACAAAAGAAAAGAAAACAAAAAATTCTTTTTTTGGTACATATACGTAAAATGAAAAAGTTCAGACCCCAAAAAAAAAAAAAAAGTGAAGAATTTATTATTTTTGGATTAATAATTTTTATTACGTGTGGACCTTACTAAATGATCTAACTCTTCACTTTCTCATTTTACAAACTTTTTAAGTTTAAAATAATCAAACTTAATAAAATAAAAGTATAAATTTATAAATTTATTTGATAACCAATGTATATAAATTATCTTTCTGGCAGCAGTGTTTTGGATTTTAGCACCCAATACATGGGATACAAAATCAACTACTAGTAGAGGTGACAAAATGAGATGACCTCGTTGGTCATTTTGTGACGTAGTAGGTTAGATATTTCAATTTGTCAAAATTTTTCAATCCGCCACCAGCACTATTTTATAGTCAATCCACGACGACAACTGTGTTAGCAAAAATAACTAAAAACTAACAAAAATTAGTTAGCGAACCTATTATTTTTTATGGGGACAAGTTGATGTTTCAACCCAAATAATCAAAACAAATTAACTCGCCCGTATTTATTACCCCTAACTACTAATCCATGAGATTGAAAAATTGATAAAATCATATCTTGTTCATTAAACTCATAATAAAGTCGTCGGTGAAGACTGAATATAACTAATTTTGAATTATATGATCTAAAATAAACAAAAGGGTAAAAGTGTATCATCCATTGTGATTGGCTAATTATCCCAAAAAGGAAAAAACTATGCATTGATGATAGAAAAATAATGTTATATTATCAGTTAATAAAATTTTAGAAAAAAATAAATTATAGTGGATAGTTATTATATGGTAGGTAATTAACCACCATGATAAACATTTAATAAAAACAGCATCCAAAGCATTAGGCCTATTTCGTTTTAGTTTTCAGTTTTCATTTTCATTTTTAGTTTTTAAGATTTTGTGAAAAAATACTGAAAATTAAAAATAAAAATTGAAATTTTTAGATCTATTTGGTTTGAGTTTTCAGATTTTATTTTTAGTTTTCAGATTTTGTGAAGGAAATATTGAAAACTATAAATTTTAATTTCATTTTCAATTTTCAGTATTTTCTACAAAATCTTGAAAGCTGAAAACTAAAATGAAAACTAAAAATTGAAAACTCAAACCAAATAGAAATTTTTAAAATTTTTAATATTTCCTTCACAAAATCTAAAAAACTGAAAAATAAAAATTAAAAGCTAAAAACTCAAATTAAATATGCCCTTAATATTTTCCCCTGGGCTTCAAGTACTGCCACAAGGTTTTCAGAGGAGTAAATGAAAATTGAATTACATAATAACTGTTATTCACAAATCACGTACAAGAGAATGGTCAATACCCAATTAGATTGATGGATTGATGGAGATTGGTGTTTTATGAATTCAGAGAAGGGAAAATAACTCCTAATGTCATACATCAGGGTTTATATATATCCTAATCAATGTGAACGGGTGCCTTGGCCATTTCAATGGTCATCAACCTCATTTGAAATAAATACACTATATTCAATACTAGTCATTTGACTCGTAAAATATATGGGGTGATATTGAAAAATAATTTATTGACAATTACTAAAAAAATAATAATTTAATTAAATATTCCTTATCGTAAATTATATATATATATATATATATTTAAAAATAAGTTAGTTAAATAATTAAATAATAAACAAAATATAAAAGAGTATCATAAAATTTAATATCATTTGGACAATTGTATTCAATTAGAGCACAAAAATCACCTATAAAATCTTATTCAAAATTGAGACAATAAAATTATGTAACTAAATTCAAATTAATTAAATCCAAGATTAAAAAAATTTAATACAATAATAGTATATAAAGGCAAAAAATGGAATTGAGCTTTACAATTTTGATTCAAATTTTGAATTAGCAACTCATAATTGAAAACATAATCATAAATATTTTGTACATTAGATTTTTTTATTGATATATATCAATAAATTTATACCAAGACCATTACATTCCAATAAAATCATTAGTATTAATAACTAATATATATACATATATAATCTTCAATATTTTAGAAATCTATATCATTAAAACTACCTATACTAACCATCAACTATCTAGTAGCTATGTCATTCATATTATTTTACCATAATCTAAAAAAGATTATAATCATATGCTTCCAAACTTCATTACCATATAGAATTAGTCATATCACTTATAATTAAATTAATGTCCTTCTTAACTATAATATTCTTCTTGGAACAACTTGTACTATTCAATGTGTTTATTGAAGGATGTTTCTTGATCACATAACTTGACCCTCTAATCTTAAACTATTTTCAAAGCTTCTAAAACAATAGGTGAAGACAATTCAAATGTGATAATGAACTATAAAAAAAAATAAACACCTAAACTAAAGAAAAATATTAAATATATAACAAAAGATGAAAAATATAAACGTAATAATAAAGAGAAAAAATATGTAGAGCTGATAGTGGTAAAAATTATTATAAATTAAAATAAGATATACTACTTATCCTTATCAATTTTGATGACATTGAAAATTATCTTTTTAGATTTCTCGATAGATATAAAACTTTGAATTTTTATAACTTAGGATATTCTATAAGTGAAGAATTTTATCATGAAATTAGTATGACTTATTGTTAGAACTGATATGGAAAACTATATTGATAGATTAATTAATATTATATTACTATATAGATTGATACTAATTATATCATTGTATATAATAAATAGAGGACCATTCTATTAGTTGCATATACAAAAAAAAAAAGAATTATTATTTGAGTTTGTATTATTGATGAGCCATAGAAAGATAGGTATTGATACAGTAACTAAGTGATTGTAGGAAATATAAATTATTATGATATTGCTATTATCACAATTATAGATAGATTATAAAATAATATGAATTAATTTAAAGAAGATTTAAATTTTATATCAGAATATGTGTCGTTAAATGTATTTCTACTTTTGGTGAGAGAAATTTTTTCTTAAAAAATTTTAAAAAATAGAAGAGTTTGATGATGAGATTTAAAATAAATAAATTATTATGTTTATTATTTAAATGATAGTACAAATATTTAAATATTTAATTAAATATCGATAAGATATAAAGATATTTAATTTTTGTATTACAATCCTACTATTAAATGCTGATGATTATCAATAATATTTAATAACATGTAATAATTGCAGTTTTATTTTTCAAAAAAATTAGAAATTAACGTCTTAAAAATTGTGGAGCCTAAATTACTTTTATTGCAACACATGAAAAATTTTAACTCATAAGAGTCTCAAATATTAGTATTATAGATTTCATTATATGTCAAACGAACGTTCGTATCAGGGTTTACATTTTTCCCTCGCTTCATATTCACTCACACCCACTCCATATTTGGCTTTTTGTCATATAATATATCCATTTCCATTGCACCTGCTTAATCAGATTGTGTGCGAGCTACCTCCAGAACTCCCGTGCAGGTACATTGTGGTGCTTTTTGCTGCACTCCCCATTTTTACCCTCGTTATGACATATGTATTTTCCTTTTCTCTTTTCAATGTGACTCTTAAAATTTTCATAAACAAGCAACATCTGGTATTTGGAGTATATTCTTCATAAGAACAGAGGTTCCTCGGAAGCTCTTGCATTACCATATACCATGTGTGGCCAAACCCCACAATTCTTAATTTCTTATCATTAGTTAATTACCTTTTAAAAGTCCCAATTGCTAACATAATTATCTATGCATCATTGGTCCATCGGTACCTAATTTCTCGTGTGTTGTTCTTTAGGATATGGGAATCATGTTATGAATAGCATTATAAGAACCAATACTTTTTGTGGAATTTTAATTTGGATTTCTCTGTTTATGAATTATGATAATGCAAAACATAATCTAAATTCATTAGTACTCAAAGTAGACTATTGTTTTCTTTTGTTACAGGTTATTGCCGGAGGCTTATTGGGATGCCTTATAGCATTTCTGATGAGGAGGAACCCACATTAAATTAAAGATGCCATGAGATGTGACTGATACTAATTCCCTAGTCCTTGCCTTGTGCCTCGTCTCAAAATGTCACTGCATGACCGAAATGAGAGGATCATGGAAAGGGCACAAAAAGCCTACTGTTTTTGCAAAGCATGGAGGCGTGGGTGTATAAGCTAAAATTCGTTGAAGAAGGTTTACATGGTGCCGGAAAGAAGATCCTAGCATTTGGACATTCGAAGGGTCAAACGTGTACACATTAATTGTTTGATGTTAACTCTACCATAATAGGTTATTTGGAATCCCCAATAATTGAATTCCTTAAGAATTGGCATTCAATTCCTTACTTTGGAACAAAATTTAAGTCAAGAATCTAAATTATTAGAATTCAATTCCACAAAACCCTTCAAAAATATATCACACTAAAGAGGTCTGATTTGAGGAAGGAATTAAGCTGAAAAATTGAAATTACCAGAAACCCTCTTCTCCTGAACCTCGCCACCCCTCATCTACCTCACCCACAATGCAGCCAGGACATTGGAGGTAAATAGCACTATTGAGAAGTGAGAAAAAACATGCACGTGTTTGAGTAAGTGAGAGGGATAGGGGAAGAGAAGGCAGTGAGGGAAGGATGAAGAAGGCACTGAAGAAGATGAAGGGAGACATTGGTGCAGGCTGTAACATGTGAGCAGAGAGAGAGAGAGAGAGAAATGGTTGTAAAATTAGGGTTACGACTGTCAAGTGGTCTTTTTATTGATAAAGGACAAAATGGTAAAAATAAACAAATCAATTCATTTTTGAATACATTCCAAATCAAGGAACTTAATTTAATTATGTTATTTACTAACTCATTCCAAATATAAAATTAATTCAATTTTTCATCACTTAAAAGCTTTCAAACACCCTAATTGATTGTTCAACCCAATGTGATAAAATAATGGAAATCTTCTACTCAAATGGTATCTCATTATTGTTTTCCTAATTATTTATCAACACATGATAAATAGGTATTATATATTTGATAATTTATAAATTTTTAAATATATTTTTATTCTTATTTCTCCACATATCAATAAATAATTAAGGGAATAAGGAAAGAGACATTATTTGGAGACAAAAAAATTCAATGCATGGCATAACACCTGCTAGCCATTCATTAAATTCTTAATTTCCACCAATTGTGGAAGATCGAAAGCCACATTGAGGCTGCTCTTTTTATGTTGGAAGTTTCATAAAATTTGGAGCATTAATGGTGTAAGAAAATTGTACACTTTCACTTAATAAAACTTTTTTTTTTTCTAGGTGATTTTTTAAAGAGTGTTAGCAACTCCAATGCCTAGTATTTGCGTCCCATTTCACTACATTTGTCACAAAGTTGGGACTCCCACTTTTAAAACAAGCATCGGAGCAATTTATTGAAATGAGATCGGCTCCTTTTATTTGGACTGAAACCATTTCATAAATGACCAATGATAGAAGGACACATAACACATCAAAGTAATTTTGATTGTCATGTGGAATTAAAGTTGGTATTAAAATTGGTTATTTTCATTAGAGAGGAGCCCCAATTTTAATCCATTTACACTTATTAAGACATATTGTTTAAACAACATTGATGTGACTGTTGGGACAAAATTGGGTCTCTATTGGAGATGCTCCAAAACTAAGAGCACCTCAATGATGTCGTTTATTGTCCCACTTTCTAGGTGTCAGGACACAGAGGAAAAAAATTGGGAAGAGAGAGAACCAACCTCACTAAGGTAAGACATCCCACGTCTTATAATAATAGATCCAAATTAGTTTAATTTAAATCATTTTTTGAATTACTTTAATCATGTAGTATTTTTAAAATATATTAACAGCTTGTTTTAGTTTTAATAATATTTATTTGAATTTTTTACATTTTAACTTCTAAAAATTGTACAAAATATTTATTTGCAAAATTTTTTAAAAATGAAAAAAATTGAAAAAATTAATTTCATATTTTTCATCAAAACTAGAAATATAATTACATATTACAAGATATTAAAATAAATTATTTCATAATAATATTTTTTTAATTTTAAAAAATATGTGGGACCTAAATGAGAATCAAAGCTGGTCCATAGCCTGTGTTTGGTACTTGTTCCAAGGCAAAAATGATGAAGACAATGAGATAGTAAAGATGAAGATAATGCTGAAGATGATGATTGATAAAAATATGAAGATTAATGTATAATTTGATGAAAAATTGAAAAGTGAGTAGAGTAAAGATGAAATATGAAATGTTTAAATAAATATTTTTGAAAAAAAATGTTAAATTTATGTCTTAGAGACATGTCTTCAACGTCCTTCATGTTTTAAATATGAAAATTGGCTAAAAAATTGTCATATGATAAAGACAATTTTAAAGTTTTTGTCTCTATCTCATTCTTCAAACATATTTCTATCCTCAATGTCTCCACATTTCTTATTTTGTAATATTCACCAAATGCTACCTATAGGGACACCAATTTGTTTGTCTTTTGGCCCCTATCAGCACATTATATTTGTATCATAAAAAGTAAATAAGAATAAAGGTCCAAGAGTGTCCATTTTCTCTTTAACAAAAAATATCAACTTTATACCCCATGCTTCAATTTTCTAGTTTTTTCAATTAAAAAATACACATTTCCAATGACACTTGGCAAGTCACAATTAATCATTGCTCACACATCCACTCCATTGCAATGTCCCTAATCCTGGTGCCTCATGTAAGGAGAGAGTAGTATTGAAAACTATCTACCCAATCAAATTCCTTCGCGCTTAGAATTATGAAAACAATTTTGTCCTTGTAATCATTCTCCAATGACTTGACATGACAATATCCAGAATTAAGGCTTTGGTTGATATATAATATAAGACCCAATAGTATTAGTTATTAATACTATAAATTCAACTTTTATTACATGTTTGGTGTTACGTATGATAGTATAATATTATACGATCAAACCATTCTTATACTATGATTATAGGATTAAGTTATTAGATCCTAAAAAGTTTGATAACACCTGATAATATTATTTTTAATAGCCAATCTCATATTAACATTGATTCCCTTCTACATCAACGCCCACCCCACCTACCACTAGTTGTAGCCTATCACCCACTGGTCACGCTTGCTCGTCATTGGTCATCGCTTGCTTGCCACTGATCGCATAGCCAATCACCCCACCACCCACTTGTCACGCCTCACCCCCGGTTGCCACCCGCCATCCCTTGGTCGTCGCTTGCCACTTGCAGGTCACCCCCTCGTGGCCTGCCTGTCGTCCACCAGGTCATGTGGTGTGACGCCCGGGACGAGGGAGAGTGATCGGATGAAAGGCACGGACAATGAGCGACTCCTGATAGCTTCAAGCGGAAGGGTGCATGAATGAACCGATTACACACTAGAATGAGAGAGATCTTGAGGCTATATAGGTATGAGACTATACAATTGAGAATGACTTATATAAATTGATCGGTACTACCTATGCCAACAAAATGCATCTTTCTTTTTGGTAGCCATCACGAAAGAACTCCACAATTAAGCGTGCTTGACTTGGAGCAATTTGGGATGGTGACGTCCTGAAGTTTTAGGAAGCATGTGAGTGAGAACAAAGCACGTTGAAAAACCTGTTAGTTAGTGGGGACAAGTCGTAAATCCATAAAGCGGAGGGGATGTTACAAATGGTATAAGTTTGCACCTCTCCCAGGTGTTCAGGGACGAACCAGCGAAGTGATGGACATTTAACGCCCTGGGACGAGGGCGGGGAGTGATCGTCAGAGGCAGACAATGAATGACTTTTGGTAGCTTCTAAGCGGAGGTGCATGAATGAACTGATTACACACCAGAATGAGAGATCCTAAAGCTGTATAGATATGGGACTATATAGTTGATGATGATTTATATGAATTGATTGGTATTACCTATGTCAACAAGATGCATCTTTCTTCGGTATCACGAACTCAAGGTAGCGTGCTGACTTGGAGCAATTTTAGGATGGGTGACCTCCTGGAAATTTTTCTAGGAAGTGTGTGAGTGAGGACAAACACTGAAAAGCCCGTGTTTGTGAGACAATCGTTAATTCATAAACAGGAGGATGTTATATGGCACACACCAATAATAATAGTATAAAAACTTATACAACAAATTTATTATACTATATTATCAAATATTGTAATATCATATCTCATAGTATAAAACACATTGCTGTATAAAACATTATTACTATATCAATAATTATTAATTAATGAACCAAAATCCTTGACCAAAAATAAAATGAACCTCTGCTGTGAGTAACCTTCCCTACCAATTCAAATAACAAAAATGGAGGGAAACTAAGCTGAGTCATTTTCGTGCGTTTCTTTCTTCAATTCCAAACTGAAGAGTGGAGAGGAAGGAACCACAAATCACAACGAACGAATCTTCACTTTCACACTTCCAATGGCGGAAACCCTAAGCCCGGACCCGACGACGGGTCAGAGACAAAGGCTTCCTTCGATCCGATCTCCGACGAGCGCTTTCTTCCTGGGCTCCAACAATGACCAGCTTGAACGCGCCCAGGCACGTGCCGCACGTGCTGCCGCCGTCCGCCGCAAGTCCCTCGCCGCCGCCAATTTGCACCACCAACGCCTCGACGACGCAGGTTCCGATCACTGCCTGAACAAGCAGCAGATCCTCGATTTGTTCCACAACTGCATAAAACTTGCTAGCGAAAACGTAATTATCGCATTATAGTTTTTTTTGGTCTCATTTTCCTTATTGTTGCTTTTGTTCTGAAAATGAAATTTTATTTTGGGTGCAGAAAATTAATCAGAAGAACACTTGGGAGTTGAATTTGATTGACCACCTTTCTGAGATTATTAGGGCCGAAGAAGATGATGATGTGGAAACTAATTTTCAAATGGTGAGTTACTTGTGCTTGCTGCAATGTTGTTTGATTTCAAAAGTTGCTGAGATTTTCAATCCAACTTTGATTTTGAGAATGATATGATATCATGTTTTTGGCAATTGCTTGTTTTCATGGGTTATTGCCTTATTGGGTGTGAGCACTTAGTCATTTATGAATTGCTTCTTATTGACAGTATATTGCAAGGATGTCATCTGTAATTATTCTAAATCCCAGTGAAAATTGGTTATCTCTATCACTAGATTTGTAGAATTAATTCTTGGTTATTGATTGCGGAGATGGACTTATTTTGGGTAGCTATGATCACACTAAAAGGAAAGTTATGTGATGTGTATGGAATATGGGTATGGATGTATTGATTGATTTTGTTATTTGGGCAGGCAAGCTGCACCCTTGAAGCTGGAGTCAAGATTTATTCATTAAGGGTGGATTCCGTGCATGCCACCGCATATAAAGTCCTCAGTGGGATGAATAGAGCTGGCCAAGAAGATGAGCAAGGTTACACTTAATTACTCTTGTATCAGCCTACAATATTCTGAATCTTTGTTTTATTTTTATTTATTTATTTATTTTATTTCCTTCATAGCAATCTTCCTTGCCTATGGGGATTGATTTTCTTCCTTAATGGTATAAATAACATGTTATCTAATTCTAATTAATGTTTGGCATCCTATGAATGTCTGAACTCTAAATGGCAGCACTCAACATTTTATTTACTAGTTCTAATTTGGTGTCATAATTGCACTGTCAGACACTACGCTGGATGGTGTTCATGCTGAAAATGGGCGAGAAGAAAGCAGGAAAGTAATGGACAAAATGGTAATGGCCTCTGGAATCTGGACTGAACTGGACTTGATTAGATAATCAAAATTTGTGCTAAGTTCTAACTTCTACGAGGTGTTTGTTCATGCAGTTGTCACCTTTGTCAACACTGGAATCATCTTTTGAGGTTCTTAATGTAAAGAAGTTTAATGGTGATCTTAAATCCCATTTATTTATGCTAGTTGTTTGGGGTGTGGGACTGAGATTTTGCTGACATTGTATAATATTTTTTCAGCTTCATTTGCTGTGGATCCCCTCTTTCACCAGACATCTGCACAATTTGATGAAGGTGGAGCCAAAGGTCTTTTGATGAATAATCTTGGTGTCTATGGTGGATGCAAGCTGCTCTTTGATTCACTAGAAGTGCCAGGAAAATGCTTGGCAAGTCAAAGTGGACATGATATTTCAGATACGATTAATCTTTCTTTTGCCAGAGGTGTTTTGGATTTTGAAAGATCTGGCCTACCTGTTATCACATTACAAATAGAAACATTCAATAGGATCAGAGACATGCTTGTCTTCTTTTGCAGATTGTATTGAACAGATGGTATTGAGCATGCATATGAAGGATGAAATTTCTCCTACTCTAAGGGCGATAGTAGATCACTTTGATGAAAATAATAGAAGGTCTTCAGATTTTCAATTTTGTGGCCAGAAGCCAGCTGAAGAGTTTGAGGCAGCTATTGGTTGTGAAATTGAGGCTGAACGAGAAGAATATGAGAACTGCCAGCACTGGCGTGATGATCATGATGACCATGATGACCGAACATTTGTTGCTGATCTTGGCTCCAATGATGCATACCCAAATTTTTGCAGTTACCCTCAGGTTTTGTTATGTTTCAACCCTAGAACATCCATGCCAGTTTAGGAAGAGATTTTTAAAAGATATTCTTTAGCTATTATAGTAATGAACAATGGACCTTTATTAACATTCCAAATCTTGTAGGAAAAAGATCCTTTTCCTTCCGAAGACCCTGAAGTCATATTTCAGAATGTTGATGGGTATTTATTTCCTAGTCTGGGTTTTCTGTCAAAGAGAAATGCTTGGGCAGGTCCTGATCATTGGAGGTATCGAAAAGCTAAAGGTGGGTGGTAGGAAGCCAGTTAGAGATTGTAATGGTTATATGGTTATATGTATTGGGAGTTCAGTGCATTAATCAATTTAGAGCCTGTGTTTTAGGCTCAGAGGGTCATTGTACTTCTGAAGATGGGTTGACCCTAAACTCTCAGCAGCCAAGGACTAAGAGGCAGGTCAAAGTTGAATTAGACTTCAAAAATTTTCTTGAGAATCAAATGGCAGATATCTTTTCTCCTCCCAAGAATCCCAAATCTTTACTGCTCCCTGAAAATAGACCGGCTTGTAACACAAAACTTCCAGAGGACTGCCACTATGAACCAGAGGATCTTGTCAAATTATTTCTTTTGCCAAATGTAAAGGTGATTTTTCTGAGACATCATAAAGATTTTGTTTCAAATATTTCTATCTAGAGTAATGTTTATTTTGTTCTCTGATGCTTCCTATTCTTTCTTCAGTGTCTTGGGAGGAGTGGGAGAAAGTCCTCAGGTAAAATGTGCTCTTGTGATGTATAGTTTTTTTTCTTTGTATCCCCTGATTCTTTCTGCTGTCAATATAGAGAACATTTGAGTGTGCTTTCCCTTCCTCTATCACTATATAGTATTTCAAACTTAAGTGTTTCAGATGGATCAAGGGAGCAATACAATGACTATGAATCATTTCCTTCCTGGGATAATGGAGGTGTTTGTGATGACGAGTATGAAGGTGATGCACATAGTTACGTGAATGAATCCAACATACTTATTTCTCAGCCTCGTCAGGTGGGTTTGTGAATTCCTGTTGAATAATTTACACTGTTGCTGATGATATATGATTGTTGTAGGAATCAAACATGCTGATGAAAGGATAATATCATCCATTAATAATTAATAATATTTATAATGCCTCGTCAAATATTACTTTCAACAGACAATTTTCCCAACTATTATTGTGGTAGTGTGGTTGGAGTTTAATTGTATTATCTCCAATCAAAACAGATCAATAAATTTGAAGTCCATTACGACAAAACTTCCAAACAAGTCGATGTTCAGGCACTGAAAATTACTCTTTGGGGCCATATTCAAGAATCTGTTCAATTTCCTCTTCAGGTATGCTGAGGTTTCTTGTCTATTTCTTACAAGGCATTCCTTGTGTATTTGTGAACTTTAAAAGTTATTGTTACTCTTCTAGCCTTCCCTCACTACAGCAAAATGCCTGCTGCAATATGTTTCTTTCATAATGTTGTGTGTTATTTCAGCATTCTTCTCTAGGATTCTTGCATTGCTAATGCTGTATGTATCTATCTTACTATTCTAATCCATGTGTAGATAATCAATTTGTGATTTTTTATTTTCATCTGAGGTTGAATGGTAAAGTTCTAATTCTTGTATCGATTGTTTTTTGACCCCATCTTCATTCGTCATTTGAAAGGGTCAACAAGCAACGGTATCTTTCAGGCACATATTGGCCAACTTTCCTAGTGAATGTAATGCTGCTGCAACTCTTGGTGACATCTCTCCTCATTTGTGCTTCATATGTCTATTGCATTTGGCTAATGAGAAAGGCTTGAGCATCCAAAGCTGCTCCAACTTGGATGATCTGAGCATTTATCTTTCTGATGCTTGCGCCACAACAAGTGGAATAGATTAGATACTGCCTCACTCATATGATATATCTTCACCTTAGTAAATAGATGTTTTGGTAAGTCCCTGTGTGCAGTTCTTGTCAAATTGGGAATGATTGATGTGGATATCGATATCTCTTGCTTGCTCTGATGCTTTTATATTTTTAAGCAGAAAGTGACTGCAACATAAAATTAGTTTTAAAATGATTATATTTTATTATTACATTATTATTACATACATTAATTTAGTCTTCATAAATAATATTTGAAGTTATTTTCATAAATAAGAAGTTATTATTTAATTACTGAATTAATATAATAATCTTTTAATGATTGAATTAATATCTCGAAATTTTATCAATGACCAAAATAGGAATTTACTATTGAATGTGAATCACGACAAATAGATGATTGAATCACATTTTGTTTCCTTTAACGTGTTTTGGTTGCATGTGAAGTGTGAACATAAAAAGCGTTGGGGCATAGCCACGAGTAGGACCAAGTTTTGGCATTTGGCAATGAAGGTGATCTGTAGAGAAGGTCCACGAGAAATTTGTGTTATTTCTGGTAAGACGCCATTCATCATGCCCGTCATTTCATTTCGATATTTTATCTCCGGTCTTGCGTTTGGATTAATTTATCTTGTTTCAAAAAAATTTATAATAATATTAAAAAAAGTTTATTTTTGATACATATAGCATGTGGAATTTATTTACATTCTCATTCAATTAAATTCTTCCAGTTGCATAATTTTTTGAGCTATTGATATGAGATTCAATCATCTTTATTAATGTGGCAATATTTGATTGGGTGATTGTATAAAAATTTTTGCATTATCTTGAAATTAAAATCTAAAAATAAACCGGTTTTGAATAGAAAATAATTATATCTTTATTTTTTTTCTGTTGTAAATAATATGCCTTCTAATCTTTTGCAAGAATCACTCCCTTGTCACTTACCTGCAGATATTTTGTAGTTGCAAGCTGCAATTATTTGTTTATTCTTGTGCTCCATGATGCTTCAAAGAAAAAGCAAGGATGTAACCAAAAAAAAGAAAAACCAAGGAAACCCTAAATAATAACAACAATAATAGGAGTAGAGAAAAATTGACATTATTTTGGGAAGTACAATATGCAATGCTTGCGTAATATTCTTCTATGCTTGCATAATACTACTAAATAGTATTTTCATTCTATTAAATAAATATATATTCCTTGTAAATAAATAATTATCCAAAAAATGTTATTTTTGTACAATTTTGTAATATAAATGAAATAACATAAATACATTAATATGATTGAATCATGTATTGCTTATTCTTTACAATAATTTATCAAATATGCATTGGTGGTATATAATTATTTTGTACCAAGAGAATGAAAATTAAGATTTTGAAAGAAAACTTATAAGCTATTTTTAGCTTTTGAATAGAGCTTAATATGGATAACTTTTTATAAGAAGTAATTTTTTAGGAAAATATATTTTTTATTAAAATAGTTTACAATAAACGCACTCTAAACTTATATGTATCCTTTTCATATGCTCGGGGAGAAATACGTTGGACACTTGGACGTGAAAAAGAAAGACTAGGGACTAGAAATAAATCTATCAAAAGAGACTAGAAATAAATATCACATCTATCCATAAAAAAGAAAGAAAGAAATATTACCCACTTAACAAAGTGACATTTGGCAAGGGCATTTAACGTGACCTCTTTCCTGTCCGCAGGCCGACTGCCCAAATTGAAGTGCACAAAATTGCAAACTCTGGTTGCCCCGACAAATCAACGGCGATACCCCTCACCATGGTCCAACTCCATCATCCATCATAGTCAATAATAAAATCAATAATGCAAAATATCCCAATATAACATAAAAATAGTAATAATAATAAAATAAAATAAAATAAATACCTATCAACAATAATCTTGGGTGCGTACAAAGTGTCCTTCTAGAAAACGAGAAATCCAAAGCTAGCTTATCACTGACACTCACAGCTCCACCCATTATCCCTTTCTCATCCATTATTCCTCCAAACAATGTCATTTTCCCCGGGGCCTCCACCGCCGTCGCTGTCGATTCCGTCGGCGGCGACGCCGCCGGTAAACCTCCCGGCACGGCAGATTCCAGGGAGCTACGGGTGGCCTTTGGTGGGGCCTATATCGGACAGGCTGGACTACTTCTGGTTCCAGAAGCCGGAAAGCTTCTTCAGGAAGCGAATGGAGAAGTACAAGAGCAGCGTGTTCCGAACCAACGTTCCTCCTTCGTTCCCTTTCTTCGTCAACGTTAACCCCAACGTCATCGCCGTCCTCGACGTCAAGTCCTTCTCCCACCTCTTCGACATGGACCTCGTCGAGAAAAAGGATGTTCTTGTCGGTGACTTCGTCCCCAGCACCGCCTTCACCGGCAACATCAGGGTCGGCGTTTACCAAGACACTTCTGAACCTCAACATTCCCAGGTACATACATAACAGCAAATTAAATTCTTTTATCAAGTTGGTACTTATATTTATGCACAATTTATAGTTGCAGCGGGATAGAAGTAACGGGTGTACCGTAACTTGAAAAATTAGTTTAGTGATGTTTGATCTAAAGTTAATTTTAAAATTAGTCTAATTAATTTTTTAAAATGTTAAGGCAATAAGATAGAGAGATGAAAAAACAAGAGTAAATAAAACTAACGTAATTGTTTATCTTAGAACCAATTTTAACCAACAATTGAGTTAGATATTGGATAAATAGGTTGGTGATGGAATGGTATATAAGGTAGAGTCTTTGATTTATTGTAGCGTTGGACTGTGGAGTTTTATGTTGATATGTATGGTATGATGAGATGATTCGGTGGCAAATATGAAGGGCATGACTGCAAGGGGAGTATGAATATGATGCGGGTCAGGCGATAGAGAAACAATATGTTAGTGTCATACAGTGTGAATCTAGTTACTGCTATATCAGGTTGTTGTTGGTGTTTTATGCCTATGCTGTTGTGATTCCCGTGGTTATAACAGACTATTATGTGATTTATGCCTTTGGGAATGTGAGCAGTTTTACTTGTTAGTGAAAAATAACAATTATTGATTTAGACAAAATCTCTTAAACAGTTATTAGTTACTAAATCACATATACTTAAAACTTAACCCCATCGTATTTAGATATTTGATTTTTAAAGATGGTCAAAGTCAAACGTGCTCTAGAGTGCTAAGGCGTGGTGGTATGAATAATCTTTATTGAATATGGGTTAGTGTTATGTGGATGAAAGTTTAGTTTAATTTTAATTTTGCTTTACGAAAATTATTTTTAGTATCCTGGAATGTTCAACTTTTGCATTTAGAAATCGCCAAAAGTGTATTGTTTGATCTGGAATCCTGGACCCGGCTGTGTTGTATGGGGACCACAAAAATTATTAGTGGATGGTCCCAGGTCTAATGCTTCATGTTTGCCACGTGCATTGACTGACTCATAACATAACTATCATGTGGTGTGCAATGAAAGCAGAGTCAGTTTCTGATTGCCCTGTTTGGGAATGGATCATTGGATCAGAGTTCAAATACATGAAAAAATAATGCCGAGCTTAGGAAATAATGTGCGTTAGTTTGATTTGATTAGATTCTTTAAAATATCGGGGACCCAATGTCTCATTGATCATTTTTCATTTCATAGTAAAAGAGAAATCAACTAACATTGCTGCATAACGTGGTGCTGTTCATTATCTTTGATTAGTAGTTTTGGTGGATACGGTTCCAGCTAGAACTAGAATTATTTCATACTATTATATTTACATTCTCTCCCTAAGAGCGAAAAAGAAAAAGGGAATTAACTGTTTGTTTTGTTCTGCATTAAGTGAAGCGCAGGATATTCAATCTTTATTATTGTCTAATGAAATTCATTTTTATTACAGCATCACGCTAATGACTGCTTCTGCCTGTTAGACGTGTTAGTTATACAGATATCTTTATGGTAAAATCATCAATTTTGAATGAATAATTTTATATTTAGTTTTAATATATTGTTTATGTGAAAAAAAATATTACATTATCGTCTATTGTTAAAAGTGTTCGGCTGATGAGTTTAAGAAATCACTCACATAATAGTTAACAATGTATTAAAGTTAATTTCATCTCAAATCTGAAAATTTTATATTTTAGAAAATCATATATGATAGATTTCACTTAAAACTAAAAATATCAATAAATTTAGATTACATCTGTTTAATGTAGATGATTTAAGTAATTTGTTATTTTGTTTTACACTTGTAATAGTGCAGCTTAGTGGGACAGGCTTGTAATCACTTGATCCATGAAACCAATCTCACTTGGTGGGACAGGCTTTGTTATTATTGTTGTTGTAGTAATAGTGCATCTCGACTCAAATTTCAATAGATTTTCAAAAATGTAACGCAAGTAATTAGCTTTCATTCACTCACCACAAACGATATGTGATCTAGATTGTGGAATGGTGTGTACTACTTACTACAGGTGAAGCGGTTCACGATGGACATCCTGAAACGAAGCTCCGGCATATGGGCATCAGAACTGGTATCCAGCCTGGACACAATGTGGGACAGCATCGAAACCACGCTGTCCAAGTCCTCATCGGCAAGTTACTTTCTCCCGCTACAGAAGTTCCTCTTCAACTTCCTCTGCAAAGCTCTCACCGGAGCTGACCCTTCCGCCGATGCCAAGATCGCCGACAGCGGCTACGCCATGCTGGACAGGTGGCTGGCCCTCCAGATCCTCCCGACTGTCAGCATCGGCGTTCTCCAACCCCTCGAGGAAATCTTCCTCCACTCCTTCGCCTACCCTTCCTTCCTTGTTAGTGGAGACTACAACAACCTCTACAGCTTCATCAAACAACACGGTAACAACATTGTTTTGTTGTGTTCATATTCATTTATTTTTTCATATTATAAAACAAGCACTATTTTTTTTGTTCAAGCTGAGTCTTGAAAAGAAAAAATAACGAGTGAATATTGTGCTAAACATTATCAGCTCACCTAGCCATGCACACATCAAATCATGAGCAAAACTAACAAAACAATAATAGTAAGTTTAATTAATTCCCTTTAGTTACCCAATTTTCAATTCGTGGATAAAAATTTGTAATCATCATGTCCTTGAACTTCACTATTATTTCAAAAATATGAGGTTAAAAACAATATTCCTTGATTCATTTTGATACACATAAGAAAATAGCCTACAATAGTTTCAAATTGATCCTATTTTTAGAATCAACTCAAGTTATCTCTTGTCCAATAATAAAAGGATGAAAGTCTAATATGATGAGTTTCATAGATAGCTTGACACCATTGTTGGGTTTTTATTTTCTGAGGAGTTTAACTTGAGAAATACTTAGTGTATCGAAATAAAAAATAACACTTCTTCTAATTCATTTATTAATTGACACATAAGTTTTGTGGGTCATTATTGTCTTTTACCTTCTCTATATTTTTAATGCAATAACTGATTTATTAATCATTAAATAAAACAGAGTAAAGAGCACCTAAGAATTTCTAGTTTAACTTCCCATATGAAACTCACAATAGATGAAATCAATAGGTATTCCCCCTCATCTAAAGATTTTGTACTGGGTATTGAAATTACAAAATTTTACAGGAAAACTAATTATAAATTTTTAAATTATGATACTTAATTAAAAATTTGGTAAAACTGTACGGAGTAATATATTAATGACTAAATACCTAAACAAATCTTTCAGGTTTATATTGGGGGAAGTTTTAAGTTTTGAAAATTTTAATTGATCATTGATTTCATATAATTAAAAAGGATAAATTGATTCTTTGTATCCTTATGAAACTTTACAGTGTACATGTAATCTCATTGTCAATTTTATTTTATTTTAACAGTAATCTCATTGTCAATCTTATTTCATGTGCTACCAACAAAAAAAAAACGAAAAAAAGGTAAGGACGTGATAAACCGTGGGGAAATCGAGTTCGGGTTATCTGAAGACGTGGCAATCCACAACTTGCTGTTCGTGCTAGGGTTCAACGCCTTCGGCGGCTTCTCCGTCTTCCTCCCTTCCCTGTTCGACGCCATAGCCTCCGACACCACAGGCTTACAACTCAAACTGGCCAAGGAAGCAAGAGAGAAAGGCGGGTCAACTCTGACCCTCGAGTCGGTCAAAGAAATGCAACTGACAAACTCCGTCGTCTACGAGACCCTCCGCCTCAACCCACCAGTTCCCCTCCAGTACGCTCGCGCCAGAAAGGACTTCACGCTGAGTTCCCACGACTCGGCCTTCCGAGTCAACAAGGGCGAGTTGCTCTGCGGCTTCCAGAAGCTCGTTATGCGTGACCCCGCCGTGTTCGACGAACCGGAGAGTTTTAAACCGGACCGGTTCGTGGAGGGTGGGGCCCAATTGCTGGACTACTTGTTCTGGTCCAATGGGCCGCAAACTGGCACGCCCAGCGTGTCCAATAAGCAGTGTGCCGGAAAAGACTATGTTACCCTCACTGCGGCCTTCATTGTGGCCTATTTGTTTCGCAGGTATGATTCTGTTAAGGGGGATTCCACTTCCATCACTGCCCTTCAGAGGGCCAAATGAAGGGTCATGATTTGAGGATTGCACTCCACCTTTCTTAGTACGTGTACTTTTTGTTTTTTGGGAGAGAAAGATGAACGTGTGTTGTTGTATTTAATTGAAGTATATAACTGATTAGGAAAAATAATAATTGATTACAATGAGTACGGTTTATTTAACACTCCGTTTATTTTCTAATAAGTGTCTGCATATAAAAATTTATTTTTCTACTATCATCTCCGTTCATTTTATGTGTCTCATTGAAAAGTAGCAGAAATTTGATTCATTAAAAAATTATTGTATCTGGATATAATTATGTTCACATATATTAATTTTTTAATGTATCAGATTACAGTTATTTTTCAAGGAAACAAGGATGGATTGGGCTGAATTAACTAAATTCCAATTGGCTTGATTTTTAGACCGGTTATTTTTTGATACTTAAATTTGATTCAATAATAATCGGATTAACTGATTAAATAATTTATGAAGATTTTGATATTATATATAATAAAATTATAAAATTTTACAAGTAAGAAATAAAATTCAAGAAATATTTTGAGATATTTTTTTGAAAACAAATCTCTGACTATAAAAATAATATTAAGTTATTTAAAATGTATTAATTTAAACATAAACTCTTATAATTTATTACTAACAATTATAAAAAAAATAATTATAAAAGAAAATTTGATTTTGGGCTAATTCAAAGAAAATTCTAACTCTGAAAAAATATAAGGTTAAATTAAATTAATTAATAATAAGTTTAAGCTAACTGGCTTAGCCGGTTTGGCTGGGTCTTGAACACTCCTACTAGCTATAGTCTATAGTCTATAGATGGGTGGCTGTATACATGCAAGATTATGTAATCTTAAATCTCAAATATTTGATTATTAGGGTAGACAGAGGCTGAAGAGGAAAATATCTTAGAAGAATGATCAGCGTTATAAAGTCAAGTAATTAATTGAGCAAACTAGTTTTATGGATTGATTTTTAGGCCTTCACCTTTGGTACGGTCTTTTAAGAGGAAATTGCCGTGCCACTTCTAATAGTTTTAGAAGAAAAGAAATAGCATTAAAAGTTATTATATTAAATATATTTCGTACCTGTTTGGATTTAATTTAGATTTTAATAGAATTATTTTTAAAACAATTAAATTAAAATAATTAATTTTAAAAAAATTGATTTATGTTTGTAAATAATTTTAAAAAATAAATTTAAAAGAATTAATAAAAAATATAAAAATAAAGTTAATATTTTGTACTTTTATTAAAATTAATTTTTATCAAAGTGATACACTGATTTCTAGAAGTGGAAAACAACTCAATGAAAAATTGACTAACAAAATAAAAATCAATTAAATAGTGATAGCTCCTGCATTGTGTAATAAATACTGCGAACATAGTTATGTTTAATCACTTCTTAGAAGATAATAAAGTAATAGGTCTTGCTATATCCTTTTAAAGATTAACTTAAAAATTCTTCTAATTTGAAATTGCACTTATAATGATATAAATTATATTTTATATAATATTCAAAAACTATTTAATATACGTGAATAAGATTTTCAATTAGTAAGATTTTTAGATACGTCGTTTAAGAAGATTTGGTATTTTTGTAAAATAATTCTTAAAAAAGTAGTAAGAGATTACTAACATAGGCTCCTAAATTAAGCATCTTAAATCAATCAATTAATTCCTACCTTAGTTAGTAGATCTGTGATCTATCCCTAACAAGGAGGGGACCTACTTCTATTTAGATTCATTGCAAGTTGCAAGTCAGGCAAACAAAAAATGCTGCTTGTGTTGTAGTATGCTATACTTCAAGATCAAGGAAAACGCAATGTCTTGTGTCAAAAACTTTATCACAAACATTAAAAATTTCCGGCTGTCCACAATAGGCAACAGTATCTGCATTTCCATTTTACACTTCTGACATTTCACAAATCCCTTTCTTTCATCCTTTGATCATATGGCCATTTCAAATCACTTCGCCGAAACTAGTATGCAATAATCACTTTGAAAGCTGTGAGGATTAGCTTTTAATTTTAGGTAAATAACATTAAACACTTTTGAGGTTTGGAGTTGTTGCACTTCATCCCATTGTTTTATAAATATAACACTTCACCCTATTTCTATTATTAGTTTCATTTATATATATATATATATATATATATATATATATATATATATCATTAGACTCATATTTTCCTTGGTATATAATAAAAATTAAAAAATAAATTAAAAAATTTATTATTTGATGAAATACTACAACTTCAAATTTTAAAAACATAATAATTTCAAAGTTTGACAAATAAAATCATGTTTTTTTAACTTTTTCTTTCAAAGTATATAATACTACTTTAATAATAATATTGAGTAAGATTTATAATTAAATAATATTATATTTCATACAATAAGTTAACATTTAATATCAAAATTTTAGTTTACATCTATTTATTAGTTATGATTATCAATGTTCTCAGTAGTGTACATGTTTTAGTAAAATAACAAATGTACTCTTCTAATGATGACTCTTGAAATTATTTTGCACTTTTGGTATAATTAAAATTTATTTATGTGATTTGTTTTTGAAAAAATGATTAATTCTATAAGTGCTTCATTTTTTATTCCGGGTTGAGAAATTGTTAACGCCATTTTAGGATGTGAATATTAGAATCCTTAATATTGCAAATAAAATTTGTTGAAAGTAAAATTCTATTTGATATCAAAATATTAACTTATGGTATAAAATAATAATTATTTAATTATAAATCATACTCAATATTATTAAAGTAATTTTATATACTTAAAAAAATGTTAAAAATATGATTTTATTTTTTGAACTTTGAGATAACATTAAACACCCTTAATATAAAATTATTAATTTTTTCTTTCAAAGTATATAAGATTGTTAAATATTAACTTATTATATGAAATAATATTCATTTAACTATAAATCTTACTCAATATTATTATTAAATCAATCTTATATACTTTGAAAAAAAGTTAAAAACATGAGTTTATTTTTTAAACTCTAAAATTATTAAGTTTTTAAAATTTAAAGTTGTAGTATTTGATCAAATCATTTTTTTAGATTTATTTTATAGTTTATATTATATATATTAAGGAAAAGACGAGTTTAATGAATTAAGAAAAAAATAAATGAGTTTAATAATAGAAATAAGATTGAGTGTTATATTTGTAGAAGAATGAGGTGAACTATAAGAAATCTAAACCTCAAGGATATTTTGTGTTATTTACTTTTTACATTTAATCTAAAAGTGACTATTACCATATTGCCCATAACCATGTCTTCCAATGTTATGTGCAGTTATTACACTCCAATTTTTTTCATTAAAAAAAAGCAATGGCCCTTTTAATAATCATATATTTAAAACTATTATTTTTAAATAAGAGTAACATTTTCAAACTCACTTTCTTAATATCATTCACAAATATAAATTAATTATTTCAAAATCAACCTTTCAATATCAAATTATTTCAAAATAAAAAATCTATCAAAATCTAAATCAAACCAATTCTAGCAGCATCAATTAATTACAAAATCCTTCCAAATTGGTCGATGACTTTGCACCAAACGTAACGTAACAATTAAATATATTGATTATCGACCAACACATTCATTGTTTTGGACTTTTGGTGCACCTACGCCTCTTGCAAGAGATCTTTTCCTTACATCAGAACCCGATGCCTTTGCAACGTTCTTTAATGTTTCAAGAACTTTGCTTTTACAATGCAATGAAACTGAGGTGCTAAATAGGAAAGCCAGCACTAATGGTACTTCCTAGATAAGTGAACAAATAGGAAAGCCAGCACTGTTGACTTGCACATTGTGGATAAGGGAATCCCATACTTCTCTTTCCCAAACAGCCCTTTCAAGAATGGCAAGTAACATAGAACCACATATGCACTACAAAACACCTCACCTACCCCATAATTGGTATAATTACCGCTTCTAAATGATGGCTGCCACCACCCCAAGAAGCTGATAGCAAGTGCTGTGAGTTGAACAAGCAAAATAGATGTGCCGGGTAGAAACATGGGAGACTCATTGAAAGTGAACCTACCAGCATTATTTTCATGATCAGCACTACCCTCGCTAGAAGAGGGTTGCTCCTTTTTTGTTATTTCAAAGACCGTGTTAGATATCCTCAATTGCTTGAGTATGATGGCCAAGAATGCAAAGAAACAGGAATTCATGGTTGTTATTCTTGCCATCCTCTGGTTGTTCCACCATGTCCTGATTGACAACCCACTTGTCACTTGCTCTATTAGAGAAGATGTATTGTAGATCACTAGCAGTGTAGCAGGGATCCATAGACCTGGTCCCTACAGAAACCATCATTTAATTGAAGCAGTCAAGAATGTGTACCAAGCTAGAGAAGTAATTCAAAGGAGAAATATTTAGTGTATAACATTTCTTTACAATAACTTTGCACTCTTAATGTATAAAGAAATGTGTAAAGTTATTGTAAAGTTGTCAAGTTCTTGTAAAAAATTGTACACCAAACATTTCTTAATTCAAAACCGTGGTTTAGTCCTACCAGAATAAGGGTCAAGAAAAAAAAAAAGGTTGACACAAAAAAGTAAATTACTGTAGATATGAAAATCACTTGCCTCTAAATTTTATTTTATTTCCTGTCCCATCAATTATTTATCACTGTGTGGACTATAATTAATTTATATTTAGTAACAATTTTAAATATTTAAATATTTATTTTCACATGACAAAAAATAATTGATAGGACAAAAAAGAAGACATGATTTGGAAACTAATAATTTTCGTTCACCATAAGCATACTAGTATATGTTTTTGGTACAACTTTAGTGTTATGCTTTTTTTTTTTTTTTGGGTGAAGGTGAAAAATAATGATATATACACTTTGAAATGAAGATAATGTACATTTGTGTGGTATAAAAGTTAAAAGTATGAGATGGTTGAAAGTGAGTGTGACTTATTTATATACATACCTCTTATAATATATACTTGGTAAAAAATTGAGTTAAAAAAAAAGTGTTAAAATTGGAGCTGGACCAGATGGTACAGTGCATATCATGTTAAAATGGTCAACAAATGTTCAATATAACGGGTTTTGTGCTCACCTCATTTGGCAAGAAACTGGAATTGGTGATGATACAATACGCAGGGAGAAGAGCATAGGAGATTTCAGGGACAGATCTTAAGGCCCAATTCGTGATCCAAATATAGGCCAAGCACTCTCTGAATTGGAGCTTACCAAACATGGTGCCAAAAAGTGGACAGTGTTTGCTGAGGAAAATTTCTAGCAACCCTGAGGCCCATCTCTTATGCTGGGCCATCTGACCAAAGCTATCTTGAGGTGAGCAACCCATGAAGGCTATTGGATCTATAGTACAAAATTCTGATCTCCAACCTCTTGTATGAAATTTCAGCCCGGTAAGCACATCCTCTGATGTTGATCCGTATATCCAGCCTACCTAATGTTCTCAACACACAGAGAAAACTAGCAATTTACTACAAAAAGGCCAACAAATATTCAGCAACACTATCACTGTTTCTTGTGGGGGTGCAACAATTTTTAAAATAAACTGTGTCCTATCGTATATGATCTCAATCTCACTTTTCTGAGATCCACCCAAATCCTAGTCAGTGAAAAATAGCTTAATTTGCACATGTTTTCAGTGGAAAATATACTCATTTACATGTGCCATATGAACTGTACAGGTTTGGCCTTAGCTAATAAAACTATTATAAAGCCTTCTTTTGAATATCATGAGAACCAAATCTTTGGTTGTAATTGAAAAATATATATATCTTCATGGGTGCCAATTTGTGTCTTTTTGGCCTTCATTTCAGCATTGTTATCATTGGCGTTTTCTGTTGCTTACCTCTTTACCCCAAGCAGTGTTGTATTCATATTCACAACTAGCAACTTTGCTCACTGCCTCATGATCAAGATGCAGTATGCAAGGATCATTAGTAGCCTCCAAAGCACAAGTGGCTGACTTGACAAACCCCTTTGAAGTTCCAAATTTTTTGGTTATTTCCTTTTCTGATAAGGTTCCTGCAAAAATTACAAAACTAGATGTTTTACAATGTGTGGCTAAATAATAGGAACAAACTCTACTATATAGTAATGTATTTTGCCTCAACAAAATGTATTCATTTCAACTGGGAATTTTAGAGATCATGAGAATATATATAGTGAATAATCTTAAGTACCATTAGTGAAAACAATATCTTTATTCCCATTTTGAATGTCAGCAGGAGACTGGCCATAGATAACTTTTCTTCTATGGAAGCAATTTGTTCCTGCATATATGATCCCTTGAAGTCCTGCAAATCCACTTCCTATATACTGCATTATACAAAACAAAAATAGGAGATTAATTTGTTATACTACACCTTGTTATTTACTTTATTTCTCATGGTTCATCATGAAACTTTTGCTAGCATTCTTGGAAGGTTTTCATCCAGTGTATGATCATTGACTCACCAAAGGCAAGGCCACTTGCTGATTTCCGAAAGGATCATCCTTTACTGCATCATAGAATCGTTGGGGACATTGAGCAAATGCAACTTCTTTTTCTCCCTTTGAGTCCAACAAAACACAAAGGGCGTGTAGAACAACCTTGGGATTGTTCACAAACATATCACAGTCTACGTTCAGGATGAAGGGAGCATTTGTCATCAATCCGGAGACTCTTGTCTGCTCATAATACAAGTGATGGAATGAAGATTTCGGATCAAAAGGCTAAAGATATCAAAGTTGTATAGATTATTGAGCTTTGAGTTGAAGAAAATTAAGAGGAAAGCAAAATTAATTACCAACACATTCATAGCGCCGGCTTTATAATGATGTGGATGCTCTGGCCGCTTCTCTCGAGATATGTAGATTAAGTGGGGCAGCCTATCTGAATGGCCTTCTCTGTTCTCCAATATTACCTATTAATTAACATGATGTAAAATGTTTCTTTCAACGTGTATTGTGTTTCGGATAAACAAGACAATTACATATAACTCTATCCGTTCTTAAATAATTATTTATTTAAAAAAATTTAAAAATAATTATTCATCTCAAAATTTTAAGTAGTATTAATTATTTTTTTCAATAATACCTCTATTAAATACTATTGGAGTAGAAGAGAGAAAGTTGAATTATTAAAATGAAACATGGATAATTCAGTAAATTATTTTTAATTTTTTTTAACTTTAATATTTTTTCAATTATCTTTTAAATTTTTGTATCCATTTAAAATTAGACAATTATTCAAGAAGTGGTCAACTTGAGAAAGAGTTTTTTTAATTTAAAAAATATTTTCTTATAAAAATACACAAAAAAGAACTATGTGTGTTCCAAGTTTAATGCAGAAATGAGTAACTTTTGTACCTGTCTTCCACTACTCTAGTCAGATGGAATCATGGAAAGCAGTGGTTTATTTCATATGCCGTGGTATTTGTTTGAAAACAGGAAGATGGTTGCATATAGAAGAAAGAAAAGAAAGAAGGTATAGTTACTTCTCATTTTAGTTAAATCAAATACTATGAAATTAATTTGCATTCATTATATTTTGGACAATTACACTATACTCTCTCGAGGTTCAATAAAATTCGCCCGCCTCTCCTCTATTTATAGAATTTTTTTAAGAGACTTTGAGTTTGTGAAATCATCACAACGACATCTTAAGTTTATAAAATTATTACCTTATCCTTCCTTTAACGCACAAGGAGCAATGCATCTGGAGAAGGTCAGTGTTACCTAAAAGAATAAAAGAGTCGAGTAGAATTTTATCTAATCTCAGGAGGAGGTGAGTGTAATTTACCTTATATTTTAAAATCATATTAGACAAATATGACTTTAAAATATATTGAATGCAAATTAATGTTAGACCATTCCACAATATTTGATTTAACTAAAATATAAAGAGTTGACTCATTTCACAAAAACGTGGGTTAAACTCTTCCTGTTATGAAGCATCTATTTGTTGATAATCACCTAAATATATTTTTTTGGAAAAAAAAACATGAGACAAATATGGGGTAAAAGCTTGTGAGATCTAAATCTAATAATGATATGTATATATCAAGTGGTAAGAAGCTGGCATGCAAATGGCTCCGTGGGTTTAGTGCAAATTAGTATTGCAACCATTATTATCTAAAACAGTGTCAAGAAAGACTTGAAACCCCTATTCACAAATAATTTTTTGTCAAATTTTTTAACTTTCTGAATCTGTCATCAGAAATGTGAATATTCACAATAATATTTGATTTACCTTAACTATGGTTGGATGATTTCTCGGCTGTGTTTTTGAGAAGACTGCAAATTCTTCTACAAGCTCACAAGGAATCGATTTTTGGTCTGCATTTTGGATTTTATGGCAAAGTAGCCCATACTCTTTCTGCAAATTATTCAAAACACAAACAGTCATGTTACAATAGAAGAAAAGAACATTTTAGATTTGATAACTTTGCACCAAACTAATAAGCAGAATCAAAACTATTGCAAAATTAATATATAGTACTCAATAACTACCTACCTTCATTCTCAACCATTCTTGTTTAAATCCTGGCAAGTCGCTGTGGTTGGCTTTGGCCTCACTTGAGAAGTATCTAAAAGGTGCTCTAACTTGTACATTGTACTTCTTACAGAAAGGTACCCAAAGCTTAGCAAATTTGGAAGCTTCCACAAGAGCATAGAAGGTATGAGGGGAGCAACCATCATCAGAAACATAGCAAGCTAGCTTGTTAGCTGGATAATCAAGCGCCAACAAAGACAGCACAGTGTTCACTGTGATAATGGGTGGTTCAAGCACTGGATCTGCCGTTGTCACAAACAGGTCCACTGGTGGAAGCTCACGTACCCTGTTGGAGAAAAGGCATATAAAAACAAGCATTAATATATACTTTCAAATTTTCATCTATAGTTAGTGGTAAATAGCACTTGAAGTAGGAGGCTTGGTGTGGTCATATTATCCATCATACTATATATAGAGCTTCATTAATTGAATTGGACAAGCATGATCAACATCGGCATATACAATGCAAGATATTAGTAATATATGTCTTAGAATTAAGTGGGGCTAATTCGATCATAAAAGTTAGCTCATGGGTAAAGGATTGTCCAAACTCTTATAATGACTATTTAGGCCAAATTCTTCTGCAATGTGAGACTCTAACCATATACACATACCGAAGCAAGAGACGGTCTATGTAGGACTTGGTGTGTGAAGGAGTCCACTTGGTGCTAATGGTGGTAAGCCAAGTGAAGGTGAACCATGACTCGCATAGAAAGGCAACAATCCAAGGGAAGGCGTAAAGGTTATGGCAGAAAACACGGTAAGCAAGAAGCATGAGAAGGAGGAGTAAAGTGAGGGAATCCATTACTCTTGAGAACATGTGTTTCACCCATATTTTTTCATAGAGAGGGAGGCTACTGGTGTCAATATTGTCGGCCATTGAGCAAGCCTCCGCGCTCTTACAAACTCAAACTGGCTACAAGTTGTTGTTCGTTTATTGTAGCCTTTTGTTTTAAAGGCAAAAGCATTTAGGATTGGTTGGTTCGTCCTCCACAGTGAGGGTTGAAAAGGAAATTCCCATACTGGCAAAAGCAGACAGCATATCCGCACATCCACTATCCAATCTGAAAGGTGAAAAGGTGTAGGGCTTACCCTTACATCAATAATTACTGTATATTGCAAGACTCTCATTAAATAAACAAAAAGTATAGGTGTATCGTCTCAATGTCATATTATCCACAATGATTAGAAAAAAGTACCAAAAAAACGAATTTCAAAACATGAATTCAAAAGCAGCTAAATTTATAGCAGCGAAAAAAAAAAGCAGCTTAATTTATATTAGAGATGAATGACTGAAATGGGTGACTTTTACTCCCATCGAGATATATTTTATTTTCAAATGGGATATACATCACGATGGATATGCTTTTGAATGAAAAAATTCTAACCTCTAAATTATGGATGTTTTCATTCAAATGATGAACAACTTTGAATGAGGAGTAAAATCCATCCAACCATAGTGGAGACAGACTAAAATCTCCACGTGATATATTAAAAGTTCTTTTATGCAGTGAAAAAAAAAACTACATAAAATGTCACCACCATCTTATTGATTCATGGACGCACAACTTGTACTGTGTCTATAGTAGAATGGAATTTGTCCAAAGATTGACCTTAGCATCACCATGCAACTGCAATATCAATTTGCTCTTATTTAAAAAACTTATCGGCACAAAACTTGTATTGTAGAGTCTAAAATGGAACATAATTTGTCCAAAGGTTGACCTTTAGCATCTCTATCCATTCACTTCTTTCTTTTTCCTCACAGGTATCCTTTCACAAGCGATAATCATGTTTGAGTAATAGTGATTCCATAGAAGAGATGACTCTCTGACGCTAATCACTCCATATTTAGGACTCAAATCCGAGTCTATTGGTTAAGAAAAATGAGTATCTATCACTCCAATTGAGCATATGTTGGTTTTTGAGCCATTCACTTTGCTCATACATACGGAACTTCTATATTCTTAAAAGGAAGAATTATTTATTTTCCTGAGTGACAAATACTCATTTTTCTTAAAATATTGAAGCCATTAACTATTAATGAAAAGAAAAATAAATAAAAATATTTAATTAACATATTCGATGAAAAAAATTCTTCTCCTAATGAGAATAAAAGAGTAAAGATTCATTTTAGTCCATGAAATTATAAGCGTGAAATCATTTTAGTCCTTAAAATTTAAAAATTAACTATTTAGTCCTTCAAATTATAAAATATAAGTCAAATTAGTCCTTAATTTTGTTTCCTTTACTATGTAATCACATTTTCAACAACGCATCATATTAAATAATATACTAACAATAAATTGACATCCTATTTCGCCTTAGAGGTGAGCATAATTGAATAATTGGGTTGAATTGCTAACATAAACCAAATATAATAACAATATTACTTATATGTAAAATTTGTCTCATAGTCTTCAATTATTCTTATTTTTATGCAATTTAATTGTCAAAGGTCATGTAGAATGTGAGCATATCATTAATATGTCAATTAGCATAAAACGTCAACAAAAATGTGAGGATATAGTAAAAGAAAGAGGCCAGAATTAATATGACGCACATTTTATAATTTTAAGGACTAAAATTTAATTTCTAAAATTAAGACTAAAATAACTTACACTTATAATTTAGAAACTAAAATGAGCCTTTAAAAAAAAAAAAAATTCTCACTTGTGTGAGAATGGGCCCAACATGAACTTGGGGAAACTAGCTAGACCAGGACAAAATAGACTCCCCATTTGATAATTTAAAAGGCATTGATCCATATAAAGGCATGGCTCTTTGTTATATATATGATATATGATTATCATTATTTTTTTTATACTTATGAAATTATATTGATTTTAATGAAATTTGAATCTAAGATCTCATATATATTATTTAAATCCCTTACCACTAGATTAATTTTGATGACTTATATATAATTATCATTTTATAACAATAAATTGTAAGGATTTTCTTTAGTGTTTCCATAAAATTTAACAATATTGATATTTCTTTTAGTGTTTTTCTTGACTAATAATTAATCACACGTCTCGTTCACTTAAGTTAATAACATCTATAAATTTTTTTTTATCAAATCTCAATCAATGAATATAAAAGATATCGATATTTTAGAGGTATGAAAAGTAATTCCTATTAAGGTATGCTTGGTTGAGGTAAAATTGGAGTAGAGTGTAAATTTCATAGGTCATCCACACCACCATATAAAATTCATTAATGAAAATTTACACCTCATTTTTACTAGCATAATACTATAATAGGTTGTTTGTTGCATATATCAATTATTTGATGATATTAAAAGCACAAAATATTCATTTATACTATAAATGAGATGCGTTTACTTATCATGTGTCTACTTTTATTTTAGTTATGTTAAATAATAAAATAAACCAAGCATATATTTCAATACATTTTCTATTTTTTCCAAACAGTGGTAAAAATTATTAGCATTTATTTATGTTTGTACAAATGAAAAACTCTTTGGTTAGATTAAAATGTTTCTGGCCTAAACTAATTCCCCAACCACCACATGCCATGCTTTTTATTTCTGAAGGGCGTTCGATTATTTCTTTGTTCTTGTTGCCTCATGCCTCCGCAGTTGTCCACACGGAATACCTTTGTTGCTTACTGCCATATGTATATATTTTATTTGATTTGCATTTTTTTTACCAAAATTTGAATTGATGAGTAGTTCACGATAATTCGATATTTTAGATTGGATTTGATATTAAAAGTGAGAATTTTCATTATTTATATTTAAATTATATGACGGGACTTATATGCAAGATAAATATCATTGATTTAATAGAAGATGATCTCTCACTTTTTCACTTTATATAGATTTTCATTTAAAAAAATTATAATCTTATTTTAGTTATTCATTTATCTATGTTTTATATTATAATAAAGTTATATCCATCTATTTTGATAGTTCTCCTGGGTTTATCTTCTGTATCTTCTGTTTTCATCAATTGCATAACCCTTTTTTTTTAAAAGTATTTATACTTTGATTTATTGAGTCTTTAGTTTTTATAATTTTTGTATTAATTCCTCATCTAAATAAATAAATTTAAAGACAAATACCTTAATGATAAAATTCAAAATCCAAATGATAAAAAATCAGAGGGAGTCAAAAAAAAGTTATTGTACACTAATATCATACTTCATTTCTACTACATCACTTTGATATGGGATTTTTTTTTGGTAATGTGATATGAGATGATATAATGATGTGTATATTAAAATATCGTAAACTAACAATTTTTTGTCACTTGTGTATAATGGGATTATGTGCAACTCACGTGTATATTTTTACTAACTCACTTTTGTATTATTTTAAATTAGATAATATGGTTTTTTTAGAGCTAACACGTGACAAAAATCTTCATGTGGGCATATAATGATAAATCTGTTTTATATTGTTCTTTTGAAAAGTATGTAATTTCTTTTGTCATTACAAATATGTAATATAAAGTATAGGGTGTAATATATTATAGGGTAAAGTGCATTTTAACTCCCTAAACTTTTGATATAGTATTAAATACCTTCTTTTGTTAAGTTGATATTTATTTTCACCATTAAATTAGTCGTATGCACAATAAATGAATAAAAATGCTATTCCTTTTAATGAAATTTCCTAACCCTAAATCCTCTTTTACTTAGAAACGGACAAAAATATTCTTTTGTTACAATAAAATTCTAGCAACTGAAGGGTATGTTTGCCTTTTCTAGGAGGGTTAGGGTTACAAAATTTAATTAAAAATAATGATATTTTTATTTTTAATATACACATGATATGTGTATGACTAATTAAAAGTGGAAATAGATATTAAATTAACAAAGATGTTCACACTATTTAGAAAGACCAGGCTACAATACATGTTTTAAAAACCATTATATAAATTACATATAACTTAAAATTAGGAAATAAAATACATTTTACCTTTTATTATATATTATAAGTTTAATTAAGCAACTAGGGGTAGACTTAACTAACTTTAGGCCTAACTCAGTAGGAATTATAATTATGTGTTAGTTTGTACTTTGTGATAGCATCATCCATACAAAATGTGACATTAAATTCATGTATGCATCCTTAAAGGGCTATTGTAATTATAAACATCTAGGTAGCTATAAGTTCTATATATGTGAGTGTTGATTCCTTATAACCTTTTGGTTTAACTATTATGAAAATCTCTATAGTTTCACTTAATTTACAATTAGGCTCATATAGTTTAAAAATTTACAATCAATTCCATGTAGTTTAATATAATTTATGATAAAATTCCTATACTTTATAAAAAAATTAATTACATCACTATTTAGCAAAAATTTTAAGTCAAATGCCTAAAAATTATGTACATTTAGGGACTTGATTGAAATTTTTTATAAAATTTAAAAACATAATTGAAAACTTTTTGTATGATAAAGGGACTTACTTGAAAGTTTTAAAATTATAAGGACTTGATTGAAAATTTTTGTATAATTTTAAGGCTTCATTATAAAATTTTAAATTATAAGGAACTAATTGAAAATTGACTAAAATTATAGGACCTCCAAGTAATTAAACCTAATTTTTTTTGTCTTGTATCCTAAAGACCTAAACCCTCACCATCCTCTGACTGCACTATAAACCCATATCCATGCCTTACCGTAATTTCCCTTCACTATAGGGCCAGTGGCATACAACCAAATATGAACCGCACAAACCCTCAAGTAACCCCAGTTCCATCATGCTTATTCCTAACTGATACTTGTGACAAAAGTTGGAGAACTACGCACAAGAGCAACTCAAATTCTCTTCTAATGAGAGTCAATTCTAAAACCAGCAAATATTGAAAAGAAAGAAGGAGATCAGTAAGTAAATATCTGTATTATTTGATTACTATAGGAGCAGTCTGACGAGGGAAATATCTTAAAAGAATATCAGCTGTAACAATTTCCAGCTTTCAAGTGCACGTGTAATAAATACCCAAAAAATGGAAGTTAGAAATACAATAGCATTTGCATTGGCTTTACCCCTATGCCTTTTCATGAGTCCCTTAACTTCTATATGGGACCTATGATGTTGATGATTTGCTATTCACTGAAACTAGTGCGCAACAATCACTCCATGGAAGCTACTATACCATGTCTAAGCAGTCTGCACTTTCCTTGAGACTGGGAATGAGATTTGGCAACCCCTTCTTTCCATCCTTTCCGCCGAGCCCTCAGTTCCCACATTGTAGTCAGCTTCTTCTGAGCCACCAATGCCATCTCAGCTTTTTCCCTGGCTTCCTCGCACGTCTCCATCCCTGAATTGCACTTGTCTGACTCCTTTTGATACTGAGATGCAATCTTCTTCGCCTCAAGCAGAGCCATGTCGGCACGGCGCTGATTTTCCAAAGCTTCGGTTTCCCGGTGCTTTAGTTCTTCTGACAGTAGCTCCGCAAAGTTCCTTTCTGTGTCTCCATTCACCTCAGGGTTGTGCTTTGCACAATCTAAATAACAATAAATCAAGAAAGAAACAGCAGTTCGTCAAAAGAGATGGATCTGAAAAAAGAAACACAACATAGCTCAAGGCAAAACTAAGAGTTCTGCTCTTGAGCTTTTAAAGTCATCCAGTATAAACTGACATTTCTTATTAACAACAACATGTAACCCAAGAAAGTTCTCACCTTAGGTTTTTGCAAAACTAGCCAATTATTTGTTTAGTACTGTGAAAGCAAATACTTGAGTCTGGATTGACATGCATAAAAGAAGTCTTTTTTCTACACAAGACATCCTTCATTAATATATTATTTAAACACAAGAAAACAGGCCATTGATGAATAATTTTTTTCCATAGAATGGGAATGCAACAACAGGCACATGAGATTTGAGATCCTGAAAGTTAACCCAATGTAAGGAGAAACAAAAGGCTAGCTTAATGCTTAAAGTGAGAGTAACTGTTACTTCAGCTCCTACGATCCACATAAGTGCACATATACAAAGAGTTGCTGAGAGGTAATGATACAAAGAAAGGGATACTTATGTACGCTACACCAACTCAGAAACTTCACTGGAGTTCATTAATAGGATACAGAAACCAACCTCCAAATGAACTGTTGCTAAGCCCTGCAAAAATACAGATAATGACTATGATAAGCATGTGTTTGGTTTGTAGTTAGATCAAGAGAAAGGAGCAGTAAATTATGATGAAACAACAATCCTCCACTGGACCTATGATTGCTTCAATATTAATAGTACAAACATTAAAAAAAAAAAATGCGAATTCATTAGAGATAAGTAAAGGCATTAAAGCGTTAAAAGGTTATTGATCTAAGGTTAACATTTGATATTCTGTTTTAATTGGGAATATATATATGCTATGCAGGGAAGGGGTATGGCTCATCACAATGTGCAGTTAATCCGTGTCAAGCCGTCAATATGGTTGCAAGTTCCGTCTTTTAATTCTGCTACTTCGATGAACAATGGGTAATTTGAATATGAACAAGGTCTTTTTCTGATATCAAAATAAAAGCTTTGGTTAAGTAAGTTGAACAGAGGCAGGGGAAAAGCAGATTGGGTGTTTTACAATTGTGAAAGGCACCCACAATCAGTCAGGGCACTGAACATGTTCTCAAAGACTTGGCTGATCATGAAAAGTTTGACACAAACACTTGTGAACTGAATTGTCACTAGAAATTAGAAAACCCTCGCATAATGTTCTAAAGAAGAATAATATGTAACTTTATCGGAAGTTTCAACCTCAATGCTATGTCACAGTTGCATTTGCCAAGGTCTATATGCAGCCAAGCAAGCATCCCCGAGAAAAGGAAAGCAAAGGTAATCAATAGTGTTTTTGTTTTTGTTTTTATTTTCATCAAATTACTCATTCAGAAGGTTAAGTATAAATTTTGGGAAGCTATAGCCTAGTGGCGAAGAGATAATGCCATGGGCAATTCATATCACCAAGACTACTATAAATCCCTCATGCCTTGCCTGCAAATTTTCATTGACTTAGACTAATTTATGTAAAGCCAATTTTGTATAATAACAATAATAGTAAACAAACAAATAAAACAAACAAGGACTACTTCAGAGCCAGATCCCATAAAGTTTCTATATTTAGATCCCAAGTCCAAACACGTGACTTTGATCAAACCGGCTAAGAACTAAGAAACACGGGGTATGCATTGTTATTCGCAGTAATTCAGGCAGCAGTTATAAGAGGAAACAAACACATATGACCCAGAAGAGAAGCCATATCCTATGATTGAGAGGGAAAGAGGAAAAAATCATGACTTGATGCGAAAGTTGTAAACTTTGAGATGAGATCAGAGAACCCCATGAAGGAAACAGAGAATGAAGGGAGCAATAGAGACGGTACCTTGGGGAAGAGATATGATGGGTTGTGAAGTGCAATCACAGAGGCAAGGAGCGCAAGAAGAAGAAGAGTGACTCACAACAGCAATGGCTTCGATGAGATGCCAGTAGAGAGGGGGACCCACAATGTACCCTGCAATGCAGAGCGCCACCACCCCCAAACCCACCCTCACCGCCACTCCACTGCAAGAAGAAGAACTCATTTCCGTCTCTCTCTCTCTCTCTCTCTCTCTCTCTCTCTGCGCGAGATGGAAGATGGTGCAGTGTGGAATGGAATGAAGCTTTTATCTTTGAAGGATGGTATTACTATGGATGTCGGCAATTGCAACTGCTAACAGGCTACTTCCTCTTCTCCACTCTTTCTTCACCTTCTAATTTCCCTTCCATTTTTTTTTCAAATATATATTTTTTCTCTTTTATTTTAATTTTTCAAAGTTGAATTTGCCTCTCCCACTTTTTCTTTATCTCATTTTTTTAAAACTGTTGGAGGCTTTGACTAGCAACAAAGTTGCTGCCCGGCCTAATTTATCTATCTATTTAGTTACAAAAGCAATATAATCTCGTAGTTGAATACCAACTAACTTTGAAAAGATATATATAAAAATTAAGCTTCTTTTTTTAAAAAAATAAAAAGTTAATTTACTCAGGGTATCATTCTTGTCATCGTTTTACAAAAAATCAATATCCTACAACACAAATCCTAAAACGACCTCATCAAATTCAAGAGGAACCCCGGTTATTTTTGGTTAGTTACATATACTGTTATTCACCTTGATGGATCTCAATGCCATTGCCATCATATTCCCAACATCATCTGTTTTCTACGTTTTACACTTTTACGTGCCAAAAGCGATTTTTATTTTAGTTCAACCAAATTAATCTTTTATTCAAGAATAAAAATTTTGGTCCCTAAAACTACATCTATATTTCACTTTAGTCCCTAAAATTAAGAAAGTGTCAATTTAATCCTTAAAATTGCAAAAAATTCAACTTAGTACCTGCGAAAACTATCATAAAAACTAAATTAAATCATTTTTTTATAATTTTAATGACTAAATTGAGATTTTCTTATTTTAAGGGGTTAAAATGAAGTACACGTGCAACTTTGGAGACTAAAATGATCATAAAAAATGTAGTTTTTTTTTGTCCGTGTGTCCTACGGGTATTACAGGCTTATTGCTTTGTCAAGGTAAGGTTACAATTTTTTCGAAATTGATTGAAGAGTCTGCACCAACAAATTTGATATATTACATTGACACATTCAATGAGCCTTTTGTTTTTTGGTCGAAATACGTTCAATGAGCTTATGTGCTAGAAATTGACATCCCTTGCAAGTGATCTTTCTCATGGCAGAGCTTGTGCCTTTCCAATGTTCTTTCTTTCAAGTTCCAAGAGCTTACTTTTACAATGTTAAAGCAAACAAACCAAGATAGTAGAATACATTCAAGATGACCAAATAAACATGATCAATCTGTAATGTAGTTCCTACAAAAGTGCTCAGATATCCTCAATTGCTTAAATAGGATGGCCAGAAATGCTTCGGTTGTGCCTGCTTGTCCTTCTTGATTTGAAAGCTGAATTTCTCTTGGCAGTGATGAAATGTGATACAACTCTGACGGATTAAGAAATTTTAGGCAGTAAAAGTAAAGTAATGTATAGACATAATAAGAAGTTTCGCATAATTTTTATTTTAATATAGAGTCAAATTTAATAAAATAATGAGAATAAATTATATATATTTATATACCTCTGAAAAAAATTCAAATTTTAGTGGGACATGAGCCCTATTATATCATGAATAGATCCTCCCTTGATACTACAACAACTTGTTAGAACTCACACACCGTTTCTGAACCGGATGACAGACCCATATCGAATACGAAGGGCGAGAAAGAAATAGCTGAATAATAGCAATTGTAGACTGGAGAATGGAGTTTGAGTGATTTTATAGATAATACCTCTATCAACACAAACCATATTGTGAGAAGATTATCATTGAAGTACATATCAAAGTTCATGTTTTATGATGATCAACATTTATTTTGTCCTGCAAACTCGACAACAAAATTTAGCGAGGTGATAGCTCAGTAATTGAAGCTTCATTTGCTGATGCTTCATTAGAGTTACTATTAGATTCACTTGGCCATATAGGCCTTGAATTACTCTCCCTAGGCTGTGTCTGATAAACGTACACTGCATATAAAATGCATGATCATGTGCAGTCTCTGCCACTTAAATATAATCTCAAACCATTGTACTAAAACTAAAGACACCAAACTTCACAAAGAAATGTACATGCTTCACATACTCAGGTGCCATATATCTACTACATGTCAACAAGGTCAAATACATTCAAATACAGAGTTTAATAGATCTCTACACCATAATCTTCAAGTTTCTCCACCATTTCCAAAGTCAAGTGCAGTAATTATTGCAATTGACAATCATTAGAATAGCCAAAAAGCTACTGGCATCTATTCTTATTCTTATAATTACTAGGTTCCCACAATTGTACTTGTTTCACCTTTAGTTTGATCCTCCAAAAACAGTCTTGCAAAGTCAAATTCAGATATCTTTGAGTTCATCTCTAGATCTGAAAAAAGATGACTTAACAATGAATAAAGGCCACTGGCCTCAAATTATCCAAGAATACTGTACAATGATCAAGTTATCCAACAACACAGTACAATGATATAAATCCCAAACTAACATGGTACTAATGTCATTGCCAGCTCCACATTTGATAGAACAAATCTACTACCAAATTCAAAAGTCACAACTTACAACTGACAATTTCTTCCAAAAAGTGAACAAACAGCCATAAGATCAAATATTCAAAGTTATTTCTTCTTGCTCATAAACCTTCAAAATAAGAAAATAGTTATTTGTTAGCATGGAATATTTTAACAATAATCAATTTAAGATATACAAGGTTAAAAAAAGGACCATAAAAAAAGCTTAAACCTTTTGCTTTCTCTTCAAGCCATATTTATGACGAAGCCAATCCCCACCACATATTAGTGCTTCAATCGATTTTGCATTCAACTTAGAACAATATTCATCAATAGCTCTTCCTCCAGCACTAAATGTGGACCCTAATGCCACTGTTGACATTGGAATGACCAATACATTAGCTGCCATCTTAGATAAGACCTTGTACTTCATGCGATTGTTCTTCCACCACTCCAAAGCATTGAAAGAGCTATTATCACCATGATGAATATAAACACTTTCCTCGAGGTAAGCATCTAATTCTTTCATTGAGGGAATTGATTCCTTTTTACGCACATAGCTCAGAAGCTCGTCAATTCCACTGACAATTGAAGATTCAGGTGCAGAAGTCGAAGAGTTGTTGCCACCAAAATCTGTAGCATAAGAGGAAGACTCTTCATTACTCAAAGCCACATACTCATTATATAACTCTTCCAATGAAATTCGCACTTTCTTCACATTCTCCTTAGCAACTTCTTCAGGCTTGTATATCCAAGGAAAACAAATATCAATGAAATGGAATTTACACCTAGGATCCAAAACGCAAGCAATAGCCATCAACATATTGCAATCCCCCAAATATTTGTCAAACTTTATTTTCATTGGAGCTGCCATTTCTCTCATGAAAAGATCTTCATCCTCTGATGCATTATCAATTACTTGCTTCACTCTCCATACTTCTCCAAGATACATACTAGCAGTAGGATACTCACTACTTGAGATTACATGCATGGCTAGATTAAACATTTCTAAAAGTTTGCAAACTTTCTCAACCTTTTGCCATTCTTCAACTGAAGGTGCATATGCATAATGTGGTTCTCTTTCTTTGTAAACAGAGAAGACAGTCTTAAATTTTAAAGCATGGAACAGCATCTGAAATGTAGAATTCCACCTTGTTGGACAATCAATAATAAGCTTCCTTTCTTTCAAGTTCTTTTGTTCAACAACATCACAAAATGCTTTTAATCTTGAATCATTGTAGCTGATATACTTCACACTTTCACGAATATTGTAAATGACATCTTGAATCTTATCAAGGCCATCTTGCACTAACAAATTCAATATGTCCGCCCAGCATCTAACATGAAATAAAGCTCCACCAAGGACTAACCTTGATCTCAATGATAAATTGTCCTTAAGATTCCTCAAACACATGTCATTGTAGGAGGCATTATCAACAGATATTGAAAACACTTTGTTTTCAATCCCCCATGTCTTCAAACACGTGAAAATTGCATCAGCCACATCAATTCCACGCCTTGGAGGAGGAACCTTCACAAAACTTAAAACCCTCTTTTGAAGTTTCCACCCCGCATCAATGAAATGACCAGTGATAACCATATACTCGGCTACTTGGTGGTTTGATTTCCACATATCTATAGTTAAGCTAATCTTGCTCACACTTTTCAACATCTCCTTCAATTTTTCCTTCTCAGCCTCATATAATGCTAAACAAACATTTCTTATCGTTTTACGATTTACTTTCTGAAAATCTGAATTCGCATATTGAAAGGCCCACATCAAAAATTCATCTTCAACAATGCTAAAAGGTTGTTCATGTACCATAATAGCGGTGGCAATTATTTCCCACATCTTCTCATTTGAGTAACTAACCCCAGGAGTCAGAAAGGGATTATCCGAATTAGAAGGTTGGAATGGATTGGCAGAGTTCGCATCATACCAAACAGTTGATGTTTTCTGCCTCTTCTTCTTTATGACACAGTCTCCATCTCCTTGACTTGAATCTGTTGGTTCTTGCTCATAGGTCTCACTCATAGATGCAGGAGTGGATGGAATTGTCTCATTACTCTCACATGAAGAAGACATTGTTCTACTTCATTCCACCATAATAAAAAAAATTAAATTAAAAGGTGAATTAAAACAATAAAATGCTTATGAATGGGGAAAAAAAAACATCAAACAAGATTACTAAATAGACAAACATCCAGCAGGTAGCAACCATTTTAGATTTTAGACCATTAAAATACTAATGAATGAGAGTAAGTGTAACCAAGATTTGCAAATGAGCACACCAACCTGCCAACAACTTTACGTCAATAAAGAACTATTTTTTAAACTAAATACGAGACTTTTCAAGACAGAAGAACAAAGACTAAAAAGAGAAAAAAATTAACAAAGAACCAGCTAATAGTAATAAACCATCGTTCAACAACAATAATAATAATTCGATCCTCAATAGCAAAACTAAGCTTATTATTATTATTATTATTATTGGTTACAAAGCATAAGATCTAACTTAGAAGCATAACGAGAATATGTTTGAAAAACCACATTAATGAGTACCATGTGTTATTTTACACATGGAACACATTACCCTCATCAATCTTATGTCTCAATCAAAAACACGCCCTAAAAGGTGAAAGAATCAACAATGAATGAAATTAGAAACAGCCAAAAATATCAGTTTAAAATATACGCAAATACCTGGGAAAGTGCTGTCGCGGATGAGGAGTGAGTGAAACGACGGTGATCGTCGGCAGAGCCGTAAGAGCAGACAACAGACAAGAGTGGCGCGCGTGAGAGGAAGGAGGCGGGGTCCGCAGTGAAAAGTGTACAGTGATTAGTGAAGAGTGAAACAGTTTTAGGATTAGGGTTTTTTTTAGATATAATTTTCTGTTCCAAAAATACAAAAAAGAAATATAATTTAAATACTTTGTAATAATAATAATAATAAAAAAAATTAAGTTTTAGAGCACAATATATGCCTAGATGTTCTAACTTGGCAGCAAGATAAGTGGGCTGGATTAGCAAATGATAGTGGAGTCCAAATCTAGGTTAATGCGATATCAAGATGGATATTTTGGTCATTAAGGGCTCTATTTGAATCAATTTGTATTTCATATCCAAATAATAATAAGATTTAATTATTCTCTAGAATTTTATAGTTTTATTTAATTTTTAATTAGATTTTTATAGTTTAAAAACTTACAATCAAATCCTTATATGATGCAAAAATTTTCAATCAGATCCTTATAATTTGATAATTTGTGGTCAAGTCTTTATATTTTATAAAAAAAATTTATTAAATTTCTGTATAAAAATTTTCAATCAAATCCCTAAATGTAATTTTTGCACAATATTGGAACTCAATTTAATTTTTTTATAAAGTATGAGGATTTGATCACAAATTATTAAACTAAAAAAACCTCACTAAAATTTATTATATAGTATAGAGACTTAATTTTTTTTAACTATCAAAACTTAATTAAAAATTAAGTAAAATTATAGACATATCTAGAATAATTAAAATAAAATTGATAATATATAACTATTCTTTTGTTTGTTTTAGTGTTAGAGCAATCATCAAACGTAGATTTGATCAACCTTTATAAAGACATACTTATCCGGTGGAATGTCTTGAACATAGCGCGCCAATTATAAAACTAATAGGCTAACAATTGTTGGGGATTTTGGTAACTTATGAGAACTCTTGCCACTCCCCTTTTCCTTCTCTCCTCCTCAACTCTTTCAGTGTCTCTTATGCCTCACAAGGAATTTAAACCCTATCTCAAAACCTTTTAAGTTTTTTCATATACATAGTAGATGCATAATTGCAACTTTTCTAAATTGATTGGAGACTCCGCACCAACAAATTTGATGGATTGCATTGACACATTCTATGTGCTTAATTACGTGCTTACAAGAGATTTTTCTTATGGCAGAACTTGTCTCCTTTCTAATGCTCTTTCAAGCTCTAAGAACTTAATTTTACAATGTAAACATAATGCAAAGAAACGAAGATAGTAGAATACATTAATATAAACAAATGAACATGATCAATATGTAATGGTACTTCTACAAAAGTGCACAAACATTAAAGTCAACACAGTTGACTTGCATATTGTAGATAAGGGAATCCCATACTTTCCTTTCCCAAACAGCCCTTTCAAAAATGGCAAGTAGCACACCATCAAATATGCACTGCACAGCACTTCTCCAACCCCACATCCATGTCCACTCCTCCTAGCCCTTGGTTGCCATCCAAAGAAATAGATAACCAGTGCTGTGAGTTGAACAAGCAAAATGGTTGTGCCAGGTATAAAAATAGAAGATTTGTTGAAAGTGAACCTGCCAGCATTTTGATCTGCACCCTCCCCAGAAGAAGGTTGTTCTTTCCTTGTCACTTCAAAGACAGTGTGAGATATCCCCAACCGTTCAAGTAGAACTTCCAGAAATGCTAAAAACCATGCACTCATGGTTGTTATTCTCCCATCCTCTGGTTGTTCCACCAAGTTCGAACTGACAACCCGGTTTTCAAGTTCTCTAATAGAGTACACATTTGGTAGATGACAGCCAAAGTAACAGGAATCAACAGAGGCAGTTCCTGTATGTTTACCCCATTTACACACAATTGAAGCAGTAAAAAATGTGCACTCAGTCAATCAGTAGATGTTGAATGCGTACTAGCATGGAAATTTGGTAATTTAAAGGTGGTTGCTAATTCAAACTTGGATTATATCGATATCATATACTTTGTCTCAAATAAGTGTCATTTTACAAACTACATTAAAGAGTCATATTGACTCATTAATGTACCAATTTGTCCAAATGAACACTTATTTGAGAATGGAGATTGTATTGTTTGTGCTGATTTAAAGTTGTGCAAATTTTTTTTTTTTGGGTTGAAAAAGTTGTGCAAATTAATAGAAAGCAAGATAAAATATGTTATCTTGAAATGGTGATAGTTGTATGTGTTATTGTGCTCACCTTAGGCAAGAAACTGGAGTTGGTAATGATACAATAGGCTGGGAGGGCAGCATAGCAGATTTCAGGGACAGATCTTAAGCCCCAAGTAGTGATCCAAAGATACCCCAAGCACTGTCTGAATTGGAGCTTACCAAAAATGGTGGCAAAAATTGGACACTTCTTGCTGAGGAAGATTTCAAGCAACCCTACGGCCCATCTCTTAAATTGGGTCAAATGAACTACGCTATCTTGAGGTGAGCAGCCCATGAAGGCCATTGGAGCTGGTCCACAAAATTCAGATTTCCAACCTCGTGTGTGGATTTTCAGCCCAGTTAGTATGTCCTCTGCTTTTGATCCATACATCCAACCCACCTAATTTTCTCAAAACACATATACAGGCTAGTAAAGGGTGTACACAGAGCTGACCAAAACAAAAGGGTGTACACGGTTTAATTTCAAAGCACTTACACTTAATTCAAAAAATAATCTATTCAAAAAATTTAAGACTACATATTGAAAATGAAAAACCTGAATTTTAAAGATCATGTAAAAATATCTTATAAGATTTTACTAAAAAATCTTTATGTTAACTTATGAAATAATGTACATTTTTCTTTTCTTTTGGCGTGTATATATACTTTTTCTTTTATCATGTATACGACTCTATATTTCTACCATACTTCTTAATCCCCATAAGCGATGAAAAGGAAATTAAATGACACATGCTCTCAAGGAAAATGTATATATGCGTTTACACGAACAATGTATAGTAGGTTCAAGGTTGGGACTTAGGTAAGAAAATTAGTGTAGACCTTTTTTTAAACATGATAATCCCATTTTTTTTGGTTTAGATTTGGAAAAGAATAAATAATAATAATAAGAAAAGAAAAAATTTCATGCGTACTAATTTATCGCCTATGAGTATATTACTTTTGTTGCCCACCTGTTGACCCCAACCAGTGCCATATTCATAGGTACAACGAGCAACTTCCCTCGCTGCCTCAAGAGAGTTGCAATTTGGAGTAAATTTCTTCCCTTCCAAAGCCTGAGTAGCTGCTTCGACTAACTCCTTTGAAGTTCCAAATACTACGTCCTTTTCTGATAATTTTCCCGCAAAGAATAATAACATGTTTTAAATTTTTAGTATAATGTAGCATATTTTGCATCAACACATGCAATCATGTGGGAATTCTTGCAATAATGAGGATAATACATATCTTAATTAATTAATATCTAATACCATTGGTGGGAGCAAGATCCTTCCTTCCATTTTGAATGTCATCATGTGGAGGAGAAAGGCCGTAAATAACTTTTCTCCTATGAAAGCAATTTGTTCCTACGTAATAAATCCCTTGAATTCCGGCTATTCCGCCCCCTATGTACTGCATGAGTAGAAAAAACAAGAAAAATGAAGCTTGCTTGTATTCTTGCTTATTTAATTTTACTTGCATTTTGGCTTATTATTACAAGTAAAATTTTTCAGAGGCAGATTGTTTCTCAAAAAGAAAGGCGGTTATCAAACGTGTTAGTATATAGTTCATAACATTTTTGCTAATTAAATTTCCCCGAAGGTTATAAACAATAATATTGTTTGATTTGAGTAATTTGACTCACCACAAATATAGCCACCAGTTGATCTCCAAAAGGATCATCCTTTATTCCATCATAGAATTGCTGAGGACATTGAGCAAATGCAACCATCTTTTCTCCCTTTGGATCCAACAAAATGCACAGGGCATGTAGAACAATCTTTGGATTGTTCACATACATGTCACAGTCTACGTTCAGGATAAAGGGAGCATTTGTCATCAATCCGGAGACTCTTGTCTGTTCATGATACAAATAATGAGAAATATTGGATCAGAATAACCAGGGTATTAATTTTGTATCATGTGCATGAGATTGACCTCAAAGAAATTCTTTGGTACTTTCTTTGGAAGCGATAGATTTTCTCACACTATATTATCAGATATACATCACGTATTGAGTGGGTTATTTGTCTTTTTCCTCGTTTTAGTTATATTTTTAATGTAATTTTTTGAATGGTATATATTTAATGATATGAAATACTTCCCTCATTCCTTATTAACAGTCATCTTAGAAAACCAACACAAATTGATACATTAAAAATTGTAGTCAGATATATTAATTTTCTAATGTACCAATTTGTATGGATTTCCAAAACAATTATTAATAAAGAAAGGGAGGAATAAGAACATTTTTTACTCTAAAGCACTTAACTTTCTAAACCGCAAAAGAGATACCAAGAGTATGTTTGGATTAATGAGTTGGGTGGTGCGGAATAAATGGAGTTGGGTGGGTGGAGGAAAGCAGAATAAGTACTCCGCTTTATTGTTTAGGTATTTTCCTTTCCATTCCATTGCACCCAATTTAAGAGGGAAGAAAATTAAGAAGAATGGATAGAATTAGATGAAATGAAATCCATATATGTCCATTTTATTCCATTAAAATATGAAAAATCCAAATAATAAAGCAAGTTAAAATAACACTCTACTATGCTCAGCTCCATTAATCCAAACATACCTAAAACTTCCAAGAATTCAGGAATAAAAATGCAAATAAACATACCAATACATTCATAGCACCAGCCTTGTAATGATGCGGATGCTCAGGCTTCTTCTCCCGTGATATGTAGATTAAGTGTGGTATCCCATCCGAAAGACCTTCCTTATTCTCCCATATTACCTAACAGCATGAGGTAAAATCTTTATTAAGATGCTATGTGCAATTTAGTTAGATTTAAATTAAATGTGAAAATGAATAGAGTAATATATAAGTTTCTAAATATCTTCTAAATACTAAACGAGTTAAACAAAAAAAGATACAATTAATGTTTTGAAATTTTAAAAAATAATCAACTCTTCCTTCATTTAATAAATAAGTAATTATGGGAATGTATAGGAGATTTTTTTTTATCAAACTGGAATGTGTAGTATAATTTGTTAGGAGGCTGTCAGGCTGAATCATTTCTCAAGTGAATAACGTGTGTCTTTGTTTTGTTTTCTAAGATGCTAAGTACTTGAAGATTGGTTGGGCTTGGATTCTAACTATTACATAAAATTAAGTCATGTAAGATTTGAAGATATATATTATTACCTCCCATATTTCTGTCCAAAAATTAATATATAATACATTGATTTTTGTGTAGTTATTTTTGAATGACAGAAATATAATTTTTAAGATATTAAAGATGAAAAAGAATTAGTGACTTATATAATGTGTGTGTATATATATATGGATTTAATTTCTTTACGGTGTCAAAAAAATAAAAAAGTCATTCAATTCTATCATATCAATTATGATATACTTGAGAAGTCATACAAATGAATGATGTGATTAAATGACTGTATAAAATAATTTCTATCATATATATATATTCAAGTAGATAGGAATTGTTTGGACAAAGAGAAAAAATAAGAGCAAACAAAATGAGTGAAAAAAATGAAAGAGAGAAAAAATAAAGAGAAAAATATATTTTTCTTCTATTGTTTGATTGTATAAAAAAGTGAGAGGAAAAAATGTAATGATATCTAAATTATATTCATAGTGTTTGTTTTTTATGATTAAAATACAAATTCTAAAGGCCAATTTGTAAATTCTCACATTTATCATTACAATCTCACTTTTCTCCTCATTTTAAAAGAGAAAAGTTTTTTTTTTATGGTATCCACAATAAATTTTCTTTTTTCTTATCTTTTTCTCTGGTTTCAAACAAGAGAAAATTCACCACTCCCATGTGTTTTCTTCTTCATATTTTCTTTCCTCCCTAATACTCTCCATCCAAACTACAGGGTAGAATTTAGGAAACTACTTTTAGGGGATATTTGGGAATAGGGAAGGGATGATGATAATCAAACCCCAATTTATATGGCATTTTTATAAGGAAATAATTTTTTAACCATCTAGATTTTAAATATCGTATCAATACTTAATCTATTATTTAATTTTATGTGGTTCCTACTTAATAATAGAGAAAATTAAACTAATCTCCCTCAAGGTTTTGTATAATTACACTCAACACTCTTTTATTTTGCAAAACTATCATTGACCTCTCCTAAATTTGCTAAAATTATACTAATATCCCCTGTATATACTAGTTAGTTAATTTAAATGATAAAGAAAAATAATATATGATATATATATAATTATTAATGATAAAATTATAATATTTTAGTAATATTTGACATATATATTAACTAGAATACTTTTTTATCATAAGTTATAATTATATATTTTTTCGTAAGATAAAAAAATATTTTATTTAACTAATGTGTTAAATATTATTAAAATATTATAATTTTTCATTAATAATTATGTATGTGTGTATTTCATATTATTTTTATTTATCAGTTAAATCAATAAAATAGTGTCTGCATAGAAAATCAATGTAATTTTAGCAATTGTTTTATAAAATAGGATGTACTGAATATAAGTATACTAAATCACAAGTATAAACTATTCTTAAAAATATAAATTTTAATTTTTTATCTTTCTATTTTATTAGTTGTCTACAAAAATTTACATTTTAGATATTGAAACTGTTTATTTTGACCACTTTTGCTATCTCTTATTCACATAAACTCCACTTTTTTTTTTTTCCGGTCTGCCATAAACTCTACTTTTTATATAGGACAAATGAGAAATGTAGTGTTGATTCAATGCATGTCCACTGTCCACTGGACCAGTGGTCCCCGACTACACGAACAGACCGGACTGCTAGTACCATGTATATGCATTATTGCTTATGAGAAATGATTTATGATAATAAATAGAGATAATTAGTGGAAGAGACTAGAGTCTATGAAAGATTGGACTAGGCATTTCGTTTCACTGACAAAGTGATTTACGTAGATACCACACTCAACAACTAACACACTAACAATAATTTAGGAGTACTTTTACTTCCATGGTTTTTTCCGTGGCCTATGAGATAAAGTATGGTGCACTTTACAAATGTATCTTAAAATGTGACAAATGAACTTACCCACTTTTTTGAGCATTTACCTACACTCATTAAATGTAATTAAACATCTGGTATTTTTCGTTCCTACTTTTAGTTTTCTTACCAAATGGTGGGTCTGCTTATGCATAAAAAGAAAACAAAAATATTAATGGTATCGAAGTTCTTTTTCTTTTTATGGATAAATGGTACAGAAGATGTTTCGTGAAACAGGCACGTGAATAGATAAAGATGACATATGATTTGATAAAATGATGAGAAGTGTGCGGAGTCTAATAATATGTCTGTGGATAACTTTGGAGTGAAAAAAGTGCTTATATTATAAAATTTTGAAATTTGACGTTATAAATTTTTCATCTCCCTTCAAAATAGTTTTTACATCGTATCCTTGTCTCACCTTGCACCAATCTTGAAACTTACTGTGATTAGTTTTTCTTTTATTATTATTAAACTGTGATTAGTTTTCTAAATCATTGTAATTTCGGTGGAAATTTGGTTTCATAGTAGTCAGTGGAGATTTTGTTAAAAGAAAGCCTTCTAATAGGTTTCTTATATATATTATATACTTCATATAATATACTCATTTTGCTGCTGAAGTTTCTTAATACTTCAATTACCTTGACTATTGTTGGATGATTATTCCGCTGCGCTGTTGAGAAAATGGCAAATTCTCCGTCGAGCATAACCGATTTCCCTGTTGCATTTTGAATTTTACGGCTGAGGTGCTCATACTCATCCTGCAAATAAAGACAAAATAGAAGGGAGCCATCTTTTAGCTTCGAGAGCCTTGAGATTTGACAACATTAGGCTTGTTAGGCTTGAATTTTCAGATGTTATTTTTAATTTTTTAGATTTTATAAAAAAATATTAAAAATTTTAAAAAATTATAAATTTTATATTTCAGTCTTTATCTCTATTTTTCAGTATTTTCTTTATAAAATCTTAAAAATAAAAATAGAAATAAAATATATGACTATTTAAAAAGTGTTTTACAGAGTAATTTTTAATTTTTAAAAATAAAAAAAATTATTTAATTGATTATTCTTTTTAGATTAATTTTAAAATAAAAATTAGGAACATCTTAAATATATTTTTAAAATTTTATTTTTTAAAACAATAAAAAATGAGATTACATAATTATAATTAGTTAATTTCATTAATTATTATCAAAATAATTTTTAAAATATTATTTTTAAAATAATTTTTAAAAACAAAAAAACAATTCCAAACCACCACATAATCTTTCTTTCTCCTCAGCCTCATCCACATTACTTGTCTCATGGCCGTGCACTCCGGCTAAAACTAATTAAGACCGGTTTGATCCCGGAAATTTTTCGTTTTGAAATTTTATTCCTTAAAATATTAAATATATACATTTTAATTCTCAAAAAATTATATATTACAATACATTAATTAATCTATTAATAAGAAAATCATATACACATTAATCTCTAAAAGATTAAATATATTAAAAGTCAATTTTTCGAGCAACTAAAGACTTGTTAAAACCTTATTCTTTCATAGGCTAATGTACCGAAAAATTAATATTTTAAGGAGTGATATATGTATAGTCTTGTCGTTAGGATTGTTTAAAATAAAATCTTTTAAAAATAAAAATATATGCATTTAATCTTTTAAGGATGAAGCATTCAAACAAATATCTTTTGGAAATAAAAGTGTAAGCTAACTAAAAAAAATCTTCTCCCAAGAGTGGTATATTCTTGTTACTTTTATTCAAGATAGATCCATCATTCATCTAATAATGGATGGCATCTGAGCCATCACGGTATTTCCCACAAATAATATTTTTCAAAAAATAATTTTCCACCTATCAAATGGCAAACCAAACCACACTTATCATCTGAAGTTTTGATTGGAGAAAAAAAAAAAAATTGAGACGAAAGCTTGCTCCAAATTAATGAGCCAGTAAAATGGTCAATGCATGCCTTAGCGTTAGCACTTAAATTACCTTAATTCTTAACCATTCTTGTTTGAATTCTGGAGAGTAATCACTGTTGTTGGGCGGGGCCTCATCAGAGAAGTATCTAAAGGGTGCTCTAACTTGTACATTGTACTTCTTACAGAATGGTATCCAAAGCTTAGCAAATTTGGAGGCTTCCAAAAGAGCATATAAGTTAAGAGGGGAGAACCCATCATCAGAAACATAGCAAGCTAGCTTGTTAGCTGGGTAATCAAGCGCCAATAGAGACAGCACAGTGTTCACTGTTATGATGGGTGGTTCAAGCACTGGATCTGCCGTTGTCACAAACAAGTCCACTGCTGGAAGATCAGGTACCCTGTTGAACAAAAGAATAATTGCATGAGCCTAATAATATAAGCTCACTAATTAGATTAATAAGAAAAGGCAAGCATGTAAGAGTATGTTTGGTTTATATTTTTCGGATTATGCTGGCTTGGTTTAATTTTTTTTTTTTAGGTTAAGTACAAAAGCTCAACATCCTCCAACGACAGAGGGGAGCAACACACAACCATACAATTAAACTAAACACAAAAAGAAAGCAACAAATTATAGCTTGGTGTAATAGAAAAGATTTTTTTTTCATGTTTACTCAAACGCTAGTTTGATACTAAAGATATAACTTAACGTAATTTTGTTAAGCCCGGTAAAATGAAAATTAAAATTCAGTTTGCATTCTTTAGAGGGTGCAAAGGTGCAAAACTGAAATCCAAACATAAGATCTGCACAATTTCGCCTACAAGCTATAATAGTACATCGTATTAGCTAGAATACTGCTTGTGGAATTAACTTTTTAATGTATCAAAATGGCATGGTTTCCATGTCATGATTACTATTAAGGAACGGAGGAGTACTAGGCAAGATACCGAGACAAGAGGCGGTCTGGGTAGGTTATGGTGTGTGCAGGACTCCATTTGGTGCTGATTATAAGAACCCAAGTGAAGGTGAACCATGACTCGCATAGGGAAGCAAGAACCCAAGAATAGGAGTAGTTGTCAAAGGAGAATGCACGGTAACCAAGAAGCAAGAGGAGGAGGAGCAAAATCAAGGAATCCATCACCCTTGAAAGTGTGTATTTTGGCCAGATTTTTTCGTAAAGTGAGAGGGAGTCTTGATTGGCCATTGAGCACGTCAATGAGAAAATCGAATAACCGTACAAATGGATGAGTGTAAGTTTGTTGTAGTAACCAACAAGTTCGGGTGAAAATGGTCCTTTTAAAGGCCAACGTTGGAAGTGTCTTTGGATTGAGTTTGCAAGTGGGATTTGCTTTTACAAAGTTGATTTTGAGTGCAAGCGAGTTAGTTTTAACATGATAGCACAACTTTTATCTCAAAAGTAACTGGGGTATTCCTTGGATAATATTAATCAATTCTTTTATGTATAATTATTTAAAGAAATATGATTTTTCTACAATATTTTTAACATTAATTTTTTATTTTAGATTTTAATTTTTATGTATCGATAGTATAAATTTTTTTCACACAACTATTTAATCATATATTGTTACATTAGTAAAATAAGTTTGTCTCTTACCCATTTACTTCAAAAGTCATGTACTTGAGAGGATTTAATTTGATGACGATATAAAATGAATAAACACTTAAATTGGTCCTAACAATTTCTTTAATGGACAAATTAATCCTAATAATTGTAAATACCCAAATTGGTTCCTCACAATTGTTAAAATATGACATTATAGGTTCCTGATGCCTGTCAATGTTTGGTCAAAGGCAGAGATGAAAAAAGAGCTTTGAGAGAAGTGGAGCTTGTCTAAGAGAAAATAAAGCTTGAACATGATTAGGCAAAGCTTGATTAGAACGAAGCCCAAGCTAGCTGACAAGTGGTAAAGGTGATAAACATGTGACAGAGCTTAATCACCTGTCATTGAGCTCCTCCTCAGCCAGCTCTGCCTTCTCCTGGCAAAGCTCTATTTCCTCTCAAATGAGCTTCACTTTCTCTAGCTTAGCTCTTTTTCATCTATCTTCATGTCCCTTAAGAGGCTAGCAGAATCTATAGTGTGCTATTTTTACAATTGAGGACCAATTTAAGTGTTTACAATTGTTAGGGATTAATTTATCCATCAAAGAAATTGTCAGAGATCAATTTGAATGTTTACTTTAAAAAAATTTTACATTGTCAATAAATATAAACTAAATCCTTTATTTTATTTTTACATGTACAATAATTGAATAAATCATATTAATATATTATTATAGTAAAAATATATTAATAAGTTCATTATATTAAAATTTAGATTTAATTTTGATTAGATTATAATGTAAATTTTTTTAGTATTTACGCATAAAACCAAAACTCATAAATGATATAAATATTTAAAAATAAAGTAAAGCTTTAATTAATAAAGTAGTGAAAAAATATGCTTTGATTAAAGGATAAAATAGGTAGCCAAATTTAAGGATTTAACTCCTTTAAAGTGAATGATTGGTAAAGCAAAAAAGTGAGAGATTAATTATTTTTAGATCAATAGTCCCTTTGTTACATCTCATTTGTCCACTTGTTTTCAAATTTTTGTTTCATTTCATCTGTTTGTTTATTAAATTAAGAAAATATTTTTATTTATTATCTATACTCTTATTATAATTAAGTGTACCTTATTTACTTTTTTTTAGAGTAAAATCATATTAAATAGATGTAATCTTGTCAATTAACATGTACACTTTTACACTATTATCAATATTCATTCAATGTTTTTCTTAATATATATGTGTTTTTTTAAACCATTGAGATGCAACATAGGGAATAACTTCTACTATTTTGTGTGTCCGACTAAATAATATAATAATTCATTCATTCTTAAATAATTATCTATTTCAAATATTTACTTTGTCTATAAATAATTATTCATTTTAAAAATTTAAGTTATATTAATTAATTTTTTTAATAATGTCTCTATTAAATAATATTGTCTCATTAGTGAAGGGGAAAAAATGAAGTTAGAGTATTACAAAGAAAAAAGAGCAATTTAGTAATCAATTATTCCTTTATTTTACTAATATTGATGTTTTAGCTATAATTTTCTTGATTATAATACTCCTTTCATTCACTTTTAAGTGTCTTCTAGGAAATAAATAAAAATTCAAAATGTGTCTACATACATTAATTGTTTAATGCACCAAATTTTTGTTAATTTCCTAAATATACTTAAAAATAGACGAAGGTAATAAGTACTCCTTGGTCTATAATATAAGTTTTTTAGGATTTTTTGTCTAGTAAAAAATATAAATCATTTGCATATTTCAAGAAAATATTAATTACTTTTTATCAATTTTACCTTTGTATTTATAATGAGTGGAAATAAATAGATGTGAGTATGATTATTTAATAAAGAGATAATTTATTATGAGTAATAAAAGGTATTTTCATCTTTTATTTTTATTTTTTAAAAAGATCAATAAAATTTAATTATCATTTTAATTCCTATATATAACTTTAAACGACTTATATTATAAATTAGAGAAAGTCATTAAGATTGATCTAGTGGTAAGAGGTTTAGATAATATACATAAGATTCTAAGTTAAATATCAATGTGAATGATATAATTCTGAAATAAAAAATATTATAAATCAAAAAATATTTAAAATTGAATAATTATTGAAGAGGAGCAATGATTTCCAGCTTCGGCTTTAACTGGACCCAAAAGCACCCAAATTGGTCAAACATGGCACTCTCCGTTCAAGGCCAATGAATGCACGCTTGCCAAGGCAAATGCTGGAACAAGCACACACGAACTGGGCTTTTTTACCAAAAATAAAATAAAATAATGATTATATACCCATTTACATGGGTAAGAAGATTAATTACTTATATATATTTATTTTTTATTAAAAGCAACATGTAAAACAATATCATGTATTATGAATATAATATGTTAAACTTACTCATGTATTATGTGAAATTTCATTTGATAATACGTGACACAATGTCATGTTTTTTGGGTTGTGCAAATTTTGAGCCCCTACATGTAGTGACTGAGCTTGTCTACGTGTGTAGAAGCATAGAATATGTGACTGTTTTCACGCATTATGCTTGCAACTAGTGAGGAATGTGTTTCAACTTCTTGAGAGTGAATTCATCTGCCTTTGCTAGGTTGATTGACTGCAACAAAAGACTTAAAGGCTGAAACATGTTCAAAAATGAAACATATTCCCCATTGTTGGCATTGGCCTGATCATTGCAAGATATGTGCTAGATGATTACCTAGATTCTTAACTAAACCTTATATGAACAAATATTGCTAAAGAGCCATCATTTACATCATCATAAGTAGCAGGATATTTAAAGCTTCTATATTTGCCAATTAAAGTATATCTCCACTATAAAGTATGGCAAAAAATGGGCAGTTGGGATCAAGAAAAATGAGTTCAATTGAAAAGACAGCTTAAATATTTAATGAAGTTCTCGCATATCAAATTCTTTAAGGCCAAAGTATAGACTTTTTGTTTAAGCAACCTTTTCATAAATATGTAGAAACGATAAAAATTTTTAGGATAGATCCTGACCTTTATATAGACACAAGCATAAACAACTCATTAAGTTATGATATGACAACAAGCTTATAGCTAGAAAACTTAAAATTCCAAGTCTGGATAACAACCAATGGTTGACAAACGAGCCTGCATATCAAATACAGACATTAAATAGGATGCTAATAAAAGGAAAAACAACTTCATATGATTATATTGTAATAGGTATTCAGTACAATGCCTCAAAAATCATGGTGATATTGAATAATCCTGTAAACGCACTCGTGTTCGGAGATAAGTTTTGTACGGTCTAAGGTGCACGACCCGTCGGGCACGTGGCACGTGAGAATCTAGTTCCCATGTAAGCCTCGTGACCTGGATTCCTCTATATGCACAGCAAATTATCAAATTATTTAAATCATAAAATCTTTTCTACATACAAATCACCTGTCTTTAAAACATATAGTCATAAGTTTCCAAAATCCAGTCTCATATCCTGTTTCTAAAGTCTGAATTCATAGGGTCAACAAGTATAAAGAAAGTCTATCATATACAAAAACTTTATAAGTAGTAAAATCATATATTACAGTCCAACATAATCACATATACATAACATATATCATGCATTATGGTCCGGATCCTGCCATCTACACTTGGAGCACCATATTCTATATATAGAGGGCTTCACCCGTGAAGCTTACCATCTTAATACTCTATTGCTGAGAAGAAGGAGTCTGGGTAAATCTGAGGTTACTCTGTCTGGAAAATAGGAGACATAAGAGAGGGTGAGTTTTGTAACCAAAACTCAGTGAGTGGATCCTCACCCACAACCACACATGGGACGGGAAGGAAAATACATAAATACCATTAATGCAACCTTCACAAAACATTTATATTTATTTCACATAATAGCAATAAAACCATAAGTTTACTAAAACCATAGAAGCATAATATTCTCAAAGAATTACCAAAAAGGAACAGACTCAGGCTAAAAATGGGTGCTCATTCCTCGTGAACAAGAGCCCTAACTGAGATTTTAATGGTTCCTCGTGAACGTATCCCTCGTGGACTGATTTATCTCTGGATAAATTGCCCCTCGTGGGCCTTGGTACCAAGGTTAACGATTTAGTTGTTGTTAACTCACAGCTCTCTCCTTCAGAAATTCCTTATTCTTAGCCAGTCTTTTCACAATGTTTCATGAAGTCCTCTATCCTAGGGTTCAAATCCTAATCTCATGAAATAAACAATTCTGAAAATCATAAAATCATTAATTACTTTGAGAGCTGAATCCATGTAACCCTAAGTTTGACCTTAGCATACCAGTGGTTGTGAAACCATGCCCAAGGGATCACCCGTTGAAGACACTATAGTTTCAATCCATATAATATGTAGCTCAATGTTCAAGTCATACACAGACTCATGTGCTAAAACTCTTTTATGTCTAAGTTTCTAAATCCATTCCAAATATCAAACCTTCATAGACTTGGGAATTCCAAAATCTCAACAGCATTTCCAATAGTCACCAATTTCATAATTGGTTAAATATAAAAGTCATGCTAACAAACCATATATCTCAACAATTCCAGTTATCAAAAATTTTATATAAAACCATCTCAACAAACATGGTCCCATGCATTTTTCAAGAACACCTTTTATGCCGTTTTCGAAAATCAACGTTTCTTGACAACGGAAATCTCATCTGTTACAAAATAAACTATAGAATCATAGTTCTTCTTTATGGTTTGTTGAAAGTAACTATAATGACCAACATAGAGGTCATAGGCTAGAACCCACTCACCTGAGTAGCAGAAGTTGAAGGCTCAGGATGCAGGGTTCCTTGGAGTGGAGATGACATCAGGATCTATCATAGAAGTGATAGAACCTTTGATTAATCTCTAGAATCACAAAAAACCTTAAGTTTATCTCTAACATAGAGGAAAAGCTCCCTTTACCCTCATAGGCATAGAAACCACTCTAAAACAAGGAAGAACTGAAGAAAATATAGCAAAATTGAAAGAGCTACATACCTTAGAGCCTTAGGATTGAAGGATTGAAGTTAGAATTGAAAGATAATGGAAGAAAATGGATTTGGGAATGGAGTGGGGGTGAAAGAGAAAGAAAAATGAAGGTTCTGGAGGTTGGGGAGAGAAATGCGTTTTGGGTGTTCTAGACCCCGAAATAGTGTTTTTATGTTCGCTGTTTACCAGGCGGTCATATGACCGCCTGGCGTCCCGCCACTCTAACACACTTACTCTCTCGTTCCGCCAGCGGTCTTGCGAAAGTTTCAGACACCAATTTTATTCTCGTTAACCCTGGGCGGTCATAGGACCGCATGGGCGATCTCCAGAAACTCCAGATGCTCCAATACTAGTATGTATTAGTCTGTACTATCCCACTACTCACTTATTTACATGTCTTAACTTTAAAACATAAATGTAAATAGGAAAATACCCCATTTGGATTCAAATAAAATATTAGAAAAATCAAAATCCCAACAAATCAAAATCTCATTTTTGGGTTTTAGTTCAAATTCAAAAATCTTACGACTTTATAAACTCAGGCTAAAAATGAAGTATTTGAGGGTTTCATAAAATTCGTTAAAAATTCCTCTTCAACTCATTTTTCTCTGGGGAGCAATTACGGACTTTTGGTCCCAAGAAAATAGCTCTATCATATAGCCCTCCAAGGCGTGTAGGTCCAGACTTAGCAAAATTAAGGACCAAACAACAGGTAAAGGTAACTGGCACCCTTCTTGGTTTGAAAAAAAAATTTCTAACCTTTTTATTTGAAACCAGGGATTACATCAGGGTTGCCGGACCCACCGGGTGGAGTTCTTAAGTTCGACCTACATTGGAGAGCTATATGTTAGAATCACATTCTTGGGATCAAAAGTCCTGGTAATTGTTCTTAGAGGGAAAATGAGTTGAAGAGTAATTTTTAATAATTTTTATGAAACCTTTAAATGTTTCGTTTTTTGACCACAAGTTTATAAAACCGTAGAATTTTGGAATTTAAATAAAATCCAAAATTTGGATTTTTAATGGTTGGGGTTTTGATTTGTTTGATATTTTATTTGAATCCAAATGAGGGTATTTTCTTATTTACATTTATGTTTTAAAGTTAATTATTTATTCTTCTTACTTTTAAGTTAATCATTAGTAAGAAATGTAAATAAGTGAGTATTGAGATAACCAGGATGTATGATGAAGGAAGAATGCAGGAATTGGGCCTTTCTTCACACTATAGCGATCACAGGAGTGCTTTACACGGGTTTTGTGGTCCTCGGACCGCTATAGCGGTCGTAAGTGACCAGTTTCAAGCGCACACGGCCTGACCCGCTAGCGGTCCTGGAGCATGATCAGGACCCAAAATGACGTTGTTTCATTTTTTGCCCTTTTAAAACCCCAAATCGGGCTTCCTCCCTAAAACCAAAGATTTTCCTTTTCTTTCCATTTTTCCTTCTTCTTCTCCTAATCCAAGATCAATCCATCATCCCAAACTTCAAGGTATGTAAATGTTGTTAGTTTATGTCTCCATTATCTTTGTTCTTTCATGATTTTAAGTTAGGATTTGTTATTTCCCTCATTGTTGTCAAGTGGAGGTGCTCCTCCAATGTTGTTAGGATTATATTAGAGCTATTTAGAGGTCGTTAGAGATTAATCTAGAGTTTATGGTTGCTCCATGGCAGTTGTTGATGTCATTCCAAGCTCTCCACGTCAAGTTGGTAGTGCCCACATACTCTCGGCTTCAAACGGTGAGTGGGTTCAAATCCTGGAGCCTCTAGGTAGATTATTATAGCTATTTTATTCGATTGTGACATTATTGCATGAATTGGAAATGATTTAAATAAATTATGAATTATTATGGGTTATGCCAAGTTTATGAAATTATGGTTCCAACTACCATGAATTATATGACTTACCTATTTTAGAAAAGATTTTAGAGTTTTGATGATTTTGTTAAGCTTATGAGATTATGATTTCGAGAGTGCGGAGTATACATATGTGATATGGTTTAAATTCAGGGAAGAACTTAGCATAGAGTATTTATAGAAAAAGAATATATATAGAGTAAGGTGTGATTTAGATTTTAAATAAATATGTTATATGATTTTCAAATGTTATGATTATAAACCCTAGTATTTTTTTTGGGACTATGATTTTTGTATTTATTAAGTATATGAAAACATATGTTAAGTTAAGTTTTGAACTTAGAACTTTAGCATATGGTAGAGAGAAGTGTGGAATTCAGAATGATTCATAACAACTGCCAAATACATATTTTGTGGGCTGGAAATGGATGCCTACAAGTGGGTGATCCCTTGGGCATGATTTTCATGGGTACAGTTATGCTAAAGTCAGATTATTGGAATTGTTTGAGTCAAGACTCTCAGTGCACTAAGAATTTAGTGGCTTTGCTTTGCCAAGAGAGTATAACCTTCAGGATTGTTGTTTTCTTTTATTTATTTTCAGTTAAGTTTTATATGATGAGTATATTATGAAACGCCATGGAGGTAATAGTATTAAACACCATGGAGACAATATTATAAAACACCATGGAGGCAATAGTAGTAAACAGTTATGGAGACAACAATATAAATCAGCCATGGAGGCAATAGAGGAATAACCATGGTGGAGTTTCAGAAAACGGGACCTAGTTAGGTTCCCAACTTGTCCACGAACCGCAGAAACAAGAAAATTTAGTGATAGCTATTATTATTGTTTATTATTACTATTATCCATATGTATGTTTATCTAGTTTAGAGCATTCTTGTCTGACTTAGAGGAGTTTAGAGCTTTATTTTATATGATATATAGAATTGTTAGCAAGAGTTTTAGAATTTATTTTATAAGTGTTATTATTATTGTTATTAGTATTATTACGACTTTATGCATTCTAGTTATTGCCTCATGAAAGGGGTTATGGGTGAGAATTCACTCACAGTTTTGTAACAAAACTATAATACCCTATATTTTCAAAAAAATACATAAAAGGTTAGAAAAAAAATTTCGAACTAACAAGGGTGTTGATTGCCCTTTTCTATCATTCGGGTCTTAATTTCGCTAAGTCTGGACCCACACGTCCTTGGAGGGCTATATGATAGAGCTATACTCTTGGGACCAAAAGTCCTGGTAATTATTCCTTAGAGAAAAATGAGTTGAAGAAGGATTTTTAACGAATTTTATGAAACCCTCAAGTGCTTCATTTTTAGCCTGAAGTTTATAAAATCGTAAGATTTTTCAAATTTGAACTAAAACCCAAAAATGAGATTTTGATTAGTTAGGATTTTGATTTTTCTAATATTTTATTTGAATCAAAATATGGGTATTTCCCTAAATAAGTGAATAGTGGGATAGTAAATCCAATACATACCAGGATTGGAGCATCTGGAGCTTCTGAGACCCTAAGAGTCCTATGACCGCCCAGGCGGTAACAGAGGGTGAAGTCGTGTTGGAGCTTCTGGATACCTGCCCAGGCGGTCATGCGACCGCCAGGAGCGTAAGAGAGAGTAAGTCCGCCAGTCAAGGCCCAGCGGTCATATGACCGCCCAGGCGTGAACAATGAACATAAAAAACCCCATTTCGGGCCCAGATCATTCAACACACTCACACCCCCTCTCCAGAGAGAAATGCGAAATTCTCACCTCCCCACTCCATTTCTTCATCATTTTCTCAACTTAACTCCATTTTTCTTCCTTTTAAGAGTTCAAGGTATGTATTGTTGTTGATCTTGCTTCCTTATCTCCCAATTTCTCATGATTCTAGAGGTTGGCTTTGGTGTTCTTCATGCTTTCTTGCCATGGTGCTCCCTCATGAAAGTTATAATTAGATTTGAGTATCTAGAGGATGATTTAGAGTTTTATTGCTTCTATGTCAGATATTATTGTCAGTTCACTCTCAAGTGTCTTGTTGGTGTTGTTCTCGTGCATTCTACCCCTCCAGGTGAGTGGGTTCGCACTTGTGATCTTTATGTTGTGCATTAGAGTTATTTTCAGGAAAATATAATTTATTGCTTAACTTAGAGATTATTATACAAGAAGCACGAAGATTTCTGTTGGATTATATGTTTGGAAATGCTGATTTTAGAGCATGAAACATATTTTTGATAAAAACTCATGAGACCATGGTTGTTGAACTAATTCTATGTAGAATGGATTATATGTGTAACTATTAGAGGATTTTATGATTTTCCTGGATTTGAAACTGGTTTATGTTTATGCTATGGTTTTATACCTAATGTAACCAAGTTTAGAGAAAAGAATTGGAAATATGGTTTAGACTTTGTAAGTTCATAATATGATATTGAGTTTCTAGTTTATGAAGAGTATGACTGATTGAAACATGTTTAGATATTAAGTCAAAATGTTTTAGAGCACGAATCTTTAGATGACTCAGCTTGCCGGATACATATTCTGGACTTGAAATCACTTGTATGGTTTCATAGTCCCAGTTATGCTAAGGTTAAACTTTAGAGTTATAGAGATTTAGAACTCTCAGAGAATAAAATGGTTTTAAGAAGTTTCAGGTTAATTAGGTAGCTATAGAGAAACAGGCTGTGTGTTAACGGGTAAACCCGTTAACCTTGGTACCAAGTATGCTGGTTAGAGTATTCAGGAAGGGACCTATTTAGGTGCCCATTATGGTCACACTGGGACGACGATACTTAACGCAGATGTGACAGAGATTTCAGAATTAATTGACACATTGGGGACGGCGATACGTAACGCCTAGATGTGCCCAGAGAATTCGTTTCTCTAGAAGCTACATTAGTATGAGTTGATCTAATACCAGGTATGAAAGTTAGTTAATGAAATGACTTTTGAATTGATAAAGTAGTCACTAGAAAGTATGAAAGAGTTCATGGTTTTAAGCTTATATGATGCCAAAATGAAAATGAATTAAAGGAATTGCTTTTATTGATTTTATGAAAGGATGGTTTGAGAATGTATTTATATAGAGACATGTATTTGCATAAGATTTACAAGTACTTTTAATATTATTATGATTTGTTTTATTTATTACTCTTAGATGTCCCATGAAGGGATTCATGAGAACTCACTCAAGTTTTGGGTATCAAAACTCACCCATCTCGTTTCTTATTTTTTTTCCAGATAGAACCATGATTGCAAATTCTATTCAACCACAACAAAGAGTCAAATGGTAAGCTTCACTCGAGGTGAGACATGTATTCTGGGTTCGTTTAGAGTGCTCAGTCCAATAGGAAGGATCCCAGACCTTAGATCACATTTTGCATCTCACATATTAAAGCAATATATTGTTGTTTTGTGTTTAATAACTTCTGTATGCCAATTTCATGGACAATTTAGAACAGAGCGATTTATTGTTACATATTATATTATGGCTTCAGACTTTAGAGGTAGATTATGAAAATTGTAGATTTGACGTTTAAACGATTTTGATTATTTCGAATTTCAAAGATTAGGTGATTTGTATGTAGAAAAAGAGAAATTTTCTATTTTTCATAGATTTCTTTTACGAACAAAGCATGCATATAAAGCATTACAGGTCTCAAGGCTTACATGGGGATGAGATTTCTCACGTGCTCCAGTGCAGTGGGTCGTGACAAAAACCCACCCCTCTTTCTTCCTTTCTCACAGATCCAGGTATAGCTCAGGATCCTCTCTTCCTCCTCCTCGAGCTCTAGTATTTTCCAACTTGGAGCTTCACATTAATGTAAAGTCTGGTTATTTATGTAGAGTGCTCTAGTGATGTGAAGGACGGGATCCCGGACCATAGATTCATATCTTGTATTTTGAGTTTAATGATTTGTTTTGTATTCAAATTTAATATAACTTTCATGAATCTATTTGTAAATGAGCAACTTAGTTGAATTATATATCCCAACTAGAGTTTCAGATTTTATTCCAAGAGAAAAATTTATATTAGAAACAAAATGGCATTTTTATTTAAACGGATTTTTATGAATAAAATATGCATATAGTACGAAGCAGCGATCCGAGACTTAAGTGGGGAGGATTCCTCACGTAGGTCACGTTCTCAAGTCGGGTCGTGACAAATACTTTCGAAATGTGGATGTAACATAATCCATTTAGTTGTAAATGGGCTTGATAAGAAGGGGAACAAATTGTGCTCAACATTCTTAAAAAAAACATTTAAATCCAATATCTAGCAATTGTATTTGTAAGTTAAATATTCCTCAAGTCTCCCACCAAATTTTAAAAGAAATAATTCAAACATGCTAAAGTTAAAAGCCCAAGAATCAAGATTAGGACACAAATCAGTGAACTTGTTTCAAATTACATCATGCAAAGAAGCAACTACAACAGTAAAAAAAGAGACACAAACAACAACACAATTCAATAAAAAATAGTAAAACAACAATTTCACATGAATACCTCCTTGCACGTTCCCATATGCGCAAGGGCTTCTCAGTGCATGCACCTTTATACCTAATGTAACACCCTCCTAATTATCGTATTTTACTCAAGTGTTAATAGAGTAATTAGAGTGTTACAAAATGGTACCAGATCCTGCACCTCTCCCAGGTATGGTGTGGTTCAAGGACGAACTAAGCGGAATCTAGTGGGCATATAACGCCCGGGATGAGGGAAGTGATTGCTGTGCGAGAAGGCACGGACAAGGAGCAGCTCCTCCTCAAGCGGAAGGGTACATGAATGAACCGATTACATACCGAATGAGAAGATCCTGAGTCTCTATAGGTATGGGACTATAAATTAAGGAGAACTTATATTAATTGATTGGTACTACATATGCCATAAAGATGCATATTTCTTTTCGATAGCTCATCACGAAAGAACTCAACAGTTAAGCATGCTTAACTTGGGGTAATTTTGGATGGGTGACATCCTGAGAAGTTTTCCAGTAAGCGTGTAAGTGAGAACAAAACATGAAAAAGATCAGTGTTAGTTTGTAGGGACGGTCAAATCCATAAAACAACAGGGAAATTAAGCACATGCAATTTTTTCATATGTGAATAACAGATGCCATGAAAAGCAAAAAGTTCAAAACAGGAAAATTTTTGACATCATCTATATGGTTTAAAATAATAATAACAATACAAAGCTAGAAAAGTGAAGGAAATTAAACATTAAAGCGGTCACTTCTTTGGTTTAAAAGATCTTTTAGGAAACCACTTAATAGTAGGGTAGCCATGAATCCCATATTATATGCAAGGAAAATGCATGATATATCCTCACCTATTACAAGCATAATACGTGAAACAGATACGTATTCTATGCTTCTGACACACAAAGACTAGCTTAGTCAATACATGCAGAGGGGCTGAAATTTGCATAGCCCATAAAATGTGACATTGTGTCACGTATTATCAGACGAAATTTCACATAATACATGTGAGTAAGATTAACGTATTGTATTCATATTATGTGACACTGTTTTACATATTACTTTTAATAAAAAAACAAGTGTATATCCATAATTAATCTTCCTACCTGTGTAAATGGGTATATAATCATTTTTTCTTTTTTTTGGGTAAAAAAGCAACGAAACTTTGGCTTCACGTGTAAAATTTATGGTAAAACCATAAAAAATAAAATGCTCCCAATACTTCCAACGTATTAAAAAAAAAATTATTAACCATGTCCTATACGTTGGGGATTTCAAGAAAAATACTTATTTTATTCTATATTAATAGTCACTTTTAAAAAATTATGCAATTTTAGTATATTAAAATATTAATATAGTTGACTATAAATTATATTTAGATATATTAATTTTTCAATGCACTAAAATTGCATAATTTTTTTAGAGTGACTATTAATATAGAATGAAATGAGTAAGTTTTAAGACTTTTTAATGATTCTCTATCTTTAAAAATATAAAAGCTCTCCTTCCTAAAATGAAACTTCATTTTTAACTCCTTAACCACTACTCTAAGGGCAATGGTTAGATAAACCAAAAAAGAAAATTAGGATTTTACTAATAAATACCCTAGGGGTACTCTTTAAATATCTTAAAGTGATGGACTTTTTTATACTTTTTTAGTAATTAATATAAGTCGATTTTGGATTATACATAAGAATTAAGATAATGATTAGATTTTATTGATCTTTTAAAAAATAAAAGTAAAATACATGGTATCCTTTTATCACTCAACAAGTATAAAATAATTACTCTATCTATCTTTGACTAATTATCCATTTCAAAAATTTATTTTGTCTAGAAATAATTGTCATTTAAAAATTTAAGTAGTATTAAATATTTTTTCAATAATACTTCTATTAAATACTATTAACTCATTAATGAATAAGGAAAGAATAAATTGGAGTAATAAAAAGAAATAAGGATAATTTAATAAATTATTCTAATTTTTACTAACATTAATATTTTACCATTAATTTTCTTATTTTCAGTGATTATTTAAAACTAAAAAATTATTCAAAAATACAGGGAGTAATAAATCATTGAAATGTGAAAATGACCTATATATTTGGATTAGAAAAAAAGAACGATCTATATTGAGGTCCAAACACTACAAGAAAAATTAGTATTATCAATAGTTTTTGATATTTAAAGTGTTAATAAAAATATTATCAAGAAAAATAATTTTGACATGAAGTGATTATTGAAAATACTTGTAAACTTTTATCGACAATTATTAGATATTTTTTATATATAATAATTATTGATAAAAATTTATAAGCATTTTTAATGGTCATTTTCTATTAAAATTATTTTTTTTGACAATATTATTATTGACATTTTAAATGTATGTTGAGAATCCTTGAAAATACTTAATTTTTTTGTAATGAAAAGCAAAAATTTTTAAGTTTCCAATGTATTGAATGTATTAAAAACTTTTAAATTTATCTACCATTGGTTCCTTAAAGAGTACCCTAAAACATTCGGTAACAGATTCAAAAAGTTATGGTCAAGATATAATTTTGATGGTTATTGTAAATGTTATTAATTTAGAATTTAATAGTTCTTATAGATAAAAAATTAGATTAGTTCTTATACATGCAATTATTTGTTAATAAGTTTCTATTTTCATGGTGTTATACACTTAGACTACAACTCTATTTTTGGTTTATCATATTAGAAATATAGGCTTTTACTATGAGAAAAAAAAAGAATTGTTACTTAGATGACAAAATAATTTGTGTTTAAGCATTTTTTTTTGGTAACTAAACTTTATATTAGTCGTGTTTACCTTTTTTGTTTTTTTTCAGGTACAAGTCGTGCTTACTGAATCAATATGAGAACACACATAGCTTGTTTTGTACCCAATAGAAAGGATGTTTAAATATATCTAATAGAGACGTGAAAAAAATCAATAAAAATTATAATGTATAAATGTATTCGTAGATCAAGTTTGACATTATTCATTCAATGAAAAAATAAAATGCATATATACAAAGCGTTATGCCAAAGATATAGCAGTCTTTAAATTTATAAAAACCCTTTTCTTTCTTTTTTTTTTTTTTTAGAAGCAAAGCTCAGAAGACTCTCTAGTCTCAAACTGAGAGGAGCTAGACTGAGTCACAAAAAGACACTAAGAAACAGAAAAAAAAAAAAAAAAGAAGCAGCGGTAGCACCTAAACATAAAAAATGAGTGTTGCCCAATGCCACACCAATCGAATCATATGACAGCATCCAAACCAAAGCAAAACTCAGTAAACCGCGGACACTAACACAGCAATAAAGACAGCATAGACAATATAAAAACTCCTTCTTTCTTTCTTTCTTTTTTTCTTTTCATTTTTTGGTCGGTAAGTATATATATAGTGATTTGTTAATTTAACTACTTGCGAACTTGTTGGTTAAATACTTAAATTAGTTGTAAGTTTGAAAAGAAATATCTATAGTCCAAATAAATTGTAATTTCTATGAAACTATGTATTAACGGATTATTTGCAGTATCTTCAAGTAATTATATAAATTATTTTAAAAACATTTTGAGGAAGAAAATTTCTTAGATCAGCACAGGTTTAATACCTCATTTTCATGTGAGTGGACCTGATAAATAAATAAACGTATCTTAAATACAGTTGGTTGAATCTTATAAAGCATAAATATTGACACTGATACAAACACAAAACACAAATAAAATACAGGAAGAAACACATTAAACTCAAAAAATTATAGGAAACGAAAATGACACACACGCATACACACACACACATATATAATTTATATATATCTAATTTTTTTTTGTTTTTTTTTGTTTTTTTTTTTTGTCTTGTTTGTATAGTTTTTTTATCTAATCAATTCTTCTTTTTTTTTTTTTTGTGATCAATTAAAGAATTTTTAAAATGATTTAACTAATTTTTTTATATCCAATATGTGTTAAAGCTCAAAAAATTATTTTTTAATTGAATGCGTGTCAACATATATCTATGGATGTCAATGTGTCTATACTTCTTAGGTTAAATCCATTTTTATTGTAAATGTGTAAAAATAAATCGTTAAACTTGTGCCCGAAGAAAAACTCCTCTTTAAGAAATCATATCCGAATAATTGCAATCAAACAAAAGCATGGGTTTCGAGGGTCATTTTTTAGGATACAGGACCTAACTCAAAATTTGTTATAATATGAGTTCTGTGGTTATTTATAAAAATATGAGATTCTTTAAAAGTAAATCTTACTAATAACAAGATTCCAGTAATAAAATATAATAATAATAATATTTTAATAATAAAATATTACTTTATAACTCAAATCTCATTAATAATAAAATTTGGATAATAAAATTATTATTTTTTAAATTAAATCTAACCAATAGTAAGATTTAGATAACAAAAAATATTATTTTTTAAATCAAATATTATCAATGACAAAATTTACATATCATATTCATGTAAATTTTTTTCATAATCTTATACACAAAAAATTGTCTAATCAAAACATCATATCAAAAATAAATAACCGGGTTTGGACGTTAAACCAAAAAAAAAAAAGAGGCAAGAGCCATGAATTTACGAATTCGACCAGAGAACAATGGAGTACGATCTGTGTGTGGTACAGTATATCACTTTTGCGTTGCGACATAAAACAGGTTTGGCACGTGAATGGGAGTGGTTGGCAGGTGCATGTGATGTAGCCTGGCCCTGGAGCATCTGAAACGACAAATCCTTTTGATTGGCTTGTCACAAATCTCCTTAGTTTAAAACCCCCACTCCCTGGTATTAAATAGTTATTGAATAAATTTATATACTAATATTAATAAATGTAATTTTTTTTAATATTTATGAACAATTATGCATTTATGTAAGCTAGAAAAGTATTCAAAACTTGTGTAAAAATAACATATTATCAAAGACATATATAATTATAAAAAAAGATATATATAATTTTGATACAACTTCTTTTTCTATATTTTCTCTTCATTAAAATAAATAAAAGGGACAACCACAATATTTTAGCTTTGAAAAGATCATATAACTAATAAAATGATCTTTAAAAATAAATTATTTTTGTCTATAATCTCTTAAATATTTATTCCGTTTGACACACTAATTCACTCAGTCACTAATTAACCTCTATTTCATTTAATAAAAGTGTCTATGCATCATGTTTTGTGTCAACTGCTAGGTTAAAACTATTGATCTATCACTTTCATACTTTTAACTAGGGATGTATAAGGGATGGGTTGGACCAAATCCAACAGTCCAATTTTTAAACTATGTCATTTTTTAAAATTCAAACTCGAATCTAATAATAACTCGATAAATAAATAAATAAGGTAAATTTTTAAATAACCTATAAAAATTTTGATATTATACATGTAAAGTTATAAAATTTTATAAATAAGAAATAAAATTAAGAGATATTTTGATACACATATTTCAAAATAAATTATCTTACTATAAAAATAATATCAAATTATCTAAAATATATTAATTTAAACATAAATTCATATAATTTATCACTAATTATTATAAAATAATATAACTATAAAAAAATTTAACTTCAAACATAACCATCAACCCAAAGCATAATCTAAACTACACCCAAAAATTACACTAGATTAAATCTAAAGACTCAAATTTGACCCAATAAATTTTGGAACAAGACTGATTCAGGGACCGGGTCTTGATCGACCATACTTTTAACAAACCACATTTTTGACAAAACACACCGCGTACAAAAGTTTCAGCCAGTGCTCTCGTGTAGCTTCTAATTCGGCGATAATAGTTGACAAGTTTGAAATGACATTTAATGATCTAAAAGTGAAAAACAAAAGTGTGAGAGAGAAGGGGGACGCACAAATGCATGCAATTATTACAACCGTACGTGATTTTTAAATTAATTAAAGCTAAACGAGCAATGATTTTTTTTTTTGGCAATAAATGAGCAATGATTTATTCTCCTAAAATATTTTTTACTTATCCTTCTATCTACTTTCTAAACAAAGAGAATATTAAAAGAATTAAATTTTTTATGATATTAAAAATATTTTATGTTTTCCTTATTTAATAAATAAAAGGATTATCAAAAGATATTTAGGAAGATGTATCACTATTCAAATAAAATATGTGCTGCCCTTGAGTTCCAAAATAATAATAATAATAGAATGATGCCCTTTTATGTTTGTGTCGTCCAAACTCCTTGGCAGAAAGATACAGAGGGATATGATGAAAAAAATTGTTCTGCAATGTTTACAAATTTGTATATAATTTCTTAAGAAAAATAACAAAACTATATACTCAATTATCGGATCAAAGAGTTTTATCGTCATAATAATTCTACTCCATTCTTACAAAATTGTGCTTCCACTATTAAAAAAAAAAAAAGCTCTGTGATTTTAGCAAACAAAGAATTATCTACATGTTTGGTAATTATAAATTGATTTTGGGATGACTTATATAGCTACAAAAATCAAACCATACCTTACGGAAGAAAGTGGTATTGGTAATTAAGCAATATGCAGGGAGGGCTGCACAACATACTTCACAGACTGAGCACAGGCCCCAGTTGAGAAGCCAACAATAGGACAAGCCTACCCTGAATTGGATCTTATCAAAGAAAGTGCCCAAAATGGGAGAATACTTGCCAAAGAAGACTAGAGTGAGGCCTGGGGCCCATCTCTTGTTGTATTATTGTAGAGAGTAAACCTCCAGGAGCACAGCCTGCAAAGGCAATTACAAGTGAGGATATTCAACCCGGAAGGTAAATCTTCTGTTATTGATCCATATACCCACCCCATCTAAAGCTCCCCAAACCCACATGTTAGTTAATAATTTTAAATTTTCCCTCAAAACAATGCTAATCATCTTTAGCGAGTGAAATTTTTATATGCTCTTGAAATGTCATGTAAATATACTCCATACATATTAGTGACATTTCAACTGAAACCCATCTTTTACATTCACTTTTAGTTGAATGTCACTCAATTAAAAGATGTGAAACGTATTGTAATATCCTAGTTTTAAATAAAAGTTAAAAAAAAAATTGAACTAGGAAGGGTGTCAGCTACCTTATCTGTCGTTCTAAATTAAATTTCACTAAGTCTGAGTCTTACATGTTCTTGGAGGGCTATATGATAAAACCACATTATTGGGATCAAAGTTCCAATAATTGTTCCCAAAAGGAAAATAAGTAAAAGAGCGATTTTATTAAATTTTATGAAACTTTTAAAAATTTTATTTTTAATCCATAAGTTTAGAAAATCTAAACATTTTTTCAAATTTGAACAGAAACTCAAAATTTGGATTTTGAATTGTTGGGATTTTAATTTTTATGATATTTTATTTGAATCCAAATTGAGGTATTTTCTTACTTACATGTATGTGTTAAAGTTAATGGAGAGTAAAATAAATGAGGATATTAATATAAATAAGTGAGTATTGAGATAATCCAGCTTAATACATACCAACACTTGAAATATTGATCGAGGATCTAAGAAAAATCATTCTGAGAGTGTTGTGGTCAAGGAACAGGAAGACGATGCAAGGTGGATATTTTATGCTCTCTGGTGAGCGCTACAACGGTCAAAATTTATGAAAAAAAACCCTTGTTTCGAGGTCAGAACACGTACACACAGAGTTCTCACCCCCCAAACTCTAGAACCTTCACCCTTTCATTCTCTTTCACCTCAAAACTCCATTTTCTTCCATTTTCCATCAAAATCAACTTCAATATTTCATTCTTAAGGCTTTAAGGTATGTAGTTCTCTTGGTTTTACTCTCTTTTCTTCAATTCTTCCTTGTTCTTGGGGTGATTCTCATGTCTATTAAAGGAATAGAGTTCTTTCATTGTGTTAGGGTTGTATCTATGTGAATAGGATTCATTAGAGGTTAATCTAGAGTTCTCCGCTTTAATGAAGGTATTTATGTCATTTCTTCTCCCTAAGTTCTGTTGGTGTTGTTTCTGAATTCCACCCATCCAAGTGAGTGGGTTCACATATATAATCTCTATGTAGTGCATTGGAGTTATTTTTATAAAAATATGATTTATTGCTTTATTTTAGAGAAATATTGTACAATGATTTGAAGCTTACTATTGGATTGTAAGTTCTAAGCTGCGATTTTATAGCATGAAACATATTTCTAATAAAACTCATGCGACATTGTTTGTTGAATTGATTTTAAGTGTATTTGACGATAATTGTGAATAGGAAAACTTTTATGAATGTTAAATTGAATTCTAGAAATAATTTATGTACATGAAATAGTTTTATACCTAGATATGCAATTTAGAGAAGAGTAGAGTTATGATTGCAAACCTTGCTATTTTGAAGCCTTAGATAAGTTTTCTAGTTTATTATAAGCTTGATAGTCTGAAGTATGTTTTAGATACTTGATGAATTGCATCTATACACTCATTATTGTCCTAACTCTGACATTTTGCATTTGAATTGTACTCAATTGATGTTAAATTAGTGAATTTGCACTTTGTCCTCAATATGCATCATTAGTTAATTTTATAGCTATAAACATTGTTTTTGGTGCATGATAGATCTGCCCGCTATCAAAATAGTCTAAGCCCCCTTATTTGTAGTATAAGGTAACTCAGGTCATTCTTCCTTAGGACACACAGGTTATGTTACCAAACTAAAATTGCTAAATAACAACAAGGAGGGGGAATTTGTGATTTTCAAAATGCAAAAGTTATAGTAAATAACAGAAACAAATAAGATGTAATTGATCAAAGAATCAATCCAGACATCACAATCATTGGCAGAATTCATCACAGTTCAAAAGAGTTATCATATGGATGCTACTCTGTCAATCCAAATCAACTATATAATCATATAGTTTTCACTCAACAATCTTTAAATCACCATCGCAATCAAAATGAATGTCGAATTACTTGCAATAGATTAAACCATATAACCAATCAGTTATTTAGCCTTACTTTGATTTCAATAATGAATTCAGTCTATATCTAATCAGATATAATTCAAACATAATCATGTTCAATTACTGAATCCATAATCAAAACTAAAGTTTAGAAAAGAAAAGCATGCATACAAAGATGAGATTTATACAACAGGAACTCCAAATTCAAACCAATTATCTATGATGTCAAGGATTGAAAAGAGTTTAGCCTTCCATGGACATCTCCATTAAAAGCTTTCTGGATGAAAACCTTAGATACAAAAGAAAAATGAGAAGACAAGTAGAGAGAGATGAGAGATTCTGATGTGTTCTTTGAATGAACACCTTAGGCTTAAATAGAAAACGAAAAGATAAGATAAAGCTTGAAAAATCTAAAATGTAGATTTCCCCAATCAAAGTGTCCCCTCAATTACATCTTATCCAAATGTTATCTATCAAAATAATTCCTGATTTCCGAAATCTGATCAGGATAAGATAATCCTCTTTGGATAAGCTTTCCATAGACATATTATATGACTTATTTGGACCAAAAATGAGTGAGATATGCCCAATTTTGTGAGGAAAGGTCTTGGACCCGTATCAGCACGAGCACTGCAATTTGGGAGCCCATTTAAGCCTTGAATCAAGCCAAATTTGATGAAGTCTGTGAAACCCAAAATTATATATCTCGGTCTTAGCTTTCAGAAGACACCAAAATCACCCAAATCCAATATTTGTAGAGCCCAAAATGATTTGTGCAAGATGGAAAGGTCATAGTGAGTGTAAATTCCGAAATTAACCAAGTTTTGACAATTAAATCCAATGAAGCCCAATTATGCAAAACTCAATCAAATCATCAAAATTAAACACATGTAGAAACCAATTAGGCCAAGTATGCAACCATAATAGATACCTTAAAATTTCTCTATCAGTGCATAATCATTTCTTGGAAGTGCTTTGTGCTTTTAACCTCTTTATGGGAATATTGTTTGATAATAGGGACTTGTGGTTAGTGCATTAGAGAAGAAGAAGAACTTAGGAACACTGCTAAGAGCTGATATTGTCCAACTTGACCTTCAGTTAGTATTTTCGCAATATTTGGAGCTACAGATATCCAATTGAGGTGATTTTGGTGGGTTGGAAAGCTTATTCAAGGAGCTACAACTTCTATTTTAGAGCTGAAGAGCTAATTCGAACGTTTTGACCCTCAAAATAGGTTTGAAAGTTCCTGGAGACCGCCCAGGCGATGATTAGAAGGAGCACAATTCCTAGAATACAATGTGGGCCCAGGACTCTGACCGCCCGCGGTCATAAGTGAGTAGCCCACGTCGCGATGTGAATTTTGTAAACGGCCCGATTTTGGTCTTTTACTCATTAGGTTTTAGTTTACACACTGACTCATACTAAGACATTAGACTCTCTCATTCTCTTTTTCTAAAAGAACAAACTTTCTCTTTACTCTCTCTAGGTTTTGGGAGTTCCCAATCTTTGTTTGGCTTCCATTTGGGATTGTAATTTAGAGCTTTGCTTTAACATTGATCGTGAAACTTCCCCTATGGAGGAGTAATCTCTTTACCGTGTGCAAGGATAATTGAAGATTGAGATTGTTCTTGAGGTTCCCAATTTTAATTACAATTCATAGTCAGTTTTTCTCCCCATTTACTTTCTCTTTTGATATCAATTGTGAAGATTTTTGTGATTGTATTTTTTAGAGTTGTTTGGTTGTGCATTCGTTCGTGTGCATAATCTAGATACCATTGGGGTATTGGGTCCATTGATTTACTTACATCCAATTATTAAGGGATTTAAATTAACTCTGATAGGAATTAGGTTGCTGCAATTGGTAATCAAACTGACATAGGTTCATAGAATCACGATTGTGAATTACTAGTTTATATGTTAGTCAAACCCTTAGTGGAGTGCGATTGTATGACGCTTAATAGAAATGCATCATTGTTGTGTGATAGCATAACTAATGAAAGTAACCACCGCCATGAATTTATCTTTTGAACCGATGATTGAACAACTCTTAATCTAGGGGATCCTTGTGCAAGTAATACTTCTCATTATAATTTCACAATTTATTTTGGCTTGCTATAATCTCAAAAACCCTAAATTTCTAATTGGCTAGTAACACTTCCCTGAGACGACCTGTTGTGCCCTTTACTACATTTTTTGTGCAACTTGGCACTTCATAAATTTTTAATTTGTTGCTTGGAGCACTCGCACCAAATTTTGGCACCGTTTCCAGGGAAGTGATACTAGTTAATTTTTGTAAATAATTTTTTTTAATTTTTCTATTTTATTTTTATTATGTTTATTTATTTTTATTTTAGCTTTCACTTGATTTTTCATGTTTACTAACACACATTTTAGTTCCAGCTATATTGTTCATACAATGTTGTAGGTACACAGGTTGTGATAATAACCCATACCAAAGAATGAAGTGTCGGCTAGATAGACTAGGATATATTGGAGCAATATGCCATGAGGAGCCATGCTCGGCCATCACAACATGGATATGATGCTTACTCTGCATGTCCTAATCAGATTGGTATGATTGTATGGATCAAGGATATAGGGTGTTGAGCTATCTCAACACCCATATTTCCAACACAATTCTAGCCACCACCACCTTTCTATCAGGAGAACTTGCAACCACTCCAACAACAGAAGACCTATAACTTGCAATCTAGGAGCCTCCAACATTGTCTATTCCTCCTAGCATCTTTGAACCTCCATGGCAAGAAATCATGGGAATGATAATGGAGAGTCAAAAGAGAACCAATGATACTTTTGGAGATGATGAATGATATAACCGTTGCATAACTCATTGTTCCACCAATTGAGTTCATCTCGATTTACACAGAAGAGCGTAGTATAGAGTTTTAGAGAAAATGAATATATATAGAGAAATGTATGATTTAGCTTTGGAATAAATGTATTATATGATTTTTGAGTAGTATGATTATAAACCCCAATGTTTTGAACTTGATTTTAGAATATCAAGTATATGAAAATATGTTAGATTGAAATATGAATTTAGAATTTGTCACGACCCTACTTAGGCATGTGAAGGTATATGGGGAATCTCATTCCCACGTAAGTCTTGTGACATCTGAGTCTCTCTATATGCATATTTAATAATAAATCCATTTATAAAACATCATTTCCATCTCTAATAAACCTTTGGCTCTTTGAAAACATAATCGTCATCAATTGCATATCATAATCAACTATAGCATATTTCTCCGAAGTTAGAAAATAAATCATTTCTCAAACTCTAAACATATCTCTCTGACTTAAAATATATGAGTTGATCTCTATACAAAATATACATGAAAACTGGAATAATGTAAAGACAAAATAATCATGATAAATCAATGTATTCTATATCTATGGTGGACGCCCCGCAATGTACACTGGAATACTCTATCTTTTACAATATACCAAAATGCAACTTCACTCTAAGTGAAGCTCACCAACTAAGAATCTCTACTGTTGGGGATGAGGTGGATGAGAAGGACCTGCAACTAATGTATCTAAAATGGAAGAAGGGAGAGGGGTGAGTTTAATCTAAAACCAGGAAGCGACCTTCACCCATAACCCTCTCATGGGACAACCAAGAACATAAATAATCATATATAATCATCAGACTTGGTTAATGCAATAACTCTGAAATCATGTTCATAAATGTAAACAATATATCTCTAAAACTTATGTTCTATGGTAATATAAACAATAATACTCTAATAGAAAAACAAGAATTTTTGTTATGCACAAATTATGCGACATAACAAAATCTCCTTATGCATGTTTACCATGGTATAACTAAATCTTTGAACTTTGGGGCACCTAACTAGGTTTCATTTATGATTTCTTGGCCATGGGGCGACTTGGTATACCAAGGTTAACGGAATAATCGTTAACTCAGCTTTTCTCTATAGTTACTATCCAGCTTAATCAGAAATCTAAATCTTTTCTGTATCTCATAATGTCTTCTACCCTAGATTTCACAAGCTCTAGCATATAAAATCAATAGTTTTGAAATTCATATAATCATTACGACATTTCTAAACATTCATATTTGAAATCTAGCTCTATGTAAACTCATTTCAACAACGATGTTAAAACCTTTTAGTTCTTTGTGAACTCTGAATCTATCCAATTCTAACAATTTGACCTTAGCATAATTGTGACTATAGAATCATGTCCAAGGGATCACCCTTTGTAGACATTTGCGATTCTATACCTCCAGAGTATGTAGTTGTCCACCGTTTTAAATCTTGTGAATGTTCAAGCTCTAAAATCTTTTGATTAATCATCCAAACATAATTCAAACTATCAAGCTTTTCATAAACTAGAAAGCTCAACATCACATTCTAAAAGTACAAGGTTTAAAGTCATATTTCCAATCTTTTCCTTTAAACCATAAAAATACTTATTTTCTCTAAAACTCTATCATGTACTTATACTTTACTTTGGAAATCAACATAATATTTCCTAAATCTCTAAATATAATCATATTCATACTCTAACTCACTTTAACAATAATGGTCCCATGAGCTTTCAAAAAAACATATATTTCATGCTATATTCAAAATCATTATCTCAACCATAGCTTGCAATATCATAGCTATTCATACTTACATTTCTAATATCATATGGTCATGCCATAATTTACTGAAATTAACTTTAATGATCAATATAAGGATCATAGGGTTTGAACCACTTACCTGGTGGGGTGGACCATGAAGGATTTATATTGACAAAGCTCCTTGGAGCAAGAACAACACCAATATCTGATAATAGAGCCATAATATTCTGGATTAACTTCTAGAAATCACTAGATAACTCAAATCTGACTCCAATACCAAGGAGAAGCATTACCTCCAGAACAAAAGAAAAATGGAAGAATAGAAGTAAAAAAATCAAAATCTCTAACCTTAAAGCCTTGACAGCAAAAGATTGAAGTTAGAATTGAGAAAAAATTGAAGAAAATAGAGTTTGGAGGGTAAGAGAGGTTGAGGAACAAAGTTCTTCGTTCCTCTGCGTGAAGAAGAAGGGTGTGCATTCTGAAACCTGAAACTGAAGCTTTTTATAAACTTTTGACCGTCTGGAGGAAATAACCTTGGGCGGTCCCTTCTCTCTAACCGATCGCATTACTCTCTAACCATTGGGCGGCCTTCAGGAAGTTCACTTATTTCCATTTATTAATTTTAAGTTAATGGAAATATTTTTAAAACATAAATGTAAATAATAAAATATCCCTCATTTGGATTCAAATAAAATATCAAAAAAATAAAAAACCAAACAATTCAAAATCTAAATTTTGGGTTTTAGTTCAAATATAGGAATTTTTGATATTTTCTAAACTTGTGGGTTAAAATCAAAACATTTCAAGGTTTCATAAAATTTATTAAAAATCACTTTTCAACTCATTTGTCCTCTAGGAATAATTACTTGGACTTTTAATTCCAAGAATATGGTTTTATCATATAGCTCTCCAAGGAGGCATAAGACTCGATTAGTGAAATTAGGACTTGATAGTGGGTCATGGGAAAACTCTGGCTATAGAGAACCTTAACTACTAATCCGTATACCTAAGTATCAGAACTTGTATGGTACCAAGAGGTACGAAATTCAGTTTGATTCATAGTAACTACCAGATATATATTTTGTGGGTTTAAGTCGGAATGCTTACAAGCGGGTGATCTTTTGGGTTTTACAACAGTTATGTTAAAGTCAGATTTTGAGAATTGTATGAGTTTAACTCTAGAAGACTAAGAATGTAGGGTTCTTGTTCGCTAAGGAAAATCCACTTTTTAGTTATAAAATTTTAGTTTGGTTGATTCTCTTATTTTCGTTGAGCAGGAGTAAATTGTAACACCCAATTTTTATTGTAATTTTTACTGTCATTAGGAATTACCGAATTACGTAGGTAAATATTATATAAAATTTGAGACCAAACAATCCTTAATAAAGGAATATAACGTTAGAAGAAAAGTTAGGAGCAATTCGTGCAAATATTGCAAACCCAATTTCTGTACGTGTAAAATGACCAAAATGCCCCTAAGGTTATTTTACTTAAAATGAGGATCGTGGGCCCCACCGTCCTCAAGGGGATGTTTTGATGATAATAAGGGATTGTTTGTGTTATGTGTGTTAATAGAGGAGAAGAATCCTTTTGAGTTTCGACGCGCAAAATGACCAAAACGCCCTGTTTTTTGATTTGCGTGCCAACTTAACCGAACCTCACTAAAATGTTTTAAAAGGTGTTTTTAAGCTATGATTGGCCATTGGTTAAGTTCGAATGGCTGGGCAATTTTTAAGAAAATGACCATTTTGCCCCGTCTTTGTAGTTTGCAAATTTTGAGATTTTTGATTTGTCTAACGAAACCTAAGCAATATTAGGCTCAAATTAAAGCTTATTAAATTCTAATTACTAATCTAGAGTCAAAATTATTTATTTAGATTGATTAGAACCTAAAATTGCTTAAAACACCCAAATTGCTTAGTAATTCACTTAAACCCTTAACCGTAAATTCTCTAAATTGCATGAATACCTTGCCTACACCTAAAAAATACATGGAACACACAAAATCCTCTTCCACAAGGCTGTAATGCACGAAATTATTGAGTAATAATTCAGAAAATTATTACACAAAAATCCAAAGAATGAAAACAAAGAATCATGAAAACATGGAAACATGATTCCATGTTTTAAGCCACCAAACAAAATGATTTTTCTTCCTTATTTTTTTTCTCTAATTTTTGGTCAGATTTCTTCCTTCCTTTGTCCATTTATGAGCTGCAAAATCTCTATAAATAGGCATGCTTGAAGATAGTTTAGATGCTTAGTTCATAACTTACACAAATTCTAGTTTTAGGAGCACCAAAAGCTCTCATTTCCTCCTCCTCTTGGCTGAATTCTTTCTTCAAGTTTTCAAGAATATTTTCTTTCATTTCACTCAAGGAAACCAAGTTCTCTTCCTTTCCTTCAAATCAGATTAGGTAGGGAGTTGTTTTTAAGTTTATTTCTATGCTTTGCTAAGTGTTGTTCTTGGTTCAAAATGATGATTTCATGGATTTTCTCTAGTTTTTCCATTTGGTTTTCTTCTTCCTTTTTCTTTGAACAATTCAGCCATATGGCCTAGGTGGGACTAAGATGATGGCTTGATGATGAGGACCTTGAGGGTGGGTTGTGAATCCATCACAAGTTAGGCCTCTAAAGCTTGAAAGTTCCACTTGATGCAAAACTTTAAAGAATAATATTTTTATGATGTTTTTATGATCTTGAGTTTAGAACTTGAAAGATGTATTTTTCACTTTGTCTTGCTAAGATATATTGGGTTGAATTTATATTTCTCTAAAGTCTTGGAGGAGCTCTAGTAAAGAAATAAAATGAACTTGCATCCATGTTTAAGTTTATGCCTTGCATAACCATGTTTACTTTCTATGTCATCACTAAATTCTCAAGAATGAATAAATGAACTTGCATATTCATGTTTAAATTTCCAAGCTTGCATTTCATGTTTAAATTTCAAGTTGTCACTTAATCTCTAAAGATAATAAAGAAGTTGCATCTCATGTTTATTTTATGCTCTCACTTTATTTTATAATGGCTAAAAGAGTCAATGCATGGCATGTTTATTTTATGTCATCACCTAAAAATCCTAGAGCTCAAAGACTTGCTTATGAATCATAAGCGAAGAAATGAGATAATTGGAGTTAAAGAATTTATTCTTTAAGAAGTCTTGAGAATTGGAGCTTAAAAAATGTAATTCTCTTCTCCCTCACAGGTCCTATGCGGACTAGGCGCTCCGTTGCTTAGATTCTCTCTCATGGTCCTATGCGGACCGCAAGTTTCTTGCATCATGTTTATATTACAAGTTCTTGCATCATGTTTAATTTTCAAGTTATCACCTTAAATCTTAAAGATAAAGAAATGGAATTGCATATCATGTTTATAATTCCAAGCTATCACCTTATAAAGATAAGATTAAAATAAGGTTGCATAGCATGGTAATAATTCAAAGATGTCACCTAAATCTCTAAAGCTCAAGACTTGCTCCTTTTATCTTAAGTGAAAGATTTAATTATGAACATTCTTTCAAGTTATAAATCGGTCCCATGGTTAATTTAGGCCTAAAGTCCTATGACTTCTTTCAAGTTTAACAAAAGGAATTAGTTTTAAAAGAGTTTTAAAACTTTGTAAGAATTTTATGGGAAGCTAGTAATTTATGTGTACTTAAAATATGATTTGATGCTTATTAAGAATTTGGTGTCATTGATTGCTTCCCTGGTTTGTATGTTATAGTTGTTGTTGCAAACAATGAAAACTTATGCATGAAATAAAGACATATTCTTTATTGGAAGAAGTGTATTCCTTAAGAGTGCAATTTGGAAAGATTTGGCTAAGGAAAGATTTGGTATTTAAGCGTCCATTGTGACCCACCTCTTTCCTGGGAATCTCCAGATGCATGATTACAGTTGGTATATATTATTTCGGCATAAGACTATAAATGAGAAAATGTTATGATGATTATGAATGAAGAATTGTATTATGATATAACATGCAAAGACTTAAAGGTGACTCAAAATATATGAGAAAATGATCCTTTGGACCAATCAAACTATAGGCGGTGAAAAGGTGATTCTTGCCCCCTAGTCTGTTCTCTCAAAAGGGTAGAGACGGAATTTTTACTTATCAAAAGGGATAAGTATATGCTGTGACGACTAGCAAGGTATGAGCTCATAACCTAGATTACTCCCAAAAGGGTGGAGTATAGGGTGGCCCAGGAAAATGATGATGAAAGTAACTTTAAGTCACCTAAGAAACTAAGTAAATGCATTATGTGAATATGATGTTCTGCTATGCATAGTATTTATGAGATGATGATGAGAAATATGATATTCTGCTATGCATAGTATTATGAAATGATGATGAGGAATATGATGTGATTTTATGCATAACTATGTTATTATATATGAAAGGAAAAGTTCATTATAAACATGACATGCTAAGTTTATGATGCATTATAAGACGCATGATTAAAGGACGAACCTCGGTAAAGTATATTTTCGAACTTAATAAATCAATCTTAGCATGCTCACTATTTCATAATAACCCGAGGTTCCTGGGGACGATGATGATGACACAATGCATCATGAGGTGAGTACCTACTGAGATTCTTTATAAGTTTCTCACTCCCTCTATTTTTCTTTCCATCTCGTCTTCAGAAATAGAAGGAAGCGTTCGTGAATCACATTGAGGCTATAAGGGTACTGAACTTGAATCCTTGCTAGTTTCACTCGTATATTTCAGATATCTATCCCTATCCCTGGAGTGTTATTACTAGGTGCCATTAATGGATGTCCTTCCATCCATATATTATTTATGTTTTATTAGATTGCCTACACTTAGTCTTATTCTGTTGGTAGGCAAAATATCTATATGATATGTAATTATGGATGGTATGATGGAGCCAATATATTATGATGTGATGTTTGTAAATTCCTATGTGTCTTTTAAATTTTGCTAAATCATTCACGTTAAGCAAGCTCACGTTTTCAATTATGTTTTAAAAAAAAATGGCTCGTAATTTCACTAAGTATTTTCAAAGCATGATTAAGGAACTGAAGCAAAGAGTAAAGTCTAGTAATTAATCAAATCCTGCCTAGGTGTATTGGGTTAATTATTAGGGTGTTACATAAATACCATGGAGACAATATAGTAGACGCCATGGAGACAATATAGTAAACGCCATAGAGGCAACAATAGTAAACAACCATGGAGGCAATATAATAAACAACCATAGAGGCAATAGTAGTAAACAACCATGGAAGCAACAATATTAAACATCCATGGAGGCAAACCTCAAAACAGCTATGTTGGCAATCCTAGAAACGGAACCTAGTTAGGTGCCTATAGTTTGTCCATGAGGGATACGGTCCACGAGACCAGAAAGAAGGAAGTCCGTGACAACTATTATTATTATTATTATCATGTTATTATTATTGTTATTATGATTTCATACTTCATGTTGTAGTTGTCCCATGAAGGAGGTATATGTGAGAAGTCATTTATTGAGTTTTAAATGAAACCCACCCTTCTCCTTTCTCCCATTACAGGTATAGTAGCAATTACGGATCTTTCAAGTTTTCTTCAGCAATAGAGGTATCAGTTGGTGGGCTTCACTTGTAGTGAAGTGCCTTGTTGTTGTTCTTAGAGTTCTCCGATGTCATGGATAGGGTCTGGACCATAGTGATGTTTACATTTTGTTTTACCATGAATTAGATTATATTGTATTTGCATGATTATAGCTTTTATGGATTTTAAATTATTATAGGGAGTAATTTGGTATATGTTGTATTATGACTATAGATACAGAGTTTGATTATGAAATTAATTATGATGATTTAGATTTCAAAGAGAAAATGATTCATAGTAGATATGAAATTATGTTTGAAAATAATTTTTTTTTATTTAAGCTTTACATGTAGAGAACTGAAGGTCACAAGGGTTACGTAGGATGACTCTTCCGTGCTGGTCACGTTCCAGGTGGGTCATGACAAAATCTCATTTTAAACTTGTAATAAACTTGAATTATTCTTTTCCTATAAATGAAATATAAGGTACATGTAAAACATATATATATATATATATATATATATAAAACCGAGATGCTCGTTTACAAAAGATTTATGAATGCTATATCATTTTCAAGTGCAAAAGAATCATAATATATCCAAAATGCAAAATGTATGAATTTGTGGTACGGGACCTCCGTTACATCACTAGAGCACTCTACAATATCCAAAGACTCCATGGCAACATGAAGCTCAAGAACTGAAGGTATCTAATGTTGAGAAGGAGGAAGATCCAAAATTGCACCTGTACTGACGAAAAGAAGAAAAGAGAGGTGAGTTTTATTATAAAACTTAGTGAGTGGATTTTTACTCATAACTATACATGAGACATGAAAGAAATATCCATAAATATTAATGCAACATTCACAAATTATGTCTTTATTTTACATAATGACTATAAAATCATAATTTAATGGAAACATAAAAGCCATATTATTTCTCAAGGCATCACAAAGAACAGACTACGTAATTGAAGGGTGGTACAATCCCTAGCGAACATGAGTCCATAGCTGAGATTTAACGATCTCTGAAGAACTACGACCCTTGCGGACTAATCTAAAATAAGGATAACTTGCCCTGGCCTTGGTATACCAAGGTTAACAGACTAACTCCTCTTAACTTAGGTTCTGTTCCTCTTAATAATTCTCTAATCTAAAATCAATTGAAGTCATAAAAAGGAAGTTTTATACTTCTTAGTTCAACTTGTCTCATATTCTAGAAATAAACTTAAAGCTTTACTTCTTATTTCAACAATCATAACCATTTCTCATTAAAATAAACCAAGTTTCAAATCATAAATAAATCATACAAGAGCGTTATATTCCAAATATAGTCCCATGCATTTGATAAACATAGATTTTTCATGCTAAGCCTCAAACATATTTTCTAATCTTTGCAAAAATACACATAAATATCTTGGTTCATGTTAAAACTCAAGTATACATGTATTCTAAATATTTCATAATGCTAGAAATTAATTATAGGATGACCAAAATAAGGCCATGAGATTAAACTCATTCACTTGAGGGGTGGACCATGAAGCACTAACACCACCGAGACTCCAGAAGAAGAGGGATGACACCAATGTTTGCCATTATAATCATACAACTCATAAGAAATCTATAGGTGCCCCTAGATTACTCTAGATCTACTCAATATTGGGGGAGTACCCTCCACTTGACAACAATCAAAGAACATAACAAAGCCAAACTTAGAACATGAAAGAATAGGAAGGAAGGAGACAAAATCTATTAACATATATATACCTTGATGATTGAGAATGATAGATTTGGGTGAGATTGAGAGAAAAGGGAGAATAATGGAGTTTGGGGGTTTCTGGTTTGAAATGGGGAAAAAGATGGGGGAAGTGTTTTTATAAATTTGGAAGTATCAGTAAGTGCAATGACGTCGTTTAGCACTATTCACACTTCTGGGACTGCTTAGTGGTAAGGGGTATCCAATAACCCCTTTGGGTCAACCACATGGCCAGTTAAGATACAAACTCACCCCTGTGACCGCTATAACGGTAAAGGCAATAACAACTTATGCATTTTTCTTCCATCTTGGCATTTGGGGCCTTTCTGGCAACATGGGTGGGTCCGGGGGACCTTGTGACTGTACAAAACTTATCCACTGACACATGTATTCAGGTATTACAACGGTGTTCACTGATGATGAGTGGTTCAAGTCAGGCCTCCCATTGTCACAAACAAGTCCATCAGTGGAAGTTCAGCTACTCTATGTGGACAAAACAAGAAACGTTATTTATACCACTTTTTGAAACATTTTTGAAGAATATATATCCAAAAGTGTCTAAGTGAAAATGAGCTATAATTTTTCTCTCAACAAATATTTTGTAAAGACAATTGAAAGGTTCCTTCAAAGATGTCAAATGACATAACTCGACAAAACTCATGCATAAGCATAAGTCATGCCACTAATAACCAACAAGAAGCATTTATCTAAAAACTTAGAAGAACTTTAGCTAATGCTATATATAGTATAGTAACTTAGAAGAACCATGACTTGCATAAGAATGCAAGGAACCATGGGATGGTGAAGCTTTTGACAGGTACAAACAAAAAGTAAGGAACAAGAAGAGGAGGAGTAGAATCAAGGTGTCCATCACTCTCTGGAACATGCGCTTAGGCCATATTTTTTCATAGAGAGGAGACATGGTTGGCCATATTGAGCTAGCAATTTGTCAAGAGAAACTAGAATGATGGTGAAGGATAATTTGGTCCTCACAAAAGTTGAACTATTACATAATCCTCATATTTTCATCTTAAAATTACTAAATTAACCATCTTTTAATTTTTATTTCCTTCCTCAACATTCACCTCATTTTCCTTCAGCCATCTTTTCACCACCACCCACCATTGCCCTCCTCGCCAATTACCACTGTCACCGCCCTCCGGCTTATTGCCATCACTAATTTGTCTTATCATCCCCCCTCCCACCACTTTTTGTTTTGAATGTTATTACATCACCACCACAAATCCGAGCTTCTAGACATGCGTGCACACAACCCATCTTTACCTTTTCCACCACCATCCCCTTTTTGGAATCCAACACAAAACCCTAGAACCTAGCTTTTTTCCTTGGCTAGTCTCACATACTCGATAACCCCTTTCCCGTCCCCTTTATGGTGGTAGTGATCGAGTTAGAAATCTTAAAGTCTTCTTTTAAAAATAAAAAATAAAAATATGTTGAGCTTCAATATCGCATGACATGTTTTATTACAAAACTTGAAACTTTGTTATGGAACTCACGTGAATGGGTATGAATGAAATTTGAATAACAAGTTTTGTGTTTGAGATTGGATCAACTTTGTTTGCAAGGAGCTCTATCTTATGTTCTTCTATTTTTTCTTAGAAAGAAAAAGAATTTCTTTTTAATAATCATTAGCCCCATATAGCAATGCCGGTAGTGGTGAGGCGATGATATTAATTTTTATGTAGTTTTGTGCAACATTAGGTTTTAACAATGATGGTGGTTGTCCTGCAGTACACATTTTGCTAAGCAATGGATGCACTGGAGATGAGGGATGGTGGAAGAGTGATGAGATGAAGTAGTAAAAAAAGACAAGACATTGGAATAAAAATTAAATTAAAGGTTAAAATAGGATTAATTTTGTAAATAAAGAATAAGAATTGAGAGAAGATTAATTTAATAACTTTCAAATTATTATTTTCAATTTAAAAATATTATTTTGTTTTATAATTTTATAAAATTATTTAATCTTCAAATCTAATCTATTGAAATAATGTCTAATGATTATAAATGAAGGACCATATAATAGTTCAAAAGACATGTAGGATCAAATTATCCTTCACCCAAAAGACAAGATAAAATTTGTCAATATAACTAATTATGAGATATAAGTTAGTCATTGGACGCAACTATAAAGAGGTGCAAATTTTTCTTATCTCTATCTATCCTGCTAGTGCTGAATGACATTTGATGGGGCCAAACAATGGCAAAAGATGGGTAAAAAATTAGGGGCAATAATACTATGAGTGATAATCCTAACCATTAATTTAATAATTTTTTAATTTGAATTTACACTCATAATGACAAATAATTTACACAATATTATAGGAATATATAATATATATAACGTATATTTTGAATAAAGAAGATTTTTATGCACTCTAATTAAGAAGATATATTATTTCTCGATAAATATACTAACCAAATAAATTTATGAATTTAATTTTTATGCATTGAGAATGTAAAATTATTTTACACTATCATCTAATCATATATTGCTATATTAGTAAAAATGGTTAAATCTTACATCCACTACTTGAAACGCCATGTAAACAAAATGATTTGATTGGTCAACAGTAAAATTTTTTTTAAATTCTTAGTATATAAAAATTAAACTATAAATTTTAAATTATTAATGCACAAATAAAATGTGTTAGTGACAACATAAAAAACGTGGAGAAAGTTTTAATGAGCATTTTTTCTCTCATTTAATAAGACATTAATTGTTTAATAATCATATTAATTGTATATATTTTTTAAGAAATATATATATATATACATATAAAGTGAACAAAAAAAAATTGGGGGCAGCTAAAGAAGCGCCAATGGGGCCAAAAGAATCAAAAGTTGGTGTCACTTGCTCTAAGCTAAAGCCTGAAGGTTTTTTTTGCTAGAAGGCAATCAAGGAATCTATATACGTGCCATTGAAAATTCTTAGGAAACTGTTTTCCTATAAATTGTTGTTTCTAGTCTTTTGTTTTTTCTCTCATTTCTTTTTCTGTCTATGTCTTTGCTTGGAGACCCGAAATGGGTCATTGGTTCTTCCCGCCGTCTCATCTGTACTGTGGTCCGTCACCCCACCGGAATAGGGTGCCTCTTGTCACGAGTGGAAATTACTAGTTTTGAAACTTTGTCTCAATTTCTATATTATCAACTGTACTTTGCTAATTTTATTTGGCTAAACATCCAAAATGGTCTCTCAAACAAATTAGTTTTTCGAATTTTGAAAGTCCCATTTTGATTTCTTTCATTTCAAAAAGTGGACAAATTATAAGAGAAGCATATTTAGGCAGAAAGAAAAATTTATAAGGAAATTCAAATTCATCCTTACATGACGTTTAAGCTGTATCGATAGAAAGGGATTACATTCTTAAATTGATTGTAAACTTTTGTTCATTAACTAATCGAAACCAGGGACAAAACGCTGGGTAGCATGAGAACAAATGTATAGAGATGAAAATATATTATGTACACGTCAATGATCAATCTTAAAACACTTTTATAAACACACACCAAGTAAATGAGATAAGAAATAGATGAAAGAAATTTGAGAAAGAAGTTTTCTAATTTATTTTTTGGACCTATATACTATAACACACAAGTTCAATATATCAAGTGATCAACCGGCTACAGTACTTCGACAGAAGTGCACAAAGACAAATGAAAGTGCTGATGACTTGCATAATGTGGAGAAGGGAATCCCATATTTTCCTCTAGCAAACATCCCTTTCAGATATGGCCAGAAGCACACTACCAAAAGCATACTACATATCAATTCACCTGGCCCAGAACCATTCCACTCGTAGATGGTAGTTGCAAGCCCAAAAACTTAATAACCAAAGCTGTCAATTGCACTAGCAAAATGGTTGTTCCTGCCATAAAAACTGGGGAATCCTCAAAGGTGAACCTACCACCATCTCCCTCAACCTCATCGCTGGCGCCAGAAGTTGGATGTCCCTTCTGTGTTATTTCAAAGACTGCATCGGATATCCCCAAGAGCTTAGGCATGGCACTCAAAAAACCAATAAACCATGCAGTCATGGTTGTTATTATGCTCATTCTCTGATTGTTCCACCAATGTCTTATAGACAACCCAATTACAAGGTATTCTACTAAAGAGTGCAAGTAGTAAATCACAAAAAGTGCAATAGGAATCCATAGGCCAAGACCCTGGAATAAAAATGAAAGTTAGAAAGAGGAAAAAAAAAAGAAGACAAAACGAGTCTATTAAGCTTCTAGTTCATGCATTATTTGTAGAGTTTTAATTTTGATTCGTGGATTATATGATTAGATAACAATGTTAAAAGGTCTGCATATAGAAATTAAACCCTTATTTGTAATGTATGAGATAAGCTTGCTATGATAATTAGACCTTACCTTAGGCAAGAAATTGGTATTGGTGATTAAGCAATATGCAGGGAGGGCAGCATAACATACTTCATAGATTGAGCGCAAGCCCCAAGTGGTAAGCCAACAATAGGATAAGGCTGCCCTGAATTGAACCTTACCAAAGAGGGTGCACAAAACAGGAGAATACTTGCCAAAAAAGACTACAGTAAGGCCTGAGGCCCATCTCTTTTGTTGTACTATTGTAGAGAGTAAGCCTCCAGGAGCACAGCCTGTAAAGGCAGTTGGATTTGGAGTTAAACCTTCTGATCTCCAACCTCTTCTTTGGATATTCAACCCAGTAGGAACATCCTCTGATATTGATCCATATACCCAACCTATCTAAAACTCCCCAAAACTCACAAAGTTAGTTGATAAATTTAACTTTTGCCAAAAAAAATGACTGGAAAATAAAAACACTAGTCATCTTTAAAAAAAAGTTTAATTTTTTCTTTGCAAAATGTGTCTATTGGATACCTGTTTGCCCCAGCTAGTGCAATGTTCATATTCACAATTAGCAGCTTGGATGGCTGCCTTAGTGAATTTTGAAGGACATATATCATTAGGAGAACATGCAATCCCTTCCAAAGCATGAGTTGCTGATCTCACAAACTCATTTGAACTTCCAAATAATATATTGTCTGCTAATTTTCCTGAAAAAGAATCAGGTAAAAATTAGGCTACCACTTTGAACTCCCTTGAATGAGTGAATTCTGTGTATCACTTGTGAGGGTAAGACCTTTTCTTCCACTTCCTATTTCATCAGGGTAAAGACCGTAGATAGCACTTCTTCTATGGAAGGTGTTTGTTCCTCCATAGAAAGGTCCCTGGAGTCCTGCCATGCCCCTTATTATGTACTGCACTAGACAAAACAAGAAAAACTCTGCATATGAGTCTCCTTAGTTCACAAAATTTACTAGCCCTGATAAGTGATAAGCTAGTAAAGTGAAGTTAAGGAGTAGATAGAGTGATTTATTTATACCTCAAACGCAGATACCCACTGATTTCCAAAAGGGTCATCTTTTATTCCATCATAGAACTGCTGGAAACACTGAACAAAAGCAACTTCTTTCCCTTTCTCAGAATCCATCAAGATGCACATGGCATGTAGAACAATCTCTGGATTGTTCACAACCATGTCACAGTCTACGTTCAACATAAAAGGAGCATTGGTCATCAACCCAGAGACTCTTGCCTGCACATTTATTAATTAGGCAAGAAAGGACTTGTGAGTGATTATTGAAAACAAAATTTCGAGTTTGATCATTAACTTGTATGAATGAAAAAATCAGAACTCCACTTGATCAAGAATTAGAAAAAAACATACCAACACATTCATCGCTCCAGCTTTGTAATGATGAGGCTGTTGTGACCTCTTCTCTCTAGATATGTAGATTAAGTGAGGCAACCCATCAGAAAGACCTTCGTTGTTCTCCAATATAACCTGCCAACACGTAACATTGAAAGTTTTATTAGAAACTAAACTGTCTCAAGCTTAAATTTGTTGAATTTAAGGTTGAAATTGATTTTTAACTCTACAAGTACACTGAAGATGAATCAATACTGTTGGTTATGGGCTAGCATCCCACCTTGGCAAGCCAAATGGGATTGGAGTCATATCAAACCATGACGATATTTGGTAAAGAACTTAAAGTAAAAAATGTTGCGCCCTAAATAACTACTATAGTTTTAGCCTAGTGCTAAGTGGTCAATCCAACAAATACCTTAACTATGCTTGGATGATTTCTTCGGTCTGTATTTAAGAAAACTGCAAATTCTCCGTCAAGTGGGAATGGAATTGATTTTCGTGTCACGTCTTCAATTTTTCGGCTAAGATTGTCATACATATCCTGCAAAACACAAAGAAACAAACCATTTTGCAGTTTTATGTCAAAGTCAGAGACTTGGAAGTTCAAACAAAGCATCTAGGGTTCAGTTCTTATCTCATAAGCTTCTACTTAGAAACTATTTGGGATATGGATGTCTCAGTCATTGCAGGGTAATATTATCGCACTTACCTTCATTCTTGTCCATTCTTGTCTGAATTCTTGTGAGTCTTGTTCACTGTTGGAATTGGCAGCATCAGAGAAGTATCTAAAGGGTGCTCTGACTTGCACTTTGTACTTTTTACAAAAGGGTACCCAGAGCTTAGCAAATTTGGAGGCTTCCACGAGGCCATAGAAGGTAAGAGGGGAACACCCATCATCGGAGACATAGCAAGCTAGCTTGTTAGCAGGATAATCAAGTGCCAAAAGAGACAGGACAGTGTTCACTGTTATGATGGGTGGTTCAAGTATAGGGTCAGCTGTCGTCACAAGCAAGTCCACTGGTGGAAGTTCAGGTACCCTACATGGACAAACAATGATGCATAAGGCATAGGCATAACCATTTAATAACAAGAAATGCTACACAATCGGAAAATTATTGTGACTCGAATAATCATGCCACATCACCGTGACAGTAAAATTTTAACCAAGTTCCTCGTCTTCCAATATTATTATTATTATTAATAACAACTTGGAAGAACTTTGGCTAATTAATACTAGCAGTAACTAGTGAAGTGAACAGTGGAAGACTATTCTACTTCATGGGAACAAGGAATCAGATTCAAAAACATCAATAGCTTTGTTCTTATGATGTTAATTATTATTACATACCGTTGCAGGAGACGGTTCGGGTGGGTTTTGGATACTGCAGGACTCCATTTGGTGTTGAGAATCACAATCCAAGTGAAGGTGAACCATGACTCGCATATGAATGCAAGGAGCCATGGGATGGTGAAACTTTTGACAGAGAAAAAACGGTAAGAAAGGAGCGAGAGGAGGAGGAGTAGAATGAAGGTGTCTATGACTCTCTGAAAGGTGCGCTTGGTCCAAGTCTTTTCATAGAGAGGGAGAGATCTTCCATGGCTGGCTGCCATTGAGCAAGTGAGAATAAACTATAGAATGATTATTGAGTGTTTGTAGTTGACTAGATATTGCAGGGAGCACACAAGTCTGATTTGCAAATTGCAATATATATTGGCTCTTGTTTTATCGTGCCAACTATAAGTGTATCGATTGTTGTCTTATAATAATTTATTAAAGAATTTTGTTTCGAGATTTGGAATTATATATTTGAAATCATATTTTTGAATATGATATTTTAAAAAATATTATTTTTGAATGTTTTAAATAAATTATTTGTTTAGTACTAAATATTTTTAAAATTATTTTTTGATATTCCTAAGAATAGATAGTAGTTGAGGAATTTTTTTATATTTATACTTAATAATTATTATTCCTAAGTTATGAAAATTTTTATTTCCACCTTTTATGTGGAAATAAGATCTCACTAAATCATAAAAAAATTATTTTTATAGAATAATTGATATTCAAAAATAATTTTATAAAACTTATAATAAATATGAAAATACATCATTTCTAAATTATTATTGTTGAGAATAATTAAATATACACCTATATATTATGATGGAAGACTTTTGGTGGGTCATTTTTTGTGGAAAGATATTTTGTCCATTAGAAGTATTTATAACTCTTTTTATGCTATACTTTATTTTTTTGAGATGAAAATTTCAGTTTAGTGGTCTTTATTGTTTATATTATATGAAATTATTATTTTGTAGTAGAAATAAACTATCAAATCACAAGATCTAATACAATTGATATTAATTAGGCTTCGAAAGTATTTAGTTAGAATGATCCAAAGCTATTGATATTAAGCTATTAGTTTGGGAATTCAATTTATATCTTTAAGTTACATATATTTTTAAAAAATTTATTTTTTATCTCTCATTTTTGTTATGTAAAAGGTAGTTGGATTAGTATGTACCAAAAAAAAGTAGTTGGATTAGTAATATTTTAACTTTTTTAATATTTTGTAGAGGTAGCATTTTGATGGGTTTATTTTACTAATTTATTTTTAGTAATAAAGTTACTTTTCTAGTTTTAAGTAGTTTTCTTACAAATTCATTTTTGAAAAAAGAGTATTTATTTAACTGAATTTAGTTGACGTGACAAATGTTATTTTTCTTTAATCAATGATCCCGAATTCGAGTCTTAAATTTGGAGTAAACATTCTCAAAAAAATTATACTTGCTATGAAATTTTAAATGCTCTAGTAGAATTGGATTTAACAAGAGGCAACATGTGAAAAGAAAAAATAATAACGAGCTGAAAGCTCCAGGGCAATCCTATCCCGTTGGATGTTGTTCTATTGGTGGATAAACAAAAATCAAAAGATGACGATGTCACTTATGACTTAACCCTAATAAGTTCAAAGTGATAAGCGTGAAGCTGTTTTGACAAAGGTAATTAAGGAATACCAGCCACTCAAAATTCCTACAAAAAGCATACCAGTCATCTTTGCATAGCAAACTTTTCTTCTAAAAATGAACCGTCTCAAGTCTCCATTTTTGTTGTTGTTTTTTTTTTTTTTTGTCATTTTTCCCTCCTAGGAATGGCTCACAAGGTCGGGATTGCATCTTCCATGTGCCAAGTTAATTGTATCTTTGTGGGGACAAGATTACTTGGTCCGCTTCTAGATGGAGACTAACCTTAATCCACCCAAAACACATGCGTAATTATGAACTTAATCTTATTGTAATTTTTTATTTTCATTTTTAACCTTTTCTTTTCCTCTCTCATTAAAGGTGTATTTATTTGTGATTATTTTGATAAATAATCACTTTTTTCAACCAAAAAAATTATTTTTCATATATTTGGATAATTTTTAAAAAAAATCAAAATTTTAAAAAAATTAGTTTTCATTTTTTTTTTGTAGAAGCTAAAATTAGTCACTTTAAGAAAAATCAATTTTCAATTTTACAATTATATATAAAATTTATCTTTTATAATCACTTTTTTTAAAATATGAAACAAACACATCCTAACTCACCCTCCTCCTAGCAGCGCGTTCCCTCCAATCCACCTACTTTTAGACCCTTCCATATCTTCAAATCCAACTGCTATCTTTGTAAAAGCCATGGTCAACCATAAACCATTGCTTGGCCAGTAGACTGGAGTTGACGTAAAAGTTTGAAACAGAAGCATCTTGAGGAGTAAGATGTTGTTCACCGTACAAATTAACCATATTTCTAAACTGGCATACATCTACAATCGCAATGCTTAATCTTGGTGATATATGGCAAATGGCTAACCGATATGATTTGCCATAGTATTTTTTACCAGTCTTTTTTTCTATACCAAACAAGTTCAAGTTTTTAACTTATCAAAAGAGGTGCCAATTTCATCAATGATTTTTTTTTTTTTTGAGGACAAATTCACAGCAACCTATCTATGAGCTGCTTGGAATTTAAAAAAAAAAAAAAAACTAGAAAATAATTAAGCAATAGTCACTTGAATTTTGTGCCTTTTGTGTTTAGGACAACCAACCAAACAAAAATGAGTACTTGACAGGGAAAGGAGGAGGTGGTGCGAAATGGGGCAACACAGGGCAGGAAACTGTATTGGAGCTCTTGTTTACAACAATAGTGTTAGGGCTCTTACCAGTGGCGGCTAGTGGTTATGGGTGAAGCCACTGGGAGGTGGATGTGGGATCAATGATGGGCAATAGGTGATGGTTGGAGGGCTGGGTTGAAGAAAAAGAGTAGATGGTTAGATTTGAAAATTCACAATTTTATTTAGTTTTTAATATTTTATTTTTATACTTTATCCATCTAATCTCATCTGTTCATTTATTTTAATACTATATCTACTTATATTGAAAGGTAAACTAACATTGGTCCCCAAGAGGGCGTCAACTAATCCTATCCCATCTTTGTGTGTGTGTGTTTTTTTTAGACTTGGGGAGGGGTGGGGAATCAACATCATCGATTGATCTTCATGCTGAGCTACTTGTTACTTCACCCAGGTAAGGGCTTTTCCTCTTGTGTCTGAGAGGGCATTCACTAAGATGTGGTGATTAATCCTCTTGTCTACTATAAATTCATTTGAGGTATATGTTGATCACGGGTATGTAAGGTTGAAAATGAGTCGAGTTAGCTTGTAAGCTTGTAAGTCAAATTTAAGCTAATAATTTGAGCTCATTTATTAAATAAGTTGAGCTTGAGCTTTACTCGTTTGACTCACTAGCTCATGAATTGGCTCAATATATGTATATTATATATTATTATATATGTATTATAGTGTGTTGGTTATGATCGATTAATCTAACTAGATAATTTTTGTATCTTGTGTATGATATGAAAATTATATTGAAAATAAGCTATGTGTAATGCCTAGGGACGAGGTAGGGAGTAATCGTTCGTCGAAAAGGCACGAACAAGGAGTGTCTTCTGCCTCAGAGTGAAGGGGTATATGAATGAACGATTACACACCCAAATAGAGGGATCCTGAGTCTCTATAGGTACTAGACTATACAGATTAGGACTATGTCTGATTCATTGATACTACCTATACCACAAAGATGCATCTTTCTTCAGTAACCTCTCACGAAAGAACTCTAAGATGAAGTGTGCTAGACTTGGGTAATTTTGGGATGGGTGACCCCTGAAAGTTTAAGGGAAATGTGTAGGTGAGGACAAAGCGAGTTGAAAAGACCCGTATTGGTTTGTGGGAACTTCGTCGATAAATAAAGCACTAGGAGATGTTACAAATGGTATCAAGAGCCTACATATCTCCCAGTACGGTGTGGTTCGAGGACGGCCAGCTGGTGGATGTAATGCGGGGACGAGGTAGAGTGGGTCAAGCTGATCCGAGAAGGCACAGAGGAGTGACTCTTGCCTCCAAGCGGGTACATGAATGAACCAATTACACATTCGAATGAGAGATCTTGAGTCTCTATGGGTGAGACTATACAAGTTAAGGAGGGCTTACATGAATTGATTGGTACTACCTATGTCACAAAGATAATTCTTTTGGTAGCCCATTACAAAAGAACTCATGGTTAACGTGCTTGACTTATGGTAATTTTGGAATAGGTGACCTCCTAAAGTTTCAAGAAGCGTGTGAGTGAGGACGAAGGGTCCTGAAACCAAATATTGTTTTGTGGGGGACGGTCGAATAAGAATAAAGTAATAGGGGAATGTTACACTATATATTTATAGTAAAACTCTAACTTATAATCAAGTTCAATGAGATTTTAGTCAACTGAGTCTAAGCTTAAATTTTAAACTCGATTGTTAATTACTTGAACTTAACCAAACTCAATATTAACAAGTTGAGCAAAGTGAGAATCGAACCTTTAATCAATTATATTATGCCAATTAATTAGATAGTTTGAAATAAAGAAGAGTTAAGGCAATCATTAATCATTCTATATTATTTTCAAATAGAAAAGTATGAATAATGATGGGACAAAGTGACATGATTTCCTTCACTCTTGCCGCCTGAAGATACTCTGGTTGAGCAGCTTACGGCACCATACAGTGTATGGCAACTTCCGTATTTGTATTTGTGTTTGTCTCAAATTGGACCACTTTGACTCTTCCACGGGATTGACTCCTTTAAGATTGAATATTGGTTAAAGAATTAAGAAGATAAACTATTATATATACGAATAATATATCATGTATGTGACTGTATTTTATAAAGTAATAAACTTTATTTTTTTACTATTGGTTATATTTATATATTTTATCCCTAAAATATGAGTTTAATTTTAATGTATTAATAGTGTAAAATTATTTTATATTATTATTCAATTAAAATATTTTATTTGTATAATTTTTGAGTAGTAAATATAAAATTAACTATCATAAGTTATATAATAATATATAATTAAATAACTATATAAAAAATTTTACATTGTCAGATATGGCAATTAAATCCCTAAAATATATCTTATATTTTAAAAGAGTTAAATATACTTTCGTGGTACTTTCTTCAAGTAATTGGTTTCATGTTTCTTATTAAGATAATTTTTAAATTCGAACTTTTTACCTTGAACATAAGAATTAAATTATATTAATAAAAGCATATTGTGATTTATAAAACTACATACATATTAAAAATTAGCAGCGAAAAAAAAATACATATAAAAAATTAATATATATCTTTGAAATAATCCTTTTCCTTTCTGTCTGAATTATTTGACAGTTTAGGGAAAACATTTGTTTATATTTATCATTTTTATCCATTAATAAAGATTATTTTTTAAATTTTAATTTTTACAATTTATAATTAATTAAAATACGTGATATGACTTTAATACAATAATGTAATCAAATATTAAATTTGATAAAATATTTCAATAATAAATGAAAAATATGAGTTTAACTTTGATGATAATATAAAAAAATTTAATATTATAAAAAAATTTTATTTATATAATTTTTTAAATAATAAATATAAGATTCAATCATTTTTACTAATATAATAATATATAATTAGATAACAATATAAAGTATACAAAAAAATTAAACTCAACATATATGGACAGCAGTACAAAATATCTTAAGTATTTTCCTTTTAATATTAATCTTTATCTTATAGTTCTCAATTACTTGCATAATGGCCGTTCAAAAGCTCTCGGATGAAAAATCTTCGCTGTAGTGCACATCCGAGATTGATTTGATTGATCACCCAAGCTAAATGGACACCCTGTTTTCATCGATAACAACATAAGATATTGTTTATTGAACACCAGGTAAAATAAAATGTCTTATACACCAGTCATTAATTATATTAAATAAGTGTGATTAAATTATAAAAAAAAAGTATGACTAAACACATATAAATTTAACTGCATTTATAGCAAACGTGAGTAAATATATTCATTATACTTTGAAGTTTGAATACGTGTAACCTCACTTGAGAAATATGGCTAAGTGCATCTTGTATCGTACAATTTACTATGCCTGATGTGTCGTAACTTTTTTTTTTCAAGATGGAGGGCCCAAGAAGGCCCAAGAAAGGGAATAATAGAAAATCTTGTGCAAGATACGAGGATAAATTGGGTGGGAGGACGGGGCTTATTAATGAGGGCTATATTACACTCAATCAACAGGCTAGGAATACCCTCGTTACCGGCAATAATGAGCCCGCTAAGGATAGCTTTCAATTCAGCCAAAGTAGCAGAAGCAGTGCCTACACTTTTAGAAAATCCGAGAATCCATTGACCAGAGCAATCACGCAAGATTCCCCCGCAGGATTACCTCTAGAAGCACCATCCATATTAAGCTTGATCCACCCGGAGGGAGGAGTGATGAGATCAGAATTCTTGATACCACAATGACCAGCACGAGCAGCCATTGTAGAACTAATGATGCCGAATTTGATTATGTGAGGTGGGCGGGAATGACCTTGATGAATGAACACATTTCTGTGGTTCCAAATTGACCACGCTGTGACCATGAAGATATCACTCCAATCAAACCCATTCGAAGAGAAGTTGCAATCGTGTATATTGAAGCAGACCCAGCCATGACGATTTTTCTAGAAAAAGTCAGGCAGAGTTTGGAAAGGGATCAATTTAATCCAAACATGAGCATGAAGAGGGGTTTCAATATCATCTCCATAGTTCGGGCAAGTGGGGTCATCCCTCTCCCTCAGGTTGCAACCTTGGAACGAGTCAAATTTATAATATCTCATATCCACGTATCTCTAAACAGGTTTAGGTTTAGTATGGCCTTAGTGTATTACCCATTATATATATCAGTAGGGCAAGTTCTGTATGGTCTTAAAGTCCCCAGGACTCACTCAGGTTGTCAAGTCTTGAATTTCACTAAGTTTAGATCCTACCACACTTCAGGGCTATATGTTAGAGTTACATTCTTATCAAAAGTCTAATAATTGTTCCCAAGAGGAAAACAAGTTAAAGAATGATTTTTATGAAACCTTAAACGTTTAACTTTTAGCCACAAATTTAGAAAATCTTGAAAATTTTAGATTTGAACTAAAACCCAAAATTTGGATTTTGATTGGTTAGAATTTTGATTTTTATGATATTTTATTTGAATCCAAATGGGGGATATTTTCTTATTTATATTTATATTTTAAAGTTAATGTAAATAAGTGAGTGTTGAAAAGCCATACAATTAGGGTGCTCTTGCTATAAAATTTTGCATAACAACCTCGCTGAGCGAGTGATTGCTTCTTCAGGTTCGCTGAGCGAGTGGACCCGATGTCGACAAGTGTAAAATGATGTAATTTTGATAAGTGAGTCTCCAAATTTTTAAACCCTTCCCTTTCGTTTCCCCATTCAGAACGAAACCAAACACTCTCAAACCCTCATCTTTCTTCCTTCTCTCAAATCTACCCAAGTCATCATCCCAAATTTTCAAGGTGGGTAAATGCTGATAGATTATGTCTCCTTCTCCCTATTCTTCCATGTTCTTAATATGGGTTATTGTTTTTTCTCATTGTTGTCAAGTGGGGTGCTCCAATGTTGTTAGAGTTAGATTAGAGTTATCTAGAGATTGTTAGAGATTGATCTTGAGTTTTATGGTTGTTATGGTAAACTTTGGTGCTCTCCGCTCCCAAAGCTCAGTTGATGTTGGCACCATCTTTTCCTTCCTCTTTAAGTGAGTGAGTTCGAATCTTGTAGCCTTTAGATTAATCATTGTAGCTATTTTCATTAGATTGTGGCATTATTGCATGATTTTGGAAATGATTTTAAGGAAATTACAAATTATTATGGGATATGTCAAGTTTATGAAATCATGGTTTTCAACTATCATGAATTGTATGACTTGAGGTTTAGAAAAGATTGGAGAGTAGTGATGATTTTGCCAAGCTTATGAGATTATGGTTTCAATAGTGGAGTATGCATATATGCTAGAGTTTATATTAGAGAAGAGCTTAGCACAGAGTATTTAGAAAAATTAAATATATATAGTGCAAAATATGATTTAGTTTGTTAATAAATATGTTATCTCGTCTAGAGTTATTATGTTTATGATTATGAATTTCAGTGTTTTGAGTTGTGATTTTAGATTTATCATATATATGACAAGTTAGGTTAGCTTAAGAAATGAGATTTTGGAAATCCAGTCTTATGATACTCAGAAGTATGGAATTTAGTATGATTCGTAACAATTGCCAATACATATTCCGGATTTGAAATGGAATGTCTACAAGCAGGTGATCTCTTGGACATAATTTCACAGTGACAGTTATGCTAAAATCAGATTGTTAGAGTTGTATGAGTCTAAACTCTCAGATACTAAGAATTTAGGGCTTTGCTACGCTAGGGACAAAGCACCCACCTTTCAACATTGTTGTTTTTATTTATTTTTAGTGAAGTGATGCATGATGAATAGTATTTAACAACTATGGAGGCAACAATATTTAACAGCCATGGAAGCAAACCCAGGAAACAACCATGGAGGCAAACCCAGGAACAGTCATGGAGGCAATAGTAAACAATCATGGAGGCAAACCTAGTAAACAGTCATGGAGGCAACACTGTGAAATAGCCATTGTGGCAATTTTATAAAACGGGACCTAGTTAGGTACCCAGCCTATCCACGAAGGACATGGTCCACGAGAGACTACAGGAACAAGGAAATTCTATGACAACTAGTATTATTATTATTATTATTATTATTATTATCATGTTCTTATTATTGTTGTTATTATGATTTTACACTTCCGTTGTTGTTGTCCCATGAAACGGGTACATGTGAGAATTCACTCATTTTTTAGATAAAACTCACCCTCTCCTTTCTACCATTATAGGTATAGTAGAAGTTATGGGTCTTTTTAATCGTCTTCTCCAATAGTAGAGATATCAGTTGGTAAGCTTCACTTTGGAGTGAAGTGCCTTTTTATTGTTCTTAAAATACTCCAATGTCATTGCGACAAGTATCCGGACCATAGTAATGTTTTATATTTTGTTTTACCATGAATCAAGTTTTATTGTATTTGCATGATTATAGCTTTCATGGTTTTAAATCTATATAGAGAGCAATTCAAGATATGTTGTATTATGACTACGGATTTCGAGTTTGATTATGAAACTAATTATGATGATTTATATTTTAAAGAGAAAATGATTTATGTTAGATATGAAATTATGTTTGAAAATGGATTTTATGAATTAAGCTTTGCATATTGAGAAACTCAAAGATCACGAGGCTTACGTTGGGATGAGATTCCTTACATGTCAGTCACATTCCCAAGTCGGGTCGTGACACTTAAGGTCCCCAAGATCCATTCGTGTTCCTGGGATGGCCCGATGTAGGAGGACATCAAACATGCAAGACTGGTGTCTCTAATATCGCTATAGCAATCTAAGACCGCTATAGCAATGGTGGGTGCCAAGGCCACCATTTTGGCTTTTCTGTTAATCGTTGGACCGCCATAGCGGTCATATATTGTAGTAGGCAAGTGTTTTAGGCCTCTTGATCACTATAATTGTACCCCTCGATGCCAGAACAATACCAAAACGACATAATTTCGCTAAATGATCCCCTACCCTTATAAATACCCATTCCACTTGGATTTCACCCCTAAATCCAAAAGCCCTAAATTCCTAACCCTTCTTCTACCTCCCAACTCTCAATCCCACTCAATTTTACCTTCTCCAAGCTTCAAGGTAAGATATTTATGTTAGTTTGTGCACTTTTTCTTTCTATTCCTCTATGTTCTTGAGTTGGGTGTTATAGTTTTTCATTGTTGTCAAGTGGGGTAGTCCCCCAATATTATTAGAATTAGTTTAGAGTTATTCTAGAGTTGTTATATATTATTCATGTGTCTATATTGTTCTATGGCAGTTGGTGTCATTCTAAGCTTTCAAGGTCAAGTTGGTAATACCCACATACTCCTAGCCTTACAGTGAGTGAGTTCAAACTCATGACCTTATTTTTAGTCATTATAAGTATGTTTATGCATTGTGATTATGTTTGGAGTAGTACAATTGCTAAATATGAATTTAGAGGTGAAATATGTTATAGATATGATTTTATAAGTTATATCGAGTCTAGAAAGATTATTACTTTTGATTATAGCATGAAATTATGTTTTGGAAAACCATGAGACCATAATTGAATTGTTGTGTGCCACAAAAATGTTTTATGTGCTTGTGAAAGAATTCAATAGAAAATACATGATTTAGCAAGTTTACTAAAGTTATCAATGTGTTTTATGGTTTTATGATATTGCCATGTTTTCAAAGGATTAGAGAAAACTTTTAAATTATCAAGTTAATTTATAGTGGAAGATGCAGAGCAAAGTATGATTTATCCCTATGACAGAGATGTTACTTTGATTTCAGAGTTATTAAGATTATGAAACATGTTGTGTTGAAATATGACAATAGAGTTATCAAGTTTATGAAAGTATATTTGTTGAGATATGATATAGAATTATAGTCAAATAAAAATTGAGAGTACAGAACTCTATGTGATTCATAGTAGTTGACGACTACATACTCTGTGGGCTTTTGAAATCATAATGTCTACAAGTTGGTGATCTCTTGGATATGATTTTATAGCTAAGGTTATGCTAAAGTCATACTATTAGAGTTACATGAATTTAGAACTTTAGAGTACTAAGAGTTTTAAAAGTTTTCATATTTAATTGATTTATGTATAAACTAATTTTAGACAGTAACTATAGAGAAAAAGATAATGAGTTAATGGTTGTGAAAGATTATTAGTCTCGTACCAAGTTGTCATTTAGAAGACAATCTCACCCAGAGTATTTAGAGAACAGAATCTAGTTAGATGTCTAATTTGGGATTTTATGAGGTACCCATAGAGATCATATAATATTATTAGTATACTATATACAGATACAACAATTTACTACACCACAAGTTTAAATGAATTCATGCCAGACAATAAATTTAGAAAAGTTTGTCTATGAACCTATGGATTCCTATCCAACTATATATGTGAATATCAAATTATTTATGCTTTGCGTTTATATTGTATTTATGTATATTCATTGGATATCCATATGGATTGTGGGTGAAAATCTACTCACTGAGTCTAATGACTCACCTCCTCTCCTTTCCTCCTTACAGTTGGGGTTCAGTCTGTTGTTTGGCCTCTAGTTCAATAGATCAAGTTGTTTCCAGTGGTGAGCTTTACTTTGGAGTAAAACTTAGCTTAGGTTCATGTTAGTTAGAGTGCTCCAGATAGATGTAGGATCGAAGCCATGCATTTATTTTAAGATTATATATTTAATTTCAAAGTTACGAGCTTCTATATATGTTTACAAATTTCAAGTATGGAGTTGAAATTGTAGATTGTGATTAGAATTTATGTAATGATCCAAACATGAACTTATCATTCAATTTTCAAGTGTTAAATCAATTTTTAGATTATCATTAAGATCATGGAATGAAACCATTATTGTTTTCATGAATAATATATTTGATTAAGATATGTTCAGAGCTATATATTTTAAATGTTTCAATTTTATGAATTCGAATATTATGTTTTTAACAATAATTCGATAATGAGTTAGAGTTAATTATGTTTTAAGAATGAAAATCATGTTGTTTCATGCATTCAATAAGGCATGTTGGAAACTACGTGGAGATGAGATTCCTTACGTGCGGTCACGTTCCAAATTGGGTCGTGACAAAATTTTATTATGAAGGAATAGCCACAAAAAAGTCTTAATGCGTTGTAGGCCTTTCCATTTCCAAATATTGTTCCAAATGCTAGACCTTAGCGTATTAGTTTTAGTAAGCCGTAGTTAGTTACTCTTGATAGAAAAATTCCCAAAGGATTCATACCCCAATAAAGCTTGTCATTCCCATCATTCGAGGAGGGTAAGATGCTGAAAGGGGTTAATTATCTGTAGGCGGTGGTCGTCAATCTCTCCAAGTCCTATTGGCGTTGTGGAGTAAGCCAATGATTAACGAACTCATAAGCAAAGATTTGACTAACAAGACAGAGGGCATGGTCCTTTAGTCGAGTACCTTGTTGATGCCACATATCCGCCCAAAAGATAGTAGAGGTGCCATCCTCTAAAATAGTGCCAAGATTATCACAAAGGGTAGGCCACACTCTACCAAGTTGTTTCCATAAAGAGGAGTCACTCTAAGAATAATGATTTGGATTAGAGATTAATTTCTAGCCAATCTTAAGGAGGAAGGTCGTTTAATAGGGTCAAATCACGAAATCCAAGGCCCCCATCATTCTTGGGGAGGGTAATAGTGTCCCATTTGACAAGATGAGAATGTCTCTTCTTTCAGTGTGACCCTACATAAAGGCTCATTAAGCTTTTCAATGTCATGACAGAGACTTATAAGAATATGATCATGTTGCATGGGGTAAATTGCAATAGAACCAAGAACAGATTAAGCCTCTGCTAACAAGTGAAAGTCATTGAGATTTCCACCTTTATAATCTCATGTTGACTTTCTCAATGATAGTCTTGAAGTGCTTCTTCAGGATCTACCATTATGAAGATAAGCCCCAAGATACAAACCAACTTCATCAACAATTTTAAACCCAGCTTTAGTAGCAATTTGTTGCTTAATATTGTCAAGGGTGTTCTTTGAGAAGAAAATGCTTGTTTTATCTTTATTAACTCTATGCCCAGAAGCAGCATCAAACCTATCCAGAATATTGAGGGCAATGTCTAATGGAAGGCCCCAATCAGCCAACTCTTGGAAAAATCTAGCTTTTATCATCAACAACTTGAGAAATAAGATGTGATAATCTATCCATACAAATAACAAAAATGTAGATAGAAACAGGTCACCTTGCCTTATACCCTTAGAGGGGTTGAACACATCAATATAAGAGTCATTCCACTGGATTCAAAAGGAAAGGTTGGAGATGCAAGCTCATTAAGATTTTGATAGGGATGCTAAAGTTCTGAAGACAATAGTTAACAAACTCCCAACTCAACCTATCATAGGCTTTCTCTAATCAACTTTGATCGTCATAAAAGATTTCTTCCCTTTCATGTACTTCATAGAATGCACCATTTCTTTAGCAATGATGATGTTGTCATGGATATTCCTTCCCACAACAAAGCTCGCTTAGAATGGGGAGATATGATCATGAAGGAGGGGTTTAATTCTATCAACAAGAATCTTAGTAAGACACTTATATACCGTGTTGCATAAAGCTATGGGTCTGAATTGATTGATAAATTCAAGTTTCTTAATCTTAGGGATGAAAGCAATATAGGACTCATTAAGATGAGAAACAAGATCAATACTTCCAAATGTTACAAATACAATCCACCAGAAGGACCCACAACATCACAATTATGCTAAAAAAACATAGTCGGATAACCATCAATACCTAGAGCTTTAAAAGGCCCAATTTTCAACATAGCACACTTCATCTCAAAAGCAGTTACAATACGATCAAGATCAACAATATTAGGGAGGTTAATAGGGGATGAGAAATATTCACACTGATGGCATCTCTTCTGGGATGTCTTCATGAAAAATAAAATTCAAAATAGCCAATTGCGAGGGATTTCAGGTTATCTTGATCCTCAATCCATTCACCCCCACTGTCTTTAAGTACAAGCATTTTATTTCTCCTTATATGAATTATCGTCTTGGTGTGGTAGTATTTTGTGTTTCTATCCTCATCCTGGATCTAATCGCCCTAGATTTTCAATCCATTGTCATTCTTCCTGGTCCAAAGTAGCATTCAATTTGACTTGCAGCTCAATTCCAACCTATCAAGGAAATGGTTTCTCCTATAGTTATAAGCTCTTTGGATACCATTAATCCTAGCTATGAGCCTTCTTTTGCGCTTAAAAATGTTACTAAAAACATTGTGCTTCCAGTTTCACAAAAGTTGATTAAAATTCACACTGGAATGAAGCTAAGATAGATTGGGGTCCCAAATATTACCAATGAAAGGTTTGAAGTGGTCATGCTGTATCTAAAAGGTTTCAAAATGAAAGGGCTTGGGCCCAGTATCATTGGACATGCCATCCACCAGAGATAGTAGAGGGTGATCATCTAAATGTAATCTTGGCAGGGTTTGACAACAGCTCCATGAAACTTAAGATGCCAAGCTTGATTGCAAAGAACTCTGTAAAGCTGCTCAAGACTCTATCTTTACCCTCTCTTGGGACCTTTTCCAAGTGAACTTAGTACCATCAGCATCAAGATCAATAAGGCTGCAATCTGAGATCCACTAAGAGAACCTCCTACATCTACGAATATCAGCAGGAGCTCTTTCCTTTTTCTCCGACAACGAGGCAGTCTCATTAAAATCACCCATGATTACCTAAGGAATATAGAAAGAAAAGCTCAAGTTTTTAATAAAATCAAAATCTTCAAAACGAGCTTGTTCTCTAGGACTATCATAGATAATGGTGAGGAGCCAGGGGGATTATTACTGTAAACTATTTCAACATGAAGGAACTAGGGGTTGAAAATCACCACATTGATAGATAAATTAATATTCTTCTAGAGAAGCCAAATACTGCCCGAATAACCTTGGGCATCAACACGGGAACCACTACATATGAATTACAGTACATGATTAAAATAATTTTTTAAAGTTATTATAGTGAGAGAGAGAGAGGGTATTAATTGGGTGAGAGACAAATTAGACTAGAAATTAATGTGAGTAAAGTAAATTACAAATATATCCAAAATTATAAATTGATTGAGGAAAGAGAAAAGGAAATTTTATGTCAAAAATAAAATGTGCAGCTTGCTGGAGCATAACCCAGACCCTGTTATCTTACGCCGGTGTATATATTCCTAAAATTTGAACCAAATAGTCTAGCATGATCTTGGACCAAAATGACTCTAGCTACAACAAGATAGGGTGCGGATTGAGCGACAGAGATTTCTTTTTTTTTTTTGGTCAGCAACGATTTCTATGATAGTATTGCGATTGTGGCTCGCTCTCTATCTTGGATTGGCCACAATACAAGGTTTTCAAGATCAACCAGACCCACCAGTTGCAATTTGTAGTTGGAAAATGTGAATGCGAATTTTGATTATGTTTTGGGGCGTTTTGGTCCGAAATCTTCATTTTGGTCTTTCAATTCTAATGTTTTCTTTTTCAAATAAACAAACAGTACAACCAAGAAACAGGCCTAATCTGAAAATTCGAAACTGGAAGCCATCACTTTTGCTCAATAGTTTTCTGGACTTGTATCCTCAATTGGATAATTTGGATCCGCAGATGTTCACATGCAAGAAAAAAAGACGATAGTCTTGCTTAGTTTTGTTAGGTTCACGAAAGGGAAAGCATCCTTTTGATATTAATTTACTATTTAGGGCGTGTTTAGTATTAGGAATAAAAATTGGGATGAAATTTACATAAATAAATTGTATAAAATTGAGTTTAGATACTCTCAATTTAAATTTTAACATAATGGTGTTAAGTTTCAATCATTACCTTTGTTGAAAACTCAATCATTTAGAAAAATAATTTAATAAATAGTCATGATTTAATAGGACACCATTATATATAAAAAAAATTGAGAGGCTACGTTTTCATACAGAAGTTTATTTATAAAAGTTTCACTTCTCATTTTTGATACATGTATAACTAACACATCCGTACATTTAAATAAATAATTAAAATTTCTTATTTTACTATTACTTTATTTTATTTAATATTTACTTATAATATTAAAACTACTTATAATTAATACGAACTTTAGAAACTTATAGTATTTGATCTTATATCATTTGAGCGCGTGGCAAACGTGGGCACCCGCATATGATCCGTCCTTCTAAGCTTTCGGTGATGCTCTTCCGCACATTTAATGCGTAGGTCCCAGTTAGCAACAGTCATGAGCGCACGGCCATTAATTCACCAACATGTCGATCCATCGTACAGTTCACCAATAATTTCATCATGCTATATGAAAGGACTTTTTTTTTGGTAAGGATATGAAAGGACTTTAATCAGCTTTTACGTACTAGCAATTGAGTTCGACATTTTTCACCCTTTATCGTTCAAAAAAAAAAAAAAAGATTGTTGTCCTTGTATTGTCGTAATTTAATTACTACAAGAGACTAAATAAAGCATATTCCAATCATTGAGAATTATTCCCACCATTTTATAGTTTTTATATATTAACTATCATTTTTGGCATGTGCACGAAAATTAAAAAAATAAATTTTATTGATTTTCTAAATAAGTAAAAGTAATAATTTAAAGTATTATATTATTTTTTATTTTTATTTAACTTATAGCTATTTATTCTCTCTCAAGAAGAGTAAAATAGTTATAAAGTAATTAAAAATTAATTAAAAACTAAAAATGACAATTAATTTAAGACATAAAAAGGAATCCCAAAATGACAATTAATATGAAATGGAGTGCCTTGTAAAAAGTTGAACATAGGTGAGAGCAATTAGAATTATTTTGTCATTTTTGCATAATAATGAGTTAAAATTAATCTAAATTGTGAAAATACAATTTTGTTGAGAACATTTTTTTGTTTGGATTAAATTGACACATCAATAAACATGTTTAATTTAATCACTTACTATGTTAAAGTCTTGAATAAAAGTATACAATTAGGTGAAATTGTTCAAAATTAATCTCACCTTTTCCATTACCAAAAAAAATCTCTTTTAATTTTCATGTCAACTCATAAGGCAATTTGATTTTTTAAAGCAATTTAGGGTGTGTTTGTTTCTGATTATTTGGATAAATAATCACTTTTTTCCCAAAAAAAAATACTTTATAATTTTGGATAATTTTTAAAAAATAATTAAAATTTAAAAAAAATTAATTTTCAACCTTTTAATAGAAATTAAAATAAGTAGTTTTTAAAAAAAAAAATCAATTTTTAATTTTTTCAATTATATATAAAATTTAACCTTCATAATAATTTTTTAAAAAATTTGAAACAAACACACCCTTAATTTCCTGAGAGTGATATTTACTTGCAAATTGCAATAGAGGAATCTGAGTGCTGAGGCGAAATTGTGCTTATTATTTTATGCTCTCCATAGTGATAGTCTATACTATAATAACGAATGCATGTGAAAAAACAGGAGGAAAAAAAAATTACGAAGGTCAATATAAAACGACATCGCATTGGCGCATTCCCTCACAAGTGCTAGCTATCAGCTCCTTCTCTCTGGTCTCACTCGCTCGCTCACTCAGTTCAGTTTCCATGGCTGACTCTGCATCTTCCCCTTTCAAGAAAATCCAGATTCAGAGGGATGATCATGTGAGTCTCTCTCCTTTTCATTCCCTTCCTGATTTCCATTTTATCACTTTTTTTTTCCTTTTTAATCAGTGTGTTGTTGTGGTTATGAAATTTCATCACTTATGTAATATGTTATCTTTGGCCTTTATCATGCCCAAAATTATTTTGATGTATTTAGATGGTAGAGTATAAAGCCATTTATTTGTCTCTAACAAATCACCTTATGGTTTTGGAAGAGATGATTTCATGACTTGATATCAAAGCCCCTGACTAAGTGTTCAAGGGGTTTGATCTTTACCATAGCCAATATGATAAATTGTTTACGCTTCAAGTCCAAAGGAGACATTCGGGAATGTGTTAAACTGTAACACTATTCATGTGCCTCTCCGGTCTACCCATCTGCAAAAGTTTTTTTTTTTTTTGAGAGATGTTTTCATGACACCTTTGTGTAGTTTGGGCTATGGAGAATAGAGTTGTGATTTTAATTTAAATATTGTTTGGACTAAGGATCATAAAGTCGTGATTTTAATTGAGACCATAGTCCGGATTGATCACTTGATGAGATGTTATTCCTAGCCATGGTGATGGACCTCAAATTTTTCTTGTGCTACTTCCCTTTTCTGCCACCGTATTTGCTACCTGCTCTAGAACTTAATTTTGCTTTGAATGAACAGACCTTTGATGCGTACGTAATTGGAAAAGAAGATGCTCCTGGAATTGTTGTGCTTCAGGAGTGGTGGGGTGTGGATTTTGAAATCAAGAACCATTGCGCGAAGATTTCTCAGCTTGGCGATGGATTTAAAGCTCTTATCCCAGAGTATGATAACAAAGCTTTTGTTTAATCTTTCTTTCTTTTTTTCTTTTTTTGTTATTGAATATTGACATATGTCGCTTGCTATCTTTGGAGGCCTGATGGTTTTTGCTGTCTTTTTTTCACAGTCTGTACAGAGGGAAGGTTGGTCTAGATGTTGCGGAAGCACAACATTTGATGGATGGTCTTGATTGGCAAGGTGCTGTAAAGGATATCCGTGCATCAGTTAACTGGCTTAAAGCAAATGGCTCAAAGAAGGTCTGCTACTGTTTTGTTATGTTGAGTGGGTTAATGTTAGTTTTAGTCTTTCTTACTGAATGGGAAATTGCTTGCTTTGGGTCCTTAAAGATTGCTTCAAATTGTAATTTACTTATGATATCTCTTGGTTGATTGCTGTTAATTTCCATGTTTATTCCAAATTCTGAGACTTGCTTTAACACTCACTATTATAATCTAATGATTAGTGTGTCTGAAATGCTCAACAAGTTAACACATATGGTCTTTCGATGCCGCCTTCTTTTTTTCATTTTCTTTTATTTGGAGAAATTTTATATTATGATCATTATAATTGGTTCATCTTATTAAGTGGAAATTTCTTTAAGGATTTTTTCTTATATCTATTTTGCAAATAGTATGTAATTTTGCTGAGCTTTTGTGTATTTTGCTCTCTATGTAAGTCACTTTCATTTGTGTGTTTAATTTTTATTGGGTTTGGGTGCTTGTTGTGGGGCTAATTAGTTAATTACATCCTGTTGGATTAAGGTGCCCAAATGGATAAATAACATTGTTTTGTGTGTTCTGGAATTTGGATATTAAAGCTGCATTTTATTTAACTGTCAATGTTTAGAAGTATCATTTTACTTAAATTACACAAAATGTGACTTTATCATCTTTTGCAACAGGTTGGTGTAACTGGATTTTGTATGGGAGGTGCTCTCGCCATTGCAAGCTCTGTCTTGATACCAGAGGTTGATGCTGTTGTAGCATTCTATGGAGTTCCTTCTTCAGAGCTTGCAGACCCTGCCCAGGCAAAGTCTCCTGTTCAGGCTCACTTTGGAGAGCTGGATAACTTTGTTGGCTTTGCAGATATTACGGTATAAGGATTTATTTTCAAGTCTTATCTTAATTTTCAGATTATAGCTAGTAAGATGGACAAAAAACCAAATTTCAATCATGAATTTTCACCTTCTTACTAGCATAATTGACTGATAGAATGAGCAATAAAACCTACAATCCCAAATCATTTTCACTTCTTCATCCACCCCCACTGCATCTTCCATTTTCCCATTATTTACCTCAAATACCTAGCATTCCTAGATACCTTGGATAATGCCTAGGGTGTTTTGATGCCATATATTATACGTGTTCCACTTTCCCTGCACAGGAAAAAGGTGAGTGTGAGGTATATGGGCTAAAATAGATCATACATTGTAAACTAAGAACCTCTTATGATATGTTTGTGAGTTTAGATTTCAAAGTAAAAAAGACAAGCCTTTCATTCCCCTTATTTCCCTTCTAAATTCTAAATTGACAAACATACCCTTAGGATAATTGCTCTTATAATAATTAACACCTAGATGTTTGCTGTGCTTTAACTTTTTAAAATCTTTTAAAAGTATTTCTGAAATATATACCCTCTTTTCTGTGGTAAGTATTTTGTCAGGCTAGGCACATTTCATGTACTTTTCATTATTGAGTTGCCACTAGAGCTTCATCATCATGAGTGTGGAAAAGGAAGGGAAGGGAGCAGATATGTTAAATGTTTTGACACGAAAATTCTCAAATTAGTCAATTTCTCATTGACACATTATTTTGACATTGTGTGATGTCTCAGGCTGCGAAGGCCTTGGAGGAGAAGCTGAAGGCATCTGGAGTTCCACATGAGGTACACATATATCCTGGCAACGCACATGCATTCATGAACAGGTCTCCAGAAGGAGTCCAGAGGAGGAAGAACATGGGAATGCCTGATGAAGATGAAGCTGCAGTTCAGCTGGCTTGGTCTCGCTTCCACTCATGGATGACGCGTTACTTGTCCAGTTAGATGATTTCCTAGCTGAGTTCAGCAGCCATATGCTATATATTCTATCTTAAGTGATAATATAGTATCCACTTTCCTGATCCTACAGACTGGAAAGCTCTTGAGTATGCTGCTTGTTCCTCTTTGGCTGTTTCTTGATGTTTGGACGTACCTTTGAGAATAATCTTGAAACGGTTGTGGTTTTATGTAATTACGTAAATATGGTGTTTGGCTAGTGGTGCTGCTGTTCATTGTTCTTGTTATTTTGGTCTCTTTTTCATGCCTTTTGTGCATGCGAAAAGCCTAAAAGTGCAAGATATATGGTTTCCAATGGCAATTAAACTGTAGCTTGTAATCTGGTGGCAGTGAATAAGCCTTAGCAGTATTGGAATAACAGCATATTTGGCTTAGCAAAATTACTCTTTGCTATGGCTAAGAGGGGTGTGCTTGTCCCTTCTTGGCCATTCCATTCTCCGGTAAACAACTTCCAAACACATATTTTGTGCAAGTGTTCCTCCTCCCATTCCTTCCTACTCCCCTCCATTGTTATGAGCTTGGTCACCTTGGTACGTAATTCCATGAATATGAGTTTTTTGGTTTTGGTCAGGATGAATTTTTGTCTGTTTTTTTTTTTTGGGTCAATAGATTATTGTTCAGCCACAGGAGGACTTCACGGAGTATGCACCTGAACTGATTGCTGACTACTGCGGTCCATAGTCGGCTCAAGCAAACAGTAGCAGGCCAAATGCCCCAAAACATTAGCCAGTACACGTTATTGCGTGTGTTAATTGAATGGTTCATATTTGTTCTGTGTATAAGGACCATTCTAAAGCAAATCTAAACACTTGGGCCCTGTGTTCCCCTTTGTAATCCACCCATTTCATAGGTAAACATTGAAACCGAGTAAAGGAGGCTAACTAGTTGACCCAAAAACCCAGGAGTGTGGTTGAGTGGTAAAGATTCATTCATCCTTAATTAAAGGTTAGGGTTCGATCCCTGCCTAGTTATGGAGAAGTTTTAAATTTTCTGCAGTTGTTACTCTTTGAGGTGCCAAATGCAGTGGGATTAGTTTGTGCCTTGATGATGATATCCTGGTCGTTGCACCAAAAAAAAACTGGTTGACCCAAAAAAGGAAAAAGGAAAGGAGGTTACTTTGCAAAGAAGAATCAGTTACAATGGCATTTAAAGTTCAAATGCCACACTCTTCTCAAAAACATAGTATGCCATATTTTCAAAATGATACTATCAAAAGACTGTGGCATCGGTAGGTATGATGGCTCCGCATATACATGGGCAGAAGTCAAGGCATTGTCATTGACGTGTTGCGGACTTTGGAGTCTGAAGGCTGTGATAAGAGTAAAAGGAGCATGTATGTGAGAAAATTGGAAAACATGGAAGACTAATTAAATCAAAGCAGCAGCAGCACCCTGACCAGTATCTTGGACCATATCTTGCTAATATCAACCGTTTACCCTATATTCATTCAAACAATTGGACCACATATTTACAAAAACATATACCAGTTTAAGATTAAGATTCCTCACCAACGCATGTTCCCTTTCACACGCACACATATGAATATCCGAGTAAGCATGTATGTTTTAGATGTTCATTGTTTTTTGGTCCTTTAAGGGTATATTTATGAGTTTAGATTTTGGAGGAAAGAGAGGACTTATAATATAATTTTACATTATAAATTCTCCTCTTCCTTCCTTCTCCTCCAAAATTCAAACTCACAAACATACCCTAAGGCTAAGGATGGCTTGATTGGATACTTGGTCACTCTTGAAATGTGAAACCATTTGGTGAGTCTTCTATTTCTATCCATTTTTTCTTGTATCTAAAAAACCTTCATCTAATTATAGATCATATGTTAAATAGTACAAAATTCTTTACACCAATAATAAATTTAAATTAATCTATTTGTACATTCATATTTCAAATTTGGATTTTTTTTCTCTCTATAAAATAAGAATTTCATCGGATAGGACTCGATGCACACACGTGCAATCTGCAGAATCATATGCAGGGGGCGATATGACCCGAACTCGTATATCCATATAATTAATAATTTCGAACTGAAATGGAAATCTGTTCAAACCGTAATTTGCTATTTTGTTAAAAAAAAATTACGGTAACTTACATATGTTTAGCATGCATCTGATTGTTAGACACACCATTAAATATCAGCCCCTGAAACTGAAAACCTAAGATTATATATAGTCATATGGAAACTAAAGAAATATTATTACAAATAAAATAAAGATTCGAGGTCGATGATTCATGAGGAACACTGATAAATATGCAACCAAAAATTTAGTGTAATATATAATTTAATATTATGTTTGGGGAAAAAATTTGATCATGTAATTGGTGTCATGAAACCAATTATCCCATAAACTTAAGCTGTTGGGTTGAGATGCTTATTTTTGGACTTGAAGTGTTGCCAATGCATATGATCATCTTACCTTATGCTAAAATTTAATTATTTTTATTTAAAAGTAAAGTTCATGACAAAAAAAAAAAAGAAGTGGGGTAATTAGAATTGAACGCTAGACTACTTGATTGTAGAAGATCTAATATATCAAAAATCTTGTCTCAAAAGTCTAAACTATTAGATTGAGCCACATTTTATATCTAATAATTGAAACATCCTTGTGAAATGAAATTAAAAGCTGTAAAGAGGGCTGACATTTTATTCATGGTACTCAAAAGAGTAACAAATTAATTGAATCCGTTCAAGCTCAGATTCAGGTGCTTTATGGACCGTGAGATCCGAATACACCGCGAGATCCGAATAGAAGAAACTGATATATATATATTAAAAAGCATTTATTATTAATTATTTATTTATTAAAAAAATATGATATTTACCATACAATTTGTTATTAATCATGTAATTGAAAACCTTGTGCTCCTTATGGGCAACGTCATTTTGCAAATATACTGAGTGAAGGCTCAAGATGTAAGTCGCTGTACTTCGACACTGCCTGAGTCAGCATAGTGTCATATAATAATAGTAATTTTATTGATGCAAAAATTTACTCATAAAACTTAACAGCTCCCATTACTACTATTATTATAATCATTTACCTTTTTTTGTATTCAGTTAGTTTAGCAATATCACTGGACGTAGGTTCCTACGTGGCATTTTAATTATATGCACAAAACTTACGTATAATCAACATTTTCCTAATAGTAAGAATATATATTATAAGGCACTTTCTCTTAAAGCCGGATTCTATGAAGATTGAAAGCAACTTTGTGTGACCACTTTTTGCTTGTTTAAATTAAATAAGAGGCTATGTTGCCCAAATGAAGTTTACTTATTAGAGTATATGTACACACACAAGATGTCACGCTATTTTATTTTATGCATTATTTAAATTTATGCAGAAATTGGTATAGCTTTTAGATTACAAAATTATAACATTTGAAAAGCCTTGTATATAATGAATTTTAAAAAATAACTGTTTCATTCAATTTATTCACAAATTTAACTAATTTAATCATAACATATATAGATGTGTAACCAATAAAATAACATAAATAGATGTGTTTTAGATTAACTTCTATAAAACGTTAATATACATGTATCGTGTTGGCTTGAGAACCTTAAAATGATGAAAAACATAATCATACTTCTCTAATACATTTGCTAAATATTTCAGCTTTATATTAGATAGCAAATATCTCCTAATTTCAGGAGACATCCTTGGTCTGTTAAAATATCATAAATCACACTTAGACTAAGAAGCTGAATGCGAAAGTCAGAAGCAAGCAACAGTGTGTTAGTAAAAAATCATGTCTCAGTAGATTGTGGGTCTCTATAAAGTTAGATATGTCCACATCAAGTACAAGAGAGAAAGAGAGAAAGTGTGTTCAACAAGTCAAAGCATTGGGAAAGCATAGGACAATAGCAAAAGGACAAAGCACTATTTTCTCAATATGCAAACAGTAACCGAGAAAGGTCAGGAAAAGGCAGAACAGTGAAATCAGAAAAATGGACAGCAGAAGGATTTCAACGGTCAAGCCATTTCTCTATTTTGACAACATTGGGTAAAGCATTTCTGCACAACAAAGAAGAGCCTCATGGCTCATCATTCAAAATGGAAATGCTCCTTCTTCCATGCTTCAAACTCGGCTGCCTGGAAAAATGACGTTGCAGCAAGCTTCCAAGCCTTCTCACGTTCTTCTCTCTCTCATGGCTCAAGGGTGCTGCCTATATAAGGTTCAAGAAGAACCATCTTCATCACCACCAAGACTTATCTAGAAAAGAAAATATTCTCTGTTCTTAGTGTTCAAAGTGATATATTGTGAGAAATATATTGTGAGTGGGTTAGTGTTCAATATTTGGAAATTTGTCTTGGTCCTTGTTAGAATATTGGGATTGTATTTGTGAGGATTTAGTTGGTTTGTTACCAACTTTGGTTTGTAAGTTTGAATCTCTATTTGGATTGGGAAATTTGTGGAACTCTCATCAACATTGGTGAGGACTGAGAGTAGACTTCATATTGAAGTTGAACCAGTATAAAAGCTCTTGGTGCACTCTTCTTAACCCTATCTCTTTATTCTCATTTCATTTCTAACAAGTCCTTTAATTTATATTGCTGAAAGTTGTATTCTGATATATTGTTTTAAAAGGATAACAAACACATAAATATTGTTTTTGAAAGTTTACTCATAAATTACATCCTACACGAATATCTCCTAGTTCTTAGGAGACATCTGGGTGAATTGTTTTAACTGTGTGTTAATGTGCAGAAAATTTTAAAGGATCACTTGATTCAAACCCCCCCTTTCTCAAGTGATCTGATACCATCAATTGGTATCAGAGCAAGGTCTCTAGGGGTCAAGCTTAACCGCTTGGAGCAAAAAGATCCAAAGGAAAAGTATGGCCAACATTGTTCCATACACTCTTCCTGAAGGTCAATCAACCACAAGGCCTCCATTTTTCAATGGAGTCAACTATGCTTACTGGAAGGAAAGAATGAGAATCTTCATTCAATCTACAGACTATGATCTGTGGAAAATAATCACCAAAGGAGCTGAAATGCCTATGACTACAAATGAACAAGGACAAAGCATCATTAAAAGTGATGAGGAATGGACTGTAGAAGAGAAAAAGAAAATCGAAATGCAAGCCAAGGCAGTCAACCTTCTACATTGTGCCATAAGTTTTGAAGAATACAGAAAGGTGTCCAGATGTAGAAGTGCCAAAGAAATTCTGGGATAAACTTCAAGTGACTCATGAGGGTACAAAGCAGATCAAACAAACTAAAACTGATATGCTCATGAGAGAATATGAGCTTTTCAACATGAAAGAAGAAGAAAACATTGATCAAATGTTTGAATGCTTTGCTTCATCATCAACAATCTAGACATGATGGGTAAATGCTTCGAAGATGAAGAACTTGTGAGAAAATTCTCAGAAGTCTCACACCACCATGGCTGTCTAAATAACAGCTATTCAAGAAGGAAGAGATATCAGTACATTAACTTATGATGAGCTAAGAGGCAATCTCATTGCCTTTGAAACAACTCATCTAAAAAATGAGAAAAAGAAGAAAGGGCTTGCACTAAAATCCAAAGTGGAAGAAACTTACAAATCTGAAACTGAAGAAGAGCTAGACGGAGATGATGAATTTAGTATGTTCGCGCAAAGAATGATGAAGCTATGGAAGAAAAGAGGCAAAGGCAGAAAAGAAAATTTTCCAAGAAAGACAACCACAAAGGAGAATCAAGTAAGAAGGATACAACATGTCATTCCTGTAAACAACAGGACATTTCAAGAATGAATGTCCCTTGCTACAAAGAAAAGAAGAAGGAAAGAAGTACAAGAAAAGGGGCTATTATCCACATGGGAAGACCTTGAGAATGATTCCTCTAGGCGAGGATGAGGAAAGCATGTTTGCTGACTTATGTCTCATGGCAAATGAAAGCGATGAGGTAAATTTCTCTGACATGACAACTTGTGAACTTATTGACATTATTGATGACTTGCTTGTTAATTCAAAAAATATGCTTTGTAAATATACTGCAATAAAGAAAAAGAAGTCTTAGTTGCTGAAAATAATTCATTAGCAAATGAGATTGAAGCTCTAAAAGAATGCTTAAGTAATTCTTCGGTTGATACTCTTAAAATTGAAAATGATTTACTGAAAGGCAAGTTAAAACACTTACCTCTGATTCTGTCCAAATTTGTCCAAGGAACAAAGAATTTGGAAAATCTTTTGGGACAACAAAGGTGTGCAATTAACAAGGCTGGTTTGGGTTATGATGCTCATAAACAAAATAGATTTTATAAAAATCTCTTTGAACAAAAATCTGGTGCATCAACCAGCAAATCTTTTCAAAAGAGAAAACCATACATGAAGCATTTTGTTAGAGCCTCAAAGCTGGAAAAGAAGGCAGAATATTGAAGAATGCTACAATTGCAAACAAATGGGACATTTATCAAATAGATGTTTTATTGGCTGGGCTAAAAAGGAAAATGGAGTAGTCCCTGTGCTTGTGAATAGAAATGCTGCAGGTGAATATAGAACCCCCTATGACAAGGTTCCTAAACAACTTTGGATGCGTAAAAGACAACCTGTTATTCCTCCAAAAGGCAAGCTGAAGAAGGAGGGAAAGGAGCTTTGGTACATTGATAGCGGATGCTCTAGGCATATGACTGGAAATGAAGCCATGTTCTCATCCCTTAAACATCAAAATGGAGGTAATGTGACATTTGGAGACAATGGAAAAGGAAAAATTATTGGCGTTGGAAAAATAGGTAAATCATCCTTTACTACCATTGACAATGTATTTCATGTGAATGGATTAAAACACAATCTACTTAGTGTGAGTCAATTATGTGATAATGGTTATCGTGTTGTCTTTGATAGTGACAAATGCATTGTTCATAAGAAGAGTAATAATCACATATTGTTTGCTGGCCAAAGATGTGGAAATATTTATGGTGTGACATTAGATGATCTAAAAGCTCAAGATGTAAGATGCTTTGCATCTTTTGAAAACGATAAATGGCTTTGGCATAGGAGATTAGGACATGCTAGCATGTACCAAATCTCTAAATTGCTTAATAAAGACTTGGTAAGAGGCATTCCAAAAATTAAATTTGAAAAGGATATAGTTTGTGATGCTTGTCAAAAGGGCAAACAAACAAAGTCCTCCTTTAAGCCCAAGGATGTTGTCTCAACCACAAAGCCCTTAGAACTATTACATCTTGATCTATTTGGACCAACTAGAACACAAAGTTTGGCTGGAAAACGATATGGAATGGTCATTGTAGATGATTATTCAAGATTTGGATGGGTTCTATTTCTAGCACATAAGGATGAAGCATTTTCTCATTTTAAAAATTTTTGCAAAAAGGTTCAAACTGAAAAGGAAGCTCCATTGTATCTATAAGAAGTGATCATGGTAAAGAATTTGAAAATCAACATTTTGAATCTTATTGTGATGAAAATGGCATATCTCATAACTTTTCTTGCCCAAGAACTCCCAACAAAATGGAGTTGTTGAGAGAAGAAATAGATCCTTGCAAGAAATGGCAAGAGCTATGCTTTGTGAAAATCAAACTCCAAAAAACTTGTGGGCTGAAGCTATTAACACAGCATGTTATGTTCTTAATAGAACACTTATAAGGCCCATATTAAAGAAAACCCCTTATGAGCTTTGGAATGGAACCAAACCAACTCTTCATTATTTTCATGCATTTGGATGCAAATGCTTCATATTAAATAACAAAGACAATTTGGGAAAGTTTGATGCTAGAACGAGATGATGGAATATTCATTGGTTACTCAACTAGGAGTAAAGCATATAGAGTATTTAATCTAAGTTCTAAAGCGTAGAGGAAACTATGCATGTTGTATTTTGTGAAACTAACCTTGAAATGGCAGAAAAAATCCAGAATATGAAAATTCTGAGATATTTCAGGAAAATACTTCTGAAGAATCTGGAAAAACAAACTCTCCTGAAAATGAAGAAACTCTAGAAATGTCTCCTGAAGTTCAGGAGACATTGTACCTGCAGAACAGAAATTATCTTTGACAGCATGAACCTGAACAACATCCAACTGAAGCATCTCCAGAAGGTCAAAAATAAAATTCCAAGAGAATGGAAAGCCACTAGTAATTACCCAAATGAATTCATCATAGGAAATGCGTCTCAAGGCTTGAGAACAAGATCTTCATTCAAAGAATGCAATGTTGCATTCATATCTCAAGTGGAACCAAAGTCAATCAATGAAGCTCTAAATGATGAAGCTTGGGTTAAAGCTATGAAGGAAGAATTACAGCAATTTGACAAAAGCCAAGTTTGGACAATTGTTCCAAAACAGAAAATACCACTATCATTGGAACAAGATGGGTCTTCAAAACAAATTGGATGAGCAAGGAAATATTGTAAGAAATAAGGCAAGGTTGGTTGCTCAAGGCTACAACCAACAAGAAGGTATTGACTTTGATGAAACATATGCTCCGGTTGCTAGAATGGAAGCCATTCGAATGCTACTAGCATATGCCGCTCATCGAGGGTTTAAATTATTTCAAATGGATGTTAAAAGTGCTTTTCTAAATGGAATTATTAATGAAGAAGTATACGTCAAACAACCACCCGGTTTTGAAGATAAAATATTTCCAAACCATGTTCTTAAACTCTCTAAGGCCTTATATGGGTTAAAACAAGCTCCTAGAGCTTGGTATGAGAGATTAAGTACATTTCTTTTAGAAAATCATTTTCAAAGAGGAAAAGTTGATACCACTCTTTTCATTAAAAGTACAAATCAAGATTTTCTTCTAGTACAAATTTATGTTGATGATATAATTTTTGGTTCTACTAATAATTCTCTATGTGAAGAATTTTCAATGTTGATGGCAAAAGAGTTTGATATGAGCATGATGGGAGAATTAACCTTCTTCCTTGGACTTCAAGTGAGACAAACACCAAGAGGAATTTTTCTCAACCAAGAAAAGTACACAAAAGAGTTGCTAAAGAAATACAACATGGATCAAGCCAAGATAATGGCAACTCCAATGCATCCCTCCACCAAAATTGATAAAGATGAAGATGGAAGAGACGTTGATGAGACAAAATATAGAGGAATGATTGGATCATTGATGTACCTAACATCATCAAGGCCGGACATATCATTTAGTGTGGGATTATGTTCAAGATTTAATCTAATCCTAAAGAATCCCATCTTGCAAGTAAAAAGAATTTTTAGATATTTGCTTGGAACTTCTTCCCTTGGATTATGGTATCCTAGAACTAACTCATTTGATCTTAAAGGTTATTGTGATGTAGATTATGCAGGAGATAAGATTGATAGAAGAAGCACTAGTGGCTGTCTCACATTATTGGGAGACTCACTAGTGTCTTGGAGCAGCAAAAAACAAGGAACTGTGGCCTTATCAACGGCAGAGGCTGAATACATCTCTGCCTCAAGCATCGCTCACAACTCCTATGGATGAAGCATCAGTTAATGGACTACAATCTTATATATGATCAGGTTCCTCTTTATTGTGATAATTTAAGTGCTATCAATCTCACAAAAAATCCAATTCTCACTCTAGGACCAAGCACATAGAAATTAGACATCATTTCATAAGAGAACATGTGCAAAATAAAAATATTGAAGTTAAGTTTGTTTGCACTGATGAACAACTTGTTGACCTTCTCACTAAGCCTCTTCTTGAAGAAAGATTTTGTTATTTGAGAAATTGCATTGGGATGAAATGTTCATCTACAATCTATTAATGTTGTTCTAGTACATATATTCATATGTGTCACAAGTCCTGGTGTGTTTTTTTTATATAGGTATGTATATACATATATGTAATAAGGAAGGTAGGTCCCATTGGGTTCAATTTGTTTTGCATACAATTCTGAACAAATTCTTTTTTTCAAGTTGTTGTTTCTGCATTTACAAAGGAAGTTGTAAGCAATGACTCTTGAGCAAAGCATAATGATATACACATTTTTTTGGACCTTAATTTTTGTTTGGTCCATTGACAAAATTGCAAAACAAAAAAGGGAGACAACATTCACTTTATCTCACGTGGCCCACTTGGTCAAGATACACTCCATTTTGGCTGAAATTTCAAAAAAAAAAAACAAGTATTCCATTGCAATTTTTTGGACTCAAGTGTAAATTCATGGTACCACCTGAACATTTTGTTGTCTACTTGTCAACATGCTAGCATTCATAAGGGCCCAACATTCTTTTTACTATTATTCTCTCTCTTTGGCCCCATATCATATACGCTGCCACTATGTCCTCTTGGCTATATATATATATATATATATATTTTAACTTATCCTACACAATATTCTACTCCTTGGCTCCGCTTTGCAAGTTTTTTTTAATAAAAAATTCCTTAGCCCATTGAATACATTGCAAACAATTAAGTGGGGACACGTTGTCCAAGTTAATAAAAAAAAAATCCCTTAGCCCATTGATTTTATATCCTTGCTTGATTAATTTTTTTTTTTGCCACCTAATTCCTTTGACTCTTGAAACACATTCGTTGAAAATTCTTCATAACCCATTGGGTAAAATGTAAATGCAAATAATATACGAGTCACATTTTTTTGTTTCATGCGGCCCACTAAAAGAAACTTATGTTTACATTTATGTTTCGCTCTACTATGCATATCTCTTGGCCCAATTGTTTCTCTATCATCTTATCCTGAAATCTTTTACTCCCATTGATTAGCCAACAAGTGTTACCGTGCCAGCTTTTTCCTTTCATAGCTGTTATTTTTCAATTTTTTTACCATTCTATTTAAAAAGAAAAAGAAGAGTCCTGCCCTTCTATGCACCAAGCCACTTCTCATTTTACTCCCTCCAACTTCACGTTTTCCCTCTCTGCTCACGCTTCCCCTTCCATTTCTCTCAAACCTTCAACCTCTTCCCTCACACATATTAAAATTTGAAGCAACTCACAAGACATGCCAAGGATCAAGAGTTGTGCATCCAAACCAAAATTTCCTGCCTCTGAAAGAAGTAAAAACTCTTTCTTCCAACCGCATCCGTTCCCTCCGATATGGCGCGGACAAAGACCGGGCGAAGAGGACCTTCTGGTGGCGGACGGAGTCAGAAAGGGAGGAACAACCTATTCCATCATCGGCGAAAGGGAAGGAGCCGAGTAGAACCTCTGCCTCTCAACGTAAGAAGGACCTCCTCTTTCCTCCTTCGGTTTTACAACCCATACATTTTTCCTCTATCGAAACTATCATCATTATTTGAATGATTTTTCTAAGCGCAAATTAACTCCCTTTTTTCGTGCTAATCTTGAAAGCTTCTGTGAAAATGATTTGGATTTTACAATGATGTTTCGCTACCAAGGATGGCTTGATTTGTTTGATTTTAATGAACTTGTTTATCCCAACCTTGTAAGAGTATTCTACAGCAACCTTTCATTCCAAAATGACACGCTTATATCCTTTGTTAAAAACCAACAAATTTCAATAAATCTTGAATCTGTTTTCTCCTGCCTGAAAATTCCTTTTGATGGAGCTCGCCTCTATGCATTTGGCAAATGGCCTACTCATGAAAATCTTACTCTTTCTTATGAGGATGCTGTGCTAGCTATTTGCGAAAATATTAGCCTCCTTCGTGGCATAAAACCCACTCCTTCCCTGGACATAAAAGAACCCAACTTCATCGGCTTGTCTCACACATTTTGTTACCAAAGAATGGGAGTTTTGACAAAATTTCTTTCAATGACACTTTGATACTTTATGCATTGATCACTCGCACTTCATTATCTCTTGGCTACATTATAATGAATCATATTTGATGCTGCAAGAAGCACCAAGGGTAGTTCTCTTCCTTATGGAATGTTCTTAACATTGTTTTTCAAACACTTCAATGTGTCACTCGAGAATGAGGAAGGTGAGGCTGTCCTCAATGTCATGATAGGCAGAAGGAATCCTCCACCACGGGTAGCTCGGGGAAGAGCAAATGACAAAGGAAAGGGAGTGCTCAATGACAATGAAGAAGGAGGAGCTGAAGAAGAATCATCCCCTAAGTCATTCTTCAAAAAGTCCGAAGACCAGTTCCAAAGGATCGAAGCGCAAGAGAGTGTTTGGAGTTCTCTCCATCCACTCCAAAGAGAGTCCTGATGTCAAAAAGAGATTGAAACATTTCAAAGAAAGATGGAGTATGTTGGAAAAACGAATTGAAGATGTTGCCTCCTCTAACTCTGAAGCCATTGCTATTTCTGATGAGGATGATGATCCAAATTTTCCTGCTTAGCAATTTGCTGTCCTTTTATCCCAAAACCTTTAAAATACTTTATCCTTTTGGTGTGTTTTTTTTTAGAACTAGTCCTGGATGACTATAAGCACTTAAGCTTTCTTTAAATGTGCATCTCTATGTTATCTATGCTGTCTTTATGCTTGTATTGTCTAGAACTAGCTAACCTTGCAGGATTGGAATTTCCCCTATGATGACAAAAGGGGGAGAATATATGAAAATTGAAGAAAAGGAAATGTGAGTTGAAGAAATGAAGAAAAGGGAATGTGCAATGTGTCAATGATGCAATATGTTTGGTACATACTCTCATCACTCAAACTCTCACTATTGTTACCTATTACAAAATGCTACTAGTGTACACTTTATATATGACGTATATGTATGATTGTACAAATGTGCTGAGTGCCTAAATTTGAATATTCCTGAACCAAATTTTGGAAATTCATGTTTCTAAATTTTTTTCATCTCAAAATTTCTCAAAATCCCCTAATCATAACTGCCATGGTTGAACATGTATGGAGACTATCACAAGTCATTGTATGCTTGTATGAATGATTGACGTGCTTGGATTTGTGAGAATCTCACTTGCTTGCTGCATGCTCTTTACCCTTTCTAATGCATGAATGCATGTGTATGAGCCCAAACTTAATCGTTCTTTATTTTTAAAGAAGGAGAACAAGTATGGGCAATATTTCAAATGATTCAATAATGTTGCTTGGCTTCTCCAAATTAATTGGAATGAACTAAGACTCAAACTCAAGAAAAATATTCCTTAAGCTTACCTTGATTTCCAGCCAATGGAAATATAAGAATGAAGTAAGGAAAATATTTTTAAAGGAAAGGTCATATTAAGGGGGAGCTTACATTAAGGGGGAGTATTATTTATCAATTATGTATTGTCATTTCCTTTTATGTATGTTTGTCATCAAGGGGAGATTGTTGGCTTGAGAACCTTTAAAATGATGACAAACATAATCATACTTCTCTAATACATTTGCTAAATATTTCAGCTTTATATTAGATAGCAAATATCTCCTGCATTTCAGAAGACATCCTTGGTCTGTTTAAAATATCATGAATCACACTTAGACTAAGAAGCTGAATGCGAAAGTCAGAAGCAAGCAACAGTGTGTCATAAAAAATCATGTCTCAGTAGATTGTGGGTCTCTATAAAGTTAGATATGTCCACATCAAGTACAAGAGAAAGAGAGAAAAAGTGTGTTCAACAAGTCAAAGCATTAGGAAAGCATAGGACAATAGCAAAAGGACAAAGCACTATTTTTCTGCAATGACAGCAAACAGTAACCGAGAAAGGTAGCAGAAGGAACGCAATACAGTAAAAATAGCAAAAAATGGGACAGCAGAAGGGATTTCAAACGGTCAAACCATTTCTCTATTTTGGCAACATTGGGTAAAGCATTTCTGCACAACAAAGAAAGAGCCTCATGGCTCATCATTCAAAATGGAAATGCTCCTTCTTCCATGCTTCAAACTCGGTCTGCTATGCTGGAAAAATGAAGGTTCAGCAAGCTTCCAAGCCTTCTCACGTTCTTCTCTCTCTCATGGTAAGGGTGCTGCCTATATAGGTTCAAGAAGAACCATCTTCATCACCACCAAGACTTATCTAGAAAAGAAAATATTCTCTGTTCTTAGTGTTCAAAGTGATATATTGTGAGAAATATATTGTGAGTGGGTTAGTGTTCAATATTTGGAAATTTGTCTTGGTCCTTGTTAGAATATTGGGATTGTATTTGTGAGGATTTAGTTGGTTTGTTACCAACTTTGGTTTGTAAGTTTGAATCTGTATTTGGATTGGGAAATTTGTGGAACTCTCATCAACATTGGTGAGGACTGGAGTAGACTTCATATTGAAGTTGAACCAGTATAAAAAGCTCTTGGTGCACTCTTCTTAACCCTATCTCTTTATTCTCATTTCATTTCTAACAAGTCCTTTAATTTATATTGCTGAAAGTTGTATTCTGATATATTGTTTTAAAAGGATAACAAACACATAAATATTGTTTTTGAAAGTTTACTCAGGAAATTACATACTCACGAATATCTCCTAGTTCTTAGGAGACATCTGGGTGAATTGTTTAACTTGTGTTAAGTGTCAGAAAATTTTAAAGGATCACTTGATTCAAACCCCCCATTTCTCAAGTGATCTGATATCATCATATAGGTTTCACTATTTTAATTTGAAATTTAACAATGCATAAAGAAGTGAACCCCATGATACGTTGCCAACCTAACTGCAAACTTGTCCCTCATTTTTTCCTGCTTCTTGTCCATCTAATTTCGTTGGTGGTTCATATAAACGCGTAACCAAACCACGTGCTATGGGGGTTGTGCTTTCTTTTGAAGGAAATGTTGAGAACTTAATGGGAAAAGGCACTCTCATTTTAGGAACCTATATACTCTCTAAATTCCATATATTAATAACCGTTATTGAAAAATCGTGTAATTTTGGTAAATTGAGAGTGAATGTATTGATTACAAATGGTTTTCTAGAATGACTATGAATATGAAATGGATGGAGTATATTTTCATAACATGATAGAGAATTATAAAGCTTCTTTGACACGTCTAGGAAACATTGATAATTAAATAGTTTTCAATTCATGGTAATTAGACGAAGTGGCAGACATCTGAGTTATAAGAAACTATTTAAGAGAATATTCTTTTCATAAATGTATTGCTAAAAGGTGATGTTTGTCGTTGGACACAAAGTCATCACACGTAATTCAATAAGATTTCGGTGTAAGTACAATACAGACCAAAAGGAGAAGAAGGAAAAGCAAATGAGGACCAGGGAACGTGATAAAAATAGAAAGAAAAAGTATAAAAAGTATATGTTGTACTTGTAAATCTATTCAAACTTAGAGCGAAGAATGTTTTTAGTTATTTCATGTAGAGGAAACTAATTATTTCTTAAAAATTAATTTTAATATACTAACATTATGAAATAGTTTTATATTGTCATTTAATCAATTATCTAATAAAAATTTCAAGATAGTGAGTGATTATTATTGAGTCAAAAACTTCTACTATTAGAGCAATGCATAATTAGATATCTGTGTAAAAAAATTTTACACTAAGAATGTATAGAAATTAAATTAAATTTTTAATGGCAAAGATAATATTTTTTCTATTGATTTGTCAGGTTTTTTCGTATTAATTGGTTAAAAAACTACATTAATCATACGTTAAAATTGAATCTTTGTACAAAGAGATTCATATACCTTAGCTTCAACGGACCTTTTTTTATTTTAAATTAGTTTACAGCATACTTTTGATTTTTTTTTTTATAAATTAAAGCATGCTCAAACTCCCCAAAAAAAGGAGAGGAACAAAATAAAAAAAGGAACAATAACATTGAAGTTTAAAGAAACTAACCAAATACAACCCTATTAGAGGATAAAAAGACAAAACATCTCCAAGTTTTACATCCTCTTCAGAAACCTTCAAGTTTGTGTCCACCAAGATACTCCCAAGCTTAACATTTTCACACAAGTACTCCTCAAACACCTAAATTCTTCAAGCTAGCCCAAGCCATGTGACCCCATAATTGAAAGCATCATTGCAAATATATCATGACACCACACCACTCCAAGTAGTTTAATGCATTGAACCACTGCTGCACTCCTATTAGAACTTAAAACACCAATTCAACTCCATCTTCTATACCCATGACAATTCAGTTTAATTGACCCTTGATTTTCTCACCACCAATACACCAAAGCAAAATGAAAAAGAAGAAGAGAAGGGGATTTCCATTCCGATGAACAAGTATAAAGCTATGTCATGATATTTGTTACACCAAAACATACTTTTGATTTATTTAACCATTACGTTTATTTACTTTACAGGCTATATTTTAAAAATTATTGTGAACACCAATTGTTTGAAGAAAAAAAAATACAGAAAATTGTACTTTTGAAACTAATTAATGTACATACGGTATTTGTTCAAATAGTATATACTTTATACACACCACTACACTCATATGCACTTGCATGTCCATCAATTCATATTTTTTAAATTTAATATAATTTTTTTCTAAAAAAACTACTAATTAAAAATAATTTAAATAGATCAGTAATATTAAAAAAACAATGTTAGAAGTTGTTACATAATTTTATATGTAGTAATAGAAATTATTGAATTTAATTATGAAATTTGAAGTTATATATATATATATATATATATATATAAATGTGGACTAAAAAAATATATCATTATAGTTTATAGATACCAAAAAATAGTTACCAATAGTAGTGTGTAGCTTACTTTTCTCACCCTCTTTTGGTTTAGCTACATCATTATGTGGAAATGATACACAGCGATGGTAGACATTTCTTTGGATTAGTGGGATGCATATAGATTATGGGAGCGTTTGGATAAGATTTTTATTTTTATTTATTTGAAAATCATTTTTTTAATTCTAAAATTGTATTTTTTATATTTAAATAATTATTTTAAAAAATAACTACTCTTTCTTGTAAAATATCTGTCAAATTTGGATAAATAAGAATATTAAGAAAAATAATAAATAATATGATAATAAAGTATTTCTATGTAAAATTATGATGTATGGATTAATATATCTTAATGATCATTAATTATGAAGTACACTAAATGGTTGAAAATGAAAAATTACACTAATAGTTATTAATTACTAGGGGTACTATCAGAATAAATAAATTATATTTTATTAAAATGTGAAATTGATAGATATTTTGAAGGATGAATTTGTATAAAAGTGCACACACATTTTAAAAGGGTGGAAGCACAACCTAGAAAAATTACTTTTAAATTTTTTTATAAAAATTAATTAAAAAAGCAGCTTTTAACAAAAACAGCTAATTTTAATTTTTTTAATTATATGCAAAATTTAAGTTTTACAGTATTTTTTTAAAAAAAATTGAAATAAAGGTATATATAGGGGACGAATTAAAGGTGCTATTGCTTCGTCCAGGTTGCACTTACACAACGCATAAGATCCTATGCTTGCTAGCTTGTTTTTATTTTAGTGCATTCATTTCCGCACATTGATCTATTGTTTAGTGGAAATATCCATATATTGTCTGCAATTATTTACGCTTCTCAACGGAAGTTGAAAGGAAAAAATAATCCTTTATTTATTTAGAAGTAGACATAGAGCAGTTTATCCCAAAATCAGAAGCAATAGAAAAAAGAAAAAGACACGATAAATGAGTCATGTTTCCAAAAAATTTCTTGATTTTTTTTTTATAAAATAACAAAAGATATCATCACCGCATATCTTTTAATATTAAAAAATATATGGATGTAAATTACCCCACACATAATAATAATAATAATAATAATAATAATAATAGAAGACATCTTTATTAAAATAATTTGGTTTTTAACTTTATTTTTTATTATATATTTATTTAAATAGTTTTAATTTAAAAATAAAAATATAAATTATGATTTTTACTTGGATACCTCTGAAATATTCAGTACCCTTTGTGTAATTAATGATTGTGATTTATTTTTTGATTTGATGAACTTTAAAAACTTGGGTTAGTGGGACACTTGACTCATTTAATTAGTCACAAATAATTAAAAAATACATTATAATTTTTCAAAAATGTTTATTATGCATCAAAGATACTTTTTTGTCTAACCATATTTTTTAGAATTAAATTTTATATTCTCAATTGTAATTTTATAAGAAAAAATAATTCTATATTTGTGATATCCAACAATTTAATGACTTCTAATTATTATAAAAAGTTTTTTTATCATTAAATCTAAACATAAAATAAATTCTTCTAATTTTTACATCTACTTTTAATTATGCTTATAAAAAATAATTATCTTATAAGCTTAACCAAACGTTCTTATTTTCAAGCCAAATTTTTAAAAGGATTACATTTAAGTTGTATGTACTAAAATGTAATATTTTTTTTTATATCGTTATTCAATTAAATCCTCCAATTTGCATGGCTTTTGAAATAATGAGAGACAATCATATTTATTTATATAGTAAAATATGATAGAATAATAATATAAAAAAATTTGCACTGGAAATATATTAAAATTAAACTATTTTTTAAAAACTTTTACGTGATCTGTGGGCCACTAGAGAGAAAGTTTGGAGAACATGATTATGCCGAAGGAAACAAAGAACCGAGTCATGAAAATGCGTTCGAAATGTAACTAATTAAATGTGATTCCACTGGAGAATAAATAAATAAATAAAGTATAATAAACTACTAAAATGTTGAAGCAAAGTATGAATAAATAAATAAATAAATAAATAAATATGCAATTCGGATATATTAAAAATTAAGTTTACATTGACTCAAGTCACAACGCGATTCAATTGAATTAAATTTAAAGATTAATTGGTATATAACAATTGAATTGGTGTATTGAGACATATCATGATCAATAATTTAACCATTCACATGTACCTTTTCATTAAGTGCGTAAATGACAAGTTGATAAAGATCCTAATGCACTTCTCAGCAGTTTAACATATATATATATTCCTCTATTTTAAATTTGAAGTACCAAAGGAATTTTAAAGTTCTAAACAACTAATTTGTCTCTCATAACTCTGGTTATCCCTACTGTAGGTTGTTTAATTTGTTGGACTATCTAGTAGATACTAAACACGATGATTTTTGAAGGCATTAAACCATATTGGGATATGGAAACTAAAATTGTATTGTTAAGATTGGGTTATTGGATTAAATGTTGTCAAGACTTCCCTTTTAAACCTCAATTTCTTTAGATGAATTTGGATCAGGTGAGGGCTTGACACCCTTGATTTCCAATTGTATATGCAATAGAGGTGCGTAGGATGGATAATTCACTTTCATGGCTTTCTTGCTAGCAGGAATAACATGGTTTACACAACTCGTGTTATACGTGCACCCAATCACTCTTATGAGGTGCTTGCTCACATGCAGGGACAAGTTTTATCTGCAAGCTAAACGTGTGGCGTGGCCCAATAAGACAAGTACAAGTGGAAGCATTGTAAGTGAAAGTTGAGGTGTGTTATGACTATAACTAAGGCTCGCCTCGTAACTAATTAACATTGGGCCAATGCTGTGGTACACCTGGAAAAATCAGGTGTACCACACACCAAGTGAGCTAGTGGACAATATAGAGTGGTTTATTGATAGTCTAACTTCATATGGTGCACTGTAAACATTTTTTGTTTTTTTATCTCTCTCCCCACAACCCTTCCTTGCCAAACACCGCGGCCCATACTAGCCAGCACTATCACTGGTAGCTCCACCTCGATAAAGTATGCATCTTTTTCTTCTCCACCAACTATCCCCTGTGGCATGTGAACTTTTTGTCTTCTAAGTTCATTTTTGGAAAAATGCAAGTGTCCCCAATCCCCAAGTTCAACCTTCTCACTTGTTATGATGCCTACTGTGCATTTGTTTTCACAGATCTGTGGAGGTGGAGGTGGGATCTGGTGTGTGGCGGTATAAGGGAGTGAAGGAGAGGGCACAGTGTTGGTAGTGCAAGGGAGTGGTGGCCGAAGCGGGTGAGGGGCTGATGATGATGATGATGAATGTTGATGGTTGTGGTGTTGTTTTTGTTGTCAGTTGGTTCTTCGAGGTGTTTATTATTTTTGTTTGAATTTTTGTTGTTGAAAGGTTCAATTTGACCTTGCATATGTTTCGCCCTTCTTATTGAATCTCTAAGGTAGGCGGAGACTATGCAAGATCATGGCCACAGTTAGACATCCCTGGCAGCGACAAAGAGAGTGGAAGGCCATCGCCATAGTCGAACAACCCCTGCAGCGGAGAAGGTGGAAGACCATGGCTCTGGTAGGACAACCCCTACGGCGCAGACCATGGCCTCAATCTGACTACACCGGCGGTGGAGAGATTAGAAGGACAAAGTTTTTTACAAATAACAATAATAATAAAAAAAGATAGAATCATATTTAATTTAAGTTTTCATTTAAGAACGAATCACTATTCTTACATATGATTAACTTTAAATCACATTTCTCACTAACTATTGAGTGGACCCCCACAATGTCCACTTGCCATTTTCAATTTGCCAAACTAGGATCTGCAGCCAACATATAACTTCTTACATGTATGTGAGAACTCCCCGCAACTTGTAGATTGGAGTGCACAACACACAACCAAATTCCATGACAACCAATTGGGGACTCAATATGCATTTGGCATATGGACCAAGCTTACTTGTGGTCACTATCTTTAACCTTGATAAGTTAGCGATAGATACTATATATGCTTATGTATTTCGCTCTATGTTTTCATGTTTCCTAGGACCTTTTGTGGGTATTATCTTGCTTTGACATTAATTTTGTTTTGGTTTTTTCATTTTGTTCTTCTACTAATGTTATTTGCTCGTGCCATCCTTGGACAGCTTGAATTTTGAGTTATAAAAAAGAAAATATTTAATTGAATGAATGTAAAACACTTATACATAAATACATAGAAATTAAATTAAATTAAATTTATATATAATAAGATTTTTCAATCAATGTCCTTGATAGAATGTTGGTTAAATTTAAACAATATATTAAAAAATGATTTTTTAAATTTTTAATATGTTTACTATATTAAAATTTTTGAAATCTTATTTTTAATAAAATATTTTCACTTTTGATTCTATATAGTAAGACAAAAAGTAAATTAAATATACTGATTTGCTAAAACACACACCCCCAAAAAAAAAAGAAATTATTAGAATAAAGGGGAAGTAAAAGTACTTATGTAAGGGGCATAAGGAACCCTATACATTGTTTTTTTTGACCAGCTGTTGAAGCTTCAGACAATGCGGCCCACACAATAAATCTTAAACTACTTCGGATCATTTATCAATGGAAGTATGAATGTGTCTTGGGGTTGAGCTTCTATCATTGTCTCTTCCATGTGCTTTTGACCCCTACTTTGACCACCAAGATTTACTCTATCAACCTCAACTATAATCATCTTCTATTTCTTTTCCGGATCAGAGAAAATTTAAAAATAAATAGACACATTAGTGGTAACAAATAATCAACTTCCACCTAAGAGGCTAGCTACAAGACAATTTTGAGGTGGGGGGTCTTCATTTGTTCATTCCTTTGTCCGTTATATACACCATTATTTCATCTTATTATTTTCATATATTCTTAAGAATGTTCCACTGTGATTTGATGGGAAACTACTTCAGATTTATATTTCGTCTATCTATATGCGTGAATCTATCTTCTTTAAAGTAAGTGATCATTTTAGACAGAAAAATAAACCAATTCACTTGTTAAAAAACAATTGATGAATAAAATTCAAACTCACATAATAAAATTTATAAATTATTAATGTGTTAAACATTATTTTTAAAACTTTTACTAATAATAGTTTTTTTTTTAACTATAAACTCCTTAATTTACAATAGTCACATTTTACGAACATAAAAATATGTGGGTAAATTATACTAAATTCTATTGAAGTTAGATGATATTACACACAAACTACAAAATTTACAAAAGCACATGCTATTCTCTCCACAATTTGTGAAAATATTTCTCTCCTATAAAATTTAGATGATACACATGATACTTTCATATATAACACTGGACATGAAATGTAACATTGAGTATCCTTGTAAGAAGGTGTAGATATGATAAATTGTGGATATAATACATAATATTACTTAATACGAGGTATTTAAGTATACATCTTTAATAATATAATTGCAATATAATTTATCCAAATATGTAAGTATACATCTGTGGAGAAGGAATAGTGCTTCATATATAAATGCTTCATGGCACTCATAGATCATGTCATGTCGTTCTCAAACAGTGCTCCTTAAGTGAGCTCAATAAAACCATATATAACGTCTAATTATGTGAATTATTGTAATTTTCAGATTAGATTGGAAGATCTAATGGTGTATGGTGTCCAAAGGAACAAATCAGAAGATTTGAAAGTTTGAGGTGGCTTTTTGCGATTCAATAAATGTTTACGGGTGTTAGATGCAATTTTCCTTTGTTTCCATATCATTTGAGATTTAGAGCTAATTTCGTAAAAATATCATTATTCTAAATTAATAAGCTTTTAATTATAATTAAAAACTTAAATAAATTTTTATGATTATAAACTATTTTTCAGTTTAAAGTTATTAACTTTTAATTATAATATATTTTTATAACCATACCAAACATCATTCATTATTTAGATTTTTTTTTTAGAAAAAAACTTTTTTATGGTTTTCCAAACATGCTGAAGAGTCAATAATGAATTTTAATTTTTTTTATTGAGTGGATAGGACCCTCCTAAACACGTATGGGATAATTGGATTGATGAAGAGGAACAGGTTGACTCAGTATAATTAACCCTATCATAAAGCGGATCTTTACTAGTTCATGTATGTTTGTTGGTTTGCTGTAATTCGTACGTCCAAGTATTTTTGAGAAATAATTTTTATATGGTATTTTTATAGGTAATTTACACTAATATGATAAAATGGATAAAATTACTTGTATATGGTGTCTATAGAATTCCATATGGATTCTGTTTTATTTTTATTTTACAATCTCCTTGACGGATTTTGTTAACTAATAGATTTGATGTTAATTGTTTTATCCTAAAATTAGTTTCACGGATTAAGTATTAAAATTTTTTTATCCTGATTCTTAATTTAACGGATTAAAATGTCCTATGCAATTCTACTAAAAATCATATTGTGTGATTTTTTTCAAAACACCATATTAATGTAAATTCACCACTCAAATCCCATATTCCAAAAAAAGACCGAGTGTTCTGCACACTCGTTTTCTTGTATTTTCTGTTCTCCAATTCCACCTCATTTTCAAGTCTCCCCACTTATTGCTTTAAATAAATAACAAATCACCAAAAGTGTACACTTTTATTTTATTATATACATAATATAGAGAGACGAGCATCAGTTGGCACCAATGTGATACTTGACACTCTATATTCAATAGCTTTTAATAGGATATAATTTTTATCAATCAAATCATTGAATTATAACTATAATTGTTAATGTTAAATTAAAAAATCGATATTTATAAGATTGTAATTAAACAGTTTTTATTTATGTATATTTATGATATATTTATTATGTTAATTTATATATATAATAAGAAATATATTAAATAATTTTAAATTAATATAAAATTTTATAAAAATAATCTATAACATATAAACTTTCAATCTTAACGATTAGTTTTATAAAATAAAATTAATAAAAAGTTATTAAAAGTGTAAGATGTGAATTAAGTCTTATATTGATATAAATAGTACACTCCTATTGTGGAATTTTTTAAAGCATATATATTTTATTGAAAATTTATGTTAATAATAATATACTAAAATTAAGGATTTAATTTTAAAGTATTGATAATGTCAAAAATTTATATTTAATCCAATTATGTAATGTCACATGAACAACTATGATTAATTACCACTCACGATTTAAAAAGTTATAAAAAAGAAGAGATTTGATTTTAAGATAGTCTAAAATTTTTTTACACCATCAATATATCAAAATTAAACTCATAAAAATATGTAAATATAATTTTTAAGGCCTAACAAAATTTCATTTTATAGAAGCTTCTTAAATCATCAAAAGTATAAGAAAAATAAATTGTTTTTGTGTATCCCTATAATAATATTCAGCCCAAAGAAATATTCAAAATTTGTTAGGATCGATTTCAACATTAACTTCCATTTTTTTTTAATATACAACGGGGAAATTGTGCCTATTTTCGGGCTCATGTTAATTGTGGGATGAACATCGTTATCTAATTTATTTTTTATTTTAATAGTGGTGCTACATTTCAGGGTGTTTTTTACGAAATCAATCATAAAATGATTTGCTACTTTATCTTTTTGGCTAACCAAAATATAACAAATGAAACAAAATTATTTGACAGGCATCACCGCAACTCATTCGTAGTTAGTTTCGTAGAAGAAGTTTGCTACTATTTGGTACGAGAACGAGACAAAATGGCACAAGTGTACACTACAGTTAGATAAATGCAGAAACTACGGAAAGGTAATAAAAGCTAAAAGCGCAAAAGAGAGAAAAATAAAGAGATAAAAATGGTCTAAATTTTAACCTTTCCTTTGTATTATTAGTGTGAAACTCTATTCACACTATTCAGTATTTTTCCTTTGTAGAAACTGTTTTGTGAGAATTAGCCTTATTCTTTTTTGTTTTTTGTTGCTTAATTTTTAAATACTTTGAAAAAAAAACACAATAATTAAAGTTCAACAATCCCCGCTTCTGTTAAACTTAGTGAGTACTCACACTGGAAAGCACACAGACTAAATTTTGTATATTCCATTAATGATCGATATGCCAAAAGTTATTGGCACGTATTAAGTAGTAATTAAAAGCAGGATTTAATTTTGATACCTTTTTCGTGAATTTTAATTATAATATATTGTTGGTATATTTTTTTCACTTAAATTAATTAAGTGTTATCCTATCATACTCCGGGGATTAATCTCTATGGTCATGTGAATGATACTATAGAAAACAAAAGAAAAATTATTAAAAATATTTAATTTTTATTATAATCATTTAAAAAATTATATAGAAAATGAGATATGATTAATTGAGTGTAAAATACTATCATTATAATTGATAGTATCCTAAAATTCATCTTTTAAAATAATCTGTAAAATAGTAATATATAAACAACAAATTAGACTATTGTCAGTCATATTTCATGTTTGTAACAATGATCTAATTTAAACGAGTTGAACTCATTTTTCACACACTAGTAAACTCAAATTTAGAGATCTGTTAGTAGGATTTTTGTTTGATACATTCCGAAATATCCAAAGAGAGAGAGAGGGACAACCAACAAGGAAATATTAAAAAAATTAACAATTCTCAAAAGGCATTTTTTTGCATTAAAGGGAGAAAAAAAAGAAAAAATTTAGGATATATTTGATTTGTGTTTCTAGTTTTTAATTTTTATTTTTAGTTTTATAATTTTTTAAATTTAAAAAAACTAAAAATTATAAAATTTAATTTTTAATTTTAATTTTTAATATTTTTTCATAAAAATTAAAATTAAAAATTAAAAACTCAATCACACGCACCCTAGACAAAAAGAAACACTTTGAACTTAAACTACTCCACTTTTGGTCTTCTGCTCAAGTCTGAGTTCCCCTCTTTTATTGCCGAGTCCAATTGCATCATTTTCTATGACTTCACTCTCTCTCTCTCTCTCTCTCTCTCTTCCTCTAGTCTCCATTCCACATCCCTCTCTCTTTCTCTCTCTTATTCCATTGAAATTGATGGCAAGAGGCATATATAGGGGGTGGACTCTCCATTGATTCAGATCCAATTGGGAGCTTCTTCCTCCACACCCCAACATCCACAACAACAACAACACTCCTCAACTCTTTCCCTTCTCAAAAAGAACATAGCCAAACCCAAGTGGAAGAAGAAGCTTATGGATGCCACCGTTAGCACCAAGAGGTCTCCATCAACCACCACCACCACCACCATGACACCCTTCCAAGTCAACCTCAGTTGCTCCCAACACCATGAAAGCCCTGCCTCACCTCCACTTTCACATGACAAGAGACCCCTCCTTGATGAGATGGACTTCTTCTCTGATCACAACAACAACAACAACAAGAGCAATATCCTTCATGGTGTTGACAACCTTGCCTCTGCCTCCTCCTCTGTTCCTCCCCATGATCATCATCACCACCACCCCACCAATCCTGATATCTTGGAATTCAAAGTAAACGTGAGTAGTTAGTCACCCCTTTTATATTTTCTATATTATTTACTGAGTTCTTCCTATGACGATCCTGAATTGTTTTACAACCTTTTTCAATTCACCTCCCTCATTCACCATTCATTATTCAACCACTATATATGAAAAAATATATATATGATATTGGAGTGTGCTAATGAATCTGTGATATTCCTTTATTAGACTGGTCTGAATCTTCTTACTACCAACACTAGCAGTGATCAATCCATGGTGGACGATGACATATCAACTAATTCAGTGGACAAAAGAGCTAAGACTGAGGTAAAGGAAAATTATACATATGTAACACCAAATTCTCTAATATTTGTATATATCATTGCATGGTTGTCATTTCTTTTTCAATAATTGAGCTGAGCATTCATATGTTTATTATGTGTTTGATGCGGGCGATGAAACTGATATTGTGTCCTTAATGCCATGTGGTTTTATCAGCTGGTTGTTCTTCAAGCCGAGCTCGAACGAATGAAGGTGGAGAATCACCGGTTGAGGGACATGCTTGATCATGTTAGCACAAACTACAACGCTCTTCAGATGCACTTGGTTAACTTGATGCAAGACCAGAAGGCCGAGGAAGAACAACACCACCGAGAACCTTTTGATGGAAAACTAGAAGAGAAGAAGCAAATGGTGCCAAGACTGTTTATGGATCTTGGGTTGGCTATTAACAATAATGCTGATGTTACTGATGAGCCTTCACTGTCTTCATCAGTGGGAAAGAGTCAGGAGCGGTCAAAGTCACCAGCAAATAACTTGGAGGTGGTTTCCAAGGAGCTTGGGAACAGGAAGAAGAATATTGGGAACAATGCAAGTGGTGAAGGGGTTGTGTTTGATCATGACAAGAAGGGACTTGGTAGTAGAGGGATTGAAAGAGAGGATAGCCCCTCAGACCAAGGTGTTGCTGCTAATAATAAGGTTCCAAGATTGAGTCCTCCTAGTCCTAAAAATGTTGATCAAGCTGAGGCCACCATGAGGAAGGCTAGAGTCTCAGTTAGAGCTCGATCAGAGGCCCCCATGGTACATGTCACACAAACACACATTATTGTGTACTTCTATATTGCAATTTGCTAAGGCAAAATTGGTTCTTTTACCTTTTTGTTTTCTTTGTTGTCCTTTCATCTAATGTATAAGGTTTTGTTTATGTCTCAGATCACTGATGGGTGTCACTGGCGAAAGTATGGGCAGAAGATGGCCAAAGGGAACCCATGTCCTAGAGCATATTACAGATGCACCATGGCTGCAGGTTGCCCTGTAAGAAAACAGGTATGTCGTGTCCATTCTCAAGCTTAATTTCATTCCTATACTTTTTGATTCTATCAATTTATGATGAGTTTTGAGATATTCATTCAACAAGGGTGATAATTGTACAGATGTACAATGACGTTGAACTATATATGTTTCAAATATTTGATACTAATTTATTTGAGCAGGTGCAAAGGTGTGCTGAAGATACAACAATACTAATAACAACATATGAAGGAAACCACAGCCACCCTTTGCCTCCAGCAGCTATGGCAATGGCACAAACAACATCCTCAGCCGCAAGGATGCTCCTGTCAGGATCAATGTCAAGTGCTGACAGCCTAATGAATGCAAACTTCCTGACAAGGGCACTCCTCCCTTGCTCTTCAAGCATGGCAACAATCTCAGCATCAGCACCATTCCCAACTGTTACACTGGATATGACACAGTCACCAAACCCATTACAGTTCCCAAAGCACCCAAGCCAGTTCCAAATCCCTTTTGGTGTGCCCACAACCTTGCCAATTCAGCAGCCTCATTGCTGCCTCAGATATTAGGCCAGACACTGTACAACAACCAGTCAAAGTTCTCTGGGCTTCAAGTGTCTCAGGATGCTTCAGACCCTTCTTCCCAATTGGGTAATCAATCTCAACAAGCACCGCCACCATCACACCTTGCTGACACTGTTAGTGCTGCCATTGCAGCTGACCCCAACTTCACTGCAGCTTTGGCAGCAGCTATCACTTCCATCATTGGAGGTCCACAGCAAAACAACAACAACAGTACTACTAGTACTAACAATGGCAATATTACATCAAGCAACAACAATACCAATGGAAGCAATAAAATCAACAGTTCCAATTTCTCAGGGAACTAGTTATTTCAAATTTTTGCTCTTTCATATATTTTTTCTTTTTTGAGATTAGTTTAATTTTATTTATTTTTCCTTCTGTTGGGGCCATAGATTAAGTTGAGCTGGTTACTTTTTTACTTTTTCATTTTTTTTATTTGGTCAATTCAGGAAATATTATTATCAGACATGTAGTTGATATTCTTTGTTATGTTTTAGTAAATGCTCAAAATTGTATGTAAAAACGAAACAAATGTCGGGAAGAAAAAATTGAAAAAAAAAAATGTATACAAAAGAAAGAAGATCATTATAATATAATAGAAGGTTGTTTTTGTCTTGTGTGTGTTTTTGTTCATGCCATTTAATTTGTTTTTCTCCCTATGGATTAAGCTAACTCCTGAAGAGAAGAGAACAAGAAAGAAGATAAAAGAAGAGAGGCAATATGAGTTGCGTGTAGCAAATGGCAGTATGAGCTAAAGGGAAGTCAAGAAAACCGTCTGAGAGTGGTTGAAAGAGGATGTCATTCCTAGGACACGTAAAGAAGAAATTAACATTTGTGTGGGTAAAGGATCAAATTAAGAAGATAGAGACACAGGGAGGGACATGTGTGTTCAAGTTGTCTTTTGCCATTTCTAGCCCCACTTGGCAAGCAGCGAAGTGAACTAGTTGGCTTCCTCAACACTGTCCCCATTTCACTCTCTTTTGGGATTCCATCTCAAAATTTCTCACATATTACTCTTTATTTTTTCTCTATTTTTTTTTCTTTTTTTTTTTTTTTTTGGTGAGTGATATTGATAAAAATTCTGTCATATAAAAATTTAAGTAAATGAGTAGTTAATGTTCTTAGTATATCTAAATCTTTGACACGTCCACATAAAGATAACCACAATGTGAGCTAGCTCTAATCTTATCTCATTGAAACCCATGAAAGAGAAAAATGGACTGGACCTCCTGGTCCAATTGGATTAACTAGAAATCGATTCTGGCTGGTCTAATTACTAAAAATTGGGGAAGTTAAAACTGGTTAAGAATAAAATTGGGGAAACAAAGGCAAACACAGAAACTGGGTTGACTGGTTTGGAACGTTTGATTTTTTTTTTCAAAACTTAAATACTGACATCTTGTGATGGCTACAGAGTAAAAGCGAAAAAAATGGAACTAAATAAGAGCACTAACAAAGATTGGGTTGTTCTTCTTTTCTCTTGATTCCAAGTTGCTTACCATAAATCTCACTGATCACTAACAAATACTATTTTCAAATGCTTTACCATGTTATAAAGCTGAAACTGGACAAGTTTTATATAGATTATATATATATTTTTATAGACCTATGAATATATATATTTTTTATTAATTGTGTTAATGTTAATAATTTAAAATATTTAATCATATATATATATATATATATATATATATATTATATTTCGATTAAAGCTCTAAATCTTTAAATCAATACCTAAATTGATTTGATGGCTAGTCCAATTTTCTCTTCATATTGAAGCCTCTTTGTCTTGGCAGCAACTGCTGCATGTGAAGGAGACACAGTGATTCTACAAAATCTTTCGATTACTGGTTGTCTAGTTCTGCAAGCATAATCAATGCTCTTCAAGTTTCACATTGATTATAGCTTTTAAAATTCATGAAATTGTTTTACCAAAAAATAGTATATATAGGATAATGGATGAAGTTTTTCTTTTTCCCCTTGACAATTAAAGTCCCGTGATTTACCATTTGGGAGTATCCTAACCAACTGCCACCTCAATTATATTAGAAAGTTTTCTGAAATAAAAAGGAAATGGTATTAATAATATTGTTTGAAATATATTTTTGAACAATTTTAGTGGTGACTTTTTTCTATCTAAACGCTTGATCCAGGCTCTAAGCTCTCTCATAACTCATAAAAGTAAAACTTTAGTTAGCCAATTGGGATTAGCTCTACTAATATTTACGTATGTATCACCATGACTTGAGTTTGATTCAAGTTTTCACTATTGATAGGTGATTTGTAAGTATTTATTCCTCGGTGAGCTTAGAAGCATGCCTAACCTTGAACTATAGTGAGTTTTCCTCAACTTAAACCTTTTACCTGTGAAAAAAAAAGGAGTAAAAGTTTATTTCAATTCCCTTATCCTATCCAAGGCAAGAAACTTAAACCAATTTATACCTATGTTGCAAGTTTAACATGCCAAACAAAAAATAATAATAATAAAAATTGTAACTGGTGTGATGCTCCTAAATTAGCACTTATCTGGGAAAGTTTTGATGGGTTTGGTTGTGGTTTGTGGGCTTCATGATTTATTTGTTGCATGCCTTCACTGGCAATTTGAAAGCCGAAGTAAGCAATAGGCTATGATTCTTGAAAATGTCAGGCTAGCTAATTGACTGTTCCCGTGCTTCTGACTCATATGTTACTCAGCTTCAAAAGTAAGAATGACTTTGCTCTTCACAATTTTTGTGCAATCATGAACGAAAATTATAATTCCCTGCTGCACGAGCTCTCCATGATCGTTCAATAAAAAGTTTCATTTGTCACGCTAACTGCATGCATCCTCTATGAAAAAATTGCTCGATCAAATAAAGAATTGAATTGTGTGTGTGAACTCAATTCTTGGATATGAATGATATTAGCTTTCCATGATTGCACGTTCTAAAATTTATAATCTTCTTTTCTTATTTGGGATATGATTTTAAGACATAATTTTATATCAAGATTCTTCCTAGACATTGATTTACGTGAAGGACCACATACTAATAAATATATTTGATTTGGTTTAAGCAAATAATAATAACAATATACGAACTTTAGTTTATTTGAGAAAACAAGAATAATGTCAAGCTAATAGCTTTTTTCTGGGTAAACAAATGAAAGAAAACAAAAAACTAGTAGCTGTTTTCTGATAAAAAGAATTAAAAAAACTGATAATGTTGTTAGTAGCGAAAACATAGCGTTTACACTCATTGCAAATCTTTGAACTGGTGATTATTCAATATTGAAGTATGAATTCCATTTTTATTTTAGAAGTTGCAAAAAACATGTTAACTACCACTTTTATATATGCTATAATTTTGCATTATATATTTCTTCCTTTCTAAAAGCCATGTGTATATATAATAATAGCATAAACAATGATAATTCAACTTTTAAATCAGGCAAATTGATCACGAAATAAAAAGTTTGTCTTTTATATGTTTAGCAGCTATTTGGCACTTAGTTCTTTTAAATTTATGCATTAGACTACATTGAACATGCACTACATTACTAGCAATAACATATATGATCTCTCTCTCACTCACTAACAAGCAACATCCGCTCCAATAAACAAGTACTTACACTTGTTTAAATTAATCTACTATACTTTTAAAAAAACTTACAATTAAAATATTTTAAGTATAACATTTTGGTTGCATATATTAAAGATTTAATTTTGATAAATTAACAATATAATTTTTTTTTATCGACATCTAATTATATACCATCGCATCATTCAAATGTTTGACCCTTACAATAATTATCACATCTATACAAATATATAAGTAGTTAATAGTGTATAATACTATACATTATCAGTTTAATTAATATATTACGCAATCAATAAGATGTAGAAATAAGATTGTGAGACGGTATATAAAAAGAAGCCAGAGGAACCAAGAGAGACGAAGGATAAATGAGCCTAATGGGTCTGCCCACTAAGCAGTACACGGATCTGTCGAGCCAAGTTTTATTGTCAAGTCTATTTGCCTCTAATCTTTGGGCTTAAGTTAATTAGATATCTAACAGGGACACCCAATTCACAAGGTCCAAATAAAAGGCCCAAAAAGAAAACTTGATAGATGTTGGCAGTAGATTTGCTTGTCTAAGTAACATTTTACTACAATTTTCATGCTACTGTTTCAATTGTCTCTTTGTTCTGTCTCTTGGTGATTCTCAGGTATCATTTTTATTTATATTCATCCAAGTGCATGTGTTTCAAATTCAGTTGCTTGGAAACAAGATCATGGAGTTTTATTCAAATAAAAGGAAATTGAAAACTCAAAAAAAAAAAAAACATCGTGTATGCATTTAATTTAGCTATATTTTGGAGCAATGCAAGTTTTTAGTATATGATAAGGGGATATAAAAATTAAAACCTGCATTCAGCTGAGTATGTGTGCATTTGTGTAAAGAAAGAACTTGTGAGTGATTTTTTTTTTTTCAAAGCAAAATAAGAGGTTAATCTATAAATTCCCCTCTAACTAAAAAATCGTATGGTTGATACAACCTAAAGAGGAATTCTGTCATTAGGTTTTATGATAAGTTACGGCTGAGGTTGATTTCTAACAAAGAATATGCATTACCATTTCCACAGGACTCAAAATGGGTTAAAAAAATGGTGTTTTGGTTGCTCTTCTATTGTTACTTCTACATCCTGTGGTTCTCTCTGGACCTAGTAATGGGATGCTCAGAATTGGATTGAAAAAGCATAAAATAGATCAAAAAAGTATTGTCACAAGACACATTGATTCTGAGGAAGGAGGAACATTGAAACACTCCACTGTTAGGCCACTTGGTGATTATGGAAATTCTGATGACACAAGTATCATTCCATTAAAGAATTATATTGATGGTCAGTATTTTGGTGAGATTGGTGCTGGAACTCCACCTCAGAAGTTTACTGTAATATTTGACACTGGAAGTTCCAATCTTTGGGTGCCTTCCTCTAAGTGTTACTTTTCAGCAAGTCTCCATAGGCATATATAGTATCTGTCACTGTCTATACTTGATGAAAGCTTTCCACAAGTTGTGTGTGTGTTTCAATTGGGTGGGATGGAAAGAAGAAAAGCTGTGATTGCATGTTTGTATGCAGATTGCTTGGTATTTGCACTCAGGATACTGATCAAGCCAATCCACCACTTACAATCAAAATGGGAAAACCCTCAATCCTGGTTCAGGGAACTTGTGAGTTTTCCATTTCAAATTTTACTTTGTATGTGTGAATTTCAATGCTACTTCATTGTGACTTTATCAATTCTTGTTATATTTATCTACTAAACAAAATTTGGGAGTTACCTGGAGGATAATTCACAAGTTAAAAAGTAAAAACAACGATTCAACCAATAATCAGATAGACTTGGAAACAAAAGCGAAATCAAAGAAAGTATAAATTTTAGACAAACACAGGCAGTCATTATAATCCCATTTCATTTCTGTAATGTTGGATTCATGAATCATACTATTGCACTTTTGAGTCAACACCGATACAACCTACTAATCATGTGCCTCAGTGTTAGGAGTTGAAACAATAGACTAGACAATATGTACCAAGCAATTGAAGCATGCAACAATCTCAGAGCACCACTGAACTAGTACTTCCTGGATTTGGCTTTGTAACCAGGAGGGTAGCCATCCAATTCGAAGCACCTGTCCACTGTATGACCTCTAATGCCACAGTTAGTGCAGAGACGATGGCTAATCAATTTGAAGCACTTGCTTGCTGTATGACCTCTAATGCCACAGTGAGTGCAGCGAGGAATAGGTTCCCCAAGCAATTGGAAGCACTTGTGCACCGTATGACCTCTAATGCCACAGTTAGTGCAGATACGACGATCGCCATTCAATTTGAAGCACTTGCTTACCGTATGACCTCTAATGCCACAGAGAAAGCAGAAGCTACAGTTTTTCTTTTGGTTCTTGGCATCATTTGTGTAAGCATTCTTGGACTGATGAGAGAAGGAACCAAGAAGAATAGAAGGATTATGATTCTCTTCTTGAACCACAAGTGAATAAACCTCATGGATTGGAGGCCAGGGCTCCATCAACAGGATCCTGTCACGCACATAGGCGAATTCATCATTCAAACCGATGAGGAACTGAGCAACAAGTTCCTTATCAAGATGGTCAAGAAGAGGATTCAAAGCACCACAAGTACACTCTTTCAAGCGCCTCCGACCATTCATTTCATCCCACAAGGCCTTGAGTTTAGTGTAATACTGGCCAACCGTGAGTTCCCCTTGAGCAAGACTCATCAACTCCTTCTTGAGCTGAAACAAGCCGAGACCATTAGGCCTTTCGAATCGATCCTTGAGATCTTTCCAAATCGCAGCAGCCGAATTGAAATGGGCAACGGTGGGAATAATATCCAAGGAGACACTATTGAGGAGCCAAGAAATCACAATGTTATTCTCATCCAGCCACATCCGGTATCGCCCCGGTTCAGGTTCCATAGCATCAGGTATAGGAGTAGAACCATCCACCATGCAGAACTTGTTTCTGGCTAAAAGAGCAATGTGCATCTCACGACTCCATGACGAGTAGTTGTCTCCGGTCAGAGGTTGCGAAACAAGCATCAAATCAGCATCTTCTGATTCATATTTTCGAAAGGAGGACGGACCGGAACCATCTCCAATGCCAGCCATAGATTCGTCCTCAAGAAGAATGACAGGAAATGAAGAACCAATAGAAGGAGTATCAAGAATGGAAGCAGAAGAAAACTTTTGATACTATAAAGGAATTGAAAGAATGAAAAAAGAAAACGTGGAAGTGAATTTCATTAACTGACTGTCTGACTCTAACAACTTAACGAACTTTAACTGCCAACATGATCAATAAGTTGTGCCCGTGTTATGACTTAATGAGTGCCAAGGGCTATTGACTAAAATGAGAAATTATGGAGCAATACTATATTTGCATGCAAATAGCATGTTAGTGCAAAAGAATACCTGCTTGAAAATGTCCAATTCTTTTCGGGAATTGGACACACTGTGTATCAAGATGGTGTGCTGCATTTGGTTTGTTGATTTTATTTGATCAGCACCATTCTTAAAATTCTATGGGCTATACACAGTTGCACATGTACCATTAGCTTATGTTATTGATGAGCGTTTGATCCAACATGAATTCAATTCCTCTCTGATCTGTGTGTGCTATCTTAGCTTCTAGTGTCAAGCAAGTCCAACTTATTCAGTGTGAATGTGTGCTGCATGAACCAGTATATGTATTCTTAAAGTGGGAAAAGGAGAGGCACAGCACAATGCATCAGTGGATTTATAGCTTTAGACATTGCTCCTCCTCGTCGACCTCTTTGGTATGAGCAGGGGCAGAGGGAGTGGGGACAAGGGGGCCGCGGTTCCCCCTAAATTTTAGTTTGTATAATTATGTATATATTTTATATTATTGTCCCTTTTTAAAATATTATGTCATTTCTATATATAGTATATATAATAAATAATAAAAGTTTTTTGATATAGTAGCACATAAAATATAAAAGTACAAATCATATAAATGTTTCTATAATATATTTTTAAGATTTCTCTTATTAAATCATTTTATCCACTTAGCAAAGTATCTACTTACTAGTTAGTTATTTATGATCAATGCTCTATTTTTTAGTTATTTATGATCAATACTCTATTTTAATGTTAAATAATATATTGACATGCATTTTTTTTTTATGTTACATCTAAGAGATATTTAAAAAAAAATTATTGACTCTTTTGTTATGAGAAAAAGAGAATAAATAATCAAATAAATCCTAATTTACCAATAATTTATGTAGAAAACATAATATAATGACTCATTTTATATTGTTTATATGATAATTTATTTCATTTTATTTTATATTATATTAACTAATTTGACCCTCTTCTTCAAAATTTATGCTCTGCCATTGGATATGGTATCTCTTTTTCGGCTCTTAACTTGTATCTCCCACATTCTATTTGATTCATTGTGTTTTTCCCTAAATTAGTTTAGTCATCTTAATAAAAAATTTGAAAAGACTCAACTGAATTAATTACTGTTCTAGCGTCACAAAATAGTTATCTCATTCATTGATTTTGAAGCAACAGAAAAATACTACTCAAACTATAGTATACATGCATTTTGGAAAAGGCCATTTTCCTTTTATTTATTTAGTTTTTCTTGTAACAATTCCAAGAAGAAATAAATTAAAGTGCTTATGGGCTCTACCTATTTTCCATTTGATGTTATGCTTATACTATATCTTTTGGTCTAAATAACTAGTATTTGGTGTCAATTAGACTCTAACTAATCTTCTAGCACTAGATTTCTTCATTCACAAGACTTGAATATAAAACTCTATTAAAAGAAAACAAATATCAAACTATTATAGGTTTATTAATATTATGGTTATTTATAGCAAGCCTTCAACTCATCTCATCTGGTGCTGCCTCTGAAAAACAGGATTCTGGGGACATTTTCATGGGACGTTATCAGAGTGTTCGATTATGGCAACATGAGAGTTGGATTTGCTGAATCAGCATAAGTCTATTATATTAATTGTAAAATGATTGCATGGTTGGGATGAGACTAACTACTGGTTATCAATTTCCGCAAAATGTGAGAAATAGCAAAGTGTGAGTTATGTACTATTACAATGTACTCTATATTTGTCCAAATACGTATAGTGCCTTGGCAAGACTACAGCGAATTCTAAACTTGTGACCACTGCACAAAGTGTTTGTAAATACACCTTGGTAATGCTATTGTCATAAATTATTGACAGAAAAATTCTTGTATGGTCATAATTCTAATAATTAGTTTTAGATACACTCACAAAAAGAGAGTGAAACCCAAAGATAAATAAGTATATGTTGAATAAAATTGATGGGCACAGTTTTATTATGTGCGCTAAATATGATCTGTTCTTGTATTCATATAATAATCACTCATAATAATACTAATAATAATAATAATTAATAATGAAGACCTTAGAATATAGAGTTGTTCTGTATTTGTAGGATAGAAATAGACTCTATTCCAATGAAAAAAATGTTGTGATGTTACTCATGGAACAATATGAAGATGAGAAATGTTGAATTGTTGATCAATGGACTGCGGAACTGTCTCTAATGAACCTCAAGCTCCAAGCTCCAAGCTCCAAGCTCCAATCTCCACTCAATGAACTTACAAAATTCCCATTTTGTTGAACGGTGTTGGCCTCAAATGGCTGCAAAAGGAGCTTGGGCCACAAATAGCGTTTTGGGGCCTCATTTGGTCAATTTTCTTTGGGCCATGGGTGATTCATTTGTGACCCTAGGAGGCCTAATTAATTTTAATTACGAGGCTCAAGGACAATGTTCCTTAGCTTGTAGGATTAAAAAGTGCTGTTGAACTATTGGAAGGGTAAAGTGAACATGAAAGTAGCTAGAGATCGGATGCAATTTGTTTGTCACACTTGGGGTGCTATGAGACGAAGTAATAATTTATGGGTGTATAGGACAATGTTCTACATAGGATCCCAAAATCATGCTGAACTATTGGAAGGACAAAGAGAAGCTGAAACTTAAAAGCAGAGATCTCAATGACGAAAGATGGGATATTGGTTTGTTGTTTATTGTACTTCAAGTTATGCAAAAGATTGTGGTGACACGAATCTCATTATCATACCATTGTGTATGTGGCGTAAAATAGTAAGTACCATGATTCCCCCTCATACACTTAAACATATTTTATCTCATTATTTTTTATTAATTAATTATTTAGAAACATTATTTAACTAACAACCTACTTATATCCAAGACCTTAATCTTCTGTAATTTAATCATAGTTTTTATTATAAATTTCTTGCAAATTATATTGGGAATATTTAAGCATGAATAAATCACTACGTAAATATATACTACTAGTTAACAAAGTAAAGTAATATGAATATGCAAGTATCACTATTAACAACTAATGCTATACTCCAGATAACACCAAGTTTGCTAATTAGGTAGCTCCATTTATGATGTAGTCATTTTTTTTGAAAGGGGTAGAGAGAAAGCAGTGAAGGGATGGTGATCGATTTAATTTAATTTATGCTCTTTTTAATCATTCCACTTTTACTTTGTGTACGTGGGTGAGAAAGAGTGAGACAGAATTACCACTTTGAAGCAATTTAAGGACCATCATTCAGGAAGTGACAAAGGGGAATTGGAGGGTACTTTTCCCTTTGGTTTCGAGCGAGCTTTGTTTAATAGCCGCACTTGGCACCACCATACCATAACGGAACGTCAAAGCAAACATGAACCGTCATTCTATTCTTCTACTGCACATTTAAATTTGTCGGCTAACCAAGTCCATCATTGGAGTTGGAGGAGTGCAGAGTTGCATAGTAGAGCACTTTCTAGCTGGCTAGCTAGCCTTTTTTCAAGTTCTGCATACACAAACCAATATCATGGTTCTAACCTCAATTCAGAACATTGACTTTATCTATATTTTATTGTTTTCCCTTATTTTGATCCTTAGTTATATTCAAATTATTCTTGTGCAAGTCATAATTATTTGATTTTGAAATACTTCATCTTCCTAAATATTTATATACAGCTGCATTGATTTATAAATATATCTAAAAAGTAAAATAGATATTTAATTTTACCAACCACATGGAACGTTCGTGTCCATACATACATGTATATAAAACGTGCTGCATATTCTCTTGATTCTCACGTGTTGCCACCTACGTGTTCAGATTGGCCCCACTCTTGTTCTTTTTCCCATAACTACGCGAAAACCCCTTTCATATATGCAGAAACAAACAAGGATGGGAACAGAACCACGTGACTTGCGTGTGACCGAAGCATTCTAGCTTCACGAATCATTCAACCTTTCCAACTACTTGGTGAGTTTAATTTTGCTTATTATCTTTTTTTATACTGACTTTGCTTCTTATCAATCAATTTTAAACTATCACTTAATTTTGTATTACTATTTTATTTACTGATTTTACTTAGTTCAATAATTGCCTAATATATTAATTTTTTCAATCTGAAATATACACTTTTTTCATACACTAGCAATTGGAAAATGTTATATAACAAGAAAATTTGTTAAAGTTCTATATCTATAATGACATATCATAATTATTAGCCTTTAGATGAATTAATCACTCATATAATTTAATTTATCTAATAATCATAATAATTTTTGTAAAAAAAAAATTATATATATATATATATTTTTAAATATGTAGTTACTCTTGAAGATTTAAAAAAATTTGATTATGATTCATAGCAGAATTAACTATTCTTATGTATTCATTTGACTATATATTATTATGTCTTAAAAATTAATCCCTCAAAAATTTATTATTGTAGTTTAAATTATTTTAATAATGTCACAATATATGTTTTAATTATGGAATATATGACAACTTCTTTTTGGTGTTAGGAATTACTGATGCAATTTCAGGCTGAGAGTAGTGATTAGATAGAACTCTCCAAAAAGTAACGATCTTGGATTCAAACGCTTGATATATTAAGGCAAATTAGTTGACTTAGAGTTTTAATCTATTTCTGTTTTGCTTCTATCCAATAAAAATATGTACAATACGGTCAAAATTAAGTGCACACGTGATTTTCACACATGAAAATTTTATACAAAACTTTTTTGAAAGTGATTTATATAAGACTTTACAATAGAATGATATTAAATAGTCAAATTAAGTAAGTTGCACTGTTCCAACCAACTGATGTAGCTGGACAGTTATTGGGTAACTGCAGAGGAATTTATTTGGCATTATGCCATTATATATGCTTTTGCTGCGTAAATAATAAATAACATATACCCCCCCACTCCTAAGTCCTAACCCCTTCTATTTCCAACCTCCCACTCCCACCTGCTTATTTTATCTTCTCCGATTTGTTACTTTTGAAAGTCAGTTACACCCTCTAAGCACTTTTTAAGTATTTCCATCTTTTAGCTTCTATGTCACACCACCAAACCAATAATCGATCAAATCCCATTTTATAATATAGCATGCTTAATTAATTAAGTTCGTTAATTAATAATGTTACATATTAATTTAATTGGCTATGTTTAGCATGTTCTATTGCCACTCCTCCCTTTAATGCATTTGGTTTAACATTCCTAAAATGTCCTTGATTAAATGTTGTGTTAAATTATTTTCTATTGTTACTTTTATATTTCAAATTATATTCAGTAATTACACTAATTAATATTCAATATATAATTTGAATAACTTTAATTTTCAATTTTAAAATACAATGAATCTATTTTGAGTGTTTGTACATTTTAGCATTAAGAAAAAAAATCAATGCTCCTTTCTCCTTTAACACACACAAGTTGAGAGGTAACTTTGTGGTTTTTTAAGTTTAAAATTGAGCAATTCAATGACAAAAGTGATCAGTAGATTCAATTTCAACAAAAAGAGAAAATATTTAAATTTATTTATTGTTGAAGAAATAAATTGAACATATTTATATTTAAAATAAGAAAAATTAAAACAAATTAGAGAATTTCTAAGTAAAATAAAAAAATCAAAATTTGAAGAAATAATATTAATATTTTTATTTAATAAAAGTAATAATATATAATTGATTCCTATTATACTGAACTATAATTTTACACACTGATTAACAAATTTTATACATGAAACTATATTTTGAGTTATAGTTTATATCTTATCTATTAGCGTGGCCTATAGCTAGTTGAGTTTAATGATTATAAGAGTTTTACGGGAAAAAATTTAACGAAAAAAAAATATGTGACATATACAGTTATTTAAAATTCTAACAAAAAATAATATAAAATAAATGCATGCTATAGGCTTAAAAGCTATTAATTAGTGTGATATGTCAACGTGATTACTATTATTATTTAATCTGGAAAAACACTTCTTTATTTAATCTCGAGATTGACATATTAATTAGTGTAATTACTAAATATAATTGAAATATAAAAGTAACAATAAAAAGTAATTTAACACAATATCTAAGTAAGGGTAATTTAGAAATGTTAAATTAAAAAAGCATTAAAAGGGGGGACAATAGCTAAAATAGAGTTATATATATATATATGTCAATCATAATTCATGAACGTATTTCTCATGTATGGTTATTGGTTATATACTTATATGCAGGGTGAGTGAGAGAGCTAACTTTTATTTCACGCCTAAGGTTGGACACCTGTGTTTCCAAACCATGAAAGCTAACTCACGTAATGATAGGTTTCGTGAAGTTAAAGAGTAGTGTTAGTGAATGTCAAAAGTACACCCACCTCGGAATGATTTTGGATTGCTTTTGAAATGACACTTTTTGACCATAATTGATTAGTAAAGCACAATCAGGTTCAATCATCCAATCATCTCGTGTGCCATATGATGGTTCACGCTTCAAACGGAATATAATAAATAATGAGGTTGTTTATCTAAAAGGAAAACTAAAAATGGCAAAAAAAATATAATAAATTAGGGTACTTCAGTTTATTGTTAGTGTCCCCGTCCAAAAACTACTCATGATTACTTTACTTGGGAGATAATAATCCCCCATTATAACGGTTGTTTTTGGACTAACTAATCCATATTGGATTGAGATTCTAGAAGTGGGGATGGATTAAAATGACATTTGGCACTTTGGGGGTTAAATTTTCTTCTTACTAGGAACAAAGTTTGATAAAGTTTTCATTAACTTATAGGATTCAAGTACGTTGCACTTTTTCATGAATAAATTATAATGACAAAGCTATGAAATGGAAATGGTGTTAATTTCACAGCACAAGTTAATTGTTCTTTTCTATTAAATTGGCCAATCCAAAATTTTCGAGTACTCTCGCTTTTCAATGAGTTTCATGGTTTGCCATCACTCTTCACTTTTTGAAAGCTGCAAAATATCCATTCTTCGCACACCAAAAATATCACCCCAATCCAACATAGATATTTGCTACTATGCGCTTTTGAAAGACATTTCTATTCTTTACCAACCACAGTATATGATAACAAATTGTTCTCAAGCTTCATTAATTAAAGAGTCACAATTTAAATCATATAAAAGAAACAACTTGGTGATAAAGATCAATTTAGTTATAAATAAAGTCCAATAATCACCTAGTCACTAATTAATTTGTTCTAAATGTGTAATTTATGGCAAACAAAAGGGATAATGTTATTCTGTTAATGTGAAAACAACCATGAAAGTACATGTAACTCTTCTTTACTTCCACCATCCCCAACTAATACTCATATACTAATTTTCATGCAGGCAGATTAAAAGCATAAATTACACCAAACAAGGCAAAGGAGTGAATCTTTCTGTTTCTGGATTTTGACTTCTAACAAAACCCCTTTACTAGTTGACTAATTTTTTCCTCACCTTCCGTAGACTTATAATTTGTCGATCTTATATGTTCAAATTACCATTATAAAATTCAAACGTCTTCCACATTTTTTTTTTCAAAGAGGAGGGAAGAAGGATAAAAACATACTTGAAGTTGAACCATTTTGGTGGTTCAACCGACCCATGAAACCCGATGTTCATTTTTCAAAGTCTAGCTAAGTATAATACAAAACAAGGAATCCCCTCTTTGATTATCCATCTCATCTAACTAACCAAAACTCTAACCTCTCTAACCCTTCCCTTGCACCAAACTATTAAATCCAAATCCCAATTAATTCACTCCTTGCACACTCAATAGACTTCAAGCTTAAAACTTGCCCACGTGCACACCAATCAAGCCGTCGCCGACTAAGCAGCCATAGCCACCCAAATTTGGACACGTCATAGACTCCCAGTCCAAGGGATAGAACCTCAAAGGAAAATCATTCTAGATGCAATTCTTGATTTATATCATTTTAATGTATTTCACTTTAATTAATATTATGATTGAGGCGCCCATATCTAACAAGTTTGAAAATTTTGACACTTATTTGTTTAGATAAAATTTAGTTTAAGTCTTGTCAATAAAAGATTAACATCAGAAGAGTTTTATTCATAGTTTGTAGAAATCACCGAAATAGATGAAATTTATTCATATATGCAGTGATCGATTGAATATATGATATTATGTTTAAGGAATTCGACCGACTATCTGCTGATTATGTCAAAACTTGTTGATATGGTACATTAAATTAAACTATGTATAATATAAAAGGATTTTTCTAACCTGGTTAACAAAACTAGAAAAGATTAATTTTATAATTTATTAGTTGGTTATATACATTGAAAATTTCAAAATTCATCATCTTAATATATAAACTTACATTTTTAATTCCTTAACCAATATTTTTGTACGCTTATAAAAAAAAAAAAAACCCAATATGTATATACACAACTTTTTGTTGCCCCCAACAATATTTAAAAGTTTAGATTAAAACAAATATTTTAAGTAAATTTAAGTCTAGAGAGAGAATATGTCAATTGCCAACCAATAAAAATGAACCTCTTAACTAAAAAAGCTGAAAGTGGCTCCAAATTCTCATTATATAAAGGCCGCAAATAACAAACCAAAGACTCTGCAGCTAGCACTCTGCAGAACAGAACAGAACAGAACAACAGAGCCTCAACATCCACTCCTCTCTTCTCCAAAGAACAACAACAACATGATGGAGTGGACTAGAGGCCACATCATAGGCCAAGGCTCTTCAGCCACCGTCTACATCGCCACCACCACCTCCGGCGCCGCCGTCTCCGCCGTCAAGTCATCGGAGCTCTCACAGTCACAACACCTCCAAAGAGAGCGAAAAATCCTCTCCACTCTGTCCTCACCCCACATAGTAACCTACAAAGACTTCAACATCACCAAAGAAAACAACAACAACCACCTCATGTTCAACCTCTTCATGGAGTACATGCCCTTTGGCACGCTCTCTCAGGCCACGCGTCGCCACGGTGGCCGCCTCAGCGAGCCGATGATCGCGCACTACACGTGGCAAGTTCTCAAGGGGTTGGAGTACTTGCACTCAAGAGGGTTGGTGCATTGTGACATAAAGGGTAGCAACATCCTTGTTGGTAATGAAGGTGTTGTCAAAATTGGCGACTTTGGCTTCTGCAAGAGTGTCAATGACTCCACGGCGGCGCCGGTGGCGGCACTCCGGCGTTCATGTCACCGGAGGCGGCGCGCGGGGAGGAGCAGGATTGCCCTTGTGATGTTTGGGCTGTTGGGTGTACTGTGGTTGAGATGGCCACTGGTTGTTCACCTTGGCCTAATGTTTGGGACCCTTTGACAGTTCTTTACCGTGTTGGATATTGTAGTGATGTTCCCGAGATTCCGAGATTTCTGTCTGATGAAGCAAAGGATTTCTTGGGGAAGTGCTTTTTGAGGAATCCGAGGGAGAGGTGGAGTGCTACTCAGCTTTTGAGGCATCCATTTCTTGTGGGGTTCAATTCAAAGGGTGGTGATGAGGGTGTTCTTGTTGTTGAGTCCAATTCATGTTCTCCTACCAGCATTCTTGAGAATGGATTTTGGAATTCTGTTGAGGAATCAGAATGCCCTCTCATTGTTGGGGATTTGGTTCATGGAAGGTTTGAGGATTCTGCTTCTGATAGGATCAGGAAACTGGCTTTATGTTCTGGGGTTCCTAGTTGGAGTTGGGATGATCAGAATTGGATCACATCTAGAGGGAATGGAGCTGAAGTTGAGGGTTCTTGCATTGGTGGATTAATGGCAGCTTCAAATTCAGTTAGTGATGATGATTGGAGTGATTTGGGTGAGCTGCAGAGAAGTGATTTTAGCAATAGAATTAGTGGTAATTTTTTTGAGGATTTTATTAAATGTAGGGATGTTAGTGTTGTAGCCAGTTGTAATCTCAATTTTAGAGAGATATTGCTGAGATGCAAATCCCATTAGATATTTTATAATTCAGATTATTATTATTATTATAATTTTTATTCAAGAGCCTCTTTTTACACTCTTTTAATTTCTCAACGTGCCAATTACCCAATTAGATGTCAGTGTTGTTGCAGTTAATGTTCCTATGGCCTTTCTTGGCCACATGCCCAACTCTTATTTATGTTAGGTGGATATGTTGGATCTAAACAGCCTTGCGAGCCCGTGAGAAAAATTGAACCCTCTTTAATTTTGGTGAAATAGTTAAATTGTATTAAATTCCAATAAGGCAGAGAAATAGAATATAGTGGGCAGGGGCAAGCCTCAAGTCTCTTCTATTCTCTTTATTTGTGTTGGTTGATTCCAAAATGTGACATGAAGCTAAGGGAACCAAGGTTAGTGCAATGTCTCAACATGCACCTTTTCTTATCTTGGTGGCTCTGCTTTCTCCTCAGCCATTCTGAGGACAATATTTATTTATCAGTCCATGTATATTGGTAGGTCTAGGAATTAATCCCAAAACCTTCCAATTAGTTAGAAGGTAAATCTACTGATGAACTAATGCTATTCTCTACCAAACCTGCATAATACCAAGGTCCCAGCTTTTAAGGCAAAGCGAATATGCAGCAAATATTACGTTAGGTGGGGTTTGTGTCAAATCCAATACATCAAGATAATACCAATAATAATAATACTAATAACAATAGTAGTATAAATTCTGATTCTGATAGAGCACATAGGACAAGTTGTAACAATTTGGGGTCGTGAAATTTGGTCAACCCCTTAGTCAATCCAAATATAAATCGAACCCCTCAATCTTGTATGGTTAGGAGAATAGATACAGTAGTTGGCCACTATTTAAAATTTGCAAAGTAACTTTATACTTTGGTCAATCAAGGCACTAGCTGCTTTCAAAATTCGAATTCATAATTAGTTTATTTTTATTAATTTTTATCACCTAAGTTGCACTCCATCCTTCCGTTAAAGCATATCCACAATTTTCCCCTTAAAGGCTTCTATTCCGTGAACACTAGTGTGATGCCCCCATCCGGAAGCATTTATGCCTACTTTGGCCTCAGAGTTGAGAACTATACTTGTATTTGCTCTTTTAAGCATATCCACACAAATAATCCCAAGCTTAATTATTTTCTAAATTTAGCTTTCATATTCGTTCTCACATACTCATGTATGGATAATTGGACATGGATATGGGAATTGTAGTTGAAGGTGCAATATGAGTATGTGCTAGTTAGTTATGCTAGAAAAGTTACGCAATAGAAAAAGTAAAATAAAAGAGAACAACTTTGAACCGCATGGACAAAGAGGTGGGGAGAACAAGAGGTAGAATCTACTTTAAGTATGTAGTTGAACGTTATAAATTTGTAGCCATATAAAATGCCTACCCCGCCAAACATTAAACATGTATATATTTTTCCCGTTAAATGAATGATTTGTGTTGAAGTATCCTACGTTGTTTGCATTAAGAAAATCTAGTAATGCGGCGTAATTTCATTAAATTGAGGTAGCATTTGAAGGGCTGGTTGATTTATTCATGTGCAAACAAACAGAATAAAATGGAGGGCAAGTTTGTTTACAATTTGGCCCACTTTTTATCCTCCAACAGAAACAGGTATATTTTGGGTCTCAAAATAGACCGAATACAGTTAGTTGTCAGTTGAATCCAAGGCCAATACTATGGTTGTGTATGTCAACACCAAGCGGTGGCTAGGTAAGTAAGAAACTAAAATATAACATCTTGATCATATATAATATAAGGGAAAAAAGAAAGGAAAAAAAAAATCCTTGTTTGGTACCCACGTTGGATATACTATCTTGATCATGCTGCTTCACCATTGCTTTCCGGTGAGGGCCTGTTAGTGTTGAGAGTAGATAGCTACTATGGACCAATTCTTAAATATTCTTAGGGTATGTTTGATTGGGAAGTAAAAGTGGGGGGTAGAATTTTCCTAGATAAATGTCATATATAAAATTACACATAAAACTCATTTAGAAAATTTTTATTCCCTATTTTTACTCCATAACCAAAAACACCTTTAAAGTAAGATTTTTTTTTTCCTTTTGTATTTATTATTTAACACCCTGAATTATTCTAATAAAAATTATTGTAAATATGAGAAATAATACTGATGCACAAAACTAAATTGTCAAACGATGAATGAAAATATGCAACACCTTTTTTCCTTACTCATAAGGCACCCAAAGATTTATCAGCCATTATGATAAGAGACACCAAAACCGATATTGAGGATAACATTTACATAAACATTTTTCAAGCAAAATCTGGAAGCTTCAATTTATATTATTTATTTTTTTTGTTATATTGCTTCTATAATTCTATTTGATCTTAAAGAAAGAAAATTAACAAGGACCGCTGCAATACATGCAATATAAACTTAAGACACTTCTACATCGTTGCTTTATTTCAGGAGCTATAATAACAACTTAATGTGTTTAAAATGGTTGTGAAGTTGAATAAAAAAAAATTGTGAAGTAATAAAATGAATTATAAGTGTAAAGATGATGCATTTATTTTAATAAATATAGGTGAATTATAACAGGTTGTTTTAATAATTGATTATAAGTGAAATTTGTTTATAAAGTGAGAGTTATTGACTACATAAACAAGGTTTAAGTGTGTAAAGCTGCAAACTCACCAAAAGAAAGTGTGTAAAGCTGCAAAGGCTTGCTATTTGTCTCCTGAATTAGCCGATGCATTTATTTTGTCGTAATAATAATAGCACAAAAAAGAGTATCTTGTAGATTTCACATATGTTTAATCAATCATAATCACCAATTTCATTTAAATTTAATTTAATCACAAGTATTTTACAGACTTAAAAGACATTTATTCAAAACCATTAACTAATTTTTTTTTCGGCTCTCATCAATCACCCAAATTTATCTTGTGAGTCTCGTAGAAAATGTTTTAGTTCAAGCAACATCTGTTGTCTTGGTGTTTTTGAAGAATCGATGATTGATTGTCTCCCTTGCATAGATTGTCTCCTTTAACATTTAAACTACGAGACACTTTAATTCTAATCTTTTGGCTGCGGAGGTTATAACATCGTTCCTTTTGTTTTAACTTAAAATTCAAATAGGTAAGTTGTATGTTAAGAAGTTATTCATGAAGTCCTGTTAGTTACGAAAAGTGTACAATATTGATATGGTTGACAAACCTGCTTGACAAGCATACCTTGATACTCCGAGTGCTAACACTATTACACTAGAGCGTAACATACAACAAATAAATTAGAATACGTTTGATTCATCTCCTAACATAATTACTTTTTATAGAATTAAGTTGAAAAAATATCTTTTAAATAAACTACTTTTAAAAGAATTAATTTATATTTAATTTGAATATATCAAAAATATATTTAAAATAATGAATTTTATTTGGATAGAATAAAATAAAATTATTTTTAGTTATTAATATGTAAATAATAGTAAGATTTTATCTTAAAAGTATTATACTTGAAATAAAAAACATCATTTATCTATTTTCACTAAAAGTACTTTTTCCCACCTAAAAAAAGAGATTTGGCGAACATATATGCAGGCAAAACATTTTTCAATTCTTCACTTTTCATTTTCATTTAAATATAAGTCCTTCCAGAGGGTATCCAAACAAGAACTTAGTCAACTGCTGCTCAAAATTCCAAAATAATTCTATTAAAAATAAATATAAGTCCCACAAAGCAGAGTAACAATGCTCACAGCAAACAAACAATACCACTCTGACGAGAGCTAAAATTTACAGACCACATCCCTTTGTAAGTTTGTATTGTATGCCATGGAACATCTAAATTCAAAATTTGTAACACCCCATTGATGACATCGAAAGAAAACATGATGCCTAAGCCAAGTTGCCAAGTTAAGGATATCATGTTAAGGGATACAAACAAGATCAAAGCAACAGTCAGTTCTCAAAATTCTAGTCATCGTCCATGCCAGCAGCAGGTTGCTCTCTCCTTGGGCCACCCGCTGGTTTTGCCATTATGATCTGGAAACAACAAAATACAATCTCCATAAATTCGTGCCTAGAGAAAAATGGATGGAACATGCAAATTTTACATAAACTTATATGCAGTGTGGAAAATCACCAGGGCATACACCACATACCTGTTGTTGATCCCAATAAATAGGATTTCAGAACAAGAAACATTCATGTCATTTGGGTTTGAGTAACCATTCTCACTTCCATTTAACTATTTTTGAAAGTGAAACACAATGTTTACCGATAGTGTAAAATTCTTTATATACCCTTTGCCCTATTAAAAATAGCTACGTAAATGAAAAGTTATTGAGGCTTCAATATTTGTATAGCTCACGAATTTCTCATTAGTGTAAATATGCTCTCTCAATTTTAATGAATGTCACAAGAAGCCAACAGTACACCATAAACCCATACTCTTCGGTCAGTTTCCATTTAAGATGTTGCAAGCAGCAGGCTATTAGAAATATTCTAAATTACATGTTGCAATTTCCGTAAGTTGACTGGTTCTTGTTAACAATTGCTATTTAATATTTATTGAGGATCAAGATAGATATTGCTTCATAATATATTTTATTAACCATCAACCATTGCAGGAAAAGAGAAAAATGTACTTTATGGTACTTAATAAGGTGGCTATCCGGAATCAACAGAGAACAATTGACTACGGTTTATTACCTGGTCCACCCAAGTACAGTGCATGCAGCATCAGCAGCATATTTAAGAGCAAAGAACCTGAGCACAAAAGACAATGATGAAATTTACTTCCATATGGCAGGAGATAATTCCAATTCGACATCAAACTGTAACAAATCTAAGCAGTTCGAGAAGGATAAATCAATCACAAGAGCCACTGATACCCATCTTCAACACGTTATATGACAAGGCAATTTAGACGGTAGTACATTACCCAATCTTAGCAGTACAGTATTTGCTCAAAACAGAGGGTCTCCACCCCGCCCCCGCCCCACCAAAAAAACAAAAAGAAAAATGCATACGCTAGAAAGAAACAAGCTTACTTAGTCACATGTAGATCCCAAACACTTGCGGTTGACACATCCTTACAAACGCCTTCTTCCAAATCAATGCCTACTTTGGTATTTCCTGACGCATGTTCTGCATACAGAGAAGATATTATCTCCATCGCATTTAGCCCAGCATTCTCAGCCAAAGTTCTTGGAATCATTTCAAAACTTTCAGCAAATTTTGCTATAGCATACTGATCCAATCTGCACAGCCATTGCAAATCTTTAGAATTTCGCATTTATATTTCAATTACCAAATGAGCATTACACAAACAAAATGAGTCAAGCATTGAGATATGGTACCTATTTCCAAAGTAATCAGAAAAATATAGAACATTGTAGGAAAAAAAATCCAAGCCTTGAATAAATAATGGAATCGTAGCTTGTAATCAGGTCTGGATTTCCAAACATTTATGTATCGTGACTCAACTAATTCTCAATAACTCTACTGAAAAGATGACATAACCTAATAAACTGCAGCAGACAGATGATCAGAAATGATACATCTGTATAACAAGAGATTCTCAAGATTTTTTTTTTCAGGATAAAAGAATAACAGAGAGAAGAATAATACAAAATGGCATAGAGGACAAGAGATCCTCAATACAAAAAGAATAAACAAAAAAAGATATCAAAGATCAAAACTTTCCAATCTCTTAGCATATCAGATATGGAGATCTTTCTAAAAAGGCCATGTGCTAACCCCAAGAAGACGCTAGACATCTAATCCTATCCCACAAAACCTGTTCATATACATCACATGACTGCAATTGTGTGAGTTACACTCTAGCCAAATACACCAAATGACTGCAAATACAACACACCGCCACAAGGATTTGGCTTCTTTCCTCTGCCCAAAACCAATAAACCTAGTAAAAAAAAAAAAGCTTATCCAGATCTCTACAACAGACCCAACATTCACCAGAAATCCCAAACAAAGCATTACAGAAAATTAGCAACAAAACAATGCCCAAAAAAAAAAGGTGTGATGCTTATTCAGAGATATACAAGATAAAACAAATCTACCAATAACATGTTGTATTGTTGTTAATAAAATTGGTACTAGTTATGTTTAATTCATAACATGGAGCCAAAAAAGAAAATGAAAATGGCATATAATCGCTAATACTTAACGATACATAATGCAACCAAACATTCCAATATCAATTAGACATACATTCCTACTCAACGGATAGAAATACATAGCACATAACTGGAGAACAATATGACACAACCATATGCAACAAACCAACCAACAAGACTCCCAGATAAATTCAATAAATTAAAATAAAAATCCAAATACTGAATGAAATATGCATGCATAAAGAAATAAACATATTGATGTATCCACAAGCAAACAAATCCTTGTCCTTAGTATTGAAAACTTAAGGTATCACAAAATACCCTGTCTCCTTGAAGGAAAATTCCTTCACTCTTTTAGCCAACTCAATTTCAGTTGCTGCAGCTCCAGGTACAATTCGGCTATCCCTGCACATAGCCTGAAAATAATTGCACAGAAGACACTCATCAGTGTCCAAAATTACAGTAAGTTACAATTGCTTTTGAAATATTATTCCCTTAGAAGTATAAACTAACAGCTCTTAAATTTGGATAGGCCCTATTTTAAACAAGATTGACAGGGAAAAATTAAATTCAACTTGTTATGGAAGTATGCAACATCAGAAATACCTTGTAAGTGTTCACCCCATCATCAACTGCTCTTTCAAGATCATCCAATATGCTATCAGTACTTCCTCGTAAAACAACAGTGGACACAGAATTTCCACCTTCTTCATTTTTCACAATGGTCACCTGCATATCATAATATAAAAAGGCAAATTGTATGCCAAGAGTAGAAATGAGGAAAAGAAACTAAAAGAAGCAAGGAAATAAGCTAATATAGAAAAGAAAAACAAAGAACCAAGAAATTGACAAAACACAAACAATCCCTTCACATACCCTAACACCACCAATTTCCTCAACTGAAACAGAATCAACATATCCAAGATCATCTGGGTTTGGTTGGCCAAGTTTTAGCTGTTGCAGGGAGACATAATGGGTTAGAAAGAAGATACAAAAGCTTCTCTATGTAGCCAGAGAAGTAAGAAACACACCATAGCAACAGCACCCGTTGTCCGGCAAAATCCACGTAGCTCGAACTTTGAACTGATTTTCAGAACCATAAGCCTACAAGCATGAATTTGAAGTTAGAAAACAATCAATACTTAGCATGATTTCAAATTGATACAATGAAAAAGTTGTTAATTTTATGATGATGCATAATGGCACAAGACAACTTAAACAGCCGAAAGAGAATATGACTTCACGCACTTGTAACGCTCGCAAAAATGCAAAGCCATCTCTCCTACGGATCCTCCACTGACAATGACTCTGGCACCAGAATCTGCTACTGCCTTGATGAGCTCCTCCACTTTGGCCTCTTCAGTTTTTGAATAATTTTCCAGCTATAAAAATTAAAATGAAGAGGAACAAATCTGATTAGCAATAGCACCAAGCACAGAAGTTGGGACTTGGACTGGACACAAATCAATAGGCCTCCACACTCAAACCATAAATGAATTTACAACCATATACAGAAAAGAGACAAGATGGAAATCAAAACTATGGTCATTTTGACATACCTGCTCAGCTGAATGTATGAGGACAGTTCCTTTGGTTTCAGTTGCAGTTGTATCAACACCACCAGCAAACACAGCAACCTGAAACAGCATTGACAAAAGACCTCAGCACTAGACAGTTTGAAATCAGTCAATACCAAATTATTGCAATTTGAAAGAAGGCAAAAATTAATTACTATTTTGATTTCCACTCAAAATAAATCAAAAGAGTAACAGATCTTGCTCTTTGATGATAGGAAAATATAAAATATTCAAAAAAAAGTTGAGAGACAGAGAAGACAAATAGCTCTTCCTTGGAATTACTCAAGCTTCACAATTGAACTGCCCAATCAAACAAACATGCATGACACAACATTTGGCTAACCTTTGCCTTCTCTATTCGCTTTATGGTACCAACAGCATCATTTTTCAAAACCATTCCCCGAACAACTGTACTGTTATGCAAGCCCCCTCCCAAGAGCTTTGCAACACGGACATTGTCCACGTTAAAGTTTGCAGGGTTTTTGGGACACACTTGGATGCAAGCCTGTATTTTTCCAAGCAGAAGTCAGAGAAATGTCCAGTGTTGTGCTAGCAAAGTATATTTTGTCATAGTTAAAACAGCGAGATCAGGATCAGGATGGATATATATATATATATACTCACATCAGCAACAAGCGAGCATATTGTATCTTCTTGACCAAATTGCTTGCTAGCAACAGCTGCTTTGATTCTAGAAACAACTTGCGCCTTATCACGGACATCCATAGATTCCGAACCTTTCTCAACCAGCTCATCCAATATCTCAACCGTCTGAAACAGCACAACATTCAAATATGAGGCTACCTAATTCACTCACATCACAAGGGCATATCTGACAGTGGAACAATAAACAAAATTCAACAGTCTCGAAAAATTTGAAAGAGTCTAAAATAAGGGCCTGTTTGACTACTCTTTCCATCTCTCCTGTTTTCTCTATTTCCTTCACAAGATTCTGAAATCAGAATAGACATAGGAAATGAAAACTGAAACCTTAGTGATTGCTTTAGTGTATCCACTGATGATCTCACTGGGGTGGAGGCCCATCCTGATGAGTTCCTCGGCGCCCTGCAGGAGCTCCCCTGCGAAGGAGATCGTCAGATTGGCGCCGTCGCCGATTTCCTCCTGCTGAGCCTTGCCAGCCAAGACCAAGATCTTGGCAGCAGGATGCTGAACCTCAAGCTCGTTCACAATGGTCGCCGCATCGTTCGTGACAAAGAGCTTGTCCAAATGATTTATAACCATCTTATTCATACCTGCAAGTGTTCACAAACAACACATTATTATTATTCTAAATCTAGTGAAACAACTAGGTCGTAAGTAAACAAATGGAGGCTGCGAATGAGGGTTGTTGTTGGCGGCGGTTACCGTTGGGGCCGAGGGAGGTGCGGGTGATGGTGGAGAGCTGCTTGCAGGCGTCGATGTTCTTGAGGACGGCTTCGTCGAGGCCGGAGAGGTGCTTGTGCCCTTCCTTCAGCATCGATTGTATGCCGTATGGCTGCATGTTGAACCCCATCGTTGTTGTTGCTACGATCAGCGACTGAGTGAGTGAGAAGAGTGAAAACCCTAGACAGAGAGAGAGAGAGAGAGAGAGAGACCCGGGAAATGGCAACTCTTTCGGTTCTGGCTGGCTTCAGAGGTTAACTTTAAAAACAAGAGAACGCCGAAGAAAGCCCTAGAGAAGTTGCACTACACACTGAAAGAGCTTACATGTCAGTGCAGACCCAAAATTTAAAATATGATTAATTAATTAATTCTTGATTGATTTCGTAATTGTGGATCATAAATTTTTATTGGGAAAATTATAATGAATTATTAAATTAATTTAAATCAAATTTATTATTTTCAGTGTCTAATTTTATTTAAATAAAAATATATTTTACTCTCATAAATTTTAAGTTATGTGCAGTTTACACTAACTTTTAAAATACGCATCATGACACCTTAAACTTTTCAATGTGCAAAACACCATTTACGTTAAGTTGACATTCATCTCAACCATTAAATATCATGTGCATGTCATACGTACAATTAAATAAATAAAAATATCATTTCTCTAATCAAATTTCACAACACCTAAACCTGCTCCCCTAAAAACGAACAAAAATATCATTTTGGTGCATTCAATGGTGTTTTGCATGTTTGAAGAGTTTAAGATATCGTGATACACATTTTGAAAGCTTGCTCTTTCATTTAACCATGTATATTTAAAGGACTAATCTGAATCATCTATGTTTTCAATTATTAAAGTGATTCATAATTACAAAACACAAAATGAGTACTATATTCCCATGTTTATTAATTTTTAATTAAATATGTGTTTCAATCCTTTAAAAATGTATCTCATATCAACATCAATTTAATCCTTCAAAATTTGTTGACATCAAATTAATCCATAACATATTAAATAAATTCCTATAAATGAATAATTAATCCAATGCATGTCACATTTTAGCACTCAATAGTCTATTTGATATAGAAAAACAATTAGAAACTAAATTGATATCACGTAATTCTTCAGACTAAAGCATATGTTTACTCTTAACTTTTTCGATGGGATCTCTCATATAAATTTGATCCTTTATGTTGCTAAGTTATCTACTAATATGGTCAATAGTTAGATTTTCATCAAGATAATAACCGAAATCTTCAATATGATGCTGATAAAAATATTGGTCCCAACAAAGTAATCCCTAGAGAATTTTGCAAGTTCCTCATCATTCACAATATAGGACATCTTACTCTGCAGATAAACAAAATAATACACTTTGTTCCTTTAATTTTGAGGACACATTGTCCTCCGGTACTTTTATCAGGGAACAATTTCAGGATTTTGGCTTAACATTTAACAATAACATAATAATCCACACCACCGACTCCAGTTCTCTTTTCTCCTGAAAAAAAAAAAAAACACTAGATAACCTGGACCAGATTCTATACCTGGATTTGGATTATCTGCAGTTCCAAGTTATTTATACATTATTAGCATGTAACTATATCAGCTGCTTCCAAGTACATATAGCCAACTAAATCCGCAGAACATCTCTCCTCTCTTTATAATCGAAAAAAAATTAAAATATATTATTAAACTACAACCTAGCTCTCCAAGTAAAGCATGTACGCCTCCCTCCTAAGGGAAGCAGCTGAATCAAAAAAGAAAAGAAAAACTGCATTGCTGGCTAATTGAACCTTCACATGCTCTTCTTGTCATCAAGATGGGAAGAGCTGTTATCAATGCCCCGCAACTGGCTCCTAAGACTCTGATTGTCTTCCAAGAGGCGATCATATTCCAAAAGGAACCCCTCAGATTGCTTCTTAAGAGCCTCTACCTCTGCTTCCAAGGCCTTGATCCTGCTTTCTTTCACTTCATGTTCAGATTCCAGTTTCTTAACTTGGGGCTTCAGTGTGGCAATTTCTTCCATCAATGCTTTGTGGTCCTCTGCACTGCCATTTTTCCCTTCTTCAAAACCTCGACTCTGCTTCTTAGCAGCCTCCACGGTCTTCCTAAGTACCCAAAGCTCTCGAATGTAATGGTGCAATCTATCTATCATCAGAGAGAGGAACAGCACAAACCCTGCACACATGACAGGTGAAAAAAATAGGGAAACCAAATCAGACAAGAAATACTGAAATATGCAATTAAGAATAAAATACAAGTGACCATGCAAAATGTCCAATGCGAAATGTCTGGCATTCTCTTGAATCATAGGAAACAAAATTTATTATTTTTTTTATATTCTTTATTTTTGAAAATTTATACAAATATACGAGGATGATTGTATTGATGAAAAAAAGGTGATTTTCGACTCAAAATATCTCTTCCAAACACCTTCGATACAAGGCAACCTGCAAATTACCATAGCATTGAATAGTAAGCGTGGACACAAAAAATTTTAAAAAAGAAATTTCTTTAAATTTTCTACCTTTAGGATCAGTTTGGCATAGGGATAATCAATGGGGACAAAATTACTCGTAGATCAGATTCATGAATTTTTTTTCCTCAGTTTTATCAAAGTAATCAATCAATCTCTCCGTCGAGTTTCCAATTTTTTTCTCTGAATTAACAATAATAAAACACAGAAAAAAGAAGATAATAATACAAGGTAACTCAAAATCAAACAACAACATTAACAAAATGACGAGTGGAAAATCCAAGTGATTCACCAATTATTTCCTTTAAATCGAGATGCCACAGTACTCATAACATGCATTATTTTTGTTTTGTGTGTGTGTATATATATATATATATAAGCAGTTATTTCTAAAGCATTCAACCAAAACAGATTATTTTAATGTCTTAAAATTATTTTTCAAGTTAGTAAGTATCGAAACCAGAATTAATTATAAAAACGATTATACAAACATTCTTTTTTTTTTTTAACGCGAATATCCAATTATTCAAATCATTCATTGCCAAAACAAATGAATGTGCTTAGACAAAAAGAAAAGAAGAGTGAAAAGGCTAGTGTGTTGTCTGTGTACCCATGAGAGAAGCTTCGAGAATGTGCTTAGACAAGAGGACTTGGTCAGTGGGGTTGACGACGCCGGCTTCAAGGTCAAAGATGCGGCGCCTGATCTCCGATATGCTGTAAAGGCTCGACCCCAGCACCACCCCCAGCGTTCCCCCCACCGTCTTCACCACCACCGGGCCCCTCCCTCTCTTCACCCGATCCAGCGTCACGATCACCAGCTTCCTCAGCGGCGTCTTGAACAGCAGGCTCACGATCACCACCGCCTCCCCCAATATCACACTGTACAAAAGATGCAACATCACGACCACGGCGTCGTCGTCGTCGTTTCCCTTTTCCTCTGCCTCTGATGAGTGAGAGCAAACAAAAACCCTAGAATTTGAATGTGAATCAATGGAATGAAGGAACGACTGAGAATTGGAAGGAGTGGAGTCTTTAATATATATTATTATATATAAGAGTATTAGGATGAGGATTTAATAAATTAGCGCGTGGGTTCAGTGTGGGGTTGAGCTAAGGAAAGGAAAAAAGGTCGACATAAAATGTAAATGTGGGCTAAAATAATGAATGATATATGGATGGGTGTGTCATGTCATGTGTGTGTATACGGTATTCCCCTTTGCTTCCCTCTCCATCTTCGCCTCTTCTTCTCCCTCAACCTTTGTTGCCAAACAGTCAAAACTACTTTTAAAACGTATCTTGATCTTCCCACGCCCCAACTGACTGACTTTTTTTTTTTTTAAGTTTGTGAAAAAAATGAATTAATTCTAGAACAACCACTTCTTAAATTATAGTAGTTGCCAATGCCATATCGTGCATTTTTTTTCTTCTAGTTTTTATCTATGTCTTGCACTCTTGCGTTTTAATTGAATATTGGAATGTAGCTATTAAATTAGGGGAAGGTTCAACCGAATTCGTCAAATTCAACTCAATTCGTCAAATTCAACTCATGTGGCAGGTAGGAAAGGAAGACTGACTAATTAAGTGAATTGACAGATTTTGATTATTTCAATTGAAAATTGGATGATTTTATTAATATTCAATTAAGGAAGTCATTGGAAGAACCAAATTGAAGAGACAAATGGTCAGTCTTTTATAGGGAACATATGGTTAGTATTTTTCCTAACCAAGGTTTGAGTAAATTGCATCCTTGCACGATGGGAAGCTTTGTGTGTTTAATTTTCATACATATTTTAAATAACAGGTGTGTTACTTGATTATATTTGTTAATGTGATAATAGATGAGTCAATAAAAAAGTAAAACTAATAATGTCTTGATAAATATTTATGCATATTCAGAACATCTTTGCGAAAACCAAAATTTAAAAGGCAATATTAAAATGAACCAACTAAATGAACTAACAGTTCTTATGTTCCCATTCAAACCAACCAAACCCATAACATATCTCAGCTTGGTGTTAATAATAATAATAATAATAATAATAATGAAAAGCAAGATGTTAAGAGTATAATTATTAATCTCAACAAACTTTCCAACTACCAACAACTCCATCGTTCATATGTAGCATGAATAACGGATTAAAGGGGAAAAAAAAAGTTTTTTTAACGAGTGCTTTTTGTCCAAGAGTATTCATTAAGAAATCAAAAGTAATTTTTATACTAAGGAAAATATTGGATATGCAACATTTTCAAGAATCAACTTTTTAAATTTTTTATACATTGAATGTATTAAAATTTTCAAAATTTCCCTACTGTCATTTCCTTAAGGAGCGTCTAGAAAGATAGGAAAAAGGAAAATTATGTGGCATGAATAAGCTTTTCTTGAAGTTCTCAAAATTACATGTCCCCATTAAATCATTACACGGGGATAGAATGAAATAGAACACCCGGAGCTTCAAAATCCCACTAACATAAGCCCCTATATTCCTATTTATAGCTAATTCATTCCTGCGTGCGCCAGCCATATACATTGTAAAACGTCACCGAAAAGATTTCATCAAAAAGGGGTGCCAATAGATGCATGGCATCCTTGTAGAGTCTCATAATTTTGGTACCAAAAAATAGTTCTGCAAAATGGATAGCTAGAAGCGTCAACAGATTTTCCTGTCAAGTTAACAGGAGTGCTACCTAGATGGCAAATAGAAATCTCAAGTCTCCTCGGTCAGTTTCCCTAGAGCTTCAGAAGAGCCGCCTATAGTCCTGTCATGGGAGGGAGAAAATATGAATAAGGTAAAATATGGAGCAACCTTGGCTTCAACCCTGTTTACACATCATACTTACCCTTCAAACACTAGTTCCTTCTTCTCTTGCAGCTTCAAAATCCTCTCCTCGATTGTGTTCTCGATTACAAATCTCACAATTCTGTGCATGAAAACAATGTCAGACCATGAAGAACGGACCAATCTATCGGTCTATGAACTAACTTCTCCATTTCTTAATGTGTTTAATGGATTTGGATCTTCTAAAGTGAAGAGATTGGTAAAGTGCAAAAGGGAGAGGTTAATTATCCTTGGATCAATAACTTCTATCATATGTGTATCATGTAGGGTGGTTAACCTCTTACTTTTACACTTTACCAACATCCTCAATTTAATTGAGAGAGCTACAAGTGCAAGAAGGAAAACCTTATAGGTTTATATTGCCCTATTCGGTGAATTCTGTCTTGAGCCTGACGCTCCACAGCTGGGTTCCACCAAGGGTCCATAAGGAAAACCTGATCACACCCAACAAATGAAGCCACAAATTAACAGGAGTAACAGACCTCGGCTTAACAAGGACCAAGCAGAGGATAAAAAGGTTCTGCCAAGAAAATCCAAACACCAACAGGAAAATCAAAGCTGTCGGCAGGCAAATTAAAGGACAAGCTATTTTAAAATAAAAGCAACTCCTAGTAAACCTGGGAAATCAACAAAATCTAGAGTGAAATTGAAGTAAACAAAATTTGTTGTACACTAGAAATGTAGAGTTGAACAACATATGATTACCAGACATATTTCTCATCAACGTCAAAATTTAACACAGCAGGATACCAAAATGAGGGATTGCTCACATGCGAAGCTACAGTCAAATTGAGTGCAACACCTCCAGCCTTCAAGCTCATGAGAAAAATTTTGCAGTCTGGATCATCAGTAAATCTCCTAATGGCAGCATCCCGGGCACCCAATGTCATGCTTCCATTCAATTGAACGCAAGACACAACAGACTGCAATTAGCACATCATGTTATCATCCTGATGCATTTCACATGCATTAACAAAACACGTGACAAGTAATTTACCTTATGCAAAGAGTAGTTTATGAGATCCAAGAATGATGTGAACTGGCTAAAAACAATCCCTTTGGCAGAACCATCCCTTTCAATCATGGATCTTATTTCTTCTCGCTACAACCATTCAACTCATATGGGTTCAGGAGAATGACAAGAAAGTAAAAGGTACGCACCAGTAAGATTAGGATACTAGTATACAACAACTAATAAGAGCAACAACTAATAAGAGCAGATTAGGATACTAGTATACAACAACTAATAAGAGCACTATTTTTTATCCAGTCACCTGCCTCATCTATCAACACAAAACTTATCAACTACATATACTTTCAGTTGCATGATCTTTCAGTAAATAAGCTAGCTAAGAGAATTTTCTTGAAGCCAAAAAGGGAAAAAACCAATTAAAAAAAAAAAAACTTCTAACAAGCATGCTACATTTACATTTCCAAGGTGCACAAACCAATTCAGCCTTCTTAGAAGGTCATCTCATTTCATCAATCACAATGTAATTAATATTCATACTATTCATATCAAACAACCTGGTGCCTGTGTAACCCTTACCCATCCCGATGTCACCTTTATTGCCTAAAAATCAAGTTTTAGAAAATGAAAGGAAAAGCATTGACAAAAATACTAGAAGCTAGCTGAAATATAAACAAGACAGAAAACATTTATCATGTAACTGATTTGTGATACATACCAATGCCTCTATTTTAGTGCTTGTCTGAAAATTCTCAAGCTGAATTCTGTTTAAAATGCTTGAGGATCTGAAACCCTTAATTGTAGTTTTATTAGCCTGATCCCCGACTTCCTTGTTGGAAGTTAAATCAACAGTAAGTAATTGAGAGCACGAGGGGCATGACACTTGTCCTAGAGAAGCAGAGAATTCTATCAAGCAAGCCTTGCAAAATATATGCTCACAAGAGGTAACCTGAAACAGTGACAAAAATTAGCTATAATGACATTTCTAAATAAAGCATTGCATGAGAAGTAATAAAAAGGAAAAAGAAGAAAAAAAACAAAGAAATGAAACGATATTTCAAAACAGAAAACACAAACTTACCACCCGATCTTCTACTGGCTCATGACAAATGCCACATGCTTGTTCAACAGTAGCATTGCTAGCCACATGTCCGCCTCTTAGTGCCGCAGCTTGAGAATATACCACAAGGTATGGATGATCAACGGCCTGTACGTTTAAGCAAGAGTACAAATATAAATCTGAGCACTTTTTGACAAATACTAAGGGGAACTTCCCAAGACCCACATGAAACATAAGGTCTGAAATAACAAAGAGCATATAACCGTATTTTCCAAAACCAAAAAAAGAGTAACAATAATAATAGTGTAGGACAGCTCATGTCTACTCTCAAATAAAAGATTAATTACACCTTAATAAGGTGAACTAAAATTTCATAGGATGTCTCAAACAAGTCAGTGAGCTTAAAATGAAATTATTCACAATACTACAATGTCTTTTTTATATCATTATTGACATTTCTCCAAAAATTCACTAACAGAACAGTTGCAACTTGTAATGTTATAAATTTACTTTGCAAGATTTTTAAAGTTAATGCTGATTGAGATGATTGGCCAAAGTTAAAACAACTAGAAATTTAAGAACTTCAAAATTCCATAATTATGCATTGATAATATTTACAGCATGCCATGATCATATCATTCTTCTTCAACATTTATCCAGACTCAAAACAGGAAAACATATACATCACGGAACAAAAGCATCATTCTTTTTTTCGCTTCACTAGAGTAATTGTTCACCTGACGCAGCCTTGTGAGGAGGTCAAATATATGAGCATAATTGTTCATCAGTGTATTTGCTTCGACATATCTGAAATGAAGAAAACATACCAATAAAACCATGTCAAGGTTATGCAGCCATTCAAGAAATGAAATATTTGCATATGGCCGTTGAAACTGTGCATGTACAAGTTAAAACAGATGGAGATTTCCCCACAATATCACATTAATTTTGTTAGAGCAGGATCCAAAAATAGGACATAATTACATAAAGCAAAATTTTTAATATATATAATAAACAAAAACAACCCTGTCTTTTCCCACCATACCATCCAATTTCTGAAAAAAAGGGGGAAAAACAAAATGATGGTTCCAAGAAGCAACAACAAAGCCTTTTCCGACTAGGCAGAATCAACTATATGAATCAAATGATGTCATTATTTCCTATCTTAAACTATGTATACAGACAAGCTATTTAAATATGATATTGGCATGGTACAAGAAATGTTGTGCTTTCCTTCAGCAATGTGGAGCAACAAATTTAATACACAAACATGAACCATATTCAGAAGTGGCAAAATTGGCTTTTTGGTCTATTACATTTACTCAATTTTTCAATTTGGTCTCCTATGTTTCAAATTAATTTCAATTTGATTCCAAGTCATTGTTCCGTCACACAACTTACATCAAATTACTTTCAATTTGGTCCCAAGTCCTGTTAGCATTTTTCCATCAATTATGCGATGGAACATCTACTTTGGACCAAATTGAGAAAAATAAAAGGAAAGGGGCCAACTTGAAAAATTGAATAAAGGTAAGAAACCAAAAGTCTACTTTGCCTTCGAAAGCAATTTAACTTATCTTTGAAACCACTCCCTTCGCATCTTCCTTCCAATTGAAAAATGGGAAAGAAGAATTAAGGTCACAACAAATTTCTATATGATGAGTAGTTCCACAAAAACAACATTACACAAAACATTCATGGCATTGTACCAGTTCTCAATCATCAAACAAATAATATTCTTGTACCAACATATGAGAGCCAAGGCATGGTCAAACAAACTAAACTAGCCAGGCGCTGAATGAAACTTCTCTCATGAAATGGCTCAAGAAAATTTGAGAAGAATACCCTTGCTAACAAAATAAAACAGTTGAGAGCAACTTATTAATTAAAGCCTTGGAATTCATTGCTACCCCGTTGCTTTATTTTAAGAGAAAAAGTCTCCTTTACAATATTTGTGTTGTATGTTAAGAAAAAGAATGTGACATACGTATTAAATTGTGCTTGGCTTTCATTGTATAATGATTCATAATAATCTTGCTCTTTTATATCCAAGAAATCCCTTCTCAATAAAACCTGCAAGACAAGATAAAGAAGAAATAAAAATGTAATCTTTCAGTATTTAAAATCCCACATTTAACCACATGGGAAACAGCTTACAATTCTAGGAGGAAGTGCGAGATCAGCCGCCCTGCCTAGTTTAGTACGCCTTAGTATTATGTTCTTCAAAACTTTGTGTTTAAGCAATATCATAGCTCTTTTTCCAATATCGCCATTCCCAAAGGATTGAATTGGTATGGAAACATACTAATTAAGATTAAAAATAAATAAAGAAAATGTCAGAACTTCTGGTGAAACAAATTCTACAAAATTGTAGAGTTGGTTTCTCCTTTTCTTCAATATATGGTGAACACAAAAATAGACTAACATACTGCAGAACTTACTTTGTTCCACCAACAGAAATGTCGAACAGAACTGTGCGTGCAGTCAGGACATTGTTTGGAGCTACACAAAGGCATGATAACAAACACATAGTTAAACTCAAGAGCACCAAGGATTTTAAAATTGTACAAGGACATGTGCATGTCCAGTTAATTTTCACACACGAACAACATATTAGAATAATGATAAAATAAATGAATTCAGCTAAAAAGAAAGATTCAAATGTTATGGAAACCCCTAAACTTCTTTAGTATAATAAAATATTCTCTCAAGAAAAATGCATGATTGGTACTTGCTGGAGAATAGGCCATACGTGAAGTCATTGAAGCAGTCTTAATCGATATGAAATAACATGAGAAAAAGCTGACAATTTTCGGTTCATTACTAAGCAACTTAAGATAGGAAGGCGAAAAAAAACTGACGCCAACAACAAAGCCTTATTCCACTATGTGGGGTCGGTTACATGGATCAAACGACGTTATAGTATTCTGTCATATAAATATAGGGGAAAACGAATATAAAAAATTGAGCTTTTAGTAATAAATTCACAAACCGATACCACAAATAAGACCAATGCCAGGTAAAGATCAAGAACAATACTAAATCACTATACCTGTGATCAAGAGTCCTGCAATCACAGTCCTTGCACAAGTAATATGAATAAGGAGTTATTTGCAGGAACCGTACCTGTATACATGGCATTGCAATTAAGAATCTAAAATATATTTTAAAAAAACTTGATCATTACACTTATACAACCGAAAAAAAAACTGCAAACTTACCAGAGAATACAGCTCTCCAACACGGTTCTGAATGGGAGTACCACTTAATGCCCACTTGTAGGAAGACTCTAAAGTAAGAACTGCTTTTGCAGTGTTACTATGTCTAGATTTTATATAGTGTGCCTAATGTTCACATATTAAGGGGAGAAAAAAAAAATGGTCAACAAAATAGAAGAGTTGAGCCTGAGGCCCTGTACCAATTTTAATAAATCGAAGTTATGATTCCACAACTCAATGCTAGAAGTAAAATGCAAAACAAGAACTAAAAAATTGAAGTTATGAAGTCAAAAGATTTAGTTTGAGGCTTTAAGCTATAATCCATCTATTCTTCACTTTCTCAAAGAACAAGCAGCAACAATCAAACAAGAAAGAAATAAAAATAACATTTTTCAAAAATGCAGAAAGTGGCACTGATAGAAACAATGGAACAGATATATAATGCCTCTTGTATTTAATTTGAAAAGTGCACAAACAGAGCAGTTCTAAGCATAAATATAATTAACTTTACAACAAACTGACCTCATCCAATATAATCCGCTGCCATTTAACAGCATGTAGAAGTGACATGCCCCTGCGTATAGCATCTGAATCTTCGATGCCCATGCTCAGCTCATCTTCATTGCAAGACTTCTTGCTACTCACACATTCCTTGTTCTTCCCTTTAGTGACTTCTGTTTTCTTTTTAACTTGCTTTGATTGTTTTTCTGTTCGAACATGATAAGGCCCACAATAATACATCTGATGATAAGATAACTTGCTCTGCAAAAATGATTTTCCACAATATTGACACTTCTCCTTAGGAGGCATCATATACTTCCTGTACTCAGACTCAACAATAGAGTAGGTAGTTATCACAAAATCATACTCTGAGAAATGTTCACTACTCTTTCCTCTCCTTGCCCCATGATAAACCAGCACTTTGGTGCTTCCTTTCATTGTAAATCGATCAATCTCACTAACCCACTGAGTGACAGCAATCACAGGACAAATTACAAGTGTTCCTTTGATCATAGGCAAGACCCTAGATGAACATAGTGACTGTGATGTTAGGGGTTTGGCAGGTGCAGAACTACTTTGCTGCAATTCACGTTTTGCAAGGACAAGGGCTATTGCTTGAATTGTCTTTCCCATTCCCATTTCATCTGCAAGGATTCCACCTCTAGTTGCAGAATTTTCCTGTTTCAAAGCCCAGGCTAACCATTCCTTTTGATATCTAAACAAAGCCCTAGTCATATCTGAGGGTGCCTCAGTAGTTTCAGTCATTACTTCACTCTGACTCTCTAAGTCAACATTTTCTGATAGATTCTCATCAATCCATTCCTCTTGCTCCTCTTCCCACTTATGCCACAACAACACTGGATCATCCTTTTTTCCTTTTTTTGCATTTTTCTTCTTTTTATTTCCAGTCAAATCATGGGAGACGGATTCCTGCTGAAGCACTGGGTATTCATCCTTATCCACATGCTCCACCACTCTATCAACATCACTTGGTCTTCCATTTTCCACATTGGAACTTATTTTCTTCCTGGACTGCGCCTTTTGCCTTTTAGATGAAGGCTTGCCACCATCAGATGAATCAGAAGAATCAGAAACACTACGGCTTGAACTTGGTTCTTGATTCAAGTCGCCTGTGAAATCTGTTTGGAAATTTTTTAATTTTTAAGACATGCAACCAGGATCTCAGTTTAATTTGCTCTCAGTTTAATTTGCAGTTATAAGGTCTCTATCTTCTTCTAAACATGAAAGGAGAGAAATTTCAGAGGAAATTCTACTCTGCTTACTTCACACTTTGTGCCCAATGTCAAAGTTTAAACGATAATCCTATACAGATACACACACACACCAGCTCATAAACAACTCAGGTTAACTCAGCAAAAATTTCGTGAACTTCGATTTGCTTTGAGGAAGCCTACACTACATCCAAAAACCTTGCAGCCGATATCATAAATGAAATTTCACCGAATTTTAAACCACAGAGAGAGACCATATACCTTCATAACTGGAATCTGAATCTGAATGAGAATCAGTATCTGAATCGGAATCGGAATCAGAAGATATAGCGTAAACATCTGCATCGTTAACATTGCTGCCCCGGCCATTAGTTTCAACTTCTCCAAAAGCCTCCCCAGGCTGCTGCTCCTTCCCTGTTTCGCCAATTCACACATAACAACAACAACAATCCCTCAGTTTAGCAAAACGAGACCATCTTGCAACAGTAGTGTTCGTAGCTTCAACAACACGATTAACCGTTAACACCGAGCACCTCTCATCTAATCGTTTTTTCAAAACTTCCAACCACCGGAATTGTTTACGAAAAACACATTGCGCGTAAAAAAACAGCGAAAAAAAAAAGGCATATACACGAACAAGATTCAAGAAACGAACAAGGAAAAAAAAAAGCATGAAAACGACGTCGAAAATTCAGAAAATTCACTTTATTCGGTACTTTCCGTCAGCATCAGAACAATTATCTCAGCAATCAAACAGTGACAATTCGCAAGTCTAAATCCAAACCACACAGTGAAAAATAAATTACAAAACAAGAAAAATCCGAAAATTAAAAAACGAAAAATCAGAGAGAGAGAGAATACCAGATACTGTAGCATTGGAACGGCGTCGACGAGGACGAAGCTCCATTGACACTCGTTCGTCACGGAGAGAGGCTTAGGGTTTTCCGATCGAAGAATTCGAAAGGATTAAGAGAGAGAAAGAAAACCGTTCGGGAGTGAAAAAGAGCGCTCCCACTTTGTGCACAGGGAAGGGAATGGTGCCTACGTTTCGGTTCTTCTTAACACTTATACGGCGGGAACTGAGTGAGTGACCCCTTCTTTGTCCACAAAGTGGTGAAGCGTTAAGGGGCTGTGGTCCTCTGCGGTAACGACCACTGAAGAAAGTGACTCGCTGTGTTTGCTGTGGGCCACTGTTGTTGTTTTTGGCCTACGATGGTCGCACATCGTTATCAGTCTACAATCTCAACGGTGTTTGATCTCTTTGTGATGTGCTGTAACGACCGGTTGGGTTCGCTCTTGCATGTTTTTGTCTCGTAATAACGAGTCGGTTTAGTACACTGGCGCTTTTGTCTCCCAACCTTTTTCGGTTAATAATTGGCCATATTTTGCATTCAAATGGTGTGACACTATGACTTGTCTCTTTCATCCCTTGTGTTTTCTTCTGCTAATAAATATGAGATTAATTTAATATTTCTTTTTAAAAAATTGAATTTAATTTCTATATACTTTGAAAATATAAAATTATTATACATCGTAATGCAATTAAATCATCTCATTATACTATTATTCAATGAGCTTAATTTTGATATGCTATCAGTATATATTTTTTTTATACTATCATCATCTAATTAAATCATCACTTTTAGATAACTTTTTAAATAATAAATATAAGAGTCAACTATTTTTTATGTGATAATACATAATTAGATAATAATATCAAAAATTTAAGAATATCATTGCATAAAAATTAAACTCTTATTCAATTTTATTTAATTATATGTGTGAATCATTTAATTATAGGTATATTCTCTCAATTCTTGAATAATTGTTTATTTTAAAAAAATTTATCTAAAAAAATTTATCTATTTAAAATATCTAAGTAGTATTAATTATTTATTTCTAATAATACCTATATTAAATATTATTGACTCATTTAGTAAAGGATGTGAGGGAAAATTTATGTATTGAAAAGAAAATGGACAATTTAATAAATTAATCTTAACTTCTACTGGCATTGATATTTCTCAAATCATTTCCTAATTTTGAGCAATTAAATCTGAACAATAAATAAAAAATGAAGATAGTAATTAATTGTATGTATGACCTCTGAATTAATAATTATTTTAATTAAATACGTTTACCTTCTTGTGAATTTAAATACTTTTACTAATATATTAATATTAAAAATTATGTTCAAAATTCAATCTTTAAAACAATCGGAAAAATTATGTTGACAATATTAATTACTCTTATAGACCCATGGGAAAATAATAAATATTATGACGCATTTTCAAGGTACAAATAATTTTCTTTCTTAAAACTCCATCGAGATTTAGATTCTTTAATAAATCTTTACTTGATTTTTTTTATTATAAAATTTGCTTGATATAGACAATGTTTCCTTAAAATTTCTATATTTCATTTTTTAATAGTATACTAATATATAATTTTTTATCTTAACAAAATTAAAAATAATACAATGAATACATAATATCATAAATAAGGAATCAACGCTTTGAATCAAAAATATTTATTTAAAGGAGAAATAATAAATTTGAGTTTTGACCAAAAGGTAAGAAAATTGTGTATCCCACCACACACACATAAAAGCACCCAACAGTTTTAAGTAAGAAAAATATTATTTTAATAAAACTATAAAGTAATTAAAAATATATAATATCATTAATGTTTTGGTTTATTGGAAAAATGATTTAAAGGAAAAAATAATACAATGAATACATAATATCATAAATAAGGAATTAATGCTTTGAATTAAAAATATTTATTTAAAAATAATAATAATAAATTTGAGTTGGCCAAAAAGTAAGAAAATCGTGTATCCACCACCCACCCCCCCCCACACACACACACACGTAAAAGCATCAAACAGTCTTAAGTAAGAAAAATATTATTTTAATAAAACTATAAAGTAATTAGAAAATATATAATATCATTAATGTTTTGGTTTATCAAAAATATTATTTAAAAATTAAAATACATATATGATATAATTAATCCAAGATTTCATTTATATGTATATTAACAATGTAAAAGCTTTTAATATAGTTATCTAATCATGTGTTTTCAAACACATTACTTAAAGAGTAATGTAAATAAAAGATTTTGATTGAATAATAATGTAAAAGTATTTTACACTATCAGTGTACTAAAATTAAATTCATAGAAGTTAATCATGATTCATTAAAAAATATATCATGATTACAATTTATTAATAAGTACTACATATACAAAATCAGATATAATAGTTGACTTTTCCATTTGTTTCTTATAAAAATTATTCAAATGAAGTATATTGATTGAATGATAGCTTAATAATGTTTTACATTACGGGTGTATCATATCACACACACAATCATCCACCAGGTTTATGTCATAAAAACTTTATGCCACTAAAACTAAAGAATAATTGGAAAAAATATATAATAAAATTTAGGAATTAGTGTAAGAAATTATACATAGAATAATATAATTAATTTAATGTTTACTGAAGATAAATTGTGATTCATTCAAGAGTGGAGTTGGCTAGTAAAATAAGTAAGAAACAGTGTATCACATTCATCAAAAGAAAACGGTATATCACATCTCACAAACATAAAATAAAAGCATCCACCAGTTTTAAGAAAGAAACATATTATTTCAATAAAACCAAAAAGTAATTAAAAAAATATAATATCATAAACCGAAGAATTAATGTATTGGTTGACTGAAAATATGTGTATATAATGTTTTTTGTTATATAATATAATTAAGATTTAATGGAAATTAATTGTAATTCATTAAAAAAATAATTTGTAGTAATTGGAGTTGACAAACAATAAGGTTATATGACTAATGTATACTATGGACGATTGTGTATTATGTCCAGAATATATATATATATATATATATATAAAATTTAGGTTTAAATATAAGTCTAGCCCTTATAAATGTTATAAATTTATTTTTTTAGTATTGATCTAATTTTATTTATAACATTTGATTTTAATATTTGTTGCATTACCATAATTGTTAAACAAAAATTTTCAGAGTATTTTACCATCAGGTTAACGCAGTAGGAATTAAAACCGAACGTTTAAACAAAAACCGATTAAAATAAAATAAAAAAATATAAAAGCCAAAATAAAATTCACTTTATCCATAAAGATTAAAGCTATATTTAAACCTAAATTATATTATATACATTTTATATAGTACGCACCCGTACATTCTCCAGGTTAATACACTAATTTATAAATGGATACAATTGAAAAATTTAAAAAAAAAACAATTTTTAAATAAAAATGTACAATATCAGAAATTTTTTTACGATGCATTCTTAAATTTATGAAGGGACAAATAATCATAAATACTCTTATATGTATTAGGGTATGTTTAATTAGAGAGTAAAAATGAAGTGTAAATTTCTATAGAAAAATTCTATGTATAAAATTATACATAAATTTCACCTATAAAAAATTTACTCTTATTTTACTCTCTAAAATAAGAGTAAAATTTTCATAAATAAATTATATAAATTTATACTTGAAACTCATCTATGTAAATTTTACCCTCACTTTTACTCTTCAACCAAATATATTAAAAGAATTTAATTTCTATACACTAATTTTTTTATTATTATTCAATCATGCATTGTCCCATCAATAAAAATAATTAAATCTCTCATCCATTGCTTAAAATATTATTATTATTAATAATAGTGTAAAATTTTAACCGTCAAATCTTAAAATTTTTATGCACAAAACAATATATAATTATTTTACGCTAAAAGTTGCATAAAATTTTGGGCTTAGCATTTGTTGCAATTTTCAAACAACTATAATCTTTGCATGACAACGAATTCAGAATTGTTGCTTTGAATGCTAACAGTTGGACAACACACGCCATTATACATAATTCAAATGCGAATACAAATGTCCTGCCGCAGATTATCCAATGAGTTAAATTTAGACATAACACGAGAAACAAGAGATACAACGATAAGCTATCTATATCCTACATTCTATTATATTCTATAGCGTAAGTAACGTAACAAAGATGGTACAAAAGAAACAACAGGCTTGAGTTAAGCCTTGAATTGGAAAATGAATGACTCGTGTTGAATAAAGATCTTACTCTTCTTGGTGGCTCTATGACCTAGTGCTATGACCCACAGCACGACCACACAACAATGCATTACTTGGGATAGGGTACTCATCTCTCCACGAATTGGCAGGAGAATACACACGAAGATAAAATTGTTGCCCCAAGTACTGACGAGCCCAATTCTCCGACCTCACATTCCACATTCCCACGTTGTCCAAAGGAATGTACACTGCGGTCCATGACTTGGGATACACCTACAAAATGTGCACCAAGATTAGGACAACACATAACAGAAAAATGTTTATATAAACCGTAGTTTATGGTAAATCTTATATGCGGCACGATCGCAACCAATGCTTTCATAATATCCATATATTTATAAGTTTAAATAATGTTTTGAATGGTTGAGATGTTGTCATATGTAGGTCCATCATAAATCCGGTCTATACGATCATTAATTTACATAATAATGCATATTTTTCATTGACAATTTCACCACATATTAGCAAAACTCAAATCCCATAGGAAAATTCATCTACATTTGGTACCTGAACTGAGCAGCGAGAGATTGTGTCTCTCAAATTGTAATCTAACCTGCTTCCATCTGACCATTGGCCCCCATCCATTCTGAACATAGACAGATATACCATAATATTAAATAATAATGATAATAATAGTCACAATTATTATGAAGAGTAAGAAGAAAATATGAACTCTATTTGCAAAGGTAATATTCTGAATTAGTATCATATATATGTGCAGAAGAAACATCTCTAACTATAATGAGAAAGGGAATGGATTCTGTGGTGCAATGGAGTTGGGTGGACTTACCCTACAACAAAGAAGTTGTGGCCATCAATGTGCCAAGACTGAACAGTGTCTTCAGGATTCTCAAACACAACCTCTACGTAGCCACGGAAATCAGCAGCCATGACAGAAGTCTGGAGGTAACCGCCACTGCCGGTGGGGTTGTCCGGTATACTTCCGAGGCTGAACACCCAGAGATCTTGAAGTAATCAGCAAGTTTAAGTGGTGTATCAGCAGGGATGAAGGAAACACTGTTGACAGCATATCTCTGCTTGCCATTGATAATTGGTGCAGAGTTTTGAAGCCTAATCGTTCGGGTTGTGTTTATCAAACCATAATGGTAAGATCCTTGTGGATTAGGCCTTGGTCCACTGGCTGTCAGATTCCGCCTGGTTTAATTTATCACACATTATAGTTAGTATGGGACAATGTTATTTCAAAGATCATATAACAAATATTTTTCACACATAATTGAATAATCTTGCCATCTTACTATAGTTATTCACCATAGAACAAGGATGATTAAATTTCAAATTCAATATAATTAGGTGGTGATTCTGATTTATAGCATGTCAAAGGAACTTGAGTGCTGAGTCCTAAAGTAGCAGACAAAATAACCTATAGCTACATAAAATCTATAGATAGATAATAGCAAAGATTATGAAGATGAGCAGAAAAGTATCTAACAAACTGCTGGCTAAATCAGATGACAAACACGTGTACGAATTACCATTTAACTTCCGAATATGAATCAAAGTAATACCTGAGAGAGCGAGCTTGTTCAAGAGACCAATCAATTTGGATTGTTGGCCCTCCAGGGGGAGGACCAGAAACGCTTCCTGCTGAGTCACTGTAGTGAAGAATGGAGGTAGCACTCAACAATTGGGAAGTAAACCGTGTGGAGACCACAATATAGTAGTCTTGGGGTGGTTGATCAGCAGTAACCAAGACAGAGTAGCTCTGCCCCAAATGAATGTCAAGGGAGTCATAAGTGTTTTGGAGAGTGTGGATTCCTTCCACCTCAACCAGTAGCATCTTATGCCCTTGGATTCTGAAATTGATGGAAGTTGTGAGCCCCACATTTGATATCCGGAATCTGTAAGTTTTGCCTACCCAACAAGCAAGTATGTCACAGTTAATGTCCCATTATAGCGACAGCTTTCAAGTAAGCAAATTGCTCTATTTGTGAGTTTGACGTTCGGAGGGAAGGGAAGAGGTTCCCAGGATACAATTTTGAAATTTTACTCTATAAATGCCTTCCCTTTCCCTCATTGGCTCCAAAATCAAAATCAAACACACCCCACAGCTCTTGTGCTAATGTGTTATACCTTGATCAACCGTGAATGTGTATGCATTGGAACCACGACCATTGATGATGAGACCATCAGGGAAAGGAAGGTCACTTCCACTGTCTAAAATGGCCCTCAAATCCTGCAAGAATAAATCCAAACACACTGAGGGTTTTAGCAGGATTTCTCAAACATTGCAGGCTTTCTTGATAAGTTTTTCCATGTAACTTGATAGTGGAAATCTAATTTAGGTTTGAATGTAAAATTTACTTATGTTTGAATGTAATTTTACAATGTAATTAATCAGTTTTTCCACTATAAAATCACATCGCAGACCGGTCTAATTTTACATCCAAACATAAATTAAATTTTAATTATTCTCAATCTACTTACAGTGTGATTTCTCTTGTACCAGTCTCCTGCCAATACGGTGAAATCTCCAGCCGGAGGAGGAAAAGGCACCGGAATTACCGAGCGGCTGGCGATTTTGAAGCCACCATATCCCCCAGCTGCCTTGTGAAGTGCAAGGGAAGGGAAGTAGAAGTAGCTACCAATCTGATCCTTTACTTGAAGAACATAAGTGAAGTTCCTCCCTGGGGGGATTGGACAGTTGGTACCATAGACTCCATCCTGCCATGAATTCCTCCTCTGCTGCACTCCATTCCTATAATGCATCACACCATTTTAAGATTAGTCTAAGACTTAATTACGGGTTCAGGCATAAATAGAATTTAGATGTGGACAGTGGATAACACCATTTAGTCCTGAGTTTTCATTTATTTCATAGTCACTAATCTTTATATCAAACATCACTACTAGATAGAGCAAAACAGGTTATCCATACAATGCCATATAGTATTGGCACCACAACTACAAATTATTTTCATCAATTTTATATTTCAGTGAGGTACAAGAACTGCAGTTTGCATCCTATGATACATTGAATAACAGCAGCGTCTAACCGAATATAGTTTCAGCAGTTGATCAATTTCATTGTCTAGATTTACTATACTACATCGGGGCACGTGACGTCACATGGCATGTTAATTATCCAGTTCACCTAACCATGACACAATTTCAGCGTTGTCCTTCTCAAAGCGGCATCCTTTTCAAACTAACTTTGGAAATGTATGTAATTACAATATTACCAACACCAACAACATAAATTACAATATTATTGTTAAGGCCAAAAACAGTTAATATTATGATAGTTTCTGCAGCTGATTAACAGTGGATTAAGTAACGAAGCAAGTTACCGGAGAGAAAGAGAAAACTAACCAAGAGATAAGGAAAGGTTCATCCAAGCTATTGTAAACATTGATGATCAAGTTGTCATTGGTCACGGATTCGATCTGTGGCCCTGGAACTGCCCATTTATCAATATTCCCTGCCATTTCATACACCAAATATAATTAATTTCATTCATAAAATGAAATAAAAATAAATGAAGAACATGGTGAAAAAATCAGAAGAGTCCATATATAAAGAAGAAACAACTTAGGAAGAAGTAGTACGTACCTGTTGTTTAACTCCAAGAGGATAGATGTCTCCATAGGTGACATTCCAAGTGTAGAACCTATAAGGGTCCTCCCCACTTGCACATGTCACAAGCAGCAACACCAAGAAGCAGAAGATCAGAGACTCCAATCTGATCTTGAAGTAACCCATTATTTCTCCAATCTCTCCTTACCTCTGGTCCAGATAGATGCTGATATAGGAAAAATGAGAATGTTTTCTACTTTGAGGTAATGAAAAGAAACCTTAACCAACTAAACCAGGCAAGTTCTTTTCTTTTGTTTGTAAATAAATTATAATTTATAATAATAACTCCTTCCTCTTTTTCTTTCGAGCAAAGTGGTCAGTAGCCGCAACACATTCACGGCTACACTTTTCTTTTCCCTTTTGCTTTGGAGCTTTCTTTCTCCAGCTAGGCAGAAGAGATAAGAGATTGTCGGCGGGAAGAGAGAGAGAGAGAGAGCTAGTGGCGTTCTTGTTCTTCAGGAGACAAGCTACTTCTGTTTATGGATGTTTATGCGACACATATCACAATGTCATGCAATCAATCTATGAGCTGTATCCAATAAATTCATCAGTACTATTGTTCCTCGAAAAGAGTGTTGTCAGCTGTGCACACAGAACAGCGAAAATTATTGACCCTTGTAGTATTTATCGTAATAAATAGAATAAAGACGAGCCTCCAAAAGATGGGTAATTATTTTTTTCATGGTATAGGTAGTAAACAATGCTTTATATATTATATTAAGGAAAAAATTATATAATTGTGATGTGAAATTTTATCATTAAGATTTCATTCAAAAAAATAATATTTTATTTGTAAAATGTTACCATTGAATATTTCGATTAAAAAATTAATATTTGATTTGTTCTTCAAAAAAATAATATTTTATTCAAATAATAATAATATTTTATTAATGAAATCTCGTCATTGATATTTCATTTAAAAAAATTATATTTTATTAAATATGATTGATGGTTTTAAAAATTAGTGAAATTTTATCATTAACGAATTTCACATATCATATTTATGTAAATCACCAAATAAATTTATTTTATGACAAATTTTACCAACATATACCATATAAAAAAATGACCCCCAAAAGATCTTACAAGAAAATTTTGAAGTGAAGGAATGAATTAAAAAAAAAAAAAGAAAGCCATTCCTCCTTGTTAAACGTTAAAATTGAAACTCGAAGGTGGAAAAAAAAAAAAAAAACAACAACAACAATAAGAATTAGTATTGAAATTGAACAATTATATTTCAATAATAAAAATATTTTTATATTTTTATCTATTTATATATGATTTATACATTTGTATATTTATAATAGAATTTAGAATTATTCATTTTTTTTCTTTTCCCTTTTAAAATCTAAAGTTATAGACATACCCAGGACACTTTATATAATAGTACTTTTGATATTTATGGTGAGTTTGGTGTTAAAAAAAATATAATGAGATTAATAAAATCATCAAAACTCATCATTTTGTGGGAAGGTGTTGATAAAAAAACATAATTCTAAAAAAAATTGAAATGAAAAATGCTAGCAAAAGTCGCTCTCGAAATAAATTCAAAATTTTATTAAACATAAAAGTATTTACTAAATAAAATAAAGTGATATAATTTCTCACTGAAAATACATGAACAATATTTTTTTTTCCTTTATGTGTGCTCATTTTTTATCAAAAAATTTCCCGGTATTATTAAAACCCATTATTAAAATTACTAAAAATATGCACTGGTCTATATATCACAGGAAGTGTGACAGGACATTGTTGCTTTGTTTAGGAGCATAGAACGCGGATTATTTAAGAATAAATGATAAATAAATGCATACCAAAAAAAATAATAAATAAATAAAGGACAAAGGGAAAGCTTTAACAGTGGAATAGTTGGAGAGAACTACAAACTCTGAATTAATTTAATAATTGGATGCTTCTACCGAATCTAAGGTTTAACTTTATTTTTCAATTTTATATTATATTTGGAGTTCCTGCTAATGGAGAAAGTAGAGACCTCAGGGCTCAAGTTGATTTTACTTTTCAGTAGTGCACAAAAGATTAGAGCAACCCCAAATTTGTCCATTACTATAATAAAGTTGGATATATTGTGTATTTGTTTTTTTGAGAAAATAAATACTCAAAACCAAATTTTAAAAAGGTTATAAATTTATATAAATATTTTGTAGGAATTAATATATTCATATAATTAAAACTAAAAAATAATACACATGATACTTATAATTTAAAAACTATACTACTATAGAATTTTATTTTTTGAAAACATTAACTTGCGGCAGGACAAGTTTATGAAATTACAGTATTGCATGAGATCACCCGTGGGCATTTTAGTAACTTCATTGTTTTGGTTGTTTGACTTGTTGACTCGTATTAGCTTGTGCATTCATAGCGCGCGACAAATCTCTGTGACAGTGACCGTACCAGATATACTATCTAACTACTTCAATTCATTTCACACGTTCATTGAATGGATCAGCTAAGGTATGTTTGGAAGGATGGTAGGGAATGCAATGAGGCCGAGCGGAGCGAAGTTTTAAATAGTTTTGGACATGTTTAAGTTAGGGTTTTGGATCAACCTCCTTATTTTAATATTCAATTTTTTTAAATATCTAACACCTTACCTCATAAATAATATGGGTCTTATTCCTTATTTTCTTCAACTTATTTTTCTCTCTCACTCATCTCACAACATAGGATTCACAATGTCTACACTCATATTAGTATCAAAATAGAATTATTCTTTTTGGATATGTTTAAGTTGGGTGAGTGAAATAGAATGAATAAAAATGGATGAAACTCATTCCATCCAACTTTACTATCTACTTATATTTCTCCTCCTCAAATTGGACAGAATTTGATGGAATAAGCTATTTTTTAATAAATTTACTAATCACCCATGTTACTAGTATTACATAAATTTTAACTTAAAGGTATTATAAAAATAAAAAAATTTATAATCACCAATTGATTATATTTCGTTTCATTTTACTCCACCCCACTTCATTCAATTCAAATCTATTCCACCATGCTCCATCTATCCAAACATACCTCTAATATCTTCCACTATTCCACAAATGCTATTTTATTTTGTAATAGAGTGTCATTATATCTTCTAATAATTAATTTTTAAATATTTTTAATGTAAAATTTTATTTATAATTTAATTAGTTATTATAATTTATATCATAATATCTAAGAGCTAATTAATACACTAAATATATAGGAGTGAAATTTTAAATTAAAAAATTCTTAAGTATATCAATTAAAAAAATGTAACATTTATCTTTACAATAACGCAAATCTCAAGTGAGGTTGGATGGCCCGGAAGCTCCTAATAGCTAGGGTTGGAAATGAGTTAAACCAATCTATGTGATATTTCTAATCCCAATCGTTAATAGTAGCTCAATAAATTGAGCTCATGGACTTATGAGTCAAGTTTGGGCTAAAAGTTTGAGCTCATTTATTAAATGAGCCAAATTTGAGTTTTATTATGTTCAACTTGATTACTAGTGAGCTGACTCAACTCAAATTTGAGCTATATATTCACATTTTATATACTAATTTTTGGTATAATTTAAATAAAGTTTAATTTTGATTAAGTGACAATATAAAACTTTTCTACATTATCATCATCTAAACAAATTATCATATTTACATGATTTTTCAAGTAATAGTATAAAATTCAACCATCTTCACTGTTGTGACAATATAAGAGTGGTTGCTTATGTGGCAATATCAAAGGTGATGGCCGTGTAAGTACACAGGAATTAAATTTTTATTTTTTCGGTCAAGGAATTAAACTCTTATATATTACGTTTTGGTTCGTATAGTATGTTGCAAAATTGTTTTTGGTCTAAAGTTCGAAGGTTACAATCCACCAAGGCCCAAAACTAGCAAGGCCACAAAGATTAATCAATACACTCCTGACCAAAAACCCCAAAACATACAATATACTCAAAACCAGCATTTGGGATTTCTCCAAGTGGTTTGTCAGTGAACAAATTTGGATTATTTTTTCGGTCGAAACAAGTTTGGAATCGTTTGTCACAACGATGATCCACTCATAAACAAGATTGAATGTTAAATTGGGCTAATATAGGCCACGTTGAAAACCCAATTGAAAAGAAAACAAACTTATGTCCAACTTAACAGAAAACCAAACACAACCACTATTAACAAAAAGAAAAGAGACGATCCAGTATCTCCATTATCCCCTTTTCTTCTCCTCCTCTTCTCTATTAATTTTTCTTTAATTTCTTCTCTATCTTTATTCATCTCAAATGTTAACGTCTAAATTTACTAAACATGATGTTTTTTTCTTAAGAAAATATGTAATCATTTTATAAAATTACTATAAAAAAAAATTTACTTAATACCTTTCCCTATCAAGGGTTTGCTACACTTCAAAGGTTTGCTACACTTGACCCCTGAATTCTTCAATATCTCAGGTCCTATTGTGGGTGGAAATTCTTTGATGCTAAATGTGATTTTTTTTTTTTGTGAATGCTAAATGTGACTCTAGGCTCTTGCAATAGAAGAACCGAATACCGATGGAAAAAGGAAAAATATGACTCTAGTATGTGTTACGTGGTAGGTGGGAGCGAGTGTAAGAGTTAGGTTAACAAGGAGAAACTATTTACATGACCGAAAAAAAAGGAGAAACTATTTATTTAACATTTTTAGAGCACATAAGAGTAAGACAGTATTTATTTCGTTGACAACTTCATCACGTGAAAAACTTGATATTTTATTATTAATGGTATAAAAAAATATTTCAGTAATAGTTAATAACGGCATTTACAATTAATTTATATATTTATTATTTTAATCTTATATGCAAGTTTTGAAAATTCTTTCTCAATTTCATTTACAAGCATAACAATTTGTATAACATAAAACGTGAATCCTTCGCTTTTTTTTTTTTTTGAGAATGAGAGGTAAATCTTGACCATTAAATCTTACATGAATAATAAGATTAAAATATAAGGTTATGCGATTTTTTAAAATAAGTATATAAGTATTAATTATCATTAATTAACCTTTTATTTTGATAATTCATATATGATTATATGAATTTACTATCTCATTATAAATCACTCCTCTAAAGTGATATATATGGATAAAGATTCATTTACTCCAAGAGGAAGTCTTGGTGTATTTACTTCATTGAATAACTTTTTATAGACCTTGGATTTCATTAATTTACTATTGAATTATAAATTTTCACTACATAGATCAAGTGTATAAAATTTCAATATATATATATAGAGAGGAGATGTGATACATTCTTTAAATTATAATACTCTATGTTAATCTTTGATGTGAAAAATACTTACACATTAATAGGCTTTAAATAAAGAGCGGAGCCAGAAATAATAAATTAGTTCAGAATATGAAATATAATTATTTCTTATTCAATTAGTATCTAATATATAAAAATATATCCTTTCCAATTTAAAAGCGTCTTCAATGAAACTTTCTACATCATAAAAAAGAGAAAATTCATTGTCATACGTCGCCGCACTAACGACAATGAATCGAAATAATTACAATGTTACGCATCAACATGGAATAATCTCCGAAGTGGAGGACATTTTTTCTCCAAATCCATCGTGGCCTGGTTTTCATCTCTGAATTGCATAATATTGGCATGTCATTGTCAGAAAATCTTCTTTCTTCAAATTTTGTTTTCTTAATAAGTGTTTTAAGCTTTTTTTTAACTTTATTTTCAAATAGAATAGTGATAGTGATACAGAAAAAGAAAATGGACCGTATTTGACCGAAGCACTAGGAAAAAAAGAAGAAAAAACTAGCTCATTGGTAGGAATCTTTCACTAGTTGTTGGTTCATTTCAACTTCCAAACTCACAACCTTATTATCTTCTCTAGCACTTAACCAGGCTAAGTACCATGTAGTAAGGAAGAAGGAGTTCCAATTCCAAGTGAAAAAAAGAGAACACAGAGCCAAAAGCAAATTATGGGGTTGGTAAAAACAGCTATTGAAGATGCAATCTTAACATCAATATGGGTTTTCTGTGCCTCAACACTGAGAATTCTCACTGCAAAAGTAGCTGTTTTCCTTGGCCTTCAACCTGTCTCCCTTTCAGGCCTATCCATGACAACCATCTTAGCCACCATCCTTGTCTTCACCATCACCATCATTGGAAGGGCCTTAGGTGGTGCAAGCTTCAACCTTTCAACCATTGTCTCCTTCTGTAGGACTTAGGCCTGACTCATCACTTTTTTCCATGGCTGTTCGTTTCCCTACTCAGGTTGCATGTGCTGCTATTGGTGCCATGGCCATCCTCCAAGTGATCCCAACACAGTACAAGCACACCATGAAGGGTCCTTATTTGAAGGTTGACTTGCACACAGGTGCTATGGTTGAGGGTGCGTTGACTTTTGCTCTTAACTTGGCTATCCTTTTTCTCATGCTAAAGGGTCCTAAGAACACTTTGCTGAAGGTGTATTTGATTGCTGTGGCAACTGTGAGTTTGGTTATTCTTGGTTCTGGGTATATAGGGCCTTCCATGAACCCTGCCAATGCATTTGGATAGGCCTATGTGAACAAGAAGCACAACACTTGGGAGCAGTTTTATGTTTATTGGCTATGTCCTTTCATAGGTGCAATCTTGGCTGGTTGGATCTACCGGTTTCTATTTGTAAGGTATCAGAACCAAGGATGAAGTGCAAAGAAAGCTAGAGAGCAAAGAGAATAATCAGAAAGTTTAATATGTGTGTATTGTATTGAATGAATCCTGAGTATACATTGTTCAGCTATTTATATACATGAGCTTAGAGTGAGATGACTCTATTAACAACTAACTAATTCTCTTTCAAAAGCTGACAAGGATAACTAACTCTCAACTGATCTAGTCTACCTTACAAACCCCCTCAAAGTCAAGGCTTGAGCATCTTCAAGCTTGAGTTTGGACCTAAATTGAGTGAACAATGAGGATGAAACCAACTTGGTCAAAATATCAGCCACTTATGCTGAAGCAGGGATGTGACTAACCTTGACTCTTCCTTTGGCAATGTGGTCTCAAACAAAATGAAGATCCAGTTCAAAGTGCTTGGACTTTGAATGCAAGACTGGATTAGCAAGGAGAACTCGCAGGTTATCATACAACAGAGGGATTGCAGTTCATGGCTATTATATCTCAGCCATGAGATTTCTGATCAGAAGACATCAGCAACTGAGAGCAGCAAGGCTCCTATATTCAGCTTCATGCTCGAATCTAGACACTGCATGTTGCTTCTTAGAAGACCACAAGATCAGATTAGGACCCATGTACACACAATAGCCACTTGTAGATTTTCTGTCATCAAGATCACTCCCCCAATCACTATCACAATAACCAGTGATATGAAGAGTATTTGACCTGAATATGCAAACCAAACTGAGGTCCCATTCAAATATCTAAGGATTCTCTTGATTGCATTCCAATGAGAGTCCAAAGGGTTTTGCATGAACTGGCAAACTCAATTCCAGAGTATGAGAGTTAAGGTCGTGTGACAGTTAGATCCTGTAGGCTCCCAACAACAGACCTATATAAACTTGGGTCGTGAAGGGTGCTCCATCAGTGGCAGTAAGCTTGGCTAAGGAAGGCAAGGGAGTGGGAGGGCTTGCGCCTTGTATACCGGCTTGTGGGCGGATCTTGGATGTATTTGGACTAAGACAGCAAAAGGCCTCCTGCAACAATGTGTTTCACCTCTATTCCTAGGAAGTAGTGGAGGGTGCCCATATCTTTTAAAGTAAAAGAGTTGTTAAGACATGAATGAACTAGAAATGTAGTTCAGAACAACTATTAGTGATGATTATATCATCAACATATATAAGAATATAAGTTGTGATGGAAGGTGTGAGTCTTGTAAAGAGAGACACATCAGATTGAGTAGGCTTGAAGCCAAACTTCACCAAAGCACCAGTTAGTTTCTAATACCAAACTCTTGGAGCTTGTTTTAAGCCATAGAGTGCTTTAGTAAGCTTGCACACTAAACTACCATCACCTGCTTGATAGCCTTGGGGTTGCTTCATGTAAACATCTTCTTCAAGTTCACCATTTAAAAAGGCATTATTGACATCCAACTGCCTTATGGACTAGCCTTGGAGACGGCCAAGACAAAATTAACCTTATAGAGGTAGGTTTCATCACTGGACTAAAGGTTTCTGTAAAATCAAACCCTGGCCTTTGGTTAAAGCCTTGAACTACCAATCGGGCTTTGTATTTCTGGATAGAGCCATCAGGGTTGAATTTCACCCTGAAGACCTATTTGCTGCTAATTGTAGTCCTTCCTGTAGGTAATGGTACTAGCTCCCAAGTATTGTTCCTTATAAGTGCACTATATTCATCATCCATTGCCTGTTTCCAAGTGTGGAATTTGGAGGGCTTGCTTGGCAGAAGTTGGTTCTAACTTTGCATGGAATACTTTTCGTTTAAAGACTCTCCTTGGCCCTGGTGTGCATAACATGTGTGTTTGTTGCATCTGGAATAATGCCTATAATGGCAGGAGTATGGACTACAAAATCTGAACTCGTTGTAGTGGGAGAAGAAGCTGAGGCCACTGGTTGTGGTATATGGGCACGAGTTTCAGAAGTAGAAGCAATATGAGTTACTATTTAGATGTAGAACTAGATTCAACTACAGGGTTGTGTATGCTGGTGTTAGGATGGGACTGAGCAAGTTGTTGAAAGGAAGGTTGCAAGTGGAAGTAAGGGCATGACAGGGTGTTGTGCTAGGAGAAGCTTGAGGCTGAGATTGAGGTTGAAAGAAAGGTGAATTCAGCTCCTTAAAAGGAAAAATAGACTCATAAAAAACAACATGTTTACTAATGATGATTTTGCCTGAGGGGTGAGACACAAATAGCCCTTATGTTTGGTGGCATAACCAAGAAAAACACTTGAACTGACCTGAACTCAAGTTTGTGAGCATTGTATGGTCTAGTGTGGGGGAAACACAAACAACCAAAAACTTTGAAGGAGTGATATAGTGGAAATTTGTGGAACAGTTTTTTCTATTGGGGATGAGAATTGTAATAAGGGTGTGGGTAGACAATTGATGAGGCACAGCGTCAAGAAGGCTTCCCCCTAGTACTTTAGTGGCATAGAAGCTAATGCTAGCAAAGTAAGTCCCATCTCCACTACATGTTTGTGCTTTCTCTCGGCCACACCATTCTGTTGGTGGGTGTGAGGACAAGCAAATCTGTGGATGATGACTTGTTCCTGCAATGACTTAGACAAACTAACATATTCAAGAGCATTGTCACTTTGAAATGTTTTAACTTCAGTTCCAAGTTGCAATTTAGACCTATGTTGGAAATGAGTAAAAGCTGATTTGAGTTGTGATCTAGCTTGCACAAGGTAAATCCAAGTATATCTAGAGTATGCATCAATAAAGTGTATGTAATATCTGGCAACATTTATTGAAGGTGGGCAAGACCCTAAATATCAGAGCATACAAGTTCTAAAGGTGCTATATATACTAAAGTAGAGGTTGAAAATGGTAAGTTGTGGGATTTGCCAATGCAGGAGGCAGTACATGAAGTATTTCTGCATTAAATGGAATTTTACAAGACCTAAGAACTCTAGCTACAATGTTAGAGGCAGGATGTCCAAGTGGAATGCTACAAACAGAAGTGATAGTTATTAGCAATAGAAACAAAAGCATGAGGAGATGAGAGAGGAACGGATCTGAAATTTAGTTTAAAATGAGGAAATCTGTAAAGACCATTCTTAACCATGCCTTGAAGAAGAATCTTCTTTGAATCCTGACATTTAACATTGCAAGTATCAAGATGGAATTCAAAGAAGCATTTGTTATCTCTTGTAAATTTAGATACACTTAGCAAATTCTTAGTTATACTTGGAACGGCAATGCATTATTCAAGCGAAAGTTATGAGCACTCAAAGCGAGAATTAAATAAAGAGTTTCCAACATGTTGAATGTGCAAACCTGAACCATTCCCTATGACAACTTGATCAACTCCTTAGTAATGTGATCTTTCCATGAGATTTGCTGAATCCGGTGTCATGTGATGTGTGGCACCCGAATCGGGGTACCAATTGTCATCATGAATAGTTGAAGGTGTAGCAATCACATTACTCATTACAAGATTAGCTCTAGGTCTTGAATCAGCTGAACCATAGCTTGAATCATAACGATACCAGGTAAGAGCTGTGTGACCAAGTTTTCCACACACTTAGCATGAAGGATGCGAGGAAGATCTTCCACTACGGCCAAAACGCCCTCCTCTTCAACCTGAAGTGGCTTGATCTACCGTTATTCCTGAGAGGGAGGCTGTGACTCATTCTGAGGTTGAGGGCGATATCGAGCTTGTGCAACATTGGCTTGAACAAAGGTTGAATTTCTCTTGAACCTTTTGAAGATCTCCTCTTGAGCCATGAGCAAAGCTTCTAGCGCACCAACTGCAATTGGTTAAGGTCTGGAAATCATTGTAGTGATGAAGGCACTATATTCCTCTGTGAGGCCATTTAGTATAGCTTCGACATGATCTGAGTCTTTGTACTCCACTCCAACGAAATTAGTGCATCAATCGTGCTTTTGATTTCAAGAAGATAATCGTTCACTAAACCTGTTTTCTTGATGTTTCCTAACTTGTTCTTCAGTTGCATTACTTTTGCTTTGATCTGCGATGCGAAATAGGTCTCCAATCTGGACTAGATCTAATGTGAGAACACGCATCCAACCATTCTTGTGGTGAATGCTTTGGTCATTGACGCGAGCAAACACGACTTGATCAACGTATCTTGTCGTTTCCACCTGATATTTGGGATTCACAATCCCTGCTACACGATCTGCATCTAATGCATCCAATGGAATTGCTCTTCCATTGACATGATCAAGCAAACCATGTCCTTTAATCATAGCTTCCACTTGTTCCTTCCATGGGAGAAAGTTTTCATCCTCCAATTTCATCACACGGACTTGAAAAGGTTTGCATGAGCACAGCATTTTGTGAAGAATCTGGTGTCGCCATTGATGAAGTTCGAAGCTCTAATACCATGTAAGGTATTAGAACCAAGGATGAAGTGCAAAGAAAGCTAGAGAGCAAAGAGAAGAATCAGAAAGTTTAATATGTGTGTATTGTATTGAATGAATGAGTATACATTGTTCAGCTATTTATATACATGAGCTTAGAGTGAGATGACTCCATTAACAACTAACTAATTCTGTTTCAAGCTGGCAAGGATAACTAACTCTCAACTGATCTAGTCTACCTTACACTATTTATCAAGCCGGACAAGCAGAAGAAAGCTTGAGAGGCCTCAATTTGGTTAAGCTTTTGCATGTTCATTAATGTTAGAAGTTGTCTTTCCTTAATTATTCTACTTATTTCTTTTGCACCCCTTTTTAACCTGCAAGAGGTAATGGTGAATGAAATTGTTTAATTTAATGTCTATGTGATTTCCATTGGAGTGGAGGTATCCCTTTAGAGGAGGTAAACAATTGAGATGTACTATTCTATCTGCTCAAAGGAATTGATTATCTGCTATTCTGGAAGAGGTTCCATGTATTGTAGGGCAATTTCGGTATTGACTAATTGAAAGCAAATCTTCTTTGAAATGTGTTAATGGTAAGGTTGTAGTCAATAAGAATGATAAAGTGTGATTAGAATAGTTATTATGTTATACCGAATCAGTATAGCTATCATTTTTCCCACACAGCCACCAAATTTCATAATCAGTGGCAACATCAAGTACTAGATTCTTTCTTATTTCCTTGTTGGTTGTCTCAATGTACTCAATAGAAAGTTTCTCAGAGTTTTAAGGGTATCAGAAATTTTTATAGTATAGAATGAGCAATCGCAACTTAATAGATAACATCACTAAAATAAACTATGTATGTGATATTGTTCTACTCAAGGAAGAGACTGTAATGCATTTGAAAAAGAGAAGAGGCGGTTATGAATAAGTTCGTGCATGATAACACAATTAGAACCGGGTTTGAAACTTTAGAGATTCCGTTTGAGTCCATAACATATGGTTTAAGAAGTTGCAAACAACTACCAATTATGGATAGTTTATGAAGGTCTAGGATCAAACTGCAGAGCTTCTGCTGCATATTTTTGCAACTTTAACTGTTTTATAATGATCTGAAGTTCTTGAATAGGGCAGCTTCATTTTAATTACATTGCTAGGTCCAAAATAAATTATTGTTGGGAGATTGAATTGTCAAGTTTTGGGTGATGTCTTGAGAAGAAAATGAAAATACTAATATCCTTTTCCTTCTGTTGTGTGCGTGAGAGATAAGGAAAAACCAATAAGACATTGGATGAGATAAAGTTAAAAAACAAATGAAAGAAGAAAAATTCATGTTTGAAGTGAGCAAGTCAGAAATGAGAAAAAACATGACTCATAATTTTATTGTTACTCAAGAAAATTCGAAGTTCGCAATCTCTCACAATACCTTAATAATCTCTCATATTACAAGCACATAAACATTTATTACCTGCTGCTGCAAAGAGCAACAAGGTGGTAAAACTCATGAGTACTAGTACAGCGGTGGAGTACAAAAAAGAGACATAATGCTAGGATCATGTTTACGCAAATGATTAATAACAGTGTCAATTTTGAAGTTGAGAAGGGGAACTCTCTTAAGCAGCAGTACAAGAACACAGGACCTCACTGAAGCACATCTGTAGGAAGCAGCAACAAGTCCATTGTTGGTTTGAGATCCTTGTCCCGTACAAGAGGGTCTGTTTGGTTGGTTATGACCATCATCATTGATGAGCTTTAATAAAAGCCATCAATGACATGCATGTGTGTTGTCATTGTAACACACAGTGGCTGCACCACATCATATCCGGGAGATGACATTGTTGTACATGAGGAACATCCCAAATTCTTGGAGGCCATCTCCTTGTTTTTATCAACTGTGGCATTCCCTGCCATGAACCCAATATTCATCACCTTTGGAGCTTGTTTAGCATAAGATACTGCAACAGCCTGCCCATAGAGCACAAAGCAAAACAAATTAAGTTAGGTTGTGCACAAAAGATGAATAAGCAGGAAACTAAAAGCTCATAAAATCTACTTGGCGCACATCAACTAGTTAATTACTCCTTTCGTTTTATAATAAAAGTCATTTTAATTTGACTTTCTATGTACATTTTTAAATCAATATATCTGTATTCAGATATTTTAATTTATGAATGTATTAAAAAAAGTCAAATTAAAACAACATTTATTATGAAAAGCAACACCAAGAAGCATTTGATCAGCAAATTAAAGATACTCTACAATATTCAAGTTTAGAGAAATTAAGCACTGATAGATAATTGTATTGAACGCAGCTTCATATTCATGATCATGAGCAAAAGGTATCATCACTAGTGTCTTAGCACATCCTTTGTGAGTGCCAGGCTCCTTATTACTGTGTCTGTCCTTGAATTTGGGCCCAAAGCCCACCATGGTGGCATTTCCTAATGAGTACATTTTCAACTCACTGCAGACACCCAGACGTGCATTCCATAGTCTAAATTATTCAGAACCGGTATCAGCGCTGGTTTCCTCAAATTAATTATTTTCTCAAGCACTAATAACGTTATCCCAACGTAGTAACATTTTTCTGCTTAATTTAAAAAGCAAACATCCCTTCTCAACACGTGGTTAAAAATATTCCATTAAGCACACCTAGAGTAGAGGTTAAGTTATATATATAATGCCAGCAATCGGATGTCACGTGTCACAGTCGATTAGGCCACTTGCATAAGAAATTCATAAGTTCAAGGCTAACATATTTTACAGCCGGCATCAAGTGACTGGAGAAGTTTGTGGTTTTCGAATTTACAATAATATTATTTTAATATCTGCTTTGGGTGTTTTATCTAGACATATATTTTATTATTATTGGATGAGATTATGATCTACACTCATTTCCATATATCCATCTCATCTAATGGTAATAAAGTGAATATCTGGATGAGCACCTAAAAGTGCGTTGAAATTCATTATTGATAGTGATTTGGTGAAATTGAGGGTTTCTTCTTCTATACTATATCTATATTTTAATTTCCTGTATTCGATTAGATACATGTTCTGCCCAATTTCATTAGCTAATCTTATGATAATTAATCGGTCCTTAAGACCTCAAAGTTCAAACGCGAAAACAACATTAGTCAGCGACATGTCCGTACACAAAATCTAAAACCCACCAATAGCATATGCATCGTTAAGATATGTGTTTGGATTTTGATAGATCTACAAATTAAATACCACTCGAGTTGTGAGAATATCTCTAGGCTTATGTGCTGCTTTATTTCATTATTATTAGTTCCATAACATAGATTTTCAAGTAACTTCGCCAAAAAACAACAAATAGCTAGATCAATGAAATTCAAAAGAGAGCCACCCGGTGCATTATTTGAAAAGACAAAAACAAAATGAAAGACTTAGAATTAGAAATGATAGGTCCAAACTGTCCAAGGAGATGAAGAAAGAGAAAAGAGCTTCCTAGAAGTCCCTTTAAATTAATATTAATCCAATCATATTGTTAGGATTTCGCATATGAAGAATATCCATAGAATCATACAGAAAAAGAAGCATACAAAAGTACCTGAAAGCAAAAACAACCAATAGGTTCTCTCGTGTTTTGTGATGGCTTGTGATCAAAATCTTAGAGGGAGATAATACTATATGAGCACTGCAAAAAGCAGGTAATATCGCCCTCAAGGATGGTAGTTCTCGGTGGTGTGGGACACTGATTGATACAATGGCACGCGAGAATCTATCAAACAAGCTGTGCAAAATAGGATCAATCAATCTAAAGACCTCTTTATCAAAAGAGAGTTCCAATGAGCAAAATCTAAAACACACCCATCAATACCAACAAATAAAAGTGTGTAAATTTGGATTTCTATAGCTTCAAATGAGTAGTGATGGAAAGATCTAAGTCGTTATTCTCTTCCCTGAGCTATGTTATGGAAAGCATAAAAACATACTCAAAAATAATATATTTGAGTTCCAGTCCAAAACATAACAAACCATGCTTTATAAGATAGATATATAGAACAAGGGAAGAAAAGTTCATTTAATTATATAAGCTTAAAGATGAAGCACATAAATTCTAGAAAATTGAATAATAAGAGAGAAGCTAGCATACCAATATTGAATATAATTCACAGAATGAAGATGAAGTGGGTGAAGGAACAGGAGCTGCAGACAAAGGCCACAACGGCAAAGTTCATGAGTTCATAAACAAAGGGGTTGGCACTTGTGCCTCCCTTGTAAAAGAGAAAGCATATAGGGTTAAATAATCATATGGTCGGAAAATATGAAAAAGAAATAAAAAAGAAAAAAAAAGGTAGGAAAAAGTTGTCACGTTCATTGAACCTGGACACAGCATATATAGTACGAAAAGAGCATTATGGTTCAAGGAGGAGGAGCTGTAAAAGTTTTGTATATGCACACAGCATCTGTCTAACGTTTTCAGGAAAAGAACAAAACCAAAAAGTATGGAGCATCGCCATCATTAAACGATCCATCTATGGTAATGTTTCCCTTAGCATGTGTAAAAGAACACTATAAATAATGGTGATGTATTTATATTGTCAATATCTCATTTCAAAGGCCACACCTCTCTTTAATTTGATTGCTATTATTATTATTATAATTTGAAGTCTTCTGTTTGTTTTTTTATTGGGTGATCCTAGTAGTTCAAGACTTCAAGTAATAAATTATGTAATTTTAATTTGGGGTCTCAATAGAGATGAAAGAATATTTATGAATATACCCCAACACAATGTCAGAATATTTCACGGGTGAAAAGTTAGTTGTATATAAACAACTCTACCAAAACATAATAATCTTACTTGTTAGTAAAATAAATCTTTTAATTTTAATTTCTTATCCAATACGTTTAGAACACTTGTTAAAAAAAACAAAAACCAATTTATTTTATACATTAACCGTATGGGCTTATTCTGTTCAAGGTCCGCCATACATGTCTTTCAAGTATAATTTTATTATCCTGAAGACTGAAGTGTCTTCGACATCGCATGAAGTCATTTTCAACATTTTCTGTGATGCAAACAGGATGTTGCATATCGATAATGCATCTAGACATATGTATCAAGCACATTCATGATTTTATTTCTCTTATACAAAGTGTATCAGATGTTGCAGTTTTGTTCACAAAGCCCATTATATTTAAAAGTTTTACATTATCAATGCATATAAATAAAATTCTTATTTAATAAGTTAACAATCATATTTATGATGTATGAGTTTATTAAATAGTATGATAAATAATACATGTTAAATACAAGTGTAGAACTTTTTAAAATTAACAAATCATCAAAATTAAAAGATATGTATTCTCGTAATTTCAGGGGCCAATGGTCATAAACCATGCATTTGTGATCGGGTGGTGGTTTATACAATTCCACGAAAGCTAACAAAATTAAAATACTCAAGCAGATACATAAATAACATAATGCAGGGCAGCTCTGATGAACGGGGACTGATTTGTGTCCAAGATACATTTAGTTAGACTCAAATGAAGTAAAGCCACTGCAAGAGCCAGCCAGCCATGCTTGAAATTCAAGTTAGGCTTAAAAGCTAGATTTGACAATAAGGTCAACACCAGCCCTACTTTGAGCTTTGGAATCTTCAAAGTGAAATAATTGCTTTCTTTAAAAGTTGTTAGAATTGATTTTTTTTTTCATGTTAAGTTTTCGCACAGTCTTGTTATATGTTATCTTTTATTATTAATTCAAAATGGGAAATGAATATAAGACATGTAACATTAAAAATTAATGGTTAAAGATCGCATGTAAGAGGATCATATAAAAATGTAATATGAGATGATTGATTTCCAATATAAGTTAGTTAATTCATAAGTAAGTTATTTCATTTACAATATTATTCACTTCTGCACGAAAAAGACATCGAAATGCAAGTAACCATTTGATTTATTTAATGCAGGCAGGCAAATTTCAAATCCAATGTACAGCAAACCTTAGTTTTGACCCTGAGTTCAACTCCAAATTAACCCTATGTTTCGACTCCTTCAAATGTAAGAATTGGCTTTATTTATGAACCAACTTTTGTATAAAACTTGTTCGAAATGGTATTAATTAGTTTAAGAGTTTAATTCATTTGTAAATTAGTATTTCATTTGTAATACTTCATAATTATGAATTATTCAACCTTGAACAAGAAAAGATATCTAATTGCCTAAAGTCAAAAAATATGTACCTCACGGTGAAGGATTCGTTGAGGGCCCAACATTTGTCCGCCTGTTTATTATCATTAGGTACACTATTAATTGTTCAGTTTCAGCAAAAAAAATTATTTAACAAGCTTTTTTAATGCAATATAGCATCTTTTAGTTTACAAATCTACCCCTTATAATCATCAACTATTTCCTCCCCTCCTCTTTCTATTTCTCTGTGCCCACCATCCTAGGGTCGCTCAGCCTTGGCGCCTCTCCTTCTACGGCGGCCACCACAACAACAACCGCAAGGACCCAGCTAGAGGAAAATGTTCCAAGTTTAGGCGCAATAGATCACTCTCTTGTTTCTATAATTGGCATATTCCCATAAAAAAAAAAAAAAAAAAAACCTTTTCACAACATTCGTCACATTCGCTTAGCATTCTGTTTTTGTTTAATGGGATGGTTGGTGAAAGATGGATGTGTTTACGAATTTATGAATGAGTCTGTAGCAAAAGGGAAATAAGATAGAAGATGTTTGCGTAGTGATGGATGCAAGAAGATGAAAGGTTAAAATGAAAATTGAAAAATCAAATGAGGTCAATTTGATCATTTTGCATTAATTTTTAGAAGGACTAACGTTGGTCCATAAGTATTGGGCACCAACAAATCCTCCACCATAACTCACTATCTTAGCAAGTTAGCATAGCTAATTGTAACAAGCTTTGTGTTCACTATTCGAACTAGATTTTTTTCAACCGAGCGAGTATCCATCAGCCACAGCAGATTCCATTTCAATTGTGCCAAATAAAAAATATATTTAATTCCTTGATGCCAGATTTTGTTGGATTAAAAAAGTGACATGATGCCAGAAGGAGAACAAGGTTGAACTTTTTTAAATTTTTTAAGGGAAAATGTTTGCAGTATGACAATGTGGGAGGGTCTCAAAAGAATCCATTCAATTCTGCAATGAGGACGTGTCACGAATTTAATATTTTATTCATTCGGAGCAAAAATGACAATTACCATTTTGTACTTTCTGTTTTAGGCCATAATCTCTGTTTCATCTTTTTCAAAATTCGAAACAAGAACAGTTTCAATACATGAACAGAATATAACAAGAATCAAGACAAACAAGACAGAAGATGCGAACCAACCATGATCATCGATCATAACGGGTGGCGTCTTCACTGGTGGCATGTTCTTTTTCTTGTTTCTTTTATCAGGTTTGACATGTAATAGAATGAAAGCTACTTACTTAGCTAATGCCTTTCAGAATAAGAATAATTTCAATATACATGTAACAGAATATAACAAGAGCTAGCACACAGCAACATGGTCGGTCGAAGATAAAATAAGAATCAAGGCAAGGCATGAGATGCGAACCAAACATGTTCTTATTGATTATGGTGAATTCACTGTGAAAGAATGCATTAGCAGATTCTTTTTATAGGTCTTATGACTTCTGTTGGGTTTGATATGATATGTTGTAATAGAACTAAAGCTATGTACATGGCTAAAACCTTATACATTAAACTTCCTGTGCTTCCCTCATTAGATGGTTTAGCCGGCAATGTTTAAGGTCAGGATCAACTATTGTTATTGTACATTCTGACCATCTGATAGCTCCTTTTTTCACTTGGACTTGAAGTTAGCTCCAAATGCTCTTAGAAGATCAAGGCTTGAATATGATGATATTCATTGAAAATTCACCAACAAACACAGGTAGCTATAACTTATATGGTTGCATCCATGGGATAGCACCCCAGCACCCGAAGAAATGTGGCAAATTCCTGTAGGGACATGTAATGATTAGGTACTCTTGACAAGAAAGTTATATATGGTTTTGACTTTTGTTATATGGTAAGTTACATGTATCATAGATTAAACAGTACTGAAGAGAGGAAAAATGTTGAGATAAACAGTAATTGGGCCCCTAAGGCCTAATAGATATTAAAGCACTACTGGACACGCGTGCTTTTGGAACTCTTGAAGACCCCCCCGTCATGGGCAGATTCAAAACAAAAGTCAATGGCCATTATGCTCAAAATTAAAGGGCCAGCACAAGCCCAACAAAAATGTTTTTCAGGTGAAGCAGAAGGACCTAATTGAGCTGTGATAATATTTCTAAGCATCCAAATCAAAGCTTTAAGCTCAACAGAGAAAACCGACATCCGATTATAAGCACAGCACAAGTCCTAAATGATGCTTTCCTTGATATCAATTGTTGGCATTCCTTTTTATTGTGTGTATTAGCATGCTAGGATCTAAAGATATGGGAGGAGTAGGATACTCTAGAAAGCTTGCCAGTCACAAAAGAAGGAGTCCAGAAAAAGAGAGAGAAGAATCTTACTTTAGAAGATTTAACATTAGAACAAGATTATCCATAGTATTTTTTGGCGCTCTTTTGGAAGGAAAAATTTAATCAGAGACAAAAGCAAAAAGAAGAATTAAAATAAATAATTTAAATCATAGAATAAGATGTCAAAGAACAAACCTGCAGATGTCCTAAAGCAGTTTGTGCTCGGGGCTCAGTCATAGATGCCTCAAAATCAATGTAGAAAAGGTAATCAAAATACCTAAATAAACAAGCACCATATGTTATTTCAATGTTTGCATCAACATATGAAAAAGAACATTTTTCAGAAATCTGTGAGTGAGTTTAGCCTTGCATAGAAAGTGAGGGCAAAAGGTAATAGCACCCCCAGAAAAAGAAACAACGTAGGTTAATAATGCTTAACACCGCAGCAATCCAAGACAAACTAGCCTGAACCAGACAATGAACATGCAGAAATATGATGTGGAAGATATGGCCGGTTGCGGTGCTCCAATACGCAACGGAAAAACCATAACTTACTTGGCACTCCCAGTGTTGGAGTCATCAACAACTCTTAATGGCCTATTTCTTTGTGGGCGACTTTCAATCTGATTTCATAATACACATAGTCAATCTTTAAGTAATTATCATGGATTGAGCTAGACTAACAGAAAGAAAGCTTCTTCCCGTGTACCTTGGTTAAATTTATGTCCCTTAATGCAAACACTGCCAATGCCTTAAACAGTACCCCAGGACCTTCGTCCAGCGTAAACACAATGCTTGTCTGAAGATAATGAATGATGATTGATTCCAGAGAATCTTGTAGCATGATTAGCATACTATTGCCAAAGGTCAAGAGTTTACCTTGAAGGGCTTATTAGCTTTTGGAATTATTGGATCCCTTGCAAGTACTAGATAACGACTGATGATTTCACAATCATCCTGTATAAGACATTGAAAGTTTGAAACCAACACATGAGCATTCCTTATATAAAATAATCAGAGGCATAATATTTGGCCATTATTCGAGCACTCAATGTGTATCAAGAAATGGCAAGAACATGTCTAATACATTACTTTTTATGCACATCACAAAGATACTTTTTATGTACTGACTAATTACCATCTGTTGGACCTTGCTGTCATTGGAAGGAATAACATACAGCAAAGGCATTGTAGTTCCATCAGACACAACAAATCCAGCAGCATTAATTCAAACCGGTTTCAGAAATTTTCAACTATAAAGGAGTCATATGCCACAAGATTATATTGATGCCACTTACAGTGAAAATTTGTTTTAAGCGTGTAAAGAGTATATTTGTAGGTACAATGGATTATATACTTTTAAGTGCTCCCAAAATAAGAAAAATATCTTCCACTGTACCATTAAATGTAAACCACTTAGCCTATATGGGTCATCACAGTGTACCACTTTAACTACATTGTTGATGGTATAGCTGAGATGGTACGCATTCTATGATACAAAACGAGATTTTTCTTGCCATCAGAGCATTTACGAATGTCTCATGCTTTCTATAACTTATAGAAAGCATGCTTTCTTGCCCTTACTAAAAAGATCACCACTACTTTATAACTGACAGCGAGTATTAGTGCAATTTACCAAAGCTAAAATTTTAAATTGCAGATCTCTGATACCACTGCCTTGTATAATTGTCATATTAGTATCAAGAACTAGTATAACATACACACGCTAACCTCTCTAATGCATACTTAACAACAATCAAATGATGGTAATGGTAAACAAGTAAATGGAAAATCTCTTGCAAATGAAGATGATTGGTAAGGGGTTTTTACTTGGATTCTTTCTGCAAGTACATTAAGCCCATAGATTGCTGCAGCTCGAATGCTTGCAACGGCACCAGCATCATATAGACCATTTGAAGCAACACACTAGTGTAATGTGTGTATTAAGAAAAAGAAGAAAACAAAATTATTTCTCCAAATATATGTTAGAACCACTCAAAAGTCACATATGATATACAAATGGATTACCAGAGCAGCACCAGCTGTATCATCAACATTTTCTCTGGCAACACCTAGTTTAGTAAGGAAATTATCACTCAATTCAAGTGCCTGCAAGTGTCAATGACAATAAGTGTAAATAAGTAGGTATCAATGACACCGAATGCTTGCATTGGCACCACCTAAACTAGGCTAAGAATCTCTTTCTTTCTTACATTGCATGGGATTAGATGCAATTACAATACGTTTCCTATAAAGGAATAGCAATTCTACACTACCAATTCCTGACCTGGGAATGACTTAGAACACGTTTTAGGTACTCTAGTCTGACACCAGGCAGAGCTAGAAGGGAGAGATTAGTGGCCAACTGCACCTCAGCAACAATGTGAAGCCTATGGCGAAGAAGTAAATCATAGTTCCGATGGATACTTCCCGGATGTATTTTCTATTGGAACAATTACTTTGTCAGCAAGCCATAATTCAACAGCCTATCAGCATTAAAGTAAAAAATGGGCGGAGATAAAGGGTCAGTAAGACATTGAAGGCCATAAGTCTTGGAATTTGGATAACATAAAGTAAGTTGAATCAGAAAAAGAAAATCAACTTCAATAAAGCTTAAAAATATACAGAGTATTACAGTTTTATCTGAAATGTTGCATACAGAATAATACAGATTATGTCAAACCTTAAAAGCATCTTCAAAATCATTGCAAGAAACTGTTTCACAATTAGGGTAGGCTTTGAATGCAGCATCCTCGCTGTATGATCCAGGTATCCCCTAATTCAGTAATCCAAGCAAATAATAAACATGTGCATCGAATCACACAGTGGTAACCATCACATACATCATACCTTATATGATACTCGTACTTCGCACTATCATCAGAAGCAGCCACAATATCAGAAATGGACAATGGCTCTGAAATTAATAACACAATGTCTGAGATCTGAAAACACAACTCATAACAAAAGAGATAAGATGGCAATGCCTCCAGTGAAATGATAATGCAATAAGATGGCAAAGAAAACAGAACAGGGCCTATAACATTCTTAATGAATACAACTAGTCTGATCCTAACAGCACAGCTCTTTAAATGAGTTGATAAACTTTTTCCCAAGAAGCATATTACATTCTGAACAATGTTTCTCAGCATTGAAGAACATAAAAACAACAAGAAATATAAGGCTACTTGAATGAAAGACCAAAATGGAATCACCACAAGAACAGATGTGTCAAGAACTAATTTTATTTGGCAGATGTGATTCCTAGTCTATATTTGACAATATTATCAGCCTATCAACAAGTTCCTTATATATTAGTGAAACAGAAATTCCCTCATGATTTTCTCATTCTCTAAGGGAGAAAAGAGTATCCAAATTTATCATCTATAGTTCTACACTATACTGACTGACTAGTTAATTCCCTCCACCCTGCAGCCGCATCATTTTTCCTGCATTTCATCATCTTGCTTTGGCTTCAATAACAAACACTTAAAGCAACAGCAGGGGATTTTTTTTTAATCCACTCTTCGTCAAGGCAATGTTAACAGAGTTCCTGATGCCAAACCCTAAGTTGACTTTCATAAAAGGTGCAATGCTTCTATTTTCTCACCCAGGCCAAGCACAATCCTTGCCTGGACTGATAATAAAAAATAGCATAAGCCACAAACATATCAAGTTCAACTAGCATGTACTCGACCATGGTCTTGCAATCCCCAAAATAAAGTGTGCAAGTTCAATTAACAATTTGAAATCAACCCAAAAAAGGGTACACAAACAAGTTTTCATTCATTCAGCAATGTAGAGCAATCAAGCAACAATGGAATAAATAAATTCCAATCAAATTATATAATACTACATGCCGATAGTCATAAATAATTTAATAGGGTCCCTTAATTGATACTCCTACAAGGCTACAACCATCTTGAAAAAAGTGAAATTGCAACCCACTTGGAAGGGAGCCCAAATCCTTATGCAATCCCTGGGAGACAAGATCACCACCCATTTGATCATTATGAACCACATGCACCATTATCTTTGCTGGCTTCCATGGATTCTCATCCTCCACAAGCCTCATGGCTCTGCCAACACACAACCCAGAAATCCCACCAGGGAACACCCATTTGCTTCCTCTCTCGTGCTGATTTTCAAGGCTCGGTCCAAAAGCACTGTTTCTGGTTCTCAAATTGTGACAGCCAAGTTGGAAACTTGCAGGACCTGCTACAACAAGAGATGTCACTGCCATGGAGGTCAACGGTTCTGTGTCCCTGAAGGGCGCTCTCCAACACCCTCACAAAATGTGAAAGTACAACAACCAGAAAAAGGGTAACAAAATCTAGAGAGAAAACAAAAAGACAAGATTTTTGTACTAGGGGATGAAGCAAAGTACACAGCTTCGTTTAGCTTCAGTTAAGGGAGAGGATATTCTAAAGTTTTGATATGGATATGTTTCTTTTCATCCGGTGAATTGGACGATTTGCGGTTACTTCAAAAGAGGGAGTAATACTAAATTAAGGAATTTTTGTTTTTTCAATGAAGTTAGAGGATTTATGGAGCTCAGGAAGCTGTCATTTTAATTAATCAAATAAAAAAGATATATATTTTTATCCATTTAAATATAGATAATTTTAATTTTAGTATTTTTGAAAAAAATTGGCTTTTAGTCCCTTTTTCAATGTTATGTTTCTTGACCTTATACTCTATATTTAAGTTTCTAAAAGTAATTTAAAATATGTATTTAATCATTAAAAATATTAAAAAAATTTATCCTTATAAATACAGTAAAAATCTTCCTAGGATATTTATCAAATATTGCCACTCAACCGTGCTAACTAATAGTAGGGATAAAAAATATAGTATTAAAAAAATGAGGGACTAAAAATTAACAAAAAAATTTAACAAACTAAAATCAAAATAATCTATATTTATAGAAACCAAAAATATATTTAAGCTAAATAAAAATTAAAGCTATATATTGTCTATGTAATATATATATTATATCATATATTACTATATTAGCAAAAGAGTTTAAATTAATTACTCACTATTTTAAAAGATTTACCAATAAAAATATATGATAGAATGATGGTAATTAAAATTTTTTAACACTATCAATGCATCAAAATTAACCGCTAACTAAAAGTCATCACTATCTTTTTAAAATTATTTTAGGGTAGAGGGTAATTTTATGGTTTCATTTTATATGTATTAATAACTATTTTGATTTTTTCTCACTTATTTTTTTAATTGTGAGTTAAAAAAATATAAAAGTAGTTAGAGTTATTTGTTAATTAAAAAAGATAGAATTGAATAATTTTTTAGTTTTATTTTGTGTATTAATGATTATTTTAAATTTTTCTCTTGCTTATATATTTTATTTATTTATTAATAAAAAATAGGAAAATCTAAAATTATTTACAATTATATGTTACTTAAAATTGGATGAATTTTTTTGTCTGAGTTGAATAAAATATAAAACTCACTAATTTATAGTGCCATCCATGTTAAATAAATAGATGGGGACAAGTACTGGAATGGATGGGATTGATGAAGGAAAAAGAAAAGTTGGCTTCGACAAAGATAATAAATAAATAACTAAATTTTTTGTCAAACAATGCCTTGCTTCCTCCTTTGAAAGATTTCTTGCAAGTAAATGTCGATTCGATAATGATGTACACAGTTACACATTGGCTCGCCTCATTAATCACATATATAGGCTCTCTCTCTCTCTCTCTCTCTAGTAAATATTAAAGAAAGAAAGGTTTCTAAAATTGTTTAGCATTTTCATATTTTTTTTTATTTCTTCTATTTTCAATTTTTGTCTTCAATGTAACTTATGCCAAGCTGACCTTTTTTAATAAAAAAAAATCCTCATTAAATAGGAGAGTAAAAGTAGTATTTTATTGTTACTTATGTTCCCATTCAAATTTACGCCTAATATTAATAATCTGAGGAGAAATTAAATGACATTAATTAGTGTAAGAATAAAATTTGTATATTAATCATTTGTCATTAACTTTATTTTAATCTAATAGTTTAAAGAGTAATGTTATCCATCTAGAAAAATATATATAAAACCTTTAATTCAAAATTATGGTGATTATTGGATGAAACAAAATTACATTACCACTAATTAATCCTAAAGACTAATAATTATAATGTATAACTGTATATAAAATTTTAGCAAAGTTTTTTATTGTCTAGTATTCCCCTAGTTTAAAATGATACAATTAAATAGAGAAAGAAAAGAGGGGAATAAAATTTCAACAGAGAGAGAGAATAATTCACTTTAATAATTAATGAATAAATAAAATTTTTAAATGTGTATAATATAAATTATATTTTAAAATATACTTTTGTATGCATAAAATATCGATCTTATAAAACATAAAATTATATTTAACTGCAAAAACTATTTATACTGAAAAATTTAATTTTTATTTCATAAAATGTTCTGTTCTGTTATTTTTTATTTTCTATTTTTATCATTAATATAGAAAAATTTTATTTCCTCATTAATTTTTAGAAAAAATTATACTAATCTTCACTGAATTTCAATAAGATTATATGCGGTAATCCTCTAGTTATGCACTTGACAATAACCTCCCTTCTATCAAACAGAAGTTAACTCTATTAGTGGCAAAGATGTTTTGTCCAAAATACCCTCAAACTAAACACTCAATTCACCAATCATTTTCATTGTGTGGACGACTCTAATTTTAGAGGTGAAGAAAAACCCTAGCCCCAAATTGACCATAGCACCTGAGCTCCACCAACAGCTGCAACCACCTCCACCAGTAGCGGTGGCAGCAACACCTCAAACTAGTAGCAGCAGTGTGCAATCATCATATCATCGGCTGCTCAGCACCACCATAGCCTCCCTTCCAGTGGCAACCTACTAGACCCACCACCATTCTCGCTTTCTACTTGCTGCTCAACTGCCACAATCCCGCAAGCTCTGTGGGTTCGGCCACTTCGCGACCGTTACGCCTCCTCCGTGGTTGAAATCATTGCAAGCTAAGCCCTTCTTGCCGCTATCCAAGGCTTTGCTGTTCCACGTCCATCGCAACTCGACGCGAATAGCACCCCAACCATCTCCAGTCGTGGCCACCTAACCTACATCCATTTGTGGTTCACTCGTTTTAGTTCTAATTTAGTGTTTTTTTCTTCTCTTCTTCTTTTGCCTAATTAATATTAAATTGCTAGTAATGACTGAGTTGTTCTTGTTTTGATTATTGATGGTCATTCTCTGTTCTTTAATTAGTAGTGTTTCTGGTGTTTTGTTATTGTGTTCCTCTTGCATCTTCATTCAGCTGCATCTTCTTGTTCTATTGTGTTGAATGAGGTTGTGTAGGAAGTATTTTCCCAATGCTCTTTTGATATTTTGCTTAAAATATTGATTTGGATTCTTTAATGTTATGCCCTTGAGCTTTAATTTTGGTGATGGAGTTCATTTATCTCATTGTTCAAGGATGTGCTACTCATAATACTCTAGCTTTGTCAACATTATAGTACTCTTAAATTGAGATATTGACTTATTGTGTTGTTTGTAGCTATCATGTCAATTTATTGAATTGTTTTGGATTTGGGTTCTTAATTTTCGGTGACACTTATTCTGCTATGAATTGTTTGATCATAGTTGTTTCCATTTGGTTACAGTTTAACTAGTTTTTCATGTTTCATTCGCTCATATTTTAACTCATTCTTAAATAGGGGCATTTTAGTCAATTTTTATGTTGAAATATTTCAATTAATTATAACTCTGTCATTAAAAATTATGTGTCATGCAGCTGATTTGACTTCTTTTAACATTGCAAACAAATTGTAAACTATAGGGTGATTGTTGTAAAAGTTACTAACATTCAAGGAAGATCACCGTAAGTTTTGCAAACTAGGGAGGGGGTGTAATATCGTTAAAACTTGAGGAAGGTTATTGTAATTTTTTCTAATTTTTAAGCTTAACCATTTTTTATTCATTGAAACTCTTTCATCTTTTTATTAATTAAATTATATAATTTGAAATAGCTACATTAAACTAAGATATTTAATTGTTTTTGTTTTGAAGAGAATATTTAATTGTTTTATTTCACGAGTTTTATTTGATCTCTCCTCATATTAAATTTCAATATAATTATAAAGCAATATCATGATTCTAATAAAGCACTTTGAAACAACGTATTTATGTCGCATTATAATTGATACAATTAGTCTTGACTAACAAAACCTTATTATTTACAGTTCACTAAAAAGTTGTGATTAATACTTATAATAATTAATTTTACAACTAGAATGTTATTCTAAGAATAAGGCACGTAAATTTTAATTTAAGGACGGGTTTGGTTGGAAAGTGAGCACAGGAAAAAAGAATATAGATGAGCTCACACATAAAATTCATATACATGATTTTTTTTTCCTCCAATTTTTAAATCCCAATCAAATATACTATAAAGGTTTGTTTGACACACTTAACAAGATAAGGGTTTATAATATAAAACATAAAATGATAAAACTTGATAATATATGGCCTGATAAATTTTAAGTATTATATACAATGTTTGAAATAACTTGTATAAAATGTTATATTTGATATTCTATGATATTATCATTTATCTATAAATGATTCTAACATTATAAGTAAATATTAAAAAAATAAAATAAAAATAAATATTTATTAATTAAAATTTAATTTATACTCAATGTTATTATTTATTGCAATATTTTTTAGTTATTTATTATCTCAATAAAATATATAAGTATGAAATATACTCTTTTATATTTTTTCATATTTTATATTTTTAATCATAATTATTCAAATTTTAATTTAAAAATAACTATTAAATCAAAATATTTTTATTGTTAATCCTTGATTATTTATATATTACATATTATTTATATATTTTAATAGTTAATAATTTATAAATTTTCATATTATATATTGTTTTTATTTAAATAGTTTTTAATTATTATTATTTAGTTAAGAATTATTTTATTTTAATAAAATATTTAAAAATAAAAGTAATCTTATACATTAAAAGCTAATCTGACCTACCTATCTATCATCCTAATCCAAATTAAGTTATACAATATTTTAATACATAAAGGGAATATAATAGATAAATTTATAAAATACGTTATTTATACTAAATAATGAATAAGAATGCAACGTATAATATTAATTTATATTATTATACCTAATGCAGCATACTAAACACTTATAGTTAAAAATGAGATACAATTTTTTATAAATAAACTTTAATTAGAAAATTCCATATAAAACTTATCTATAAAATTCTTCATCTTATTTCTCCCCTCGCCAAAATAAATCGCTCCTCCCGTCCTCCCCTCCACTCCCCAAAATGTATAATCAAAGTTACTCTCTTTTGCGGTAATCTATTGTGGCACAATTACTAGAAGACCTCATCACCCGTTATAACTAAACAACGAAAATGAAACAATCTATTATTTTACTCATGATTTATTATTCAAGATTTTACGCCAAGAAGAGAAAAGGATTTGTTTAGAATTTGATAAGATATATAACTAATAATAGATACCCAATTTGAATAAAATATTATTTTAATAAATAAATCATGTTGTAAAATATAAAAAATACTAGCTGGAGATAAAAATAAAAAAAATTAGGTTGGTATAATGTATGTTACTCTCAATTTAATTATGCCATTACATTTTATAAGTTCATGCATACGCTAAATTTAAATTTTTATCTTTCTATTTCAACGAGGAACCTTATTTTTTCCAAATATACCTTATACTTTTAAAAAGTCAATTTTTCTTTTAATAATTGACATCTATATGATGGCTTCATTCTCTGAGTACTATCCCTTGTTCAACTTACAAGTAGTGATTTTTAGCCCAACTCTCGTCAAAAATACAAATAATAAAACTTAAGCCCACGAAAAGTTAAAAAAAAAACGAAAAAAAAGTCCATGATTTGTTGGGAAAAAAAGAGCTCATAATGAAAATCCAATAAAAAAAACTATTGGTATAAGAGGATCTCATAAGAATTCATGTTTGGTTAATTTAAGGTTTAATTAATCTACTAATCCTTATAGTTTCATCAAATTTTTAATTAGATTTTTATAGTTTAAAAATTTGTAATCAAGTCCTTATAGTGAATAAAAAAATTTAATTATGTCCTTGAACCTAACCACCATTATAAAAATATGAGATTAACTAGAATAATCATTGGTTTCATCTATTACCAACGCCATATGGGTTTGACTTGAACCTCTCAAAGACTAAAAACTAAATAATATTCTCAAACTATCTCCAAAATTCGACATGATAAACTTTTGTCCTTTTGTTATTGGATAATAAATAAGTTCAATTAAGCCTAAAAAAAATCAATATGAAACTATTAATTGTTTTTTTCATATATGTGCACTCACACACATCAGAAAAAATAAAGATATATATATATATATTTTGTTTAATTTGACTTTTTTTTTTTTGGTAATTAGGTTCTGCAAGGACTTAATTAAAAGTTTTTATTCACTATAAGGACCTGATAACAAATTTTTAAAGTATAGAAATTTAACTAAAATTTGATAAAATTATAGAGATCTGTATATTAATTAAACCTTAACTTAAATTATTCAACATTTGTTATTTTCAAGTAATGTCTTGAATTCAATTATGAATAAAAATATTAGAGTAAATTATACTAATCTCCCTTGAGTTTTGGTAAAATCTTACTAGGTTATATATAAAATTTGGTCAGAAGGATTCAGAGTTTGTTAAAGTGTTACGTCACCTTCCTTAAAGTTGTGAAATTGATATTATACAATCATCCCCCTTCTTATACATTACGAAGTGTTTTCAAAGGAGATCAATATAGAATAAATAGAGAAGAGTGTGACTAAATTTCACTAAATCTCAAAGAAAATCATCAGAATTTGTCCAAAAAATTAATATTGAGAGGTTTCACTTCATAGCAAATTGTCCCAATTTGAATTACATTAATTGGAGTTTGATACATTTTGAATATTGATAATACTATTCTAAATAGAATGTCACGACCCGTCTAAAACGTGATTGACACGTGAGGATTTAGATCCCTACAAAAGTCTTGATAAAGTGAAGCTAATATGCATAAATAAATCGAATATATTTAAAATATCTCAAGTTTAACTAAATTTCATAATTTTAAAAATGTTTTCAATCATAAATCCTGAACATAAAAGTGCATAAAATCCATAATCTGGTCGCCAAACATAATTAAATAAATAACTAAAATTCTAAAATCCTGAAAACAATATAATAGGGTCTGGATCTGCCTACACAATTATTGGAGTACTACTAACTGACATAACCAATAGTAAGCTCCACTCCAAAGCGAAGCTCACCAAAAAAGTTGTAATATTCCTGGGAGGATCCTATGAAGCAACTGAATTCGTAGTTGTATCTAAGGAGAGAAAGAGAGGGGTGAGTTAATCAAAACTCAATAAGTAAGCCTCCACTCACAATCCACATGGAACAACAAAAATACATAACATGTATATGCGACTAATGTAAAATATTTTTTATATAATTACCTATAATTGTCCTGAAAACAATAATTTAACTGAATCCATGGCAATAACTAGTAAAGAAACAAGAGATGTTCTGTACATAAATATCTAGCCGAATAGCTAAATCTAAGTCAATCACTAATCTAATGGGCACGTAAATAGATCTCACAAATGGACATCGCATTGGATTCCTTCCTGTGGATGAGTTACTCCTCTAGTGAACCACGTAGTACCAAGGTTAACAATCAATCCTAAGTTAACTCGATGATTTGTTTCTCACTGTTTATTAGTTAAAAACTAATAGTAACAAAATTCACTATTCTTACTATTCATACAAACTGAGATTTATAAAATTTTATAACTGATAAAATAAATCTAAATCATATATATAACGATTATAGTCCCATGAGTTTTCTAAAATAATAATTTCTCATAATAACTCTCAGGCAATAATTTTCTAAAATTTCTATAATCTATAAAAGTATATTTATTGGCATAGATCATTCTAGAATTTCATAAACAATTTATATGTTATGGAAAAAATAACAATAATGACTAAAAGCATAGTCATAAGCTTAAAATCACTCATTGTTGGTAGCCACAAGTGTGCTTCCACTAAAAACTTGACTCTGAGTTGAAATGACATGGTAACTGCAAATAATATAATAAAAACATAAACAATTTGACTTTATTACCAACCTGAGTTTGAGATGGTAAGGAGCAAGAATGTTGAGAGAAAATCATGCCTAACAATACCCAAACTCACATGTTATATAAAAAAAAAGAAATGAATGACTAAATTCCATGAAGATCACTTACCAAAAGAGATTGATCCAAGAAAAATTGAGAGAAACTACATTTTTCTCTTTAGGAAAATTCCTTCGGTGGCTTGGCTTTTTAGGAAAATATTTAGGAGTATTATAATGTTCCCAAAATATACTAGAAGTATAAAGAGAAACGAAACTCCAAAGAAAAGAAGAAACAAAAAATGAAACTCAGACTTCCTTTTCTCTTACTACTTATAGGTGTGTGTGTGTGTGTGTATACAAGTAATAATAATAATATAATACCAACATGCTACACGTTTTCTCTTATAATATTATTAGAGTATTCGTACATATATCTCGTATTATAATAAAATAATAATAAAATATCTACTAATTAATAATAATAGTAATAATAATTTAAATACTAATAGATTCAGGATATTAAGGTATTACAGAAAGATAAAAAAAAAAAAAACTCATGACAATATGACATAATCAACAAATTCTACTTTTGATTTTTTAATTTAGCGTGAACGAGACTCAAGCAAGACAATTTGAAAAAGTCATGTTATTTAATTTGTACTCATAATACATTAAATATCGTGACAACTCACATATCATCTATGATTAGGTAAGGTGTATATCTTATTCAATAATGAATGAACTGTAAGTCGACACGGTATTCTATGCATTATGGTGACAAATACTCCCTTCATTTCACACTAAGTATCAATTTTTTACTTTTTCATGTTTCAAAATATTAGACTATTTATAATATCTAGGTTGTATTAATTTTTTTCTTTCACTTATACCCTTACTATAAATATATTAGTTAAGTAATTAATTTATTTATAAAAATAATAATAATAAATATAAAATAATAATTTTATCAACTTATATAATTTTTTATATTTATCAAGATTTATTTTGTTTACTTTAATATGCATATTGTTTAATTTTTTACCATTATTATGAAACGGAAGACGAAAGGAGTAATATTTTTCTACAGAAAATGTTGCCTTGTAATACTAACCCAGGGTCATTTTTTTGGATATGATTTGCATTGGCAAAATTTACCATGAAATAAGTTTGTTTGGTGATTTATATGAATATGGTGTATGAAATCGTCGATGGCAGTTTTCACAAATTCTCGAAACCATCAATCATATTTAATAAAATATAATTTTTTTCAAATGAAATTCTACCAATAGCAAGATTTCATTAATAAAATATTATTTTTTTGAATAAAGCGGTTAAAATATTAATTTTTTAATTCAAATATCGCCAATGAAAATATTTCACAAATAAAATATTATTTTTTAAACGAAATCTTGCAGTGGCAATATTTCACACCACAATAACGTAATTTTTCCCTTAATGTAATATATGAAGCATTGTTTACTCCATACACCATAACAAAAATAATTAACCACTAACCTGCGGGCCGGATTTTAGTTTTCTCTCATCCCTTTCCCTCCCCAATTATTTGAAAAAAAAAAAAATCCTTAGTACTTAACTGAGTGCTCACGACAATTTGTTGCCTAAATTATCATCACCTACTTAAGTTAATTATGTCCCCTGTTGCTGCTGAAGAGTTTTGTTTCTTTCTTATTTATGGAGTAGATAAAAAAACAATGAGTTATATTGTATTATCTTCTGGCTCATAATATGCAGTTGACTTATAAATAGTTGGATGCACGATTTAACAGAACAACAATGTGACATTCAACTTAAGAAAATGAGCAAGCCCTTTGACTAATAATTCAAGGTTCAAGCAGGGTTTTAGAAGAATAGAGCTGAAATAGTAAAATTTATCGTTCTTTTAAGAAGTACACATGACTCGATAATCAGATTAATTAGCTTTAATTTTATTTAACCCACTATTGTAATCACCAGTCCAAAGGATGTAGATTGATAGCATATCTTATTTCAAGACTCAAATTGAAGGAATTGGAACCCTTAACTGGAAATTAAAGAAACCACTGAGGACCTGTTTATTTTACATTTTGTATAAATGAATAAAAGAAAGTTTTTTCTTTTAATAACATATATATATATATATATATTTTAACTTGCATTTCATATAAATACTTTTTCACCTCTCAAATTTTAAAGCAAATATTTAAGCACTCGGTCTATCTACAATAGAATCAATATCAATAATGAATAACATTACACAACCTCAAAAAAGAATAAACATTACACAACCACAAAACTTTGTCTAACATGAAAGAGATAGCTATTGACCTCACCAGAAGCTCACAAATCAAACAAGATTTCGTCATCAGAAAATTGAGGATAATTTCAAGGAGTTAGGTGGGTAGGTGCCACCCCAAATATTTGTGACTCAATTAAAAGAATTCTCAGGAAATTGCGGGTGTCCAAAGATTTGGCCGATCCATGACAATATATTCCAACTGCAAAATGAATTTAATGACTCTAAATGGGAACTATAATTTTAAAATTCCCAAAAAAATTGTTCACTTGATTATTTTTGTTTGGAGCATGATACACGTCCGAGCTCATTGGTTCCATGAATATATAGCTGTCCAACTATGATCTGTTAATTTTTATTTTGCTTTGTTTAAAATAAAAAATAACTTATTATTCAACTAACAAAAATTGGCCGGCTCTGTAATTCGGGATGACAAGCATCACTGGTTTTATTTCAATATTTCTTACTTTTTCAATCAATATATGATTGTTAATTTTCATTGTTTTTAAGCTTGTACTGCTTTAAGTGAAGGAAATCGTGTCCACAATTCTCGTGTAAAACTTCATTATAATATATATCATCATCGAATTACGTATCATCACATAATTAAAAAGTATAATTGTTACAAATAATACTTAAAAGATTTAAAATTATAATATATCATGAGTCAATATAACGAAAAATGTCCCCCAATTTAGAGTGGGAAACCGTATTGGATGATTTATCCTTTTCATTTTAAAGTTGAGGATGGCTAGTCCATTTTCAATAAGGCAAATTCTTCCGTATTCCGTGGACCAAATCATTTTTTATCTCGATAATATGATCTCTACCTTTGATTTATTTTTTCTCTCTTTTATTTTCTCTTTTTTTCACCATAAATTAATGGTTAACGTGTCGTGTGGAGCTCTGTGGAGGATACAAGAATGACTGAGTAAATAGTGACCCAATTTTGAGGCTTGGAAGAGTTCGGAGTGGGGCATCACCTCCGCCTAAAGCACAAAATTAATACGGGTCCAGAGAAGGATTATACTTGAAGTAGTATTATTTATATAATATTCTATGACACTATCTTGATATCCTTTTATTATTATTGGATAAGATGTCCAAACTAAGTAAGGGTCACACCAAATAATAAATAAGAGTGAATCGCAGTGTCGCAAGTAATAAGTCCAAATAATATTTCTCTTATCCTCGCATCCCCCTACCTTAACCCTAAAAATTAACAATATACTATATAATTTTGAAAACAACTTCTAAAGAAAATCAATAATACTATTTTAATGCCTATTTTGGTGAGACATTCATTTATTATCATTAGATGAGATTGTGATCTACACTTATCTATATCTATCAATTCAAATGATAATGGAATAGATCTCTAGATAGGACCTAAAAATAAGTGTTGAAATAGTATTATTAATAAAAAAAAATATATTATTGTTTGGGTTTTGTAAATTATAACACTGATTAAGAATGCAGAAAATAATAAGTTTTGAAGGTTAAGAAATATTTAATACCTTAAAAACACGTAAAAGCTCATGTTTTCAATGTAAACTTTTCTCTTTCAAAATCTTAAATTTAGGGTTCGATAAAACCCTGTTTGTTTTTCTTTTTATTTTTTTGATAAAACCCCTGTTTGTTTTTATAATCCAACCATTTTATACTCTCCAATTGTTAAAAGACAGTGCCCTTTTGTCAGTGGTCCAGAATGGTGGGTGTAATTCATAACAACCTAATTAATATGTAGCCGGAGGGTGTGGAAACCCGTCTCTATCATGGCCTTATATTTCGCCCAAGTGTAATCCGTGCAGATGAAATTCCAATAAGAACCTCTCTATCTCCTGATTCCTTCGAGGCCATATTTTGTTGGGATTTGCAAGGCACTTTGGAAATTTTGATACACGGGCACGTGGATGTCAAGCCACTAGATCCTAGAGGGAGTATACAACTCCACTATTTTTATTAGAATATATCTCCCTTTATAATTTTTAGTTAAATTTTTATATATTATTAATATAAAATAATATTATATCAACTTTCAATTAAGTACTGACATATAAATAAAAGTGGTTGGCTTTCACATCTGCTATAAAAAGAAATTACTTTTATTTATATAACAACACTATGACTGATATCAATAATAGTGTATAAAAATTAATTTTTTTATTAAGTATTTTAGATTTATTAACTCTTAATCAATTTATTTGGAGTCATGGAGATATTATAATAATAAAGTTACATATATATATATATATATATATATTAACTATTTGTAAGGCTCAAATCGAATATGCTTGAATGAAATAAGTGTAAACGCCCTAACTACCTACCAATGAGTAAATATACTTGGTGGCTTTTTTAAAAATATTTTTCGAAATTGAGGAGGAAAATGATTAGTTAATAATATTTTGCCTTCGCGGAAGATGGAAAAGTGAGCAGTCAGTCAAAAAGAACTGTGTAGACTTTGCATTAGCATTTAGCACAAACCGGTTTTGTTTTGATGATTCATTCCACTTTGCTTCGTTCCCCGACAGGCTGCAGAATCCTGTGTTCTGCAAAACAGAACACAGATCTCAGAAATTGGAGAAAGCTAGCTAGGTGCATCCACCCTCCTCCAAACATCGGGTTTTCTCACGTCTCTCTTCACTTTCAGTGATCATATATGGAATGAGAGAAGGAAAAAAAAAAAAAAACTAGTTAATTGGTTCTTCTTCTTGAATTATGTATGTGCAAGTCCTTCGTGCTCTTTGCTTTCTTTCAAAGATTAAGGGTCAGCGACGATGGAGGTGGTGATGGAGAAGTGCTATATGTATGTACGAAGAGCAGACAAAAAAAAAAAAAAAAGGTATTGGCGCGGCTCAATTAGAAGACATGGTTATTATGCGAACCAGCCATGTAGTTTGATTGAGCCGCGTCAATATCTTATTTTGCACTTCTTTCCATCCCCACTACACCAATCTCAAACACTCACTGGTATGTATAATCAATGCCCCTCTTCTCTCTCTTTTATCTTCCTTCTTGTTCCTCTCTCTCTCTCTCTCTCTCTCTCTCTCTCTCTCTCTCATCTCTTCCTTATACTGTAATAAGTAACTGCATCCTTTTTCTTCTGCTATTTTGTTTCTGATAGATGTGCAATTGTGCATCCAATCCTCTTCTCTATATGTGATGTTGTACTTTAATTTGTAGAAAAACAAAAATAAGCTTTTCTTGGTGCAGATGAATCGTGAAAGGCAAGCATATATACATATAAAAGGTAATAATTAATAAGATATTTAGATCATATCATGTAGCTAACCATAGTGACCAGAAGCCTAGGTTGTGATAAGGTTAAATTTTTATTAATTTCTTCTGAAATTCATTGATTCTAATAAAGTTCGAGCCTAATACATCATCCATATTATTCAAATCTCTCACTATTATATCAATCTCGATGGCCTTTAATCATATGGTTAGTTAATTATAGTATATTATTGATCTCGATTAAAAATAAAGCAAATAAAACCCAAGATATCAGTGGATTAATTGGAATTGTGTCGAGGAGAATCAATTGAGCAGAAGTGTAGTCTGCAGAAGGGCATAATATGTTGAGTTTGATTGAGGAATTCATTCAAGATTGAGTGACTCAGTGGCCATATTTGTGTACTGTTAAAATATACATAATCTTCATTTTAAAATCCCTAGTCTGGTTTGCCTGCTATACTATACTACTATACTACTAACCTTTACTTATATACGTAGATGCAGGTGCTAGGTGCCCCTTTTTTTGGTGGCTTTCCCCCTTTCTAATTTTATCTCATACATATATATAGATTTCCAAAGAAACATATATCAATTTGAATTACATGGATAGAATGTTATATATTGATTAATTTTATCTCATATCCATTATTGATTTCCAAAACATCACCTCGCCGTGAATATTAATCCATATTTCTGCTTCCCTTTGAGAGATTTATAGTTATACAGCTAGCATATAGCTAGTTTAATACCTGTATGACGAAAAATGCACTCATAATTACATACAATGCTTATGTATGTCCATAAACGTAAGCAGCGGGTAAAGGGTAGTATTATTTGAATATAAAAAAATAGATGCTTTAATGAGATATTCATTTTATCACTCTCAAATAGGTTAAAAAAGTAGAATGAATGAAGACCATCACCAACATCTAAAAATGATTATTAAAGTAGATGTTTGAATGAGAAACACACTTTTAAATATTTAAATTAAATATCAATTCCCATAGATAAAATTGTAAGATCAGGTTGGCCATTAGAGTTTGTACTAACCATTATTATAGTGTATAGTATCATCTACTATACATAAAATACAAACAATCCAATAAAGATGTATATAGCTAGTAAAGGCTAAAGAAAAGTTTGAACAAACCCCAAGCAGATAATATATATGCATTCACAATGAAGAATGACATCTTTTTATTTTATTTTTCTATAAACCCTCTTAAATATTAAATGAAGTAAATTTTGACTGATTTTTACTATCCTAATACATGAATTTATATCCTTTTTACTTTATTTAATAGGTAAAAAGATTTATAGAAGAATATATATGTAGCAGAATATATCATTACTCATCTCAATACACATAAGATAATCAAGAATTAATAGTTTGCATATATAAGTCATCTCAAATGTTTAGAATCTATTTGATTTGAATTTTCAGTTTTCATTTTTAATTTTTTAGATTTTTTTAAGAAAATATTAAAAATTAAAAACTGAAATTTATAATTTTTAAAATTTTTAATTTTTTCTTTATAAAATTTAAAAAACTAAAAAATAAAAATTAAAACTTAAAACTTAAATCAAACATGCCCTTCTCCCCATTATCTGTACAGATATTAACATGTCCAAATCAATTTGTATTGGTCATAAATATATGCACATAGCTAGCTAGAACTATAAATATTCTTTGCCTTTATTTTGTTTTGGGCGACGGGGAGGCAGAGGGGGCGGGTTGTACAGACGGAATGCAGGGAGGGGACAAGGCAGAATTAATGAAGGGAATCCTTCATTTTCGAGCTCTTGAGATGCTAGCTGACCCTTGAAGGTGTAAAACTCAAGTGGGGCCCGTTACACTTTGCTTTCTTTTGGTTTTCCATTAATTTCTATGCCATCAGCTATGCTACCATACATGTAGCTAGGTATATAGCCCCGGGCCAGCCACTGTGTGATGTTTTTCCCCAAGTATATATAGCTTGTCCTTGTAATAGGCATATAGGTTCATTTAATTTAAATTTTGATAGAATTATTTTTAAAATAATTTATATTAAAAAATTAATTTTTAGGAGAATTTAATTTTAAATCATTAATTTATATTTAAAAATATTATTAAAAAATAAGTTTAGAAGAATTAATATGAAATAAAAAAATAAAAATTAATATTTTTTACTTATACTATAATCATTTTTATTCAAAATAAAATACTTCTTCCAAAAAATAAAAGACTAAAACAAACATCATCACTTTCTTTCCAACTCAATTTTTATCACCACAACACACTTTTGAAGCAAACCAAAGAGGCAGACAGTAGTAACCTATACAAAATCCCAACGAGACAAAGAAGGAGTTTTGGGAGGAATGAATTAAGTAAAAATTTTATATGATGTTATTATGTATAAATCTTTATCAATAGTTAAAAAGATGAGCATGTAATTAATAGCAAAAATTTATATATAGTAAAAATGTAAAAAATTATAAAAATTTATATTAAAAATTATATAGCATAATTATTAATATTTAGGTAAATAAATAAGTTATATCATTTTATTTTATTTAATAATTATTATAATTTTTGTCACAAATTTCATAATTTTTTTTATATATAGTATTACTCAACAAAGTTATATGAAACTCCTGAGTCCTGAAGATTTATTGGTTTTGGAGAGTGAAATTCAGGTGACATGACATGATGGTGGGTAGCCGTGGACCTAAGTCGAACCGTGATGACTTACTTTTGTGTTATTTTAATTTGACTTCTAAGGAAACCTGATGAGATACTCGAATAATTTCATATTAAAAGTTAAGAACTACACTTTTTGTAGCTATCAATCCATGCAGTGAGCCAGTGACGTGAGAGAAGCATCACAGATTCATCATATTTATTATTGCTGGTTACATATTGTTTGTTGAAGGAATCCATGATTTTTTAGTTTCCCATGCCGATCATCATCTTTCTTTTTATAATTGCCACTATATATATATATATATATATATATATAGTTTCCCATTTTTCTTGTTGTGAGTCAAGGATTGGAGCACCTAAAACGTTGGGTTTGGTATATGTGGTGCGACAAGTTGATGATTTGATAATAATCCTACTCTTCTGCTGACCTTTTGTCATGACCCCAGACAAAATCACAATCGATAGCCCCACCAGACAGATGCGTTTTTGATTTGGATAGAATCGTGTTCATCTTTTATCAAAAAAATAAAAAGGAATCATGTTCATCTACATTATCCGATTTGTTCTTTGCTTTCCCATTTAGAGGCCCTTTTGTTTCGTGTATGCGTTTAGAAATCTCCAAATTACTATTATTAAAGCTGTGCTGCTTCTTCCTTTAATTTCATGAAAGTTAATTGACTTTTGGAAACCTCGTCGTCTATATGTTTCATTTTAATCATCTTGTGTGCCGTGACAGCAAACATCTTACTGTGTATGTTAATTAGAAATATAACTCTCCAACAATAAAAAGTTAGGATTATGTGGCAGCAGGTTTTTTCATTTATTTATTTTATGGTTGTCTCGACTCAAAGGTAGAGAGGAGGAGAGAGATGGGTTTGATGGTTGGGTTGAGATAAAATGGCCTAATAACTTTCCATGCTATCTATTTATAGTGGATAGGAAGTTTTCTTTATATAATGAAGTGGACTTAGTGATCCGGTGGATATGACTAGTGGCCTTCTATCCTTGAGTTTAAAAGACGAAGAGGTTATACGATTCTCCCAAGATTGAATAGAAACTGGATGGACCACAAGCCCCTAGTCTCGAGCTAAAATTGCTCGAAGCTAAAGAATTGTCTGGAGTATTAATCCATTTGAAACCAGACAGACCACTCTTCATATAATCAGTCCATCTAGTAGCTTAAATTTTAAAGCATGCCGTGGCATAATTGCAGTGCCTAATTGACTTCTGTTCCTTTTCCACCAGGTGACAATTGCGAACATTTCTGTCCGTTCAATTCCCCAACCATTTGCTTTTGTTCTACATGATGTCTACCAAAGAAGGGTAGCCCACCCAAAATCCTATTTCTTAACAACCAATACTAGACCCACAATTCAACTTTTGGGCAAGTCTTTTCCGCAGCTAATGGTGAGTGTTGGGTTGAAAAAGATAACAGGCTCTTCTAGGTTCACCTTTTGCTGAAAGCTCAGTACCATTGTGACGACACCTTAGCACTAGCAAGTTAGTTTGCAGTTCACTTTGAAAATCCTAAATTATCACATTTTGAAGGTATAAATTGAATTTTAATTTATTTTAACACAACTGATATAATTACATTCTAACATAATTTTCAGTTTTACACTCTAAGAAAAATAAGCATTTCCAACAATAAAAGTTTATAAGTATTTTCAATGGTCACTTTATGTTAAAATTACTTTTCTTAGTAATATTTTCCTTGACACTTTCAATGTTGAAAATACTCATTTTTTTTATAATGTTAAACCCAAGTTTTGACTCAACTTCATACCCAAGACTCGGATTCGAGACCTCTAATTAAGCTAGAATAACCCTCATTAGTTGATCTATGCACCCATTGATAGTTTTAAACTATAGTTTAAACATGCATAAAAGATTAATTTTATTAAATTAAAAATTATAATATAATGGGTAAAATTTTATTTATATCCTTCACGTTTTATCAATATTTCAATTTAGCCATTTTTTTTGTTCTATTGACGTCCTGATATTTTTAAAACCTAGATGCCTGGATGAGATATAAATTATAGAGTAAATACCCAAATTCATCTCTAACAATTTCATTGATGAAGAAATTAGTTTTGAACAAAAAAATATTGGTGTTAAAGTCTCTCACAGTTACAAAAATAGGACAATAGAAGTTCCTGATAATTTTGTTGATGGACAAATTGATCCCTAACAATAAAAAGTTAATGTTAAGATCCATTACAATTATAAAAATAGGACATATAAGTCCCTGATTTACCTAGAAAATATTGAATGCGGACGTGAACTTTAATTATTAATATATAGGATACCCATTAATCCTAATTAACAGTAATTAAAATATACCTTTTTATTTTTATTTTTATTTTTTGCAAATTCCACCCTCAAATGTTTCAATATTTCACTGTATTCATTATAAAAAAATAAGCCTTTGATTCATAGCTTAATGTTCTAAGAAAGGAATATGATTTGAAATTAAATTTCTTATGCTTTATCACTAGCTTATTCTGAGGCACTATAATACTAATATCGTAAATTCAAAATCATTTTCCAAAAAGAGCATAGTGATTGCATATTACAAAATAACAACAGGATCTTATTTTTGCAATTATGCGATCTCAACACAAATATTTTTTTGTTAAGAATCCAGTTTTTCTATCAAAATGAAAATGTCAAAGGTCTATAGTGTCCTATTTTTATAATTGTAAGAAACCTCAACACTAAGATTTTTTATTAGAGACCAATTTATCCATAAATGAAATTGTCAGGGACTTATAATATCATATTTTTGGAATTGTGAGGGACTTTAACACTAATATTTTTTTAAGAGACTAATTTGTCTATTAATGAAATTGTTAAGGGACCAATTTGGGTGTTTACTCTAAATTATAAATGGAAACCTAATACTTTATGTTCTGTTGTGATTCCCTTGTTAGTGGTTGTGCCCTAGGCTATTTATTAGACTTTTATTGCTAGTTATATTTTCATTGATGAAAAGATGTTTTATTCATTTTCTTTATTATTATATTTGTATAATACACAAAATAGTAAATATATTCCTAGTTGATTATTAATAACATGATATGAAACTAGTATAAGCTTAATAGATAATTATGAGATAATTATGTATATGGTATAAAATTAAGCTTATGGGTATTTATTAGAGAATAAGACATGGATAGACCCGTTATGAGATCACTACATGGATTAATGTCATAAGTGATTCTCATAATAGTTATATCAATAAATTCTCATACATGAATTTACACAGTTTCCTACATAAAAAATATTATATTTGACATAATCAAACATTATTTTTAACGGATAATTATAAAAATTGTGTTTGAATATAATATAATTTATGGAGAGGATAATCACTAAGCAAGATGGGATTTGTCCATCTTTTAGAGAGATATTTATTGGTCCCTCAATAAGTGAGATTGATAAATGTATCATCATGCTCAAATGACTGAAAGTCATCAGTTCATTTGATTTATAGTCTACTTGGAGATAAAAAATTATATATGAATAATATAAGAATGATATTGCCCATGTCTTATGTTCAAATTAGATATAATATAACAAAAGGATTATGACATATTCTATTGGTTAAGTTAATATGGATTTTTAATTTAGTATTACTTGGGTCGATCATAATGTTTTGTTAGAAAACACTTATGACTTGTAAGCGTGATAACAATATTGGACCTCCTGCCAATGTAATGTAAACCTATTGGGTCATACATTAAGAATATAGCGAACGAATTAGGGTTGATAAAGAATTCAAATTTTAAATATGTGGATATATATAAGATATATTATCTATATAAGAAGTTGGTGATTTTGTTTTGTATTATTAGATAATATAAATTTGAAATCTAATGATAAATATATCCGATATTGTGAAATCAGATTTAAAATATTTGTTTTTAGATTATGAAAGATATATATTTTTTAAATTGAATATCACTTTTTTCTAATTAGTTAGGAACTTGTATCTCTCTATAAATAGTAGAGATAGGGATTTTGGTTTTAGTGTGTGCGATACAACTTCAAAAACCAAAAACAAATTGAAGGAAACTCTACATTCGTGATTTGGGATCACATTGAGTTAACACTCGATAACTATTCATGACCATTCGTTTGTGGATGCTGTAGAGGGTGATCATTTTTTGAGCAACGCATATAGTCCAAACGCAATAATCGAGATCTGTAAAGTATGCTCCAAGGTACATAATTCAATCCTTACCTTCAAACTGATCGATTCACATAAATCTGATTTGGGTTTCGAAATAAAATTTTAAAATTTCGATATACAATTGCATAAAAACCCAACATCCCTAATATCAATATGATATTTTATGGTTTGTTGTGATGTCCAAATGTCACGATTCAACATCCACATAGCCCAAGGGGATTGGTCGAGAGCAACAAGACATGAGCTCGTATTTGACAAGTCACAAGTTTAAATTCCCTCTTAATGGGGTGATATAAATGTAAGTTTTTCTGTAAACACGTTTTAAGACCAGCGACTTTTCATACTTTAAATCGAAGCATTATCCTCTAACCCTTTTTTTTCAATAAAACAAAAATCAAACATATCATGGTAATTGTTATAAAAAGGAATAGCATAAAATCCTTTAAAGATGAATGTGTCTCACTCACTACAAATTTTGTGGCCATTAATTTTTGAAGTGACAGTTTTATAAGATTCTTTTCGGGTATCTACCATTCTTCTTATGAAAAATAAGAGCAAATGTAATTTCATGAACTATTCATGTGCGCTTAATTTGGATCATTTTAAAAACTTTTCATGGGTACAAATAGAGAAATATTTATTTACCCTTAAGGTAAAAGAATGAATTTGCTGTGTTTCACTTAATAAATGTCACATTAGTTATTACATTAAATATATAGGAAAAGTGAAAGATAATAATGACTTATAAAATTAATATGTCATTTATTAAATGGAGTAGATCAAATACAATATTTTACTCTCAAAGTACCTAAGTATTTTTCTATGCGAGTATTATATTATTCAATAGCATATATAATAACAATATATATGAACAGGGCCTAAGTCAAAATTCACTACAAGAAAAATGAGCATTTTTAACGGTTCTTGATAATTAAAGTATCAACAAAAGTATTATAAAAAAAGTAATTTCGATATAAAATGATAGTTAAAAATACTTATAAACTTTTATATATATAAAAAATATCCAAAAAAAATATTTTTGATATGTATTAATTGTCAATAAAAATTTATAAATATTTTTAACAATCACTTTATATTAAAATCATTTTTTAATAATATTTTTATTAATATTTTAATTATCAAAAACCGTTCAAAATATACATTTTTCTTGCAGTGATCTGTACTATCATTACGGAAAAAGATACTGATCATCATAGCTAGAGATGCTCGTACGCTAGCTTGAGTGGGGTGGTGGACTTCTTTTTGCTCTCCGAACGCAATGATTCGGCTCTTATGGATGTTTTTAAGTGGACTGAACTCTGAAGTACTCTTATGAATGGAAACACATGTAAAAGGAGGCTTTGGGCTTCGGATAACAACTTTGTCATTTGGTAATGAATAATGTTTCCTTTTCCCAAAAAAAGAAAAGCTGGATAATGGTCCTATCAATTTTCGTGTCCAAAAATTAGTCCATAAGAAAAAAAACCTAATAATTTAGTCTATAATCTTTTAAAAGAAAGATAATTTGTTTCCTTCATAGAATCTATGAAGGTAAAACTGCAAATATTTATCCTCTCATACCCTTTTGAAGTAGATTGGACTGCCCTTAAATGTGATGTTGAACCAGTTTCGTAGCTAGTGAATCATCCATAGAGGTGGCAAGATCGTTTTTAAATTATTGACATTAATTTCTTCCTCTAAGGAAGTTATTTGAGAGGCTTGATCTTTGTTGTTTAACTCATTAATCTTATAAGGATTGTATTTCTTATACTTACAAATACTTTTTCTGTTTATAAAGTTGGATACGTGTATATTTTACTGGAATTCATACAAATACCTTGACCTCTGCACTATTTTGGAAGCCATTAATTTACATATTAAGCGTATGTACAAATTGTTCATTGCTATTTGATTTGATCTGACTACTAAGTTCCTTTCCTCTGTGGATATCAATGACTTGGCAATGCACCAGTGAAACTACAAATACAGGGCAACATTCTTTCCAATTTTCTTGACCCAATTCTTGTGTTGATGTGTGTACTTCGCCTATGGTATTTTTTTGGATATATGATACCAACGAAAATGAGAGTTTAACATATATCCAATTATTTTCAGGACCTAATAGCTGTGAAATTACAAACGTGTTCTTTTAGTCAGGGCTTTTTCAAGTTTCTTTCATTTGTCCCAGTTGTCTATTTACCCAACTAGAGGACCTTCTTAAGAAACCAGAAAGCAGAGAGGAGGGAAAAATAGGATAAAAAAGTGAAGAGTGAAAATTGTTTTATAAACAATGACGTTATTTGTACATAAAATGCGGATAATATAGTAGGCATTCATATAGAGAAAAAGACACAATATGGTTGTAGGCATGGTTTTGTGTCTTTCTTTCTCTTTGGATGTCTGACTACCATGTCCACTAGTTATGTACAGATAATATTACTCTCTTGTAAATGTATGGAGGAGTGTAACACTGGAATGAGTTAATGTTCCTCACTGGCTAATGAGCATTGCACCATGGAAGAATAGATACCATGATGAGCTTCCCACTGCATTTTCATCATCCCCGTTGAAATCAACAAGTTAAGGTTACCATCCATAAGAAGACTTAAGAATATTATGGATGAAAACAAGGGCTTGATAGCAGCTCTACAATTTACTTGGTGGCAAACTATATACTTTCATGAAAGTTGGCTTGTTGCACACCCAAGTACATTCCAATTCCAATATCTAACTCTTTCAGGAGCTTAGGCTTTTTGACATGATTAATTGGGCAGAAGTTTGGTCTTTATTCTTCACATTCTTTAAAGTGAAAAATTAGATCTTCGCACATCTTTAAAATGAGCTTATGTTTCCAGCACAAAAGGTTCCTTCAATAAAGAGGTAAAGGGGCTAATTGTGTTAGTTATCAAATTATTGAAGCCATTTCTTGGATTTATTGGACTTGAAAGTATTGAGTCGACATTAAACTGCTTTAAGTTACTTTGTCCCATTCAAAAGAAAAGGCATGCCAAAAGCTCAGCTTCTTTACAGTCACCCCACCCAGAAATTGAATCTAAAAAATCCTTTAACGCTGGTCACTTTGGCCTTTCATTTTTTTTCTTGGAATATTGCGGGCCCTAGGGCCTAAATAAAGGAATCATGAACTATGAAGACACTATGGCCAAGGAAAGGATCAGCCAACAGAATATTATGACTTTTTATTTGTGGTTGCTCAAGAACAGAAGATAAGTCTAACTCTGGGGAGATTGCATTCATGGAGAGAATGGAAGTATTTTTTTTTCCTAAAATGTTGTTATGATATTTAGTTAAGGGAATGATAATTTTCCATATCTTTGGAGGAAATATAACTAGCAATCTTTAATCTTTTGGTTTGACTAAAATATTCTTTTATCTTTTTTAATAAACTTAAGTGATAATATTCGTTCTAGTAATTAAAATATAATATTAATTGAATAAATAAATGTTTCTATCTCCTAATAACTATCAACATCATAAATATTTTTCTAACATATTACATAAAAATTAATAATATTATATATTCATTTTCTATTAAAATCAAGTAGAAATTTGAGTTCATTACTATTTTAAAAGATTATACAATATTACATTTTTTCTCATTATTATTATTTTCAAAAATTAACAACAATAATTTACTTATGAATACATAATAAGCATTTTTTTTTAATTTTTGGATGTAGCAATTTATTGATTTCTCTTAATAATTATTAACATATGAATTTAATTGAGAACATTGATTTTTATATTTTAAATGCTATATAATATTAAATTCTGTTTGAAAATTAATAATATTACAGTTTAGTATTAAGGAAATGGTATTTTATCCAAAAAATTATTTATACAATTATCATTTATTATCTTCACTCTTTTAACTGAATTATTATATCCTTTTCACCTTTTAAAATCAACTTTAGAGATGATGTCTAGCTATTTTAGTAAATAAATACCCTATTAATTGAAGAAATAAACATTTATTCTCCGAAAAATATTTTTTTCTAACATATTTGTTGAAAAACTGATGCTGTTATACTTTAATTTTCTAATAAGAACCATGTAAAAAATTGAGATTACTAAACTTTTCAAAAGGATTTTCCTAGTGTGTGTCTTAAAGGCACTAAAGAATCAAGAGTAGTAAGATTTTAGGTTTTTTAATGCACTTATTGTATCGGAAACTCAAAAAAAAAAAAAATTTAATCTTCAATGCAAAACTTATCACTTTTGATTCCTTAATGAGTGTTCTTAGGACACTTGTTAGAAAAACTCTTTTAAAAATTATACAATATTGTATATATTTTTCTCTCATTATTATTATTTTTAAAAATTCACACAATAATAATCCATTACAAGACATTATCTCTTTATTAACTGATAATATTATAAAGTACTATAATTTTTTCAATATGTTAATTTAATAATTGATAATATAACAATTTAATTTGAAACATTAACCTTTTATATTTTAAATATGATATTTGTTAATTTTTTTAAAACTAATAATATTATATTTTTGTATCATGGAGTTGGAATTTAAAAATGATCTATAAAATCAGCAATCATCATGTGAGAGAAAATTTCGTTTTATAATTGATAACTTATTCAATTACTGAAATGAACACTATCGATCAAGTTGATTAGAAAAAGACAAAAGAAATATCACTACCCAATCAAAAGAAGGGAGATCAAAGTTTGCATTCATTTTTAGTTGAAAACTACTTTTATACAGGTAAATTATTATACTTCACTTGAGGCAATACAAAAGATAACTTTTACATAATAAAAAATGCTAGTTATATGATTAAAAAAATTTATCAAAATTTGGTTATAAAAATGATGGGATACGATTATTAATTTTTAAATGAATAATTCAGACTTATTATTTTTATGTTATTTAACAATTACCATAATTTTTATTAAGGATTCAGTTTTTTTGCCCTATTTTGTGTAGCATTGCTCAATGATAAAGTGCAGATAAAATAATTTAACGGGCAGGGTTGTGTGATATCTTTTTAATTTTTATCTTTCATTAGGAAATCTATGGAAGTATGATGATGTTGGACTAACCTTTTGAATATTGTTTTATATAGCATATTATTATCACACCAATTTTTATACTATTCTTTTTTTATGTGATTTTTATATGTTATTCTTACTTTAAATAAAAAATAATAGAGAGGTAATATATGTTGAAACTAATTTTCATAAAAAAAAATAGTATAAAAACGATGTAATAAGAAAGTGTGTAAACATAATTGTGAGGCAAATTATTGGAAAGATTTCATTTTCATTCTTCGGTAATGTGGACATTTTTTATACTGCTCCCTCCATTTACCTTTCTTTTTTGTTTTTGTGAAAAAATCTTATTTTATCAAATAGTATTTAAAATCAATTACGTATTAATATTTTTTAAAAAATTACCGCATACTCTTAGCATTTTTTTTTTTAATACTCTTAACAGTTAGCATTATTACACGAGAGAAAAAGAGTAATGATGATATTTTGAGCATTTCAATAAAGAACAGTTTAGTAAAACAAAAGGTATTTTTTACATAATTGCTATCGAGGTTAATGAATTAATTTCTTATGTATTTGATCATTTTTAAAATATATATATATATAATTTAAGTGAGAGAGTATTATTTAATCATGAGTTATTACATTATTTTCTTTTTTTCACGTGTGTTATTACATTATTAATTTAGTTTGACTAAAAGCATAACTAATTAAATATTCAACATATAGAGAATTGGTAATTTAAAGCCACCAGAAATGGGTTAGTCATGAACAATGAGTATTTTGAGCGGATGATTTTTCTTTTTTATATTTTTATTGATCATAAGGTCATAGGTTTAAATATCATTATTGTCAATGTACAAAAAAGAGAGAGAATGGGTAAGTTAGTAGTTTTTTTAGATAATTTGTCCAGATTTTAAATGGCTTAATTTACAAAGGACCAAAATGAAAACACAATTTAACTAGGGATGTCAATAATACCCACCCTGTGAGTTTCTAGATAAATCCCTCAATCGAGTGGATATGAGGGTAAAGATTTCTCCCCACGGGTAACGGAAATGGTGATTTCAAAAACCCAATCGTTAAATGGGGTGGGGTGGAGATCATTGTTCCCGTGCCTGTGGGTACCTACTACATGTGCAATTACTTAAGTGTTTTCATATATATATATATATATATATATAGATTAAAATTTTAAAACCTTATTTTTCCATTCTTATTCTCTTATCACACAACTTATCATGTTACTACCGCCTTCCAAAAAAAGACAATGTTGGATATATTGAATGCTACTATTTCTAGCATTTAAGTTGGATTTAAAATACATTTGAATTATGTTTTGACATTTTTAATTTATTAGACAAAGTAAAAACTATATATGATATTATAATTCTTCTTCATTTGTTTTATATTTCAAATTTTTTGTTTATAAATTTTAATGATATAGTGGGTATGCACGAGGTAACGTAATGGCAGATACCTATCCATATGGGGCGGGATAGGGCAGATATTCATCCATGGGAGCGGGATAAGGGACTATCCCCCGCCCCACCTGACCCCGTTGACATCCCTAGTATTAGGCCTTGTTTGGTGGATAGTATAGGATAACTAAGACTTAATAGTATTATACTTGATATAGATTTGATGGTATAATATACGGAATCCATTGTATAAAATTTCATCCTATCAAATGTTTGGTGCACCACATGACCATCGCGTATGAACGGGCGGGCGACGATTGGTGAGGGGCTCCGGGGAATGATGAGCGAGGTCAAGCATTGATGTAGAAGAGTAAGTTGGGTTAATTTGGGATTGACTAGTAAAAATAATAGTATCAAGTGTAATCAAGCCTCTTGTGACGAGAACATTACACAACTGGTCGGATCGTATAACACTATACTATTATATGTGATACCAAATATGTGAGAAAAATGAGGCCTAATAGAATTAGACATGATAATATAAGTTCTGATAGTACAATATAAGGAATTCATTGTATAAGTTTTTATATTATCTATTGTTTGGTGTGCCACGTGATTGGCGGTGGAGAGTGGGCAGGCGTCGATCGATGCCATGTGCAGGAGGCGAAAGGCGGGCGCTACCGTGGGACGTTGGTGGGTTGCGATCGGTCACGGCGGGCGGGATCGGTGCGAGCAATGACCAGTGGGTGGCTGACTACTAGTGGTAGTGGTAGGGGGTGGGGGCATTGGTTAGTAAAAATAAGATTAATTTGGGGTTGATTGGTAAAAATAATACTATCCGATGTTATAAGGCTTCCTGGGACATAACAACTTAATCCTATATTTATAGGATAGAAATGAATTGATTGTATAACATTATATTATCATATATGACACTAAATATATGATAAAAATTGGTTTTATAGTATTAACTAATGCTATCAAGCTTTATATTATGTATCAAACAATGCCTTGTAATATCAGCTAATACAATCAAATATTATCCTATATATCAAATAAGACCTTAGTTTTATACATTCATAAGATTTTGTGCATTGGCAAGGAATAATTTTCAAGGGAATAATTTTGTTCAAATTTCCCTCAGTAATGAATTTTAAAGTTTCCTCCAAAATTTGTCATGGAAAAAATTACTAGCATATATTTGTTAAATTCCTGGCAGATTTAGCCTTCAATATTGCGTGGGAAAAAATAATTAATAAATAAATAAAAATTTCCAGATAAAATCTGCTGGCAATGTGATAAGATTTTTATTTATTTAATAAGTTTACCGGCAGAAATTTTGCTGGTATGACCTAAATGTAGAAGAATAAAAAATAAATCGGCAACTATTACCAGAGAAAAATCTGCCGACAGTAGTTTTTTTATTATTTAGTTTATTACCATAACTACTAATTTTATTCATTTCATTTTGTTATTAAATGTATTAAAAACTGATTAATCCTAGTTTTTAATTAATTATCAATATATAAATAAAATTGATAATAACACAAATTAGACAAATATCTGAACAAATAAATCATGAGGCAAATATTTAACGATTAATATTTTAAAAACAAAAATAAGTGCAAATGTCATAAAAAAGTGTACAAATTATATAACAAAGTCTACAAAAAAGAAATAAAACTGGAACATCATTATCAGACGAAGAAGTCGATGACGACATCATCATCATCATCAAGGGAGTTGGTGTTTGACTGTGGAGGTGTGAGCAACAATGGTGGAGGTCTGATCAAGAAGGGTGCATGTTTGATTCTCACCTTGCCTCTGCTTCTCGTTCTCCCTCTGGGTGCCACATCTAAAAGAAAAGGCGAAAATGCATGAAAAATAATCAATACAAAATATGACAAATTAAAATACAAACAATGCATGCAAAAACAATAAAGGGATTGTTTTTCCCACGATTAGAGATTTTCAACCCCAAGAGTGGACAAATATAAGTCTCTAAAATATTGACTCAACTAGTCTATAGTTTTCAAACAGAGTAGATAATTCTCTAAATGCAATGAAAAGTAAACACTCCATAAATTAATAAAATGATAAATTTAAGTTAGAAAAAATCCATTGAATACTGCAAAAATTTACCAAAAAAAAAAACCTTTTGTGGTGACAATGGAGTAGCCAACAGCCTAAACAAAAAATATTGAGCAACAAATTGCTCACAAAAAGTTATATCAAATAAAAAAAACTTGATTAAGTTGTAAAGGACTTCAAGAGTATCACAACGGTGATCTCCTTACATTCAATGGAGGTGCGACGGTGGCAGAATCGAAGGAAAATCACAACAACAAAGGGGTAGAAAGAGAGATCAGAGAGAGTGAGAGTTGTGGAGTGACGAGGAAGACAACACGATTATGTGTCGCACTTATCAACAAAATTTCCATTGCGATCAGTAATGATATTAATAAAACGAAGTGTTTTCATTAAAGCACCTTATTTGCAGAATTTCCCTGCGGAATGCGCAAACCGTAGAGACATATGTCATGCTCTACAATTACCAACGGATTTTTCACCAGTAGTGTTTCACCTAAAACATATCGTTTCATTTAGTAAATTACCAGTGAAATTTCCCTGGTAATTATTAAGCTAATTTTTTTTTAAAAACTATTTACCCAATTTTTACCGGCAGATTTTCCCAATAAATTACTCCACCGGCGCCTTCTGGTGTGAATATTGGTGCGCCACTTACCGAGTGGGATATTTCGACAGTAATTGGTGAGCCAACTTAGGCTGTAAAATGTGACAATTTTATGGGGGAATTACTAGTGAAAAATCCACAGGTAATGTATTTACCTGATTCTTTTGTTTTCTTTTTTTGTGCTTCCAATTTTTTCCCTAATCCATTGGTAAATTAGCCAATAAAACCGTGGGAAAAAAATCTACTGATAAAATCCACCGATAACTCACATGTTTCTAGTAGTGTACCCAAGAAATCTCTGAAAAATTATAATAAACCTTTTTCAACTTATAAACTATTTATTTATATATTATTAACTGCTGAATATAAACCATTTTATTGATATATTCAAAATGCATATATATTACTCATAATGGAAGGTATTAATTATATTGTTGAGAAGAATCATTATATTAGTATTGGAAAAATTATTAATATTATGGAAATTATTCGTGAAGTGAAACGGCTCACGAATTCTAAAGCCCAGGTGAAGTGAACCGCGTTTCCTTTGCTAAGAATTTTTTTTCCCTATTTCTTGTACATTCTCTCTCTCTCTCTCTCCTCTCTTTGCATAACTGGGTACACATCATTCGTTATGTGTTGACGATAAATTGATTGTGCCATGAAGCACTGCTGTTATGATTGCTATTCAAAAGTGATACAATAAAGACAATATGATACAAAAACCCGAAAGAAAAAAATACAATATTATGAATTTGAAAAAGAATTTAATTTTGATACACCGGTAAAGTAATAAATTTTACATTATGATTCAATAGAATTATATAATTTTAATAACTTTTTGAATAGTGGATATAAGATTCAACTATCTTTATTAATGTAGCAATACGTGACTGAATAAAATGGTAAAAATTGAACTCTTTTGAAACCAATAATTAATGATGCCTATACAATGGCTGAAGCTAGGTATAATAGTTCAAGCCAAAAAAATTTATACATAAGCAAAATTTTTGCTAGTAACTTTTTTATTTATTTCTTTAAATTTCATGTATCTTGCAATTTCAAAGTAATGTTATAAGGCATATCATATTAACATATGAAAACAGAAAAGAAAAGAAAAGTATTACCATAGTACCTAAAGAATTTTGACATTATTGGACATCTAATAAAGAAAGAAGAAGATAGATATCTTCATTATAGAAATGTCTAAAATAAAATAGAAAGAGTATGACTCAAAAACAGGGAAAAGGTGAAGCCAGCCATTTTTCTATTTATTTGTTTCTTAGTTTTCATTTTTCAACCTCTTTTCAAGTCAATTTCATATAAAAGAAAAAGAGTGGCAATTGTGCATTGTGACAATATTCTGCATGTGTATATGTATGTGAACCGAAAAAAGGTGATGATAAACGCGTCCATGGAGTACAAACATTGCTCTTAGCATGCAACGCGGATCCGAAATGGAAGCTCACACCTCTAATTATATAAATCAATCAATCACCTTCTCTTCCTTTTCTTCTTTGAATTCTCTCTAAAACACCAAAACAAAAAACCCTCTCCAAAGCTCTTTGGCCCCACACCCCCACTCTCTCTCCCTCACAATCCTAAACCCATTTGCTTTCTTTCTTCACCTTTGCAGATTCTTCTCCCTAAATCCCACTGTCTTTGTCTGAATATAGAAAAAACTAATAATAATAATAATGATAATAAAATAAAAAAAAAACTAAGGGAAGACAAAGGCTTGTTCCTTTTGCTCTTTCTCTTTTCTTTTTCATCTTTTTAATCTCTCCTCTCTTTTTTCATTATTTATCTCATGATCTTCAGAGGGAGAGAAACTCTAAGTCTTTAACTCTTAACCCATATATCTAGCTATCATCAGCTTCTTGTAGCATATCTATCACATTCACTCTCCTATACCATAGAAGAAGAAGAAGCTACATAACTTTAAAGAGGGTCTTTATTTTTATTTATTTATTTATTGTTATTTAATTATTTTCTCATATTGGTGCGAGCAACTATGGTGAGAATAATCTCCAACAACAACATCAATAGTGAAGCCAAAGAGGACATTGTTGATGATAACGAAGAATCTAGAGATGAAGGCGAGGCGGCGAGTGCTCGAATGAAGAAAGGGCCTTGGATGCCTAAAGAAGACTCGATCCTGAGAGAGTACGTGGAGAAGAATGGTGAAGGGAATTGGAACTCTGTGCAGAAGAATTCTGGGTTGTCAAGGTGCGGCAAAAGTTGTAGGCTTAGATGGGCCAATCATCTTAGGCCTAATCTGAAGAAGGTTGCATTTTCTGAGGAAGAAGAGAAAATCATCATCGAGCTTCATGCTAAGCTTGGAAACAAATGGGCTCAAATGGCTGCACAGGTATATAAAAATATCTTGCTAGCTATCTACCTAGCTATATATGTGCATATATAATAATAATAATGCAAACAGTTTTTTTTTTTTTTGGTTTCTTTTTTAATCTTCTGGGGTTTGTATTCATGTCATTATTTTTTTGGGGATTTCTTTGGTTTTTCTTTGACCATGGTTTTGAGTGCAATCATTTTGGCTTCAAAAGATAACTTTGATTGGTTCGTCTAATTGTGATGTGATTGTGCTGTCTTCTGATGAGTTTGGATCATCTATATGACTGGCACTGTTGAAATGATGTTTGCCTGTTTTTATAGCTGGAGACCCTGTTTCCAGATTTTGATCCTGATTAAAGATCTGACATACTTTGTTTAATTTCTGTTTCTTCTGTGTATTTTCTATTTTTATGTGCTATATTCTATGCTCACTCCAATTTCATTCCAGTTCCGATACTTTATTAAAAGCAAAAAAGAAGTTTTCTTCCTTTTGAACTTCAATTGAGTTTCTTTTGCCAGTCTTAATCTAACTTTGTTTATATTGATGGGTTTTGGATTTCCCAATAACAATTCTCCAGAAGCAAACCTCATCAGTACTCTTTTGTCTGAATCTCAAATTGCCATTTTTGTTTCTTACTTTAGTATCTCATCCAACGCTATACTCTCATTTGGACCCACACCATCTTGAAAGCTCACTCAACTTTAACTTTATGCCTTTTTATTTATTTATTTATTTATTTTTAAGTTTTCTTTGGACTTGATTCTCTAACCATAGATCCTTATATGTTTTCTACTTTTAGCTACCTGGGAGGACAGACAATGAAATAAAGAATTTTTGGAATACAAGAATGAAAAGGCGCCAGAGAGCAGGGTTACCCCTTTATCCTCCACAAGTTCAAGATGAAGCCAATGCATTCCTTCTGCAGAAACAACACTGCTTTGAACAACCTCTCTCTTCATCTCCATCATTTTCTTTGCTCCTATCTTCATGCTACCCTAAAAAGCTCAATGAACCAACCCATTTTTCTGCCTTGAATCCTCTCCCAAATCCACCTAATAATAATTCTGCTTGTTACACCAATCCAAACAATGGCAGCAGTAATAATGCAAATCTTGGTCTGCCATTATCCCCTATTTCTCCTTATGGATCATCACCATCATCATCCTCCACTTTGTTCAACCAGAGTTTTGCTCCCAATTCCACAGTTCCATTGGTGCTGGGCTCGAGTACTGAGATATCTCCGAGCCAATCACCACCTGACTCGGCAACTCCTGCTTCATCTTATACTAGCGGTGTTGATGGCTTGATGGGGAGTTCAAGCATGGTTAATGACTACTATGAAGTTGTACCATTATCCCCTCAAGGTAACAGTGGCCTTTTGGATGCTGTGGTGGTGGAGGCTCAAGGCCTTTCTCGCAACGACAAGTCAAAGAGTGAGGATTCAACCTTTGCAAGGAATAAGTTATCTTGTAAGAGGAAAAACATGGCATTAGAGGAATATGCTAATGAGGAGGAAGATCACACTGCTATGTTTTTGGAGTCAACAACAATGAAGAAGAACACTGGAGACACTAATAACATTGAAAATCAAAGTGTTATTGATTTCAGCCGTTGTCATCAATTGTCAACAGGTGAAATGAAACTATTGATTCTTCTTGTGTTTGATGAATTTGATTTCCTTACTTCTATTACTTTACATTTTGAAAAAGAGTAGTCTTATTTTGCGAAAAAGTTCTCACAATATTTCACACAAAATAAGTTGACGGAATGAATTAGCGTGACCCGCTTATATTTGGACGAGTAATGCCTCTTGACACAAAAAGTGGGTGTTTATTCAGAACTTTATAACCATTGAATGTGATGGATGTTAAGAATAAGTGGGTACCATCACATCCAATGATTATAAAGTGGTGTCTGAATGACATACACTTTGGTGTAAAATATTATTGGACAAATATTTTGGCTATTTCTTTGCACACTTTTGTATCAACTTAAAGTTTTGCATGTTTGGATATACGTATATGATAAATTGATAATTCACTAAAAGCTACACGAAACTTTTGATTCGCAGGGAAAAAACTAGTTGCTGAGGACCCATTGGAGGAGATGAATTCTATGGATGATGACTTGTTCAGCCTACTCAACAATTTTCCCTCAGAAGTGCCAACGCCAGAGTGGTACCGTAGAGGGGGTAGTCAATCATTGGGACTTGAAACTCAAGCTAATGCTTCAGCTGGCCCCACAGGTCAAGAATATGCTTGGAGTCTTGGGACTAGCTGGAACATGGGCATATGCTAAAGAGTAGCAATTATAGCTTCCAAACAAAAAGTTTATGTGTTGATTGTAAAACAATGAGATAGATTAGAGAATAGTTTTCATATGTGTTGATGAGAACAACAATGACGTGGAAGTAAATGCATTTAGGTTAAGTTATTTATTAGGTTTGGAGTAACTTAGATAGGGTGATGAAATTATTAAGAGCACAAGCCATTCCCTCAACCCATCAAAAGGTCAAGGCTAATTGGTGTGAGAGTTAGAGTTCAAGTGTTTCGTTTGTAGTTTTAGTGCTTGTGCAATCTGAACTTAGCATCGTAGAGTGCTTTATACCTGTGGTATTATGTGATGCTTAGATTTGGCGGACTAATTAAGTTAGAATACAGCAACAGTAATATTTTGGTTCGGCAAGCCATCTTTGCACCTGATTTTCATTTTACGTGGACTATTTATTAGTGATTAGAATTAACAGTTTTCATTGCACTTATTTATAGGTGAAATGAATTTAATGACTTCTTTTATAATAAATAACAGCAATAGTAATATGTAATAAGGTATATATGCGCTAATCAAAGTTGCACTCTTCACGTTTTTTCAATCATGAGCAATGATGATACTGATGAATTATTTGATACAAAAACGTTGTAAAGCATCTGATAATCGGGAAATTCACATTGATACAAAACGAATGGGAATGAATAACGTGATTGTGTAGAGTTATTTGAGTAATTTCCTTTTTCTTTTATTTCTTTTTTCCCTTTTTGATTGGAATTCCCACCTAATGGTATTGCTCTTCACAACCAGTGAACCCTTAAGTAGAAACACAAAGATGATAAGAAAAACGGTCATGAATAAAAACGAATGTCACGTTAGATTCATGCGAACTTTAATTTCATGAAAAGATCTCGTGGTATTTAGCATGAAAAAAAAAAAAAACTGAGTGCGACACGTGATGTGGAGAAAATCGTCGAAGTTCTTCATTATTAATCCCTTGGATTCTTGCATTTTTATTTTTTTGAAATATGTTTGTTAGTTTAGATTTTAAAGGAAAAAAAGGAAAAGAGAGGATTTATAATATAATTTTATCCTATAAGTCTTTCCTCATTCTCTTTTTCTCTAAAATTCAAACTCATAAACATATCTAGTATTCTCTTTTATGCATCACTTTGACTAAGTGAAGACGGATAGAAATAAAATGAGATGGGTAAAAGGAAAATACTTTGATGGGTAAAAAGGATATTTTCTTCTTATCTTTAATTTTAACTTTTTTAAGGGTAGATTACAATGATTAATCTTGAAATTAAGCAATGGATTTCACTAGTTTTTATAGGAGTGTGTCCAAAAAAATCCTTAGAATTATGCTTACACAAAAAATTTTCTGATGTAAGGGATTAAATTGAACAAAAATAAAGACATGATACATGCAATTTCATTTGAGTATTGTCATTTCAACACTTAAAAATGAATGTTCAATTGAAACATTTATTTTATTATTATTGGATGTGATGAATTAATGAAAAAAATGAGGACCACCATCACATTGAATAGTAATAGAGTGTGTGTCTTAATTAGATACTTGGGTGTTAAAATAACATTTACCATTTTATTTCATGCTGCTCTTTTTTCACACTATTTTAAGAGATCACATCGTTTGGTTTTTTCTTCACCTAATACCCGAGAAAATAATAATTTTTCTTATTTTCTATTCACTATTTTATTTTCTTCTTATCTAAGCAAAGGGTAGAGCTTTGTTATATCTTTCTCAACTTTTTAAAAAAGTTTTCCTTATAAAAAAAAGTACATCTATAATTTTAAAAACGTAAAAAATATTTTTTCATTTAGTAATTAAAAAAAATGAGAAGATTTCTTATGGGAATTTAGTGCTACTCTTCTTTATTATTATTATTATTATTATTCTTGTTCTAAATTACACGCCTAAAATGTTATGAAACACTCTGATATTATTATAAAAAGGGAGGTGGTTCATGCTAATCAGCCCTTCCCCAATCATTGCGTATTTCCCTCCACAATGCTTCCCAAGTTCCATTTCTATCACTCACATTCATCAAATGGGAAAATAGCATACTGCCTTCGAAACCATTTTATTTTATGGTTTATTTTCTCATTTTATAAAAGAAAATTTGCCTTCATCTACCCATGATTCTGTACGTCTACAATGTACACTTTTTGTTTGTGACTTCTATACTCTATAGCGACACAAGAATTAAAACATTAAAAAAATTGCGAAGAATAAAATTAAAAAAAAAACATTAAAACATTCACCTGCTTCATTTGCATATTTATAATTTAATTAATCTTATTAACAAGAACCCTCAGCTGATAAATTAAGGATAGATTTCTCTATAATTTACCCAAACAAAATGAAAAATATATATAGGATCATATTTATTATTACCTTTTTGTCTGATATATCATATATAGGATTATATATGTCTAATTCCTTTTAACACCGACCAAAAGGCTTATGACACATGGATCTTCACCTACTAGTTTTAGACAATGAGTATGATCTGGTCCAAAGGGACCCTATAATGTGTGTGCCTCCAAAACCACATAAAATGCATGAGTAAAACAGTGCTTTACATACTTTGTCCTTAAGAGGTGCATAAATCCTCACGAAACTATACTAAAATTCCGCTTGGCGCTCATGCATCCACTCTTTAAGCTAATGGTGCTCCTTGATTTCATTCGATCCTCCTCTCTCGCCCCTAACAGTTCTAAATGTCAGCTGAACGTATGGCTTCATACACTATAGCAAGAAACACATATATTAGAAGAAAATTTATATCTAATTACATTGAGGTTAATGGTATATGTTTAATTTCTTGGCAAAAATCCAACTTGCGTTGTTTTTGCAGTAGACAACTTGATGAAACACGAAGTACCCACTGAAATAGGAATTAATCAAGCTCGGAGATCAGAAAACCAGTGTTAGAGTCCATATATTATATCTTGAATAGGCCAGGTTGTTTCAACTAGCTTAATTAAAAATCTTGAGTTCTAATTTTATACATGCAAAAGCATTAAAATATGGGAGGGAGAGCTAATTGCCATCCTATTAATTCTATCGGCCTCAATAAGATTGCCTTAACTAAGATTGCCTCCAATAGGATATATGTAATTTTTACAAAAAAATAAAATACTATATTTTCAAATCATTTGTCGTTGCTTTTTATATTTATTTAATTTTAAGCTTTTATTTATATATGGTTAAAAATTAAAATTCTTTAACACTGGATTGTCATTGTCACTGTAACCAAACCATTAACATTGAATTGTCATGTTGTTGCTGCTAGATTGCCCCAACCCTCACTAACCATGAGAAATTTTCAAGTGCTCCAAAAGTAAGAGAATGAATTTACTCTGTTTTATTTAATAAATAACATATCAACTATTGTATTAAATATGTAGAAAGAATGAGAGACAACAATAACCCATCTAATATAAATGCATTCTCTTGCTCTTGAGCAACTGACCATTTTCACTACCATCAGATCTTTATTGCCATCTGACCATTGTTCATTGGGTTGATGTCCTACATCCCCATCTTCTAGGGTATAATCATATGCTATAGTGTAGACCCATCTCAAATATGTTTTTACTATATATATACATGCCGGAATTGAACCCAAGATCGCATATATGCTTAAGAGATCTTAACCATTTTCATCCAAACCTATACACACCGATGCTACTTATGCAGTAATTTGTAAAGATTACACAATTCACATAAAAATTATTAGAGAGTCTTCAGAGACGAGTTTAAAACGGAGTGACTTAAATTTTGAGATCGATAGGGTGCAATATCTGTTGACAAGATACACATTACGGACATATCATAATCAAGCTGGTAGTGGCTGGACACTAGGCCTTAACTTGAACAACTACTTTTCCAATATTAGAGCTGGAGAAGAGGGAGCGTAAGCCATCCAAAAAGCCCTCGATTCCAATATTTATTTTATTCTTGGACTTGACTTTGCCGTCTTTTATGTATCCCTCCATATCTTTGGCAAAATCTCCGAAACGATGCCAATACGATTCCAGCATAAAACCCTCCATCCTCACTTCCTTGCCCACCATATTTAGAAGATTTCTAACGCCTTCTCTTCAGTCCAAACCTGGACCAACACTAAAAAATCACTAATTGGAAAAAACCACAATTTTTTTGAGTGAGTTATGCCCTGTATACATGTGTTTAAGATGCAATTATGTAGTGAAATATACTATGATGAACCCAATTTCATCACCTTATTATATTGAGATATCATCCCGCAAAGTGGTATCCTTGCATACTTGTTAACATGGTTAAGTACGGCTTCGAGCATTTTACCGCCAACATTGTCAAGGTAAACATCAATGCCATTAGGAAAGTACCTGCAAATTTCCGGTTGAATTGTTAGAAAATTTACTTAATTTCATATACAAGTAAATTAAATAAATCCTTCTTTTCATCTTTTGTCCATGGAATGATAGAGGTGAAATTTATATATAATACATAAAAAGTCATCTGCGGTTACAGGGAGCTAGCTTTTATGGCAATCCAAGCGGGAAGCAATTGCTAATTAGTACTGATTACTTGCTTAGAGCAGCATCAAAATCTGACTCCTTGTTGTAGTTGAATCCGTCATCATACCCAAATTCCTCTTTAATGAGCTTCACCTGAGAACCAATCATTCATTATAAGTTCACTCAAACAATCATAGTAATAATAGCAGTTGTAAGTCGAAATTAAAGTAACTTAAAAGGCTCAAAGGTAAGAAAAAGGATAAAATGAATTTTATGTTTCTTTAATCTTCACTAAATATATTTCTGTTATGCATTTGCTTTCATCTATATTTTCTATCATTGGAATGATAAGTGTTTTGTTTTAAAGATTTTGTAATAATTTTTAATAGTAAATAATGAATGAATCGATAAAATATCCGGATGAAATCAATCAAATAACACAACTGAGAGAATCAATTGTATGGAGGATTGTGATAGTACAATTTGAAGTCAACTTGGGCTCCGAGTTTTAAATTTGTACGAAATTAGAAAAAATAGTAATGGTAATTTTTTTTTTTTGTTCGTGAGTAATATATTATAGGTTTTTTTTTCTGTCTGAGTAATATAACATAGTTTTTATTTTATTTTATTTTTTATCATGATGACAGGAGAAGAATATGAGCCCTCCAAGTCCTACTCGAGTACTCTGCATCCAGCCCAGGACAGGATCAAACAAGTAGGTGTGGGCCTGAATGCGTAGATTCGAATCATTGATTCAGTATGGAGTACTTTGTTTCTTGCACTTCATAATAGGAAAATGTTATTTCAACATCCCTACATCCATGATGATGTATGAGAAATGATGAAGAGAATAAGTTGAAAAAAAAAATGATTGGACTCATATATTTTATGAGAAGGATATATTTGGGTATGAGAAAAAGTTGAGTAGTGAAATAGTATTATTGCTTGATAATAATAATAGTAGGAACAATAACAATAGAATATAAAAACAATAAAGATGTCAGAAGAAGAATTTCAAACAAAATTAAAACATGAGAATTGAGAATGATGATATGGCCTTGAAAAGGAAACACAAGAAACATATCTTGATTCTTGAAGACCTGCATGTGTATTTATTCATCTGTTTATTTATTTAGGTGTAAGAGATGTTTCTTCCACCGGTAGGAGGGAGGAGCCCATGGCCAGAGTCTTCACATGATTTACATGTGAAAAGTGACCCAACAAATGAGTGCTAGCCAATTAATTGCTCTCATTCTAGCAAGATGTATTAACTTTTTAATGTACCAGACTTCTCTCAATTTTCTAAGGTGACGATATTTTGAAGAGGACTAATAATGTAACGAAGATAAGATAAGATACCTTGTATTCCGAACCAGTGCTTCAAATGACCTCCAGCCTCTTATCTTAGCCAACTGGCCAGCACTCATCCCCACAGCACCGGACGCAGCCGATATGAACACGTTTGAGCCTGGCTTTGGGTCTCCTAACACCTCTATCCCCACCCATGCTGCAAACCCCGGCACTCCTGCAATGCAACCCACCATAACATTAACATGTCACATATCTATAAAGGAAAAATGTACTATACAGTAAGAATTTTCATCCAAATTTATTTGCTATGATATGTATGTTAATTCTTGAATAGGCAAATATGCTATATTACTTGATTCAATTAAATAATTAGTCATACTTTTTTTATCAAGAATTTGGACAACATATTCATATATGGTGTTACTATATATAATGTGTAGGTAGCTAGGTACATGTTACGTGTGTTCTTTACTAATCTTGAATTTCTCATGCCAAAAGAAAAGACCTTCAGAAAATTAAGGTTAGCATATGGAAAACCAACCTAAAGAGCTTAGATAATCAGGCAATGAAATCCCGCTTGCAGCATCGATTTTTCTTAGTATTTGAGCAGAGGGTACTACAGAATACTCAGCCACAGGAGCAGATGGAATCAAAACAAGATCACCCTCCACAAATTTACTGTCTTTTGATCTTATCACCCTTCCAACCGCAAATGCAGTAATCACCTGCAATATCCCCCATTTAAAAAATAAGAAACATATCTAATCATGAATGAGCAAACAAAACAAAACATTCATGAATTCATTTCTGCAACTCCATATTTAGACAAATTTACATTAAAAAATAATTGAGATAATTTAATTCTATTTACCCCTCTCTCTGTCTCCCAGCCTTATTTTAACAAATGTAAATATCATACAATACCACTTACGATTCTTCCCAAAATTAACCTTTTCAAATTACCTATAATATCATACATAACAAATTATTATTGGAAGGACAGGGAAAGGCCATGACACAAAAATGAAACAGAAGAATTTTATTCCAATAAAATGGGCCTTATTAATTTTATTGTAAGAACGGGTAAATGTAATACTTTAAGGTTAAATATATACAAAAACTTTTCATGAAACCATAACTATTCCTATACTGTGATGAGCTAATACTGTAGTAACTATTAAGTATAAAAATGTACCTGATTAATTTGATATTGTTGAATGTAAAGGCCATCGAGGGTGCCAGTTAGTCTAGTGCGAAGATAAGGATCCACGGAGAGAAAAAGAGTCTCAATGGCAAGATTGCCATCAGGGATTGAATCAGAGGCAAGGGAGAGAGGGACATTTCGTAGCTTGAGATGTTCTGAGGTTGGAACACCTTCAGTGGAATATGCAGCCAAGTACCATTCTTTGTTTTGTACCAAACACTTCTTGTTGTCTTCAACCACGCTAGCCATGGTTATGAATGGTTTCTACTTTCTAGCTCCTGCTAATTCATTCAATGATTGTTTCACATATGGGCATAGCTCTTGACTTTATAAAGGGCACTGAACTGGTGATAGTGCTGTACTAAAGTATTTGTATATCATATTCATTTTTGGCACAAAAATCATGGATCACGATAGATAGATATCTTGTCAAAAGGTCCCGATTCCTGGCCACAAAAAAAGGCAGAATAAAGCACCATTAATATTTGAGAGTTCCGCTAGAAGGAGGGCTTGAACCTCCGACCTTGTGGTTAACAGCCACACGCTCTAACCAACTGAGCTATTCCAGCAGGTGATGAAGCCTGTCTAAAAGTCCTATTTGAACTAGATCACGTACTTCACCCCTGAAAATGAAAGATATTTTGTAAAATTTATGTAAAACGTCTAAAGGAAAAAAAAATTGTATTAGTACTAACTGATTATATAAGTTCAATGTAAGAAATTCTATTTAAAGTAATTTTTCACTTTTCTTTGTTTTGATAAAAAAAATTCTAATGCTAAATAAAGTGACCTTTACAAATAGAATGATATTAGTATACACTAAAGGTTACGATAAACCTTATACATAATAATATATTAACCATTTAAAATATAATTTAATATTATAATATATAACTACTATAAAAATTAATAGTTAATATGTTATCATATAATAAAATACACATAAATCTAAGTTTATATTATTACCGTTCATAAAAATAGCATTCGCACATGTTGATAATCTAACCGTTGTCCATCATTACATCACATGCCCTCGTTAAACTTCAGAATACACGAGACTGATGGGAAAAAAAAAAAATCCAAAAAAGGCTAAAAACCGTACTCATCTGTAAAATGCCTTGAACAAGTTCACCGTTCGATGAAGTGCATACTTATACAGTCCTTGCCTATTTAACAATTTCTCCAATTTTAGTTTGTTTTAAAAGAAGAGGGAATCATACTTTACAATATAAAATTTGATGTTAAGCAATTAAACGTAATATAAAGATTTCAGTGTTTCCTGAATTTGTTAAACCATATAACTTACTATTATAATTTCCAGTAAAAGAACATAAAAAAAAAAGACACCTCCATTGGACTAAAATTATTTTCCCATATGAGGAACAATACAAAACTGAATTGCCGCATACATCGAATCAGTAAAAATTTTATCTACGTACCAACAAATTAAAAATAAAACTTCAACTATTTGTAATATAGATAGAAACATAACTGCATAAGGCAATTTAATCTAGTAGCAGTATTCATAAAGATTGTCGAGGAACAAATCATAAACTTTATGAGAAATTGTTCAAAAGACAATTTACAACTAAGGCGACTACTTCACATTGGTTATTTTTTGAGGAAGTTCTATTCACATGGTTGGCGGTCATGAACATTTCACTTCAGCAACCCAAATGTGTTCTCCCCGCTGTAAGTCATGTACAGGAATCCATCTTCATCCTTATTTTCCTCGTATATTGCAGACATCATAGCAGCTGCATGAACAGAAACCCAAAGCTCAATTCACAATATCATCTACAAAGTTAACCATTATAAAGCAGTAATTGTGAAGTGATATAATCCTTTTATATTTACCTGTTGGAGGCAAAATGTTCTTGACAAAAATGAAGATGGCCTTCTCAGGACTGAGTTTGATTCTCTTTCGCACCACATACACGAATTGGCCAACAGTCAGATCAGCAGGAACCAGATACCTACAATCATCCAACAGGAAACGATAATCTAAACTATGAATGAAGAGGAAAACAAAGGTGAAGAAAGTGCATTATTGCAGATTAACATCTGCAATTGACCATTTGAAATTTTGAATACAATATTTAAATGATTGTCAATATTGTAAGTAGAATATGAATTTAATGCATCTAAAATTCAAATGATTGTCATAGACAGATGAAAGTACAAAGCTTATATTAAATTTTCCCATATCTACTACAGATCCATGTTCTGCTGCCACTTTTCATAACTCATTTTCTCCATGTTCAAGTAACATTTATCAAAACTTTTTTTTTTCCAGTTTAGTGGGATTCCACACCAAACAAACCATATTATATATATATATATATAGCAAAAAATTAAGCTTAGCAGTGATCCTGTTTTTTTCAATGCATTTCGCCATTAGTTTTTGTATATTTTTTACTATTAGTAAGCAAAGAGTATATCACAATTCACAAGGCTTCTGCCTCTGTTTAGCATCTTAAAATTTAAAGAGTTTGTCTACCTAACATTTATCCCCAATTCAATAAAATTAGAAGTCATAAAGTTTGCAAGCCCAGAGACATTTCAGTTTTGCACCACAAAACATTAGCATAAAAACAATCAAAACATAGCAAGTCTTCAAACAGATTCCAGCCCAACCCTAAATACAATATGACAGCAATGCCTGACTCCAAGTAAACCAAGTGTTTTTCAAACTTCAAGGTAAAATATATCTAACAATCAAAATTTCAACCAGGTAAAGCATGTAAAATGAATGTAGAAAGTAGTTACGGAAACAAGAAAAATAATATCACTTAGAAACAGAACCGGAATTTGTAAACTATTCCAAGATTTATAATTGCTCGTCATAGGAAAATAGAATAAACTAACTTTTTCTTATCGATTTCAGGAACATCACTCTTCTCAGCTCTTTCAACAATTACCTACACCCACAAGGTCAACCAAATCAATCATCATGAAATCAGATTGTCATGAGTCATGACATACATGCAAGCAACAGACACCAAATCTTACTGGAATTCTATCAGGATACTTTTCCCTAATGCGTGCTGCTTCAGCCTGTCTCCTTTCTGACATGTAATGTCAACAAAATCAGAGAACAAAAGTTAGACGTGGACACAAAACACAAGTTTATGTGCACTGAGGTACGAGGTTTAGTGAATACTGCTCCAAATGATAAATAAAATTTCAGATAACCCATGAAGAAAAACCAAAGTTATAGCTCATGCATCAACAACTAACCCCCATTATACATGAAGAAAGACATTCGATCAACTAAAAAGGGCCAACAAAACAGTAGATTAAGCCCTATACCTCAGGTAACTTTCACATTAAGCTAAATGGAGAGATTTAAAAAAATCAAAGAAAAATTAGCAATTAACTGGTTAGTAGTTTCTGTCTTTTTTTTATTATTAATTAAGGGTCAACAATAAAATATTCCTTTTAAAGGCGAACGATTAATGGGGCTAAAAAATACAATTTCAGGAACCAAATTTCAAAATTTACTGAGTATGACTGTGATCATGATCATGATGGGCTAGACCTAATTTTCGCAAAATTTGGTTGTTGGGGGGAAGTATCCACATATTTCCCTGATTACACCAAATTCAATGAATTGGATCACAACATAATCAATCCAAAGAAACCCCACAAAAGGGAAAAATCAGATAAACAATAAGAAAAAAAAAAGAGAGAGAAAAGAATAAAGGGAAAAACGAACCAAGGGGTGTTCCATCTTGAATGAACTCTTAGCCATGGCAATAATTCTGCAGAAGAAAAAGGGGAAAGGAAAAAAGCCTAATTACGGAGTTAGGGTTTGCTATTAGGGCGCCGAACGTAGCAAATTGAATGATCAGAAAAGGGAAAAGAAATTAATAAAGGTGAGAAATTTGAAACTGAAAGAAGAGAAATCAGAGATTGCTTACCAAAGGGGAGAGGAGAGAGTGAAGAAGAAAAAGGGATTAGAGATCCCAATAAGCAATGAAAACCCTCTTTCTTTCTTGTTCCGTTTTGATGATTGCTTTGCTTGCGCCCCGGATTCGGGAATAGGAAAGCCCCATAACGACACCGTTTCTTGGACTTTTTACCAAACAATATCGTATGTAACAAATAACAAGAGGGGATGAATATATTTGAGATATGATTTGGACTTATATTGGTTACTTTGAGGCGATTGGGCTATTTTAAAATAGGAGATTTGCAAAGTAAGGTATTAATTGTTGTCATATCAATAACTTCTAGAACAATTTACAGCCACTTATTTCGTGAGCTTTTAATATTATATTTATCTCTTTTTAGCTTTTAACTTGACACTGTACTCTTTTAATTTATTAGATGACATTACACTAACTTCGTTCCTGTGATATGACTTGCGCATGACTTTTTAATTTTAAAAATTTAAAAAATATGAAATGACCTTTATACCATTTATCACCTACTATATTTCAATTATGTTGCCACTCCCATAGCCAGCGCTCTAGCATTCTCTGCTGCCACTTCCATAATCCCCACCACAACCTCTTTATCAGGCACTAGTGACTCGTGATTCATATTTTTTATTTCAATGGATGATAGTATTGTAGTAAGTAATATTTCAAAAATAAAATTTGCTACAAGAAATTTGACCTGAAATAATATTTATTTTTGGAACATATAAAAAGTGTTGCACATAGATAATATTTTTTTAAAAAGAATTTATTGCATATTATATCTAAAAATATTGTCTTCTTTATTTAAAAGTGTTGCTTTAAACAATTGATCACATTTGCTATGACAACTCTATTAAAAGTGATGCATTAGCTTAAAAATGTACTATTTTGTTAGAAAAATATTGCCTTTGATAATTTCATATGTGATATAGCAACTCTTCAAAAAGTGATGTATAACTTAAAAGTAAGGTTCGGATATCAAAAGCAACACATTTTAATTATATCCAAAACTAAATGTTCTTTTAGGCATAAATTTCTTATATTGAGTATTATAACAACTAATAGTTATTCAATGTTTACAAATCTATGAAAGTCCAATTATGAGAGTGCTTCACCTAGTGGGGTGAATGGTGGTTAAGTGTGTTTGTAATAGTAGTTATATACATAGTTTTTATTTAGTTTTTTTTTACACATAAAATTAAACTAATGGACTTGAAAACATAATTCAATCTAATTAGAAGACACTAAAAAATAATTATCAAGGGAATCCCCTTGATATATAACTAGTGACTCAACCCGCAGACGTGCCTGTCAAGTCCCCTTTTATTTTTTGAAATTATTGTAATTAATGATAAATATTACATATGGCAACTTTACTTTAATAAAATAAATATTTAAATATAATTAATTAAAGTTTACATTTTAAATGTTAAGGCTTGTCTAGCCGCATTTTTCTACTTTTAGATATTTATATAGTTAATTTTTAAAATTTATATTTTTTACTATTTCCAAGAGATTTTGGAAAAAAATGGTAAAACTAGTAAAGTTTGAAGAGAAAGAAATGGAAGAACGTAACAATTTCGAGATATGCACGATCAGTAAAAGTTGGAAGATGTCCTGTGTAACACCTTACTAAGCTTTAATTTTTCCGCCTTAATTTTTAATATTATTATTATTTTAAACAATAGTTAACTAACATAATATTATTAACCTGTAATATGAAATTTTACAAGAATTTTTTTTTAAACTATTATGATTATTTCTCATTCATAGTCATATCCTGGAATAATGTATAGATTATTAATAATGCTGGTAGATTGAAGAGGTGGTCACAATGGAAGGCTTAAATACTAAGTCTTTTCTAGCTATAACCTTTTCAAATTACACTTTCATAGTAATACACTTTCTTCCAACAATCCATGGAAAATTTTTAAATGACAAATAATATTTCTTTTCTAACATATTACTACTATTTGTTAATTTTTTTAAAAAAAATTAAGGTGAAAAAATTAGAGCTTAGTAAGGTGTTACATCATGCATTGAAAAAAAAGTTAGAAAATACCACAAAAGGTGAGGAACATGAAAAGAAAAGTGGAAAAGGAGAGACCAAAAACGTTATCTACTAAAACCTCTTTATATAATAGAATAGATAATTAATTTTTAAATTTATATTTTTTTATTATTTCCAAGAGATTTGAAAAAATGGCAGAGACTAGAGTAAAATCTAACCCAAAAGAAATGGAAAAGCAGAACAATTTCAAGAGATGTGCACAACCAGTAAAAGTTGAAAGTTGTCATGCATTAAAAAAAAGTTGAAAACTACCACAAAAGATGGGGAACATGAAAAGAAAAGTGGAAAAGGAGAGAGTGATGTAAAGTTTTGACAAATTAGTAGATATTTCAATATAAACTATGTTTATGGACTTGAAAGTGGATTCCAATTCAATTAGAAAACACTAAAAATAGTTATCTACTGAATCCTCTTTATATAATGGTATATATATATAAAGGAAATACTCCCTTTAACTACCTTTGGTGTCCAATTTTTTTATTTCCTAAAATACCATTGATACATAAGGACTTGGGGTAAGTTATAAAAAACAATGAAAGAAAAAATAAAATAAATGAAAAAATTAAAAATATGGCATGCCTATCAATTCACTAGTATATAATAGTATAGATATATAGTATAGATAAATTCATCCTCTTGCATATCAACCATCAAAATCTTTGGAAAAAGAAAATAGAATTATAAAAAAGGAACAACTTTATAATATCATCTAGCACCCGTTGTTCTTAGCACCATTGACTAGTCTACACTGAAGGAATTTGGTGTCACAAAGACACAAAATATAAGCAAAAGACAATAACGAAGAGTAGAAGAAGAACATGTGAAGAGTACTTGGGCCCCAGTGTGTTGGCCACCACCCTCACTGTCTTCATAGTCACTCCCCTTGCTATTGTCGCACCACCATCGTCCAAGTCACACCACCACTAAGCTTCATCGTACTGAAGAATATGGATTGGCTGCAAAAAAAAAAAGGGAAGTTGCGATAGGGCACAGGGCTAATGGGTTCGGATTTTTTGATGGCTTTGTCAAATGTGAGGGGTGTTAGGGTCTAGGGGTAATTTGGGAATATCAAAATTTATTTTAACAAATATTAGTTTTATTTTTTAAATGTGGTTGGTGTAATTTTAAAATTTAGGAGTGTATAAGTGCAATATCAACTTACCTCAAGAGGGTAGATGAAATAATCCCTAATTTTTATTACATATGAGTTACATCAAATGATATAATGGCAATTAAGTGATTAACTGATCACTTTTTTGGTTTACAAATCTATCACTTTAATGGAGTCAAATCCACTTGTAGGTCTCAACAAAAATATAAAATTGCATACATCAATTTGGTACTAAAAGCAACTCCAATGAAAAGTCACAACTTAGATTCCATTAACTTGCATTAATATCACATTTTTACCCCATATTTGTGCATTAATTATTCCTAATTGTTCTCTAGAAGATTTTTCCTATTTCATTTAATAAATTTAGTTGATAATTGTCATTTGGGAGGATTATCTTGTGATTTGAATTTAAACTATTATTTTGAGTTAATATGGATAAAGATTTTCTTTCATCTTATACAATATCCCCTTTTTTTAGGGTTGGGGGTTAGGGTAGGGAACACATTTTTCACCAAAATTATCTTGAGGTCTAAACTTTTTAACATATAGAATTTATTAATGAAAATTTACACTCATTTTCACCTAACCAAACATACCCTAGCCCCTTTTGGGTTGAAAAAAATTATATATTATATATTCATCTAGCAGGTCAACTACTTAACAGGATGAAAGGTTATGCATTAGCCCAGTTGACTGAGTCATAATTGCCCAACAAATTTATAAGTTAAGCGATAAAGGAACACTAACTTAACCATTGACTTAACTTGCACCTTTAATCACTCAATCTAGTAGGAGAAAAAGATGCACACAAGTTAATCCTGCTTTGTAGAATTCTCTGAGTTTTCCTATGATTGATCTTTTATAGTATACTTGGATTAATCTTCCTGTTATTTCTTTTATCCGATTGTCTATGTTATGTTTCTAGTTATGTATGTGTCTTACATATTGTAGCCCCTAGGCTATAGAAAGAATTAACAGAAAAGAGTGACCCGTTTTCTTGGTGAGAGTCAATAATGTTTCATTGCCCAATCAAGGATTTTTTTGTTGTTGACCAAGCCCAATCAAAGATTTATCCACCATTCCCAACTGTTGGGCTTGATTGAATATGTAAAATGTTGGGGCCTGGGGGCACGAGCAACCCATAATACACATACTACAAAAAAAGAATGAGTCCATAAAAATTAAGTCAAGTAAATATTGACCAAAAACAGGCTCTCAAGCAAAAGCCTAAATAGATAAACCTGAGGCCCAAAATGTATCATCGCCCAAAATAAAGGCCCAACATGAATCATGCATAACTAATTTATTGCCACTGATGACTAGATGGTGTTCATTAAAATGATGGCCCTTGTTCGCGGATCAAGTAAATATATCCACCTTTATATCTATAGCAATTCCTGACTCTTGCTGTACAAATTTTAAATTTTTTAAAATATTCATAATATAAAAATTAAGAGAAGTTGAAATAATTGAATAAAGTTATAAAAAATTTTAAAATAATAATAAATTTTAAAAAAGATATAATAAATAAATAAAAAATAATGTATTCTAATTTTTTTTAAAAAAATATGAATTGGTAGACACATAAGTGCCTATCAATTTACTAGTATATATAATAAAAAAAATTTAACAAATAAATTTAATTATTTATTTATATAAGGTTAAAGAAAAGCCTATGCGTGTTTGGTTTAAAAATTCAACAGCGAACAAGTACTTTTAATGTGTGGATATACATAGGATCACGGGTCAATTAAATTGATAGTTCTGTCAGTGAAATAAAATATGTGTGTGATTTATAATTAATGAACTCAAAACATTTCTTGAATAATAAACTTTATGTGTATATCTCTTTAACCGAATGATGCTGTCACCGAAGAGAAATTAAATTCTTTTTATAGTTTAATCATTCTTAGTATCCATTATATACTCAATAAATTTCTAACAATTTATCTTGATAGTTTCAATAAAGGAAATTTTTAGATGTTTTGAAACTACAAAATAAATATTATTTTCTTACTTTAATCAATAACATAAAAAATGTTTTCTCCCCTCAATTAACAACTCCCTCACGCACATAATTGTCACTGGGTCGCGAAATAAGGCAGCGACAAAGAAGGCAAATCTGGTCGGAAGGTGCCACGTGTACAGCCAAAGACAAGGGGTGGATGAAGCTTGATCAGAGGCAAACAGTGAAGAATTGAAGATGGTACTGGATCCTACACAAGGCTGCGTTGCATTGATCTTTTATTTGCAAATACAAGTCCGAGCATGCCAAGTGTTGGGTAATTTCTCGTATGGTCACTCCTCACCCCATATTGGTCATATATATGCATCATCCTGGGTCCTACTGCCCTAGCAACAAACATTATTTGTCAGAGTAGTGTTAGATGTAGAAGATAAACATATAACACTTTTTCATCATACACAAAAAGGCAAATAAAATTGTGAGGCTAATCAAGAAAAATAAATGGTTGCACCACAATATTTTTTTCCTTGTACATAGTGTAAATATATTATAAGCATGTTGTATACCAAACATTTTTCTATTTCTTATTGGCCATGTTTCATATATTTTGTTTCTATATCGAAACATATTAGTAGTATATGACTTAATTTTTGCATACATATTATTTGATAATAATGTCATCTGTGTATTTCTGTCGACGACTTATATAGATATTTCCTATATATGAGAATGATGGAATAGAATAATGTAGAAATTTATAATCATGCATATTAACCATCTTTGTTCTTAAATGGTATCTTACTTTTTATTTCATCAATTATTTATTGACATGTAAAAAATAAATATTATATATTTAATATTTATAAATCTATTTTGATTCTTATCATTTTATATGACAATAAATAATTAAAAAGATAAAAAATAGGACGCCATTTAAAGAACAGAAGATTTTTAGCCCATTTTCTTTGCTATGTGTCATTAAGTACGCTCCAAAAAGCCTTCTAATTCTATTGTTTACTTGTCTAGCAAGATCTTTGAGAATTTTTTCTTTTACCGAGAATTTGTTGTTAAGATATTAAATTATCCGAATAATGTAGCATATTATTGATTTTTGGGATAACTGGGTAATTCTTGCCATTTCATTTTATTTAATAATTTCTATAATTTTTTATTAAAAGTTTCAGCAAATAATTTCGGACTATTAACATTTCGAGCAAACAATCTTTGTTGTCCAAACATTTTCAATTTGATATCAATTTGATCCTAATAATAATTTCTAATATTTTACTTCTAAAATAAAAATGATATTTAAACACAAAGGTGGGTGTATATTAGGCACTATTTCTCACCATTAGATGTGATATGTGAATGGAATGAATTGATATCACCTCATTTCACTTGTGATAAGTGAGTGTTTTCATGGACATACATTTTTAGATATTCAAAAAACCATTACTCCTTTCAAAATCCTCCGCGTGGCACCTTTGAGTTCCTATAAAAACCTGCAAGCCATAGCAAGCAAGCAAGCAAAATCAGCACACAAGCTAGCTAGAAGAGGGCAAGCAAGTGAGATTGGGAACCCTTTGGCGTGCAAAAAAGAAAATGGATCAGTGCCATTCAACCATAACCGGTGAAAAAGGTAAGAAAAGTTGGAGATTTGGAATTAAGGGATTCTCCACCACTTTGAAAGAGTACAGAGGCGGGTTTTACAACCAAAGCTAGATGATACTTGTACATACACTTAATATGTGTATGTGCTTTTATCTTCACAAATTACTTCAACGTTGAAAAGTTTTGTATATATCTCCCTCTCATTCACGTGATGTTATGCAACAATTATGCATGCTCAGCAAGAGGTCGCAGCATTATTTAATGGTTTAATATGTAGTATGTGGTCATTAATTCTCACATGTAGTGCCTACCCAATATATCATGTATTCATATATCAGCATGTCACATGGTTCCAAAATATCAAGCATAAAGGTCTACTGTGTAGTGCTCAGTTGCCATAACTATATGCCGGATATATGCGTATGGAATTGGAAGGAAGAGTACTGAAGGCCCCAACTCTTTATTTATGAATAGTACTGTGCTAGCTGCTTTGGACTATCGTCCATTAGTCTTTATTGTAAGATTTGTCAATCTGCATATTTAAACGAACCAACCTGAAACATGTCTTCCAACGTTATAATATTCAATACAAGTTTGATGAGTTGTGTGTTATTCAATTGATTAAGGGACCTATATATATATATATATGAACTGTCAACTATAATAAAGAAAATCTCTGTATATTACGAATTCATTATTCATAATTTTGATCACTTAATTAAACACTTAGAAGTCTAAAGAATTTTAATGTTAATTTGACACTTCAATCATAAAATAATAACATTTAATCTTCCAAAACTGTGAAACATGATATCATCAATTAAGGGAGCACTATAATTTTAGAAAACAGCTTTCATTTTCTTTTTTTTTTTTTGAACTTTGTGATGGAAATACTGAAAACAGTAAAAATTGTAAAATTTAGTTTTCAATTTTCATTTTCACTTTCGATATTTCCTTTACAAAATTTAAAAATTTAAAAAATTTAAAATGAAAACTGAAATGTTTACCATTTTAAACTTTCAACAACATTTGCTAAATATTACGAAATGATTTCGTAGCAATACAATACGAATATTATAGTAGAAAACTTTAATCAGATAAAAAGCAAAACGTTTACAAGAGTTTACTTGTGTCTTTGACAAAAAAAAAAAAAATACGGCACTACAGGAAAAATAATCATTTTCAACGATTTTCGTTAATAGAAGTGTTGTGAAGAAAAGTAATTTTGATATAAGGTGGGTAAAAATACATATAAACTTTTATCGACAATTAGTACATGTTGAAAATACCCAAAAGATGTATTTTCGACATGTACTAATTGTGATAAAAGTTTATAAGTATTTCAACAAGCTATATGTGAAATTTTTTTGACAATACTTTATTGACATTTTAATTGTAAGAACCATTAAAAATGCTCATTTTTCTTGTAGTGGGGATGATGGATGAAACTTTCACCTCATTCTATTGTCTGATTTTGGTATACTAAATGGTCCTATCTTCCATTTTTAATATATTTGGGAATCAATAAAAATTTAATATATTAAAAACTCAATGTATTTGAATATAATTATAGATACCTAAATGGGGACGCATCCCTCTTTATAAGGCTCGAGTTACAGATTTTTTTTTACTTTTTTATTTTTTATTTCAAATCAACATATTGCTTTTGTCAAACGATTCATTGCAATAGTCACTTCATTGCTTTGTTTATTTTTACATTATAAATACTAGTAATTGTTTCCAACCTCTTTATAACTGCATAATTGTATTGCAGGAAGCTTAAAAGCTAAAACAAAGTAAAAGTGCCATATAATATTGCTTTGCTAGTTTTGGTACACTCGTTCACTTGCCCAGTTCTCAACCATCGTGTTACACTTGTTTCTAGCAAATAACCGGAGGCAGCTAAACCATGTGAGAGAAAAGAAAAACTATACAGAATAATGCATCCATCAGTTTGCATAATAAGTTATGGAATCATCACTGAACCTACGAAGTGCCTCATGTGAGGTTAGAGGGTATGATGGCCAATGGAAGTACCACAAGGCCAAAAACCAATAGAAGCAAAGGTTCTTTTTCACTGTTTGACAACATAAATGCTGATTGAACAGAACCAGACATCCCTCTCCCTCTGCCCCATAATCCATAAATGCACACATTAAAAACCACAGATATGTTCCCTCTTTGCTTAATTTATCATGATTCCTCTGTACCTCCTTAAATTAATATTCCAACTTCCTCAGTTGCTGGGTGGTTGGATATTCAATGCAACTTCTTCAATGCTAGCTATACCACCACCATCTATATTTCATGGCCCCTTCGCTCATGTTGGGCTCTACCTTCTTTAAAGCTTCGGAGTATATGATCTCTCTCTATTCCGCACAAAAACACACCACCCTCATGTTTCTTCTGATTCATTTATAGATCACTTTCACATCCTTCCTTACTCTCTTATTGTCATTTAATTTGCATCAAGCTAGGGTCATATGAATGTTACATTCTTAGTGTACCAAAGCAAAAAATGAAGGGCCCCTTTTGAATTGTTTATGTCAATTAACAGTTTCTAGTTTTGTTTTGATACTTTTGTTGGTTATTCATGTGATTATTATCTTAAAGCATATGGGTGGAAAAGAAGTTTAAGCCAAGCTTTGGTGATTGAGGAGGGGGTAGAATGGACCAGTTAAACGGGATATTGGTTCGGTTGAATGAGAAAGCAATGCTCAAAATGTTTCTAAGCCTTGCTTTCGATTGGCCGTGAATATCACGTGCCACTGCTCCTAAAGCCCCCTAGAATGAGGCCTTCTTGTCAAGGGTTTAAAGGTAGTTCTTGTGAGAAGATTATGTGCAGATTGTCATCTTCACCATTTTTGTTTAGCCCTTTTCTTTTCCTTGCAATATATAGCATCTTGCCTTTTCTTTTTCTTTCTTTATATACGTACTTCCATTTTCATTCAATTATATTTTTTTTGAGTCATGATGAATCAGGGTCCTAGGAGGAATCTAAAGGGATGGCATTGAAGCATGCATATGGAAGAAGGAAGATTGGTTATGAGAACAAGTTTATTAAGATACACAAGTTCTATACAATTATTCCATCCATTGCTTTTCACAGCTCACAGTGTTGCCTATTGAAATTTGATGTTTAGTGTGGTCTGTGCAGTTCTTTACGCATTGTTTGTGTCCGTACTACTCTCTCTCTCTCTCACACTCTCTCTCTTTTTTTGTTGCTTTTTGTTATTTTGGATGGAATTTTCTCTGGTGCTCTTCAGTCTACTACATTGATTTCATTTTACGTATCCACATATCTGTTTCTTTATGGAAAATTGCAAATGCATTTATGTAAGGAAAATGTATTTACACAAAATGACCAAGGATACCTCAAAATTTAAATCGTTTGAATGTGAGGAGCAGGCGCTCAAATACATAGAGCCATTTTCAAAAGATATGACGTTAATTTCTTAATTAGTTTGAAAAAAAAAACAATTATAAGGCATTAATAATAAAATCATTTCTTCCGAAAATGCAAAAATTATATTACTTGAGATTTAATTACTAGAGGGACCACATATTTGCATGTATACCACTACTAATTTTTCAAATTTTGTTATGAGACAAAAATCGCCAAGAATCTTCTCTGTCCTCGTATTTATTTGGAATGATCTGGTTTGGTAGGTGAAGAAATGAATCAACCAATTGCGGGTTCGGGTTGAGGCATAATTCCAACAAAATTATGAAATTCTCATATATTTTAATTTAATTTATTTTTTTTGGTTTGACGAAATTCATATCCCAAGTAAACCGAAACTTATTGAAGCATCAAGGCCCCACATTAGCTATACGAGCCCGCCTATGAATGAAGCCCAGACTTTGTATATGATCAAACGCATTAACCCGTTTAACATTTTTGTGTCCTTTGACCTTAAAAAAAAGCACGACCAAAAAAAAATAAAAGAAGAACCATAAAAAATTTCAGATAAATGCCTTTTTTTTTGTGGGACAATATTTTTTCAAGGGTATGTTTGATGGATAAAAATGGAAAAAGAATATGATAAATTTTATTTGTTATTTTATACAGAGGACTTATTAATGAAATATCTCTCTCCAATTTTACCCAATTACAAACATACATGGAAAATTTTTATGAGGGATCTTTATATATATTTTTTAACACAAAGTTCATCTATGAAAAATTCTTTGCCATTTCTATTCCATATCAAATGGTAGAGGGTAAAAAATGAGACAACAAGTTTTATAGACAAGTTCTATATATAATTTACACGTGCAATTGATCTATTGAAAAGGTTTTTTCTTATTTTAACTCTCCAACCCTATACTCTTAGTTATCAAATATCCAAAAGCAAGTGTGCCAACATTCTCTCAAATGTTTACTGAAAAGCATTTTGAAGAGTTCATGCCCACAGGAACAATATAAACATTGCATGCCCATTACCTTACCTGAAATTGTCCTCATTTGGCAGCTGACTTCCTGAGGAACACTGAAAAAACTGAAGTTACTTAAAGGATGCATTATATGTCATGATTATAGTTATTTTATCTTCTTTCTAAAGCAATGCTTTGGGTACAATTTGTGGGGCATAAGCAGAAGCAGTTCAGGAATCTCTAGAGTCTTCTAGCTAGCCTTATTTAATATTAGGTTCAGGAAACGTATTCTGCTACTCAGCAGCAATGAAGTTGTACAATAACGATCCATGAGAAAATAAAATAGTAAATTCCACTTATTTTCCATTTTTGTGCCCTCTTGGTGCTGCTGATTCCCTTTGCCTTATTCCCACACGTTTTCAAAGTGGAAAATGATAGTTCTAGCAACTTGCAACAACATTTATCGTTCCTTTATTACTTTCTTACATCTATGAATTTAATTTGATTAATTAATACTCCTTCACTCCTTGTACCGTGTCGGTTGGGTAGGGTAGTTGGGCCCATATCTCCCTTAAATAGTACTAATTTTGAGGACCTTGACTTTTCTTAACCGTTGACCAAAAATGCAGAATACTTTTCTATCCAATCTGGAATCCCAATTGTGGTACCTAACCCCAATCCATATTTTATTTCATTTGTTTTGAACTTTAAATCATCATTAGTTTGCAAATCTTCAACACCTTGAGAATCTACCGTGGACCATGCTTAGCTTAATTGACTAGCTAAACATATGCACTACCTCAGAAAAAGGTCCAACCATGAACCAACCAAGGAAATGCAGAATATATCCCACAGATATAAGGTCCAAAGAATTTAGATACTTCTATGCTGGGGAATTCACAAGCTTGGACTAGCAGTGGATCAGTTGCAACTTGCAACTTGGAATGTCTTGGCTTTTACCTTTTCACAGTGGTTTGTGAATTGGGATCCATTCAAAGCATTTAGATAGCTAGCTGCATAACTCTTCAAGTGGAGAGAAATTCTTTAGTGTTTTGAGGATGAGATATTTCTCTTACTGTAATTCATTCATTAATTTCTACATTCATTGGGTTTAACATTGGCTTTATGAAAGAGACAGTAAGTGATTAAAGAGACAGAGATGACTCACAAAGCTAACACAGGATACGGCTGAATAGATCAAAATAGAAGAAACATCTTCCACAAAAAGGATCTAAAAACTTTTCATGAATTCATTTTGTGTTTGGCAAAGATTAACACTTGCTTTTCTGACGTTGTACCACTATAGTTGGAGTTTATTGGACATTTAATAGAATATTATAAAAGTGGGGTCAGTCACCAAGCTTTGAGGGCTGAAGCTAATGTGTTTTATTTTCTCTACTGGAATTATTATACATACTACTACAATGTAGCAAAAAGTAGAGTAAGAGGCAACAATTGAGAGTGATTTCATCCTTACCAAACAGAAAACTCAAATTAAGATGAAAGAACTGGCGGCAAAAGCCAACCAATTATATATCTATATTTATTAGGAGCTTGATTGATAGCCATAGAAACTATTAACATATAGAGTGGCCCTTCAAGCATCAAAGAATGGGTTGGGGGGACTATCCCATGCTTCCTATTATGGCTGCTCCATGGGGCAAGTCCTCTCTTTCTCTTTCTCTTTCTCTTTCTCTCTTTCTCCTGCTCTCGTGTAAAATGAAATCTCTCTATACTTCTCAAAAATACATAAAAAAGAAGAAAAGAAGAATGTTACAACCTTTGCTTCATTTGCCTTGGTTATAATCTTCCTGAGTTAGGAAGAACTCCAAGCTGTGCCTCCCTAGAAAGAGCCACTCCACAAAGCTTTTTCACCTTCCCCACATCTCCTGTGGACCTCTTTAATCCTTTCAGCAGACCTGCAGATTCCACTGCATGTCCAATCAAATGAAGCAACACAAACATTGCCTGCTTGAGCCTTCCATTCACAATCTGCAAGAGTGACCAATTCATGAATTTGAAACTATTCACCACTATTAATAATAACCCTTAAAAAAAAACCAAGTATTTTTGGTTTGGTTTCAAGCTACCGAGATTTGAAATTCACTTGATTTCAACTAATTTGACTTGAGTCAAGTCAGCAGTAAGTAAATAATGATTCGATAACACAAATAATTTGCTGGAAAAATCTTCACCTGGTGGTGTGCTGCAGCATAGTCTCCGATCATCTATATGGTCCACATCAAGTCCAATGAACCATGATCCTAGTGAGACATCCTCATTGGCATACTTGTGAAGAACGTGTCTGAGACCATGCGAGCACCATTTATAATTTGTCCATAAATTTGAATTCAATTAGACCACGAGTGAGGTGAAGGAGGACTTACTGGTTAATTGAAATATATGTAGCTAGATCTTTTGAAATAGCATACAACTGTCCTGTGGCGTGACGGAAGTACTTGTTTCCAGCCTCGCCAAATTTCCAGTATTCTGGTTCATGGTACCTCACCCTCTGCAAGAATGTAGGCATGTAAGAAGCTAGAAGTGAAAGAATCACAAATTTGCAACTCCTTCATCAAAAGGAAGGAGGACGAAAGGAAATGATTCTCACTTTTGGGAAAGACAGGCCCAGATTTCATGCATCCAATGTATACCCGTGGTTTTGAGCGGTGTCTGACTAGAGTTTCTCCCAGTGTTGCTGAAAACAGATTGAACAGAATCAATTGCCAACTCTTCATGTTAAAAAATCCAACAGCTTCAATTGCCAACTCTTCATGTTAAAAAATCCAGCAGCTTCAATTGCCAACTCCTCATGATTTTATGTGAAGTCAGATTATTAGAGATAGAAGAACTTTAGATACCTATATTTACATGAACGTCATCATCAACTTTGATGTAGAAGTCAGCATCCCATAAGTTAACAGCAGTGGCAAAGTAGGTCTTTGTCTTTGCTGACAATTCAAGATATCCTTCAACATGATCCTGCAGAATTCAAGCATAAAGATCTTGAACACCTTTGCCCTTTTTTATTTCAAAACATGCAATCATGTGGCAGTCTTGTGAAGTGATTATGCAAGTAGTGACAAGATGAAACAAGGGGCATGGAGAAGGGAAGTGGCAATGAGACAAAGAGGATCATTACCAGCCTCAAGAAGTCTCCATGCTTCTTATCTTCTGCTTCAATAGCTCTGTCTAGGATACCACCTGATGTAGCACTGAATAAAGGAGGTAAAAAACGATCAGTTTCGGTTAACAAATCATTCAATATAATTATGACTCATACATTGATAGATGCGTGCACAATGAACTCCACAAATTTTAAGTACATTGCAATACAAACAGATGATTGTTAGTTCTACAGAATTCTATAAACTTGTATATTTGTTCAGAGTAGATCATGCCTCTTCAATCAATACATGAATGATCTAATGTAAGCATTTCCAACAAAGATAAACCAACGACATGATATTGTTGCCAACTTTCAAAAAAAAAAAAATCATAGAAATTAGAAAGAGGGATGAGATAGCTTACCTATGACCAATTACAAATCGGATGATAATGCCCTTCTCTTCCTCTAGCTTCTTTCTTTTCTCACCTATTTTCCATGTTACCACAAGAACCGATCATCAGAAACCGCAACGAATAAAGTAGTTAGAATAACAGAAAAAGCATAACAGAATATCGAGAAGCATGGATCAAATTGTGAACCTTGTGGCATCCAGGTTTGAAACAGAGTCTCTTCTTTTCCTGCTGCTAAAAGCAGTATTAATTCCTACGACCATGAGGTACCTCCTCTTAATAGTTGATTCAGTCACCTTTATATCTTCTGGTATAGGAGCACCACTTCTAATAGACTCCTGAGCTGCCTTTGCAGCAGCTAATTCCATCTCCAAGTTTGAAATAGTCTTGTCAAGAGTTCTACATTCAATACAACAGTCACACAAGTTTGGCATGCAAAGTAACCAAACACACGCACACACACACACACATACACACGCAAACTTATAGTAGAATCATGGTATGCAACTTACTGAATAGCATTTTGTGTCTTGAAAACTTCCTTATAGATGTTTTTGGTTTCACGTTTCACTTCCTTCCCTTGCAACTAAATGAGGCCAACACCAACATAAAAATATAGGCAATTCAGATGATACACATGATCAAACACTGAATTCAAATCATTTTTTTTCCTGATAACTACCACATGATTATTATCAAGACTAATCAAGAAGGTAAAAGTAAATAGATTCTTACAATTCTCGAATTACAACCCTCTGAAACTACATTCAATTTTTCAGCTTCCATAGCTGTTGTCCGTGCAAGCCCTTTAGGTTCAGGAATAGTCCACATCCTGTTACACATTTACATTCTCATCAGAAAAGGCACCCCAATTACTACGTCACATGTTGTCTTGGCAACGAATAATTATCACAGTAGGTACATAAGCATCCTACCTCACAGTCAAAGTAAGAATCCTGAGAATAATTGAATATTAAAGTTGTTAGATAAGCTATGAAACACTGAATTACATTTCTTCAGTTGTAACACTTTGATGAAGCCATCCTGTGTTTATTATGATAATAAGCAAGGACAAAAAGAGGTTCAATTAAAAGAATTAAAGCACCCCCAAATACGTTGGATTATCTCTATTTAAAAACAAGGTGGATCTCAAAATAAAAAGATCCACCTTAAAACGTTTCAACAACTAGTGAATATATTAAAAAAGGATTCAGTTGCAACTACCGCAGAATAGGCTAAGGGGTGCCAATCAATTATTAGATGTCAGAAATCTTCTTCCCCATTGATTAGTGAGTATGATATGATATATGCAGTAATTAATTTCAACCATAAAAAAAAAATCATTATGCAGTTAAGCTTTCTGGTGGATTTGTAAACGTCACTAGAAATAATTGAACTGGGATTAATTAGCAGTGCCTGACCAAAATTGACTTTTCATTGGGATTCAATCATAGAGAGGAGGTATAGCATCTTAAACGAAAAATTAAATGTGCATTTATTTTCATAAAATAGTTTTCAGAAATTTATGAAGAAAATACTAAATATAGAAAATAAAAACTGAAAATTAATTTTGTAGTTTTCATAATATTTCATTCACAAAATTCAGAAAATAGGAAAATTAAAAATGAAAAGTGAAAAGTGATTTATGAAAACAAACGCACCCTTAAATGTTTTAGATATAGATATTTCATGCCAATTGAACTTTTAGGTCCATTCCACTTATTCAATGAGTTTTGGTGAGCATAAGATTGGTGAGCAAATTACAGGCGACTTAAAAATTGTATATTTGTAAACTTAAAAAGACTGAATTCATATAAATTGGAATTTCATTACAAAATCAAAAGTCATACGAATTCAGAAATACAAAGAACTAAATGAATTAATCAATAGAAAACCGGTGACTAATTGATTACAAACAAACAAAAAAATTATGAAAATCTGAAAACATGAGAAATGATCTGAAAAGGCCTCGGCAAACTTAGAAAACCATTGAAAATTCAGCATGAACTCGTTTTCAGAAACAGGATTAAACAGAATATTTTTGTCCTGAAGCAAATATCTATCAGAAATTGGAAAACAACATGAAAGAGGACACGAGAAAGAAAATTGATGTATGATGATGTACCTATTGGTGAAGAGCATCCCAGCACAGAAGCTTCCAATACAGAGGAGAATCACCCATTTCTGAGACAGGATGGTTCTAGGAGGAACCTCTCCTCTGCTTTTCAAATTCATTGTTTTAATATATACCTTACAAAACAACCTTCCAAGTTCTAACTTTGCACTCAGCAGGCAAGTCCCATGTTGAAGACTTTGTCTCTTCAGTGAAGAAACTCAGAAACAGAGGAACCAGGAGCAATGAAGAGTGCAGGAAAGGAAGCAAATTTGGAAGTGGGCACCGTTGAAAAAGAAGGAGAAGATTTTGGGGAGTCAGAGCAGAGAAGAACAGAGAGGTGTGTGGCAGGGGAAGAATCAGAACAGAGAGGTGCTCTGTTTTTTGTTTTTCTTCTTCTTTTTCACTTCCAGTTTGTTTTGTTTTGTTCCTTTCTTTATCCTCAGCTATGCTTTGTGTTTTTCTTTCTCTCTCTCTCTGTGTTGTGTGTGAGTGTGCTTGTCTTTGCAGGTAAGGGACGTTGAACGCAAGTAAGTGGACTTCCTAACCGCCCAGTTTTATAATACCATATTACCAAACCATCCCTGTCGGAGCCATCCTTAATTTAATGATACTCCCATAACTGTTTGTTGCCATGACATTTATACCCTCCATTGGCATCCTATACCATTGTACATAAAATTACTACTGTACATATATAAATGTTCATCAAAATTATTGGTATCCATAATACTAATACTGATCAACACAGTATCAGCCATCTATTTATGTGTAATCACCTAAAAATCCATGCTAGTGTTTAAAAAGTTTGAAGACCGTATTTTGGTCTTGATAAGATCACCAACGCTAAATTTTTGTTCATAAAAATATAAAAGTTTAATTTTAATATAAAGATAGTATAAAATCAATTTATATGTGATCTAATTAAAATATTTTACTTTGATAACTTTTTAAATAATGAGTATAAAAGTCAATTATTATGATTTATGTAACAATACATGATTAAATGATTATATTTTTTTTTGACACTGTTAATGCATGACAATTAAATTCAAAATATAATACAAATACTAATTAAAACTAATTTTATTTTATTATATGATGAAAGTTCTTTTTGGTACTTTTAAACTTACATTGGTGACAATAAAATCTTAATTTAGGGTCATATATATACTATCTAAACCTCACACTATTGCTTATATGGTAAAAGTTAAATGCACCATATTTTATTCGTATTCATATTTTATTTTTGTTACATTTGCAGATAAAAGAAAAGAAAAAATGTATATATAGATTATGGGTTATTATTGGTATTATATCACTGGCATAGCCAGTTTATTGCTCTCTCTCATCACTGGCACTCTGGTGCAGAATTTGTGCGATGGAAACTTTCCTTTGAGACGCATTCATGTAATTGATGAAATGATGTCTGAATCTCATTAGGGGCAATATCCACTGTTCACTAATCACAGTCTGGTGCGTGGCCATCATTAGTTATTGTGATTAAGAAATATAATGTGACATTAGCTAGAGAAAAGAGTGAATTCTCTAATTAACCCTTGTTTAGTCAGGTATTATCGTGAAATTATTTAATTGTAAGAATAGATAACGACAAGCTTTCATGAAATGATACAATCACTTAGAAAGGTTTCTATTCTTCAATTTCTTTTCTTCTTGCTTTTTGAGTAAATAACATAACATGGCTTTGTATCCCTTGACAAGGATATCATATATCCATGTTATCCGTGAATTTATCTTTCTTTTTTGAATTTTCGAGATAAAAAAGATGATATGCTTAATAAAGAATAAAGGGTAAAGGGATGATGGACAGTGACACAGCTAGAAAGGTTCCCCAAGTTGCTTGACTTGGGCTCCATTTTTGTTTTCCACTACAAACATATTCATAAAAAATATAGGTAACAAAATATTTAATTAGAAATAGTAACATCGGTGATCAATATTAAATGGACTGGAGTATAAGAGATTACGAAGTGAGTCTACGTCTACGGTTTCATGTATTTGACTGCAGATTCACAGCAATGGAATCACTGTCACATAAGACAAGCATATGCATGCATGGAAAATAGTTGGCTCTGAGGTCACAATGAGTCTCATCCGCACCTCATTAATTGTTCAGAAACAGGAAGAATCTTATTTACCATAATTAACTCATAATTAATTGAGTACATTAACTCAATCAAGCTAGCTTATATAAACTAATATAAACTAATTACTCTCCGTATGATACAATAGGCTAATCAAACGCAGGAGTGTATACTATATATATGGCACAGTAACGTATATATATTCTTTTGTTTTTTTGTGGTCAGATTAAGTCATTCAGAAGGTAATGTCATATGATTACACAGCTTACTGAACCAGGATAAATAAAAGTACTAGTTCCAAGCTTACCAAACCAAGGTTAAGAACTTCACTCTTTCATATTATATATACTTTGTGTTGTCGCTTTCTATGGAAGAAATTGTTTATTATAGAAAGAGAAATAATAATGATAATTTCCTCACGAAGTACGAAGGAATATTTCCTTTTCAAAGCCTGAACTGGCTTGTATTAGTTATTTATGTTCTATGATATGAATATGAAGTAGCTGTTCGAAATAGCATCCTCCATTGGAAGCAAATCGGTGTTTGCTTTCTAATCCTATAAGGCTATTGGCTAGGTTTCCGTTCTTGATTTTTTTTTTTTTCAATCAAGTTACGTTGTTCATTTGTCATAAACACCAAATTCAAATACTTAATTAATCTTTAATTTCAGTCTCAAATTGTTTTTACAATATAATCGCACATGTTTAGAAAACACAGATGAAAATAACAGTAAAAATTTATTGTTAATATAGCATTTGAAAAGCTTGGCGATCAAATTAATGAATTAATCCCGTCAGAAGGTTGTTTCCCAGATTTTTCCAACGCACAACAGTGCAAAATTGCCAACGTATTATTTTGTTTGGATGTAAAGGGCAGTAGTCACTAATCCCTTCAAGGCAAAAGCTCAGTAATGAAGTAACCTTTAACTACAAGACCCTTTATATACACTAAAATTGAATCTCTAACTAAATGCTTCAGCAAACATGCTATCACTGTATTAGGTCTTATAGTTGCTAACAGTATTATTTAATTATGAAGTATTTTCACCTTTTTTCTTTTCTTTTGTTTTTATAGTTTTACCAATTCAAAATATAATAAACTGAAAAAAGGGCTCATCTTTTTTTTTTTGGTACATTACTACATTAGTACTCATCTTTTTCATTATGAATTTATTTGGGCAGTAATTAAGGAGCTAAAAATAGAAAGTTTTCACATTAAAAAATAAATATTTTAAAATTTACTCTTGTAGATATTTTTAATGAGTTTTCTAAGAATAATAGTTAAGGAAACACAAAAAAAATTTAGGTTTAATTTTTTTTTAATAAGACTCATGTATTGAAAATATAAAAACATAACGAGATGTTATTTATACTCATAATATGTAAGATAATATATTGACACATTTTTATTTATTATTGAATGGAATATGAACTCATTTAGTTTGGACCCCATATATTATCCAATGATAAATGGAAGTATGTTGGTATAATATTACAGATTGTGAGTCCAAATAAAATTACTCAAAAGTTAAGATGTGTTTGGTTTAAGTTTTCAGTTTCAATTTTTAAATTTCAAAATTTTGTGAAAGAAATACTAAAAATTATGAAAATATAAAATTTATATTTCAGTTTTCACTTGCAATTTTAAATTTTTTTTCATAGAATCCTAAAAATTAAAACTCTGAAAAGTAAAAATTGAAACCAAACACACTCTTAGAGCTTGTTTGGTTTCAATTTTTCAGTTTTCTAAATTTTATGAAAAATAAATACTAAAAAACTGTTAAAATAACAAATTTTAGTTTTTTATTTTTATTATTAATTTTTAATATTTCCCTCAAATAATCCTAAAAAAGTGAAAAACTAAAAATTAAAAACCGAAATCAAATATGCCCTTATATTCTCATTACAAAACCTTCCTCTTTCAATCCTAATTGGTTAGAAAAATCCTTATTTTTAAATTTCCTTATGATACTTGAAAAATTTGTAGTCTAGCTATGAGTTTGATATTAGTCTCTGATTTCCCTGAATTCTGAGCGTTTTGGAACTAGCAAGGTTGCAGTGTCAACAAGGTTCAGATAATTTTCCTTTCTATTTTCACTTTTTGAAAATTGTTTTTGCTGAACAGTCTGTCGAGGGCACGTGACCAAGATCTAAGCACCGTGCAAAGTGGAGCACCTCAGTTGGACACTTGGACGGGACCCACCTACCTCGACATTAGTCACGTGACGTATTGCGTTCCCAGTCACGTGGGTGCTGTTCAAAGACCGAATCTAGTGGCCCACATCACGAGCTTGTGACACGTGGCATCAGTCGGTAAGTCACCACTCAATCTGATGTTTTTTCAGCCAATGAAAAGGAGCCATCGCTTGACATGGTAAAATATCGTGTAAACATATTTTTATTTATTTTTAAATGGTTAATGGATTCCATTTAATTTAAATCTCATATCTCATTTAAGAATAAATAGAGATATATTAATATAATATTTCATAAATTATAAATATAAATAATATTATTTCTTAACATAGTGGAAACATCCCTTGTCTACGGAGGTCAATTTCATCATTTAACCTGGGGCAAAAATTGCGTGTACTTGGATGACTCCTCAAGCACTAGGATAATTGGCTTGGAAAACATGCCTTCTGGGCCTTTTGCTTCTGATTAATTTTAATATTAATGTTGGAGTTCATAAATTTGATTACATCACATCTAAGAAAAAGTACAGTAGTCCCTTCATTCCTTAATAATAGTTAATGTAAGATATTGTGTTATTTTAGTATATTAAAAAATTAATATATCTGATCACAAATGGTCAAATACTCACAATGACTATTATTAAGAAATAAAAGTAGTATATAAGAACTAATTTTCAGAAATAATAGTATATAAATATAAATTATGTGATGCTTGGGAATCATGTTCATTGGTTGGCGCATTAGGCGTCTCCTAATAGTTTTTATTTTTTTAAAAGTATATTAATGTTTAAAATGTATTGAACGTTAATGAATTTCATTTAAATTGGATGAATGCACTATAAAAGTAGACTTTTTTAATATTAATTTTATCTATTTATAATATTCAAATTCAAGATTAAAGTAAAGAGAACAAATATCAAATTACTTAAATCAACAAGTACATATACATAGCATGTATGACGTATCAAATTACATTATCATCTACATAGGTTTTCACAAAAAAAAAGGAGTGGAATAAGGAACTTAATGGTTCTTTTTGTAAGACTGTACTTCATTTACTATTCAAACATGTTTGAGAGTTCAAAGACTATAGGATATCGATGCTTGAATTGTACTCAATTAAGATTCCTAACCTCATTGATCTGCTTATCTACGTGTATATAATCAAATTCCTAGATAGTTTTTCACCCCGATTGCCACAACAACATGCATGGACAACATAAATCAAGCCAATGATCAATTAGCTTATTCTTAATTACTTGTTGAAAAATAAAGGACGATATATATTATTACCCAGTAATTCAAAGTACGACAAGTTTATAAGGTTACATATTTGAATTTTCGATCGAATTTAATTTGCTCGTGTATCATTTCACTTGAAAAGCCTGCTACTTTGCTGAGACAACTTAAGTAGCTATCCAAACTATGGTCCCAACTTGAATCTAATAACTTTCATATGGGAAACTGGGAAAGATATCCATATGTCTCAGCTTTTACCAAACATAACTTTAAATAAAGTCCCTTAGCTAATCACATTTATAAAAGAGTAATGGTACATATAGATCAATCTTTAACAAAAATATGGTGATTGTTAAATAAAATAAAATCGTATAATCTACTAATTAATTTAAAGGTTAATAATCATGACATATCATTTTATATATAAAATTCTAAAAAGAAAAAAATATGGTTGTCAAGTATTTTTCTTTATGAAAAGATAATTAAGAGATAGGATGTAATATTACTCCTTTATTTAGGAATGGAGGGATTAATTATCATTGATTGGATTAATAATTTCTATTATATATAAGTCCCATTAATTAGTTAAAGGTGATTAACTCTCTACTTTTTCATTTTAAAAATCTTTTCACTTTAAAGGAATTAAATCGGGATAGAAATAAGCTCCATGCTAGGAATTAATGTGACTATATGTGTTATATTGGTTATATATATGTTCATGCATATTCATACAAAATTAACTAAAAGTGCTAATGATTACACGTAGGGGCCTATACGAAGTTTCTCCCTGCAGTGATGCATGTGGCGCAAAGGATGAAAGCACGTTAACAGGACAGAGTAGGGCAGTGAGGAACTCCATGTGATTCAAACTAGTTTGAATACAACTTTCACATGTCATCTATTACAGGGACACAGTGGCGTTGGGAACATTTTGATAGATAAAGATTATTTATAGAAGTTAACTGCCTAATTATAATTTCAGCTGCTCCTACATATGGAACACACAACATTCCAGCTTGTCATGGCTCACAACTAATAACTGAGTGGTGAGAGGAAGAATAAAATAGTCTGGTGGGAGTCCACCCTCGTGATGAATTTTTTTTTTTTTAAGAAAAAATGGATAACATAAGTAATGGAATTAGCTAGGAAGAATTGATAATTATGAAATAAGTCCAAACTTCTAATGATGATTGTATAGAAAAATATCTTGTTAAAGTTAACATGACATGTGAGTTAATATATTCGTGACCCGCTACCTTTACAATTTGTTAAAAGAAGACCACACATTTGGCCAAATAAATTTTTCTGCATGTCAATTAGTGTTGCAAGTTGATCTTTGTCAGTGCTAGGGCGGATATGTTTATCTTCCGTGTTAGTAACATTATATGTGATATATCGAGTATTACTATTTCAAAAATACCATTAGACGACACTTGAAAATATAATAATAAGTGATTTCTGTTACATCTATGCCTATGAGCAAATAGGATAATCATGTGCTGATAACTCTGAAAAGTTTATATGTTAATAAATATGAATTCTAATTACGTCCACAGTAAATTCAATGAAAGGATTTGATATTTATATAATATCGTTATTATATCACTTCACATCTATTACATAAATCAAAATCTTAAATTATTTATATATTCATTTCTAAATGTCTAAAAGATCAATGATGTCCGGAATTATGGTACAATTATCATTTTTCTATGTCACGCAGTAATTTTTGTTTATCCAAAAAAAAAGTTTTCATCAGAACAGGAAAATAACTTTAAAAAACAATGTATAATAAAATAATTATGTTGATATATTCTCCTAATAATTAATCTAAAAAATTAATTTAAATTTTTATTTATAATAATATATGTTAATTATAATTTACATAATATCCAATAAATATTGAGATTTTAAATTAAGAGATTTTTTTAAGTCTAGTATGAGAAGAAGATCAATTTTTTTTAATATATGATATTCAAATAATTTGAAAAATACATAATTTTACCACTCATTATGATTGTTAAATATTCTAAATAATTTTATGCCAACGATTAAGGGAAAATCTTTTAATTTGTCCCTAAATTATGTTCATTTTCCTGTCCCTTCAATCACTTATTGACACGTATAAGATATGTATTGTATATTTGATAACTAATAAATTTTTAAATCTGTTTTGATTATTATCTTTTTATATGGCAATAAATGATTGGGAGACAGTGTGATGTCTCAAGTCCATGTGTCCCAGGCTAGATCTAACACAGTCTTTAGGTGCTCAGGAAACCCCTAGTACAGGAAACCATTAGAGGGTGAAGTCTTCAATATTATGCAGAACAAGCTCAATGCAATGAGGACCCCTAACATGACAAATGTCCAAAATGCTGCAATTTCATTTTATGTGACCCTAACCCCATAAATACCCTCCTCATTCGTATTCCATCCCAAAAATCCAAAACCCTATCATCCCAACTTTTCTTCTACCTCCCCACTCTCAACCGCACTCAATCTTACCTCCTCCAAGCTCTAAGGTAAGGATTCAACTATGATTTGTGTTAGATTATTCTACTCTCTTCCTCCTCTATGTTGTGGGTGGTGTTGTTTATTATCATTGTTGTCAAATTTGGGTACGCCCCAGTATTCATAGAGTTGATTTAGAAATTTTTTTAGAGTTGTTATAGATTATTCATAGATTTTATTGTTGTTATGACAGATGTTGGTATCATCTTCGCTCCACGAAGCTCTATTGGTATTGACACTATTTGTTCCTCCTCCCAGGAAAGTGGATTCAATCATGTGATATCTATTTTGATTATTAGAGCTATTTTCTTAAACTATGACATAAAAGCATGAATTTAGAGACTATTTCAAGATAAATATGCATGACGAAGATTTTGTCAAGTTTATAAACTTATGATTTTCAATTGAGCATGAAAAAATTGTATTATAATGCACATGCATGAGACCATTTGCTGCTAAAATGATTTTATGAATATTTGGATTATGAATAATCAGTTACGAAGTTTTAGAGAGAAGTTTTTAGTTTTTCATGATTTTAACTAGACAGTAGTTATAAAGAAACGGACAATGAGTTGATGGCTGTGAAAAATCATTAACTTTGGGACCAAGTTGTCCTCTAGAGGATAATCTCCCCTTATCAGGAGAAATCAGATGAAACGTAATTAGGTGTGTAATATGAGACCTATAAGGTACTCACACAAATCAGAGTATTATCAGAGATTCTTGTTTCTCTATTAAATTATTGTTATTCATGATTTCCAGAGATTACTAGTTTTGAGATTACTATGTATGTAAATATAAAAATGGTTTAAAGTAATGATGCATTCTAATATTATGTTTATGTATCCTTGCTGGTTGTCTCATGTGGGGGTTGTGGATAAGAATCTACTCATTAAATTTTAGATGAAACTCACCCATCTCATTTCCTTCCCTTCCAAATAGCAAGCTCTGGGTCCTTCTCAGCCTCTTCCCTGCAACATTAGTGTATTCAGCTTAGTGAGTTCCACGTTGCCATGAAATATTTTTGCTTTTTGCTATAGAGTGCTCCAAGGATTGTACAGGCAAGGTCTCGAACATACATGTTTTGTATTTTGGATACTATGATTTAGATTCATTATATATTTAAATTGATAGGTTTCATTGTTTTGTATAGGGCACCTCTAAATATATTTCATATTATGATTCCAGATTCAAAGTTAGTTTATGAACTGAGTTATGTGTGTTTATTATATATTTTGGAATGGAAATAAGATTTCACGTGTGATCATGTACCAGAATCGGGTCATGGTAGACAATAAATGAGACGTGATTTGGGAACGAAGATTTCCATTCAAGATTAAGATAATAATCAAGGATGCAAATCCTCTCCCCAAATCGTATCCTCTTCCCTATCTTCAATTATTTATTAACATGTAAAAATTAAGAATTAAAACATATTTAAAAATTTATAAATTATTAGATATATAATATTTATATGTCATGTGTTTATAAATAATTAGAAAGATAGAAAAAGGATACTATTTTGAGATAAAAGATTTCTATCCGATAATCAACACTAATATTTGTGTTTGAATGATAAAGATGGAACTCCCAGAAACAAACCACCTACGTCACATAATTAAATGACAAACCAAGTCTCCCTCGGCCCCTCCTGCATGATAAAACGTTATAGTAGTACTTAGACAGACCAATTAAAAGCATATTTGTCATTATTAGCACGGACAAGAGCCAAAGCTAACTGTAACTAATCAGTAATCACTCCAATAAGTTACAGTCGTACATTTTGAAGTAGTGTTGAATTATTCTTAAAAAAAATTATAAGCCCTAATATTATGGAGTAATGTTATTTGGATATTTAAAAATAGGTATTTATTTGGGCATCCATCAAATTTAAGTATGAAAAAATAGATTAATAGGATTAAATATAAGCTACAAACTAATTTAAAAGTGATAAAATGAGTATCAAATGAGACATCTATTTTTTAAATATAAAAACGATAAAAAATTATTGTCTGATATATTTATAGATCATATTCCTCCTTAAATAGAAACTTATTAAATATAAAACTATTCATATATGTCGACTCAATTGCTTACACTTCTGAAAAAGATGGTTTTATCCAAAGACGTTTACATCTGAAAAGTGGTAATATTCACATCTAACTATATAATCAATGAACAATAATAAAGAGGAATGTTTAAATGCTGTGGTTTCCCATACAACTAGAGGACAGTAAAATCAACTTGTGCACAAGATAATAAAGATGAAGGAAAGGGCAAGGTGTTGTTTGTGTGGTGTGGAAATGGTCAGAGTGAGATGCCATACTTAGTTGCTTGGAATATGATTCTCTTGTCACTTTTATATAGTACTACTACTTCATTCTACTAGTACCCTCTTCATTCCTCTCTTGAAGCAACCCAAAGCTGCCACTGCACCGGCCAATACTAACTGTATATACAGGTTTGTTGGCTTCATGCAGACGATTTTGTTACAGAACTGAAAATATATACTTTGGCTGATACACTCTGAATAGGTAAATGATTCTTCTGTCTTCCTCAACAAGAAAGTGTGAGTGAGCCTCTGGTTACACACTCGAATTGAAGGAAAAGAAATAAATAAATTAAAGAAAAGTGTTATCTCGTACAAAAGGGTTCCCAACATATGAATGTTTAAATTCGACTTTAGGGCGACCATTCTTCTACTCTTAGTTAATAACTAATGACACTTTTTTAGCAACTGGGGCTTATGATAAGAGCATGATTGTACACGGTGCTCTAATCAAACTATACTTTCTTTTCTTTTTTCTTTTTTTTTTCTTTCATAGATTGTGCTATCTCTGTGCTAAGAGGAACTCAGCACGCGATGATTCCATTTATTATAAAATTATATATACCATAAACAAGTATTAAAGAGGCACTGAAACGGGGGTTATCTAGGTCCCACTAAAATCACTCACCACCCATCTTTTTTCAGATATGGTAATTATTATTCTAAGAAATAAAGAAAGAAACCTTATAAATTGCACTGCTATAGCTTTAACATGTTCACATTCATATGGTTCAAAACATACAAAAAGTCTAAACGTCTAGGTGGTTCTTATACTTTATGCATTGCATAATAAATAATAAATTGGTTCAACAACCCAAAACCAAAGCTACCGAAATTATTGACAAAGAGAAAATAAGAAAATCCCTATAGCTAGCGTAGCGTAATTCCTTATAACTTTCTTCCGCCGTGTTTTATGATAAATTTATAGAAATTAAGTAGTTGTCAAATAATGGGATTTCCATAACATACTTCCCCTAAGATTATAGACAAGAAAGACCGTACCCATACTTAATGTATCGAGAGCAAGATAAAAATACTTGTTCTGATTTATTTATTAATTAATATATAAGTTTTATGGATTATTATTATCTTTTAATTTTCTTTTCTATTTTTTTTATATTTTTAATATAATAGTGATTTATCAATCAATAAATGAAGCAGAATAAATATTTTATCTTACCTAAGAGTATTTATAAATTTCTCTGACTTTCGATATTAAAATTAGACCATTCGTTTATATATACATACATATATCAAATTCTTTTTCGTCAATATATATTGCAATATTAATCTAAAAGGCCCGTGGATTGAGGTCACGATGACCCACGGTCCTTATGTATTTGGGCATTTTCAAAAATGACATAAATGTGCCCTTTTCAAGTGGCCTACGTCTCCCAATTCGTTCTCTGCTCTCAGTCTACAAGCACTTAGCCGCAGAAATGGGATCATACTTTATTGGAGGGAGAACAATGAAGAAATGAGTTAAAACTAATGTCATGATCAGTCACTACCATGAAAGTGTTGGGTTATTTTCGGCATACGGACCTAATTAATTCACCTTCTGCAACGAGCTATCTTGAACATATCTGTCAATGGGGAATTAAAGGAGGTATGATTTTTTAACTCACTTCTCTAACTGGCCCGATAGATGTTTCGGTGAATCAACAAAACAGAACAAGTTACACCAATGAATATGATGCAACGCTACGTCTTATTCCATAATTCTCAAGCTAAGTATATATTAGGTACTTTTTTTTTCAAATTTTTCTTTTTGTTTGGGCACATGAATGTAACAATACGTGCAGAGTTAATAGATATGCTACCTCCTCTTTGTAGTCACATATATTAATATCCTAGTATACCAATTTTTCTCGATTTTGTAAGATTGACTAGTAATATAATGTAGGACGGAAAGAGTATTTCAATTTTTTTTTTTTTGGTATAAGAGTACTAATACTTTAACTTGTATTGGTGGGTTGACACGCACTTATGTGCCTATCAATACATATTTTAGAAGTGAATAAACTCATTTTAATTTGTATTTATTTATCATATTTTTTAAGATTTGCTTTTGATGTTTTCTTTTTTATTTATTAACTTCCTTCAGTTTCCTTTAATTAACTTCTTTTTATTTCTTAACTTGTCACAAAATATTTGACAATTATTCTAAAATTTTAAATGTTATTAAATATTTATATTTCATATGACAAAAAATGATTGATATATAGGATAGAAAAGATATATAATTTGAGAACATATAATTTTGGGAATATATTCTCTCATGTCATTTGTTCTGTTTTAATTTAGCGAGTAATAGTATAATAATAATAATAAATACAATGACCATTGCGTCACTTAACACTTGGTAACTGGAAATTTTCAACATTTTTCCCTTTCGAAAGCATGCAAAGGGGTGAACCACACAATTACACTAGTAGAAATTAGCAGAAAATCGGACATTGATGCAATCCCAACAAGGTTTTATATCCTTTTCTTTCACCATGCTCCTCAGCATGGAAAAAACTTCGCCATGTCCATTAGATGTGACTAGTTAATTATTGTATCTCGTCTCAATGCTTTTACTTTTCTTTCACATCTAATTTTCAATTATGCAGAGGTAGACAATATTTGCCGACAAACTGCAGTAATAAAGTATTTTCCTTGACTAATGTATAGCTAGTAGTTTCTAACCCACAAGAAGCCTAATCGTTGAAGAAGAAATCACCATCTAACTTTCCTTTTTGCTTGTGGGGAACAGAACACATAATAATGTGACATATTTTAATCCATCATTTGCATCACTATAATCATTTCTCAGCATAGTAAGAGGTCTCACTCAGTCTTCACCCAATGGTTCTTCTGTCAGTGTTACCTCAGCTCGAAAATCTACTCTTGCAGGAGGTACTGCCACAAAAAACGCCTCTTTGAAATTGGTTAAAACCCCTCTATCATATGGGCTCTTAGTACCCATATAGCGTTGACGAAAATTCTCATAAGCTGTCTACAATAAATAAAATAGTAACTAATTAAGCAGCAGTACAAAAATAGAGATGGATTGTATATATATTATCACATGACAATGTATCTCTTCAGAGAAAAAAAATGAAAGACAAGCAAAAGTTGGTAGACCTTGCCCAAAAATATGTGTATATAAAAATTATTTTTCTTTCATAATAATTATTACATGATCTTGTCAAATTGTTAAAGATAAATGAAGTGGTGATAATATAGACTTGGATTTATGTGTATCCCAACACATGATAATATATTAATTAATTATTGATTTTTATAGTGTCTATATATTATAATGTTAATTAAATAGTTAATATGTGTAAGATTTACCTTAAATTTGAGTTTATAATAATATCACTAGGATAAATGAGGGTGGGATTATGATTCATATAACCTTTGAAAAAAGGAAGCAATTATTTCCTTTCCGTCATTATTTACTTGTGCCTTTCAATTTTCAAATTGTAACCAAAGTCAACATGTATTTAACTGACCTCGTTTACTGCGATCAAGTACACATGGTAGATGGCAAGGACACCTAAAAACACAATAGCAGTCAAGCCAAATGTAGCCAATGCTAATTTTTCCGGGCAGGTCTTTACCATTCCAAGGAATCCATGGCCATCATCCTTCAACATTATTCTTTGATGTAGGCTCCAGCTTGTGAAGGCAAAAATGTACACAGAAAATTAAGGCGAATATCACAAGTGCCATGTAATGCCGATGGTTCCTCTGCATGTATGTACAATCTTCGAAGTTACAAAATCAAGAGGGAAAAATACATGATCTGGGGGCGCGTTAATTGTTAAAGTTGTAGATTGTAATTAGCCATACCAATCCAATGCATTGACCAATCCAAGGGCAGTGGTGATCGTATCTCGCAACACAATTGTCACATATTGCACAATGGCCACTTCTTGGAGGCCTAAAAATCTTACAAATTCGACAATACTTTAGTTTCACTCCCACCCCATTTATGGTTTCCTTTCTGCTTCTTGTTCCATCACTAGTACTAGCCTCTTCTGAAGATTCTTGGTCATTTCTAGGAATAATTCCCGGGTCAGTTGTGCTAACTAGAACCAAACTGATAATAACCTGCATTAATTTGGCAAATTAAAAGTGGTCATGACTAACATGAATGCTGAACCAATTTATTAATGTGGCAATTAATGCTCAAACTTAAAAACAAGGATTATGGGTCAAATTGTTGGAACACAGTTATTTTTTTTTCCCACAAATGCAGAAAGTTCAAACGTGTTTATAACAATGACGTGGGTTTAGGGACCAACGATGAAAGTCAAGACCATTGAGAACGTAACAATGAGGGAAGAGTGATGAGGCATGTCTTTCCCAACATATCTGGCTAAAATCCAACTGGAGAGGACTATAGAAACAGTGGTCAACGTTAACCCTCTTTGATCAGGACCACATATTAGTCGACCATGTAAGAAAAAGACCTGCATAGATAACAAGTGCACACAATTTTAGTGACATCAAAATTCACCCACATTGACACATCATTGACATACAAAGCTTACATTTCTGCCTGGCCAAAGTTGGTAGACTCTAATTGTGTCCAATTTTTTAATGACTCCACATTGAACTAGTTGATCCTCACAAACCCTCTTCACTTTAAGCAACTTTGCCTTTAGATTAATCATCAGACTTTGATTTCCATGATCAACCTTGTTTTCTACTTCAATTGCTTTGTTTATGTCACATCTTTCAAAGGTTTCACCACCTTGTGCTTCTTCCACTTCCCTACATGAAGCAATGGGTTCCATTACTTCTATTTCAGTTTCGCTTGCACTCATCTCACTGTCTATGGAAGCCATTTTGTTTTCCATCAAACAGAGAGATTAGTTTTGGCCAATCTAGCAAATTCATTTGCAAATAACCACTATCTGTAGTTATTTCATTAACTTCTCAATTCAACTGAACAAAAGCAGTTACCTTTCTGGGCCAGTTTCAAGCACAATGTTAGGCATGAGGCCCAATTATATATATTGGATAAATGTCAATATAATTCTTGCCCTTTAAGCTCACCACTGCATCAGACCAAACAGAAAAAGCTCACCAATCACCACTACATCTTTACGGTAGGAATTGTTTTGAAATTTGTCATAAATTAAACCGATAAAGCTTCCATTTTTTTTTCCAATTGATTAAATATTTAGTTGAACAATGACTGAATTTCAATTAAATACAAAATGTTTAAACCAGAGACATAAACATTGACAGTCTAACGGCTCAATTGAACCATTTTTTTAAAGATATCTAATAAATGGAAAACGACCTTAATATATGTTAAGTTTAACTTTGATGCATTCAATGTAAAAGTGTTTTACACAATCATTCAATCACTTTCTTTCATCTACATGATTTTTCAAGTAATAAATGTGAAAATTAACTATCATAGTGATATGACAGTATATGATTGATGATTATCTATTAGTATATAAAAATTAAATCCATATATGTTAATATGTGCGACATATATAGTTTATAAATTTAGAATGCATCGATATTTGTCCGTGTTTTTGTGGTCCAAGTCTATTTATTGCAGTTCTACTCTTTATGAAAACTTCTTGTGTGGTGCTTCATGGCAATCATGTTTTCAGGCTATAGATCAGGGACTTTCAAATTTACGTCGTTAAGGTATCCCATACTTTAAAGGTAAGGTTCCCATACTGTAATCATGTTACTTAACGGGACCAAACACTTACCGTATAGGTTTCTCCACATGCATGCAAGTGAATGGCAAAAAGAACTAGCTGTTTGCAGTTGACTGGCAGCTTCTAATTTTTTTGTCAATGTGAGTTCATGTGCTGCATGTGGGGTTGCTTTCCAAACCACGGGATATATATGTGTGTATATATATATATATATATATATACTAGAATTGCTACTTTATAACGCCTTAATTAAAAAATGATATAATATCTGATACACTTTCTCATGCAATATTCATTGGACTTAGAACGTAGGCCTCTAGCCTATTGCTGCCTAGGAGAATAAGGATAATAAAAATTGAATTCTATACCACTTGGTAGAAAATTTGATATCATGTCAAAAAATACATGGATGATATTATATTGAACACTTGTAAATATCAAGCGTTTTATAAACAAAACTTAAAAGTGGAAAATCTTCCTCGGTGGCTATGTTTTTTTTTTTTTTTGTCCGGGCAACCCTTACCAGCTCCTCTTTCTCTCCCTTTTATGTCCGACCCCATTTTTTTCAATGCCCATTATTTTTCTTTTTGGCAAAATGCCCATTTACAACCCAACTCTAGTTAATGCAAGCCCGACCCAATGTAGCTTTGCAATATAGTACGTTGAAATCCCACAGTTTGACAAACAAAGAAAAAACGCATGAGCTGACATTGTAAAATCCAATGTGGTAACCCAGTTCTTCTCCCGCAATGGATTGAAGGTAACATTCTCAAACACTGAACATCATCATGCATCTCTTGATTGGAATGGAAGGATGTGTTCATTGTAACCTGCAAGAAACTTTGGTATTGGAGGAATAAAGAACAATTCCACCCGAGCTTCTCTCGGCCCCACATTCCACATATGTTAATCCTCCTGCAGGTAAACCACATACACGATTGAAGCCTTTATCTGAAAGCAGCCCCACTTCATTCAAACTTTGTGTGTCCAATTGTGGGCTGAACTTAACTCAATTCTGAGTCATGACACTACATTGGCTATGCCCAGCTTAGCTTAGTAGTCTTTTCGTTTGTTTGTTGGGCTTTTGGCCTCTTTGAGCAAAAATAAAAACCTCTATAATAGACCAAGATTTCTGACCAAAAACACGAGTACACATTTTTTTGTCAGAAAGAAAAAGGAATGAATTGCGTTCAGTATTACTTAACTTGAAGGCGCAACCAAAAATTATTAGCCCTGGAAATCTAGTAATCTACTAACTTTACTATAATAGCACGACCAAAAAAAAGAAAAAGAAAACTCTACTATAATAGCGCATGACAAACCCATAACGATCATCTTACATGATAACCACTCTCAGTGTACCTGAATCCTGCAATTTGCTAATTACAATTGGATAAATTACATTGAACTCCTATGAAGGTCAGTGTAATCCATCTTAGCTCTCTTCTATTTATCTGGTGATACCTAACCTTCCAAATATATATTGTTCATTGTGAGATAGAGAGAAGATCATTGTAATAATTTTATAAACTTAAGAGATCAGTATAATAATTTCACAAATTCAAGAATCTTTTAAATAGATTTTACAAATAAAAAGGAGCTAGACTAAATTTTACCAAATCTAAGATAAGTGTAAATTACTCATTTCTATTCTGTAATTTATTTATTTTTATTCTAAGAACAAAGCAGTTAAAAATTCAAATATTCATCCAATTATATAATCACAAATTAGTAAATATAGTTAACTTTCACTCACACTACTTGAAAAGTTATATAAAATGAAAGATTTGATTAAATGACAATATTTGCATTAAAATTAAACTCTCTAGACATATAGTAATCATAATTTAGATAAACGTAATTTTTTAATTTTACAGGTAGTGAATTCAAATATAGGCTTCACTAGGCATCAAGCATAAAAGACATTTATAGCCACTCGTCCACTAGCATCAATGGTTTAGTCATCTTGTAACTATAATCATCGTGCTACAGGTTCGAGAGCGCACTCCCTCCATTCATTCATATCCAAAAATAAAAGACATTTATATAGGTGTAATTCACACTTGAATATTCATTCATTAAATAACGAGATTCATATTTCATCAGCTAATTGTTGGGAGTGGAACTAAATAACTACGTCAATCTCATTTGTGTAGCCTGAAAACTAATAAACCAATAGGTGACCAAACAGACTGTCAAGACTGTAGGAAATGGATCATCATATGTTAAAGTTCACATAATCTTATTTGTAATCTTTCACCATTGACCTACAAGGTAGAACATATACAAGACAAGACATATGAGATACAAAAAGGTGTATTGGGTTTATAATTTGCAAAGTATGATTTAATGACAGAAAAACTAAATCATGTTACTCCAAAATTAAATCAATGTGATTATGGCACTCATGTTGAAATGAATTAAAAATCTAAACATGCTACAGATCACTACTTTACCTCACCATCGAAAATATTGTCCTGCTTTAAACAGATATAGATGAAACCAAGAAAATTGACACACATAAATGCTCACATATCTTTTACTACTAAACACATGATTAAAAGTTAATTGGTCATAAATAACATTTACTGTCAAAAAGAACAAATAAAATACAACTCAAGCCCAAACAAACATTAGCGGTTACTGTTTCGCTAGTAATGAGGCAGGGTGCATGAAGAAAACCAGCCAAAACCACAAAGATCTCAAAGTTCAAATTAGAATTGGCAAGAACTGCACATCATGCTGCAATCATATAATCAGAATCAAAACTTGTCACACACTTATTCTTAAGATTCATTTACCTATACACAAAGGCTACTTATTCATTATGAAAAGAAAATTTACTCCTTAAGACAAATTTCACAAAAGAGTTATGTTATTTATACTCACCATACATGAAATATCTTCGACTCACATCTTATTCACCGTTAGATAGTGTGGACCTCATTCATGTAGGATCCACATCTCATCAAATAGTGGATGAAATATGAGTCGACATCTGTCTAATGCCTTTGAGTACAAATAACATTTTTCTTCACAAAATATGGTACATGGTGTGATTGGTTATAATAATGACTCCTGAAACAAAACATGTTCAGGGATGCTGAACATGTTGCATGGAAGGAAATCCAAATTTACTCCTTAATGTACATGATGCATGGAAGGAAATCCAAGTTTGCCCATGATGCTTGGCTGCAGTAACAGATCAAAAAGCACCCTGTCATCAGATTGGGCATGAAAAGTACATCAGCTACGGTCAAGTCACTCAATTATTTCAAACCATAAACCATGTTCCAAAGTGCTTTGTCCTAGTATAAGCAATTGATTCTTACCTTGCGCAATCCACATTTAAATAAAACCTACAAAATCTCCATCGATAGTTAATTTCTTCAGTAACTAAACCGCTTGCAGAAATAATTGCATATGCCGAAAGGCAACATGATTAGAAAGGTCTAAATAACAAAAAGAAAATAAAACGATAACAATGAAAATAGTATAAATTTTAGAAAATAGATACATAAGTTAAACCTCTAAACTCTAATGCTCTCTAACCTAGACATTCCAAGTTTCCAAGTCAATCAAGTTTTCTCTGTTTTTTTTTTTTTCCCGCCAGAATTACTAGAGACAAATAAGTAGCTCACTAATGCCACAAATGAACATAAATTAACAAGTGAAACACACTAAATTTTAAATTGAAAAAAAAAACACTAAATTCAGCATTGATTTGCCATAACCAGATAATCAAACACAGTGAAGTTAATGCTATAACCAAATATTGCATTCTTAAACATCACCTGAGGATCAGCATTGTAAAGAAAATGCCGAAATCAAAGGTACCTATTTTCTCATCAGAAGTATGCATTATCCCCCAATCTAACAAGCGCTCAAATCCAATCACCACCAGTCAAATTTCAAAGTCAATCAAGTTATCTTTTGCCGGCACTACTGTAGACATTAATAATTAACTCACTAATACCACAATTCACAAATGAAAAACGTAATTAACACTGTGATTACTAATTGAAACAGAACCATAACGAATCAAACACGTTGAAGTTAATGCTACTATAACTAAGCAAACGAGTGCATTTTTGCACTCTCAAGCATCCTCTTTGGATCTGCATTGTTAAAGCATACCGAAATCGGAGATAACTATTTCCTATTTTCTCATCAGAACTATGCATTATCACCGAATCTAACGAGCATTCAAATTCAACCATCATCACAGAAATTACCAACGCATCCAAAATTAAAACAACAAAACTTATATGAAATTGGAAAATTGATTGCACTTTATTAATTTCAACCCTATCTGAGTAAGTTTTTTTGGCTTTTGCACATATAATCCAACAAAAGTGCTACGAAGAGCACGTCGATCTGCACATCTAAACCTCTAAAACCGCTCTACACACTGCAACAGAAGAATCATCGCATTTCAACAAATAAAAACTAAAAAAACGAACAGCGCTTTCAGTTAGCGACGACGATGTCGCTGCCGAACGAGTCAATGACCAGATCGGGCGAGTCAGCGGCGGGACTGACGGGGAGGAACATGACGGACTTGGCGGCCATGAGCTTCTTCCGCTGTGGACAGCGAGGGCCGTAGATCCTGGCGATGAAGAACGGGAAACCGTCGGCGGCGACGGCGGCCTGAGGCTGAGCGGTGGCGGGATCTTGCGGCGGACGCGAAGGAGAGGAGGGAGGGGAGGCGCGGTGGAGGAGAGGGATCTGGCAGAGGGAGTTGATGCGGTGGGATCTGGCGCTGATGATCCGTGAATCGCGGATTCGGGCGAGGGCGCCGGGTTTGAGGTACTTGTGGAATGCGTGGTTATGGTGAGGGATGCTTTGTCTGCTCCTTCGGTTCATGGCCATGTGTGGTGGTTGTTGTGGTGGTAACTGAGGAGTGAGAAACTGCAAGGGAGAGAGAGAGAAGAGAGAGAGATTGGGAATGGTGGGGAAATGGAGAGGGATCAGGGATTTTAAGGAAGAAGGGGTGAGAGGGAGAGAGAGGCGGGAAGGGAGTGAGTGAGATGTGAGAGATAGGGAAAGAGCGGGGTTGGGGTTGGGTGAGGGTTTCAAAACCTATACTAATGGAGGCGGGATTTTTTATTTTTCAGATTTTTATTTTTCATTTTTTATTTCGTGTTTTGTTTTGCCGCGCAGGCCTTTTTTTTGTGTTTTGTTTTTTATTACGTGTGGCCCGGCGCGGGCTGCTTATACGTACGACGACGCTTTCTTGTGTTCGGACTCTTCACAGTCTATTGACCAAAAGACAAAGTGCAAATTACACTTCACCATCTATAAGATTTTATGAAATTTAACTTATATTTTTTATTTATAAAATTTGTTTAGTAAATATATGAATTTATGTAATTATTATACTGACTTTTTTGAATTTATAAAATTATTATATCAATCTCTCCTATATTACACACCTTAGGATTTTTAAGGATAAGCACGGAAATGCCATAGAGTTGGTGTTGAACAAAGGTATCCAGAAAATTTTATCAGTGTGGACAAAAAAAAATATAAGCATAATAAGAAGTAAGTTGGACGAAACCTCATTACTTTGTTTGATTTAGAGTTACTATGTGGTGAAACTTAATAAAGTAGTGGTGGCAAAAATACATATATTTAAATAACTATTAAAAATATTCTAACCTTTTGTGGCAGCATATGCCCCCACCTTTCTCAACGCAGAATTGTCCGTGTATAAATGATTGAGTTCTATAATCGTAGACATGGTGGAAAGTGAGATATGTTTATAATCATGAACTTCAAGAGCATGTAGGTGCCTTTCTTATTGGGTTAGCATAGGAAATAGAGTGTGTTCATTCGCATGCATAATTGGAATTTTATTGGGTATTTGATCAATTGGTTAAATTACATCCAATTGGTAAGGGATTAGAATTAACTCTCTTTGGGAATTAGGTTGCTACAATTGATAATTAAATTGGCATAAGTTCATAAAATCATGATTATGAATTACTAGTGCATGTGTTAGTCAAACACTTAGTGGGAGTGTGACTATATGACCATTAAGTAGAATTACATAATTGTTGTATGGTAGCATAACTAATGAAAGTAACCAATGCCATGAATTTATTTGTTGAACCGATGATTAAATAACTCTTAATCTAAGGGAATCCTTGTGCAAGTAATTTTTCTCATATAATTCTCCCTATTATTTTTTATTATTGCAACAATTTCAAAACCCCCAAATTTCTAATTGGCTAGTAACACTTCTTTGTGAGGTCGACTGACTTGTGCCCTTTACTATATTCTTAATTCAACTTGGCACTTTATAAATTTTAATTTGTTTGTGAGTCGTGACAACTCATATCATACATGCATCAAGCTGAAATCATTTTAGTATCTACATGCATAATTACATGGGAAAACATTTCTGAATATATGGTGCAGGAATTATAGAGAAACAGAAATCTCTAAACATGATATAATAATAATAATAATATTTACTCTAGTTTTTGAACTCTGAAAGAGCACCTAACGATGTTCCATAAGGTAGACACCTAACTAAATTCCATTTTCTAAATATTCTAAAGGAGCGAGATTGTCCTTTGGCAAACAACTTGGTTACCAAGGCTAACAATCTTGTAACCGTTAACTCACTATCTATTTCTCTATAACTATCGTCTAAAACTAATTTGCTAATGCTGAATAAAATTGAAAACTTTGAAAGCTATGAATCCATAAAATTATAACAATATAATTTTAGCATAATTGTGGCCATGAAATAATATCTAAAGGATCACCAACTTACAGACATTGTGATTTCAAAAGCCACGGAGTATGTATCTAACAATTGTTATGAATTATACTGAGTTTCATACTTTCAATATCAAAAAGGGAAATTCTAAATAAATGATATTTCAAGCTGATAGTTTCATAAACTTGATAACTCTAAAATTGTATTTCAAATAACTTGATTCATAATCATGAAAACTCTAAAATCATAATAACATATATATTCATGAAGGTAAGTGATATTCTGCTCAACATTTTTCCAATAAAACTTCTTGATATTCTAAAAGTATAAATTTGAAATCCCAAATCTTGAAAATATGATAATATCATAAACCCATTAAAACATGTTTAACAACTTTAGTGAACTTGCTAAGTTATAATTTTTTTTTTCAATAACTCCTTTCATATATAAGCATGCACAACAGTCTCATGACTTACAATATATCAATCATGGTCTCATGGTTTTCCTGAAAATATAATTTTCATGCTATAGTCAAAATCATAAATCTACTAGACTTGACATAATTTGTAAAATCATATCTATAACATATTTTCATTTCTAAATTCGTATTTAACAATCATAATATTTAGAACATACTCATAATGACTAAAAATATGGTCATGAGTTCAAAGTCACTCACCTCGATGGGGTGAGAGGTATTACCATAGCTTGACCTTGGAAGCTAAGAATGACACCTACAACTGTCAAAGAATAGCATAGACACATGAATAGACTTGTAATACCTGGTATACATGTGTCAATAGACAAATCAATTTGGCCTTAAGGTTTCTAGGACCCACCTGTGTTGCCAAGAAGACCTAAAGAACCAAGATGACCAAATTATGCAAAATCTGTGAACTGTCACCCTGATAAGGTTAGGCCTATAGCTCTCATAGTGTGGGCAGTTTGACGGTGTGCTTGCCAATTGCTATAGCGATGACGCCATAGCAATCATGTGTTAGAGGGGACTAAAATAGTGTAAAATGAAGCAATTTCGTTTAATAAAACCCCACCCCTTTATATACCCCAAACTCATGTTCCACTCCCATATTCCAAACCCTATCACTCCCTTCTCACTCAAATCCACTTTATCCTTTTCCTACCAAGAAATCAAGGCAAAAGATTCATGGGTTTTTATTGTTTGCTTCTTCTCCATCTTGTATCATAGAGTGTGGACTTTTCGTTTCTCTCGTTATTGTCAAGTAAGGGTATTCCTCCAATGTTATTAGAGTTAGATTATAACTATCTAAAGATTTTTAGAGATTAATCTAGAGTTTGTGGCTTCAATGGCAGATATTGGTGTCATCCCTCCTCCCAAACTCTGTTGGTGTTGACACCATCACTTCCTCCTTTCCAACTGAGTGAATTCAAATCCTATGATCCTTGTGTTGGTCATTAGAGCTATTTTCCTTAAATTGTATCATGATTGCATGATTTTAGAGACTATTTTGAAGATATTAGAGATTATGGTTGATTTTACCAAGCTTATGGAAAATTTGTTTTTCAAAATAGCATGAAAAATATGTTTTTAATGCAAGCTCATGGGATCATTATTGCTAAAATAATTTTATGAAGAACTAGAGAATGATTATGACTATTTAGAAAATCTATGACTTCCATGATGATATTCAAAGTATTATATTTAGAGACTAGACGATAGCTATAGAGAAGCATATAGTGAGTTAATGGTCAACTCAATCATTAACTTTAGTATCAAGTTGTCCTTAGAGTACAATCTCAGGAGCGGAGCGAAACTTAGTTAGGTGTCCAATTTAGATCCTAAAGAGATCACAAAGTAGAGAATTGTTATGTAATGCATAACCAGAGATCCCCTTCTTTATTAGAGTGCTAATATATATGTTTTCCAGAGTTTATTATTTTTGAGTTTTATACTTGTATATACATGAGAAATGATTTTAGAAGTATAGTATTTATTGGAATTTTATGATTTATATATGTATACCTTGTTGCTGTCCCATGAGAATATTATAGGTGAGGGCCTACTCACTTATTTTAGATGAAACTCACCCTTCTCTCTTTTTCTAGAACAAATTCATTAGTTGTTGTGGGTCCTTTTCATCCACCTCCTCCTAGCAGGAGAAACTTCTAGTTGGTGAACTTCACGATAAGTAAAGTATCTTTTGCATTTTGTTTAGAAATATAGTGCTCCAGTGTACATTGCGAGCAGGGTTCCAAACCAGATATAGTTTTGCATTTTTCATACTATAATTTCTGATTTATTCTATATATTTTCATGATTATAGATTTCATGGTTATTTTTATAGAGAACATCTCATTATTTTGTATTACAGGGAACTATTTAGAGTTTGATTATGAAAATTATTTATTTCAAATTTGATTTCACAGAGCTAGAGATTTATATCGGAGATGATTTTTTATTACTTATAGAAATGGATTTTACTACGTAATTATACATATAAAAAAACTTAGAGATCACGAGGCTTACGTGGGAACGATATTTCACAATTGGTCACGTTTTCAAGTTAGGACATGACAAAACTATGAGCTTACTAGGATAACTTTATGAACATTGAAAGAGTACCTAAACTTAACAACAACTAAGAAGAATAATGGCCAAATAGATGAAAAGGGAGAAAAGGAGGAAACCTAATATAAACCATGAACAATCCTTACCTTGAAGCTTGGAGGAGGTAGGCTAGAGATGTTGAGAGTGAAGGGTGGAAGAGAGAGTTGGAATGTTAGGATTTATGTTTTGGGGTAAAAAACACCTTGGGGGAGGATTTATGTACAGAGAGGGTCACTAAATGAAACAACGTAGTTTTGGACCTCTCTAACCGGGGGCACCACTATAGCGGTCAACAAGGGGAAAACATGGTGACGTGCCAACACATAACCGCTATAGCGGTTTATGCCTGCCATAGCGATTGCTTGTGGACCCAACGTAGTGTTTTTTGCATCGCCACCGCTATAGCGGTCATTGACGCTATAGCGGTCTAGAAATGCATGTTTTGCATTTTTCATGACTTTATGAATCTGGGTCTTCCCAACGTAGGTGACTAGGGTAACCCTAAGGTCGTACTCAACTTGTCCAGGGACACGTGGACATGAGGTATCATAATCCTGAACGCATCATCTTGATAACACATGTTTAGGATAACTACAAAGATTTGAAATCCAAATAAAGCTTTTGGAAATTTCATAACTCAAAGACAAATTGATCTAAGACACTATGTTAGAGTTGCATCATTTATCCCATGCACTGAAAATAAGATCATTCTTTTCATGTTTCGAAGAGTACCATCTATAAACCTCAACTTATTTTTAAACTTAAGCACAACCAACATGGCCCTTGCTTAAGTGTGTTGTTCCAGGTATTCAAGACCATCCATATTAAGGGTATGTCGAGGCTTTCACTAGGGTGCAAATAATATGGGCTAGTGCAATCAGCTATAGGTTTAGCATATGCTCGTGCTACGTTAGCTTGTAGAGTAGTAATTTGACTCACAAGATTCATAAAATTCTGGATGTCAATGGTTTAAAACTCTTGAGTCGCCACTATTGATGCTGAATCTTGTAGATTCACCACAAATGCTCATTATTCTCTCCAAATGGATCATTTAATCCCTTCAAGATTCTTCGAATGTGCGTATGTAGTAGTAGTAGAGTCATTTTCAGGAAAGAATTGTGATATCACGTGAATCTAATATTGAGCACATAAAGGAAAAGAACTGAAAGGAATAGAAAAATGAAGGAGAAGAGAATAGTGGGTGCCTAGTTTAGCATTTGCATAATTGATTTTAGGTAGTATTAATTTATGTCAGAATTGATTTTAAAGTAATATAATTTATGTTTAGTAGTTTGGTTATTCTAATAAAATTGATATTGTTTGAATAGCAATAATTAAAATAACTTTGAAACGTAAAATTACAAAAAGGACACAAATTTTATAACACTTCATTGAAATTATGTTTCTGTTTTATTCTATTATTGTTAACACATTTATTCAACAATGAAAATATGTATTCTATAGTCCACTTTTGTCAAGTTATTAAATTATTAAAAATAAAATATGTCTGTAATTTAATATTGTCTTCAATAAATTCATTTTAAGCTACTTAAATAACTTCATGTAAAAGTATTTAATTATAATTACTATTAAAATATAAAAAAATTGCATCAAAAAATCTAATCGGATACCAATATAAAATTTTTTAATACTATCAATGCACTATATTAAAATTAAGAAAAATATTATTTGTATCTATTGGACATGAGATATTTACTGAACACACTCTATCCATCATTGGATGAGGGTGGATAAAGTGTGAGTTTAAACAATTCTATAAATAATAAGTACAAATAACACAACTTTGAAATTAATCTCATAAAGTAATTAAATTAAAATTTTAACAAACAAATCATCCATAAAATTGTAATATATTGTAAAAATACTCTCAAATAATCCAAAAAGGGGTCTGAATATAATTATCTTTGTTTGTTAATAAATAATAGAACTGATGCAAGATAATTAAAAAATTATAAAATAGGATAAATTTTCATTATTCAGTGATAGAATAGGAAATTTAATGATATTAAAATATTGTTAAATGCTAAACGTGAAACTTATATACAAGGATCTCATCTACCAAATATATATATATATATATACAAGGATCTCATATGCATACATGATAAATATGATGCATGTGCATTAAACTAACTAAAAAACTTACTTAACCAACTCAAAACAAATTTAGAACTAACTCCATCCAGCTGGCATATATCAGCTAAAATGGACCATGAATTTTCGGGCATTCCTTTTCAAATTCAAGTATTTTCAAGATAGAATGGAAGTTGGTTAAATGACTTTGAATGGTCCAAGAAGTAAAATGAAAATTGAGTTTGAAATGCCTTCTGTGGTGGAAAGTTCGCAAGGCAATGTGGATACAGCCCCGGATGCGAAACAATTTAATTTATACAAAAGTTATCAGGAATAAAATATTAGGTGTGAGGGTATGATAATTCACACATGGATAATCAAAGTTGTAAAAGTAATAATAGAATGAAAAAAATAACTCATTTTTTTGGTAGAGAAAAAATAACACATTACTACCACCTCATTTATACTGGTATATATTTTGGAAAAGTAATTCATATCACCTCGCACGTGGAGTTCACTAGCTATGAAATTAGTTAGGAAAATATAACGGTTTTAAAATGTCATTTTAAATTTTAATGGATAATAAATAATTTATCATATTCACAATTTTTTTTAATAGCAATCAAACACATAAATAAAGGCTGCTTGTCTCTCTCTCTATCTCTTTTTTTTTTCCTCTGTCTCTATTAGATGATAGTATTAAATACGAAGTATGGCACTTTCTCTATTTTTTTAATTGAAAAATATTATTTATATGTACTGGATATATGAGAATATCAATTCATGCTTCATCTATCATTGAATAACTTGACCTTACTTGAATAGGATTTATATCTCATCTAATATTGAATATAGTGTGAGTTAACATAATATACCATGAATAATTAGTATAAATAGCATAATTTTTTTTAATCATATTTATCATATTTTTCTTTTCGCACCAAATATAAATATCATAAAAAAACAAGGAACAACAAAATGTTAGGAACCGTCAACGTTTGTGCTGAGCCAGCATCCAGTGTACTATTATTGGTCTGCATCGGTGGCGGAATCCAATTTGGCATTTTTGAAACCTTTCTAGACATGTTACGGAAACCAAAAACACCTACTGTGCATCGCAGGCCCATCGTCCACCATAAACTCTCGCCGTTTTATCCATGTGCTTGATGATTGAGTGCGTTTGATTGGAGGTAAAAATATGATAACTCCATTTGTATATCGAATTCATCAATAAAATGTTTTATCCCGTTTACCTCTAACCAAATATTGAGAGGTATGGGACACATTGAAACATGACCTCCAGTATATGAAGTGGACAAAGAATAATCTCCTACCGATAAATGAGAGTTGAAAAATCAAAGATGTTGGAAACACATGGTATGGTTGGTTAAAGAATAAAGGGCATAGGGTAGCAGTAATGGGTGCAACACACCATGCAGCTTCTTCATCAGAGTAGCCAGTAGTTGAATGATACAACTTGACCACGCCACTTGCGTAACTCCGCAAAACTTGCCTATTTCTTCTATTGATCGCCACGGGATCAGATGCTCTACTGTAGGATCCTTTGCTATCACTTTGTGTACCTTGCAGCTTCCACACCACGACTAAGAGAAAAAAGTAGTAACAATATTTTAATGTACCCGGTATTAGTTGGACAAACAAAGGAAAAAGCACGTTAGTGACTCGATAATGTAAAATAATTTCAGTGGAAATTAACCTATTGTTAAATAATTAAATAATTTATTAAAAGTTCCTATGTAATATTTACATATCGGGAGGAAAGTCATTTATCCGAAGAGTAAATATTGAAAGACATATTCACATCGTCCAAAATTTTTATTGAATACTAATATTTTTGGTACAAAGTTGTTACGGGTTAATCATATAGGTCCCGTACCAAATGGATTGGGCAGTAGGTTTAAGACCCACTTTCGCTCTCATATTCTTATTTAAAGCAAAGAGGTCCATGACCCAAAAATAAATAAATAAAAGGATAACTCTAAAATATATACACACTATCTTATTTTATCTATACCCTTTAAGCACTCATTGACTTAAGCATTAGAGTTTTTATAGATATCTCATTCCATTGGATCATGGAGATCAAAAAGGAGGAGGAAGATCAATGATAGAATCATGCTCTTTAAGTCGTTCTGACTTTAAGTATTCCCAGACCATTATACTATGTTGTAATAAAAGTAATATCGAATATTAACTAATAAAAATATTGGATTGAAGTTTCTTATGAAATAAATAAAGATCATAAAATTTTGAGTAATGGACTATAGTACACATTTAGAAAAAAAAATATATACATAATGTTTGAAATTATAGTTGTTATAGGATGAAATAAAATAATATGACTAATTAATTTATCAAAAGGCTAATCATTATGACATGTCATTATAAATATAAAATTCTAACAAAATTTCTGATTTTCTATCATTCTTCTAAAATAACAATAGGTATCATCCCATGATACAATATTAATTTAATTTCCATACAATATCAACATTAAATAATTTTACATAACCATTCAATTACGTATGATCATATGAGTAAAAATCCGTAGCTCAAATACTCATTATCTCAACAATTTTATAAATAAAAAGATGTGATTGGAAGATGCTCTAAGACAATACATACATTAAAATTGGGTGCGTGAAAAAATGATTTTTGGTTGCAGTTTTATGCCTATCATTGACTCTTAAGATGATAGCAGCATACTATTTTCGCCCTCGCGAAGGGATATGATTGGACGGAAACAATACAGACAGTAGAGACATCCACAGACAAACATGTCCCAAACCATTTTTTTTTAAATTTATTTATCATCACAGTATTACATTCTATTTTAATTTAATTTATGTCAAACAGCATCAATGGTGCGGTGCTCGCACATACATGTATAAATAAACTCCACAATGGCCGGTCGTGTGTGTATGCGTGTTTTTCCAATTTCCGCTGCTGATCCGTTCTAGAAGGCGAAGCTTACAGCCCTAGGTAGCAATAGTAAAGCTCCTTGCCACCACACGCCCCCGACTTCTATAGTCCATATAGCTCCCTCGCACAAAAAACAATCACCATCGTTATACTCTTTTTTTCTGTTATGAGTGCGTGACTGATTTGAGTGCCATGTATATTCAATCAGCATCCTCATCTTGCGCGCTCCTAAGAGCAACCAGGTCCAAGCTCTCTTCCTCTCTTTCTAGAACCTTCCTCTCTTCTCCCGCCGCCCGCCCTACTGTTCACTACCGATCCCTCGCCACCTCCTCCTCCTCCTCCGCGGCCGCCGCCCTCCGCCACTCCTCTTCCTCCTTCCTCCGCTGGAGCCACTGGAGGTCTCCCCTCAGCCTCCGCTCTCAGATCAGAGCCGCCTCCCCCGTCCTCGAACGCTTCCACCGCAAGATCGCCACTATGGGTAACCTCTTCCCTCCTACAATCTTGGACGGACTATTCTGCTTCTCCATCCGATCTAACTCATTCACCTCGCAATCCTTCGTTTCCGATGCACTTTTTTTTTTTGCCTTTGCGTTGTTGTTGTGCGTAGAGAATTTGCCTCTTATTATCCATTTCTCGCATGAACCGTTTTAGCGCTTGGTGTCTCAGCAGCTGTTTGAATATTTCGTGTTTTGTTGAAGCATTTGTGTGGGTTGCTTTGCTCTATATCTGTGTTTGGATTAGTTTTTTTTTTTATTATTGAAAAAAGAATTCAAAACAGTTTATGATTTTAAGCTCACTGAAACAGATTTTGAAAGAAATGAAAAAGCTGTTATAGAGGTATGTTTGGCTTGGAGGTTAAAATTGGATAAATTTTTCATGATTGAGCTCAATCATGGAAAATTTGCTCCATTTTTACGCTCCAATCAAACATACCTTAATCAGTTGCCGACCATGCGTTCATGTGTGATGTGTCTAATGTTCTTGGTGTTGCTCTTTTATATGAGGTTGAATTTCTAGTATCTTGTGGTGCTGAATTTCTTGTTCTGATTGTTCGTCTGACATATGTGCAATTTCAGCTAGTGAAAATCCCTTCAAGGGAAACCTGACCAGCCTCCCCAAGCATGGTGGCGGCGAGTTTGGGAAGTTCTACAGCCTTCCTTCTCTCAACGATCCAAGAATTGGTAAATTTGTTATGATTCCCATTATCAACTGTTTGAGGAAAGGAGCAATTGTTCCTTCTTCAGAATATCACATTCTCCTTTCATCTTATTCAGTTGCTGATGGTGTTAATTTTTATGGGTGCTTGACAGATAGGTTGCCATATTCTATCAGAATTCTCCTTGAATCCGCCATCCGAAATTGCGACAATTTCCAAGTTACTAAAGAAGATGTTGAGAAGATTATTGACTGGGAAAACAGTTCTGTGAAGCAAGTTGAAATCCCTTTCAAGCCTGCTCGTGTTCTCCTGCAGGTACATTGTTAGATCCTGCATGCAGCCCAGGAGCTATTAGTGTGGGTGAGGTAATATTAAGTAACCTGCTTCCTTCTTTTAACCTTTTTGTTTCCCTCTCCACAGGATTTTACTGGAGTCCCAGCTGTTGTTGACCTGGCTTGCATGCGTGATGCTATGAATAAGCTTGGCAGTGATTCTAACAAGATCAATCCTCTGGTATGCAGCATTCTTATCACTTTCATGTGCTTTTGTTCTCAGCGAAGTCTTTCCTGAGCTGGCAGCTGAAATTTTTAACTAGGCATCATTAAGTGACATAGGAGCCTGAGCTTATAATTAATTATGTAATATTTCTAAAAAATGTTTTGAATTTCATTTTCACCTCTTTAAAAGGTTCACTTTGTTACTGTCAGTATGATGCATCCAGATGTAACCTTTTTACCTGCTTTACAGCAAAGCTGTTAGAAAGTTTTGAAATTGGTATGTGACTAGCAGGGTCATACATAGCATCTGAAAACTATTTGGAAACATATTTAGCTGCACTAATTTGCTATTAAAATTTAAAACATCTTCAGGGTAGTTTGGAAAACTTTAGAAATGGGTCAGAATTATTCAAGTTAAAATTAGTTTCTTCTTTCTTCAATTCTTCTTAGTTTGAATTGGTATGAAATTATACTTATCATGTACAAAGTTTGATTTTTGACCTTATCTTAGGTTAAATCGTTTGCTGGATTGTTTTTGAAATTTTAAATAATAAGATAGAGAGAAAGAAGGGGACTAATAGACAACCCTGATTGATTAGATTGGAAATAACTCTGTCTAGTATTTATTGAGCTAGTTTTGACTTTAAAAATGGATCATATTATAATTAGTTCTTCTAAGTTTGAGTAATTGTGAAACACAATTTAAAACCAACCGCATTTACCCAGTTATTACATTTTTTTAGTTTAACAAACAAGCTTCTTTAGGCATATGTTCCTTATAGATTTTTTCTATATTATACTATAAGTGATTCTGAGCAATAAATGTTGGCAGGTTCCTGTTGATCTTGTCATTGATCATTCAGTTCAAGTTGATGTTGCAAGGTCAGAAAATGCAGTGCAAGCCAACATGGAGCTTGAGTTCAAGAGAAACAAGGAGAGATTTGCTTTTCTTAAATGGGGATCAACTGCTTTCCATAATATGCTTGTTGTTCCTCCTGGTTCTGGTATTGTACATCAGGTAAGTTCAGAAGTGGATGTTCAAAATCACTTCATGGAATTCATTTACTAATCTTTTGGCTGTTAACTGGGCACTTGTGATGTCTTGAATTCCAGGTCAATCTTGAATATCTTGGCCGAGTTGTTTTTAACAATGAAGGCCTACTCTATCCTGACAGTGTGGTTGGTACTGATTCACATACAACAATGATAGATGGTCTTGGAGTTGCTGGATGGGGTGTTGGGGTATTGAAGCAGAGGCAGCAATGCTTGGCCAGGTACATTAACTTCCGAATCGTTATTTATATGTAATGAATGGATAATAATTCTATCTAAAAAATGTAGTTAATAATGATAGCATAATCTTTAGAATTACATTTTTTATGTTTTATCTCAAAAAAAACAAATGGAATAGTTTAGCTACAGTGGTGAATGGTGATTGCAACCTAATGCTTTGTGCTATGATAATGACAGCCTATGAGCATGGTGTTACCCGGCGTTGTTGGGTTTAAGTTATCTGGAAAATTACGCAATGGTGTTACAGCAACTGATTTGGTTCTAACAGTGACACAAATGCTTAGGAAACATGGTGTTGTTGGGAAATTTGTTGAATTTTATGGTAATGAAAGTCTCCCGAATTTTCTTATATTTTTTTTATCCAACTTATGCGGGTTTGTCTCAGATAATTACCAGTTTTAATGGTTGTGTTCTACAGGTGATGGTATGGGTGAATTATCATTAGCTGACAGGGCAACTATTGCCAATATGTCTCCTGAATATGGAGCAACCATGGGCTTCTTCCCGTCGATCATGTTACATTACAATACCTCAAGTTAACCGGAAGAAGTGACGAGACTGTGAGTATCAACTTATTTGTTATTTGCCCATGATGTGAAATGTTTATAGGACTACCTGACCTTCGTTTTGGCTGAATATAGGTGGCAATGATAGAGGCTTATCTCAGGGCAAACAAAATGTTTGTTGACTATAATGAGGTAATACTAGTTGAATATCCTATATTTTCCTTGTTTTGAGCAAAAAACAAAATTGTGTATATATTTAGGGGCATAGAATACTAATTTATTTTCCATAAATGCAGCCCCAACAAGAGAGAGTTTATTCATCCTATCTTGAATTGAACCTTGATGATGTTGAACCATGTATCTCTGGGCCAAAGAGGTAAGATACTGTAGTCTTTCACATGTTGCCTTGTATTTCAAGTTGGCTTTTAAAATTTATGTTTTATTATCTATTTGGTTTGTTATACTAAATGACAATCTTTACAGACCTCATGATCGGGTGCCTTTGAAGGAAATGAAGTCTGACTGGCATGCTTGTCTTGATAACAAAGTGGGGTTTAAGGTTAGTAGTGCTGTAATGTTCAAATATTTTCTCATTGTTTTGATCTTATATGAAGAAAAGATGATTTTGTTGTTTATAATTATCTAGAATTAGCTCTCAACTGTTTGGTTTAAACAAAATTGCTATTGTCTACCCTTTCGGTTGTTTTTTGTGCTAAATGCTAATTGGGTTCTGTTTAAGTATCCTTTTTAGTTTGTGCATGTGTATAGTTTGACACAAACTAATGATTAATAAGCCTGAGACAGCCATTGCAATTCAATAAAATTGTTATACAACACAAATTGGTTTACTCTTTAGCAAATTAAATGACTTTCTTTTTTTCTCAAATTTGAACCATTTAAAACAGTAAATTATTTTAGGGAAGCAAAATTATCCCGTTTGTTTCTTCTTGAAGCTGGGATCTTAAATTTGTTTGATATTACCTCAAAGTGGTCCTATTTCCTTGGCTGTTCTCTCTGCCTCTATTTATCTTTTCTCACTTCTTATGATAACTGTACCAGGATCCTGGAAACCTTTTTTTTTTTAATATCTAGAATGCTATAAACTAATCCTTTTTCCAACATTAGTCATTTTGACTATTCAGAGTTGTAGAACTTCAACCTGCAGACTCAGTGGCTGTCATAGAACATGCTGTAGTGTAGTCATCCTATTTGTTGCTGCTTGATGAGAGACCTAGACATATCTAAGATATTACACTCCCTAAATATTTCCTTTGAACACAGGGATTTGCTATACCAAAAGAAGCACAAGGCAAAGTTGCAAAATTTGATTTCCATGGGCAGCCAGCAGAGCTCAAACATGGCAGTGTTGTGATTGCTGCAATTACAAGCTGTACAAATACATCAAACCCGAGTGTTATGCTAGGGGCTGGTCTTGTTGCCAAAAAGGCCCATGAGCTTGGATTGCAGGTTAGCACAAATATAGTAATGACACAATCTGGCATTGTTCTACTTTCCAACATGACGCCCTTACCTGGATATGGTCCTCTTTTTCTGCCAGTTAAAACATGAACAAATTGTATGCCTTTTATTTGTTCTTTTCTTGATGCTAATAATAGATGCTTTCAATCACTCCTTGTCAGGTCAAGCCTTGGGTAAAAACAAGTCTTGCTCCAGGCTCTGGAGTAGTTACAAAATATCTACATCAGAGGTAATTCATGCTTGTCATTAGAATATTAATTAATTTCTGTTGTAATGTCAGTCTGAAAAATTTTGGAAAAATATATACTAGATTTTTATCTCTCTTTCTCTATTACTTTTTGGGCAGTGGCCTGCAAAAGTATCTAAATGAACAGGGTTTCAATATTGTTGGATTTGGCTGTACAACATGTATTGGCAATTCCGGGATCTGGATGAATCAGTTGCTTCTGCTATCTCAGAAAATGGTAATTGAAATATATCAAATATGATTTTTTTAAGTGGAGCTGATTTCTGTGCTATTCTCTTGCAATTTTTTCTTATTTGCAACTTTTAGATAACCTCCTAAGCATATTGTGCTTTATGCTTCTGTATTGATCTAACTCTTATGTGTTCTTGTGCAGACATTTTAGCAGCTGCTGTGCTGTCTGGGAACCGTAATTTTGAGGGCCGTGTGCATCCCTTGACAAGAGCTAACTACCTTGCCTCACCTCCTCTAGTTGTTGCATATGCTCTTGCTGGCACGGTATGAATGGTTAATTCATATTTCTAATGTGTATATAAAAGGTTTTTGTCCTTTTCTTCCGTAGTGTCTGATTTTCATTTTATGTCTTGGTAAAGACTATTTCTTATTTGACTCATCCTAAGATTTATACTATTAATGCTAACGACTTCTTGGAATAATTAAAACAGATGCGTTAAATTTATTGGAGGCTAATCACAATCATTGATATTGTTTGCTTACTTAACATCCACCCTCTTATTTTCTCGTGTTCAGCCTATGTAATGTCTATGGACTCCATTGAGCATTTCTGTTTTTTACCCCTCTTTATCAGTTCTCTCCTATCAAACATTACCTTAATTCCAACTGTTTGGATACTCACATCCAAATGTCTGGATCTTGGCTTACACATGATGATACTTGAGCAGTTATTATATTTTTCTTTGGACAGAAAATGATTTTTTTGGGAGTTTTATTTCCTGTTAGCTTTATTTAAAACTTTTAAATGTGTCATATCCATCTTTTATTTACTATTCTGTTAAAGGTTGATCAAATTTAGAGCTCAGAAAACATCAAGATAACTTCTCTTTTTCCCTCTTGATGTTGTTAACCTTCATCATATACATTCTGGTTAAATTTCCAGGTTGACATTGACTTTGAAACGGAGCCAATAGGGACAGGGAAGGACGGCAAGAATATCTACTTGAGGGATATTTGGCCATCCACCGAAGAAATTGCGCAGGTAATTGATGCTACTTTTCTCATCATATGAAGTTTACTCTAGATATTTGATAACATGCATGACAAAGTTAACTTTGGTTTGCTTGATTCATAGGCTGTCCAATCCAGTGTCTTGCCTGACATGTTCCGAAGTACATATGAAGCTATTACCAAGGGTAACCCTATGTGGAACCAACTACAAGTTCCTGCTGACAAGTTGTACTCATGGGATCCCAACTCAACATATATCCACGAACCTCCATACTTCAAGGGCATGAACATGGATCCTCCTGGAGCACATGGTGTGAAAGATGCCTATTGCCTGCTGAATTTTGGCGACAGTATAACTACTGATCACATTTCTCCTGCTGGAAGCATTCACAAGGACAGTCCTGCTGCAAAGTACCTTTTGGAGCGTGGAGTGGACCGCAAGGACTTCAATTCTTATGGAAGTCGTCGTGGCAATGATGAGGTCATGGCAAGGGGAACTTTTGCCAACATCCGCCTTGTTAACAAGCTCTTAAATGGGGAAGTTGGCCCAAAGACAGTTCACATTCCTACAGGGGAGAAGCTTTATGTGTTTGATGCTGCAATGGTGAGTTATATCCTGACAAAGTATGGCATGCTTTTTAGTTACTACTTCTAAACTTTTCAAGTGGCAAGATTGTTTAATCGATATGAAATTGCAAAGCTTGATATTCTGACATGGGCTTGTGAGCTCTGTTCTTTTTGTTTAGTGGGACCCCCCTCCTCTTGTGACATTTTGAGGATATGATCATGGATCTAAATCCACTGGGTACCATAGTGCAAAGTACAGTTGTTTAAAATGTTGACTAGTGACACATTTGCACCAGAGAATTTGATAAACAGTCATTAGTTTTAGCTCTGTTAAGTTTCTGATCCCTTGGAATTGTTCTCTTATGTCAGAGATACAAGGCTGAAGGGCATGACACCATTGTGCTGGCTGGAGCTGAATATGGTAGTGGAAGTTCAAGAGATTGGGCTGCCAAGGGTCCCATGCTATTGGTGAGTGCCTCCATGGCCTGTGTTTTGGTTTAGTTTCCTCTTTGGTTGTCTTAAATCTTAGCATGTTGAGACTAATATTCCTAATGGACCTGATGATGTTCATTCAATTACATTTAATGACAGGGAGTCAAAGCCGTGATAGCTAAAAGTTTTGAGAGAATTCATCGCAGTAACTTGGTAGGAATGGGTATTATTCCTCTTTGCTTCAAAGCTGGCGAGGATGCGGACACTCTGGGATTGACTGGTCAAGAACAATACACCATTGACCTCCCAAGTAAAATCAGTGAGATCAGGCCTGGCCAAGATGTTACTGTCACAACTAATACTGGAAAGTCTTTCACATGCACAGTTCGCTTTGATACTGAGGTAATGTATAAGCTCTTCATTCATTAATGTTTGATTAATTCTATATTGCTGCAATTATTGTTCCAAATGTCATCTATTTTTGGGGTTTGCGTAGGACTGAGCCTTAAATTCTAGAACTTGCTTCCGAACCTTATATTTTCAGGTGGAACTAGCCTACTTCAACCATGGAGGTATACTCCCATATGTCATCAGGAACCTCATTACACAGTGAAGTCAATGTTGGATGGGAAATATTACCACTGTCTGCTCACCTTTCAAGTGGTAGTGAAATGTGAGAAATGAGAATAAATTTTCATTTTTCAATAAATAGGAAAGGATCCCTTTTTAAGGGAGGCAAATTTTTTGACAATTCCAGATGTTTACATTAGGCCCTGTAAAAACATTGAGTAAATTGATTCTTCATTCTGTGCGATCTGCGTGCCCATTGAACAATGGGGACAATTGTGTTTTTGTATAAGACGGCGCCTGTGGCATTCGGTATTCGGTCTGTTTAAATAGCTGTGTCAAGTAGTGAATATTTTTCTTGATCTATCTCGCCAATGGTTAATGCACTACATCACGCTTAACGTAATCACCATTTTCTTACACGTATTTCTCTAAATACTATAGAATAGGCACAATTATTCATGAACGAACTTCCTGGCTTTTAATTTGAATCTTTTACACCATATCACCTGATAATTATGCATGTAAATTGTGAGATATTTGTATTAGATAGAAAGTTAGTTATTATATCAGTTCTGTCACGAGTCATTTTTAGTTTCTGATCATAACATGCATATATGGTGAAACATTTTTCACTTTTAGTTGAGTTCATCGTAATTCAATGCACTGACTTATTTTCCCTCGATTATCACCTGAATTCTCTTCTGTTCCATCTTATCACAACAGACGGCGATCTTAGTGGTACATAAGTTTCTTGCACCTATAACAAAAATTGTACTTATTTTTGCCAAACCTCGGGCAATTTTCCTTAGAATTGCCATGTGGCTCATATAAGGTGAATTATTGTTATTCTTGCTATAATGAACTATAAACCGAGACTCCGGAGTGGTGGTGAGGTTTTCAGCCAGTAAGAAACAAAAGTAAAGACAGACTTGCAACCTTTTTGCGCCAGATGGAAAACAGCTAGCTCCAACGTTGAGCTACCAGGCCCAGCTACACTGTAGATTTTGAAATCCATGACAAATTCATATAGTAAGGACGGTGCAATTCACTGTGGATACCCACGTAACTGTATGGATTCCCATCTGTCATATACTACGTAGTTGAACATAAAATCAGAACGATTTTGGTCGCATGCCTCATTAGTGTTACTAACAAAGTCTGTAACTGATATATGGCCAGCATAATGTTTCTTAAAAATCAACGGAAAATTATATGCATGAATTGCTTCACAGTTTTCAACAAGGATATATATTGTTTGCAGAGTCATGCTATCTATAATTCTATTTTATTTGTCAAAACATGCTTTGGCACTATTAAGGGAGATCATTTTAGCTGGATGACGGCGCATGTATTCAATAAAAGTACACATTCCATTAGCGGAATTTTACAGAGACAATCTACTGGCTCTTAATGCCTCACAACCATTCCATAAAAAAAATCACAAGCTCAAAACCTTCATTTCACATTTCTAACAATACTTCCTATAGTCAAACTTAAACTACGTCCTTCATAATCATATGGAGTTCAATAACATGCTCCTAGTATATACGTCAAATACAAGAAAAATATTGTCGTAATTTACATAATGATTGTTTATTACAACAATCTACTTCATCGAGCGATCCTCTGGAATGCTTTCTAAAGCTGGCCTCCAAGAATTCATGCCCCCATCATGTTCTTCAACCTTGGACAATGTTCTCTTTTCTCTCAACATCACATCGCTTAGTAATTGCACTAGTGAAATGTGTTGAGCATCATCATCATCATCATTCTTATAGCTCAATATCCTTTTCAACTCCTCCTTACTCACTAATAATCTAATCCTCCTTGTTCCACTTGTAGAATTACCATCACTACTACTTCCCATAGCACCTCTATCATCATGTGTTTTGAACCTTACCTTCTTCTTCATGCTTTCTTGATCTCTCCTTGCAGGTTCCAACTTGGACGAAGATGTCTTTATATGCTCAACTTTCACACCTTCTTCATTCTCATCCTGTGATGATACTTTGTTGTTTCTCATGCACCTCCACATGTTGATGTTATTAGTAATGAAGCATTTAACTCAACACAAGATAGGGGGAGCAAGGAACTATCCAAAGTAAACCATATATATAGATAGTGGGGAAGAGAAAAGCACATGGAATATCCGGTTGTTGCGCCGGGTATTTATGGAAAAAGAAGGAGGGGTAATTCTCTTGCTTGAGAACGATTGCACTATGAATAATGATGCTTTTGGTTTTGGATACCCTTTTGTTTTATGCTTAATGAATAATTTACTAGTGTTGCCGGCTATTATTTAGCTTTAACATTCAGCGTTTGTGTTGAATTTTTCAATTTGATTATAGAAGCATAGGATTATTTTAAGAACGTTGCATTTGAAGTTTACCATGCCTTTTAACATTATAATAAATGGAACAATATGCTTATTTTTAAGTATAGTTCAAAGGAAAGATTTAGACTCGAAGTTGATATGCCCTCCAATCACTGCTAAAAAAGAGGTACATCTCCCTCGGTAAGGAAGGCTGATGGCACATTAGCACCACACGATAATGTTAAATATACATACATTTGATTTGTTATGACACTGTTTACCACTTTGTTGTAGGGCTCCCATACCTATAAGGGATAAATGTATTTTACCCATGAATTGTAGGTTATATGCAATTTATATCCTGATTTTTCAAAATATGTATCGCGTATATCTAACTTTTTAAATTGTGCAACTAATAAAGGTAAGATTTATATGCACTTAACTTCCCTGATATTTTAATTTGTGCAACCTTACACCTTATCCTTGAATACTACTTGTAATTAACCCCTTAATTTTTTAATTATGTGCAATTGACACCCTGCTATGATTTAAATTTTTGGGGTTTTTTGCACAGTTTGAAAAGTTTAAAGTGTCATAATGTACTGTTTGAAAAGTAGAAATTTTTTTTTTGCATAGTATGGAAAGTTTACGTCATAATACACGTTTTGAAAGTCTGATTTAAATTGCACATAATCTAAAATTTATGAGGTAAAATTCATTTATCTCTACCTATAATATTTTGGGGGGGGGTCAATATTATGAAACCGTGTTTTTCAATTATCTACGAAGAAAGATTAAAATTTAAGGACAATTGTATTTCAATTTCATCTAGAAGTTCAAATAAAAGGAGTTAAAAAAGAAACAATAGCAGCCCAATTAGAACAACGACCCATGTGAGTTGTGACTTGCCTGGCCTTTTCATTGAGTATGCTTTTTTTTTTGGGTTACAGATGAGTATGCTTTATTATACATAATATAATTTTGTTATCGGATTGAATGATTTTTTTCTTTTTAAGTTAATCCAACCGCATGCAGCTGAGTTTATATATAATGATCAGCTTAATTATCCCTTTATTCAAGAGCCTATGATCCATTCGGTTTTAACTTCATAAGAATATAGATTAGAGCCTCCGAGTCATACAAGATGCCTAACTGTCAATCATTCTTAATTAAATGCTTTAAAATAACTAGAACTTGCGTAAGATCATCAAGAGTTGTTTAAATCATTGAAAAATGCATGATTGTCATGATAATAATAATCAACCAGAAGAAGGAATCTCATTTATGGCTACCTGCAATGAACGTAGCCATAATTTAAGATTAAGAGTCACATGGGTTTGATCTCCGGTGAATGCGAAGCATAGAGATGCAAAAGAGGAGGTTTACAACGTAAGACATCGTCATATTCAAAATCAGACACCGTTTTATTGCACAAGGACTATACTAGCATTTTAATATATCAAAGTTGTTGACCAACACAAAACCTTACTTGTGGAAACAGTAGCAGGTGCCTTGCCACACTAGATGTATATATTCAGATTGATGAGTGTCCAATTCTAATGCCCATTTGTTGCAGGCCTTTTCATTAGGAACCTGGTTTTACCTGATCTTTACTAATTCTCCAGATGTTAGTTTACTTTTACCCGAAATTTGATTGACTGAAAATCAATAAATTTATCCTATATATATATATATATATATCATATAATTATTGGCCTCAAAGCTTATCAGCATAACTAAAAACAGCGCAAGGAATTGTCTCAATTATCAGCCTCCAATTCGAAATAAACAGAACATAGAAACAAGAACAAGCTAATTAAAACAGCAGAAAATTGTACCAGGTTTCAAGCTGAAAAACCAGCTGCACTTTTTAAATTACAGGACAGCCAACTTAACAAAATTAAGTTTCCTCAACCAAATACTAACCTGAAAACTGAATAAACCTTTGTTTTGTCAATAAATTAATTCTTTTTTTTTTGTCAAATAAATAAATTCTTTAAATTTTGCATTAGGATTTGGGCTTAGAATTGGAGAAAGTGTGTCTGTGCATGATTTGTGCTTCACATTGCGTTAGAGAATCCTGCTTTTTTTTATCTGGATATTTTTCTTAGTCCAGATTTGCATTTGATGGTTTTTTGGTCATAACTTGCATTTAAAGTTTTCGTTTTTGGGGGTCAAACGTTTGATGTTTGAATGCTTGGATAGACCCATCATGATTTCCGACCAAACAGAAAGAGCCACCATGATTGAAAACGAAAGCTTATTAGTTTTGGCCCATCTTATTCTCATTGCACTTTACTCCAAGTGGGCCGATGTTGCAACCTAGCCCAATAGCCTAATAGTAGTTAGTTTGTTAGGAGTATTAGTTGTATCTGAACCAAAAAAAGGATGTATTAGTAGTAGTCATCAATGGATTTGTTACAGATGTTAGTGAGATACTTAGTCTTATAAATGACTGAATTACCTTTACTACATAAATCATTGTAGAATAATCAAAGTAGTAAATTCTTGTGGTACATTTGGTGAACAGATTTCATTTCCTGTTTTCATCAGTTAGTTTTTTATTTTTCAAGATTCTATAAACCAAACAATGAAAACTACAAAATATAGTTTTTAGTCTTTAATCTTCATTTTCAGTTTTTATTATTCTTTTCATAAAATCCTAAAAACACAAAATAAATTAAAAGCTAAAAATGAAAACTATTTTCTAAAACCAAATACACATTTAGAATTTGGAAAGTGGATTCAAATAATACTTAATTCCGCCATAATCAGATTCTAATATCCCAAGCTCTATTCTTAGCTAGGTCACAAGTGCATTTCCAATGTGTTCTCAAGTGGGCTTATTTCCATAAAGGTTCTCCATTTACGTCCAAGCCTTATAAATCACTTCTAATCTCTCTTGTGTGGGAATTCCCACCTCACCATCGTGCAACGCACTCATTACTCAACACATGCACACTTAACTTCTTTTACATGTGTTACTGTCTAGGGTGGGGGATTTCAATAAATCCATGTGCAGCCTGATTGCTTTGTCTTAGCTAGAGACATATTGTATTGGCAATATATGTATAATGAGACATGTGTATTGTTATTATATCCTGCACAATCAGTCTTATATATTTGAATTGTCTTATTGAGAATCACTGATCTTGAAGTTCTATAGATTTTAAGTTCTTTTGGCTATATGGGGAGACTCAAGTTTTTCATATAGTTCGGTGATTCGTTGAGATCATAATTCATTCTCAAAATATCAGACAAAAAAAATTGATCAATAAAATAAATTACATTAACTTTTAAATTTATGGTGTAGGTCAAATCTTTTACATGAAAGAATGATATAATTTATCATCTCATCAGCGTCGTTAACTCCAATGTTTACAAAATACTATATATTTTTGGCTAGTAATGTAATCTTTTTCTTTTTCTCCCGTTTTATAGCATGAACAGTACTCCGTTAAAAGTTGACATTGACTTAGAAACTGTTGAATGGTCCGATACAACGGACATGACACAATTACACAAATGGAGTATTATTTGGAATTTTGGAGCCTAGTTGGGGTTGTTGAGATTTTGGTTTGCTAAATATACTACTCTACATTTGGACCATTTACCAAAGAGAGTATGTGGTATATATATAGTATACAATTAAAACTAGGGTAGCTAGGATTCTCTCAGGAACAAGCACGTGCGAGACCTCGTACCATTCCCCAGTTACTTTTAATGTCATTTTCATCTCAGAAATTCTTATTAGAATATTTTTCTCAAAAATTAAATACTGTATTGTGATCTGTATATTCACAGTTCTATATCTTAAGGTACTATTATGATTTATGATATTGATGCTACTCTCTCTCTCTCTCAAGTCTAAATGGCCAAGCACGTGCGTCGTCGAAAGTAACATTTTATAAGTACCAAACGACTAAGCACGTGATTCAGTGATAATTTTTTTATTCCATGATTTAGTGATAATTTGAGTTTTATATACATGCATTGGCTTCGTAACTTAAAAAAAAAATGCAATATCTCTATCCTACAAGTTCGACAAACGATTTTTTTTGGGGAGAAAAATGTTTAGAAATTTTACGTGAGAGTTTAGTAAAGGTCTCTTTTTCAAGGCTTTTTTAAGTGGTCTCTTGATAAAGAGGTTGTTATTTACTGTTTAGAGTTAAAATGGGAATATTAAATCAGACATTTATAATTTAAATGTTAGATATAATAGTAGTGTGAATTTTAAATGAGTTCTTTTGATAATTTAATTATTTTTTAATCACTTTTTATAATTTTAAAAATTAAATTGACACTTTTTTAATTTTATGAATTAAAATGAAATACATATACAATTTCAAGTATCAAAATGAACCTAATTACTCTAACATGAATATATTGTGTCTATCTCACTGCAATACAATAAGCATGTATTTAGGTCAACATTGTGTGCCTATATATATATAGTTTTCCTTTGAAATCATACATTATTTTTATCCAATACTTCTAAACGTTACTCTTTTAGAGCATGAATGTATGATGACAAACTGGCTAGCTGCGCTGAACAGTGCATTCTCCAGCACTAACATTTTAAAAAGGAGGGGGGACAGAAGCTTTCTGCTCGTCCTAAACTATAAATAAATCAATAATTATATTATTTGCACTAATTTAATATAAGAAATCATATTAATTTGTTTCTAATCCATTATTAGATATGATATGGATCCTATATAAATAGAGTCTACATCTAATCCAATGATAGATAAGAAGTAAGTTAGTATAGTATCTCATATTAGATAAATATAAATAATATTTTTCATAAATCAAACCTATCCCACCCTTCCCATATTAAAGCATTTTCTATTCTCTCACTCTCTCATTCATTGATATCAAACCTGGGGCGAAGAAATTTTAGGAGGGTCAAGTATCATATAACATAAATGATGATAACAAAATTTAAATTAATTGTATATCATATAAATAAATTTTTAAATATATCAAATAAGAGAAATATTTTTATATGAGAGATAAAAGGAGTAAAGCTTAAGCCACTATGATTGGTTTAGTTATCAGGGATATGGATAATTTACAATAAAAATTGTTTAAAAGTTATATTGATCACTTACAAAATTATATAATTATATGTTTTACTTTTAGCCATTTTTAAAGATCTAATGACTAAATTTTCTTCTCTCACTCCATAAGCTCTCTATAAGCTTTAAAATAAATCACCAATAATAAGAGATTTTTTTTTTATCTTATAATATTGCTCTATGCTTTTTTAATGACTTGGAAGCGTCAACAATTTAATCAATATTTTAGCGTTCAACAATTTTCCTTTTGCAGTGTATTTGGTATGACGGTAAAAGTGGAAAAAATTATAAATAAATATATTGTGTAATTTCATAGATGAAATTTATGTATAAAATTACACATTAAGCTTATGACAAAAAAATCTTTCATTTTCACCATACCAAACACATCCTTAATATAAATAATCATATTATTTATGGGAAAAAAAACTCATCTTTATTATATTTATTGTGTGATAATACATAATTTTTTCCATTAGAAAATAAAGTAACAAATTCTAAGGTTAAAAAAATCACAATTTTTTTTTTCGATTGATAGCACGGCTCTAAACTTTGAATCGAAGGAGTAATTGGAATAAAATACAGTTGCAACAAAATGAAAAAACCAAAATAATAAAGTGACCCCATAATCTAGAAACTAAGTAAAATGAGAATCCACCAGTGATGGCAAATGAAGCCCTATATGTCTAAGCATTTGAAACTACACATGGCAAATTGCATATTAGAATCACTGCACATGTATTTTTCCTTCACTAATTGCATCGCTACCCAACTATCATGAACCCAAGATTCACTTACCAAAAAATCACATTTATATAGAGTAATATTTACTATGAAATCCATTTTTTATACAAAGTATTTATATAAGTTAATTTTTCAAAAAAGAAAAAATCTGGGGCCTATGATCCCTGATTGTCCTGACTAAGCTGCACCCCTGCACCAAACCCCCCCCCCTCCCTCCCTCTTGTTTGTTTCTGCAGGAATTATATTAATTCCATAAAATCTAAGGCACTCAATATCTAAGATACAAAATTATATAGATCCACTATTTTATTTTATTTTTCTATCCAACTTACCTTTCTAACTCATCTTTTCCCTCTTTTAGATGTCTAGAATGTCAAAAAAAGAAAAAAAAAGTGGGTTCAAATATTTTTATTCTTGTCATAAAGATATTCAATACTCTAAGACATATAGGAACCATCATTTAATTTTTTCTCCCTCCAACTCTTTTTTTTTCTCTCTTTTGAAGGTCTACAATATCTCAAAAAAGTTGGGTTAAAATATTTTATTATTATTTCTAAAAAAACTTTAATATATGGATATACACAAGTCTAAGAATTATTTCTTAAACATATACTCAAAAAAGAAAAAAAAAAAGTGTGGAAACCATAAGTGAATGAATTAGTGTACCTATGCGCTCTATTGTCTAAACCACAAGGCCACTTGCATCCTACAACTGGCACTGCACTCTCTTCATATATTAGAAGGCTCTGATAAGCGACAACACACACACGCACGTCACAGAACAGAGCAGAGTATAGTTGGTTTTGTTCCCAACAATGGGTTCTGTGAACAACAACGATGGTAATCGTCAACCACTGCTAGCTCCTCCTCGTCATCCCCAATCATTCAAATCATCCTCAGAGCACGAGGGAGGGAATGGTGAACTCGAGAGCATACTCTCGGACACCAGCGTGCCCTTCAGCAAGCGCCTTGGACCCGCCACATGGGTCGAGCTGAAACTGCTCTTCTTCTTGGCAGCTCCCACCGTCGTGGGCTACCTCATCAACTATGTCATGTCCGTGTCCACACAGATCTTCTCCGGCCACCTCGGTAACCTCGAACTTGCCGCTGCCTCTCTTGGCAACACTGGCATCCAAATCTTCGCTTATGGCCTCATGGTACTCTCTCTCTCTATCTTCTTGCCATGTTTTGTTATCCTTCTTATTCACTTGTAGTTTCCATAATAACGGGTTGTGCTTTGAATTTGATCAATGAAACAGCTGGGTATGGGGAGTGCTGTTGAGACTCTGTGTGGACAAGCATTCGGTGCTCACAAGTACGAGATGCTTGGCGTGTACCTGCAGAGATCAACGGTCCTCCTTTCCTTGGCGGGCGTTGTTTTGACACTGATATATGTCTTCTGCGAACCCATTCTGGTCTTCCTAGGAGAGTCTCCTAGGATAGCATCTGCAGCTGCCCTTTTCGTCTGGGGCCTCATCCCTCAAATCTTTGCCTACGCCGTGAACTTCCCGATCCAGAAGTTCCTTCAGGCACAGAGCATAGTCGCACCAAGTGCAATAATCTCAGCAGTAACACTTGTGCTGCACATCTTGCTCACTTGGGTTGCCGTGTACAAAGTGGGCCTGGGCCTGTTGGGGGCCTCCTTGGTGCTGAGCCTGTCATGGTGGATCATTGTCATTGCACAGTTTGTGTACATTGTGAAGAGTGAGAAGTGCAGGCACACGTGGCAAGGTTTCACGTGGGAAGCCTTTTCTGGGCTCCCTGGGTTCTTCAAGCTGTCCGCAGCATCGGCAGTTATGTTGTGCTTGGAAACATGGTACTTCCAGGTCCTGGTTTTGCTTGCTGGGCTTCTCCCTCAGCCTGAGATAGCACTGGATTCTCTTTCGATTTGGTAAGTTACTGTTCTTTCCGATTCTGTTTTAATTTTTCAGCACTTCAAATATTAGTTAATCAGTAATTTATATTATATGTGGGGAATATCTCTCTTTATATGGTTGATCATTCATTATGATTGATTACCTTTGCATAAACTTGTCACACGTTGGTTTTTGGATTTAATTGTAATATATAAAAAAGTTTTACATAGTTATTTAGTCAAGTAATGATATATGAGTAAATATGATTAACTCTAATTTCACTACTTAAATAGTCATTCAAATTGAGAGATTTTTTGTGTTTATAACTTTTCATGTAGTTTTTTTTCCCCCTTCGTATTAGAGTTTTCCAATTTATAGGTTGAGTCTTTGCACATTTGATAAGATTGTGGCCTCACATGTTTGAACCACCTTCTCTGCCTTTTGAGAACGTATAATAAAGTTGCGCACCTTCATATCTTGGCCAAGTCCTACTACAAGGTGAAAGCTTCATGGACTAGGCCACCTTTTCTATTGGAATTTTTCAATTTGATAATAATCAGCTTTTGGAAATCAGACTAGACTTGGTGAAAATGGAATTAATAATGACAATTCTTTAGGTAGCATCAATACATGCTTACACAAGCATTCCTATCCTCACACATTTCTTTAGTGAAGTTATTCCGTTTCCTCCACAAAGTTTTTGTCCTTGTGCGTCAAAGCCAGTTCAAACCTTGAGTAAACTTTGCAACAAAAAGATTTCAAGGACCAAAAGACAAAAGTAGAGCTGATAGAAAATGTGACTGAAGCAAGGTTATCGTGAAGAGAAACGATGCCTTTACATTATTCTTATTGTCGTTGTTGTTGTTGTTTTTGGTAGTGTAGTTATGTTGTTGAAGTGGGGGCATCCTTTGCCATGACTTCTTGGTTTGATGATGGTAGAAGAGTAACAAATAAGTAGCTAAGCAGGATAAAGATAAATGACTGCACGTATTTAAATTTAATTTTGGCAAGAAGGTTGGTGGGGTTGAAAAATAATTGTCTTCAATAAAGTTTAAATAGACTCAATTTAATTAAATCTATCTAAATCTGAAGAACTGAATTTGCATCAATGAAATCTCTTTTTCTGAAATAAATACTGGTTAAAAGTGGCTTATAGTCCTAGCGCTCCTTCGCGTGGAATAATTAAAATGCAAGTGCATCACTCAAAGTAGGAAAATACATATTACCCTATTCTCTTCGACTTTATCATATTATATTTTTTGTAGTGATCCAATCAAGCACATAAAATCTAGTAAATAACAAAATGATGCTGCAGCTAGACCAACTCATGCAGCCTCGGGCATTAATTTCAGGTAGTAGAGCTTAGCAATTCATAATTTATTTTTCCCAAGTATGCCCCGTAATTTTGGCTTCTTGCCCTTTATGGAGTTGGAAGTGGGACTGCATTGCATAGAAAACTGCTGCTTGCCATTGCTATTATAAGCAAAATGCAAGACAATTGGAGCACAAATGCTATAAAATTTTTATTTTCAGAATGATTTTTTATATTTTTGGATGAACGTGCTACTGTTGGCATTATTTATAGGTCAGCTAGGATGGGGAATTACATTGAGAATCTCGTACTCTCGTTACTCAAGATTATTTATTTAATTTATTTATTTGAGCAAGTTATTCAAGAATCAAATGAGAATATTAGATGGAAAGTAAAAATTTGAACCTTTAGTAATATACACTTGCCCATATCTAATAAATAGGTGGAAAAAAAAAACATTTCTCTTACATCGATAGCTTTAATATGAGAAAGACAAAAGTAAATATTATTTCAGTAGCTAAAAGTATTTATTTAAGTGAAACATACTCTATCATTATTGAATTTGATAGTAGTTCACATTATCTCCATCCATCATCATATCATATCTAATTGAAAAATGTTATATATATTTATAAAGTATTGAAATTTGTCAATTTATATATCATCCATCATTAGATAAGATATAGATCATACTTGAATGTGGTCACACCTCATTCAACGATAGATGAGATGTAAGTCTGGACGTTATCCCATATATTGTGAGTATAAATAATATAATCCATTCAATAGTGATGAATGAGTAAATAGTGAACACTATCATCACTATATAATAATGATAGAGTAGATGTTCACTTTTTGAGTTGAAAACATTTTTAAAGACAAGAAGAAGAATGAATGATGCATGAGGTGCGTCTCTTGTCTAATATACATGCATAAATAGCCATCCTTTTTGACCCGGTCCAATGCTCTCTCAAACAAGTTGCAGTATTATTTATTCACTTATTTATTACTGATTTGCAGTACCACTGTCTCCGGATGGGTGTTCATGGTCTCAGTTGGTTTCAATGCAGCTGCAAGGTTCGATTCCTGTTCTTTAGTTTTATTATACACTAATTATTTCTAATTTTCCAGTAATTTAGGTGTTACTATTAGCAGCTGGAAATTCCACAAATGTAGTAATCACAATATTAGTAGAATTAACCCTAGAGATTCCGGTTTTTCGTTTTTTCGTATGTTCATGTTTTTGCACTGGATGAACATAAAAGAGCTTATGATCTAGCTATTCTTAATTCCTTTTTCATAAGTTATTAATTTATGATAACTAATTAAATTCACTTATTTTATTTAGCTTTTATTCTGAAAACAACTATCAACTATAAGAACTTATTTTACTTACTCTCCATTTTTTAGTCTTCAAGTGTACTGCACTTTTTTCTTTTTGGAATTAACTTTCATTTTCATAGCAAATTTTCAAATGAGTTGGGTGGTGTGTGTGTATATATAGCATACAAGTTGAATCTTACATGATTAAGTGAGTACTACTTCTTTATTCTATCAAACCATCACAATTGTTTTCTCCAAAAAAATTGTAGTATTTTTGACAACATATATTTACTGAATAACATTGTTCTATCTATATATAATTAACATAACAAGTTTTGATGTGACAAATTAAACATGCAGCGTGAGGGTGGCCAACGAACTAGGAGCAGGGAATCCAAAATCAGCGTCATTCTCGGTGGTGGTGGTGACAATAGTATCTTTCATAGTATCAGTTATTGCAGCACTTATTGTGCTTGCGTTGCGGGATGTCATTAGCTATGCCTTCACAGAGGGTGAAGAGGTCGCTGCTGCTGTCTCAGATCTCTGCCCACTCCTCGCTTTTGCTATTGTCCTCAATGGCATTCAGCCCGTCTTATCTGGTAACCACATACTATAAATACAATTATTATGTATGAATGATATTAATGTTTTTGGTCTAGATGCAACTACTGATATCCGGGACTCATACCAAGAATCCATTAATCTGCCCTGACCTGACTGAGATCACTAAACTGTTTGTTTGATTTTGAGAAAGAAGGACTTATAATATAATTTTACACTATAAGTTCTTCCTCTTCCACTTCCCCTCCAAAATTAAAACTTACAAACATACCCTAAAAGGGCCAATAGAGATCTTCTAGTAAGGAGTTTTTCCATTCCCACTCGAATCTAAAACCTTTGATTAAGGGGCAAGACACTTACCACCAACCCCATGCTGGTTATGTTATGCAAACTGAATGCTATTAACGAGTATTGATGAAAAAACATTAGTAAAATTTGAGTCACATACAACTCTGAATAATACTAATGACTAATCACCAACAAATTTAATTTTAAGTGTAACATTTTATTAACTAGTTTCTCTCGACTACTCGAGATTTTCTCTGATGCATAAAATAATTCTTAAGATTATTTTATTATTGTTATTATTCATAGTTGTGGACATGTACAATCTTCTTTGTTAATTATTACAGTGTTACAAACTGATGTTTGCAATGTGTAACATGTATGTGAATGAAGGGGTGGCTGTTGGATGTGGATGGCAAGCTTTTGTTGCTTATGTAAACGTGGGTTGTTATTATGGAGTTGGCATTCCACTGGGTGCGGTTCTTGGCTTTTATTTCAATTTTGGTGCTAAGGTATGTTCAAATTGGGTTATCTTAGAATACATGTGAGTTGCTTTTATTCACATGTTTTTTATATCAATTTTGAAATTATGCTTCTTTGTGGTAGGGAATTTGGCTGGGAATGCTAGGTGGCACGGTTATGCAAACACTTATTTTAGTGTGGGTCACGTTTCGAACTGAATGGAACAAGGAGGTAAAACAGCCCCTCTACAATACTTTATCCTTCCATGATGATATGCTAAAAATGGCTTGTAATTGTTACTGTCTAATGAAAATTTTCTTGAAAATTTGTAGGTAATAGAAGCACGTAAGAGGTTGAACAAATGGGAGGTCGACAAGATCAAGGAGCCACTTCTAAACTAAATTTGTAGTGCGTTTTTTTTCATTTTATTTTTGGGTCAGTAATTTGTAGTGCTTGTTTCATTTAAGTAGTTGGGCTAGAGTCTAGAGAACTTATATAACTTTTTGTTCCCAGCATTTTTCCTGTTCCATTATAATTTGAAGGTAATCGATTGCAAATTAAATTAGCCTCTTTTTCTTCATTCATTTTTGTTTTAATGTCTATGAGATTTATAAGTAGAAATGTAGAATGCATGTTTCCCCTATTAACAGAGAATCTATGTGTGTGTGTAAAATAAAACGTGACAATTTAATCAACCTTAGAGATAGATCTATGAAATTGCATTGAGTGTATATCCTACTGAATAATCTATGAGTGGTTAAGAATATATACGGGTATCCTACTGAAGTATGTAACAATACTTTGATGTTCATTTTTTTCTCTTTAAAATTCTTTAATTCATTTGTTTTTGGTCTTTTCTTATCGGTCTAAATAATTTTTTGATATGAATTTTGTTGTGATTTCAATTTTGTTATGTGGGCTGATCTCATGCACGGGGCCCATATCTCAAATATCTAAACGAGTAATGTTAAATTCTACCAAAACCACAAAAGGAAACGGGTAGTGTTAAAAGAGGTCGGAAATAATTGGTCCAGTTGAAGGGAAGTTCAAGCCCACATATATCAAGGGTAGTTTTATGAGTTTTCGACTACTGTTTTCATTTCCTGAACCCAAAAAGAAAAATCCAAAAAGACTCGTTTTAATTTTCCATTTCTATTTCCTCTACTTTTATTTTTAGAATTTTCTGAAAAAAATTATTTTCTGTTTTAATTTCATTTATTTTTTCACATAAAATTTAAAGAAGCAAGGACCTCTTTCAATAATAGAAGTAAAAATCAACTTATTATAATAATACATAATTAAATAATGGTATAGAATTCTTTTACACTACTAATCTATTAAAATTAAATAAGAAAGACAACTCTTTTGTGTGTACATTTGGCGTGTACTTCAGGCTGATAACATCTGCGATCAATCTACAATTAGTGGATGGCTTGATATTCGATATGCAACAAAAGGCGAAATATGTGAAGGACATTGGTACTTGGAAAAATTATGGTCATAGTCATTAGTCAGCAGGGGACCGCTTGTCCAAGAATTTTCGGAGTACATATTCGAGATATTGTTTTGCCTTAATAATCAGATTCCACTAGGCGTCCATGTCAAAAAACATTTCCATCACCATTATTTGATATGAAAAACAAAAGAAAAAGCTATGCCAAGGACCAATCCTTTTTGAAAAAGACTGCAATAATATAATTAATTTATAAAATACTTAACTAAGACCCTTTGCCTAAGTTCACTTGTTATGAAGGATATTTTATAATATGTAGTAAAACTATTAAAATTTGAGAGCAGTTTTAATAATATTATTTTATTACATTATTTTTTAAATTAAATTATGACATTAAAAAGAAACAAAGTGTAAGTATTTACAGCATACAAATATTGTCTTATAGTAATAGTAATAACATATAATGGAATGTGTCTTTTAAAATTATAAGTTTTTTTTTTCAATATAGTGATAAAACTAAATAAAAATAAATGTTGTGTTTTAGTAACATTTATAACTAAGGAGTGTTGTTAAAACTTCTTACTAACATTTAAAAAGTGTTACTAAAAGTATAAAAAGCATTGTTGAAATTCTGTAATAACAATTTTTCAAGTGTAACATATAGTCTATATTGCTAAAGAGTTTTATTAATATTATTATATGATTTAGTAATATTTTTCAAGTATTAGTAAAACACAAAAACTCAATTATGTTTTAATGTATAATATATATATATATATATATATATATATAAGAAATACATGATTGTTTTTATTAAATTAATAAAAATTAGACATGAAATAATTTGGTCAGCACATAAATCAACCCACAAAATTGTTACAATTTCAAGTGTGAGAAATGAAATCTCACATTAATTGAGAGTGAACTAAGTAAAAAGTATATAAGATTGAAGCACTACTTCAAAAGGTGTTGAGTTGGAAAATGGTGTTTGATGTGCTAGTATAATTTTTCACTTAACCCATTGACTCAAATTCCTCCATGTTGAACTTAATTACCCTCGCAACAAGTGATATAAGAACCCATGTCTATTGATGAAACACTTGAAGGGAGAGAGCAGAGCTTCAAATGTAAGAGATGCTTAGTTCATTTATTGAGATCTCTCGCTCCCATGGTAGGCTCTCCCTTCCAACAAAAATGACTAGTTATAATTAATTAGTAGTAAACTACATACTTATTTAGCAATCTAAGTCCGGTCCGAAAGTACAAGCTTTTGAGTCAGCTAAATACGCCCCTTTTTTTATATTCTAAATCAGTTACGTTCCAGCTTGCATGCATGTGTGCCAAAGAATATGTGTTCTGGCTATGATCTATCGTTAAGCATCAACTTTTGGGCTTTAATCTGCAATGAGATCGCACCAGTTGGTATACGCCAAGTCCTTTCCATGCAATGGTACAATGTACTTGCAAATGCAGGAGAAAACGAGACTCGTATCAAATTTGACTTAGCGACGACTCAGCAACTCAGCGTGAACGTTTTTTTTTTTTTTTTTTTTAATGTATCTTATAAATTATTCATACAAATTTGGATTATAAGCAATAATTAGGTAAAGCCCTAATGTTACAAATAAAATTTGCTTGAGGTTGTAATCCAATTTAAATGCGACCAATCACTTATAAATAATGTGTTTGGATTAGTTCGGAGAATAAGATTATTTCAACAATCAATTTATAATTGATTTTTTTATTGGTTAGGATAAAAATTAATTTCATATTTGAATACAGTAATGAAAATCGAAATTAAGCAGTGTTTTTGTTAATTTCTATTGTCTAAAAAAAGGACTATATAATAAAGTAACTACTAAAATAGTAAGTATAAATTAATTTTCTTATTATATCATATGATATTTAATACGTAGAATTAATTTGATAAAATTATCACTGACAAGAACATAATCAATCATTATTTATAATCAAAACACTTAAAAATATTTTTATTTGAAAAATCGAATATATATAGAATAAATTGGCAACTATAATTAGTTTTATCTCTGTTATTGAATATTATATTTAGCTTCATCCCTATTTGCAAATAACAACGTTAATCAAATAATCAAACCCTATCCCATTGGATGAAGTCAATTATAAAGATCAGATGACATCATATAGATGATATGATAATTCATACATGTCATAAATACTCAATGAAATTTTATATGTTAATAGTCCGGTGTCAAATACATTCATCCCCTTTTATCTAAGCTTGAAGCCAACTATATAAGAATTTGTAATAAAATACAATATAGATAGAGTTTTTTATGATGAGTATTTGCCAAATAGATCAAAATTATATAGAAGATAGCTATTTGGGAGAGATTAATTCTTACCCAGACATGCACTGAATGTATAAAGTTCTAAATATTAATTAGTAAATGTTGTTCAGTTTTTTTTAATAAATAGTTTATATGCATGTTATCAAATCAAAGAGGGCCCTTAATTAATATTATTGTAGAGAAAAATAGTTTCAATTAGCATAAAAGTTCACATTTTTTTGAGAAGAAATAGCATAAAAATTGACAACAAGAACCTCGTCGTCTAATATATAGTCTCATTCTTATGCTGTCTTTAATCGCTATATATATTTACATTATATTTTGTTAACATGTTTTAAAATGCATTATAGATTTATATGGTGGGATATATTATAATTATTTTTTTGTTAAAACGTTGTATAGTAGTTATATATTATATAAATTTATTAAATTGACAATATTTTATATTTTATTGTAGCTTTTTTTATGTCCATTTACGTGCTAAAGAAAATATTTATTAACCGTTGATATGGTATATTAATCGATTACATTATAATTTAATAGGGCATTAAGGAATTGAGCATTTTTTTATTACATTATTACATAATTTGATATATTGCAATATATACTGAATGGAAAAACTTCATTAACAAATTAAAATATCTCAGAATTCTATCTGAGAAACGGATTAATAAAAAAAGTGAAACTTTCATGCGCAAATGGTTATGGATTGGATCAAATGAAAAGGTGCACAAAGACTCAGAGAGAAAGTTAAAGAGGACCAAGAATTGACATATTGAGCAGTGGGCGGAATCTGGGGGCATGTTCAATATCTATTGGAAAAATTCTTACGTATTCTTGGAATAAAAAGAAAAAGGTTTTACAGTATATTATTTATTATTTAATATATCAATTATTGTATTGAAATTAATAAAAGAGCATGAGACAATGATAACCTATAAAATTTTGATACTAGTTATGTTTTTTAATAAGTATTTATCTATAAATTTAATTTTTTTACTATTATTCTTCATTTTAAGAATTATAAACAATGTTAATTATTTTTTCCTATGATACTCTTATAAGAAAGATAGAGAGTTCGTGAATAAACTAAATATGAGAGAGCATTGAAGTAGGTAATAAAGATAATGTTATAAAATATACTCAAACTTATCTAATTTTAAATTCATCTAATTATTTCTTTAATATGTATATATAAGTGAAAATGTACACTTTTTAGATAGCAGAGATAGAATGCTAAATAATAAATAATATTGAGTAAAACAATTTTCTTAATCTGATAGGATTTAAGAACTTCTTATCTATTATCACGTAAAATAATAATAATAATAATAAATTAAAAAAAGTTTGACCCTCACTTTATTCCCACTTTCACAAGAACTTCATTAATTGGTCTAACACATCTTTATTTTACAGGCAAAATAATCATGTGCATGTGAGCAAACACCCCTAAGAAATTATAATAGTACACTTAATACTGTAGTAATTTAAACCAAAACTCTGAGGCAATAAGTTAAAAAAGTTTTTTTTTTTAACTTATATAGTAATTACTTAATATATTCCTTATCAATATAAAAAAAACTTCATTTACATGTAGCTGTTTAACATTTAAACTCGTTTATCAGTCTTATTACTAGTCTACATTTTCCCATCATCTGAACCTAACCTTCTTTGTTTCGGTGTAGTTAGTTTGTCGTATAAAATGAAAATATCCGGTAAAAAAAAATGAAAAGAAAAATCTCATGCGTGAGGTGAGACCTTAGTAATAGAAGTTTATATTATCGTATCAGACAAATATAATAAGTCATAAAATAATCAAAAAGATTAAAATACTTGTATTACTATAAGTGTTTAAATTGTATAATTAGTTATACATATCGCAATATATAATTATTACTAATAATGTAAAAGATATATTACAGTAATAAATAAAGATTTAAATTTTAATAATTTAATTTTAATATAAAAATGGTAGAATTTAAATATATTTTGAATAATATGACTATACATAATATTGAGGGTATATTAAAATTAAATTATAATATATTAAAATTAAATTTAAATAAAATAATAAAATAGATTAATTTTTATACAATACTAATATAAAAGAGTTTTATATAATTATTCGTTCATATAAATGTTTTTATTGTAAGACTTTTAAAATCACATCTGATCGAGTCAACCATTTTTAATAAGATAATACATACATGGTAAATATCTGTATAATATTTCTTTTAGACAGATAATATATCTAAACTAAATTCATAATAAAAGGATATACAAAACTACTATAATATATGCATTTGACCAAATGGATCAAGTCATCAAGAGATAAGCAAAACTTTTGGATTTTTCCAAAATTAAACTCTAATTAATAATTATCATACGATGTTGGCTTCTAACCTGAACCGACGGCTACACCTTGATGCCTTGTTTCCGACCAATCTTGTAGCCACATCCAGTCACGGGCATCCTCCAGTTGTGAAGATCTCTTAGAAGTGATAGGAAGTAATGTGGTGAATGATGAAGAGGGAAGGAGGAGCAAGGAGCGATCGAATTGGGATGAAATTGACATGGAACATTGTGGGGTTTTTGGCTAACGTTGCAGAAGATTAGGGGTTAAGAAATTTTTTTTATTATGAAGGGTAATTTAGAAATTTTGTAAATAATATTTGCAAAAATTAACCAACTTTATTTGGAGGGAGACATGTGTGATTTTCAAAAGAAGAGGGGGCAAAGAGTAATCGCAACGTGAAAACGACTGTCGACGGATTTTATTGACATACATTTTGAATTATCGATGAAAAATTTTGTTACCAACAGAAGTAAGGACAGATGTTGTTGCGCGATAGTAACGTTATTATTATCGTCGGATTTTTTTTTTAATGGCAAATTCACCAACGGATTTTATGAAAATAATCTATCAGTAATGAACTAAAAAAATTCGTCAACAAATTTTTCATTGATCAATTTTGTCAGTGGATTTTTATTAATTATTAACGGAAAAATTTATTGATAAATTTTTAATTTTCAATTTAAATTATTAATATCATCTAATCCCAAGAAAGATAGCTGTAATTTTTGCTAATATTAATTAAGGATGCTCCTTCGTTTAATAACATGCATATAAACTAGTTATTATTCCTTCATTTTCACTCTATCCATCCATTTTTCTATTTTTTTTTGTAAAAAATCTGTCCATTTCTTATATCAAGAAACATTAAATTTTTTGTGTCTAATACTATCTCTAATGTAATTAATTATGTTTTCTTTTCAACAATATTGTAATAAATCATATAAATTTGTAGTTTAATAGGGCTAATATGGTCCACCCAAATATATTTTTACAATTATTAAGATATATTTATTATTTTTTTAATTTATATATATTTTTTATTTTTGGACAGGTAAAATAAAAAGGAGGAAATAAAAAATTACTGAACAACATTTACTAATTAATGTTTAGAACTATATACATTCACTACAAGGCTGAGAAAGAATCAATCATCCCCAAACAACTATCTTTAATATAATTTTGATCTATAATTGACTTGATCTGATGGGATAACGTTTGATTATCTGATTAATGTTGTTGTTTGCAAATAGGGATAAAGCTAATTATTACATTCAATAATAGAGATAAAACTAATTATAATTTCAAATGTATTCTATATATATATATATATTATATTTTTCAAAAAAATTAAATGTTTTGATTATAAGTAATGGTTGATTATGTTTTGTCAGTGATATTTTTTATCAAATTAATTCTAAGTATTAAATATCATATAATATTATAAGAAAATTAAATTATATCGTTTTAGTATTTTTATATAAGTTTTTTTCATACAATCGAAAGTAACGAAAACACTGCTTTAATATCTCTTTTCATTACCGTATTCAAATATGAAATTAATTTTTATCCTAATCAAACAAAAAAATCAATTATAAATTGATTGTTGAAATTATCTTATTTTCAAAACCAATCCAAACACATTATTTATAAGTGGTTGGTCACATTATTTTCAAGCAAATTTTATTTGTAATAGTAGAGCTTTACCTGATTATTACTTATAGTTCAAAATTATGTGAACAATTTGTAAGATTGTATATATATTCACGCTGAGTCGTCGCAAAGTCAAATTTGATACCAGTAACGAGTCTCCTTTTCCCATACGTTTGCAGGTACATTGCATGAATCATTAATTGTATGATGACAGTGAAAAGGACTTGCAGTATACCTATTTAATGTGAAAGTTTAGCATGTGAAAATTGAGTCTGAAGTTCGTTGCGAGATTGAAGAAAGTTGGAGATGTTCATAAAATAATAAAAAAGATAAAATACTTGCACCATTGAAAATGTTTAAATTATATAATTGATTCAAAACTTATACATATCGCAATATATAATTATTACTAATAATGTAAAAAACATATTACAGTAATAAATAAATATAAAAATTTGAATGATTTAATTTTAATATACTATCAATATAAATAAATTTTAAATTGTCATATGATCAAATTCTTACCTTGTCATAAAATATTAATATATATATATATTGATATAGTTACTTACAATTTAAATATATTTTAAATGATATGACTATACATAATATTGATGATATATAAAAATCAAATTATAATATATTAAAATTTAAATACAATAATAAAATAAATTAATTTTAATATGCAATCATTAAATCATACAAATATTTTTATTGTGAGAATTTTAAAGTTATACATGATCGAGTTAAATATTTTTAATATAATAATGCATGATAAACGGTCTATATAATTTTTTTTAGACGGATAAATTCATAATAAAATAATATCCAAAACTGCTGTAATATATGGATTTGACCAAGTGGATGGATCAACTCAACAAGAGATAAGCAAAACTTTTGGATTTTTCCAAAATTAAACTCTAATTAAATAATTATCATAACGTTTGTTGGCTTCTAACCTGATCCGACGGATGCGCCTCGATGCCCTGTTTCCTACCAAAATTTACTCCCCAGCTTCCCACTATTAATTCACACTGTCCCGTTATTTTCCAGCACCAACCATATTTGGATTCTCTTTTTCTTCCTTTTTGACTAGTTGCTGGGTTGGAATGAATGAAAATGCTCATTCATGAAGTGGATTTTTCGATGCTCATATCATATTTAGCTTTCAGAATTTGATAGAGGCATCGTTAGTGGGTTTGCTTTTCTAGTGCTTTTGCCGGTTAAGCTCATCTGGGCACCCATCAAAATGCAATCTTTCTTCCATTTCAATGAGTTTTTGGTGCTTTCAGATTCTGGGTGTGCACAAGTTTGAGTCTTTGATGGTGAAAAACTTTGGCGGGGTGGTGGCTTGAATTTTGTGTGTGGAAAGTATGAAGCCGTTCACTGTTTTGCACCTTGTGGGTTGGACCATCCTTTGTGGTGCTGCTTTCTGTCATAGGCCTGCCAGTGTGAACATTGGTGCTGTCTTCACTTTCGATTCGGTCATAGGTAGAGTTGCCAAGGTGGCCATGGAAATGGCCGTTGCTGATGTCAATGCTGACCCAAGTGTGCTCCATGGGACTAAACTTGAGTTGATAATGAAGGATGCCGGTTGCAGTGTCTTTCTCGGATCAATTGGAGGTGGCACTTTGCTTATGTTTCTTTTTTTTTCAATATAAAAAAAATTGAATGATTCTTTGAGAAGTTAAATTTTGTGGGGTGTGACATAATTAGTGTGAAGTTGGATATGCGTAACACTTCATTTCATAGAAAATATCTCAGGTGTTTAAATTATGGCACTTTCATTTGTTGTTGTTGTTGTTGTTGTTATTGTTGTTCAATTCCTCTCAGGTTTTAGTCTCTTTCCATTAATTATTCATTTATTAGAGTTGACATACATGGTTGAGTATCAAATCGGTGTCCTGTTAGCCATGTCTAAATTTAAGCTCGAATTCCGTCAGCTTCTAATGTTGTTGACTTGGTGCATCTCAGATTCTTGGTCAATATCAAAATTTTGATGTTCTATTTGATCATGTTTCATTATGCATATTACTTCAGTCATGCTTGGTCATAGGTCTTTTTTGACTCTATCGTATATATCTTCTTTTTGGTATTCTATCCTAGTTATACTATATTTTGATTTCTGGCAACAGCTTATACTTCTTGAAGTTAAAGTTATTGTTGATTTCCCATTCTGCTGCACTAGTTTCATTATTACTCAAACAACACTTTATAAACATTGTTCACTGAATGTGAATTTTCCAACTTTTAACTTGGGGTTCTTGTGATTTACATGACCTGAATTGAACCTTCTCTTTATACAGCTTTTCAGGCACTCGAGAAAGGGATTGTGGCCATAATTGGCCCACAGTCATCTTCCATAGCTCATATGATTTCTCAAATTGCTGATGGTCTCCAAGTGCCTCTTATTTCATATGGTGCCACTGATCCAACCATGTCCTCCCTTCAGTTTCCTTTCTTTTTTCGTACCGTACAAAGTGACTGGGAGCAAATGACTGCAATGGCTGAACTAATTGATTTTAAAGAATGGAAAGAGGTCATTGCCGTGTACTTGGATGATGATTATGGAAGAAATGGAATAGCTTCTTTGAGGGATGAACTCGAAAATAGGAGATTGAGAATTGCTCATAAAATACCCTTGAGTATTCAATTCGATCAAACGAAATCACCAACTTGCTCAATCAATCCAAAGTGTTCGGTCCTCGTGTGTATGTTGTTCATATCAATGCAGATCCAAGATTGAGATTTTTTAACATTGCCCACAAACTTAAAATGATGACCAAGGACTATGTCTGGCTTGTCACAGATTGGCTCTTTGCTACATTAGATTCATTATCCCCAGTGAATCAGACCTCTCTCAGTGTTCTCCAAGGGGTTGTCGGTTTTCGTCAACACATTCCAGATTCCAGAAAAAAGAGAGCTTTTGTTTCTCGATGGACAAAAATGCAAAAAGAAGGTCTTACAAATAGTAGTTTGAACGCCTATGGATTTTATGCTTATGATACAATTTGGGCAGTTGCACATTCAATTGACAGATTCATAAAAGTACATGGTAATATTACCTTCTCTGTCAATGGCAACCTTCAGCTGCCTCATACAGAAGGACCTGGTCTTCGGCTTGACAAGCTGAAAGTCTTTGCTGCTGGAACTGGTCTGGTCAACATATTATTACAGTCAAATTTTAGTGGTTTGAGTGGTCAGCTTCAGTTTAATTTAGATAGAAATCTCATAAGTAGTGGTTATGATGTTATAAATATCAATCAGATGGAAATTACTAGCGTTGGTTATTGGTCTAATCATTCAGGATTTTCAGTTGAACCCCCAAAAGTCTTACAAATGAAAAATATAAAGGATTCTCCGTGATCAGAAGCTTGACAATATTACTTGGCCAGGCGGAGAAACAGGAAGACCACGCGGCTGGGTGATTGCTGATAATGCGAGACCACTGAGAATTGGAGTACCAAAGAGAGCAAGTTTTGTCGAATTCGTGACTGAACTGCCAGATAGTCATCAAATTCAGGGTTACTGCATTGATATCTTCAAGAAAGCTCTAGAATTTATTCCGTATGATGTTCCTTATGTATTCAAGCCTGTCGGGAATGGCAAAGAAAATCCGAACTATGATGAACTTGTGAAAAAGATTGATGAAAATGTAAGTGAGACACACTTTGAAAATAGAAATCGGGTCCAAAAATTGGGTAATCCATGTTTTGTTAGTTATTGCTTATCCATGAAATCATGCTTTTATGAGTTATCAGATAATTCTTTGCTGAAGATCAGCTGTTCTAGTGGTCTTTAATAAGAATTCACGAAGCTTCCTTTATATTCTTTTGTATTTTGGGTGGAGTAGAGGGTGGGGAAAGAAACAGAAATTGAAAAAATCGCAATTGGCTGTAAGGTCATCTTTATTATTTCTTTTTTAACTATGTAAGATAATTCACAATTTCGCATATACTCCTTGAACTGGTTGGTGACTTTACATTTATTGAATGTTGGTTGTTTTTATAACGTTGTTTATGATTGAAAGTTTGGTTCAGGTATATGATGCAGTTGTTGGAGACATTGCAATTGTGACAAATCGTACGATGATTGTGGATTTTTCTCAGCCTTATGCATCATCTAGCCTTGTTATAGTGGCTCCTATCAACAACGCAGGATCAAATGCTTGGGTTTTCCTCCAACCATTTACAGCAGATATGTGGTGTGTTACTGCTGCTTCATTTGTGATTATTGCCGTGGTTATATGGATTCTGGAGCATTTAGTCAACGATGACTTCCGTGGTCCTCCTAAGAAGCAACTGGTGACAATGATTATGTAAGGCTTTCTAGTAAAACTATTTTCCCAAATAATTTTTTCTGATGATTTGCTGTCATGAGTTTGCAGCAATGACTGGCAGTTCAGTGTCATCTGATCACCTTTTAGCCTTCAGTTATCAACTTTGACATATGCCACTTTTACTTGTGGTTTAGATCCCAATAACCATGCTGTAATTTGTTTTTCAGGTTCAGCCTCTCAACACTGTTCAAGGCAAATCGTAAGAAAACGTTTGGCTCCAAAGTCTATTCCTTCATTTCTTTTATCTTTCTTGGGTTCATCATATAATTTACTGTCTGCAAAACCCATGGGTTCAATGTGTTACTTATATTACGCTCATTTGATTTTACTAAAAGATACTAGATATATTTCTTATGCTTATGGACGAGTATATCATTCTCTATTGTCAGTTTTACATCCATTTGTGTGTGATCATGTATTGACTGTATAGTTTCAATGTAAAATCAACTACAGAAAAAGATTAATAGTTATGAACCTTTCCTGTGTCTTTCTTGATTATAGTGATGAAATGATATTTGTGGGATCTGTGTTACACTTTGATCTGATAATCTTTCACATTTTCATGAAATCAGAGGAACGGACAGTAAGCTCACTATCCAAAATGGTGATGATAGTCTGGCTTTTCCTATTGATGGTGATCACAGCTAGCTATACAGCAAGCTTGACTTCAATTCTTACAGTGGAGCAGCTCTCATCACCCATCACAGGAATTGATAGCTTGATCGCGAGTAACTGGCGTATCGGATACCAAGTAGGGTCATTTGCTTACGGTTATCTGACAGATAGTCTTTATGTACCCGGATCAAGACTTGTTCCCCTAGGCTCTCCTGAGCAATACGCTATAGCTCTGCGAAAGGGGCCATCTGGTGGAGGGGTGGCAGCTATCATTGATGAGATTCCATATGTGGAGTTATTTCTGTCAAAACAAAAAGATTTCGGTATTATTGGACAGCCATTTGCCAAAAGCAGTTGGGGATTTGTAAGTGGCCATCTGACTAGAAGTTCAAAATCATTAGATATTATTTTATACATTATGAAAATAACGTCCCACATCACTGACAGCATGTATGGTAGAAGCACCATGCTTATTTCTTTTAATGGGAATAATTCTAACAGGGAACCTTTTCTCCAATATCTGATTTTAAAAAAAATGTATCAGGCTTTAGCAATGACTATTTGTGGCATTTCCTAACATGTTTTTCCATAATGTATCAGGCTTTCCAAAGAGAATCTCCTCTTGCCCTTGACATGTCGACGGCAATTTTGAAACTCTCTGAGAGTGGAGAACTCCAGAAGATACATGACAAGTGGTTCTGTAAGATGGGTTGCCCTCAGGAAAGGAAAAGTAACTCTAAGCCTGACCAACTTCACATGGTTAGCTTTTGGGGTCTATTTCTCTCATGTGGTGTTGTTACCGTTGCTGCACTTGTGCTGTTCCTGCTGCGAATGATTTGCCAATATGCGCGCTTCAAACAAAGGCAAAAGGATATTCCTTCCTCATCATCCTCACAACCACCAAGCAGTCATTGCTCCCAGGTTCTTATTAACTTCTTCAACTTCATTGATGAGAAGGAAGAGGCCATCAAGAAACTGTTCATTCAAAGTGACAGTCATGAACCCCAAGTGAGGTAGATGGATGATTATGGTTGTGTGTTGCCAAAGGGATACAATTTGTAGGTTTCAGTAAGCTCCTCTAGTCGTTTTTTTTAGCTGCTTAATATGCCAGTATGATACCTGATGGCATTATAGTAATTGTACAGTGATAATACTAATGATCATGTATTTATTTGTACTAGTACTAATAAGCGTTATTCTACTTGTTTTTAGTTTGCATAGATCACATGCAACATATTGTGAAATTTCAAGTACTCATGATCTAATTCTAGACGCCTGAATTACTATATTTCACTTGCTAGTTGCTTTCCCATGAGTGATGAAGTAGTAATGATCTAGACAACACAAGACAACTGTTACTGTATATTTTACTTGCCTCCCGCTGAATATTGAAGTACAAATGGTGTAAGATAACTCCTCAAGTTTTGAAGTAAATAAATATCGACATATGGTTGTTGTCTTTTATTTGTTATTATTTCTTTTGGTATGATGTTGTCTTTTATTTTTATTTGCACAGAGTATATGCATAAGAACGTGGAATTTTGCTCGACCCATTTAAAATAAAGAAGTATCCCTATTATGTGATAGATATACAAGATACCCAGCCCATAAAAAGGGATAGAAAGACAACAACAAAAATACTTACTTTTAGGGCTCGAGAAATCTTTATAGTATGTTTGGTTTGAGTTTTTAATTTTTATTTTCAATTTTTTGGTTTTCTAAATTTTATAAAGAAAATACTGAAAATTCTAAAACTATAAATTCCAGTTTCAGTTTCATTTTCAGTTTTCAGGATTTCTTTCATAAAATCTAAAAAACTGAAAATTAAAACCAAACATGCCCTTAATTTTCTCTACCTCTCTTCATCTTCCGTTGTTTCTCATGCTTCATTGTGATTATGAACCTTCGCTCCAAAAATTGGATGTTTTGGAGTAAATAAAGATTAACATATGTTTGTTGTCTTTTATTTTTATTTGCACACAATACATGTATAAAAACACTAGTATTTTGTCTTTTTGTTTAAATATAAAGAAGTATCCAATTGTTTGATGGGTATACAGAGTCTTTAGAGTAAATATTCTTTTTGTCCTATCACTTTCAATTTGACATCAATTTAATCTTAATATTTTTAATTTTGATATCAATTTAATCATTTTATTAGATCTCCACTTAAATGGAATGACTAAATTGATGTCAAAACTAAAAAATTTAGAACCAAATTGATATCAAAATTAAAAATATTAAGATCAAATTGATATAAAAAATTTTGTTATGATCAAATTGATATCAAATTAAAGATATTAGGAACAAATTGTTTACTCAATTATTTAATCCTTAAAAGGGACAGTAAGACAATAACCACAAAAGTAATACACATTGTTGGAATTCGAGAAACCCTAGCTCTACTCTCCTCCCGTCTTCATCTTCCTCAATCTCGTGTACTTCATTGTAAGTACAATCCCTCACCCCAAAACACCTGTCAAATAAAGAACTTAAGTGTGTTTAGTTTTAAAAAATAATTTTAAATTTTTATTTTTTATTTTTTATTTCTTAAATTTTGTAAAGGAAATACTGAAATTTATGAAAATTATAAAATTTAATTTTTAATTATAATTTTTAGTATTTTTTTTCATAAAATTCTGAAAATAAAAAAATTAAAAATAAAAGCTAAAAAACATTTTTTAAAACTAAACACGCCATAAAGACCTGTTATCTCCTGACTTAGTCACGGCATCGTGAGAATTTTGTGGTGGTTCCATGGATCAAACATGGATAATATCCTTCTTGGTTCCTCAAAAAGAAAATATTATGTTTAAAAGTACAAATTGGTAGCATAACATACTCGCTACTAGACTTTAAAATTGAAGTCCACCACCCGCAGCCAAAAGGGTCCTACGGGCATGTGCTTCATTATTGAGTTACTGTAAAATTTAATGTCAAGCAAAGTAAAAATGTGCAGGAATCAAGAAGAGAATCTTTTGTGGGGCAATGGCTAAATCTATGAAAATTATCAAACACTCTGAATGAGCAACTAGATCCATGAGGAGTTAAAGCGCTGACAAATCCTCGGGGTCACATCTTGGACCTACGTGTCTAGGGCATTTCCTGAAACAATTCTCTTAATTTTCTTCAACAAATCAAAGGAAACCTTTGTTAATTATTTCATCTCATTAATCACGTAGGCTACATATTTGGTTGTTAAATGCAACATATGTGTTTACTTATAGTTAATAGTCATTATTATGATCATTAATTAAACAATTTCTATTAGAATACTAATTATTATCAGTATGTAAAAAAATGGAAATAATTAATTAATAATAGATCTTTGACAATTATTAAATTGCGCCAAGTAATTGTAATCCCTGTCGCTACACTGTGTATAATTCATTGAATTTGAATGTGCCATCTCCATCTTTAGTTTTTTTTTTTCTTTTCTTTTTGGTGAACTTACTGAAGATGGATCCAAGGCAGAAGAGTTTAAACTTCATTTATTCGTGAGCCTATCTCCTTGGCAAATGTACAGACAGATCAGCTTTAATTGAAAAGCAAGGAGAAAGGCATGCAATTAGATATCTTCCTATATTGAAAGAGGAAAAGAAAAGAAAAGCAAAAAGCAAAAGAAAAGACATCACAAAAATGAAAGATACCCTGATTAGCAACATGTTGGCTGAAGTCACCACCATTATCATATTATCATATATCACTAAACTTTTAACGACCATATAAACCATCAATAACGATGTGGGGCCAACGAGTACAAATATTTTTTTGAATCAATTCCTTGCTTTAAATAAAATAATACAGTGCATTTGTTACAAAACAACGAATTTAAAATTCGTTCAAACTTTACAGACATTTTAACCGCTAGAGTCCACATGATACACGATTATAAACTCTTTATTGCAAGAGTAAAATATAATTTTATTCCTCGATTGATGATGCTATTACATTGCGCTTCCTGTTATACAACTATATATCGTCATATTAGTAAAATAGTTTTATTTAATTATTTATTATCTTAAAAATCTTACAAATTATAATATAAAATTTAAAAGTAAACTTATATTTCTAAAATATATAATTTTCTCCCTTAAAAAATAAAGATGAATTACACTTTAATCAATTATTAAGTTTTTTTTCCCTAACATTTATCATTTTTTATCAAAATATTCTTATTAGTAATTGTGGCATTAAATTTTTTACAAAATAAAATATATGTGGCTTTTAATAATGTAAATATTAATAGTATATATATATATTGAATTTTGAAATTATTATTATATTAAGTGAAAAAGCTATTAATAATAACAATAATTTTAAAAATAAAATTTACTTATTTTTTAATATCAAAGCATATTTTTTTACAGTAACATTACAATTTTTTCCTTACGCTCTTCGTAATTCATATACAGTTAATAAATATTTTTCATTATATATATATACTAATATTTAAAATTAATAGCAAAAATACATAATTTTTGCTGCTATGACTACAACAACTACAAGTACTATTACTATTATTGTTATTTTATTCTCTTTATATAGTTAAAATTTAAGAAAAACTAAATTAAATATACAGAGAGCAATGTTTTACATTATTATAAATCTCTCTCTCTCTCGTATACACACATATATAATCTTTTTAAAAAATAAAAATAAAATAATAAAAAAATGGAGAATTGATAAAAAAATTAAAACAAAATTACCAAATTTGTCCCTCTAAAATTTCGCATCAAATTGATCCTTATAAAAAATAAACTCTTAAATTGGTTTCGCAAAATTGAATATTCCTAAATTAGCCCCTAAAAAACTCTGTCAAATTAATCCATGCAAAAGTGAATTATAGGACAAGTCAGTCCCTCCTCTTACTATAAAAGGACTAATTTGGCCTTTTCAATTTTGTAGGGGCCAATTTACTTAATTTGAAGTTTTTACATAGATCAATTTGAGAGATTTATTTTTCAGGGACCAATTTGCCCAATTATTTAATTTTGTAAGGATCAATTTGACCTTTTTTTATACCATTTTTATAAAATTTTAGAAGGATTAAATGAGTGTTTTGTCAAAAATTAGCAATAATTTTTATAGAAGGGGAGTATATGTTTTAAAAATAGAAAAGAGAGGAATGTACTAAAATTTAAATACCTAAAATGTGCAATTATAAAAGCTTACTATATCTATTGAAATTTAACAGAGCAAGGTTTGCTGTGTAAACGGGATCATCATGAATATATCGTTTATTATTTTTATCACATGCATGCATCATGAAAATTTCATTATTTCAGCTTGGTTGATTGAAAGGGCTTTGTTTATTTGACTTTGGTTTGTCATATGTATTTTCCATAGAAGACAATTATAGTCAAAACACGGTTGAATACAAAATGTAAGCGCCTCCTTACACTACAAGAATAGTGCCGTAAACCAATAGTTTTATCTATGGGTATGAATTGTATTGTTTATGGAATATTGGTTTTTCCGTCAATCGATTATTATTGATAAGTTATTGTTTACGGTTGGTAATTTTCGTGTATATATAGGTATAAAAAATAAAAATCGAGCGGTATAATTAGATTAAAGGCATCACAAATGACGCTAGGAAATTAATATTACTGACGATGCTCATATATTACCGATAGGAAACTTAAAATAATAATAAAAAATTATTTATATTACCGACTCATTTACCAATGGGTTTTTTTCATAATTATTTTATTGACGGTTAACCCCGTTGGTAACAATTTTAATAATTTTTTTTGTTAGCGCCATTGCGATTTAATACATTACTATTGCTCGTATTTAATTATTTTTTCATATAATAATTCAATTACCAATTGAAATGATATTAAGTGGAAAATTATAAAATAACCATTAAGTAAACAAAATAATATAATAACAAAACAAAGTATCATAAATAAAATTTTAAAAAAGAATAAAATATCAAAAATCTATACAAGAGGTGATAAATAAATAAAGTATCAAAAATAAAAATCTAGCTAAAGTCCTGTTAGGAACGTTGTCGGCCATCATCATCATTAGACCCATTTGAGTCATCTGTGACATTGGAGGGAGAATAGTCCTCAGCAATGAAGGGGAGAGGAATCTGGGAGCATCTTCCCAAAGCCAGATGATCCTGAAGCATGCATATCCCTGAAGAAGGCTATAGCATCAGCAGTGACCTTCTGCTGTATAATTTATTTGAGTAAATCTCATGCATGCATTATTCTAAAGCTCAGAAAATTCACTTTTTTCAATTTTCTATAACCATATGCCATAACTGATAGCAGTGATGGATCTAAGAATTTTAAATGATGGAGGTAAAAATAATATATAAGTCTAATAAAATATTTATCATAATTTTTTTCTTAGCATAGAGTCAATCTAATAATATAATAGGGACAAAATAATATATACTTATACATTTATATATAAACTCTGAAATTTTAATAGGGGCACTTGCTCCAACCTTCTCTATGTAGATCTGTCCCTACCTGATAGATAAAATATATGCCACGTTGGCTTGCACGGAAACACACATACCCTCATGTCGTATTCACACGTCCACAAGTATAAAAAAATAAATAATCACACGTTCACAAATTATCATAAGAATTGTTTGTTGTGAGTATTTCGCCTCAAAACGATTTTTAATTTTCACAATGTTTATAGATTACGATTTTTGCTAAAGATTTCTTGTGCACTTATTGTTGCCTTTTCTTTTCCTCGGTAAAATCAACAACTGCGCAGTATAAAGTTCATTTAAGAGTTGGTTATCCACCTATCCTAAATCTATTACGCTTAGTCTACTACTTTCACATGTTTTCATCATCATCATTATATCTAATTATTTTTGTATAATATTTACAATTAAATTATTATTGATATAGTATTTTTTCTGAAACCATAATAATCTTCCCACCTTAGGGGTGTGACGTCATTTTCTCATATTTTCCTTGTTTGGTCAACTTTTGATAATGGCCACGCCATAGGGGTATACCACATGTGGCATATGAAATTATTACCACATATAAGTGACGTTGATAAATCTCACTAGTGATGCCGTCAAGGACATATAAATCTGGAATCTATAATGTTCTTTGCTCTACTGCGGGGTTGGGCGTAGTTTAAGAAAGGACAATGTCTGAGTTCTGATATAATATGATACGTTGGTGAAAGTGAAACGCCATGTGCACAGATTTTATATTACAAATCATATCTACTCAGGTCCTATTCATTAAGGTATGGACTTTATTTGGATTGAATCCTCATTCATGGATAGAATATGTATGATATAAATTAAAAAACATGTCCATATAGTATAACCCTTTAGAAGAGATTCTTATCATGTTACTTATGATGTGTTTGATTAGTATGAAAATGATATGAAAACTTTGGTACAGTTATTATGGAATCATCTATAAAACTTTTCATCATATTTTTACTCCCATAAACTAATCTCAGTGTGGATAAGAGTTATTTTTGAGTAATTTTATATGTACACAAATTTAACAAGTTAAATTTAAGCACATTCGAATAAAAGTAATTGGGTAGGACTCCCCAAAAGTGATTGTATTTAAATAATAATAATAATAATAATAGTGGGACCATTTTTGCCGTGTGTGTGTTGTTAACTCATTGTTCTTGCATAATCAAAAGGAAACAAAGGGCGTGAGATATTTTTGAAACCGGAAAATAATCAACTGTCACTATTATACACATCCAAGAAATTACAGAATAAAACATTTTTTGGGGCATCTAGCTAGTAGCTAGTAGGCGTGTGTGAATGGTTTTTTACGCTGTGAGCTTTGCTGTCCTCGATCTTTCAAGTACATACTACAGCAACCATGAAGGACAACAGCTATTTGATAAGGAGACCGAATTGGGAAGGCAATGCTTGATGCTTGGAAAACTCGAGGGCTGAGTGAATGATTCTTTGCTTTGAGCTTGAAACTTAGTATGATAGTAACTTCCTTCTTTTCGTTACAGCGGTGTCGGTTTTTTCAGTCTACAGTCACATGCTTCACATGCATATATGAGCTCATAACTCTGTCTCTTCCAACTTGCAAAGTTTTTATCCTCATTAAGTTTGGCCTTAGAGGTAATCTCTGATACCCTCCTCTCCCTAACTTGTTATCAAGGTTTCTGTTTCATATTATATTGTTTTATTCCTAATGATATGTCTGTAATTTAAATTTTAGAAAAAAAGAAAAAATATAATTTATAATATAATTTTATATTACGACCTTCCTCTACTTTCTTCCCTTTCAAAATTTTAACTCAAACTTACCCTTATTTACTAGTTTATTAGGCATGTAGGTTCCGCTTCACCAATACACCAACATATTTATTTATATAGTTTAAGCATTTGTTTTCTTTTTTAGAATTTATGAGCTTGATTGAGTTATAAATGCCTTATAATATTGAACTTAAATGTTTAATATAATACAACTGAAGGTCTGGATATGCTAATAGCATATATCTTTTCCATCTGGGTAAGTGGGTATCTGAATTTTTTAGACTTCAAATTGCTAGATGATACCATTGTTTGTTCTTGTTGAGTGCTGAATCTAGTTTTTTTTTTTTTGGGGGGGGGGGGGGGAAGTTATCTATTCTCTTTAACACGTATATATATCCTTGTGTTTGCCTCCTTCCAGTTATGTTGATTCTTGCTTTCTTTTGTCCCTCTTTGTGCTGCTCCTGAAAATGGTTGCCACTTGACATGTGCTTTGTTCTAATCTGAGCTGCGAGTCGCAGGCTTTCGGAGCTTTCCTCAAAAAATGGAGGTGCTCTTGGTCACAAGACATAGAAGCATGTTCATGGTCAGGGTGGTCTTGTTCCTTTTGGTTGTTTCCTATATTCCTATGGAAGTGGTGGGGAGGACAGGAACCACCACTTCAAATTCTACTACTTCTTCTTCGAAATCAAGTGTCTTGAGCATTGGAGTACTGTTTACCTTGAATTCTTTCATTGGAAGATCAGCTAAACCTGCTATTTGGGCTGCGGTTGAGGATATCAATGCTGATACGAGCATTCTCCCTCACACCAAACTGGAAATTATTTTGCACGATACAAATTGCAGTGGTTTCATTGGAACAGTGGAAGGTATTTGATAAAACTTGAAATTTCAGTAGCTACAAGCTGCATTTTCTTTTGTTCAATTTGATGTCTTGTTTAGGACTCTAGAAATCAAAATTACCAAGCAAATAGAACAAGTTGGATAGTTTCTTAGTTTTCTTAATTAGTATTCCTTTTTAGTATTGTTTGGTTGCCTTTTATTACTTATAATTCAAGCATTATATGTGAGTGTATGTGTGTGTATATATGTATATATCTTCCTGTCATCTCATACAATATATTGATAGGAAATGTTTCGTTCACAGTATAACCAGGCTCAGTCTTTGTAACTTTAGGAATTACCATGTTGAAAAAATACATGATTTTCATTTTAAAGAGTAGCATTCAATTACTTCCACAATTACTTTGCTGTAATGCTTTCTTCTCAGTCTTGTCAAATCACATAATTCTCATAGCATGAGTTTCATTGCATTTGAAATGTCTGATTCCTCTTATTTTGTTGCTACAAAACTGCTGCAACAATTTCCAAATAAACCAGCTTATGCATAATCATTTAATCATTTCCCTATTTGTGTTCTCATCTTTGTGGATAGGAAATGATTTGGTGAATAGAAACCTTAACATAGAACATATTCCCATCCATTAGTAACATCGTAGTATTTCATTGCATACTACATGCATGTTCTCTAATTGCCCCATCTCTTGCAAGTTTATGTGTGTGTGAGAAAAGAAGTGAACAAGGTTCATTGATTTTCTTGATAATGCAGCTCTGCAGTTGATGGAGAATGAAGTGGTAGCTGCTGTTGGTCCACAGTCATCAGGAATAGCCCATGTCATCTCTCATGTCGTCAATGAACTCCATGTGCCTCTTCTCTCATTTGGGGCAACAGATCCTTCACTGTCGTCTCTGCAGTATCCATATTTCCTCCGAACCACCCAGAGTGACTATTTCCAGATGTATGCGATAGCAGACTTGGTTGATTACTACAGGTGGAGGGAGGTAGTTGCCATTTATGTTGATGATGACAATGGAAGGAATGGCATTGCTGTGTTGGGAGATGCACTTGCAAAGAAACGTGCCAAGTTATCTTACAAGGCTGCATTCACTCCTGGAGCACCTAAAAGTGATATCAGTGACTTGCTGAATCAGGTGAACTTGATGGAATCGCGCGTCTTTGTGCTGCATGTGAATCCTGATACTGGCTTGTCAATTTTCGCCCTTGCCAACAAGCTTGGAATGATGTCTAAAGGCTATGTGTGGATTGCAACAGATTGGCTTCCTTCAGCTCTGGATTCATTAGAGCAGCCAGTTGACACCACCACACTGGATCTCCTACAAGGTGTTGTTGCTTTGCGGCATCACACACCTGATACTGATCTCAAGAAGAGTTTCATCTCTAGGCTGAAAAGCAGAAAGGACAGGGAGACTGCAAACTTCAACTCTTATGCATTGTATGCATATGATTCTATTTGGTTAGCAGCACGTGCTCTTGATGCTTTTCTCAATGAGGGTGGGAACATATCTTTCTCTTCTGACCCCAAGTTGAGACACAGAAATGGAACCATGTTGAATTTCTCATCTCTTCGTGTGTTTGATGGTGGTGAACTTTTCCTCAAGACAATCCTTGGAATGAACTTCACTGGTGTGAGTGGACAAATTCAGTTTGATGCGGATAAGAATTTGATTCATCCAGCATATGATGTCCTGAATATGGGCGAGTCTGGAGCCCGTAGAATTGGTTATTGGTCTAATTACTCTGGTCTCTCAGTTTTAACTCCTGAAACCTTGTATATGAAACCACCTAACACTTCAGCAAGCAACCAGCGTCTGTACAGTGTTATATGGCCTGGAGAGACCACAGATACACCAAGGGGATGGGTCTTCCCAACAATGGAAAGCCACTGAGAATAGCAGTGCCTAACCGAGTGAGCTACAAGGAGTTTGTTTCTAATGACAGTAACCCCCGGGGGTAAAAGGCTATTGCATTGATGTGTTTGAAGCAGCCATAAACTTGTTGCCTTATCCTGTCCCACGGCAATATATATTATTTGGGCCAGGCGATAGAAATCCTGACTACAACGACCTTGTGTATCAAGTTCAACAAGATGTAAGTTTCTAAATCTAATTTACATAGTCATTTAATCACATATTGTCACATCATTAAAAGTGTTTGACTTTGGCAACAATGGTCTCAAAAGTTGTATGGTATGATGATATCTAATTGCTTAACAGTGTAAAATATTTTATATTGACAGTGTATCAAAACTAATCTCCTTTTTACATCAACAATAAGAATGTATGGCCTCACGACGAATGCAAATAACAATAATATGGATTCCAATTGTGGACACTTTTAAAATGATTCTGTCTGTGATTGAATTTCTGATTTTCATGGGTGGCTCAGGTCATTTAAAACCATCCTATCTTCTTGAGTTCTAGTACTTATGTTAATTTGGCCCTTTCTTTCTTCTTCAGAAATTTGATGCAGCTGTTGGAGATGTTACAATTGTCACAAACAGGACAAGGATCGTGGATTTTACTCAGCCTTACATGGAATCAGGGCTGGTTGTTGTTGTTCCAGTCACTAAGATCAAGTCAAGCCCTTGGTCTTTTCTCAAGCCATTCACCGCTGAAATGTGGGGTGTCACTGCTCTCTTCTTTCTCTTTGTTGGCGCCGTTGTGTGGATTCTTGAGCACCGGCACAATGAGGAGTTCCGTGGTCCACCAAGGCAACAACTTATGACAGTCTTTTGGTTAGTATGCTCTGAAAGCCTTTTTAGATAAAATCCTTCAGATTTAGAAGATGCATGGCTTGCTTCAACACCAAGTTATGTCTTGTGCTGAGATCAGTTCCTCTTTTGCAGGTTTAGTTTCTCAACAATGTTTTTCTCACACAGTATGTGCCCCACAGATTCTCATTCACATATTCTTAATTTGCTCCTCTGAAAGTCCTTATTTTGCATGGTAAAAATTAATGATTACTTTGCTGCTTTGACCTTGCCCAGGAGAGAACACTGTGAGTACTCTTGGGAGATTGGTGCTGATCATATGGCTATTTGTGGTGTTGATCATCAATTCAAGCTACACAGCTAGCTTAACATCCATCCTCACAGTGCAGAGCCTGTCATCACAGATTGAAGGGATCGACAGCTTGGTCTCAAGTACTCAACCAATTGGGATTCAAGAAGGGTCATTTGCAATGAAGTATCTGATAGATGAACTCAATATATCACCATCTAGGATAGTTACACTGAAAGACCAGGATGCGTATGTGGATGCCCTTCTGCGTGGACCAAGAAATGGAGGGGTTGTGGCCATTGTTGATGAGCTTCCTTATATTGAGCTCTTCATGTCCAACACCAACTGTCAGTTCAGAACCGTTGGGCAGGAGTTCACCAGAGGTGGTTGGGGATTTGTAAGTATCTTCATACGCATGTCTATAGTTTACATTGCTAAATCTATATACATCCATTAACCTTTTTCTTTAGAGAATTCTTCTATAGATTTAATTTCTATGCATAGGCAGTGTAAAAGGTTTTCATACATTCATCTAATCATGTATAGCCATATTAACCATGATAGTTGACTTTTCCACTCACTACTTGGAAAGTCATGCAAATAAAAGATTTTGATTGAATAAAATTGTCGGTATATCAAAATTAAACTCTTGTTCCACTCATATACCGAGTATTATGTCTGTATATTACCTAACATTATCTTAGTCTCATGTTAGTTAACCTGACTGATCACAGGCATTCCAAAGGGATTCTCCCCTTGCTGTTGATCTGTCAACTTCCATTCTTCAACTCTCAGAGAATGGTGACCTGCAGAAGATCCATGATAAATGGCTTTTAAGACATGAATGCGGTGTACAGACTGAAGACACTGACACAAACAAACTCTCTCTGAATAGCTTCTGGGGCCTCTTCCTTATAATGGGCATAGCATGTCTCCTTGCATTGATTGCATTCTTTGTTAGGGTGTATTGTCAATACGCCAAATTCAGCCCAGAGGCTGAGGAAACTGATGAGGAAATTCAACGGGCCGAAGTGTCTAGAAGGACCATCAGACCTACTAAGAGTTTCAAGGAACTAGTGGACTTCGTGGATAAGAAAGAAGCAGACATCAAAGAGATACTTAGGCAGAAGAATAATAAAAGGAGACGCAGCCACAGTATAGATGAGCAATCCAGTTCCCCAACCGCCTAATTAACCATGTACATTTTTGCTGGTGTCTTCTTTTACTTCTCTTATTTTTATTATACAATAGTAGCAATAGTAACACAAATTTGTCTACACTGAAATATGTATTCTTTTTTTTTTTTTACATCTTGGGTTGGAAATTGTGGCTGTAAAACCCTCTAAAACACAGTATTTTAAAAGGGTAAATAATCTTTGTCTACATTTCAAGCCATATATACATGAATAAGACAATGGCATTCACAAAAAGGAGTTGTAAAACTATGCTCAGCCTACTTGGATTTTATGGAGTACAAGCATAAAAAGATAAGACAGATTTATCATTCAGAAATTAAAATTCACTAGGCCAAAAAGAATCTATCTTCTGGATTTGCTGAAGAGAGAAGAGGGAGGAGGAAGAGAGAACATCCTCACCACAATTACCATCCTTATGTGCTTAAATAGCAGATCCAATGGTGGTCCTTCTATAAAAAGAATTTCATCTGTGTGCTTAAATAGCAGCATATTCAATGTTAGTATAAAACTGAAAATTATTAATCAAAACAATATCCACTGTACATTAACCTTTATGATCTTTAAAATTGTTAAGTAACAAGACTGTTCAAAGTGGATTGGCTGAACAATATCCACTGTATATTAAGTTTAATGCACTTTGAAAGTGTTCAAAGAGTTAATTAGCTTGGTTTATGCAGACCCTTAATCAGTAACAAACTGCTTTCTCCTGCACATATGAGATGCAGCAAATTAAGTTTAATGATCTTATCCTATACCGTCATCACTAGTATATTTTGGGGGAATCTTTGTACCTCACCAACCACATTCACATTATTAAGGATTTTCTTGGTGAATGAATGAGTCCTGTAATTGTCCTAGAGAAAGCTGCCACCAGTTGGCTTGCTCCCTCATTTCTTATTTTTTTTATATGGTCCCTCATTTCTTATTTTTTAAGCTGATTTTGTTTATTGAAAGAAAGTTATGCTAATTACAATAATTCTTTGGTGCACAAATCTGCAAAAGTTTTACATGATTACGCATTATTATAAAATCCTGCAAAACTGCCTAACTCATTAAATAATTGCAACATGTGGGGCTTATCTCTTACGATTATAAAACTGAAAATGATTCATCAAAACAATTAAGGCCATTCCACATGTTTTCTATGGGAACATGCGCACAACGTATGCATGATCTTGTCTTGTTTTTCAACTCCAAACTTTATTTGTTTATCCTTTTTTGGTAAGAGGAAAGTTTGTTCTTTAAACTAAAATAAAAAGGCTTTTAGACTTCCCTTATTTCGTATATGTTTGGCAATTGATAATACTATATGTTTTTCATCAGCATACAATCCTCTCGATTAGCTAGAGTTATAATAAAATTTGCCAAGGTAATTGAACTGCCAACAATCACTAACAAAACAATAGAAATTAGAAAGAGCAAGGCAAGCCAAAACCTACTCTTCATTTTAATAAGGTTTTTGTCTGGACAGATCATAATAATTGACCTTAAAATAAATAAATTAAAATATAATTCTTAAAAGCAAGAAACATGTGTGAGTAAATGATTAGTGTATAAATTCATTAAACTTTATATTAATTTTATTCTCCCATATATTAAGAAACACTGATTCCAAGATAATTCAAAATTAAACTATACTATTAATCTAAGTGTTTGATGAATTCAAGATGTATTTAGTTGGGATAATTTTTCATAAATGAGTTTCATAAATAAATTTTCATATTTCCACTTTTTAACCAAATTTGCCTCATGCCAAAACACAAAAGTAAGATTGGTATCCCTAAATTGCCCCTTCCCTTTAAAACTATGACTGATGAGATCATAAGAGCAGGCACCGTCACTCATTTTCGCGACCAAAGCACACACTAGAACAACATATTCTTTCCCGCAACAAAACAAACAAAAAATATGTTCCAGCTTCGCCGGAGTGTCACCCGCAGCAACCTCCGGCGCCGCATTCACCACCGCATTTCCATCCTCCGCCGATACATTCGCCACCTCCTCCACCGTTTCCTCCTCTGCACCGACAGTAACTCTCCTCCCTTGTACCGCCGCATGCTTCTCCGCCGCCCTCCGCTACTGAGCTGGTGCAGCCGGTGACAGCACCACCACCACCACCTCAGTTTAACACACATGAGATGAACATGATGGACTCTGATGACCTGGTTTCTTTGAAAATAAGCCTCCTGGGTGACTGCCATATTGGAAAGACCAGCTTCTTGGTTAGCTTCCTTTTTTATTCCATAAACATATATAAAAGCATCACCATTTGATTCTTTTTAGTTTTTATATGTTAAGGGGTTGAAATGAATGAAATATGGTGGTTGCAGGTGAAATATGTAGGTGATGAAAGAGAGAATGAAGGCCAACAGAAGAAGTTGAACCAGATGGACAAAACGTTACTCGTAGGCGGTGGTGCACGTATCTCTTATTCTATCTGGAAGTAGCAGGTAGGCACACAACAGAAATCACATTGACAACCCATGTTTTGATGATTCATGATTGTAATGGTGTTGGTTTGTATTACATTGAACAAGCAACAACATCAAATCAAAGCACAATTTTATCTATACACTAATCAATTAATCAATGCAGGTGATGAAAAATCAGAAGATCAAATTCCAGTGGCTTGTAAGGACTCTGTGGCAATTCTGATTATGTTTGATCTAACAAGTCGATGCACATTAAACAGGTGCGAAGATCGATCTGTTTAATTAGCTAGTCTTATATATGAATTTAATTCCACCATTCTAATTTTTTTTTTTTTAATTGCATGGTTGTGAATGCTTGGTTTCAGTGTCATAGGGTGGTACAAAGAAGCCAGAAAATGGAATAAGGTAAATAATAATATATATTTTTGGCACCAATATGTGGTTAAATTAAAGTAATGGTGTTGAGGCAGGTTCATGAATTTTGTTAATGCTGTGTGTGCTTAATTTTAATAATTTGCAGACAGCTATTCCAGTATTGATAGGAACCAAGTTTGATGATTTCATTCAGCTCCCCATTGATATGCAATGGACCATCGCCAGTCAGGTAAACATTCTAACATAACCATCTACCACTAAAATGCCGTCCAAGCATAATATTCCTAGATCTAGCTAGTGAAACTAAGAAGTATTTCGTATAACATTAAAAGAAACTCAAAAAAACGTTAACACGTCCCTTGTGGACACATTATTCACATACCTGCAAGGTATGAATATAGAAGTCAATGTCAACTGGACAATTAGTCCTACGTTTGCACATTTTTGTCGGTGGTCATTGAATTTTCTCCCTTTAAAACCAAGTAGAATCACCTGTATAATTGTACAGAACGAATCTGCAGGCTGGTGCATGTTTAATGGTCATTGGTCAATAAATCATATGGACCCCATCTTTCATTATAAATTAACAAAAAAAAAACAGTGCACGTTTAATGATCATTGAACCTCAGGCAGAAGAGTCTATACCCACCCATATTCTCATGCCTATTTATTTACAAGCAACGCATGTTGAGTACCATAAGCTTTACAAGACAACATATTTTATTATATTCAATTATTCATTAAGATGATACTTAATTGATGTTTGTGATGTGTCACATTGAGCAGGCAAGAGCATATGCCAAGGCCCTCAATGCAACGCTGTTCTTTTCCAGTGCCACCTACAACATCAACGTGAATAAGATCTTCAAATTCATCACTGCCAAACTTTTTGACCTACCATGGACATTGGAAAGAAATCTAACAGTTGGGGAGCCCATAATTGATTTCTAGTATGTAACACAGAATGTTTAATTACATTTAATTTCTGCTTAAGTACTCAGTCAACCGGCCACTCAGACAAGTTAGAAAACCTCTGAGGGCAATCGAGTTGTTAGGTCTGTGTGAATAGAGAACCAAGGCATGTTCCATCTCTTCCTTCGGAAGGAAGACTTATCAATTATCAGCTATCTTGGAATTTTCACAAATGCGAGGAGTAAAGTGACAATGAAAAAGATTGAGAATGTAGTTTCACTAATGAGTCTTGACTGGTGTTTTGTCATGTTATACATGAAGTATTTGTCCCATCCACCGTTAAAAAGTACCGGGAAAGAAAATTTGATGGGTGAGCATAAATTTATCACCTCATTTTTATACACACCACCATTAAAGTAGATAAGATCCATGACAAATAAATATTTGTTAAGTAAAGTTAGTGGAACCCATCTTTGATATAAGTGTGTACAAGTATGTCCATGCAAGAATCTCTTACTCTAAGCAAGTGGGCCATAGTCCTATGGTACACTCCTATATTTTTAATGAGTTAAGTTAGTTTAATTTTTATCCCCACTTTATCCCCTAATATCTTAACTAAAAAAATAAAAAGAATCTCTCCCTTTCAAATTGTGATTACAACTATGAATCTAAGATGAAGTAAAGATAAGGGCACCTTTCGTCATAGATGACAATAAGTTTGCAATAGAATCATTATTTTATTTACTTTATTATTATTTTTCCTTTTTTCTTCAAAACAACTTATATGCTGATGTTCACTGGCAAATCATTTCTAAAAATAACATTTGTTTCCTTTAAAATTTAAATTAAACCGAATTGGCAGTGCCAGACTTGCCTAATTAACTTTCTATCGGAAATTTGGAATACAAACATAAGATCTCCTCCGTAATCCAAAACTTCTGACCAGCTAAATCATTTGATATGGTTCCTTGTTTTGTTTATTCAAGTGGTAGACACGATCACATTGATATAGGATATCGCACCTTCACATTATCTTACCAAGGAAAGAGGTATGTTTCCTTATTTTAAATTTAGAACCGACGATGGAACAAGAAGTAACAAACACTTGGGATTTGTTACATTCTATTTCTATATAAAGAAGGCGGATTCTGCCATGAAGAAGGATGAGTTTTGGACCATGTGGCCTAGGATAATACAGTAATAAAAATAAATAATGATATTAGTTTTATATCCATCTATTCTATTTCCTTCTACTGCCATCCTCCATAAAGCAGCTCCCTTCCCATAAAAATTAAAAGTTGTGTTATTTATATTCATTTTGGATAGGACACCATATCAATTCACACTTCATCCATTATTAGATGAGGTGAGCCTCATTTAAAGTTTACATTCTATCCAAATGATGAATGGGGTGTCAGACAGTATCCCATACACTATAAGGACAAATAACATTTTTTAAAAAGTAAGGCTGCACCTCCCTCCCCATCTAAGCTGTATGTTTGCGTTGCTAATAAGGACCACCTGCGGGATGTGAAGAATAGTGAGGGGTAGGGTCATGAGGGGCTGTTTAAGGTGGAATATGAGCATCATGTTTTCCACATCCGCGCTACTATGACCAATCCCTTGGTTTCTTTTCTCATTTGACCAGAATCTTAAGACTATCGTGGACAAGCTCTAAAGTGCGCTACTTATTTTACTGAGGAGGATTGTAAATGTTGTTAGCCATAATGTGAAGTCGTTTAATGTTTTTTCTGAGAGCAAGTTTGACAACCATTATTATCTCATCTGAGATATTTTTCCTCAAGAATTTGGAAGTTCATGCAGTTGTTGTGCAGGTGTGTTCATCGTCATGATGCAGTGAAAGTCCTTGCCGCCATGTTACAACGGAGGCAACTGGTCGGAGGTGGCGCTAATGGAGGGCGAGGGAGAGACAGGCGAAAGAAGGAAAGGGCAAAATGGAAAATAAGTTTAAAATTATTTTTATAACTATTAAAACAGAAATATATATACACGCATATATGTATATCTTAATTTCAATTGATTTTGATCATTAAATTCATCATTAACCACTTTTAATCAATTTTTCACAATATTATATTATATTGGTCGTGTGGTTTCAAACTCTCTTTTCCTCACCATAGAACTAGCTATAAAAAATCCCAAAAACTAATCAAACCAAACATCAATTTATATTTGGTGCTTACTCAAATGCCTTATCAAGTCAATGCCTATGGTGCCTATTTGTGCATCATCGCCTTTCATCTCTTTTATAGAATTTAAGCTTGAGCATCCTCACCGTTATCGTGTCTCTTGCCCTTTGCTTCCTCCTCTGCCACCTCAACCGCCGCGCCTTCGTCTCTCCCCTTCCTCCGTTGCCCCTCCACCACAATACCAATCTTCGCCTCCACCGCCACATCTCGCCAGAACTTCCTAAAACTCTTTGTCCTCCGCTCTCATCATCGACTCCATCCCATTTTGGCCAAAGTGTTGTTGCTGTTGGGTGGTCTTCGGGTTCTATGAGGATGATTGGGAGGTTGGGCAAGGCTGTGACAATTTTGGGAGTGAGGGATGGGTGGTGAATGCGAAAACTTCCAAATTCAGCAGGTGTTCAAGCTATAGTGTTTTTTTTTTTAATGAATTCGACACCGTATTCAATTAAAGCGTTCAAGCTACAACGCTTTTTTTTTTTTATTTGGACTTGAATTCAGTTCAGTTACAGTATTTTTATTTTTTTGAATTTGCACGGTCCAAATTCATTTTTTTCTATTCTTTCTTTTTTTCTTTCAATTTTTTTTTTCAAGAATTGAGGGGGTTGGTAGTGGTGATGATAGCAGAGGGACATGGCGGCGAGGCACACCAGGGAAGTAGATAGAGTTTGGGGAGAGGAAGAGCATGACGTTGCCTTTTCGGATGCCGATTAGGAGAGAGAGGCGACGCGGCGTCCACGCGCGAGAGCTAGTGGAAGGAGAATGCGTGCGATGAAGGCAATTTTGCCGTGGTGGGTGTGGGAGGAGATGAAAGTGGTGATGTCCAAAGAGTGGTTATGTGGTGAAGATGCTCTTGTGAGGCCTTCTATACCAAATAGGATATTGCTATTGCACAATCAGACATTTATACCGTAGGCATTGCCCGTAGGAGGCACATGAGCAATGACCTTTATATTTTAGTTGTAATCCACTATTATGTGAAAACTTAACTTAGCTTCAACTGATTTTACTCGACCTGCATCAATCCACTATGAAAGTTAAGCTCTCTCAATATTAGTTTTTCTCTATCCACAAGACTCGATCACAAAATTTGGCTCAAGGAAAATAAACGCCAAACTATTTGTACCAACAAAATGTCATTTAATTTAAGGCCTTTATAACATCAAACAAGTAACCAAGAGTTTATCATGGAAGTTACTCAAGCATGCACCTGGCCATGTTTTGTTGGACAAGCAACATTAAGTACAGAGAATGTCTATTTTGCATAGCGAAATAACAGACACATGTAATTACATATGATCTTCACAAAAACCATCCACTTGAGGCAAAAGATGAAACCATGTAAAGGCCATACATTGCCAAAATTGTTCCTAAGGCATTTGTAGGAGTGGCACTACTCAGGTTTCACCTCTCTCTTCGGAGGCTCCAAATCCAGGTAGGTAAATGGCTCCGTTGGCTCCTCACTGCAACATCCACAAATGTCATAAGCAGTAGTACAACAAAATATACATGAAGATGTGAATGGAAAACTTTTATGGGAAAAACTGAAGACAAGACATGCAAAAATGGGTAAAAGAAAAATTGCCCGCTTCATTGTATAAGCATCATGCAATGGTTGATCTGATCCTAATAATGAGAGATGCTTCGCCCACAAAGTCTCTCCAGGTTTCAAAAGCTTAAGAGTTGTTTGGTTTCTGTTTTCATTTTGTGTTTTTATTTTTTGTGTTTTCTATTTTCAGGATTTGTGAAGAAATTAGTGAAAACAGGGAAAACAATGTGTTTGGTTTCAAGAAACAGTTTTCAGCTTCCAGTTATTTCCTGTTTTTCAAGATTTTTTAAAGGAAACCATGAAAACTACAAAATTTAGTTTTTGGTTTTTCATTTTCAGAGTCAAAAATATAAAATGAAAATTGAAAACTATTTTATGAAACCAAACGCACCCAAAATTCTGTTTTCCGTTTCACCATTTCTGTCACAAAATTATGAAAATAGAAAACACAGAAAATGAAAACATGAAATGGAAACAGAAACCAAACAGACTTGAAAATGTTGTTAATGTAGTAATGGTATATAGACATATACATGTTGTCTCCACGATGATAGCTCTTTTGAAGTTTAGTTCAAGAGTCATAACACTCCGTACTCAGTAGTATTAGTATATATATTCCAGAGTAGACTAAATTGCATGATAGTTGATAATCTCACCCAGGTTTAGAACGCATGCAGCGCCAGAAGAGTTTGAAAGGTCCTGGAACAGTCTTGAATGGGTTTCCCTCAAAGCAAGCCTACACAATTTTCAACCTTTGAGACTCAGAGATGATAATAGCAACGTTAATCCAAACAAATACATATCAAGAGCACGACAAATTAAAGATAACAAGCTGAAATAACCAGAGACCTCAAAACTAAAATCATGTAAGCCATTCCCTCATGGCCATTCTAATCTGTAATAATTTCCGTAGGTTGACATCTCATGCTTCCCTCCAAATGTGTCCACTGTCGAAGAACTTTCTCTAACATTTTTAGAGTTCAATGTCAACCTTATTAATTTAGCTTAGTTTGAAAATCTCTCTCTTTTCCTACGTTTTTTCTATTCTAATTAGAGATTTCAAGAAATATCACTCATTGACAAAAACTATAAGTATGCATTGACGAGGGGAAAAAAAAGTGTCCATGTTAGTAAATTCTAACCTTCCACTCCAATTAAGCAATATCTTTCCATTGTCAATCTGGAAACTGTAAAACTTGGGCCTCAATTACAATTTTTTTTAAGCCTCTACCTCTAAGAATAATCTTAAAACAACATTCCACAGAACGAAACCGATCGAATTTCCATTGATTTAAAATCAGATCCTAGTCACACTCAAAAAAATGGGGAACAAAATTATTCTATCCAACTTCACTAGAACTTTGATCAAGAGATTGAGAGGATACCCACAGTGGGTAGCTGCCAGTACAGTCCAAAACACACGTGACATGGTCTTCTCTCAAACCAAATTACCAAATCAGCTAATATAAACAGCATAAACACGAAAACTAATGATAAGGCATATATCAAAATCCAAAACCCTTAGTTGAGGGAGGAAGGATGATAACCAAAACCCAACACCACTAACCAGAAACAAGCACGACCCATTTGATAAAAATCAAAACTTGGAACAAAAAATTAAATCTTTTTTTTTTACAAAAAAAAAACATTTGAGAGTTGAAATTAAACCTGGATAACATCCTCAACACGATCATTGCATCGGTGAGCTTTGGGCTCTCGATGGTTGTCTCCCGTGACACCCAAGGACTATCTCTCCTCGGCACTGGCCTTGTCTCGCTCATCTTCTCCTCCTCCTCCTCTCTTCTTCCTTGCTTGTTTCAGAACTCACAACTCACAAGCGATGCTACCTTGGAGCTGTTGAATGCACTTCGTTCTGGTTCATCTCAATTTGGGCTAAATGGTCTGGGCTTCTACCTGGGCCTATGACTTGGTCTCCGTCTCCCATCTTGTGTAGCTTTCTATCTCTGAAAAGGTTTCGGCGAAAAAAAAGAAAAAGAAAAAACTGTGAAAAGATAGGTAAAGGCCAACATGACACCACTGTGTGTACAGTGTACTGTATGGGGTTAGTCAATGGCCAATCCACCAAGACCAAAAACAAAAAGGGCCAATCCACCCGACCAAATAAATAAATGGAAAAAATAGAGCTTAAATCTCATTTTAAGCATTCACTTTAAAAAAAGTAATGAAGATATTAATCTTTTTTGCCATTAACTAACCAGCTCAATTCCACTTTGGACAAAAACCATGGAAGAGTTTCTTTTTACCAACCAAAACTACAATTTTTAATTTCCATGTGGGAGATCAAACAGCTCATTGACAATTCAACAATAACAATTAAGTTTTATCCCGTTTGATGGGCTCAGACATTGCATAATCAAGCAGCGTTACAGTACTCTATCATAAAATCATATTTATATTTAAATCACTTTTAATTATTGTATCTATAGTTTTTCTAGGCCTCTCTTATTCTTCTTAGTTACAAGATTTCTCTCAATCAGATTCCCTCTCCTTGGTTAGACCTTTACAAGGCCCTCTTTACTTCAAGATGCCGAGATAACTGCACGCAAAAATAACTTGGTTTATGTGGCTACATAATATATAATCAAGAGAATGAGAGATTCAAGACACTTGGATCAATGTTGTCGGAGTCAAAGGGTAACCTTCAACATAATGATGGTCCTTGCACGAGAAAGCTTGGTTATATTCTTCTTTTGCAGGATGGTCCTACCAGAGGATAGAGTATCCAAATGTGAATTTCTTTATTATTGTTTAATAACTAAATATGGCCTGATCTATATTATTAACATTTAAAAATCATTAATTCAAAACATATGTCTCTTCACAACTTTTAAAGTATATTAGAATTTAAAATTTTTAAAAAGTACTAAAAAAATGAAATTAATGTGACAAAAAGCTTTTTTCTTATTTTTGAAAAATATGTTGATAAATTTTCTTAACAATCAACCTAATTTTTTAAATTTTAAATTTGATCAATATAAAATCAAATTTTAAATATTAGTTATAATAAAATCAGATTTCAAATAGATGATACCTTGGATAACTATTGAATTCTTAAATGAAATTAAGTGTTATTAACATATTTAATATTTTTATACAATGCTTTTATTATATGATTATTCCACAAATTAAAATTAAAATTTATTTAATTTTATGTGTTCTTATTATCTCATGTATCGCACAAGTTACACTATACTAGTCAGGGATAAGTATAAATAACTGAATATATTTTAACTACTGATACCATTCAAAATAACATTACACACTGCAACCTTTGAAATTGTGTGTAGCATCATTAAAAATATAATCTCGAAACAAAGTAGTTGCGAATTTTACGTCGTAATTATGCGGCCAATTGGAGATTCTAAACAATGATTGAAGAGTTTTTGTTTTATAGAATACTAGCATCCCGAAGAGAGTAAGTTGCGTGAAGATTTAATTTCATAGCATATGTTTGGTAACTAGGAAATACAAAATTCCCTAATCCCTATTATTGATAGACACAAAGCTTGTTTGACGAATTTGACCTAGTTTTGAAATGCAAAAAATTTTCCCATGATAAATAAAATTTACTAAGTTATTTTAGTGACAAGTCCTTGGTCAAAGTGCGGGCACATTACATTAAGAGCAAACGGTCCCATATATGATGCAGAGACAGATCAGTTTGATGTTGAAAAAGTGAAATTGTTAATCCGCCCATAATTTGATGTTTAAGGTTACTCCTATTACGGCTGTGTTATGATATAGGCTGATGTTCCATGCGAGAAATTTTTATATATTTGTAGAATCTACAATCACTATTTTTAATTTAGAATATTTAATTAAAATTATATTAAAAATCTAAAATAAATTATTAAATATGCATTAAATTATGCTACATGGGTATATGAGAAATTTTCCTCTCTCATGTAAACATTCAACACTTATGCCAGAAATAAGAATACAAAATAAATAAATCATGAGATATAAGCTATCGAATGAGGCTTGGCAGAATGGAAGAAACATCCGTGTCAAAAACAATAAGAAAGGATAAAAGAGGTGATTTGAGAAATTAGCCACTGTTTACTAATGGTGCAAACTTGCCATAATTTACTTGCTAATACTTGTCCATCTAAAACACAAAACAACACAAAGTGAAGAGAAGAGGGGTACGTTAAAGCTACACGCTAGTTATCCAAAAAGAAAGCTAATTCCCTAACTAAATATGTTATGTTGTCTTAGAAGGTGAAGAGAAGTACTTAAGTAAGGTCTTAATTTAAGCTCTAAGCGTTTAATATATCCAGGGAAGTCAATTCCCGAACCTTAATCTTCTCAGCACTCAATTGGGGTGCTAAGAAGGGATCACGTAAGGTGCGCTCTTGACTCCTCCCCATCCTTTTGTGTAAGCCGAGAAGAATTCCAACACCTCCTGAATTTTCCAAAATGCTATGCACCCCACATTGTCCTTCTTCTAATCTGCATCAAAGTTAATCACAATAAAGAGACAACTAATTAATTGACGATTCCTATTACCCACTGTACATGATTGATTTGATAGACGCCATGACAACTTAAATACATTAGAAATCACAGCCATATACCATACGTACCAATCACAAAAGTTAAATTCAGTACATGACCATAACATATCTCACACTAGTTTCCAGCATCAAAACGTACTACACATCTAAAGAATGAACTCTATAAGGAAAGAAGCAACCAAAAATCTAAATTATTACTATACTAAGGTGAAGAAAGCATAACATACAAGGCAAAGATATAATGCATTAAAAATATTAGTTGGATATTCTATCAGAAAACCGGAGCTTGCTTGTTAACTCTTAAATGAATAAGTGTGTTTTTTTGGGTAGTAGAAATGAATAAGTGTGTGATATAACTTCATTTAATTCAAAAATAGTCACTTACGTTTTCTTGCAAGAATTTCGTTTATTCTTTCTGACTATGTAGTATTAATTACTCGTAATGTATAGATCATAGAAGTGTTTGCTGTGATGAAGTCAGTCTCATGTTCTTACCGGAAATTCCTTTAGCCTTTGAAGATCAAGCAGCTTCTCCAGATAAAGAAGCCTTAATTCTCTCAACAGTGCATGCAATAAGATTGTTAACAGTAGCAACAGATCCAAGAGAGAGCTTCGCCGTTGGAACTGAATCAACCAGTATTTGGAACGCAACAGTCAAGAGAGATCCACCATGGGCAGCTTCACCCATGGCACCTCCACCACCTCCATGTGCTGTGGTCCCATCTGGAAGTATGGCGAATCCTGAAGGGAGAAGGGCCACATAATCTGGGTCCCCTCCATTAAGAACCACATTCATCGCAACAATATCTACAGGGGCGTAGATAACAAAAGAGCCCGTTGAATCGGTGCAACTCTCTTGCAATATCAGCATGTTGCTCTGGCTTGAATTAGCACTCTGCAAGATTTGTAACATAGCACATCAAACATTGCATTTTGACTAAATCTGATAAATAGTGAATGTGAATACTGAATAAAAGATCAGCTTACATTGACTCGAAGTAGAGAGACACAGTTGCCGGTATCTCGTCCATTAGCGATATGTGCCATTTCTTGGACAGCTCCACCATTTGAAAGAATATCCCACTGTTTTCACGGGGATGAGAAAAGATGTTAAAGGAATCATACATGTATTTAATATTTTTACGAGTATAACACTACATTTAAAATTAATTTATGAGTAAATATTTATTTTAATTCTTAAAATTGTACATATATTTCACTTTAGCTCATGGGGTTAAGTAATTATCAATTTAGTTTATAAAATTTATTTAAATTAATTTTTAAGGTGATGTTTACAAGAACTAATTTGAATTACCAAAAAAATTATTCTAACTCATTTTTTACAATTTCAAAAATAAAATTAATAATTTATTAATTTCAGAAAGTAAAATAAAGCATACATATAATATTATTTTAGGCTCTTTTTTTTTTGTATATGACATTTGAGTGGCGTGTTTGTATTAGTATGGTATTTTCAGTATAAAATTCACTAAAGAGATTCAAAAAAAAAATTTAATATTGAATCCGTAAAGCAAATTCAGTATAAACAAATTAAGCCGTCAAAGTTATATCAGAATCCGTCAAAGACAAATTTTATGTAAAACAAAAATAACACAGAATCCTTATAATGAATTCTATACACATCATATACAAGTAAATTTGTCTGTTTTCTCATATTAATGTAAATCACATGTAAAAATAACATATACAAATTATTTTCTCTATAATTTCATGGACCTTACTATTAATTCACCGAAAAATGATATTTCAACAAAAGGAAGGGAAAGTCATAATCACTTAAACAATGTCTCGGTCTTTAATGTAAAGGCCGCAGTATGCATCACACAGACTTGGCCTCTTTGGCAATTTGAAAACAACATGTGCCATTCAAACTAGTTGATATAATTGGGCGAAGAAACAAGACAGATATTGACATAAAAACTAAAAAGTAAGATTACTTCAGATGAACATAGATGCACCATAGACCCAACAAAGCAATTCTGCCAAATCAAGGATAGGTGCCTAACAGTAGCCTAGGAGCACACAATAATGCAGCCTAAGAGGTTAAATAATTAGACAATGATTGGCTGTTTTGAATTAATGAATTGTTGACTCACCTCACTTCTGGAGTTCTCATCACGGAGGAATTCAAAGACTCTCTTGGGCGGCACAGGAAGCCAGAAAGAAGTTGCAGCACTGAGAACGATGCCAGGAGGCCTTCCAGGGTCATCCACGCTCTTGCGGGTCATCACCCTCACATCATCAGCCCCGGTCCCGGACAGTGTTGTCCATGTGTGAGCAGTTGAAGCACTCACTCCAGCGCAAAAGCTTATCACCATTCTCTCCGCCAGTTTCAGCATACTCTTCCTCCCCTCTTGGTTTGTTATCACTAATAAAATAATAACAAGGCCAATCAATGAACTAATTCATTAATAAAAGAAATATTTCATCAAAAAGACTCTAGATGTTTAATGTTTAACAATATGAACATTCAATACCTCTATCATTATTTGAAATTTTAAAATAATTATTAAATATATATATTACTCATTTTTTACGTGATAAAAATTAATTACTCACATAAAAATTAAAGGGAACCTAATTTGGAAATAAGTAACTTCCACCCATCTCTTTATGACCTCCATTTCATGCTTAGAATATGTTTGGTTATGGGATAAAAATAAGGTGTAAATTTTCATAGATAAATTTATGTGTAAATTTATACATGAAACTCATCTGTGACATTATTTTTACTTCTCAACCAAGTATACCTTAATGTCTAATTTTACTATGAAAAACAACAGAGGATTACATTCATCTATACCTCCAACATCAACGGTTGGAATGTTTGTTGCCATGGAACTAGCAAGCCTTTCACATTGTCGATCTAAGGTTGCAATCCAACGTTTTGCACCGAATGCATGTCCAGAGCTAACAAGCTGCTTGTATAGATTATGAACACCTCTTTCATCCACCTCAACATGCTCAACCCATATGACCTAGGACATAGTGATTAGCTCAAAGCTTAGCCACACTGAGAACAAAGCAAATACCAAATTAATACAACCACAGGGTTAGAGTTATATCCTAAGTTCCTAACCTTAGAGTAGCCATTGGGCAATTCTTGAATCAAGCAACCAGAAGGCCTCCTCCTGCTTCTGGCCGAAGGACTAGGGCGCAAATTGTCCAAGGACACGTCCACCACTGCCCATGTCCCGTCCGCGTGCTGCTTACAATACCTCACAAAATAACTCTCTCGAGTTGGCACAAGAGGTGAAGGCACTTGTAATTCTGCTGTCATCTACAGAACCAAGTTCGTAATTGAATTTTGTTCATTTAATTAATTAGCTTACTAGACCAATATCAAAGTGCAAAGTTGGGCACCATTTAACATATTTAAAAAAGAGAATGTTTTAAGGAATATATACCACTTGCAAAGCACCATTGTAGTTCCCTGCCACACCTGTTGATAACACTTCTAGAGTCATGGCTCTTGAGACTATACCAGAGAACACTGTGGACCATTGGTTCTGAAAAGACACAACAGAATAGAATGTCAAAGAACAGCTAAATATTGCAGAATCTCTTTTTGTGATTTTCAGTATAAGGTACTTCTTAAGTTTGTATACTTTGTTTGGATAAAAATTTTAAAAAGCAAAATTTGTTTTCTACTTATTTTATTAGCATTTAAAGAGCTGCTTTTGGTTTTGATCAATAATTCAAATTGCGGTCCGTAATTACAGCAGCAATTGCAACCGTTATGCCAACATTTTCCCATAATTTTTGACATTGTAGTGCAATTGTAATCGCAATCTAAACCATGGTTTTGATTTTTGAATATTGTCTTAAAAGTACTTATTTGCAAATACTTATTCAAATGAACCCAACAAGATATATAACACGAATTAAGAAAGCCTCATGCACATACCACATCCATGAGAATCTCAACAAGGTTAACATGGTTCATGATGACAACAGCAGTTTCTCGAGAAGCTTCACACTTGAAGCCGGTAGGTTTAGGGCCAATTCCTCGGGGAAAGGACCTGATGTATTCATCCTCGTTGAGCACAGTGGTGCCATCCAGGGTGGTAAACCAAAGAGGCTCACCCATTTGTGCCATCCCAAAGAGCTCCTCCATCGCTGCTACAGCAAGCTCTATTATCATTGGTTTGTCTGCTTCAGTGGGACCACTGATTGACCTCAGAAGATCACCAGCTCCGAAGATATCACCAGTACCACCCATGTCTGGTTGGCCACCAAAGCCACCAATCCCAAGTTCTAGTGGACGTGGAGGAACGGATGAAGATGAAACGAGTGGGTAGTTCCCCACAGGCTTCCCCACGTACTTGGCAGCAATAGCAGAAATCCGATCAATCTGAACATAGAAACCAAGAGAAGGATTAAAGAACCATATCAAAAATATGTAATGGAAATTCTTATGTGCATATATAGACTAAGGTAGTGTTTGATACAATTAAAATTGAGAATCAATTTGGTTTGAATAGATTTTATTTCCATTCATGATTTGATTTATGAATTATTAAGTGTCATGTTTGAATTAATTAAAGAGCAATGCTTGTCGGCACGAAAAAATTTTCATACTGTTAATACGAAAAGCAGTTTCACTCATCGGACAGAACTTGAAAATTTAACTACAAAAAGGAGAAAATTAGGAAAACCCATAACACATTCAATTGCTTTATATTTTTCACACTCCTTACTATGTTTTACCAAACTGTCTTTGAGTCATATAACATACCTTTGTTTAATTAAAAGTGAAAATTGATTTAATTACATCTGGTAAGACAATATTGCAGTTATGGACTCCACCATAGTTGCAATGAACTGCAGTTGCGGTGAGATGCATGCATATTCAAGTAATTTGAGCACAACAAACCGCAATGAGCCGCAATAACCCACGATCGCAATTTAAAGCACTCATAGTTAGTAGTCCTTTTTAATTGTTGTAATAATCGAAGTGTATGTTAAATTGTGATTAGATAGCAGTGCACCGGTTTTTTCTTATCAAGTGAAAATCTAAAAATTTCACCAACAAATAGCATGATGCCCCAAACTTGGAGGAGAGGATTTACAGAACTGTTGTACCTCTTCTCTTAGGCGGGTATTTTCGAGCCTCAAGTGATGCTCATCAAATGACATTTCTCCTATAGCGGTTGGGCCACCACAGTTGGGACATGAGGCATTGCTAAGAGCTTCCCTGTACCTCATGTTATCCGCTCGAAGCTTCTCGTTTTCAGTCCTCAGCTGCGTGTTCTCGTGCCGCTCCTGTTGTGTCTGCAATAAAAGAATAAATAAAAAATGAAAAAACACAGCATGCTCTTCTTTACGCACAAAAAGAGGCCAAGAAATAAAAAATGTTATATGCACGAAGGGCACGTAAATTATGTTTTCACTTTTAAGTCTAAAAAATATATCAAATCCAAATTACATTATATACGTATATATACCTTCATCTGAGTGCGCTTGTTCTGGAACCAAAACTTGACCTGCAATGGCTCTAACCCTAACTCACGGCTCAGTTCCTTCCTTTGCTTGTCATCAGGGTGTGGACATTCCTTAAAGAAACTATTAAGAACAAAATTGAAAGAGGAACAAAAATCAAATAGACTTTTTAATTACAAGATATATAAGATGAATAATTACAAGTACTTCGAAAAATAATCTAAATAAAATGGGTCTAATAATTTTGATTTTAATCTCAGTTTTTTGATAGGTTGGTTGCTTACGCTTCCATTTCCTGGATCTGGTGCTGGGTGTGGCGGTGGTAGCGCTTCTTCTTGTTGGGGCGAGGGTCTTGGTCTTCACCCGATGCACCTTCTTGGTTCTCGCTGCCTGATTTGGTGGCACTGTCGAACTCATCCTCGCGGATTCTGGGGACATCGCTCTCCGGTGTGTTCTGTCCCATGTCCAAATGGTGCAGCTGGCCACCTTCCATCATGTTTGGTTGGAACATGTCTGCGGATCCTTGAGTTTCCGAAGCCTTATGGTTTTCAATCTAACATAAAACAAAAATAACACGAGGTTTATAGTGGTGTAGTAGGCTCAAAAAAACAAAACCCAGGCCAAGTCACCAAATAATAATTAAATTTCATTTATTTATTTATTTTCTAATTAAAATATGCGTGGAACAATTATACCAAGAGTGTACTTGGTGAGGCTTGGTGAGGAAGTTTGTACTACTCATCACCAAGTGAAAAAATTAAACATTTGTACCGGGGTGTATCTAGTTGAGGTATAAAAATAAAGATAAAATTTATATAAATATAGTTTAATGTGAAATAATATATAAAATTAATTGATATATTTTTTATATTTATTTTTATCCTTTCACCAAATATAATTAAACAAATATTTATTTATTTAATTTTTTTTGGGCCAAACAAATATTATGCAGAAAACATGGGGGCTTTGACTAGACTGATGTTTTTAAGGGAAAGTTAAGTAGAGTAGTGTCAAACAGTGAAAATCGAAAGGGATAACGCGGTTTGCGAAAATCGAGAAGGATGTTTTCACTTTCCGGTTGTAAAATACAAGAAGAGAGAAGAGAGAGTGTCTGCTTCACTCATTGAAACAAAAATAAAAAATAAAAATTGTTTTGAAGGATAGAGGGAAGAAAAGCAACACACAAGTCAAATTAGCATAAGATTCAGAACCCAAAATTATATAATTAAAATGGGGAACAAAAACTGAGGGGGTGACGATATAATTACAATTAATTAATTAAAAGGCCTCATCATCAAGTGAAGCGCACCAATTAATTAACCTGGGCAAGAGAGAGTGCTCCTGAAGATGATGATCCAAACCCACCAAAGCTTCCGTTCCTTGCAATCATAGAGGGCATCATGTTTCTCGCCGGAATCGTAATACCGGCTGGCATATTTCACAACCCCAAAACCAACTCAATCCCTCTCTTTCTCCTTCTTATAGCGTTGAAGAAGGTTTTTCTGAGACCTCTTATACAATGAAGAGTTTCAGTACAGTGTTTTCAGTCCTTTCCTTAGATTCCGTCAATCTCTGGCGGTGTTCCAGCAAGGCTAATGTTTGTAGTTTGTACCTACAAAAAGAAAACATTTATAAGCAACATTTGAAAAAGACTGAGGCAAAAAACAAAAAAAAGAAAGTGACATCAAGAGAGAAGGAAAAAAAAAATAAGGTCTTAAAATTTTCTCGGTGTTTCTTACAATTCCCGAAACAAATGCGCTGTATATATGACATAACTGAAAATGCAGAGAAAGTGTTGACAATTTTCCGATACTACAAAATCAATTGACAAAGAAAACGAACAAAATATAGAACACCAACGAAGATCTCGGAGAGTTCAACTACGCTTCTTGTCTTTCCGTATATATAGCAAACCTACAGTTTCCTTTTCACATTGCAGCAACCCTAGCTGCCAACTCAGTCACAAAAAAAAAACGGCAGATTTTTTTTTTCAAAATGGAAAAAGGTATGAAAGTTGAAACACAACATCGCCGATTTGGTTTTGCAAAATCAACGATCTAAGAGATGATACATGGAACCAAAAACTTAACTTACCAGTGGGGTGTGGTAGTTGTTGGGGAGAGGCAAGCTAGCTACATATATGTAGAAGAAGATAAAGCCATTTAGATCTGCTTTGGGGCTATGAGAACAACCTTGTTGCCTAAATAAGGACCCTCTACAGAGATTTTAAAAAAAGGAAGGTTTTTTCAGGGAAGTTATGGAAATTTGGTTAATTATAGGGTCACCAGCGAAAACTTGAGCCCAGACAAAAAAAAAAAGTTTTGTTCTTTGTTCAAAGGAGAGAGGGTGAAGGGAGAGGAAGAAGAGAAGACTGAGAAGAAAGAGAGAAGACAAAGGAATTGAAAGAGGGAACGGATGGAGAAAATGTGGGCAGCGATGAGTTATTGCTGAGCGTATTGAGATGGTGCAATTGCATTAAATGGTGGTGCGAAAGAGGTGTAATTGCTATTTGCTAGCGACTAGTGAGAGAGAGAGAGAGAGAGATTGCTTCCAGACTCGTAAGTTTTTTTTTTTTTTTTCTCCATAATGAATTTTCATATTCACATCTTTTACTATGATATACTATATTATTCACATCTTTTACTATAACTAAAGTCGTACTACTGTAGTTTTTTTTTTATTTAATTAGTGTAACAAGTTTTCAGATAGTCATTCATCATATTAAAATTCACACACATATGCCTGCATAATTAAATGAAAATATAGAATAATTTATGAAAATAATGAATTAAAATTACATTTTTCTTCTTATCTTATAAAAAAAAATTGCAGCTATTTCTATATAATCTATATAATATATATAATTACGGTCTAGATAAAGTTAATATTATATCATGTGTCATTCTTTTATGAATTCTATATTCAATTAAAATATTTATGTTAAATATCTATATAATCTATATAACTACAGTATAGATGAATTTAATGTTACGTCATGTTTTGTTCTCGTATATATACATTATGTATTCAATTAGAATATTGATGTTAATTATAATGTTTTTTCGATACAATCAAATTATAAAAATATTATTGTGATCGGCTTTGAATATCTATGTTAACTATGAAATTATATTCTACAATTGAATTTTGCCATCAAACTATATTCTACTTCTGATATTTCTTAATTTCATATCTATATCTATATCAATAATATAATATATACATCTAAGACCTAGATTAATTTAATTTTATGTCATGTGTCATTTTCTCATTCATTTGAATTATTCACTCTGAATCAAATTATAATTAGAATATCTATGCTAATTACAAAAAGATATTATAATGTTTGAATTTCCTATCAAATTATTATATAAAATAATCAAATTATGGAAAAATCTCATAATAATCGACATGTTGACCTAGTTACTTTAAAATATAGATGGTTTGGGAGTACCAATAAAATATATTATAGTAATCGGACATATTGATCTCCCTATTTTCAGACATATATATTTCATTTTTATATTAGATTCATCTCTATTGAAGATATTATAATTATCAAACATGTTGGTCTCTCTATTTTAAATATAGATATTCTGCTTTCATATTAGATTCAACTCTAATTATTTACCCCATGCATTAAAAATTTTAGGATGAATAACCTCAATCTCAATTTCAATTTCAATCTTCAAAATTAATATATATATATATATATATATATATATATATATATATATAATTTGATTTAAAAAAATCTCTGATATTGATTACTAATTTTTATTAGTAATCATTAGTTTGTTTGTAACCTCTAATTTTTGCGTTTCTTTTTTCTCTTCATCTTTTTCTATATTTCTAACTCTCTTCTTCTATATTTTCTTCTTAATTATATGAAGTTGTTAGTTTTATTTTGCATAGAGTTCTTATATTTATTTTCTCTTTTTGATATATTCTTTCATGTTATAGCTTTTGTTCATCGAAATAAGAGTTTTATTTCTTTTTTAATCCTGCAAAGCATATAGTTCGTGTGAGTTCATGTCATAGGTAAGATTTTTTTATTTGTTTATCTCATTCTTCTAAAAAATAAATATAATAAATTTTTAAAGAACTTAAAATTTTTATCTTCTAAAAAAAATTATGACATAAAAATATATTTAATAATAAATAAAAATAATTTAATATTATATCTAAATATAAATTGAAGTTAAATCCAAACATAAAATGACCTTTACTTTTTCAATATTTCTTATTTAAAGGATCAATGAAAAGAATATCTTTTTCTAGAGTATAATTCTAATTAACTAGCCCTTAATCATTGTTGTATTTTTGTTTTCATCTATACTTTGATCGATTATTTTTTATTTGTTTTTTTCATGTTTTGTCAAAAAAAATTTATCAATTTTAACTAAATATAAAATAAAATAAATTTCCTAAGCAATAAGAATAATTCAAATCATGAAAACAAATATTTCATAATCGAAAAAAAATATCAGGCTTCTAATTAAATTAAATAATGATAATTATAATGAATAATAGACAAATATTGTCACTTATATATCAATTTGCTATTACCATTTTATTTTATACCAACCTTTTGATTTTATCTTTAATTTATATCAATTTAATCTAATATCAATTCTAATTTTATATATGACGGATTTAATATGATGTTATTCTTATATTGTAATGACTTTTTTGTTTGAAATTTAATTTTATATTGGTTCAATAGTTTCATATTTGAAATAAATTTAGTGATGGTTTTAAATAAATTTAATATTAACTGAAATTTAAATTTTTTTATTGATTATATAATTTAAAATTATTAATACTAATTTCAAAAAATTAGTTATTTAAAAAGAATTAAGATGATGATATTTAAATTATGACAGACGTTTTTAATTAAAAAAGATATTTCTAATTTTGATAATTATTGAGAAATGATTATAATATGGAATAAATTTAATATTTAAATTGATATTTTATTTTATAATATATTACCAATTTACTATTTTTTATTATATTTTCAATTGAAAATATAATTGATACTCATGTCAGTAATACTTCATGGCCTCCAATGTAAACTACTATTTTAACAAATATAAATAGTAAATGGCTATCGAACAAAATATTTTTCATCGTAAACACAAAAATCAATCAATTCCTCTGTATACAAGTCATATCCCATTATATGCATTACCTTTAAATATTGTTTGTACAAACGCTTTTAAAAATCTTAGCAAATGAAATGAGATATCTATACAATTTCTTTAATTTCACTACTTCTTAGTAAAAATATATAAAGGCAGTTCCTTTGTATACGAATCATCTATTCTTCTTTAGTATCAATTTTTTAATATTATTCTGAAATTAATATCAATTTGATTTAAAATAAATTTTAATTTTACATTCCAAAGTTCAAAAGTTAATCTGATGCACTTAATTGATATTAACCCTAATTGATATCAACTTAGTTTGATTAACTTAATTTTAATAAGTGTTGAATCTAATCAATTTTAATATGATAGTAATTCAAAATTTTAATATATTGATGCACGGGTGATCATACTAATATTGTTACAAAACTCAAAAGAATAGTAATCTCTATGAATGAAAGATGGAGCCTTTTATTGCTGGAAAGTGGAATCTTTGATTACACGTTAATTATATTTTTTTACGATAAAATTTATTGGCATGTGAACAAAATGATGTCATGCTAGTATTGACTTTTTAGCAATTAAGTTGCTAGTATTGACTTTGATTTGAACACGCATCCTCATGACACGAGTACACAGCCTTGGAATTTTGGAAACTTTATTGCATTGTAAGTCTGTTTTTTTTTTTTTGGGTGTAGATTATTTTTAATATATTCCACATGTAAATTATTTTATATTATTAATCAATTATATTTTATCTTTTACCTTATTTTTGAAGTTATTATAATAATAATCAAACATTTTTAATAATGTGACTATATATATATAATTAAAAATTGCGTCTTAAACAATTTTACAATAATAGTATATTAAAATTAAATCAGATTTCAAATCAAATTTAACTCCTCTAAAATTGTGAAGTGTGTTTCAGGGGATAGAATACATAATTTCAATTGATTAAAAAATCAGTTTTAAAGTATATAAAAGATAAGTATGCATTGTTATGATATATAGATCATATGTATTGTTGAAATTTTTATTAATGATCTTACCCATAAGTCGGGAAGAGTGCATCTCCCCTAAGCGTCCGTGATAGAGGTGATGTGTGCTTCCTGTAAAGATAATATGATGCCCAAATAAGTAATGATTTAGACAAGGAGGACTCATATTATTATTATTATTATTATTATTATATAAAATAGGGTTTAAAAAAGGAAATGAATGATATGTTATTCAATTATGCATTTGGTTATATCAAGCCATTTATTCAATAATAATTGCCAATGAATATTTTGAACTAATCCAATTTTATTTTCTAATATATTATGTTAGATTTATTATCAATTAATTCACCAATTATATTAAGTCATCGATTTAGTAATAATTGTTAATCAAAAAATTATAATCTTGCCCCATTAAATAACAATTAAGCAATTATATTCCACATGAAAGCTTTCAGAAGTCAGGCTATATACATGTGAGTAAACTATAGAATATATGCATGGCATGTTGCACTTTATATCAGTCATCTCATTTTGTTAATCTTAATAATTGTGTTAATTTGTGATTTTTTTCTTTTGATTATTTTTCATGTCTTTGTTTTTATTTTCCTCATTCCCTACATTCAATATTAGTCATCTCATTATGTTTGTCTTGATAATTGTGCTAATTTGTGATGGTTTCTTACTTGTAGAAATTAATATATTTATTTGAAGGAATAAAATAATTTTTTTATTGGATAAATATAGATGGAGTATAATTTTTTAAAGCATGTCAATAAATTTAATATTTAATATATATTATTTACTATTATTGTCTGGTGCATTGCATGGGTAATAAACTAGTTGAGATGAAAATCAAGTGTTCAATCATACCTAGGGCTTGAACCCCTTATATAGCGAGGTTACGACATGAATAAATAAAAGAATCTTCATGTTTCCTTTAATAAGGAGATTTATGTGAGATTTGGGAGGCAAGATAAGCTCCATGTTAGTAAAAGTTTGTTACGACCCGATTTGAGAATGAGATCGACACGTGGAAAATCTCATGTCCATGTAAACCTCATAGGTGCTTGAATCATACTACATGTATAATTAAATGGTTTTTCATCTTTTAAATAAGAACAAGTTGCATTTTCTGATATAATTAACCTCTATAAATCCATTTCATAAATCAAATCTGAATCCATAATAATAACATGAAATATAATTTGAGTTACTCTATACAAAACCATGAAAACAATATAATCTTAAATATATAACATATTTAAATCATGGTAACAAAATACTATATCATACATGATTCAGGACCCTACCGCACATTCACTGGAGTACTCTATGACAAACTCAAAATATTTCACTACAAAATAAAGCTTACCAAGCTGAAATACTAAAGCTACTGGAGGAGCTAGGCTGAAGGATCTAAGAAGCGCTATATTTATAAGGGGGAAGGAAAGAGAGGGTGAGTTTCATTTAAAACTCAATGAGAGATCTCACCCATAACCCTCACATGCGACAACCAACAAGGATAGATAACAACATAATGAAAAAGATGCATCAACTATAAAGCAAACTTGTTATTTAAATACATAATATTCCCAAAACCAGTAATTCATATAAATCATGAATAACAATAAACTATTAGACCAGGAATCTTTGAATCTATATATAGCATAATGATATAATATAGATATACTCTAACTCTGAAAGACACTTAATAAGGTTCCATATTGGACTTCTAACTAGGTTCTATTATTTGAATACTTTGATAGGTGGAGATTGTCCTCTGGATAGAACTTAGACCAATGTTAACGATCCTATAGTTATTAACTCATTGTCTATTCTCTATAGTTACCGTATAAACTAAAGGCTTGAGATTAACAAATTTTCCTCTAAATTCCATAACTAAGCTCTAACTATGAACTTGTAAGCAAAATTTCATGAATATAAAGTTCCAAAAAAATACTAAGCATGCATAGATTCGTTAATAAATCATATATTTAATCATAAGCACTTGATAAATCATTTAAATCACAAAACATGGTACCATGATTTTTCTAACACATTTCATGATAAATTGGTAAACATAAAATCCCTAATCTTGGCATAAATTCATAATAATTCATACTTGTCATGAAACAATTTTTGAAATCATGTTCTTATACGTAGGGCTAGAAAATAACTCTAATGACCAAAATAAAGGTTATAGAATCGAATCCACTTACATGGAGGAGAGGAACTACTGGTATTAACACCAATAAAGCTCGCAAGTGAGGATAACATCAACATCTATCATAAAAGCAAAAGAGAGCCCATGACAATTCACAAACACCCTAAAAACAACTCTATGAATATTGGTAGAGTACTCAAACTTGACAACAACTATGAATATAAATAGCCCTAACTCATAAACATGGAGGAATGGAGAGAAAAAAGGCATAAACCATGTACAATCTCTTACCTTGAAGCTTGGAGGATGTAAGATTGAAAGAGGATGAGAATAAGAGGGTGGAAGAATGTTTGCTGGGAGCTTAGAGTTTAAAGGTTTTTCATAAAAAATGCGTGAATGAGGGTTTATATAGGGTTGGGGGTGACTTAAACAAAACTCCGTCATTCACTACTAGAAATCCACTAGATATCGAGAGATGTTATTGATGGGTTCGTACCTGTTGGTAACTGACCGAGAAATCTCTGACGGGTTATATTATTTTTCTAATTAAAACAAATTTATATAAATACTTATCGTTTCTCCTTTTATAAACGATGGGACTAAATTCTGCAGCTTGGCGCACATTATTTTGTGATTATTTAAACAAGTATAATATTTTATTTTTTAATTATATTTTTATAAACTGTTTTACCGTATACCTACCTTGGAGCTTATTTAATTTATATTTTTTTATTTTGTCATTATATTACCGACGAATTACCGACTTGCTGTTATTTAATTTATTTTTTATTAAATTACCGACTACCTTATCAACAAGTATTTAATTTGATTTTATAATTAATTTTTATTAAATATTACTAACAGGTTTACCGATGGGTATTTGAATTTGAAATTAATTTTTATTAAATATTACCAATAGGTTTATCAACATGTGTTTGAATTTTGTTCCGTTACCACGCAACCTTTGGTGTTCCACACAACCATCGGTGTACCGTCGATAATTATGAAAATATAATATACACCGTTTCACTTATTCGCATACCTGTCGGTAATCCACGGATATGTCGGCTGAAGAACTCCCACAACTAATTCTTGCAAAGGGAGTGGAGGAAGCACACTGGGGACACAAAAAAAGAAGGGCTTATTATGCTAGGAAACGAACAACTTGGCAGGAATGCTAACTATTCCACTTATACCCAAACCCAATATTCTGTTGTCATCACTTGTATTCTGGAACCCGTTCCGCAGTGAAATGAAATGAGGAGCACCAAGTCACAAGGTAGAGCAAGGCACGTGAGCTTTTTCAAAAGGAACCGGAGAATGCACCTTTGGGCTAAATGGGCCGGGCTTTCTAACAATATAAATGGTAAAGGACTAAATGATGCTATAGTGTATACTATCCGTCAAAAACCCCAATACGATACGATACCATAGTGTATACTGTATGGCTTAGTCAATGGCCAATCCACCTGACCAAAAATTCACCAAATGTGATGATGTGGATTCGATCTTGGTCAGAGAATCTAGGTGAAGTGTTTTGTTGTTTCCCAACTTGTGGGCTTTGTTTCTTTCAGTTGTATTTCTTGGGCCTGCGCTCCTCTTATTGAATGAATTATTTTTCCGACCCAAAAAAAAAAAAGAGTCGTTTATGGAAAATGCTAGACAACTTGTAAATAAGTTTTATATAAAGAATGATGTGACATAATCATTACTCTTTCGCTTCAATCTATAATATAAATCATTTAAGGTGATGTATGGAAATCAAGTTGATGATTAAATTTTATTGATCTTTTAAAAAATAAAAATAAAAGACAAAAATATCCTCTATCACTTATCGTAAATTATCTCTCCATTAAATAATCATATCCATATCCATTCATTTTCACTATTCATAAATATAACAGTAAAATATGCAAAAAGTAATTAATAATTTCTTGAAATGTGAAAATGACTTATATTTTGAACGAATAAAAATTCCAAAAATTAACGACTTATATTATAAATTAGAGGAGAAGCATTTAGATAAATTGATGAATCATATCACTCTATTTCATCTAACAATTACCATAATTTTTATTAACATGAAAAAAATAAAACAGGCTTTTAAGTTATGTTACATTGATACTTTATCATCTCACTATGCACAATATCTATTTATGACGTATTATGTTCGATATTAATACTTTGATATTTCAAAATGTGTCAAAATCAATTTTTTTTTGGTGGTTTTACAAATTATTTTGTCCACAAAATGTCATTGATATCTATTTGTTTTATGTTTTCTTAAAATAGTCATGATAAGAATCAAAATAAGTTTAATAACATGTTGATAGTATCATTTTAAACTTGCTAAATTTAATATATATTAATATATATAAACACGTATCCCTGTATCTTAAATTTTAAAATTTCACTGTATTCTTGTATGGGTATCGGTATCGGTATCGTACTTTGTCTCCCTGCTTCATAGCTTTTTAAGTCTAACCTATCATTTTCTACGTGTTATATATGAAGCTTAAGGGTTGACCCCTATACACAAGTCTAGACTTTTTACTTCAACATGCCGTTGAAAGTGCCCGTAAAAATAAGTTCTTTATGTGGCTACATAATATACTAGTGAGATTCAATCATTCAAGACACTTGGATCACATGGTTGTCGGGGTCAAAGGGTAACCTTCAATACGACGGTCCTTGCACAAGAAAGCTTGTCCATATTCTTCTCGCAGGGTGGTCCTACTAGAGGATAAAGTATCAAATGTCAATTTCTCTATTATTTGTTTAATAACTGAAGATATATAGTTTTATTAGAGATAAATACATAAATAATTAAATATAAATAGAGTTTGATTTTTATGCCCAGAAAATATAACTGTTATCCAATTATATATGTATAGTCACATTAATAAAGATAATTAAATCTTATACTCACTACTTAAAAAATCATACAAATAGAATTATGTGATCTATGGCAAATACATTAAAATTAAACTCATATAACTAACTAATAATATATACCATTCAAAATAACGTACATCCATGTGTCTACCAAAAAAATAATAATAATAAACAACATCCATATTGCAACCTTTAAAATTGTGTAGCATCATCAAGAATCTAGAAACAAAGTTGCTGCGAATTTTACGTCGTAATTATGTGGCCATTTGGAGATTCTAAACAAGGATTAATAAAGTTTTTATTTTATAGAATACTAACATCCCGAAGAAAGTAAGTTGCGTAAAGGTATTAGTTTCATAGTATATATGTTTTGTAACTAAGAAATAGAAAACTTCCCTATTATTGACAAACAAAAACCATGTTTGCTGATGAATTTGACATAGTTTTGAAATGCCAAAAAATTTGCTATGATGAATTAAATTTACTAATTTCTTTTGCTGATAAGTCCTTGGTCAAAGGCTTGGCGCATTATACATTAAGTGCAAAGAACGGTCCCATATAGGAAGCAGAGACAGATCAGTTTGATGTTGAATTTGTTAACCCGCCCATAATTTGATATTTAAGGGAACTTACTCCTTTCAGCGCTGTTACGATATAGGTTGATGTTCCAATACAAACATTTTCTAGTTTGTGACATTACCACCTAGGCTATTCAACATTTATGCCATACATAAGAATAAAAAATAAATAAATCATTAGATCTAAGTTACCGAAAATGAGGCTTGGCAGAATGGAAGCAACATCCATGTCACAAACAATAAAAAAGGATAAAAGAGGTCATGTGAAAAATTAGCCACTGTTTGCTAGTGGTGCAAGTTTCCCATAATTTACTTGCTAATGCTAGTCCATCTAAAACACAAAATAACACAAGTAAAGAAGAAGGAACATAAGAGGGGTACATTAAAGCTACACGCAAGTTATCCAAAAAGCTAATTCCCTAACTAAAAGTATGTTGTCTTAGAAGGTGAAGATATGAAAGGTCTTAATTGAAGCTCTTAGCGTTTAATATAACCAGGGAAGTCAATTCCCGAACCTTAATCCTCTCAGCACTCAGTTGGGGTGCTAAGAAGGGATCATGCAATAAGGTGCGCTCTTGACTTCTCCTCATGCATCCTTGTGTGTAAGCCGAGAAGTTACCAACACCTCCTGAATTTTCTAAAATGCAATGCAACCCCATTGTCCTTCTTCTAATCTGCATCAAAGTTAACCAAAATAAAGACAATTAAAATTAAAAAAAAAATCTGAATCAGGTGTGTATAACATTAAATATTCCTATATGAGCACAAGTTTACTATGTCATTTTTGAACATACAATAAAATTGATTGGATTTACAAACAAGAAAATATATTTTGCATTAAACCACTGAGACCCACTATCTTTGTAAGTGTGTGTACAAAGATGATAGGGTAAACTTGTTCTCCTATAAAAATCACGAACAACATTAATTGACAATTCCTGTTACCTACTCTACACGATTTGATGGACGCTTTGCCAAAAATACATTAGAAATCACTACCTCATTCCATACGTGCCAATCACAAAAGTTAAACTCAGGACATGATCGTAACATACTCACAAAGTTTCCAGCATCAAAACGGACTACACATCTAAAGAATGAACTGTATAGAGAAAGAGGCAAGCGAAAATCTAAATTATTACCACACTAAGGTGAAAAAGGCATAACATTCAAGGCAAAGCTGTAATGTATTAAAAATATTATTTTTGTTTCAAGTGACTAAGAGTTTGTTAGTATTAAATCAAGGGTTCTATCCTCATTTATCTATCTCTTCCTCATTTCCCCTAAGCTCCACTAGAAGTTCCTCAAAATCAAAAAGAAAAGATATTAATCATATATTTTATCATAAAACTGTATTTCTTGTTAATTCTTAAATGAAAAAATGTGTCAAATAATTTTATTTAATTCAATAATAGTCATAAAGTTTTCTTGCAAACATTTTGCTAAATCTTTCTTACCAGAAATTCCTTTAGCCTTTGAAGATCAAGCAGCTTCTCCAGATAAAGAAGCCTTAATTCTCTCAACAGTGCATGCAATAAGATTGTTAACAGTAGCAACAGATCCAAGAGAGAGTTTCGCCGTTGGAACTGAATCGACCAAAATTTGGAACGCAACAGTCAAGAGAGATCCACCATGGGCAGCTTCACCCATGGCACCTCCACCTCCATGTGCTGTGGTCCCATCTGGAAGTATGGCAAATCCTGAAGGGAGAAGGGCCACATAATCTGGGTCCCCTCCATTAAGAACCACATTCATCGCAACAATATCTACAGGGGCGTAGATAACGAAAGAGCCCGTTGAATCGGTGCAACTCTCTTGCAATATCAGCATGTTGCTCTGGCTTGAATTAGCACTCTGCAAGATTTGTAACATAGCACATCAAACACTGCATTTTAGCTAAATCTGATAAACAATGAATGTGAATATGTAAAGATCAACTTACATTGACTCGAAGTAGAGACACAGTTTCCGGTATCTCGTCCATTAGCGATATGTGCCATTTCTTGGACAACTCCACCATTTGAAAGAATATCCCACTGTTTCCAAGGGGATGAAAAAAATGTTAGATGAATCATACAAATATTTAATTCTTCAACAATGGAATTTTTATGTTGAAGAGTTAGATGTTATGTGGTCTTATTCACCTAACTTATTCATCACATTTAATATTGATATGGTTAAATGAGACATTTAGAGCGCATTTGATTTTAATTTTTATTTTTTGATTTTTAAAATTTTGTGAAATAAATAGTAAAATCATGAAAACTATAAAACTTATTTTTTATTTTTCATTTTTATTATAACCTTTATAAAATTCTGAAAATCACAAATATGAAAACTAAAACTAATCACACACCTACTTTTCATATATGAATAATATTACTGTTAATTAGTTACGAGTATAACAGTTAAGATTAATTTACGGAAAAATGATAGTTCTCCAAAAAATATGAAAGTAAAAATGACGCAAAAAATGTCTCGGCCTTTAATGTAAAGGGCGCAGTATGTATAACACAGTCTTCGCTTGAATCGCTTCTTCGGCAATTTGAAAACGACTATATGTGCCATTCAAACTAGTTGATATAATTGGGCGAAGAAACAAGACAGATATTGAAATAAAAACTAAAAAGTAAGATTACTTCAGATGAACATAGATGCACCATAGACCCAACAAAGCAATTCTGCCAAATCAAGGATAGGTGCCTAACAGTAGCCTAGGAGCACACAATAATGCAGCCTAAGAGGTTAAATAATTAGACAATGATTGGCTGTTTTGAATTAATGAATTGTTGACTCACCTCACTTCTGGAGTTCTCATCACGGAGGAATTCAAAGACTCTCTTGGGCGGCACAGGAAGCCAGAAAGAAGTTGCAGCACTGAGAACGATGCCAGGAGGCCTTCCAGGGTCATCCACGCTCTTGCGGGTCATCACCCTCACATCATCAGCCCCAGTCCCCGACAGTGTTGTCCATGTGTGAGCAGTTGAAGCACTCACTCCAGCGCAAAAGCTTATCACCATTCTCCGCCAGTTTCAGCATACTCTTCCTCCCCTCTTGGTTTGTTATCACTAATAAAATAATAACAAGGCCAATCAATTAACTAATTCATTTAGAAAAACTTCAAGAGAAAGACTAATTAAATATACTTGAGTAATGTTATTTATAAGTAAATATGAAAATTAGAGTATTGTTATTTATATGTGTAATTTGTGGGACATTTTACCGGATATTCCACCATTAAATTGGTTGAAACTTAACTAATTAAGTAAGATATACATCCCATCTAATGAAGGATAAGAATGTCTCAGCATGATGTTTTACAAATTATATGTACAAATGACATTTCTCTTCTCAAAAAAACATTATGTAGATAGATACAAAGCTTCTGTCTCATCTATCATCAACAAATATTGTGTTGTGTATAATACTTATACAAATAATGTTATTCTACAAAAATAGAAGTAAAAGAGGATTCATCAATACCTCCAACATCAACGGTGGGAATGTTTGTTGCCATGGCACTGGCAAGCCTTTCACATTGTCGATCTAAGGTTGCGATCCAACGTTTTGCACCGAATGCATGTCCAGAGCTAACAAGTTGCTTGTATAGATTATGAACGCCTCTATCATCCACTTCAACATGTTCAACCCATACGACCTAGGGCATAGAGTTAGCTTAAAGTTTAGCCAGCCACAGAGAACAAAACAAATATAAAAAATACAACCACAAGGCTAATTATATATATCCCTAACCTTAGAGTAGCCATTGGGCAATTCTTGAATCAAGCAACCAGAAGGCCTCCTTCTGCATCTGGCTGAAGGACTAGGGCGCAAATTGTCCAAGGACACGTCCACCACTGCCCATGTCCCGTCCACGTGCTGCTTACAATACCTCACAAAATAACTCTCTCGAGTTGGCACAAGAGGTGAAGGCACTTGTAATTCTGCTGTCATCTACAGAATCAAATAATTCAATATTTGTGTACAAAGTTGCGGACTATTTAACATATTAAAAAAAAAACATAGAAGGTTCTAGGAATATATACCACTTGCAAAGCACCATTGTAGTTCCCCGCCACACCTGTTGATAACACTTCCAGAGTCACGGCTCTTGAGACTATACCAGCGAACACTGTGGACCATTGGTTCTGACAAACCACAACATAATAAAATGTCAAAGTACAGCAAAATATTGCAGAATCTCTTCTCTTTTTTCTTGTAAAAATAAGGTACCTTTTAAGTTTGTATAGTTTAATTTGTTTGGATAAAGTCTTTAAAAGAGCAAAATAGTTTTCTACTTTTTTTATAAGCAGTTAGTTAAAGAGCTCCTTTTGATTTTGATTTTGCATATTGTCTTCAGAATACTTATCTTCAAATGCTTATTCAAATGAACCCATTATATATATATATATATATATATATATATATATATATATAGATATATCATGTCGATTAACATCTATTTCTATCACGGGATAAAGTGTAAATTCAACTTGAATGAGATTTACACCACGTCTAATAGTGGATGCGGTGGGTTGGCACTATGGCCGGTGTGACATGTTGTACAAATAATTTAACTCATTAAGAAAGCCTATGAACATACCACATCCATGAGAATCTCAACAAGGTTAACATGATTCATGATGACAACAGCAGTTTCTCGAGAAGCTTCACACTTGAAGCCGGTAGGTTTGGGTCCAATTCCTCGGGGAAAGGACCTGATGTATTCATCCTCGTTGAGCACGGTGGTGCCATCCAGGGTGGTCAACCAAAGAGGCTCACCCATCTGTGCCATCCCAATGAGCTCCTCCATGGCTGCAACAGCAAGCTCTATTATCATTGGTTTGTCTGCTTCGGTGGGACCACTGATTGACCTTAGAAGATCACCGGCTCCGTAGATATCACCACCACCAGCACCACCCATGCCTGGTTGGCCACCAAAGCCACCAATCCCAAGTTCTAGTGGACGTGGAGGAACAGATGAAGATGAAACGAGTGGGTAGTTCCCCACAGGCTTCCCCACGTACTTGGCAGCAATAGCAGAAATCCGATCAATCTGAACATTAAAACCAAGCAAGGATTAAAGAACCATAAAAAAATATGCAGCGGAAATTCTTAGGTGCTCGTGGTTTAAGGAAAAGTAGCCTTTTGAATAATTTAAATTGATAATTAATTTGATTTAAATAGATTTCGTTTCCGTTCATGATTTGACTGATCATGAATTAAGTGTCATGCATTTCTTCGAATTAATTAGTATATAAAATGAGATTTAATGTATCATTTATTATCTAAAAATCTATTGAATATTGATTGAATTAATTAAAGAGCAATGCTTAACAGTATGAAAATTTATTTTCGTACTGTTGCTACGAAAGATCATTCATTGGAGTTCCGAAATTGATGTTGTACCTCTTCTCTTAGGCGGGCATTTTCGAGCCTCAAGTGATGCTCATCGAATGACATCTCTCCTATAGCGGTTGGGCCACCACAGTTGGGACATGAGGCATTGCTAAGAGCTTCCCTGTACCTCATGTTATCCGCTCGAAGCTTCTCGTTTTCAGTCCTCAGCTGCGTGTTCTCGTGCCGCTCATGTTGTGTCTGCAACAACAAAATAAACACCATACTCTACTTTAAGCACCAACAAAAAAAAAAATGATATATGCACAAAGGTCACGTCAATTATGTTTTCACTTTTCCGTCAACCAAAAAAAAAAGGAAAAAAAAAATCCAAATCACATTATATACATTACCTTCATCTGAGTGCGCTTGTTCTGGAACCAAAACTTGACCTGCAATGGCTCTAACCCTAACTCACGGCTCAGTTCCTTCCTTTGCTTGTCATCAGGGTGCGGACATTCCTTAAAGAAACTATTAAGAAACAAAATTGAAAGAGGAACAAAAATCAAACAGACTTTTAATTACGTACAAGATATATGTATATATATCTAAGATGAACAATTTCATACTTCAAAAAATAATAAAAATAAAAAGGGTCTAATAATTTTATTTTTATTTTTATTTTTTGGATAGGTTGATTGGTTGCTTACGCTTCCATTTCCTGGATCTGGTGCTGGGTGTGGCGGTGGTAGCGCTTCTTCTTGTTGGGGCGAGGGTCTTGGTCCTCACCTGAGGCACCACCTTCTTGGTTCTCGCTGCCTGATTTGGTGGCACTGTCGAACTCATCCTCGCGGATTCTGGGGACATCGCTCTCCGGCGTGTTCTGTCCCATGTCCAGATGGTGCAGCTGGCCACCTTCCATCATGTTTGGCTGGAACATGTCTGCGGATCCTTGGGTTTCCGAAGCCTTATGGTTTTCAATCTACCAAAAAATAACACGAGTTTTATGGTGTGTAGTACACTCAAAAAATAATACGAGGTTTAATTTGTAGTGTAGTACACTAAAAAAATAATACGAGGTTTATAGCGTAGTACACTAAAAAAAATAATCAAGTCAAAGACACTAATTAAGTAATTTGATTAAATTTTATTTATTTATTTATTTATTATGTTCTAATTGAAATATGCGTTGATAAATAGGAGTGTCTTAGGTGAGGAAGTTTGTACTAATTTGTTTTGGTGAACAATTTGAGCAGAAAACATGGGAGATTTCACTAGAGCGATGTTTTCGAGGGAGAGTAAGTTGCAGCTTCAAACAGAGAAAATCGAAAGGGATAACGCGGTTTCCGAAAATCGAGAGGGATGTTTTCACTTTCAAGTGGGTAAATACAAGAAGAGAGAAGAGAGTATCTGCTTCAATCCTGAGATTTTTTTTTTTGAATAAAAAAGGTGTGTTTTGAAGGATAGAGAAAAAAAACAGACCATTAAAAAAAAGAAGAGGGAGAAAAAAAAGCAACACAGGAGTCAAATTAGCAAAAGATTCAGAACCCAAAATTATACTTATGAAAATGGGGAAATTGAAGGGTGATATCAACTTAATTACAAATAATTAATTAAAAGGCCTCATCATCAAGTGAAGCGCACCGATTAGTTAACCTGGGCAAGAGAGAGTGCTCCTGAAGATGATGATCCAAACCCACCAAAGCTTCCGTTCCTTGCAATCATAGAGGGCATCATGTTTCTTGCCGGAATCGTAATACCGGCTGGCATATTTCACAACCCCAAAACCAACTCAACCCCAGTACAGTGTTTTCAGTCCTTTCCTTAGATTCTGTCAATCTCTGGCGGTGTTCCAGCAAGGCTAATGTTTGTAGTTTGTACCTACAAAAAGAAAACATTTATAAGCAACATTTGAAAAAAAAAAACAAAAGAGTAAGGGAAAAACAACGTGACCTCAAGAGAGAGAAATATAAATAAATAAATAAAAATAAAAAATAAACGTATTAGGGGAGGGAGGTCTCAAAATTTTCTCCGTTTTCCTTACAATTCCCGAAACAAATGCGCTGTGCAGATGACATAACCGAAAATGCAGAGAAGGAAAGTGTTGACAATTATCAACTCACAAGGGAAGGAATCAAGAAATAATAAAACAGAAAATATAGAACGCCAACGAAGATCTCGGAGAATCCAACTACGCTTCTTTTTTTCCGTACGTGTAGCGAACCTACCGTTTTCCTTTCACGTTCTAGCAACCCTAGCTGTATATGCATCGAGTGAGACCAACTCACTCACAATAAAAAAAAAAGGCAGATTTCCTTTTTTTCCGAAAAAAGAAATTTTGTCAAACGCAGTCCCGCCGATTTGGTTTTGCAAAATCAATGATCTAAGAGATGATACATGGAATCAAAAACTTAACTTACCAGTGGGGTGTGGTAGTTGCTGGGGTGAGGCCAGCTAGCTATACATATGTGTAGAAGAAGATAAAGCCATTTAGATCTGCTTTGGGGCTATGAGCACAGCCTTGTTGCCTAAATAAGGACCCTCTTCAGAGATTAAAAAAAAGGGAAGGCTTTTTCAGGGAAGTTACGGAAAGTTGGTTATAGGGTAACCAGCGAGAGCTTGAGCTCAGAAAAAAAAGAAGAAGAAAGTTTTTATTGTTGTTCACATGGAGAGGGGAGGAAGAAGAGAAGACTGGGAAGAAAGAGAGAGGACAAGGAATTGAAAGAGGGAACGGATGGAGAAAATGTGGGCAGCGATGAGTTATTGCTGAGCGTATTGAGATGGTGCAATTGCATTAAATGGTGGTGCGAAAGAGGTGTAATTGCTATTTGCTAGCGACTAGTGAGAGAGTGAGAGAGTGCATATATATATATATATATATATATATATATATATATATGTAGAATTTTTATTTTTATTTTATCATCCTTGGGTGAGGGTTGATGGAGCAACGAATGATGGCTACCAAACTCGTTAAGTTTTTTTCTCCATTGCTTCCATATCATAATGAATTTACTTATTCACATCTTTTACTACGATATACTAGTAGTAGTATACTATAACTAATAACTAAAGTGTCGTACTACTGTATTTTTTTGATTTAATTAGTGTAACAAGTTTTTAGATAGTCAGTCATTATATTAAAATTCACACATATATGCCTGCATAATCAAATGATAATATAAAATAATTTGTTAAAATAATGTATTAAAATTAAAATTTGTTCTCCTCAAAATAAAATTACATGGAGCTTTTTATTGCTGGAATCTTTATTATACATGTTAATTTTTTTTTATGATACTCCATCTTTTTCAGAATATTTATCTACTTTTAGATAAAATCATTTTTCAATATCAGTCAATTTCACATTCCAATAAAGTCTACATTTTTATTTCAATAGTATTTTTAGTATTAATGACCACAATTAATGACCATTAATGCATTAAAAAGATTTATTGGAGAGTTTATAGGAGTATATTAGTTTATACACTATAATTTTATATAAAAGTACTCTATTATCATATCATTTATCATATATTTTAATATTTATATTTGCCTAAATTTAACAAATATTTTACAAGAGAGGTAGTAGAATTTATTGGCATGGCAACAAAATGATGTAATGCTAGTATTGACTTTCAATACGCATCCTCATGACACAACCTTGGAAACTACATTGCATTGTTAGTCTCTTTCTTTTTTTTTATATTTTTTGTGTTAGAGATTTTTTTAATATATTCCTTATGTAAATTATTTTATGTTCTTAATCAATTATATTTTATCTTTCGCCTAATTTTTAAAGTTATAATAATAATCAAACATTTTAAATTATATGACTATTTATAATCAAATAATTGTGTCTTACAAAATCTTACTATAATAGTATTTCAAAATCTATTTATACTACTAATAATTTAGACTCATTTCAATGCAAGTTTTATCGTGTGTCATTGTCATAACTCGATTCGTAAACGTGACCGACACGTGGGTGTTGGTCTCTATATAAGCCTTCTAGGTAGCGTAACATCCTGGTTGCATAATTTAACATGATTTTTATTCTTAAAATGTAATTAAATATAACTCAACATCAACTTCTCTATTCAAACATAGCATTTGAATTCATAAAACCGAAATAATTAACATATATAGCTCAAAAAGCATCTGACTCAAATATGCTATTCGTGAAAATATAAACTATTTCATTTCATGATCTTAATAATAATCTAAAATGAAAATCAATTTAAAACTTGAAAATTGAATCATTAATACATATCTCACTCTTACAAAAGTTTTTAACCACAGTCTACATTTCAAATCCATACATGAATTATGTAATTAAATGTATAATCTCAAAATAGGATGCATGGTCCAGATCCTTACATATCTACTAAGCACTTAATTCTAAAATAAACCTAAGCTAAGCCTTACTACAAAATAAAGCTTACCACTTGGAAACTGTCTGTATGCTAGAACGGTGTATGAAATACATGAAATATCAAGGACAACATTGTCAATTATCCTTTCAAGTTAGCACTAAAGAGTCAATCTCTTCTATACACGTTTTTTCAAAGGAGAACTAAATTGCAAAAACCACTACCGTAAACAAAGATTTTCTTTTTTCACTCAAAAAATTACCAAAAAAAAAAAGCCAAGAAGGGGGAAAGGGTGAGGAGTGCTTCTTCATATACCTGTCATGTCTTTAGGGCAATGATCCATGACTTATAAATTTGCTAATGTGTCATTTGCATTACTTCATGAACGATATTGGCGATTATTCCATGGGGTATTCTATAGTGTGGATGTCGCCAACATGATCTAGAGACACAAAATATATAGGATTTGAATGAAAAAGCGCAGCGAGATTGAGGACAAGATAATTCTCGTTAAAGAGCATGCGTTTGTGTTGCTAAAGAATTTTACTAATGCTTTTATATGATTTATTAATTTTTTTAAATATTATTAAATCTCAATTAGTGACATAATTGAATGATAGTATAAATAGTGTGTCAAAATTAAATTTTTTGTATGTAAACATAGTGCATATATATTGAAGAAGAATTTGGTGAAATAAGCCAAACATTACCAATCAAAAAAAAAAAAGGGCCAAACATAATTTGGTATTAAATTACAACTCTGTCAAGACATAATATCGTCCTCGTCAAATATAAAGAAGAGGAAGCGCATTTGTGTATATAGCGCTTACATAATTGCTAAACACGTACATAAATATATAATGCATTTATTAGAATGGAGAAAGTTGAAAAGCATTTAAGATAAATATAAATTCAAGGAAAACATTGACACCCGCATTTGGCGCAAATCAGTGATAGCATCTCCCAATTTATGAACCTTCTTCAAGCTTTTCAATATAATCCTAGCTAGAGATGTTGAGCATTAATGCCAGATTCGCATGTCTTTTTTATCATAGAATTATTATTTTTATGAACGGTTAGTATAAATATTTATATTTAATCATATAATGCTATATGTGTATTTTTTTTGTAACAGGTATTGTAATAATTAAATATTTCGAAGAACCCGTGAAAAAAAAATTCCAAGAAGAGATCAGAGAGATGTGTTATCCTATATTACTTAAAAAAAATGTAGTCAAAGAATTGATTGAAAATAATAATTTTATATCCTCCTAACCACAATCACTAAAACAACAAGCATAAAATAAAAATCAAAATATTTGCTGCATTCTTCTTTAACTTAAATAATTAGGGAAATTTTCAAAAAATTAATTAATTAACTAAGAGGACATAAAATTATGAGTTTTGCAAATAAGTGCTTTTATTTAACACATTATATTAATTGTTGTTAATTACTTAAAAGTATATATGAAATGTTTTTAAGTCCCTAATATATTGAATACGGTTTTTTAATTCAATATTTTTTAGTCGTAAGTTTTTAAATACTACTCATCATAAGGCGCTCATTGGTGATGATTAATATTTTCAGTTGATGATTAATTTAATATTTTACAAACTTATTAGGATACTTATTATTAACAGGGAAGAATACATTTGAATATACTCGTGAAGTGATTTTTTTTAAAAGCCGAAATCCAAATACAATATTTAGAAATAATTATACTGATAACCACTAATATACCAAAAATTACTAATCATTTAATTTATTGCAGGACTTTTTATGTGAATTTATTTCAGGAAGTTGTCAACTTCTAAACTAAATATTAATTATACTTGTTCTTTATTTTTAATTAGGTTCAAATTTAAATACTCATTTTAACATATAACCGCTTAATTTTAATAATAATCAAGTGTATCCATCAGGGGGTTTCACATTGTGATTCTAAAGGTGTATTTATTTCAGATTATTTTGATAAAAAAGTAAATTTTTTCGATTTCAAAAATATTTTTCATAAATACGATTCGTATAAGTTTTTAATTAAACACTAAAAATAGTTTAAAATAAGTTGTTTTGAATTTACATGTACAAGCCGATATGAATAGTTTTTATGATTTTTACAGGTTTAAAATAAATTGTTTACGAATTTACGAGTATATAGTCTCAAACAAATGCACGAATCTAAGGCATTATTGCTTTCACCTTGTTTTTGTTTTTTTATTTTCTATGTAACACCCAGGAGAACTAAATGGTCTTGATTTTCAGAAATGGCAGCAACCATAATGAACTTCAGCATGGTTACAAATATAAAATCAATTCGTCTACGCTTCATTATTATTGCTTTCCTTTATCATAAAAGCTTCCTAGGATTTTTAATTGTGAAGATACAGTTACGAGTATTAGATAGGCACTTTATTGCATCATAAAAACGAGAGTGCAATATTATTGTTGATGGGAGATCGATAAAAGATACAGGGAAATAAAAGAGCTCTAAAGGAAGCCTCATAAATTATTAGTGCTTGTTTGAAAGTGACTGTAATTTTTTCATTCTTTTTGTATTTTTGGGTTGAGGAAGAGTGAAAGGGAAGGGATGGTTGGGGTTAACACCAGCTTTGTCTCACCTCATGAAATATGGAGAAATTAATTCTTGCTCTAAATCGTATTTGTAAGAGTAATACTATTTTGATATTAAAAAATGGATATCTTATTTGATATCCATTATATCATTATTCAATGAGTTCATATGAGTTGAGTGAGTAATAACTAAAGAGTTATCTAATAGTAATTAAATCGACATTTCATATCCCGTTCTTGAATTCTAAAATATTGTTTTTCTAAATGCGTATTTCATGAACAACCACAATAATCTTAACTTGTACTATTTAAAAGGTATTTAAAAAAAATTAAAATAACCAGTTGTACATATATTTATATGAAGTATTCCAATAACATATAATATATTTTTTTTTCCATAAAATGGGTATCGAAATATTGTGAGGGAGTGGACCTGATTTAATCATAAGATTCGCATTCATTTTCTCAGGCAGAGAAGGGCAGGGACTTTCCCCGTAGAAAGCACAGCACACCCTCTTCCCTGCAAAACTTGCTTCCTATATTAATGGCTCTCTGAGCCACGCAAGCTGGCTCTGCAATGCCAAACGCCATTTACTACACCCATGCTTATCTTGCACCTCTTCACGTCCATTATTATTATTACTATTATTATTTGGTGTTCCATTTCAAAAATCTATTTCTTTTTTTTTCATAAGGAAAATCTGAACACATGAACCATTAAAAGGGGCTATAAAATAAAATGGGAAGGTTTTTATTGAAGGGCGTGAAACGTCGTGGGGTCTTGGTGTAGGTTTGGACTAGTGATGGAATGGTCCCTGGCTGCCTCGGTAAGTACATGGATAAAAGATAAGCCAGTTTTACTTATGCCAAAGTCAAAATGCCGTGTTTGGTTGGACGAGAGTAAATGTTAAGAGCCATCCATATGGGCGAGCCCAAAAAGAGTGCGGGCTGAGTTGAAAAATTAGAGTAAAAATGAAAGTTGCATTGACTCAATCCGTCCCTAATTTGTCTCGACCTGAATGGCTCAGTTTGTTGACGCGAATACTAATTTTCTTTTATTAACTAATCAACTATGCATATGAACCACATATACGAATTGACTTTTTCTTTTCTAAAACTAATATTTGAAATAAATAAATAATAATAATTTTAAGAATAAAATTGATCTCACAAATTTTTTGAGTACTAAATTAATATCACGCGACTTTTTAAATACCAACTTAAAGTTTTATACTAATAAAAGAATATAATGAGACTCGAATCCTGACCAATAAAATGAATTTGACTGAGGGAGATAATTTTCGCTATTGCATGTCCTCTTTTAAGTGAGAAAATATATATTTCTAGACAGGTAAAATAGATTTTTTTTCGTCCTTACCTTTATTTGATTTTTTATTTTGATCTATTACCTTTTATTTTTCTAATCAATTTAACCTCATATGTTTCAAATTATTTGTAATTTAGTCCTAAATTATTTTTCAATCACATAATTGATGTAAAATATTAATGTAACACACTCTTCGGTATTAGATCCATGTGTACACCATGTCAACACCATTTTATGTCAGGTCAAGGTAGCATGTTTCATCAATAATGTAACATAACAATGACTTGGGACCAAATCAAAAATTATTTAAAAGATAAGGGATCATAATATAAAAATAAAATAGGTTTAAATATATTTTTAATTCCTAAAAAATAAGAAAATTTTAGTTTTGGTCCCTAAAATTTTTTTGTTTGATTTCATTCCATAAATATTTTAAAAATTGTTGAGTTTTAGTTCCTTTCATTAAACTGTTTAAATTAAATGTTGAACTAGCTAATTAATAGAGGGTCAGAACATTCAATTCTATATGACAATACCTAAACATTCAACTAAAACCAAATAATTTAAAAAATGTATAGACTAAATTCAAATAAAATATTATAAAAATAATTAAACTAAAAAACCGAATAAAGTTTAAAAGAAAACTATTTTGCGTTCTCGATAAATGAAAAACAACACACCTCAGCACACCGGCCGGTCCCATGGGGGAGACTTGGGGTGGGTCGTACAATTTATTTATTGGTGTTAGTATAACTGCAAGCTGTAGCACTTTGATGGTTGAGACTTGGAAGTTGGAACATACACTGGACTCTGCTTGGGTCAAACTCCGTCAGCAAAATTTTATTTCCTTTTATTTTGGGTGGCATATTGGTACCGCTAAAATGAGGCGGGGATTTGGCTGCAACTTCATCAAAGTATGTCACGGCCCTTTCACAACTTCGTGTTTCACTTCAATGCCAGGTTCTTCCCTCCGCTGTCCACTTTACAAATGTATAGACCCAGTCCCTTAATGACCCTTTTCTATTATTATTATTATTATTAGCTAAAAATAAACATAACAATAGCTAATATTGTTGCTCAATTGAAAATAAAATGTTGAAATTGTTGAATTCAATATAAGTTTGGGTGAAAAATAAAACTGCACTTTTGGAGACAAAAGTTACACAAATTCATTTAATTTTAAGGGTGTGTTTAGTCAAGGATAAAACCTGGTGAAATTTTTGTGAATAAGTTTTATGAGTAATTTTACAAAAAACTTCATTTATGAAATTTTTTTTTCAATTTTACCCTCAACTAAACATATCATAAGTGTTTGTTATTGAAGCGAAACATTATGGATGCAATTGATTAACAAAAAATAAATTGTTTATCCGAAATAGAATAAGAAAAAGAAATAAAATAAAATTTTGATTTAAGTTTGAATGTGATTATAAAAATACATAACTCTATAATCAATCGATGGGTCATGAATCCATAAATATCGTTAAGTATGGATAATAGAAACTTAATTAAATGAGAAAGAATTTAAAAAGATTTGGAAATCTCAAAAATCATATAAGTTACATCCTCACCCTAATATATATAGAGTATTTAGCCAACTAACATACTTAACAAATACAAATTCATAGAGAGAATGCATATACTAAGATAAATCAAGGAGAGAAAAGAGAAGAAGAATGAACCTCAATTGTGCACCTTGTTATCCTTGATATAGCTGTCAAAATCATAGCTCATCTTTGATGTTTTTCAAGAGAAAGATGAGAAGAAAAAGTATATAATATATGACCAAGAAAGGCCAAGAGGTGCAACTCCCCAAAACCTAACTGCCTCCAAAACCAAAACCCTCAATTTCCTTCCTCTTAAAAGTTACATATATATATATAAAGAAGAGGAATAAGATTAGATCATATGTCATCCCTCTCAGATTTGAATTTAGATAAAGAGAGCGAAAATAGAAGTTAAGGTTCTAAAATCTAAATTATCTCCTATAGATATGCATTTAAATCATCAAGGGGCCTTCATGAAGCTCCTTTAATAATTGCTTGGGGTCAAAATAATTATTCTCTCAAATATTCTTGTCCAAATCGACTTATGACGCGGAAGTTGGATTCAAATTACCTTAGCAGTGATAGAGATAGCATAGCTGTAGACAGGAGGCCCAAGATGGATTACCTTTTATAATAAGGAATGTAATCGCTTTGATTGCTTGTGACAACTTATCGATGCTTGTTAGCCATCAAACAGAAGTTTCAAATTTGACTGGGCCTACGAGAGAAATGAACTTTACATACTGATATCGCATACCAAAGGGAAAGCCTAATTATACCACTCCCCCTTCGCCTGAATTGATAAAAGTTGGCTTGAGCTTGAATGAGCGTCTCTTACAAAAAAAGTGCCCTAGTAGTCACCAGTTTGCATTGTATCCCAATTGGGCTAGATGAGCCCAATTGCGTTATGGTGCATGGCTCAATTTGGATTGTACTATCACTTTTTAGGCTTTATAGGGGTCTCCACAATTAGAATTTGTCTTCAACTATTAGACACCCACTTGTAGAGAATTAAATTAGGTTTGCAACGCAACAAACACCATCTCAATTTGGACTTTTGTAGCACAGGATATTGGCAAAATACTAGGTATAGATCAAGTTGGACAAAGCCAGGACGACAACAACCTTCAATCTTGTAACTGGATTTTCATAAAGAAACTTTGAGAACTGGGTTTTGAGTTGAATATCAAAGTTGTAAAGCACCTTTTGATCTTTCTAGAACATCCATTTTTTGTTGTCTAAATTTGATTTTTTTAATTAGAAAGATATGAATTTTCTACTAGAATAAACTCAATTACTCTTCTATTTAGCTTAAAAAATGTTTCTTTTGTAAAATTGAATAAAATAAACTTTCAAGCCATTGAATTTACCTAAAAATCACCAAATCAACATTCAACACATTAAAATATAAAAATTCTAATTATTAAATAAGTATTACTAAAGTTTGAATAATCAAAAGTATAAAACCACGTCAAACCAAGCTATAAATGAGTGTATATTTTACACTCATCAACTTTACATCTGCTACTACTTGAATAGTCATACAAATAAAAAGGAATTTATTGAATAATAATATAAATGCATCGAAATTAAACTCTTATTAATACCTATTAGACTTTCTAAATTACTATTAATGATGACAACAATGTCACATATTTAGCCACAAACATTGCTTTCACTCTTCTTTTAGAGAACTTCATGAATAGATGCAAGTTTAACATTTTACACTAATTTACACACAGTCATAATAAAAAGTGAGTCTTACTAACTTTATTTAATATATACTCATTTAATTATGAGATCCATCAATTTTATTGTAATTAATTCTATGCAAGAATGAAGTGTTAGATTACTTATGTTCATCCAAAAAAAAAAAAAAAATTCCTTTCCTTTGACCTACGTGACATCTCCAACTTGAATATGTATTCTGTTATGTGCAACAGGAAGTAGAAAGGAGAGCTAACTCCTTAAAAAACAACAAACAATATCCAATAATTGCAGAAAAGGGGCTGAATAATGCCATGTAAGAAAGGGAAGTGTTGGAAGCATATATAGTTAATACTTAAACCCTGACACACAAAATTATGGGTTAGATATATGCTTCTTGTTCTCATAAATATGAGTCATTTTTATTTTGGTTTCTCTAATTTATTTTTCGGTTTTGGTCACTCTTTTTCTTCATTATCCTATTTTTAGTTCCTTTTGTATAAATTTGATATCAAATAATGATATTTGTAAGGAATAAAAGAAGATTTTTGAATATTTAAAGGAAAAATAGAATTTTTAATATTTATAACATCTAAATATATATTCAAAAATATTTATTAAGGTCAAAATTTGGAACAATAGGGACAAAAAAATAAAAATACAAAAAGAAAGGCTAAAATCAAAAGCAAAATTTTAGAGGAACCAAAATCAAAATTACCTATATTTATAGAGACTAAAAACATATTTAACCCTGAAACTATTAATGTGTTTCTATTTAATAATTTAATATTTTAGAAGAGATAATTTGTAATATCATATCAGAATACTTATAATTAAGTATCTCAAGTTCAATTCTTGTTGTCCTTATTTTTCTAAATAGGAGATTAAAGTTCGACCTAATGTAAGGTGAGTCCTCTATGCACTATAGTTTACACTTCAAGTCCAATCAACATTTGCATAAGAGGGGATAAGCAAATATAAAATTATTAGTGTGACTATACTCAACAATATAATTTAAACTTTTACTCAGATAGTTCGCAACAAATTGTATACACAATAAATACTTATAAGTTTATTCAGCATTTGTCTAAATTATCCTATCAAATAGATAAATATTATTATAAATTAATCTTCATTACATTGATTGAACGTGGAAGTTATTAATTATGCCTATTTCATCATCTTTGGTGATCTCATTCCTCTGAATTTTCTGTGTTGGGTTGCATTAGGATCATTCTTGTTGTAGGTTGTTTTGCTAGCTGTTTACTGAATTCATATTTGGGCAATTTAAAGAAATTACTATATTTATTTTAAAATAAATATCCTTTCACCTTTTAGATTTATTCATAAAGTGATATATTTGAATATAAAATTGTGTTCAATCCATCACTTTATGAATGGAAAAAGTAAAAAAAATATATTTAGTTTAAAATGGGGGAGTATTATTCATTAACTATGCAAGGTTGACAACGAGAAAAAGGGGAATTCCATTAGAAAATGACTCTTTGTACGTTAATAAAATGTATAATGATAATTACTGGCAATACCCATAACGTAGAGATCTCACCTCCACGTATACAGGAATATATGTGGTGGTATTTCAACCACCGGTCTTTGTCTCGTCATCATCGCCCAATTCTTATTATCAATTGCCCTTTCTATTTAATTCTTCTCTTTAATTAATATTGACTTCATGTGATCAATAATTCCTCATATAACTGTTTATTTAATTAGAGAATGATTTCATGATCCATAGGAACTTAAATATTCTTGTGCTCCATCAATATGTATTTACTATCCTCGTGATGTCTGGTTGAGCCCTTTTCATTAAATGTATAATTAGAGGCGTAGCTTTAGTCCCTCTCAGTCTCCTTTTTACCCCTCTTCTTTTTTAACTCTTCAATTTTTCCCCGGTTTTTCTCATGCAATCTTTGAGATAAAATATAGGTCGTATATCTTTCGTTTTGTTTTTAAGATTTGTAAGGATTTCAAATTGGTATACGGTGAAAATTCTCACACCTCTTGTATGGTTGCATGACTAGCTGGATCTCAAGGGTGGTCCAAATCCGCCTTAGTTCTTAAGGTGTTCACATTATCATGGCCCAGAATCATTTAAGTCAAATTTGTAATTGATCACATCCATCTTTCTGTTCGCATATTGTATCATATATGGTATTCACGAGGTGGAGATTAGTGATTAAAATGGAAAGGGTTTGGCTTCTTCAAAATCATGAACACAATCGATCTCAAGATTCATGTTTACAGGAAAAATTAATACTATAAAGAAGGGGATTTTGCTTAAGCACCTAACTATATACATCCCAAAAGATTAATCTCTCACTTATTGAATAATGGATATTCTAGACAAAAATGTGTATCATATATGGTAATTTGATGATTTGATTATTTTCAAACTTCAACTTTTTTCTATTTCCTTTCGGGGCAGTTGGGCGTTACATTTATTGTTAGCTTCTTTTCTTTTAATATTTATTGAGAATTTCTTTTTGTGTTTTATTATAATAATCAATTTTATTTATTTTCTTATCTTTACGTATCTCAGCCAGGTTCTGCCAAAACTGCATGTCCATTTGTTGTAGGACATGATGATGTAAGCTCATGCCCATATATATTGGGGTCTCTGCATGTAGCCGTAGCTATCATGGTCCTGGGGGAGATGGCAAGTGGCTCCCATATTTGTCATCATTGACTTAAAAAAAGCGAAGGAGTAAGCCCTTGAAGAAACAGTCTTCCCTATTGATTAGGTCAAACCACAAGAAAGGCTGATTCTTGGCGTTTGAATTGGCACCATATTCGGTCCCTCTCACAGGTGAAATGAAAACACACAAAACGCATTTTGTCATTGCAGTTCACCGGCGCAATTGAAGGCTTCTTTTTAATTTCTTTCTCTACTAGCTAGTACTTACATATGATATGCTTAATTTTACTTTGATACTTATTTTCTGTAAATAAAATTTTATTCTTAAAATGACCAAATTGGTTCAAATCATATTAATTGTAGTCTAAACAAATTCTAGATTTTAAGAGAACTCGTTGAAAAATAAAATAAAGGAGGCGAATTTTGTATTGAAGATCGGTAGGCTTTTAAGATTATAATTTGCAATAAATAGTTTATAATAAATTTATTATTTTTTGCTCTTTAACGAGTACAGAAAAATGGCCCTCAAGAAAAAGGAAAAAAAAAAAAACCAAGGAATTCGTCCTTCTAGTTGCCATTAAATAAGCTGCCTATCAAGACAAACAGAGGTCAATCTTGATTGCTTGTTCTGGAAATTAATGTCAATACTATACAATAGTCAGCTTATATATATATTTTAACGCTTTCGTTTTCTTTTTTGGAACCTAGTAGTAGATGAGGTTTTAGCACATGGACCGGAGTCAATTCGATTAGGACCTAACGAAAGTTATTGGTTATAAATGGTGATCATAATTATTTTAGGCAAAAACATATCAATTATGTCGTTCAGTTCTATATTGACAATAATTAACTTAAGAGCTGGTGGAATGGTAAAACTGCCAACTTTGCTAAGATCGTCTTATTCACAAGTTTTTCTTTCGAAAGGGGTCAAAATTGTTACCATGCATTTACGAGATCATTCCTATGGGCTCACCATGTCGGCTCATTAGCTTGAATTATTTATTGTCATACTTTATGTAGGGATGCTTTGCTTAGTTTGAAACTAACTTTTTGTGCTCCTCCTCAGCCCTCGCTCTCACCATTTAGCACAAAAGCTTCTAGGTGTGCTCAAATTTAGCATTAGCTAGCCATATTTCTGGGCCTTTTTCTTCTTCCCTTTATCTTCATATAAAACCCGATATTAATTTGCAAATCATTATATATTATAAGCTTGTAACACTAGAATGGATTAGAAACTAAAACTTGTTGCTGAACTATTAGAATCTTGTTAATGAGAGCTAGTTTTCATTTTATAACATTGAATACATTGTAAGTTATCATAAAATATAGGGGATAAAGTATATCCATTTTTTATATTATATCATGAATTTGGTTAAAGGGAGATCGGCATCGGTTAATTAGATATAAGTTGTGTCAAGTTTAATGTACTTATCAAGATGAGTTTTTTTAACACAAATATTTAATCATATATTATTATGCCATTAATTTTTTTAATAACTACCTCAAAACCTATATAATGTTATATAATTGGTCCACGGTGAAAAATATTTTATTATACGGATAATATATTAAATTTATTCTCATAAATAAAAAAATCTACCTATATATATGAAATTAATTGTTTGAAAAAAAAGCTCTCGACACAGCGCAAGTTTCTCAAACAAGTAATTAATTAGAGTAATGATAAAAATTAACTAATTAGAGTCACTTAACTAGCTAGTCATAGATTCTCAGATTTTTTTTTGCAAGGGAAAGTTTAAATGATGAGTTTGGTCTCATTTCATCAAGATTAAAACATAACCCTAGAGTTCAAAAAAACTTATAGAAAATTTACGAGATCATCTATCAAATGAACCCCCACAATGGCTGTGGGAATTGAACCCACGTCTCCAATCCTCTAAGAAACTTAGTGGCTTACCCCACTAGAAATGGGAAATATAATTCACTTGTCCTCCTGTCATGTGTTTAAATAATTGCAATAAGGTCCAACTGAATTATAGAATTAATATTCTGATCTAAAGTACGTACAACTGGTAATAAGATAGTAATAATCATAGTCAAGAAGCAATTCTTCTAATTATTAGCTGCCATTTCTTATTAGTTTTCTTATCTTTTTTTATGCTAGCGTATCCGCTAAAGTTTAATTCTTTGGAGTTGAAGCTACATTTTACCCGAAGAATAAACTTTGCAATTGAATCAGCATCACAATGGCAACAATAGTAATATATATACAACATTCTAAACCTTCATCATGCAAAAATCATTTTAGATGTAAAATACTACATCCTACTGGGACTATTAAATCAGAGAACAATACTTACCTGAGTGTACCAGCGATTGTAATAAATAGGTGAGCTTCAAATTCAAAACCTTTTTCGGACAGACGACCGTAATAAATACATGGACAATGGTTTGGTAAGTGGTAGGATAACAATCTAACAAAGCCGTATACCAGTACTAGAGTATAATAGTATTGGTATAATACTAAAATATAGATGAACTTCTCTATTATCCAAAAAAGAAAAGAAAAGAAAAGAAAAACACACACACAAACTTCTTCCTTTATTTGTTGGGTCATTTATTTGAATACGTTAATTTACGATTATCAGGATTGGCATTTGGGAACAATTATTAAAGCATAGACTGCATACTTTTTTTTTTTCCTGAAGCTAAAGTTAATCAAAAGTGTTCTCATTGAATGAGACAATATATACAATGGATTCTTTCGATTTACACACAACACACATCGCAACAGTGGTGTTGTGGACAAATCAATGAGAAGACAACGCACTGTGATGTAGTCCACGCATAATGCTTAATTAATGTAAGAAGCTTCAATTTGCAATAAATATGAATATTAAATATTGTAAGATCATTAATGTTACATATACACATAAGTATATATGCACTTCTTTTAATGCTTTATTATTGAATGAAATAGGTATTGTTGGTAGAAGGTTTATTATGGAATTGAAATCTTCTTTCTTATTCTGTATGATATCTGCGTTGGTAGATCAATGCATATCCAACCCTAAAGAATTGAAGTGAGGCATAATTCGGGGATCTCTTGTATCTCCTTTGCCCCCCACAATAAATGAATTTGGTGCATGTATCAAACAAACGAAACTGTTCTCTAACCTCTACCAAAAAGTATAACATTTCTCATATTGTAGTGTCAATTAAGTGATATTGTAGATTAACACTAATTTATTTTATCCTTTTGACTTGACAATATATATATAGTATAGATTTAAGGAATTATTAATCAATGTTTTGAAAATTGAATTGATGAACTATTAAAGACCTCTTATTCATGCATATAGTTCAGTAGTAGTTCACTTAATCTATAACCAAACATATTTGATTTGTTGTTTATAATTCCTTAATTAAACCATGATTTATGTAAAAGGTTATGGACAATTATTATTGGTGGTCACAATACTATAAACTGTCGAGAACTTATTGCCCGGATTGATTTCAGCATCACAGCTTGTGTTTTGTTAATTACAAAAATATACAAAATTGTGGGTCCCTCTAGCATTACTTAAAACTTATTTCGTGCAACTTTTTTCAAACCATAGTGTGAAGTTCGTAAAATAAAATCCGGACATATGCTATTAATTGATTAGAATTGTGATTGTAACCAAATTTTAAAAATAATAATTGTCCATAACTCAGGTGAGGGGGAGGGGCACAAACAAGGCATATTCTAAAGTCCTTGTACTGCATATTTTACTGATTGAGTTAGCCTGATACCTTCTAACTCACTCTAATTATATTAGAGCACGGATATTCACCATTAAAATAAATTAGTCTACTCGTTTTTCAAATAATAAAAAATGTAGAACATAGATAATTTTGTTTTCGCCTACACTACAAGAAAACAAAGATGTGAACTAAGAATTTTTCCTTTTTTTTTTCCGGGTCAGGATGGAAACTAAGAAATGAACAGCGGTTTTCCTTTTTATCTTTTTTTTTTGGTCAGATGATGGAAGATACAAAGAAGGCGAGGCCCAACAACTATTGGGCCTTGGCCCTCATAATTAACTGAAAATGAATGCGGTTTCCCTAATTTCTACTTCTAAGGACCACGACAAGGCCCAAAAATAAGAAAGCCCAACCCATTTTTATACTTACAACAGTGAGCCGACAAGAACTCACTTTCTAGTCTCTGCTCAGTGCTCACACACACACACACACACACACACGAGCACATACAGAACGAAACCAAGGGTGGATCGAAGGAAGCTTCGTAAGGTGAAGGAAAAGGGAAAGCGATGGCGACACTGGATTCCGACGTGGCGATGGTGCCGGCGGGCGAGCCCTCAAGCAGCGCCGGCCCTTCCTCTAAGAAGCCTAAGCGCTTCGAGATCAAGAAGTGGAACGCCGTTGCCCTCTGGGCTTGGGGTCCGTAACTAACCCTAATTTCCTTTTTTCATTTTTGTTGATGGAATTCGTGTTTTTTATTTTTGTTTGCGTGTGATTGCAGACATAGTTGTTGATAATTGCGCTATCTGCCGGAACCATATCATGGATCTTTGTAAGCAGTTTGTTGTTGTTGTTGTTGTTGTGTTTTCAGCTGGTTTATTATTATTATTAATTTTTTTTTTATATCGTAGTTGGTGTTCTCTTTGGAATAATTAATGCGATTAATCATTTTTTTTTTTGATTTGGATGAGTAATTTAGGCATTGAGTGCCAGGCTAACCAGGCTAGCGCCACTAGCGAGGAATGCACTGTAGCTTGGGGTATGCCATGTTCCTAAACCCCTCTTATATCTCTGTCAATCAGTTTCTGAGTTTATGTTGAATTTCTGTTTCTCTGAATACTTTCGGTGAATTATTGTCTTTTGGTTTTTGTTGGTTGTGCTAGTGTGAAGCAAAGGCATGTTGTTGGTTGACGCTTTAGGACTCTATAATGTGAGAGGGTGTTTTTTTGAGTCAAAATTGTTGTCTGAAACCAATTAATCTTAGGGCTTGTTTTGATCAAGCCTGACTCTCATTGGTGTTATTTGGGCTGTGGTGTGTGCTCTGTGTGTTTGAGACTGCCTGTTAACTTGTTGAGTTAGACAAAGGGTGCAATTCACTCTCTTAGGCTGTGATGTGAGCTTCCTGGAATCTGTTTTTCCGTGTTTCTTTGTTTTTTTCTTCTATCATCTAGTCAAGATATTCAGCTGTTCCTCCTTTATATTATTGCTCATGTTATCAGTTATTTTATTTCAAATACTTGCTGTTTTTTAGGGTGTGTTTGTAAGTTTTAGTTTGGAGGGGAGAGGGAAGGGTCTTAATGAGTGAAATTTTGAAAATTTTACTCTTCAAATCTCTTCCCTTCCCCTCCAAAGTGAAACTCACAAATAACACTCTTAAATACTATGGTTGAACTACCAAAATCAACTATTGTGATGCCCTTCAATTCTGTGCTTTCCCATTCATCACTGCACCTATTGGCTATTGCATTGGTCTTTTTCTGTTGCAGAAGGGCAACAGACCATGATTTTATCTGTTGCATCAAAATATGCATTTATAGAAGCATAACTATACAGCTTGCTAACTGTGAATGTGCTTTTTGGCTCCACAAAGATTTTGGCATTGCTAGAATGTCAGATTCCTAGATCCAATTTATGGAGCCAGGTTCCTAATTTTGTTCCTTTAGCACAGGACATAATGCATAGTTAATTTCTTCACGAGGTAGAACATGGGTTATATTTCAGTTTAGCATATATGTTGAACTTATTCATTTGCCAGGATTTTAAAAATATTTCATAGATCATTTCTCTAGTTGTGTGTTCTTCTCTAGTTGTTACTCTTTGTCCTAGCCATAGCAGGATTACTCACACTGTTACTTGCTCTGGCTGATGATCTTATACAGGGGTTTGTAACCATGCTTTTCACTTCCATTGCATAAGCCGATGGCTCAAGACCCGCCAAGTATGCCCTCTAGGTATGTAGGCCTATTTCTTTTCACCTATGTTATTCTATTTGGACCCAATGTGTGAATTAGTGCTCTTCTCACTGCCTTGGTGTTTCCTGTGCTCGTGCAGATAACAGTGAGTGGGAATTTCAGAAATATGGTCACTAGAACTTGGATGCAGCTGAGATACTGCCTGCTTGAGGGATTTGGACTGTGGATCCTTTCTATTTTTACCTGCTCTCTCTGCATTATTGTCTTTTATCGTCTACTGGAGTTATTATTATCTTTTCAAAGAAAGTATTGTCTAATTGAATTTGATGCACACAGAGAGTAACATGTAAAGTTTTACTTTAATGTTAGAGCAACGTGTTGCATAACGTTTGCTCATCTTGGCAGTGTATCGTCTGTTTGAGCTCGATCTGCAGGTTTATCCTTCCTGCTTGTATTGCATTCCATTGTCATGCAAATGATGAGAATTGATCTCTCTCTCTCTCTCTCTCTCTCTCTCTCCCGCCTTCCTTCAAGAGTACCATACCGTGCTAACAAATTCCATTAATTACTAAAAAATGTTTGATGAAAGAGAATGAATCAGTGTATCGGGAATTTCAGGAAATCTTAGAAAGTCGGTCAGAGGATATATAATTGCAGTGCAGTATGTGCAATCATTTGTTATTGGGTTGATTAGTTGCCACATTTATATTTATTTATAATAACCTGGTCAAATGTTTTAGACTAAACGGGTGGGTGTAACGATAGCATTATATATTTTGTTTCTGGTAATTATTATCATATGCTTTTTATTATTATTGTAATATAGTATATTAGTATATATTTGGATGAGAGGGGCGAGAGGGGAATTAATTCTTATCCCACACTCATTGCCTATGATGAGTAGTGTGAGATGGGGTGAACTAGGTATGCGCAACTCAAGATGAGATTGTCAAGCCAGTTTATGGGGTCATTACCAAGGGTTACTGTATAGGGTGTACGTTTTTGTGTTGTTTATTATTATACTTAGACCTGAATTTCGATGCTATTTCTTACTAACCCATTTCGTACGGAATCATTTACGAATGGTTGAATGGTGCTACGTTTTGCTTTTTTTTCCCTTTCTTTTTTTCAGTTGGAACTTGTGAAGTGATTTGACAAAGAAGTGATTATGATTATGCAAATTATTCGTGTAAAGTAAAATTAGTGGCGCGTAAAGTATGAGAGAGTAAAATAAAGGAGTTTCTAAGTCATTTTAGTGCTAGTGCTTGTGTGTAAAATAGAAAGTGAATGATCACTACCAAATAAAGTAGGATTAGAACTAACACAAGGTAACAAAAATCGAATAGCAGCATCTAATGCTATTATTACTTGGTACTCCAACCAGTGATAATTACAATTATTTACACGGGAAATCTTTGGCTCAATCAATTCTTAAAAGAAAAATACAAACAAAAGTCATCCCCAATCAGTTACTGTAAATCTATCCTATGAAATTCAAGTCAATAATCCCAATTTGGATGTACATTTTGAACCGCAGGGCATAGGCTTCAATTTCTTCTGGTTTGATTCCATTTCCATGGACCTAAATTAAAAATTGAATATGTACAGCCAGAGTCTGTCAGGCCTTTTTTTTTTCCCTCCGAAGTAGTCCAATTTTTATACTTGGTTTTCTTCATTCTCATTAATTGTATATGGTTGAAAGGTGAGCCTTGATAATGAAAATGGCCTCCAATTCAGAAGTCAAATCTATTCTGAACCACAAAGGTCAACCACCTTCTGCCTCTTGATACTAATTTTTTTTGCCTGCACGTTCTCTACTTCTATCCCTTGTCCTTGGTTCTTCTGTTGTAGGCTTTCCTTCTTCAACTGTTAATTTAACTTCCCCATAGTGGCCCTGGCCCACCCAAGATTCTACATAATGGGTGCCCTTTTCCTCCATTCTTTACTCACAATTTTTGGGTCATAAACAAAACAAAACTCTATAGAGAAAAAGGGGAAAGGGTCTCTTAACCTCTGACAAAAAACTCTCCTGTGTTGTTATTATTATTATGCTGCTGCCCTTGTTGTTAGACTAATGGAGCATTCTCTGAATTCATCATCAATGGGAAAAGAAGGTGTTTCTGCCACTGCCAGTGAGAAGAACACATGCTATCCTGAGGAGAGTGGATGGACCTCTTACTTCCAAGATTTCTCCCAAGGCATGATGGAGCACAGTTACTGTTCCAGCTTGGGTGGTGGTGGCTCCTCTTTGGTCTCAGATGCTGCTTCTTGTGCTGCATGGAAATTCTCACACCAGAATAATAATCACCTTGATTCCCGCTCTTCAGTTAGGAAGTCATCACACATACCCAAAAAACTGTGTTTCAAGAAAACAAGAACCAAACAGATATCAGATGATGACCCTTTGGAGGACACTGCTAGCTCCCCTGTCAATAGCCCCAAGGTATGTACATACAAAAACCAAATTTTTCCCTTGACTTTATGATATAACTTGTTTTTCTTTTCTTCTTTGCTCTTTCAACATTCATGTTAATTATTATTATTATTATTATTATTTTTTGGTCCCTCCCCCTTATTTTAGTCATTGTTATCTCTAGGTAGGAGACTTGAATCCAACAGAAACTATTTCCAGGAAGATTGATGATCAACCTGATGGTTCAAGGGTAACCTTGCTTTGATAATGTTTTGTCATCAGAAGAGAAGAAACAAAATTTTGTTCTCTATATGTATCCTAACAAATTTCTTTGTTTTATGATGATGATTCTGCAGGGTAAGGGATTCAAGTCAGGGCATTATTCAGAGTTGCAGACAGATGAAGAGGGTGTTGAACTGAATTTTAATAATGGAAAGAATAATATTGACTGCAGTGACTTGAAGAAAAGGGGCCTCTGCCTGGTTCCTTTGTCCATGTTGGTTAATTATTATGAGTGACTGCAAAAATGCCCCTTCCTTGTCTTTTCTTGCCTTGTGTTGCTTCTATGTAGCTCAAAGTTGTAGAGCTGTATATTGAGCATGATCTATGTCTGTAATTTGTATCATACCAATCATTGTTAACAATCTGATGAGTCCAGAATTTATGTTCTATTAATCTGTTCATTAAAAGTGAAATCTAATTGGATAGTGGTTCAGCATTCTCCAAGGAAACTTATGGCCCAATATGCACAATAAAAAAAAGACTTAAGGAAGGTGATAAGCTGATTAAGATATGTCCAGAGAATATGTGGATGAGATTATTACAAATTTTAAATAAGAATATGCTAAATATTGATTTTGACAAATTAAAGCAAAAGGGAGGAGAAGAGCCCTTTTCATGCTGCTATTGGAAATGGGTGCCGGTGAAAAAGGATAAAGAATATTTGCATAGTAAGTGAGCCCGATGGGTCAAAATGTTGAAGTTGTATAGTCTGTATTTTACTTTGAATTGTTTGAAGGAAGGTGCGACATTGTAATCACCAAAGATGGTACAGTGAGACTACTTATGAACGAGAGTAGGGTGATCAGTGATGGCACTTAATGGATAGAGCAACTTTTCAAATTGTTTGAAATGAGTTATAGGAAATATATTCCATAAGAAAAGCCTTTTACTTTTGTAATGTTGAGTGAGAAAAGAAAAGACTTTTGGGTAGTTCAACATTGCTAAGGTTGTGTAGCCATCCAAAGGATTCACCAATCTCTCCATTTAGTATATTGAATTATTGATGCAAGTAAACTTAAATTAAATATGGTGGTTCGCAAACTTATATATAATATGGATTGATATATATACCGGTCACATATTACATGCAGTATCTAAAAAAAGTATAGATTAAGGATATATTTGGTTGAAAAATAAAAATAAGATGAAAATTTTCATGTCATTTTCACCCCAATTAAATATACTCTAAAAGACTAATTTTACCCATATATTTTCTCTTTTTCTCCTACTAGCCCCTTTGCTTCGAAAAAAAAGGGCTAATTTTGATGATTATCAACAATAGCTTAAGAAGTGACCTTAATTAATTTGTTCTATAGGATAAAATAAGTGATGTCATTTACACACTCTTAAATTATATTCTTGTTCTTGTATGTTCTTTTTGTAATATTTTATTTAGAAGATTTTAAGTAATTTTCAAGTTATTAAATGACAAATAAGTTTGATTGAATATAAGTTATTAAATTATATTCTCTCTAATATAATTTGAGAGAATCGCCATCTTTTGAAATTGATCTTTATGATAAATAGCAATTAAATCACAGAAAATATGGTATGACTATGTGAACGGCTTTTTTAATAACAGAATTGGTATATGGCACGACATTTAACCATGCGAATGCAGTACGAATAAAGAATTGTTGGAAATTAAATCATGTGATTGTATAACAAAAATAACCCGTAAAGCTTAATCCACACCAGTGAACATATAATGCAAACATGAAAAGCCGTTCACACTTACTTGATTAAAATCAGTTCAAGTCAAAGACATTTTCTCTTTTGATAATATTTATATATATGTGCCGTGTTCTTTTTTTTTTTTTACACTCGGTTGTATCACCAATTACTTTAGAGATATGTACATTTATCTTAATAATTGAAATAGAGACTAATTTAGTGACCGAATAAAACTAGCATAAATACTAATATTACATGTTTACATGAAATAGAGACTGATTTATGTATATGTGCCGTGTTCTTTTCTTAAGCTTGATTACATTGTGTTCGCAAAACTTAAGGTTACATGTTTTACTGTGTATGAATCCACTTTTACTATTGAGGGTGTTATTTGATCATACATCAGAGAGACCGGGAAAGGACTTATGAGAGAAGTAGTACTCAAGTTGTCAACTTGTCATTCTTTTTTTATTTTTTATCTTTCCTATTTCTCACCAAGCTTAAGGGGGTCTAAGAAGATAAACAAGAATATTGTCCATAAAGCATTTCTCTTTGCTATTTGTCGTCAGCTTCTCTTGAACATTAGTCTCCTTAGAAGACTCCCTTATCATTTCTTCATTGACACTCACGGCAAACAATTAATATATTTATTCTGCGAATATGCTAATGAATATTGAATAATAATTTATTTAGCAATATACCTTGTTCAAAGTACAAACAGGCAAGATAATCACAACACAACCACGAAAGGTATATGGGAGCTTCCTTGTACCCTCAAAAAGTGTTGGATTTATAGAATACAACTATGCTATTTGTATCGTCAAAAGTTGTCCATATTGACATTCATATTATCATTATTATATTTGATGATCCTATTCATCTCATTTTTTCGTCACATCTAATAATGATAATCCTATTTTAATTGGACATCTACTTTTAATGGTACAAATAATATTATTATATACAATATAATATCAAAATTATATTATTTAAATATTAGTTTCGTTTTCTTCTGCTTCCTACTGCTCACTCATTTAATGAAGAATATTCAGAAGCGGCTACAACAGAAGACCCCGCCATGTGCTAAGTATTTAAAACAGGTAACGAAGGATTAGAGACGTCTTGAACACTCAAAAGTTCCACCATGATAATTCACCCTCTCCATTGCTCTTCTTTAACCAACATTATTATAATATATTGTTATTTTTAACTAAGAACAACACATTCCTTGTAATGACTTTATTGGTAGGCGATCTCATAAATACTTTATAAGAACTTTGAGGTTGGATACTGGCTTTTGATAAAATGACTAGTACTGAATTCACCTAAATATTTACTTACAAAAGGAAACCAATGTATTCCTCTCTTCTTTGATATAAGTTAGACTTAATGCAAATTACTTTTCGACTTTGTTGTTTGGTACAATCATATACACGGTTTACCCTTTCCATAGTTCTTCTACGTACAAGCGCAAGACAATAATTTTTCATTCCAAAAAAATGTAAATTCCAATTAAGAGGTATTTATTTTTTTGACAAAAACATACATCCTCTCTTCTTCAATATAGGTAAAACTTAATGCAAATTACTTTACAGCTATGTAGATTGGTATAACCATAAACACGTCAATTTTGCCTTTTACACCTTTAGGTGTTTACCCCATGCCGCAATGACCATACCTTCGCCTTTTGTTGATGAATACATATATATAGAAGTTAAAATTGAGTATATAATTCGCATGAGCTGTATTCATTTATAGCTAACCTTTGTGTGCATGGGAATGATGATTTCGTGGGGAAGGCCTTAAAGATATTCATGTAAATGTGACATTACATAGTTATATATGTGGCCACTATGTACAGGTGCCCATTTTGGTCAACATCCAAGTTATGGTTCAAAGCTTCCAAATGAATCAAATACGTGTGTGTTCATCAATGCTGCAGTTCAAGGTTTCAATTGCCAGCGACTCATATCGTCATATATATGCTTTGCATATGAGCTTTGCCTGTCGCCATCACAAAGCAATAATACAAATGGCCAAACTGTTGACAACGATCTATGTATTATTGCATGTGCTATGACAAGATCAAAGTTTTGCTCATCGAAAAAGTTGGATTAGACTAGTAATGGATAAATGAAAAATAATTAATAATTATTTAGGTGCATTTATGTCAAATAGCTATATAAGCCTCTTCTATTGGATAAACTTACCACTAATTTGAAAAGACAATTAATTATTTAATCTGAACCACTAGGCTAAAAATTGTTTTAATCACAGGGTTAGGTAACCAATCAAATAGTTAACGACCACTAATGATATTATAGTTTATGTTATGGGAGGTGGTAGATCAAAGGTCAAATTCAATGATCAAATTCACCTTTTATCACATACACATTTTACACTAATCGATCAGTTGGGATCAGCACTATGGCAATCAATAATCATCAATCCCATCATCTTCCAGCATATCACTTGATTACAGTGAGATTAGCTAGGAAAGCTTATATGTTGCAATGTATCTATGCAAGCTTACAAACCTAAATGATTTGAAGTGCCATGATTTATAGTTGTGTTTGGTCTAAATCACTGTATCTAGATCAAACTAATTTGAAAGGAAAGCTACCATAGGAGTGGATTAACGATGTGAAGATTGGATAATCTGCATAAAATTATAGGTTTAAACTTCTGTCCCCAACAAAATATGTAAAAAATGCTGAATGAATTAATGAAATTAAATTCTACCTTATTAATTTCTTTTGGCATTGAACTATTGAATTAACCATAAGGCCTAACATAGTTGGTAGCTAGTTAAACTTCTTAAACATTTAGTCAGGAATTCAATTTATGACAGTGTATATAGAGGGTCTCGTGGCCAGATGCAAACCACCCATGTCTATGAAATCTATGCCTTGACAAGATTAGTCATTGCTTCTTACACTGAATATCTTATGTTCACCTAAAAAATACTATTGAATTATGGAAGTGGTTTCAACTTTTTCTACTTGTCACAACCCGATTTGGAAATGTAACCGCGACACGTAGGAAATTTCATCCCCATACATAAGCACTCTGGTTGCTTGAGTCGTACTACATGCATAATTAAATATAATTTTCCATCTTTAAATGTAAACAACTTTCATTTTCTAAGATAATTTACCTGATAATTCGTTTCATAAATCAAATCTAAATCCATAACAATAACATGAAATATAATTCGAGTTACTGTATACAAAACCATGAAAACTATATAATCTTAAATACATAATAAATTTGAATCATGGTAACAAAATACTATGTTATATATGGTTGAGACCCTTGCAAAACCATCTAAAGCACTCTATGACTAACTCAAAATATTGCACTGCAAAATGAAGCTCACCAAGCTGAAATACTAAAGCGCGAGGGAGGAGGGTAAGAAGGATATGAAGCAACCGCTGTATCTATAAAAGGGTGGAAAAAGAGGGGTAAGTTTTATCTAAAATTCAATGAGTATATTATCACCTATAACCTTCGCATGCATGAGACAACCAACCATGATACATAGTAATATTAATTAATAAATGCATCCACTATAAAACAATCGTGATGTTTAAACGCATAATATTCTAAAACCAGGAATTTCATATACAAACCATGAAAAATAGTAAACTATTAAAGAAATAATAATCTCTGAATATATATAATATAATAATAATACATATAAATATACTCTGATTTCTGAAGGGCATCTAACAAGGTTTCGTATTGGACACCTAACTAAGTTTCAGTCTTCAAATACTCTGATTGGGCAAGATTGTCTTCTACGGATAACTTGGTACTAAGGCTAACGATCTCTCACAACTATTAACTCACTATCTATTTCTCTATAGCTATCGTATAATCTTAAAATCGTGAAAACTAAGGAATTTCTCTAAATTCTATATCTGGACCATATCTCTAATTCTCTAAAGCATTATTTCATGAATATAAAGTCCTAATAAAAATACTAAGCATGCATAGCCTCATTAATAACCATATGTTTAATCATAATCACTTGATAATTCATATAAATAACAAATCATGGTCCCCATGAGTTTTCTAACATACTTTTCATGATAGTTTGGTAAACATGAAATTTCAAAACTTGGCATAATTTCATAATATTTTATGCTTGTCCTGAAACAATTTCTAAAATCATGTTCTTATTCCATAGGACTAAGAAATAACTCTAATGACCACCAAAATAAAGGTCATAAAATTGAATCGACTCACCTAAATGGAAGGAACAAGTGGTGTCGACACCAATAGAGCTCCGTGGAGCAGAGATGACACCAATGTCTACCATGAAAGTAACAAAACTCATGAATAATCTATAGCAACTCTATGACAACTCTATGAACATTAGAAGCGTACCCAAACTTGACAACACTCAAAAACAACAACATCCAATAACACAAAAAAGGAAGAAAAGCGAAGAATCTAGCATAACCCATAGACAATCGCTCACTTTAAAGCTTGAAGGAGGTAGGATTGAGAGAGGATGAAAGTAAGAGGTCAAAGGAGAGTTGGAAATGTTAGGGTTGCATTTGGGGGTGGGGAATGCGTATGGGGAATGGTTTATATAAGGTTGGGGTGTTACTAAATGAAACTACGTTATTTTGGTCTTGTTCTAATATCAGGGCACTGCCATAGGTCTATAGCGATTGACACATCATCCATGCATACAACTTGATCACTATAGCGATCTTCAGAGCAACCAACCAACAGCCTTACGCCATAGCGTCTAGAGCAACTAACCAACAACCTGACTACTATAGTGGTCCACAATTGCCATAGCGGTCCAACCCATAATCGCCACCGCTCAGTCTCAAATGCATGATTTGCGTTTCTCATGTTTTCATGCATCTAGAGCCTTCCTGACAATGTAAGTAGATCCCGAAAAATCCTAAGGCCATACTATACTTGTCTAGGGACACATGGACTTGATATATCACATTACCAAATGAAAAGGCATGTTTACAGGGAGCAAAATATATATAGCTCTCTTAGGCCTCTTTAGCTGGGTAGCCTAATTAGGTGGTCCATGTGTTACACACTGAAGGAATTCAGGTTAAAGTTATGGTAAGCAAAAGTAATATATAAACTCATTTCCAATAATTACCCTGAATGATCAACAAGCTAACATAGTAACTATTAGGGTAGAATATTTATGTAGAAATGTTCTAGAATAAGTATAAATGATGGCATATATAGAGATAGATGTGTGGTGAAAAGATCTAAAATTCTTTACACAATTATGGATATAATCTTCTAGGATGAATGGAAAAAGAAAAGAAAATTATTATGAAAACAAAACAAAATAAAATGCTAACAGATATGAAAGCTAGGCTAAGAAACTATGCTAAAGATAAAAACTAAAGCTAACAATTTTATTTCTTTTTCCATTCATCCTAGAAAATTATATATTACAATAGTGTAATGTATTCTAGATCCTTTTATCATATATATCTATCCTTACACATGTTATCATATTATACTTATTCTAGAATATTCTTAAATATTCTAGCCTACCAGTGACAAGTACTAGAAAATTACTTTTTTTTTTGTTGAAAAATACAAATGAATAGGCCTTATGTTATTTTATTTTCTTTCTAGGAATTCACTGCGATTCAGGAACTAATTACTTCGTGTATTATTGGCCCATTTAAGGGATAAATGTTGGTAATGGGTTTTAAAGCCGTCTCATTTCCAATACGAAAATTAAACCCTCAATACTTAATTAAGAAAGAAGATGACCCTTATCACCTCCCTTCAAACCCGTGCCTCTAGGCCTTATGTTAAGGCATTAAGTATTCATTTCTACTCCCTCGTTACATGTCTATGATTTCCCCCTTTTTATGTGCATATAATATATATGCTTCTTTATTTTTTTCGGAAAGCTATGATACCTGGGTGATTTTCGGCTTACGGTCATCGAGGCATTTAGAAGCATGCTAATAAGAAAAAAAATGAAAATAATTTCTCTGTCCTAGTTTATCCCTTTTCTATGTCCCATATGCTTATTATATCATATAAGTATACTAATTGTCAAGTTATAATTGAACATGGCCGAGAAGTCGAGAACAAGGAAATAGGAAAAAGTATACATATATTTCAATATGAAAAAGAAATTGATCCAATTGGCCATCCCCCAAAAAGAAACCCGTTCATTTTCAAATTATGGTCCCTCGCCTAAGTAACTGGACACTAACTAACCACCATGTGCTCACCCTTAAACCTAGTCCCTTTCGCTCTTGTCTGTGTAATTTTGTATTGCCTGGTGATGTGTATTGTGTTGACTTTTGTTGAAAACATGGTTCTTTGTCCCCGTGACAAGAATAAAACCACAGTGATTTAGGCCCCGTCAATGGAAGCAAAGTGATCGAGAAGCAAGTTGGGAACAATGGATATGTTTGTGTTGCTTACGTGACAATAATTTAATTTATCAATATTATGATATTTCCCATTAACTTAAATCAAATTCAGTTTAAATTAACATTTATTGATCATATCATATGATATGCACATAATTCACACAATGAATAATAAACTAATTTTGTGAACACCGTTTATAAAGTGTTCTTGTAATTTCTCTTCACGACAAATAATATATCTACTTAATTGACTATTATATTTTAGCTTAAATGTAATAGAAATGCATTTTACTCTATTTTAAATTTTTAATACTTGGAGGGTGATTTGCACATGAGATACAATGGAAGGGTCTTTTGAATGTTAACCTTAATTGATAAAGTTGTCAGAGATCCAATAACATGAAAATTTAATGTGTTTGAATTTCAAGTAGGTAAATATCATCACTGTTTTTTCTCTGCTACTAGCATTCCTTTTTTTTTTCATTTTTATATATATTCTTTATAATATACTGAAACAATAAAATTAATTACGGCCAAAAAATATTCCCAGTGTTCGTTTGGCTGCAGACATTCTCTGAGATTGCTGCATGTCAAAATGGCCGGCAACCAACAACCTCTGCATAAACTGAACCACTTTATATATATAGTATATAATGAGAAGAATATTACTATCGAATTAAATGTAGCTAGCTAATCAATCGTGTATCTTCTGGGCGGCGAAAGGGGAGCTTAATCTTTGGGATTTGGACCACGTTCCTCTTTTGGCTATTTCTTTCATTGTATCGCAGAGCTAGCTCCAATATTTTAATCTACTGGACCTTCAGTTCAGTCATCTAATTAAATGTTTGTACTCGTGAACATCGATAGGAGTACCATAGAAGACAAAGTCGGGAAGGTTCTATGAATTACCAGGTGCATGGTTTCTCAGCCTAGCCATGTGCGGCATACTCTATGCTTTTGCAAATGCGCACAAATTTGTAGCCTATTATATATATATATATATATATATATATATATATATATATATAAAGCTAACCTCCACACATTCATGTAAGGGTTAATGATCTACATATTTTTATGTAAATAAAAAAATTCATCCTTATCTTTTCTTAATGAACTTATAATATAGGTAGAATTGTAATTTTATTTAATTCACATTAATTACTACTTTAATTTTTCTCTTACATAATTAAGAATCTCTCTTATTTTCTCTCTCCTAAATAATGTATAAGAGATATATTAAAAGGTTAAATACCATTATTATATGCTTAAATATGGTTAGTATTAATTCAATCGAATATATTTTTATAAAATTTCTCAACAATTACATCCCTAGTTAGCATAGACCTAAACATTTAAATTAAGCCTAAAAATATACATGTTGTAGGTTGATACTTTTAAAAATAATAATAAATGCCATTATTATTTGAAGATTTCTCAGGCATTAATTTCCTATGTATATGTAGGTTATGTTTTTTATTTTTTTTATTTATGTAACTTAATTAATATTTAATAACCACATTTTACTCGGTACATATATGATTATTACATATTGACATGTAACATGTAAAACATGGGTTATTTGAGTGAGGGATGCAAATTGTTTAAGAATTTTATGAAAAATTATTTTACCGAAATAACATTAAGCACAAAATAATGTTATGTAATTTCTTAATATCCCTTATACATTATTTAGGAAAGAGAAAAATTGTGGAGAGAGATTCTTAATTATGTGAGAGAAAAATTAAAATTGCAATTAATATGAATTAAATGAAATTACAATATTACCCATAATATAAATTCATTAAGAAGAGAGAATGATGATTTTTTTTGCCTATATAAAAATGTGTAGGTTATAATCTCCACATGAATGTGTGGAGGTTAACATTTCCCATATATATATATATATATACACACACAATCAAAGAAGTTTCAAATGCTGTAATTACGAATACACGCTACAATGAATGTTCTATTTTGATGGTAATATAGAGGGTCTTGACCACATATAATACATATGTTTACGAGCTATACGTCTCAAGAGGATTAATCATTCCTTCCAACGAAAATATCCTTGATTAATGATTATTATGATTATGATTAATAATAATAATAATAATAATAATACAGGCTACCATTGTTCTTTTTTACAGTAATGTAGAGATGAAGCTATATCAGATTGCCGGGACGGAGTGGTTTCATCAAAAGTTAACTTATTTTGTAATCTGTAAATGGAGGCAAGATCCAATAACATCATAGAAAGAATTTTACACTTAAACTTTTTCGGTTATGATTTTACACCTATACTAATATCTAACTATTGATTTTATGTTTCATAAAAAAAAGTTGTTGATTTTATGTTAATGGCTCAATGTAACGATTTAAAATGATAATATTTAATGAAAAAGAGAATAGTAAATTATATAAGAGAGAGAAACAATAAAATCCAAACTTAATTAAGACAGAGAATTTAGCCATATAAGTTAATAATTATAAAGTAATAAAAATAACAACAGTATTAGCGATGAAATAAAAATAAAAAAATCATAAAAAAATACTTTACATTTTCAATGAACAATTAAAAAACATAAACTTTTTTTCCCCTGCAAGTATTCACTTAACGATCCCTTTTTTATTTAAATTTTTTTGTTATTTACGTTTTTAATAATTAATTTTTGGTCAAGGTTTTTTTTCACTAATTATAAAAGATGCTGCTTTTTGCTAAAAAAGAAGAAGAAGAAGAAGACGGCGCTGCTTTTTTATTTGATTTTTTTAATCATTTATATTCTTAATAGTTATTTATTAAAAGTCTTGATGTAAAGATTTTAGGTTTTCCATTGTTTTTATTGAAAACATAATTTTTAATTTTATTGATTTATAATTTTTATTTCACTAAAAATTATATTATTTTAATGAAATAAATTTATAAATTAAAATAAAAAATTGAGTTTTCAGTAAAAATTATAATAAAAACAACAAATATTTTCATCAAAATTTTTAATAAATAATCATTAAAAATTAAAATGACAAAATTTCAAATAAAAAGCAGTGCTTTTCTATAATTAGTGAAAACGTTCAATTTTTTTTTTATCTCTTTTAGTTGTTTACTAAAATATGTAAACTCTTTTATAATTTTGTTATTTTTTATTTCACTAATACTACTGTTATTTTTATTAAGTATCTTATAATCATTTACTTATATACTTAAATTCTCTTTCTTAATTAATTTTAGATTTTATTATTTCTCTCTTTCGTTATAATTGTAATCCAGTAAATATATTATTCTCTTCCTTCCTTAAATTGTATCATTTTAAACCGTTAGATTAAGATCAAATTAATAGTTAAATATTAGCCCCTTACACAGGTGTAATTGAATCTTGTCCTCTATAAGAATATATATTGGTTATGATTAAATTACATCAGCATAACTTTATGCAAATGTTACACTATTGAATAATTTTTTATTAGTGTATTTTTTTTTTACTAAATTAGAAACTCACATAATCATATAGAGCATGCCAATAAATTTTCAAATTAATCTAAAATCGTTTAGCATAATTTTTATTTACATCCATCAACAATATATATGCTTAAAATGATTAATAAGAATAAGAGCTACATAATTATATTACTATTGATATTAATTTTTTATAAAATTTGACATAAATAATTTTTATGATAGGTAATTATAAATTAATAGTTGAATTGATAAAAAATATATTTAATAAAAATTTATAAGTGGTGTAACTTTATCCTAATCTTTTATATATATATATATATATATATATATATATATATATATAAAGTTTTTAAGACTATAACTCACAGTTGACTTTTCTATATAAAACATTAAATTTATTAAATGTTAAAACAGGTCAATTTGAAAAAACTGAATGTTAAATCACTTAAAATCATAGTTATCAAAAAACTTTGATTGACTCAATCAAGGCACCAGGTTATTGGTTCAACCTGGTCATGGTCGAACATGATTTATACAAAAAATATATAAAAGTTTAAATAAAATGAAGCTAATTAACAACTTGATACTATTTAAGGGGTCTAAATATAAAAATATAAATAAATAACATAAATTCCTAAATATTGTTCACATTTCACAATCACGAATTACAATTGATAAGTTCAAAACATAATTACACAAGTAAACTTATAAAGTTTTACATCACAAACTCACAAATCATAATAATACAAACAAAATTACTGCATTTTTCTATAAGTTAGATTAGAATTTTTTTTTTAAGGTTTCAAAAAATGACATCATTTAGCAAAAAAAAAAAAACAAAAAAACATTTACCCTTGTCTGTTTCAATGGCTTTAGTCACTGGTTTTGATACAAATTTGATTCAGTTCAACCCAAATTAATTCAAATCGGACTAATCCAAACAATGGCTAGACCGTTTTATGGCTTACAGTTTTGGTTCCGACCTTGAGCCAATTTTTACAACACTGCTTAAGATAACTCAACGTGAGTAACTTACAATTGACTCTTGAACCTTGATTTGCTTTCTCTTAAATGATAATTTTGCATTTTTATTTATTTATTACGGTTTCTCTATAGAGAGAGTCGCAATTAAGAGATCTTTTCACCAATTGATTCTCCAAGAGCTTATCAATACACCCAACTCTTGTTGGTTCTACTCGTTTATTCTTTGACCCATAGAAAATGTGTATTAGAAAGTGTATAGAATCAGAATCGAGTAGTTATTAATGTAAAAGTGTGATTTTTTCACTTTAATTTATAATTTTATTTCTGTCAAGTTGTCAAACATTTTTCAATACAAGTATAATCTTATGCAGTATTTAAAAAAAAAATTGCAGAAAGTGAAAAGAAGTGACTTAATTAATCGACTCACCTTGCCTTCCTACTTTAGATTGACTTAGGTTCGATTTTAAAGTATTTTATTGATGAATTATTTATAAATATTCTGTTAAGGTTGCTTAACCTCAATTTTTACTTCTGTACCAGAAAAAACCGCAATTTTTACTTAGCCAAAATAATATAATTGCAGAAGATTTATTTGACTCTCGTACAAATGCACATCCTGTAGAAAAAAAATTTAAAAAAAAGAAAGGAAAAACAAATCGTAACGGCAACAATATTGAAAAACAAATCTGCTTCCTTCGACGTTTATATATATTGATAAAAATCGAGGCCAGTAAAAAATAAATAAACAAATAAAAATGGGCTAATTAATTATAATACTCGACAGATCCTAAAAATCCTGTATTCGAAAGTCGAAACAACGAAAGCTTTCGACCTAAATAAAAAACACTAGTAAAGCTTGGATCCAGATATGCATTTGGTATATATCAATGTCCTAAGAATTACTTTTTACCAACACAGACATCACATTATTATTTGTACCCGTGACATCATGTCCTGATCCAAAATCCTGTCTCCGGAACAAATCAAAGCTTGATTTTGGATACGCACTTGGAATCGATGTGCTTAGAATCAACATTAAAAGATATGTCACATGAGCTATAAGCCGTGGCCCTCAATTTGATAACCTTTAGTATCCTCACTTTCCCAGGCAGTGCAACACTTGATGTCAGATTCAGTGTCCCACTTAAAACATCTACCCAAAATTTGCGATCTTTGATCAACTTTTGCACCATGAAATCCGCAGCAGTGACCACATTAATCGTGCTGCGCGCTGGTACAAAGTTTGTCCCAAATGGGATTTCGGCCACAACGTTGCCATCATAATTGATATGGCCAGTGGATTTTTTGTACTTGAAGCTGCCATGGTTTGGGTTCACTATAGTGATTAATGTGCCTATGGACACATTCACGGCTAAACTGGGTGAGATGGTGAAGTTTTCTAGGCCAAGAGGGTGAACGGTGATTTCAGGATCCTTGAGTTTGAAGACGGTGAAAATCAGGGTCACTATCACGGTGGTAAGAATGATTAAGAAAAGTGCTGATACACCCAAGCAGATTTTGGGGCCTCTAGTTGACATGTTTTCTGGTTCTCGGTGTTTGAGGGTGTTATCAACTGAAGGGCTGTGAGAATCGTTTGACTGAAAATTTGGGAGCACGAAAACGGGCTTTTTGGGTGAAAAACCAATGTGGATGTCGACTTTGAAATGGCCAAATGGGTAACGTATGGATTTTGGTATTAATGGATTTGACTTAAAATTTGACTTTTTATATTGGTTGAATTAGTATATACGAAATCAAATAGAATTTACTTCTAATACACGTAAAAAAAAATTATTTGGACATTTAATTGTATGAAAATGCTAAATCAAATTCATTTTGTCTCCAATTAAATAGAGGAGTAAAACATATATAAACTAATTAATGAGTCATTGAAATTTGAAAATAACTAATAATTTAAAACAAAAAAACCTAAAAATGATCTATATTAAGAATTGAAGAGAATAGTATAAAACTCTTTTATACTAACATTATATGTAAAGTAATCTAAATTAAACATCATATTATAACATTAGCATTTGACTCCTAATCTGTGAATACACCGCAAGAGTAAATTATAGTGAACAAAAGCGTTCATATTGAGTATTGACAAACAATTTCATTTGTTTATATTTTCTTATTATATAATTTGACCACTGGCAACATTATGACTGGCCAATACAAGATTAATCACATCACGATAATGCAATAATACCGTTCACTACTATGATGATGACCACCAACAGTAGCGGTGGCCAAAGACAAGATAAAGGAAGTCATAGATGGCCTACATATCCCGCAGAAGTTTTGTGTATGTGAACAACTAAAGTTGGTCACGCAGTATACCAGACAAAAAGTTTACGAACTCAAGTAGCAATTGCAATATTTTAAATCTGACTTGTGCACTTGTACTCAAAAACAACATTTTATAGCTGTAAATAATGACAATTTTTCTTAAGTCTAAAAGTTCATAAATATGAGTTTTACCTCTTATGGTAGGGCCCTCTTCATATACACATATAGTCAGAACTTTTTGACTAATTGCTGAAGGAGCTCAATTTAAAGATAATATTGAATTATAACTATGTTGAGCTAAATATTTTATAAACAATTTTAACAGAATTTAAAATTGATTCTGATAAGATTATAATTCTAACAAAAAGGACCGTGTTATCTTCTCACCAACAAATAATTATTAACATGTTTGATTTATATGTGTTTTAATAAATTAGTAAATTATTGATTTCCTTTCATCCTATTTTTTCCCTCATTTTATTTACCAAATGAATGAGATATTTTCAACATAGTTCGTGAGTATCACGTTCACCTTAAAACATACTGCAATATAATCAGAGTAACGGCATACTGCAATCCGCTAAGATCTTTATGCTCCTATAATTGTTGCGTTGAACTTGGAAGAAGCTAGGATTATTACACTATGATCAATAATTCGAATTTTTTATTGAGTAGGATACTATATATATGATTTTGCTAGCCCAAAAACAATATAGAAATCTATGATTAATTAAGGATAGGATTTTGGACTTGTGTGATATCTATATATTTTTTGAAGGACTGGATATTTGACTTGTATCCTTGTGTGACTTCCATCAGATTCACTAAATCTTATTGCGAATACGACCTAATTTGAAAATAATTAAAATTTTCTAAACAACTTCCAACATTGTTTCTGAATATATACTGAAATATTTGTAAGTAAATAGATACATAAAAACCTATTTGATAGGTATTCCTTCCATCATTGAATAATTATTCAGTTATAAATGCTCACTAGAATTATTGGTAAAATATCAATATTAGAAAAAATTAGAAATAGTTTATTAAATTGCCTTTACTTCTTTTTAATACTCCAACTATCTCTTTTTTTTTACTAATGAGTCAATCATATTTAATAGTCTTATTATTGATAAAAATAATTAATACTACTTAAATTTTTAAAATAAATAATTATTTTTAGACAAAGTAAAATTTTGAAATGGCCAATTATTTAAGAACGGAGGAAGTGTTTTACAATTAGGGTAGCCTAAAACCCTAAAATGATTGTGTATATATAGAGCAAGCTACTCGCTTAATAGGTTGGTATTTTAGAACGAAGATGATGATTATTTGAATTCATCCACAGTAAATATCATAGTATTTACCAAAAAAAAAAAAAATCATAGCAATACTAGGCATCATCATTACAAAATGAACTCGGGTTTTCATCCTTATGTCAACAACAAAATACTATAAAGTCTAATGTTACAACCAAAGTAAAAAATTGCTGTAAACAATAAAAGAACATATAGACAAAAGTTAGATGAAAAGATCGTTAGAATATAGTTTACGTAATTAAGGGAGCTATCTCAGATAGAAAAAATAATAATAATTAAGGGAGCTGTCAAAAAGATTCATTAGGAAAAAATCTTCTCGGTAAATCTTTTTGATTTCATTAAATAGAAAGTATTAAATATTCTTTTTACATTTTCAAAATGTTAAGTATATTTACTTTTTTTATTCAAAATAATTATATATCTTCAATATGGGATGAAAATTGTTACAAAAAAAAAAGGTTTGAATACCTTTTTTTTTCATTAAAAAAATTTGAATACTAGGGTAACATGTAAGGGCAATTCTAACAATAATAATAATAAAATGCAAGGACAATTATATTAGTCTTTAGAAACTTTATAAAAAATTATTAGTTTTTAAAATCACAAGACGTAGCACAGTTAATAACTAGTTGATTTAGACTCCTTAGCATATAGTTAGAAATTCAATTTCTAGCGTTATGTATAGAAAATGTTTGGTGACCAGAGATTTGTCCCCTTAAGCAAGCTTCATTCTTTAAAGGGATTTGTTATTGTTGTCGATAATAGATATAGGAAATAAAAAACATATATTATTAGTTTTTCGTCGGGCAATATTCCACATTCATTGAAGTAATTAAACTTGTAAAACTTTGACCCAAAAAAAAAATTGTAAGATTAATAACATGTTTTATTTATTTATTTATTTGTGGAGGTTTGATTTAGTTTTTAAAAAGTTTTAAATCATGTTCTGAAAAAAAAAGCTTATATCCCATAATTTTAGCCCAAATCATATTTTTAAATTATTTAAAGCAAACTAATCACGCTATAAACTAGTTTAGGAGGTGATACTAATATTTGTATTCAGACATTGCCGTAACAAACGTCATTGTGACTTAACACTTGTCATAAAGGTTTGAGTACATAGAAGTGCTATTTGCACTCATACTTTGAAATATATCGTGTCAACACACTCATATTTATCATTGATGATATCTATCTCATTTAGTTAACTTCATTTCATCAAATAATAAATAATATTGTGCCAGGATTGTGTCACATACAAATTAGGACAAATAATATTTATCTTAAATATATAGTTTGTTGGACTATATATTATAGCACAATTATCCCAACTTTTTTCCAAGAGTATGTGAAATTACTAGGAAAAAAATGAAAGATATTGGAAATTTTAAGTGGATAAATGTTTAAATCAGGAAAAATAATGAACTCTACACACTTCTGGATTTCATATTTTTAACAGCTAAAATATCTTTGAAAAGTATTCCCTGCCGTGTTATCAAGTGCCAAAACTTTGTACGAGAAAAAATGCCAAAACTTTGAAAAACACGAAAGAAATACTCTTAACTTTTATTTTTCTTTTTTTCTTTTCTTTTTACCAAAAGAAATGTTCGTGGCTTTTGTGAAAAAAAAAAAGTCAAAATCAACATTCCAAATTAAAACCATTGTCAATCATTGATGGATCTAATGTGGTCAATAGAAAATCACAATTTTTGGTCGTCGATCCATTGAAACTGCTGCTCATTCTACAGTCCCAGAGGTCAGTCCAAAGGGGAAGATGGGCCTACTGAGAAAGTGAGGTCCGATCCATATCCATTGGTCACACACTATCTCATGCTCCAATTCTCCTCCATGTACAAGACTGTCCTAGTTGCTCTTCACCACACCAAAAATTTGTCACACAAGTATGGTCTTTTTTCATTTAAAAAAAAAAAGGAATATCCACCACCAAAAGCATGGATTAATCTTTGAGACCTAAAGTTTATTGACGTAAATTTCATCTTTAGTTAACACTTTTCATTCACATTGCTAGAAATCAAATCTCTAATTAAACACTCAAGAAGCTCATTTAGTGCAATTTGCCTCATGATTATAAGTACTGCATCCCTTTACTTTAGCTTATGTTAATTATTGAAAAATAGCAAGTAATCCAATTGTATATACACATTCATTTTTCTTTTATTTTTTATTTTTTATAAAAGAAATTAATTTTAATATAAAGATAATAAAAAAATTTATACAACTATCTAATCATATGATTCTCCTTAGCATATATGATTAACTTTAATTTAACTAATTGTAGATAACAATATAAGACTATTTTACATTTTTAGTATATTAAAATTAATTTTTTTTTAAAAAGGCAAGAAAATAATTTTTATAATAATGATAATTCATATTAAAAAATAAAACAACAGACAATCGAAAATATATTTAATAACTTTGAAGGAATTATTGGAAACACCAAAACAAGACAAGAACGCAGAAACAAAAACAAAAACAAAAGAGCCACTGTTGTTGTTGAGAGTTCGTGGGTTACCTTGCCTTGCCTTGCTTTGCTTCGCTGTCGTTTCGCCGTCCAACGGCAAAGAAAATAATTATTGCCGTTTCATTATCTGATATTCGTACTGCTTTTGGAACATTCCATTCCTCTCTCTGTCTCTGTCTCTGTTTGATTTGATCATTCAAGATGAACGACCTCCTTACTGTAAGTTCTCTGATTTCCCCTTCCGATCAAAAACTGAAAAAATTCAATTTTGATCACTGGGTCTCTTAGTTCTGTTGCTGAAGTTTCTGTTTTGGCTTCCAAATTTATGCTCTGTCACTCTCAGATTTGATACCCATTTTTTATTATTACTTGTGATGGTGTGGTGTGAACGTGTTTTTTTTTTTTTTTTTATCTTTTTAATATCAATGCTAATTGCTAAGAGAGGCCCATTTTTTAGCTTTGAATTATTATGGGATAAAAATCTGGAATCATCATGCTTTCATATTTTAAGCCATAAATTTCAGTTCTTTGATATTGGTATAGGTAACTTCCCTGGAGGTGGTGTTTTAACTTTATCTCAGTTCTCAGATCATGTTTAAATCCCCATTTAGATTACAACTGGTTTTGTTCTCTGTTATGCTATATTTAGTGGTTTTCCTAGCTAACAACTTTGCCCGGTTTGTTTCCTCCTAAAAGAATGAATATTCGGACAATGGGCACCATTTTTGGCTGTTTGGATTTATTCTTATAGTGGTTTTTGGTTTTTTTTTTTCATTTATTTATTGTTTAGTAACTGTGAATTTGACTTAGATTAAGTATCATGCTGCTGTCTTTTTATTATCAAAGTCTGAGGATGTATTTTTTCCCCTTTGATTTTGTGTTATGCAGGATTCATTTGTTGGTGAGGCTAATCATGGTCAGCCTTCTAGACAAGGTGATATTGAAATGGGAATGCAGGTTCAGAGAAGCAACTCTGATTTGGGAATGGAAGCTTTTAATAAGCAGGTACGCTATGTGCATGCTGTTTAATCTTTTGATGGTTCGAAATGTTAATATTTCCTTTGGAGTTTCATAGTTTTGTGATCATGCTGATATTTTGTTGGATTGTCTTTTTGCAATAGTATGGAGCTATTGACCTATTGTTAGTCTAAGGGGATAATATAACTGACAAGTTTCTCCGTTTCTACAATGAACTTTTTCTTCAAGCTATCTGTTTGATATTTCGGTTGAATATTACTGATATCAGTTATTCTTTTATTAGATCCAAGATGCTGATAAACAAATTGATAAAATCTCTGTGCTACTTCAAAAGCTGAAGGTATCCATTATCTTCATCAGTTATCACTTTTTGACTGCTAGGTCTCATTTACAACTGTTACTGAGTAGACTTGTTGCAGGAAGCCAATGAGGAATCAAAAGCTGTTACAAAAGCATCTGCCATGAAAGGTATATTGCAATGCAATGTCTGTCATATTTTAGTTGAAAGCATCTGTTACAAATTGGGTCATACCATAAGATTTTAGTGGTATCAGTATTGGCTGTGTTTTAACATTGTTATTCCTGGATAACTGCCAGACATATGATAATTGTCTCACTGGTAACTTTGATGAGTTAAATAACTATTTATGTTTCATATTAGCTCAAGACAATACATTTGAAAATATATTTGCCCTTTTTCATTGTGAAATTATATGTGAGTGAAATTTAATGTTCTTTTTATAACACTAACAAACTTGTAAGATTATTTTCAGCTATCAAGAAGAGGATGGAGAAAGATATTGATGAAGTTGGAAAGATTGCACATGGTGTCAAAACAAAAATAGAAGCTATAAACAGAGATGTACTGAGATATACTGGCTTAATTTATTTTAGTAGATGCCAGTTTGTTATGAATTTTCAAACACATATGAGGATTATTTAATCAGGACCTGTTCTGTGCAGAACCTAAACAATAGAAAAAAACCTGGTTGTGAGAAAGGGACGGGCATTGACAGAGCAAGGATGAATATGACAAAGTAAGTTGGTATAACTACATATCTCTATAATTATACCTGTTATAACAACTTAGAAAGCTAAAATTTCCACTTTACCTGAAACTACAGTGCCTTAACTAAAAAGTTCAAGGATCTAATGTCAGAGTTTCAGGTATGTTTAGTTTTTTAGCACCTAACATCAAATGCTGTCTTTCCAAGTTTAAGTCTATCTTCTCATAAATTTGATATGTTTTAGACTCTAAGGCAAAGAATACAAGATGAATATCGTGAGGTTGTCGAGAGAAGAGTTATTACAGGTTTGAACATTTCAACTCCTTGATAGAATCAATTATGTTGCATTGCACTATGGTAGTACTATATATATGTATTTCTTTTTAAAACATATTCATCAGATTTTCATGGTTTTTCTCACTTTGTGGTTGTATTATTTGACCATACAGTCACGGGTACTAGGCCAGATGATGAGGTGAGCTTGACTCATGAATTTGTGACTTGAGATGAGATACCACTAGATATAAATTATGTTGTAATTGGCCCTTTAATGACTGTGTTAGACAATTGATCACCTGATTGAAACTGGAAATAGTGAGCAAATCTTCCAGAAGGCAATTCTAGAAGCAGGCCGAGGACAGGTACATGCTTTATGATTCTATTTTGGAATTTTTTTAATTTTAAAAAATTAATGGCATTATGCTGTTTTTTCTGTCAATCGGGATCTTCCTGTGAAAGCGTGGAACATTTCATTCATGACTTGATACAGATTTTGCTTTTTCATTTATTTGTTTATTTATTCTAAAACATAATAACTCCATTAAGTCAGCTGATGTTTCACGTTTTCATGGACAAGAGGATGATACTTGTTTTTCAAACAAAACAATTTTGCTTTGTGAGTATCAAGGAGTGTCTTATGCCCTTCTCATGATTTTACTTGAATGAAGAGTGAAAGCTATTATGCAGGATTAAAATTTTTCCCATAATTGTTTATCTTGGCTGTTGCAGGTTGTGAGCACGGTAGAAGAAATTCAGGAGAGACATGATGCTGTTAAAGAAATTGAGAAAAAGCTTCTTGATTTACACCAGGTTTACTTGGATAGAGATCTTAGCATCTAAATATAAAATTATGTTGATAATGATAATAATAATGTGTCTAATCCTGTTTTATTTTTTTCTCAGATTTACCTTGACATGGCAGTCTTAGTTGATGCTCAAGGAGAAATTTTAGACAACATTGAAAGTCAGGTTTGTTCACACTCTCTCAAGCCCTCAATTTTCTGTCTTCTGTATTTGTATGTAGCATGCAGGCCATATATCTAGTTCAAATTGCCATAACGAGAGAGCCTTGTTCAGGTCAACAATGCAGTCGATCATGTCCAGAGAGGGACATCTGCGCTTCAAAATGCTAAGAAACTCCAGAAGAACACTCGAAAATGGACGTGCATTGCCATCATTATACTGTTGATAGTTGTAGCCATCATAGTTGTTGGTGTTATCCAACCTTGGAAGAGTAACAAGGGCGCTTGAGCCTAGCCCTTTGTCCCTTGTCCATATAATATAGTAGTTGAGTTGCTTTGGAAAGCATTTGCATGTGTGAGCGAGACATCTTAGTGCAGGATTCTTAAGTCCTTTATTTTTTTTTGTTGTGATGCTTGATATGTCTGTTGTGTTTGATTTCTGACTAACTATACGTTGGTGTGTCTCACAATATGTGAAATTCATATTCTTTATATAGCCTTCAAAAGTTTATCACGGTCTCTTATTTCCTTGTTCCATTCTAAACTGTTTTTGCCACCATTTGCTACTCGCTAATCTAGTATTACTAATTTTCTTGGAATGAAAATATCATCTTTCTTCCAATTTTTCCCTTTTGATCCATTTTATTTTCTCCCCAAATTTATGTAGAGGGTGAACTGAGGCACAACAGTAAAGTTGCTGTGTTGTAATATAGGGGTCATAGGTTTAATTTTTGAAAATAGTCCTAAGAGGATAAAACTATATGTATTTGTCCTGCTTAGATCCTATGAAATCAGGATAAAATTGTATGTATTTACCTTGTGAGATCCTACCAAATTAGAGTTTCATGCATCTGGCTGTTTTTTGTTTTTTTTCAGTTTCTTGCATTAGGCCCTTTTTTTTAATTGTTTTAGGCCAGGATGTATTAGTTAGTGACTTACTAGTTCTTATAAATGTCAAGGGGTTGAGATATTAGAGCTTGTTTGTTTTAACTTTTAAAAAATAGAAAAGAAATAAATGTTACCTTTTTAAAGCACTTTTATAGGTATTGACATTTTTCTTTCCTCTATCCGAAGTATTTTTGCTGCTGTCCTGTCAAAGGGTAAACCAAAGGCACATGGGCACTTGGTCTTCAGTATTCAAAACAATAAGGTTGTCCTTACAATCTTAGTGTACATCACCTTTGAATAAATGTGAGATTGGTGTTGAGTAATTCACCATGTATTTTCGTCGGCTAGGCCTTTGAATTTAGTTCCCACTTATTTGTACTACTATTTCAGTACAAATAGGGTCAGTCTAACATCCAACAGCAATTTAAAACTCTATTAATTTTTGGGTATATTTTGTCCTTCAATCAGCTACTTCCATTTTTTCTAGCTCCCGTCAATTTAGCTGCTGAAAATGACGGTCTAACTTCTGTAAGTACTTTGTTTTTACTTTCTACTCTTTAACCTTCTATGAAGTTGTTCTATCCTCCACGGGAAGAAAAAAGGGTTCTTCCTCCTCGTAACATCACCACCATAAAATCATGCTGTGTCTCACCATCTGTGCTACTCTAATAAAAGTATTTTGGATGGTGCTAGATCCACCTGGAGGAGGATATTCCTTCTATTACCCCAAATATTTTTTATGTACAAAAGTTTAGGTGGGATAAACGTTAATATCCCATTAGAGTTAGGAAAGACCCGCCAATCTCTTCAAGGAATTTTGGAGGGATTACATACCGCTTCACCAATAAGATCTCACATTTTGTCAGTAAATTTGAACCCATGCTCTTGTTGGGTATGAGTCAAATTTCAACCAATTGCACCCCGTTGGTTAACTTAAAACATTCACGTCTTGCCTTCTCTAAATTCCTTGTAGGATTTTTGAACCCTAATAGTGTCATACCTACAAATAATAGTAGTTGTACCACTTTTTAGAATATTTTTAAAAGAATAGTTTTAAGTGTTCCCTAAATATTGGTTGGCAAAAAAAAGGCCAAGATAAAACTTTTAACTAATATTTAAGAGACACCTTAAAGTGTATCTTCAAAAATATTTTAAAAAGTGGTACAAATAATATTTTTCATATATTATTAGTAATAATAGTTGCTAGGCTTAAATGTTTTTGGTCACTGTCTAAATATTTTTAAAACTATTTGATTTTACACTCTGTTGATAGACCGTCTATGTTAAATGTTGAACTGCTAATGGAAGGTCACACCATTCAATCCTATATGACAGTTATAATCATACATGAGAGATTAAAACCAAATAGTTTTATAAATATTTGGATTGAAATCAAAGAAAAAAAAATTCAAGGACCAAAATCAAAATTCATTTATTTTTAAAAAGTAAAAACTTATTTAAGTCTACTTATCAATATTTTTAGAATTAGAATAACATAGAAAGACCTTTTAGTTTGCTTAGCAGAAGGGGATGAATGAACGGATCATATGAAGTTATGGACAAAGACATAGGTTGCACAGCAGTGTGAAGGCGTAGAAGTTAAGCAGAGCACCAACACTTACCCAAAAACTTAAAAAAGTGTCGGGAGTCACATGGCATTCAGCTATATGCATTATTCTATATGCGTTGCGTTGCAGATTGGTTGAAGGCTTGTAGGCAAGAAAATGTTAAAAACCGTAATATATTAAGGCTATAATAGAATAGAATATAATGCATTATCAAAGTTGTACTATCATTTTTCATTTTGATGTTTTCCCTTGCCTGTATTCGCTTTAAATGTGAACAATCTCATTATATCCGTCATAGACATGTTAACTTTCTAGCTTGCACTGCAGTACCTTAAATTGTGGAAGTAGGAATAGTTTAAACAAACCGTAAAATATCTTACTGTTATTCAGTTGTTTGACAGAATTATGAGTATCGTTGAATTGAGAGTGAAAATAGTCTTCCATTAACAGCTCAGGACCAGCATCATTTTCCTTGTTCAGAAAATTATTCCTCACATAATAACTTTCAAATTATGCAGAGCGTGCTTAAGCTCCAATAATCTACCAAGTTTTTTTTGCCTCTTACCATCATAATTAGAACTATCAACCATTTGTCGGTGGTAAAAAATAGTATATGTAGCATTACTCGCTTGCTTTAGCTGTTTAGTCCAAAACATGAAGTGACCGAGACAATTGCAAAAATCTTTGTTGGATTATTAGGCAAGTCCTTTCCATTATAGATTACTGATCATAATTTGTCTTTTCAAAATGATATTTTGTACTGAACAGGTGACAAACGCAACTGATCATGTGAAACTTGGTAATGACGCTCTCAAAACTGCAAAGAGTTTGCAAAAGAAGTCCAGGAAGTGCATGATGATATCCATTATACTGCTCCTGATCATTGCCGCCATTATCGTACTCTCTGTTTTGAAACCATGGAAGAAGTGACCAGAAGAGGAAAGTGATTTACTCCAAAAAAAAACACAAGGAACCACAATATGTCACATATTTTTTTTGAAGTGCATGAAACCTTTCATTTGTGGCAGTGGTGTGACTTTGATTTTAGTACTTACCTATGTCAAAAACAGGCTTATCTGCACACCTAATGCATAATAAGATGTCGAATATATATATATTTTTTATTCTGAACTATGAAAGGAAAATACACTTTTGTCGGTTATGATATACTACTTGCAAGCTTTTATTCATTGCTTTCTTTGCAAAACGTTGCTATTCATATTTCCACACAACATTTTGATTAGCCAACTATCAAATATATTTAACCACCAATTCAAATGGGATTGTGGCAAGATTTGTGATTAACTATGAGCAGTTTAGTGGTTAAGTATATATATGTAGATGGTTGGTTAAATAGGTTTGATATTTGGTTAATCAGAGTAATGTAAGGTAATGTATGTCACAGTGTCTGTGAGTAGCAATATTCTTCTTTTATGTAAATGATATGATTTCAGGAAAATGGAAGCAGGATAAATGCATTCAAATGCTGGGTATGCTTACATTGAGGAAACCTTTTTTTTTAGTGGAGTTAAGCTTGAATTCTGTCGAATACTCTTTTACTGGATAGATTCAAATGGTTGAGAATGATCAGAAGAAATAAACCTTGAATGTGTAAATAGATGCCAAAAGATAATAGACAATGGTGGCACAACAACTTTCAAGATGGACGAAGAGATTCAAAGCCATCATTTATTGTTAGAAACAATTGTGCTCCGGGGCAGAGCATCTTCAGATCAGATGGAGTAGCTCCCCCACCCCATCTTCTTGTCTTTGGTAACATATCCTGGAGATATATACTCAGCCATGACTCCAAACTAACCTGGTCTTTCATGCTGATGTAACAAATTGTGTTGTAGCCTTCCATAATCACATTGTCAGTTGAGGTAACTGATGTCAGATAGAATAGCCTATTATCTAATCCTAAGCTCATTTCACAAGCTTGAACATATGCTAGCTTGGAGACAAGACCAAAGCCAGAACTACAGGAAAATATCCCTTACTATCATACTGCCTATTTCCTTTTATTATAGTGGTTATAGCCAAACACCAACTTAAACAACATCCCATTGAGAGGCAATGGAACAACTTGTTGATTGTTGCCAAAAAAAAAAAAAAAGAATAAACTTTTCCATCTTAGGAATCTCTGAAACTTGGTTAATACCAAAGTTAGGTGAGATATCAAAAGAAGAAGGAAAAGATATGTATGTTATCACCCTGCCTTCTAACTGTTACTAGTTTTTCTTTTATGTGATGCCCGTGCAGATCTCATTCCCCCTCCTCATCCAACATGCCCAAAATATGTAATCAAGATCTGCCCGCCTGTGCTATCATCATGTAAGATGTCATTAATCCTCCATAATCCTTAGAACAACTTGAAAATCGGACAGCCTTACCACCTAATGTCCATAGCTGGCAATAGCATGAGATTTAATAGTGAACACCTATATTTAACACTATCACTGTTGTGTTAAACAAGTACTTCCCTATCTGAGCATCTAGACCCCAAAGGAAACAGAACAGGTTAACATGAAAGCTCAACAGGCATGAAGAAAAGAATGAGGAGGCAGGGAATTTTACCAATTGCAATGACTTAACTTATTCTCACAGCTTATTGAAATGCAATCTGGATTGCAAGTTCCTTGTGCAGGGGGGAGGGGGGGGGTTAGGGAATTGAACTTCAGCATCCATAGGGCTTGATGGGCAATGGGGTCATCAACTGTCCTTATGTTTGACAATTGACAATTGACAATCTCATTGCCGACAATAGCTAATAGCTTCTATCCCAGAGGAAAAAAATGGACAGAAAATTAGCTAATAGTATATGCATGCAAGAAGTTTTTTGTTTCCTTTTCATTCCTGATGTACCAAAAGGAAAAAAAAAAAAAAAAAAGGTATATCCATATATGCAAGACGCCAAACGGCTAGCACTCACTAGTCACTACTCACTAAGGGTCCCAATTTCGACTGTCTATTCTTATCCTTTGACAAATACCTCAAGAAGATATACCAGCAACACATATTTTTTCTAAAAAATCTTCTCACCAAATTTGACCCTTGAAAGATAATTTCTCAAGTGAATAGCAAGAACTGCAGTTTTTCCAACTAGGCACATCATCTAGGAGCAAATAGATTCAACTTTCAGAATTCCCTGCCTTTACTTGTTAACAACATGCAGTCACATGGAAAAATTTCTCACTATCAGAGTTAAAGCAGGGACATGGAAGCAGGAAAAAAGAACAGTATGCTCTTATATGCAACAACTTGAACAACTTTTATCATTCAAATCAATCTGGATCAGGCAATTCTAGTTGTTTTTATCTCTTGAACTTTTCACATTTCTTGGCTTGTTGGAATCATTATGACATCTCCGTAGCTTGGATTCATAAGATTTTTCAATCACAGTACACAGTTTGTATATTTTAGATATGCCACGATGAATTAACTATACCTGCAACATATGATACTAAATGAACATCATGAGTAGCACAGTTTCATGACAGCAGCATGAGTATCAAACCATCAGTACCAGGAAAGCCATGTCAACCAATATCCAAGTTTGAAATTTACTTAAATCCTTAACCTATTGTAAAATCATAAATATCCAAAATTGCTCATAATAACAAACAAGGGGACAATAAAAAAAACATCACAGCTTCATAATACGAGCAAGATCTAAATTCAACCAGCATAGTAAAAACAATCTTGGATATCTAAAAACACATGATCTTAGGAAATTAGTCACAACTATATGAAACCTTTTTGTTTATATGAAAAAAAAAAATCCAAACCCAATAAACCCAAAACACGAAAATAAAAAAAAAATCATAAAATTTTCACCAATTTCGTGAGCAACCAAAACCAAACATCAAATCAACAAAATCTACTTAGTTTTATGGAGATCGAATGAAGGAACATTAAATCCCACAACGTAGCAGGCCGAAACAGAAACAAGGAACGTAGTTATATTGCAGAATCTCGAAGAATTAAAAAGAAAAAGAAAAAGCTCATACCTTGAAATCGATTGCTTAGAAGCTGAAACTGAAAGAACTACAAGGAAATAAATTTTAGTTGGTTGAAAAGGGGTTTGAATTTGATGTTTGGTTGGAAGAAGCTCGTTTCATTCGTGCTGAATCAGCTGAGGCATGCTCGCACATCATCCACTCAGATCGACGAAGAGGAGAGAGAGAGAGAGAGAGAGAGAGCGACAGTGGATCCAGACCAGTCAATAGTTGTCATGTAATGGTAATGGGCGAATGGTAATAGAAACTATTTTCTTAATCAATCTTTGTAAGGATCTTGTTCATTATTAAATAAGGAAAATTTTTAATTGATTACTAAGTAGAAAATACACTGTATATATTTTTTAATCTTGAGATATTAAATGATGTATCTACGTTTTTATTTAACAATTTGTTTGTTTAGTATTGTCAGGGTGGTTATTAAAAAGAGGTTTTATGAGGGTCCATTAACTATTCAATAGGATGGTTGAGCAGTTATGTATTAATTCTTGTAAATATTGTTAAGCAGTTAACCGGTTGAATATTTTAAAAGAAAAACGTTTTGTAATACTAAAATCTCTTGTGCGAATATGAATATTGTTGTCAAGAATTCGTTTTTCCATTCGGCCCTCCTTTTTATTTTTTTACGTCTGTTTTGGAGTGCACTGTGAATTGTAAATTTCTGATTTGTACATCATTGGCACACGAATCTTTCATATCATATAGTATCAGAATATCTCTCATTTTAAAATGATTTCGTTTTTCTGATTTTTCAAAATAATACGTAGGACAAAAAATCACAACATAAAAACTTGTCCAAATATAAATTAGATGAAGTTAAAAATTACATATAGCATCAAATATATCTCTACGTGTATATTACTTTGTTCAAAATTCAACTGGTCCACGACAATCGTAATTTGATGAAGTATAGATTGTTAAACCAATTTTTGATTTTGATACCAACTTGTGAAGTTGATAACTGGATTTTGAATTAAGGACGTGTCTGGTTTTATAAAGGATTTAATTAATGACTTTGAGTTGTAAAGAAGTTTCACATATACAATTATAATATTTTAATAAATATGATTATTTTAATCTGGAAAAAAATTGATTTAAAGAGATTTTTACAAATTATCTTTAATATCAATACATAAATTAAACTATAAAATACTTTACATTTTTATTTTATTTTTTAGATTTTATAAAAAAATAATAAAAAATATAACTATAATTTATTTTAATTAATTTATGAAATTTTAAAATTTGAAAACTGATGAAAAATAAATAATGAATATTGAAAATTTTTCTAAAATCAAATACAAATTAGTAATGCCATTCAAAAATGACAAAGGAGGTATATGAATATTGTTTGAAGGAACAAGAATTTTATTTTTTTTTAGATTTTGAATAGATGAAAGTAACAAACAGAAATATAATAATATATAATTAAATATTGTGTAAAAATTTTACATAATTAAATTTTTATTAACATACACCAATATCAAGATAAATTATCTTTGATATTTGGTGTAATGTTAATAAGCAACACACACTTACTGTCCAATCCAAATGCAGCAAGTCCCATATTTCCCTGAGAAAAGTAGCCAAGGTCCGAGCACGCAGGACAGAGGCCGAATTCACAAAATCCACTACAATAGAACAATCAAATTCGCAAAGAACATCTCTATAACCATGCTACCAGGCCAAGGAATGCCTAATTTAATCGCCCTTAACTCGAGAATTGTGATGTCAAGGTCAAGTGAATGAGACACAAACCCACAACACCACATCCCATTGGAATCGCGGAACACACCACCATATCTTGCTAAATGACTCTCCATAAAATTACTAGCATCAACATTCATCAACATGCTCACAGCAACGTTGATAGGTTCCGAGCCCTGCCAAGTGATGATTGAAGCGTAGTAAGGCCGTGGGAAGAGCATCATGATAACATTGCCATAGAAACACTTTGACCTTCTCGGAGCACTTCAGTTGTCAAAGCTTCCTCCATCAAGACGAATTTGGCAGAGCTAAATGTTGGGAAAGAAGCCAACGGTACCCTTTTGCAGCTGAAAAAACCCCATCCACAGAATACTTCCATCTCCAACCATCATTCTTATGAAATCTTGGACCCTCCTTTCTGTTAATTAAAGCTACAACCTCCGCCGGAAGCTACGTGTATAGAAGACGAAGTTGCCAGAAATAGAAGTAAGTTGGTTCCTTTGCACACGAGAAACATTACGCAAACAAAGTGTGCGAGGTTTTTTCACATTTATTTTCAATTCAGAGGCTGTACAAAATTCAGACACTACCTCCATAATCATACGAACCTATGACTTTTTCGCCTTACAAAACAACAAGAGAACATCAGCGAATTTAAGATGAGAAAAGCCCTGAAACCCCCTTGAGATAAAAATGAGCTCCTACACCCCTTCCTCTACTTTCTCCTGAATAGTCAGAGCCAAACGCTCCATATATAACACAAACAAGTACGAGGACATAGGGTCACCTTAGCGCAATCCCTGGGTAGGAGAAAACACAGGTAATCGTGAGACATTCCACAAAATAGAAAGATGAGAGGAATAAACACAAGACATAATCAAGCTCACAACTCCCCTCGGGAATCCAAATTCACTCAAAGTCTGTTCCAAAAAATTCCAATTAACACAATCATATGCCTTTTCCAAGTCAATCTTTAACACCACTATACCTTTTTTAAGCTTAGTATGGTGAAGAAAATTCATCAGCTCCTGTGCAATGATAATATTATCCCAGGTCCCTCTACCCAGAATAAAGCCACCTTGTAACGGTCCCACCAAATCATGAAGAAAGGGACACAAATGGTTAGCCAGGACTTCAGTGATAACCTTATAGATAACATTACAAAGACTAATAGGGCAGAAATTCTTAAGGTGAACGGTATCGTCACCTTTCGGGATAAGAACAACAAGAGTTTCCACCATGGTATGGTTCACTCTCCCCTCCTGAAAAGCCTTACACACCAAACGCCAAAGATCCTCCCTAACAAGATGCCAATACATCTTTAAAAAGAATGGTTGGAACGCATGCCTTGCAGGAATCCATTTGCATGACAGCACAATGCACTTCTTCTGTCATCACAATAGCCCCACAAAGAGTAGCACCAACCGTAGAAAGCTGAGGGATGTTACGGTTGGTATAGGAGGGCAAGGTTTGGATCGAAGGAGCAAATAATTCCTTATAGAAATCAATAATCTCATCTTGAATAGCCCCGGGCTCCGTGGACCAAGAACCATCTTGAAGAAACAGCCCATGAATTTTATTTCTCTTCCTACGGACAATCGTAGGCATGGAAGAACTTAGAGGGGATTGTTATGTGGAGGTTTTCATTTTGTCTTTTTATCTCTTATTTTTGGTCTTTGTTCTTTCTGGATCTTTGCATATTGGTTGAGTCTTAACTCTTATCTTCTCACCATGTTTGGTGAGTTGAAATTGTTACTTCATTATCAAAAAGAGGAACAAGCAGAGGATGATAGATTAAATGTGACTATGATCTACTTCTTCTTCCTGTGATTCGCGACATTAAAGACGGGTCATGGTGGCTGCAAATAGTAAGAAATAGGGACAAGAATTCCCTCTATATAGGATCAAATATCAACATCTGGTCCTGAATTGAAGCCGAGGATGATGCAGCAAGATGAGGTTTTGAGCATTTGGAGACATTCAAGTTTCTCTCATGACCTTCATTTTGGTGCATTTTAGTTCTGTTTTTACTTTTTAGTAGCATGCTATCTTACACTATGTACTTGTCTATCAAAGAAGAATAATATTTCGTATACAACTTGTTGCATTATTACAATAACACTCATAATATTATTTTGTTTTTTAGTGCATCAATTCCAAGACAAAACCAACATTGTGAATGTTGTTGTACCATTGTTATACGATTTTGTTGTGCATGTAACACTACTCATCCAAGAATTATTCAAGTCAAGACATTTTTTAATGGACACAAGTTTAACAACTCATATTTATATACACTCATAATAAAGATGAGATCTACTAGCTTTATTCAATATACAATCACGCATACATGAGTTCTACCAGCTTTTATGTGAATACACCCAAATTTGAGTTAGTAGACTTGTGTATCCAAGAATTAGTCAAGTTTATGTCCTATTAAAATTAGAGTAAAAGTATTTACCAAAAAGAAAATAGAGTAAGATTTTATTTTGGTTGTTAAAATTATGTGTATTTTACTCTAATACTTGAAATTAAGAAAACAACAATTTGGTCATTCCTAAAATTTAAAAAATGTTATTCAAACTAGTTTCTTTAGTGATTTAAGTTGATCCCATAGACCTTTTTTTTTAGGTGGAGTCCACATAAAAACTCTTTCCTAAATTGAATTACTCTTTCCTAAATTAAAAGACTAAATTAATACTTTCTTAATTTTATCTTAAAATTACTTTGTCGAGAGTACTTGTCATAGTTTGATAGCATATATTGAAAACTCAAGATAAGTGTTTGTTGTGGGATACCGATGCAAAATAAAAATTTTATGGATGAATTTGATTCAAAATGTAATAAATACTGACCGTGTGATAACATTTGATGCTGGTAACATTTTAGGATTTTTTTGAGGTGTCCGTGATCAGCAATTTTGTAAAACCAGTTAGAAGAATTTGTGGTTGAATTGCTGAAAGTCCAGGGGATATAGGTAGACACAAGAAAAGAAGCCAAATGCAAATGAATATGATATAGGTAGTCTGCACTGAGTACAGTGAAGACATTAAGAGAAGACAACCACCAAGTAATCAAACACCATAACATTCAAAGATGGAGAATGTTACACCACACACTGGCTTTTAATTAAAGTTCCTGTGCCTTTTTGTGTTCAAATTCCAATATTACAGATACGTGAAACAAAGCAACATTCTCACTTTTGTCCCACAAAAGTCACTGTTACAACTAACAAGCCCCAAATATTTCCTGCTCCCAAGATTGACCTCAATCGTTCTCTATGGCGCAATATTCATTCGCTACTTGAGTATCTTGAAGTCCAATACTTTTCTATTTCCTCAGCTGTTCTTCCAGGAATTCTTCCAGCAATTAAAGACCACCTAAGAAATAACTTATATATTATTTCTTAATAATTATGCTTGGTTTTCAAATGGTTTGAAAAGCATAAAAAAGATTAGTATTGGAGATCGAGAAAGCATATACTCACCTCTCCCCAACTAGTTTATACATCCTGGAAATAAGAGTTTCCTCATCCTCAGAAAATTCAACCTTGCAAGCTTGATTGGATATTTGCTCTGCACATAAGAAAAACCTCAAAAAAAAAAAAAAAAACTAGTCGCTCTTCCAAAATATTCTAAATGAAGTGTTTTTCATATTGATTAGAAGACCTCGTAGCAGGTTGCTACAGTTTCTTAATCATCAAACACTGCACAACCAAAATAAGAAAACCACATGAAAGCCAGAAAAGTTAGCAATCTTTGAAATCAAGATATCAAATTGATCTCAATATTTGAAACACCCCCCCCCCTCCCCAACAACAAAAAACCAAAAAGAAAATGATCTCAACAAGAAAAGAAAGGTCAGAAGAATATGATTCTAAAACTATATTATTCCAAATGTGACCTATTAATTAAGGGTCTATTAAAAAGAGTAGTGAGCCATATGTTAAAAATACTAAAAGAGTAGTGACCCAGAACAAGCATGAACTAGAATGGAACTTCATATAATAACAGTGCGTGAAATAAAGCAAGGAAAGGACCTCAAAACATGCACAGTAAAATTAGATGACATGGACTCTAAAATTAAAGGATACATGTATATACCTGTAGAGTCTGTAGAAACTTCATCAGAAGAGCGATCCAGGTCAGCCATTGCAAAGACAAGTTTCAGTAAATGAAGAGAGAATGAAGAATGTTGAAGACAAGGGAAGTTATTGGCAGCTATTAATAGGGACAAATTGAAGTAACTTCTACGGACAATGGTTGCCGAGGCGATTCGAGAGTTGAGAAGAATGGGTGGTGAGGGGTGACAGGAAAAGGGTACATGAAAGAAGACTGGTAGTTGAACTCTATACTACCGTTGTTGGGTAGTTGAGTTCCTCAATGTTAGTTGAAGTAATCAAACTATTGAGAACAAGACTTGGGTAAATGTAAAATCTGAAAATAAGAAATATATACAATTTTTTTAAATTTACAAATGATTAATTGTTTAATACATGCATTAGTAGTTTGAGTGATTAATCTAAATTAAAAATAAAGTAAACCCCCAAATTGGTCCTTGACAATTTCTTAAATGGATAAATTAGTCCCTGACAAAAAAATTAATGTTGAGGTCCCTCACAATTATAAAAATAGGACACCATAAGTCCTTGGCTCACTTGATCTATGTGTCACCCATTTACTGACGTGACATGTAATTTATTAACCTATGTGGCACCCACTAATCCTAATCATCACTTATTTATTAAAATACACCCTTTAAATTTTGTAAATCTCTCCCAAAACATTCTAAAATTTCACAAATACCCTATTAAACCCAAACAAAGCACCAACTCCTTCTTTTATCGTTCCTCTATTTATTATAACAATAACAGGTGTTGCATTGCATGCTGTTGCGATTCAAGTGACGATGAAGAGTTAAGTGAATAACAACAAGGAGGAGCAGCTACGGTAATAGGTGTGCATTATTGCTTCGCCTTTCACCGCGAATCCTTAGCATTTTAGATCGTGTTTTCCGCACCTTGTTGTGGTTGTGAACCTGCTTTCCAAGTGGGTTCAATCGTTCAATTCCAATGAAGTATGAGGCATTGAGTAGCTAATTTATTGACACCCCAAAAACAAATAAAAAACAAAAAAGATGTAAAACTGGAGGCCTTGCTTGTATGTTTTACCGGAGAAGAATTTATAGTTTCAATCACTTTCTACTGTACAAATGGAAAAATTTTAAGACTCCTCTGAACAATGGAATATTTATGAAATTTTAGAATATTTTAGAAAATTTTAAGAATCTCTGGTTTCAGGGCTTTATTTGAGTTTAATGGGGTATTTGTGAAATTTTAAAATATTTTGGGGAGGAATTTGCAAAAGTTAAAGGGTGTGTTTTAATAAATAGGTGGTGATTAGGATTAGTGGATGCCACGTAGGTTAATAATTTGCATGCCACGTCAGGAAATGACACATCAGATTCTTAAGTGGGCTGACTTATGGTGTCCTATTTTTATAATTGTGGGGACCTCAACATTAATTTTTTTTTTGTTAAGGATCAATTTGTCCATTCAAGATATTGTTCAGACCAATTTGGGTTTACTCTTAAAAATAACTTTCTCATGATTTTTTTTTTTTTTGGGTCTTAGACATCTATGTTTGATGACATCTATGTTGGATAATTACAATATAACTCACTTTGTATGTTATTTATTTGCTCAGATGTAATTTGAGGTTTGATTACTTTATCGGCCATATATCATGTGCTGAATGGTTTGCAGATATAACATAGTTAGAAAAATATAATTTTTTCAATTCGGATACAGAAGTATAAATATTGAATAAAATACCATATATTAATGTGAGTATGGTAAATATCGAGATATGTATATGGTATCTTTTCCGTAAGTAGTCCTGATACTTCTCTATCTGAATATTTAACATAATATGATATCTATCTATCTATATATACATACAGTTAAGAGTATTTTTCTTTAAATTTGTTCATATTTTCATCAGCATCGAATCTATTTCAGTGCTCCCTCGAGCTTCCCCTCCCTCCTCTCGTTGTGAGTTAACTATATCTCGCCATCAATGTCTCCCCAGTATACAAACATATATAATAGCGACACTGTTTTGGAAAGAAATAAAAAATGTGCGGTCAAAACTCATTAACACTATTTTAGTGTGTCCGCCCTAATAACTTGTGTTAACTGATACTTTTATTATTTCTTTTATTTTTTATCTTTTGAGAAAAAATTGGCCATCAAAATTTATCATTTGCTCCCTCAGACTTATGTGGCATGTACCGCCACTGCATTTTTCATACTAGGTTAGTTGGATGGGTAGCTCATTTTAAAAACACAAAGTTATCAAATCTCAAATTCAAGCGGAAAGTAGATTTGGTCTTTGAGGTGGTGTGGTAGATGGTAGATTGTCATGAATATGTCTCTCCAATAATTGAGAAACCCTAAAAAATAAAGCTAATAGGAAGAAGAGACTTAACATTAATGTGAAAACAACTTAGTTCACCACCGAGAGGAAAATGATATGTTAAGCACTTAAACATGAATCGAGAAGAGTATATGGGACCACTCAGAATTTCATATTCTAGTAAAAGAGCTAGTAAAATATAGAATCATTCATATGTCTCTATCCATTAACTTAGGATTCATTTAATTCATCTTCTAATAATAAAATTATTTTTGAAAAAATTAAGTTTAAAGTAATTACTTTTAAAAAAATTAATGTGTGTCTGGTTTAACTATATCAAAAGTAAGTTTAAGAGAATAATTTTTATTTTAATAGGATAAAGTAAAATTATTTTTAATTATTAATGTGAGAGTAATAATAAGATTTTATCTCAAAAGTACTTTCATCAATTGCTTGAAAAGTGTTTTTAGTAGAATGAAAAATTTACCAAATTCATTGTTTGTTGTAGAACCTCATTTTCATTCTTTCAAAAGTAATGAAGCAACACACCAATTGGGTTATCTATTAATTGGATATGTTTTAGTCAAATTTTACATGACACACCTGCAAATGTGACTTGTCTTTTGCCATAATAAAAAACAGGAGGAAGAAAACTTCCTCCCTCCACGAAAGCATGATTTGACAATTGTTTCACCTAAAGAGTGGTTGGAATAATACTGTGCATTTAATGCACAATGACTTCAGCTCCTCTATAAATAGAGGAAGCAAACCGTGAGATGCATCCCAAGCGAAGCAGTTCCAGCTTTAAGGAGAAGTAGAGTAAGCTTATTGTAGTAAGAGAAAAATAGAATGTGTATAAGAAAATTTTAAGGGTGTAGCATAAGTATATACTGGGGTTTTGGGTATATTCTCAGATCTTGGAATACTATAAATTATAGTAGAAGAGAGTCTTAGAGATACACTATATTGAAATTACTCTTTAAATATAGTAGAGTATTTTTAGTTTAACCTTGATTTTTCCCTCAAAATTATAGGAGAGTTTTTCACATTAAAATTAGTGTCCAATTCTCGATCTTATTTTGTTGATGTGAATAGTAATAAGTACTATTCATAAATAGTGATGTGGGTCCCACTATAGAGTATTATTCATAAATAATGATACGGGTCCCACTAGAGCAATATTAACGTGGTTTCACTGTAGGACTATTCACATGAATAGTGACACGTGGATCCCACTTAAATTACTATTCACTGCTTCATTTATCCGTTACTCTCCATAAATTTCGGTATGTTTCCGCTTACATCCATAAAATGTTTATTACACTTTGGGTGACCTAACTTCTATATTCTCTAACAACACCAATGATATATGTTAGCATATATTTAATTTAAAATTTACTTTTTTCTTACTCTAATATAGATAAACACAATATAAACAAGATTATAAAATAAAAATAATAATCCATAACTTTTTGAGTTTATAAGAAAATAAAGCATAATTGAATCTTATATAAATGATATTTCAAATAATGTATTATTTTTTTAAAATTTTTAGTTATATATATATATATCATGTCTATGTTTTATAATTTTTCAACTTTAATATGTCTCCTTATATCCGTATAGTATCGTGTCCCTTGTCCATGCCTCATGGTTTAAAAGTATTTTTATAGCTTCAAAAGTGTAAAACAAAGAGGCACTTAAGGTTTTGAGGAAAGGTGATCTGTAACATGGTATCAAAGTATGCATTAAGAAAGGTCTTAGGGTCTAATCTCATCCTGATAAAACTGTCTTCGCATTTTAAGCCTAGAAGACTGAAAGATGAATTACATATATCCTTAAAATTGAAAAGATCTTATTTATCCATTTCATTAACAACCAATACTACAGAATATTTTTCTTTTTGGATAATGATTTTGATCCAAAAAGTAAATATTTATTTATATTCCACTTTATAATTATTGGATGTGACTTTCAACTTATTCTTAATATCTATCACATCTAATAATTATAAATGATTATATGAATAAACACCTATTTTTTGAATATCAAAATATTATTATTATTATTATTATTTTAACAATCCTGTACGGTGTTGACAAAGAAACGTGTCATGGATGAAAAGTACATGACGGTTCCTTCAATGACATGATCCCTACCTAACAAAAAAAAATTATACCACCAAAAAAGTAGCTGTGATAGTGGTTTATATTATCTCCATCTATACAACATATTCAATAGTAATTTCTTTTATCCCCACATATACATTATAATAATAATAAAAATAAAATAAACATATCATTTAGACATTTATTTTTAAATATTGAAACAATATATTTTTACATAATGCAACAAAATACAACTCCGCAGAACTGCAGGTGGTGTGGTGAGTAAGTGGCGACTAGTGAGCGAGTGAAGGTGTGTTTAAACTTTAAAGAGATGAGAACGGCGAATAGCGTTCGGCTCTGAACGAGCTTACAGCGTGTGGCGTTTACCTACCTTCAACGATCCCACAACATTATTTTTTCGGAGTACAGTACAATTAAATCATTTTTAAAAAGAATTTCCAGAAAATTGATTGCTATAATTATGTGTCAAAATATAAGATGATATTCATTTCATATTTTTTAACCATTTCTTCTGCCCAACCACTCAATAATTATTATATCTATGCCAACTATGCCTGACAACATTTCTTGAGCCAATGGTTTTGAACTTAGTAGCACAAATCTATTTTCTAATCATAAGATATTGTTACAAATTTTATCTGTTTAATTTTAGTCGTTTATAAATTGATTTTTATTGATTATTTGATAAAAGATATGCAATCTTCTCATGATGATTTTTTCCTAGATTCAAATTCATGCTTCTATGTTATTTATAATCTCAATACATCTAAACTCATTCAGTTAATCTTATAAGAAAAAAAAACTCTCAAAAATAAAATCAGAAAAATATTAAATTATTTTTAAAATAAACACCCAAATTGGCCTATAACAATTTATTTGATGGACAAATTAGTTATTGATAAAAAGTATTGATGTTGAAATCCCTCACAATAATAAAAATAGAACACTATATGTATCTGATAATTTCATTGATGGGAAAATCCTTTACAATAAAAAATAGTGTTGAGGTCCTTACAATTATAAAAAAAGAACATATAGATCCCTAATTCACTTGCAACCTATTAAATGCTGACATAAATTTTAATTATTGATATATATAACACTCACTAATCCCAATCAACACTAACTAAAACAAAACCTTTTATTTTTTATTTTTTAGTTTTTGCAAATTCCTTCCCAAACGGTTAAATATTTCACTGTGCTTATTATCAAAAAAGAAACCGCTAGCCTCAAGCTTATCAATCTAAGAAAGGAATTAAATTTGAAATCGAATTCTTTATGCTTTATCATCATTTTATTATGAGGTATTATTATGGTACCAATATTATAAATTCATAATCACTTCGCCAAAAGAGTTGTCTGCTAGAGTACGATGATTGTATTTACAAAACAATACAATACCACCATGTTTGGTATGAGATGCTCTATTAAATTTTTGAATATTTAGGGATGGACTTGCAAAAAGAAAATGATGCATTTTAGTAAATTGATGATAATTGGGATTAGTGAGTAGTGTATAGATCAATAATTAAAGTTCACGTAGCATTTAGTAGGTAGCTAATAACCCAAATATGAAATTTATTAGTATTTGAATTATTATTACTATTGCTATTAATTGGTAGTCATTTTAATATTATTTTATTATAATACGAGATGCATGCACGGAACGCTTTAATAATATTATAAGAGAAAACGTGTAGCATGTTGATATTATTATTATTATTTAGCTGAATAGTACTACAAGTAGCACTACTATATTATTAATATATGTGCGTTAGGTGGTAGCACTGCGTACTATTTTATTATTTATATATATATATAGAAGTAGAAATGAAGAAGAAGCATGCGGTTTCTTTCTTTTCTTTCTTTTGCAATTCCGTTTTTGTTTTATACTTTTAGTATATTTCAGACACATCATAATATTCCTAAATATTTTTCTAAGAACCCTAGCCGTCAAAAGAATTTTTCCTAGAGTGAAAAACGTAGTTTCTCTCAATTTTCTCTGATTAATATCTTCGGTAAATGACCTTCATGGAATTTAGTCAGTCCTTCCTCTTTTTATCTAATATGTGAATTTGGGTACTGGTATAGTTTTCTCTCAATATTTTTCCTCCTACCATCCCAAACTCAATTTGAGTGATAAAGTTAAAATTGTTTATGTTTTCATTGTATTGTTTGGTAGTTACCAATGCCATTCCAGCTTAGAGTCAAGTTGTTAGTGAAAACACACTCTCTACCAACAATGAGTGGGTTTAAGCTCATGACCATACTTTTGGTCATTATTATTATTTTTCCTATAATATATAAATTTTTTTATGAAATTTTAGAATGATTTATATCAAAAAATACGTCTTATGGATTATAAAAATTTTAAAAAGTTATTGTTTTGTGGTTATCATGATAAATTATTATTTTAAAAAACTTATGAGATCATACTCGTTGTATGTATGATTTAGATTTATTTTATCAGTTAGAAAATTTTATGAATCCTAGTTTTGTTTGAACAATGAATTTTGTTGATATTAGTTTTTAATCAATAAATAGTGAGAAAGATTAGCGAGTTACGGTTCCAGGATTGATTGTTAACATTGGTACCAAGTGGTTTGCTAGAGGACTAACTCACCCACGGTAAGGAACTCTGTGGTGTCCATTTATGGGACCTAGTTAGGTGCCCATAGATTAGCCTTTGGCTCATATTTAGCTAAAAGCTTAGTATTTATGTCAGAACATCTCCTACTTCTCTACTAGTTATTATCATAGATTAAGTTAAATTATTGCTTTCAGGAAGCTATATATAATTATATATAAAATGTTTTACATTAGTTGCATGTATATATTATGTATTTTTATTGTTGTCCCATGTGGGTTGTGAGTGAAGGCTCACTCATTAGTTTTGATGAACTCACCCTCTCTTTTTCTCCCCTTAAGAGAGGCTTAGGCTCAGTTGCACCAGGATCCTACCTAGTAGTGTTAGCTTCTTTGGTGAGCTTCACTTTAGAATGAAGCTTACTATTGATTATGTCAATTTAGTAGTGCTCCAATAGTTGTGTGAGGATGGACATGCATTATATTATTTTCATTGTTTTCAAACTTTCAGTTATTTATTTAATTATGTTTGGCTTTGGCTTAGATTATAGATTTTATGTAGTTTTATGTTCAGTATTTATGATTGGAATTTTAGAATTATGAAACTTAGTTAAATTTGAGATATTTTAAATATATTCGATTTATTTAGACACATTAGCACCACGCTATAGAGACTTCCGTGGATATCCAAATCCTTATGTGTTGGTCATGTTCTCTAGGCGGGTCATGACAGGAGCTGAATGAAGGACTTACAATGTCCTATTTTTACAATTGTGAGAGATCTCAACACTAATATTTTTATGTTAATAACCAATTTATCCATCAATAAAATTGTTAGGGACCTATAGTGCCCTATGTTTGTAATTGTAAGAGACCTTTAATACTAATATTTTTTGTGAGGAATCAATTTGTCTATCAATAAAATTATCAATAACCTATAGTATCAAATTAACAAAGAACGAGACTTGGACAAAAAGGAGTTTCTTGGCATGCCGTGTTAGTGTGGACAAGCTAGAGTTCATGCGATTGTAGCTACATGTTCCTAAGACGGATAACCACTCTCTATAGGACTTCGCTACAAGAGGTATATATCCTGTCAATTCCTTTTCGATTTAAGTATTTATGTTATCTAAATGACATAAGGTGATATCAACCTCATGAAATATTATTTCATTGAGAGTGTTTTTGTCCTATATGAATAGTTCATGTGATGGAAAATTTTTGTTAATTACTTTTTGTTATTTAGTTGTGTTAATATGATGTTTTTCAATAGATCTCTACTATGCGTTCTCACATCCAGATTAAATAAAATCTCCAGGATAAAGATTTGGTCAGTAACAAATTAGATGTTGACATGTGGAGGAGTATATCATGCTCCCAACAATACATGGTGTACCATAGATATTCAACAACCTCTCTCCAAACTCCCCCACTGTCAACCTTCCATATCATCCCCATGCCCTCTATCGTCACCCGCACACCCCCTGGGGATGACACGGCGCTTGAGGAAGGAGGGCCAGCGAAGGTCTGTAGGAAAGAAGGAAAAGGCGGCGGCCTGCATGTGGGGAGTGTGGTGATGTTTGCGGCTTGGTGGGTGGCCCGATGATGGCGGAAGGAAGAGGAGAAGAGAGGTGTAGCGCGGCTGAGATCGGCAACGTGTAGTGGTTTTTAGAGGGGAGGCCGTTTGGTGAGGAGAAGGGAAGCTCGGGCGGATGGCGAAGGAGGATACGACTGGAAGAGGTGGGAAAGGTCGCATTGGTTTGTGGGGTGAGCATAGATCTGAAATAATGAAAGAGAAAGAGGAGGACACCGCCGATGATGGTGCCGTGGTGGAAGCTACGGTCTCCTTTTTTTATTATTTTATTTTTTATACTTTGATATTGAGGAGAAAATACCTATGCTCCGTTGTTGCTTCTGATTTATTTTGGGTTGTTGCTGGTTTCCTTGTATATTTGGCAGGATTTTTGTTTTGTGTCTCTCTGTGTTTGGCTTGATGTATCAATGTGCATAGTGTTCGAAAATTCTCTCATATGCTTGAAAATTTTCTGATGGTTTTTACTTCTCTTTTCCTTCTTTGTTGATCAAGTTTATTGAGGGATGATATACTATGATTTGGGATCTGATGATCTTGGGCTATGGTGGCAGAGGATGGATGAAGGAGGTTATCATGGATTCTTGATCTTGTGATCTGATTAAAAAATTGCATCCGTAATTCTTCTTTATATCTGTGAGAAGAAGTGGGTGAAGTAGGAAAGCCGTTCTCACCCTTGAGCTCGTCGGATCACAATGCAGATGGCATCGGGCGGTGCGGCTTGACGATGGAGGGCATGGGGATGATGTGGAAGGTTGACAGTGGGCAGTTTGGGAGAGAGTTTGTTGAATACCTATGGTACACCATATATTGTTGGGAGCATGATATATTCCTCCACATGTCAACATCTTATTTGTTAATGGCCAAATCTTGATTCTGCATATTTTATTTGTTTTGTATGTGAGAAGGCACCCTACCGCACTGTTAGAATTAGTCTCGTTCTTCCTCACATAGCAAACAATGCACACCTCTAGAATCACAGTGGCGGAGTTGTGCATCTGCAACCTAGCAGTGGTGGCACACAGTCACCCCAACCAGTAGCAGCAGTGCGCGGCCGGCAGTAGAGGTGCTAAGCTTCCTTCTTGAGTCCCCATCACTGCTGCCTCTGCGAATATATATAACCTCCACGTTGTTTGATGCTAACCACCACCCATGGACTAAAAGAGGAATGTGATTTGCTAGCAGTGACTCCCTCTTTTTTTGGTGATGCAAGGAAGAAAAGAATGAAATAAGGAAAAGAAACCCATATCCTCATCGGACACAAGGTTCAACGGGAATTTTTTTTTTTATTTTTTTTATTTTTTTGCTTATTGTCAACTTTGGGTTCAGTCACATACGTTGATGTTTCAATCTTTAAAACCCCAAATTTTGGTTCTTTGAGGATTACTCAGTCAATTTCTCAAAATACCAAATAGGAATCCATAGTAACACAAAAATCAAGGGACTTATAATGGGAAATAAAGTGCTCGTCACAGCTGAGAGTGTGGGTTCAAGAGGGGGTGATGGAGCCATGGGAAAAGTTGGTGAGGATGGAGGAAAAGTTGGTGGTGGTGGTAGTGGTGAAGAGGAAGGAAGGGGATGGAGTTTTTTGTTTTTTCAAGTGAAGGATAGCAAAATGACATTGTTTTGCTTAAACAACTAATACCGTTAGCATTTTTTATTAAGGGTTCACAAAATGTCTGATATATGACAATGCCAAAGACTAATTAGATAATTTGTTTTTTTATCAGGACCAAATTATCCAACAATAAAATTGTAGAAGGAATTTGGGAGTTTACTAATAATTATTTGAGATATGATCATTAAAAATATTGAGATATATAATTAGATAATAAACTAATTATGAAAATATTCTGTGTTAATATTAAGTTAGAGAAATGATAAATGACCATCACCACATTTATACCATATATTTACACCAAGCTAAAAGTTGTAAATTAACATGTAAAAAGTTGTAAACCAAGATGCAAAAAGTTATAAACTAAAGTGGAAAAAGTTTTTACATCCTGGTTTATAATTTTTTGCATTTTGGTTTACAACATTTTGCATATAGTTTATAACTATTTATACATTTTACAACTTTTAACTTGGTATAAGTATATGGTGTAAGTGTGGTGATGATTGTGTAGCACTCCTCGTTAAGTTATAATAATTATCCATAATAGATAAGTTGAACCAAACATTTTAAATAAAGACAAGAATTCAAGTATAATATAAGCAATTTTTATGAAAAGATCATATTGTTTTAGAGCTTGTTTGTATGTGCTTTTTCTGATAAAAAAGATTTTTTATAAAAAAATATGTTTTTATATTTTTCAGCATGTTTGGGCAATTTTTTTAAATAAGAGCAAAATCATTATAAAAAGTAAAAAAAGATGTTTTCTTAGAAGCTAGAATTTTCATCTTCTGCAAAGATATTTTAATATTACATCCAAACATAAATTGACGTTACATTCAAATATAAATCAACTTCTACTTTTTTAAAATATCTTAATAAAAAGGTCAATTAAAAAAAGACATTTTCTTAGAAGTATATCCAAACAAGCCCTTAATACTCTTGTAATTAAATAGAAACCAATCTTATAAATATTTAAATAAATCAAGTTTCTAAATATAATTATTGAAAATAAATTATAATTTAAGTCTTATTTAAATGACTTACTCCGTACACCAAAAAAAATGACTTACTCCAATTATACGTAAATCATGTAGATGTAGAGATGTAGTCAAGCATCACTTTTTTTGTTTTTATTTTTTGTTTTCAAAGGTATCATCATTTCTTTATTGAATGTTTGGAGGGATGGGTTAGCATAAATTTTTACTTTTAACAAAATATTTTAAATTTAATTTTTAACAAAATAATAAAATATATTTTTTTCACAAAACCTTTTGTAGTCTTATTTTTATTAATATAAAAAATGATAACAAGTTACACCTTCTTTCCTCCATTCTAACATATTTTTAGAGCAAATAAAACCTGCAAAAAGGAACGGGAAGGGACAATGATTTTCTTTTTTGGTAACAAGAGCAAGGACAATGATTTATTTTTGAGGAAAATGTGATTAATAACAATTTTTTATTTTTTAATAACAAAAGTTACATTAATAGGGGAAATTTACTGAATCTGAAAATACATTCATAATCAACATTTTAAAATTATTACTTTTATTTTTTAACAATATTGATACTAGTCACTGGGATGAAGCTGCATCTGCATATATAACAAAACAGCCACGAACGCACGGCAACTGGCTACACCGTCATCTTCTTCCACAAACCACACACACTGCTTCCGTCCTTCGATTTGAGCTTTGAATCCAAACCTTAATAGTCAAAGAATCGATCTTCAACGTCAAACCCACTTTTGGCCTTTGTTTCCTCGTACCACGTTTCCGTTCCAAGAGGCAGGTTCCCACGTTTCATATTTTGTTTCCATGACGATAGCCAACTGTTCGACGAAATGCCTCTGTGACCATCTGACTCTTTTTTTTTCTTCCTTTTATGTGTTGCAGATTCGATGGCTTTGAGAAAAATTCCATGGAGGGATGTTGTGTTCGGAGAATCGGGTGGGTGCTTTGGGTTCCCTCTTCGGTTCTACGCCACCAAACTTGACCTGAGGAAGCTCCGCCCCATGATTCTCAAGAGAATCGAGAGACAATCCCAAGCATACCCAGTTCGCGCCATGGTTCCGGTTGCCACTGAGGTCCTCCTCGCTAGGAATATTCTCTTCCATGGCGTTTCCACCCTCCTCAAGTCCATTCCTCTCATGGCTTGCAAGTGAGCTTTTTTTTTTTAATTATTATTGCTTTTGTTCATGTTTGCTATTACTAGTTATATTTGGGATTTTTTTTTCAGGAAAATTTTGATGTGTGTTTCTGCATTTTGAACTAGGAAGCTTGCTCTGCATTGACATGGGATAAAGTTTTAAGCTTGTCAATTACCCCCTTGTCTTTTTATGTGGGTGCTTTTGCATTTTGAATTAGGAAGCTTGTTCTGCATTGACATGAGATAAAGTTGTAATCTTGATGATATCCCTTTTTTGATATAGTTGTTTTTGCTTTTTGAATTGGGAAGCTTGTTCTGCATTGGCATGAGATAATGTTGTGATCTTGGTGATAGTTTAGTTCTAGCCACATGTGAAGACTGGATTCTTTTGAGCCTTTTTTGGTTCAAATGTCCATTGGGGTGGTAAAAGGATGGATTAAAACAAAAATTTGTGGTTATCTTGGTTTAGTTTTTGAGGGAATAGAAGATTGCCAACATTAGCCTGTTCTAAGTTATTAGCGAGCAAACGTTTGTACTTGCTACTGGTGTCTATATAGGATACCCATTGCCATAAATCATGGGTTTGCTATTTCTTTTCTTGGAATACAAAGTAAGTTTCTTAAGTGTTCTTCTAGCCTTTGATCCTTATGACTTGTTACCATTTAATCATCGACGTCAAGGATTACTTGAAGGAGCAAAGTTTGAACCAGTATGGGTGTTAAGTAGAGTGTATCTTACTTGGACTTATTGGCTTTTTTTTGTTAAAAGATAATTAAATTCTTAGAGAACACTTCATTCTTATCTGCCCATTATATACATTTACAGATTCTGTCCAGAGATATTTATTGGTGATCAGGGGCATTTAATTCAGACTTGCTGGGGTTACAAGCGGCGGGCCAAACATCGAGTTCATGAGTGGGTCAGAGGTGGTTTGAATGATATACTTGTTCCTGTCCAAACATTTCACCTACATAGCATGTTCCAAAGTGTTATTGAGCACAATCAAAGGTTTGACTTTGATCGCATCCCTGCTGTTTTTGAGCTATGCTGGCAAGCAGGGGCTGATCCCCATGATGAAAACCTTAATCCAAGTAGTTGGGGCTTGGAGGCTGCCAACAACAGTGTCCATGAAGCCAACTCTTTGTCACAAAATGATCTTACCTTTGTAGCAAATAAAACATTAGATGCTTGGGAGACTCTTAGGTCCGGGGTGCAGAAGTTGTTGTTAGTTTATCCAGTAAAAGTTTGTAAATATTGTTCTGAAGTTCACGTTGGACCCTCTGGCCATAAAGCTAGGCTTTGCGGAGTATTTAAGTATGAAAGTTGGAAGGGAGCTCACTTTTGGATGAAAGCTAGCGTGGATGATTTAGTGCCTCCAAAGATTGTTTGGAGACAAAGGCCTCAAGATCCTCCTGTACTTGTGAATGAAGGAAGAGACTTTTATGGGCGTGTTCCAGCAGTATTGGATCTGTGCTCGAAAGCTGGCGCCATTGTGCCTGCAAAGTATAATTGTATGATGAAACTGCAAGGTTTGTCAGGTCCTGTCAATAATGAGATTTGGCAGGAGCATAAGAGAATTGAAATTTTGGAAGCAGCAGAAAGTTGAATTGCAGGGCTGGCTGGAATCAGGTGCTCAACCGGCAACATTGTGGGAAAAACAACTGACAACGTGTAATTTTAAGGTTGTCTGGCACATCTGATTATGGATCCATGTGCCTGTTCAGTTGATTACAACAAGATGTTCTGTTCTCATATCTCATATCTCCACAAATATTTACTTTCTGCCGAACAGATCAAAATCTCATATATGTGGCTGGACTTAATGTAGCTGCTCCTCAGGTTCGTGGAAAATAATTTCATTTTCTACCTTTCCAGTCAAAGGTCCCGGTTTTCTCCCTTTTGACTCATTTTGTTTCTTGAGGAATCATAAGTCCAATAATTAATGGAAATATACATACTGGAGATGCTGCATCGATGTAAATGTTTGTAATAAGTTATTCTTCTTGGTTATAGCTCTGACATCCAAATAAAAGAGAAATGAAAGTTGATTTTGATTTCATTTTCATTCTTTGTTATTTTGTTTGTTTGTCCATATAATTTTAATTAAAGAGAAACCAAGTTTTAAGCATGGTAGCGAGTGATGTTACTTGAGATTGGCCAATTATTTACTCCTATTTAGACCTTCAGTCTGTATAATGTTGTCTTGTCAACGTAAATACGTGTTCCATAGGTAGAAACTGTTTATTTTGCTTATGGATAAGATAGTTGTAGTTAGAATATATATATATATGCTGAATCACTTGCATTAGCATAGCATTCGGTCTATTAATTATTGCACTGTATATGTATGGTTTACCGTTTACCACGTCATTTTGTATTTAATTGGATTGAAAAGTTTGGGATAATCCTACAAAATTATGTGAATCCCCATAAATCTTTTCAAAGAATGATGTTCAAGCTCGCTGCAATTTCGGTTGTTTGTGTAATGAATTTGAAAACTGGTTAAACTCAAGTATAAGTCATGTCAAATGCAACTTTGTATAACCTCGATTGAAATTTTGAACTTGTAATTTAATGAATTGGGACTTTCATCTGATTACCTGAATGAAATTCTTTGGTGCTTTCTTGAAAAAATATATCCATGCCATTGAAGCTGCTGATTGCTGTTAATAAGGTATGACACATCACTCGAATAATTTGATTTCTGGCCTTCATTTTTTCAAAAAAGAAAGTAGAGTCTTAAATTCATAAAATTAGTAGTTGGTATCAACTATGCACATATAGTAGATTCGTTTAAGCACACAAGCATATACGTCAAACAACATATAATATTCTTCTGTTCATGTTTTCATATTTTAGTTTAGAATAAAAGTGACAGTGAATACATAGTAATTAAAAAGCAATAACAAAGAAATAATTCAAAATTTCATATGCTCAGGCATATCCATTGCGACTAACTGTCCCTTTAAACAGATAGAGACAGTCTCCATTTTCAACTCCATGCCATCTTAAGCTGCAACTATCACGCATGATCCTTTGCCTGTGTATAAATAGGTAGTCATCAGCTGGCAGAATTTTCCTGCTCAACAACAACTGCTTTAAGTCATTGACAGTGCCTGCATCTCTCATCTCCAGTGGAATGGTGGCTGCATTAAGCAAACTAGAAGATGTTTGTACCACTATGCTTAATTTCCTTGTGGGGGGTTCATCTCTTGCCCTGTTAAAGGTCTTGAGGAACACAACAATCTCAGAAGACTCACGTATGCCATACTCATCTAGCTTTCGAAAATCTTCATTCAACTCTACCCCTGCAAGGAAAAGTGTCATTCTTTCGATGGGGGTGCCGTCAATGATATGAATTTTTTCCTTTAAGCTCTTAACAGTATCTGTTCTGTCCACCTCTATGTTAACCCTTCTAGAAGAAAATTTCACTTTGATTCGCACTTTGGTAAGATGGTTTGGATGTGGCTCCAATCGGGGCTTGACGGTGAGGTCAATTTGTGTTCCTTCGGTTACTATTGGGTAGTCTTCCATGTCTAATCCATCCATTAATTCCCACCCAGAAACTGTTAGGATCTGTGAGGCCACTGGAATACCATGGATGTGTTCTATTTTCCTCTTGATCTCAAGAACTGTTTCTTGGGAACCTACTTCAATGAAGAATTGGTTTGTTCTTGTTACAATAACAACTCTCATTGTGGAACTAATTTGAAGTTGCTAGGGTCTTAGTTCTTAGGATATATATTGGACAAGAAAAAGGAGACAGTAACAGAATATCATGTCAATTTGATTGAAGTTTTAATTTCAACAATCAATCAATCCAATGTGTTTGGTGGACGAACAAAATTTATGAGGACTTGTAAAAATTTTAGTTAGCCTCATGAGATTATGAATACTATTGGATCTAAAATTATAAATCGTTAGAATCATGTTAAAGACATGAGTAGTTGGAGAATGTGGGGCAGCTCACTATCATGCAAAAATATCACTTGTTTTGAATTTGTGTGTGACCATATACGTCTATCGTCCTTTCAACCAAAAAATTCAAGTGCACTGTGAGGGAAATATTTGAAACTACATTTTCTGAAATAACTTATCCACAACCGCATCTCGAGTCATGCAAGGACAGCTTGAGTTGTGTTTTACTAGTTTAACAATTAACATTGTTGGAAATTAAAATGAGGATAAAAATTACTTAGATGAGTTTCATATGTTATTTTACATATAAAGCTCATCTAGGTAAATTTTATCCTATCTATGGCATAATTAACAATTTTGGTTTTTCAAGTATCTACTATTGAATATAATAACTTATTCTTCAATTACTTGACCCATTTAACGGCTAGCTATGATTTTTAAAAGTGCAGTCATTTGGGCAAGAATCGAACCCCTCTTTTTTTTTGTCGGATAATGATCAAACCCTCGACTGATTTGTTCTACCATGACTTTTTGAGTTTTTCTTGTAACCAATTGCGGTCAAAGGCGTGAATTATCATATGGAGAAGCTAACACTGTTGCGGACAAGCTAGCCAATTGGGCTTTGAATTAAGATTCTGCAATTATATGGACTCAGCCTCATGCCAGCTTAGTCCCGCTCCTCCATGCTGATGTGTCTGGGGTCTCCATACCCGGGTAATCCCTTGTTGGTTTGGTTTTTTATTTGGGCCATTGGCCCTCCTTAGTACAAAAAAAGGTGTGAATCATAGGACAAGCCCAACTCATAATAAGGTCCAATAGGCTCCTGGGCTGTGCCTCGCCAGTATAATTGGGCCCTATGTAATTTTAGCCTTTTTAATGGAGTAAATTTATGCATACTTATCCATGGACGTTTTTTTATCCATGCAATACCAAAAAAAAATCCATGCATCTTTTTCTGACAAAAAAAGGGAAATAAAAAACACATCCATCTCCAAAACCTGGAAACACTTTCTTCAAAGCTTGAAACTTTGTCTAGGTTGAACATCCAATACTCCATCTCCCAATTCGCAGTTGACTTTCCACCGTTCATTGCTCACCATTTTACGAATCTCGGGTGTTTCTTCATCCGATTAACCATCATTGATTCTCATGTAGGTGCATTCTTATGTGCTAATTACTCGTATCAAGTAGTGATTTTTCACCTTCCAAATATTGCTCAAATTTCGTTTTATTTATATACGAGTCTCCAATCGAATTTATGGCCCTTTTTTCGGTGCTTGTAGGTGATTTTTAACTCGAATCGCAAAATGGGTATTGATAATTTCTCCGTTGTAGAAGGTTTTGGTTCATGGGTATTCTAGATTTGGAGTTCGGCTATTAGTCTCTGAAATTTTTGTGGAGGAGTTTGGGTGATATATAGATATGGCTTCAAAAGATGTAAATAGTAAAGCATGGAAATGGGCTCTAGGTCTGGTTTATATAGTTGCTGTGGCTACAATATGGATAGCTGCTAGTTTTGTAGTACAGTCTGTTGTTGATGCTGGTGTATCACCATTCCTTGTTACTTACATCTGCAATTCATTGTTTGTGGTGTTGATACCAATTGTTGAAATTGGGAGGTATTTGGAGGATTCTTGTGGGGGCATATGGTTTTGGAGGCGTGAGAATAGGGACCACCATTTGGAAAGGCTAAGGGAGTCAGAGCAGGCTATCCTTCTTGATGAGAATGATGCAGGGGACCAAGCCAGTGAATCCTTGGCTGTGGAAGAGATTGGTGTCACTGAACAAAGGAACAACGGTTCTGAATTGCTGCCACCGGAAAAGGTGGTCGAGGCATTGCCTGGTCAAGTTAATGTGATTGAAAATGTTGATAATCAGCTAGATGAGAAAGGGCGTTGGACCCGGTTAAGGGTCGCCAAAGTTAGTCTACTGATATGCCCATTTTGGTTTTTGGCTCAGCTCACTTTTAACCTGTCATTGAAGTATACTACAGTCACAGTAAGTATATATGGATTTTGGTTTTCATCTCTAAGGTTGTAAGTTCTGTTTCACTTAATTATTTGGCTTAAATTAGTTCCTTTTTCATGTCATGTGCAGTCAAATACAATCTTAAGTAGCGCATCCAGTCTTTTTACTTTTCTGGTCTCGCTAGCGTTCTTGGGTGAGAGGTTTACTTGGTTAAAGCTCTTTAGTGTTCTTCTTTGCATGGGAGGAACAATAATTGTGAGTCTTGGTGATTCCAAAAGTGGTTTAAGAACAGTTGCATCAAATCCACTTCTTGGAGATATTTTCGCACTTGTTTCAGCAGGATTATATGCGGTTTATATAACCCTGATTCGCAAGAAATTACCTGATGATGATGGAAAGAGTGGTGAAGCCAGTATGGCTCAGTTTCTTGGATATCTGGGGCTTTTTAATGTTCTAATTTTCGTTCCAGTTGCCCTCATACTCAATTTCACCAATGTGGAACCTTTTTATACACTTACCTGGAAGCAGCTTGGTCTGATTATTGGTAAAGGTCAGTATTCATTAATCATTATTTATTTTTATTTTTTTTAATTTGAGATTGAAGCTAAGTTCTTTACATGCTTGCTTCAAAGCTCCAATTGTTATTTGATATTTAAGGAGGATATATACCTATTTTATCTTTTTCTTCTATTTAAAGTACATGCCCGATTCTTTATGTGTTCTACAAATAGCGGAATACAACTAGGCACATTCTTTCAGGCACTGCTGGTTATTTATGCATAATAATTACATATGCTGTCCAACTATTGTTTATGTGATGTTGGGAAGCTCTATCCCTCTCAATCACTACTATTATCAGTAGAGAACATTGTGATTTAAGGTATAGTGATTAATCTAGTGTAGAAGATTATATTTCCACTCATGTAATGCTGCAAATTCGCACATTTCAAAATCTGTATGAAGTGATATTGGTAATTATTCTGAATAACTTGTAGTTTATTTGATGATAGTATGTAGAGCTTTACGTTGACAGGGGATCCAGTTTGCATCAGAATAGTTGAAAAGATGTCACTATTGATGATAGCTGGCTGAATTATTGAAGCTAAAAATTGGACAAAAATAATATTAATGAATAGTCTGCCATATAATTTTTTTATTAGTATGATGTACTGGAGATCACAGAGATGTAACCTTGTTCTGCCCAAGCTGAATTTTTCTTTCAACACAATGCTTTTGTTCCTTTATTCTTGTTTGATTTTGCTATCACTTGTATATTGTTTCTGTCAACCAACTTCTTTCACTATAATTCTCCAACATTGTACGAATATTTTTCCATGACCTAGAAGACTAGAATTCTGGCATCACGTTAAGGGTTCTTACAACAGTAGTTTTTTCTAGAGGACCTTGTTAATGAAGCAATCTTCTTTCCCTTCTGTTTCAATATACTGATGCTGAACATTATGAAGCAAAACGGTTTCCACTGGGAGCTGTAACCAGTTTGGTCTAAGATTAGTTTTCATTCAAGTTTATTAAAGCAATGTTTGCTAGAAATAAGAAATGAATTGCAGTTTTTCACCGTATGCTATGAGTATTTGACCAAAATTCACTTTGCTAGCAGTATGTTAGAAGTTAACAGTTTACTTCCTTGTGGTTAACTGCATTATCACACACACACACACACACACACACACACACACATATATATATCAATCCATTTGCTGCAGTTTGCTTTCGTCCGAGTGGCCTGTGATCTTATTTTGAACAAATTCCTTTTGTTTTGTAGCCTAAGAGGATGTGTTAACAGAGTAAATCACATCACAAAGTGTCAATTTTTTTTAGGGACGAAGTAAATTCTTTCTATACTGGAAATAGTGATGGGTGGAAAATAAATCTACACTTGCAGTTGGAACTTGAAACAGTTGTTAATTATTCCTAGATATAACTTTTATATGTAACACACGTCCAGCAGTTTCTAGAATACAACTAGTATTTCCTAGAGTTGAAATATCCTTTTTGTCAATCGAGCTTTTCTTGGTTTTATAATTATGTTTCTCCTCATACTACATTATTTGACATGTATGTATCATCATGTTTGGATTGTTTCCTGTCAAAACTAGGATTGTTGGATAATGTGCTGAGTGATTACTTGTGGGCCAAGGCTGTTCTTCTTACATCAACCACAGTTGCTACAGCTGGTCTTACAATTCAGGTCCCATTGGCTGCCATTGTGGATACCGTAACCGGCAATGCTCCCCGCCTGATGGACTACCTTGGAGCTGTAGCCGTCATGATTGGCTTTGCCGGAATTAACATTCCTGTTGATACTTTAATTAACTCAAGAGAAGCTACCGTGGAATTGGAAAATGAGAACGTCAGTGTAAGAAATGAAGAGCTTGCAATTCCAAGAGGCCAAGATTCAGCTGCCATACCTTAGCATGTACATTGCATTCATTTCACAGGTTAGTTGATGGCCTGATCTTATTACTGTACCATATCAGTTGCAATGACTGAAACGTGCTACAATCACCAGGCACAGAAGTAGAACAAGAACAGGAGAATATATGGTTTAAAAGTGGCATGCGTGAGTTTGTACATGGAGGAAAATGTAAACTACTGCTTTGGGTTCGCTCCTTGGATGAAATCAGGAAAATAGCACTCGGTTACACTTTTCGACAAGCATATGGTTTGAATTTCGGTGGTTTTAGTACCATATACATAATACATGTTTAGCATAGAACTTCACGTGTTTGGGATGATTCATCCCAACAATAAGAAATAAGAATTTAAGTGCTTAGTAAATTTATGAGTGATTATTGTTATTCATTGGAGGGTGTTTATGGGAATGGAATGTCAATGCCACCCAGATATCTTCATTGAATCGTAATGAAAATCAGTGAAATGAAAGCATTGTTCATTTTTTCTTTTTTGGGGTATATTAGAAATACAATAAGGTTTGAATCTATGATCTCATGATTAACTATCTAAATCCATCACTATTAACTCAATCCTAATGGTTTAGCCATTATTCTTGCATCACAATGTTGCCTTTATCAAGCCTCTATCAATGGTCGTATTAGGCTGGATAGTGATTCATGTTTTCAAAAAATTATGATTAGTATCAAAAAATCATTTCAATGCATGTAAATTACTAAATCTTAAAATATATTCATAAACATTTTAATATTACTTTATAGAGTATTACTTGGTAGTAAATCTAATTCAAAATGGACACTAACAAATGATAGCAAGTTTTAAGCATGGAAGTTACCTAAGAACTAAGATTGGCCAATTCTTTACTCCTATTTGGGCTTTTAATCTATGTTATATTGTCTTGCCAATAAATAAGTGATCCATAGATAGAAAGTAAATAAACTGCTTTATTAATTTTGCTTATGAAGAAGTTGGTTATAGTTAGAAATTATACATATATTTGCTTAATCATTTGCATTAGTATAACATTGGGGCTTTTGGTTGTAGCACTGATTATTATAGCATTCGGGCTTTTGCACTAGGATAGTTCGTCACGTCATTTTGTATTAACTGGATTGGAAAGACAAAGGGAGGGTATCCTACAATGTGAATGGCATTAAATTTGTTCAAAAAATGCTGTTCAAACTTCATATATACTCGCCGCTCTTCTGGTTGTTTGTGAGATGAGTTAACATCTATTTCGTTATCTCAATAGGAATGTCTAAATTCTATACTGACAAATTTTGTTGTACGTTTAATGAAATAAGGACTTTCATCTGATTAAGTGAATACAGTTCTTTGGTGCTGTTTTCTTTTATTTTTTTAATATTTATGCTAAGGAAAATCTTCTAAGTTGTATTACATAAATGCTTGGTATGTGCTTAGAACAGTCTACTTTATGTCCTCAGTTGATACCAGTTACTATTTCTGTGAATTTAATAATCTACTATCTTTTTCAAGGGAGAAAAAAATGAAAGCTGAGAAATCAAATGATTCTAGTCATCAAGTAGTGTGTCATACCTTATTAACAGCAATCAGTAGCTTCATTAGCATAAATGTCATAATCTCATGACATGGATCATAGATTATGTAAAACATTAAAACAACATAGAAGATTTTCCTGGTCATGTCTTCATCATCTGGTTTTAAATGAAGGTGACAATCAATCCATAGCAATCAAAATTTAGAACATCATGCTCATACCGAAAACAATAAATCATAGTAATAAATAGAAATTCATCGATTTAAGGCTCAGGCATATCCACTGTGAGTAACTGTCCCTTTAAACACATAAAGACAGTCTCCGTTCTCAACTCCATGCCATCTTAGGCTGCAACTCTCACGCATGATCCTTTGCTTGTGAATGAAGAAGTAGTCATCAACTGGAAGAATTTTTCTGCTCAACAGTAACTGCTTCAAGTCATTGACTGTGCTTGCATCTCTCATCTCCAATGGAATTGTGGCTGCATTGAGCAAACTAGAGGAAGTTTGTACCACTAGGCTTAGCTTCCTTGTGGGGGGTTCATCTCTTGACCGATTAATGGTCTTGAGGAACACAACAATTTCAGAAGATTCACCTATGCCATACTCATTTAACTTTCTAAAGTCATCATCCAACTCTACCCCTGAAAAGAAAAGTGTCATTCTCTTGATAGGGGTGCTGTCAATGATGTGAATTTTTTCCTTTAAGCTCTTAACAGTGTCTGTTCTGTCCACCTCTATGTTAATCCTTCTAGATGAAAATTTCACTATGATTTGCATTTTGTTAAGGTGGTTAGGATGTGGCTCCAATATTGGTCTGATGGTTAAGTCAACTTTTGTACCATCAGTGAGTATAGGATAGTCTTCCATGTCTAATCCATCCATTAGTTCCCACCCAGAAACTGTTAGGATTTGTGAAGCAACTGGAACACCATGGATTTGTTCTATTTTTCTTTTGATTTCCGTAACTTTTTCTTGGGCACCTACTTCAATGAAGAAATGGTTTGTTCTTGTAACAATAACAACTCTCATTGTGGAACTAATTTGAAGTTGCTAGCTAGGGCCTTACTAGTTCTTTGAATATTATTGGACAGGAAAAAGGAGACAATAAGAGAATATTAGTTTGATGTTTTTGTTCCAACAAACAGTCAATCCAATGTGTCGGCACACAAACTAAACCGTGTGGACTGGTAAAATTTTTGGTTAGCCTCATGAGATTGTGAATGCTAATGGATATAAATGGTTAGAATCATGTTAAAGATATGATGAGTAGTTGAGAATGTGGGGCTCAATATCGGACAGGACATCTCTCTTGTTTGGATGTGTGTGCAAACACCACAAAGGAAACCTTGAAGTGTGATTTATCAGAAATTTGCAATTTAAAATTGTTTTGCCAGTTTAACATCGACCCTTCTCTAACCTATGCCAGCACGGTCTAATTAACAAAAGTCATAATTAACTTTTATGTCATTGTTTTACCAATTATCATGTCCTTTTTTTTTCTTCTTATTCTTGATTAGTAGTTCGCCTTTGCTAGTGTGAATTGCAAAACAAGCCCAACAAAATTAAAGATGGACAATATGGAGCTTAAAAAGCTTGTAGTTACAAATGGAAAATAATGGTGGCTTTTACATGCCTGTCCATGAAAATTGCCAATAAACTCATATATAGAAAATAAGATACGATTTATCTAACCAGTGTCCTTAGAGGACACTAGTTAAAGGGTTAAAACAAGTAAAGTTAACTTTGAAAATATGAGAACTTATATTTTTAAAGCAATAGACCCACAATAAAGTTTTGAAATTTACCTCTTTTAGTATCATTAATCAATGCTATAAGGGCATTGGTTAGCAAAACCCAATAAGATATCCCTTCAACTCGTTATACATGATATTGTGGGAGAGAGTTGTTGCTGTTAGGTATGAAAGAGTGACTCAGGAGTCTTCTTAAAAGTTGCTACATTCTAAAATTGAGTACAACAAGCTTGCTAAATAAAAGTGTCCAGCATCAGCATTTAATCTCTACAAAGATAAAATTCATCAGTAATCATTTCAATTAAGAGTACAGAGAAAGCAAATAGGATTCTTTATTAAACCAAATTATATATGTCAACATTATAAATAGTTTTAGTTTTATGGGAAAAGTATTTTTTAAATTAATAATTTATCATTTTCTTAGTGTGTATATATATATATATATTGATTTAAAGTTATAAATTCTGACATACATTAAAAATCTATGACAGAATCCAAACTTCATAAAAATGGGGTTTAAGTCATGACAAGGTCGGCACTCAGTAGTAGAACCCAAGCAAAAGGGGGAAAGCTTTTAGTCCAAGAAAGAGAACAAAATAGCAAGGGTGCCCACATAGTTAATGCGTACGATCCTGCTGCCACTCTTGCAGTATCAGCCTTCATTCATCTGTCTGAACTCTGAATGGAACAAATTTGGGTCCAAGACATGTTACTTGTCGTTCTCCGGATCTTCCATGTTTAACTTGTTTGCTTGGTGTGATGCATGTAGCAGATACTAGAGTGGGGCCCCAACATGTACCTAAAGAAGCATTATGAGCAGGTAGCTGTGAAGCACGGAATATGATATGATATGATATGAGATACGAGGGATATTCAAATTAAAAATTTATTTGGCACGGACATGACATGTATATTAGTAAAAATTTTATAAAAATTATATATTATTTAAAATATTATTTATTTATATAAGTTTTAATTATATTTTATTTTCTTATAAACTAAAAAGTTATATATTATTTTTTATAACCCTGTTTATATTAAATTTTTTATGTTAGATTAAGAAAATAAGTACATTTTAAAGTAATTATATATAACTTATATTGATGTGTCAATAGTGTATAATGTAAACATAACACGGACACGTGTCCAAAATATAACACGGCACCCAAATAGTGTGTAGATTTCATAAGCTAGCAAAAAATGTGCAAAGCTAGGCTTGTTTGGTTTTGGTTTTCACTATTTTAATTTTTTAGATCATGTAAAGGAAATATTAAAAATTATGAAAACTATAAAATTTATTTTAGGTATTTTCTTTATAAAATTTTAAAAACTAGAAAATTTAAAATTTAAAACCAAAACCAAACAAGTCCTAGGTATTTTAATTTTTCTTTTAGGAATTGTTATGTAATTTTAGATCAAGAATAGTGATTAGTTATTTTTTTAATGTTAAGTCCAAAATTCAAATCTTCAATGTTATAAGTAAAATTCACGTTATAATTTGCAATGTCGTACTTCTATTACAGCTACCAATTTTGACTAAAATGAAAAGCTGTGTAATCAAGTTTGGCATCCGGCTTAACATTGGCTTGCTGGAGTTTGAGTGTTTGACGCATATTATTCTAACACTGAAAATTTTCCTCTGCAACCTTTTTTTTTTTTGGGTAAATGAACTGCGAATTCATTGTTATCTAACAACTATATTTAAAACTTCATAACATTATTAGTTATGCGCTATTTTAAGGGGGAAGGTCTTCAGCAATATAATTTACGTGAGTTCATAAGGTTAGATTTCATCACTGCCAACATTTGTAAAAAGAAATCATACAAAAAGTTCTATGGGTTAAAAGCTATTTGGGTCCCCCATCTATATATATATATATATATATATATATATATATGTATTGTGGTTTATTGTGAGAGCTAAAGGACTTAATCTTTACCGTTAGATTTTCCATGAATGATCGAAATTAAAATATAAAGTCATGTGATATTTTTAAATGAACATTAATTATATTAATTAACTTTCAATCTTAATCATTTATGCATCCTCGGATAATAACCTTTTAAATGAACATTAATTATATTAATTAACTTTCAATCCTAATCATTTATGTATAGTTATAAGATTTACTCTTCTCACTCTCATAATAAATCACCCTCTCATAGTATATATATATATATATAGAAAGTTAGTAAGGGATATTTGACCTAACCCTTTAAAAATATTACGTCATATATAATTACCTTTCTTTATAATGTGAGTATTATCGCACTAAATAAAAATTAGATTTAAATGAGTTTTTGGTTATTTTGATTTTATTAGTTTCTCTAAAAATAATTTTTGGCTTTTAGTTTCTCTATTTCCAGTGTTATATTTTTAGCCTTTTCCTTCTAAATTTAACTTGTCCTTAAAATAATAGAAATTTTGTTTTTAATCCTTATAAATATTTTAATTAAAAAACTTCTTTTGGTTAAAAAAAATCATTACGTAATGATACTAGCTAACTATAGGGACTAAAAGCATAATATTTTTAAAATAGGAATCAAAGCCATAAAATTAAGAACTTAAATCAAAATATAGTACCAATTAAAAACATATCTACTCCTTTGTTTTAATTTTTAATGGAATTATTTTTGAAATAATTAGATATAAAGGAATTATTTTAAGTAAAATTTTAAAAATAAGTTTAAAAGAATTGTTTTGTTTGGATATGATAAATAAAAATTACTTTAAAAAAATTACTAAGAAGGATACAACATAATTCTAGAAATTTCTAGAATGTGTATGTGAGTGGTAATGCAAGAGAAATTGTAAAATTGTACCTCAAAAGCACTTCTTTCAAAATAAAAAATAACTTTAGGACTATTCTTTACAAAATTAATTTTCAAATCATGTATATTTTTTTGTTAAGTATTGAAATGAAGAATTGATAAAGGGATTAATATATCTCTTTTGAGGGATCTCAAATCCCAGGGAACCAACTTAACCCTCAAAATATTTGTTAGGAATTAACTTGAGTATTTAGTTAAGAAAAAAAAACTATTCATTATTTTCATTGTTAGGTGGATAGAATTATGTTTGGCAAGTGCAAGCAAACTGTAAAACAAACATGCAATCCTTGAAAATTATATATATAATGCTTTTTTGGCCTACCTCTAGTCCCTAGATGCAATTGCAATGGTTGGGGTTTGGGAATTTCATTGAGGCAGTATAACTGGACAAGCTCCGCTGGGTGTAATGCTTTCTGTGTTTATTGGTGGACAAACCATTAGGGTCCACTGTACACTTTCACCAGCATATGTGACGCTTATCCAACTCTACAGCCCGAATCACTCCGAGAAAATTGTGCAATCAAGCACATACTCCTCTTGATCAAAACTACCCTCCTTGTTTTAAAATAAATATTTTTTTTTCATTCTTTTAGTATATTTATAAATTAATATATCTAAACATAATTAATTATTTTATAAATGTATTGAAAAAGTGAAAGAGATAATAGTGTGTTCAAATACATTAATTTATTTATGAATGGAGAGAGTAAACAAATATGCCGAATAGACCTAAAACTCTTGTCAATTCCGGGGCCACGACTCGCTCTTAGCACATTGTTTGAGGATTGCGCTGAATATGGATAGAATCGTCGTTCTCACTTTCGAGGCAGGTGAATTAATAAAAAGCAATATGCATTAGTATGTGATTGAATTGGATGTTGTGCACCTGTGAATTTAGTAGCAACAATAATGAAAATTTGCTTGCCACATTCTGATCCTTTAGTAATGTTTTGCATTTTCATAATAGTCAAAAAGAGTGAGCCTTTTACATGTGGCATGGAGACTCTTTGGACTCCTTTTGACAACTTACTAATCATTGAGAAACAATATTACTGGATCAAACCAAACAGTGTGTTTTTTTGGAGCTTTGCATTTGAACTTTCCAAGATGTCAAGCTGGAATAATTGTGACTCTTCCCTGAGACAAAGAATCATGGCAATGAGCTGCACAAGTGCCACTTTCCTTTCATTTGATGCTGGACTATTAGGGTGGTTTCCGAATCACTTGCGACATCTTTAATTTGGCCGCAAGAAGCAGGAAGAACAATGCTTTATAATAGTATTTTGATAAAAATGTTAAGTTTTGTTAGCACTTACATTTACATGATTAACTTAGCAACATGAGGTTCACACACATTTAAATTTTGTTTTGATTATTCGAAAGAAATTATGCATTATGAAGGTATCGGAGTCTTTTTTTAAAAAAAAAAATTTTGTTGTTTGTGATTCAGAAAATGACAGGTATTTCTTTTTGACAAATTAATACATACAAAATTGTCTCACCTTTTTCTCCTCCTTTAAGTTTATGAAGTTACAAGGACCATTTTGCGTATAATATTGGGACACAGGAAGAGCACATGCACAATGACTTCACCTTGTTGCCGACAGCCTGGTGCCCTACTAATCTATGGATACCAAACACAATGGAGCAAGCTTCAGCTTCCCCAATAAAACAAAGTACATTATCAATAAAGCAATTATTCCTTTCCTTTACATTGCAAATTTTAATTGATTCAAGTAAGAACCTCACATATTAATATTACAAGATTGATTAAAAAGGTAAATTAAATTTGATGCAGGAAAGATTTTTATATTATTATCTAATTAATCTCTCATTTGCATAATTTTAAGTAGTAAAAGTAGAAGTTAATCATGTTTACTAATTTGATAATATATAATTAGATGATTGTGTAAATTTTTTTATACTATTAGTATATTAAAGTTAAATCTATGCAAGCTAATATATATCGACCACCGACTCTTGTTCGAGAAATCTGGCATGATGAATAAATAATCTTCCTTTTTCTTCAATTCATGTCATCACGCTCCTACATTTGAAACCAGGCCATTCTATATTGATGATAGCCAATCATTGGTTGATACGGATTAGCCAAAAGCGTGGTAGATCTAAAATCTTGCATGAGTTAGGGGTTTCTAGCCTTTGAATATGTCCTACAACAAAGCCGCTTGCTTTATGCCACATGAAGTGCGAATTATTTTTACATGAAGCAAATTATAGTTAAATTATATAAATTATTAAAATTAAAAGTTCTTCAAACATCACAGAATCCTTTTATTTTCAAAAAAAAAAAATTATTCCTCTAACTTTTACAATTAATATCACTCTATTCACTAATTAAAATCAAACATAGAGCATCTTATACAATCCATCGATTTGGAATATGCTTTGAAATTTGTTAAGTGCTTGCTTGCTGTACGCAATAATAATATATATGGGACAGAAATGACATGAAAGTGGCCCCATTACACTTTGGCTACGTGCGGTCATTTCCATGAAAGTCGCTTCATCAGTTTGAAATGCATGTACATAAAATGTTTAGAAATTTCAAGTTTGCAACTGATATATATAACAGCTCCTTACAGTCCTTATCTGTAAGAAATTTGACCTGGTCACAATTTAACATAAGCAAGTTACGTTAGCCACGGCACACGTGATTCCCTCCATAACACAGCCTTGATTATCTCCCAATAGCTCGCAACTACATTGTCGGTAATTTTGACTTCTAAGGCCTAATTACACTATTGCAATAGTGCTGTGTTTTTTTTGTTTTCCTTTATTGGTGAAGTTACTATGACAATGCACGCTTATAGCTAACTTTACTTATCATAGCAGCAATCTCAAATTCTTAGATTAAAGTTACACGAATGTTTCTGTTAATTTTCTTTAATTACCTTTCTATGCCAAAAGAAGAAAAGAAAACCGCGGTTCCTGGCTAGTTTATACTGCTGTATATCTACAAGACTTTCACATTGATGACCATCTTTATACATAAGGACTTCCCAACTTGTTTATTATGATCTCTATCAACATGAAGTATATTTTATTTGTGTATATAATCACAATGATTATGATCATGGAACCTTTTTTACCCACTGCATAACCACTCTATAATCCATATGTCACTCTTTTCCATTTATTAACAATATATGTCCACAGGGGCGGCATCGCAGCAGGTTGCCAACGTTAATTTAATAGTGACATTGTGTGGCTCAATGTGACACAAGATTAAAGTATCGGACTCATATAAAGTAGGAGCAGGTAAGTCAAATTTTTATTCTTCAATTCGTCCCTGAGACCAGCATATAAATTGGAATTAAAATTTTGCGTTGGATATATCGATCCAACGAATCATTTTAGAATGTTAGCCACCGCAAATGTCTAAATAGTTAGTGGTATACAAGCTAATAAATTAAATGTCTAAACATATGCTACGTGCCAAAGAGGAAGGTTTGGAATGCCTCTTAAATAGAGTAGGGATATTCATTGAGTTGAGTAGTGTTATTTTAGAATTTGAAAGTAGGTATTATCATCGGATGTAATGGATGAAGGAGGTGAATGAATACTCCAATCACATCAATGATGATAAAATGAGTGTTCGAATGGAGCATTCACTTTACGTATTAAAATAATATTTATTTATTTTTTATATTTGTCAATGATCGAGTTATAAAGTGCTGTCACTCTTGATCCTTGTCATAAAGGAATTGTTAATTTTAGGGGTCAGGAGTTTGATCTTGTTTGTCCATCCCTTCAAGATTTCCTTTAGCACCACTAGAAATCCCCTAAAACCGAAAAAAGAAGTATCAATGTTTAATATGTATAGAGTTATATACTAATTTAGTGTGTACCGAAGCATTAAGAAACCCAATTATTTAGAACTAACTGCAACTGTCTTGTAAGGGCATGCAAACTAACCATTTTTTTATTAGACTACTTAATTACAATTATTATTTGGGAACAGATGATAAAGTATCATGCTGTGTTAGCACATGTTAGTTAGCTTCATCGGTCATCTCTATGATGTGCCCAGTTTCTTGTACAATACCTCAACCTAAGTATTATAAATCACTGACCACTGTTAGGGATACAACCAGAGCAACGAAATTGCCTCTTTGGAGGAGTGTCTGAGTGTCCATAATAAATATTATATATATATATATAGTTACTCTGGCTAACAAGATTTCTGTCAGCTACACTGAAATGGGGGGCCAAAGTTACTTCAAATTCTTGGCTCTTTGTCTTGTAGCATCATTTGCATCGACTCAAGCTCAATTGCAGCTTGATTTCTATGCAAAAAGCTGCCCAAAAGCTGAGCAGATCGTTCTAAACTTTGTTCATGAGCACATCCACAATGCCCCATCACTGGCTGCTGCCTTAATAAGAATGCACTTCCATGATTGTTTTGTCAGGGTAAGACGAAGTTCAAGCTTGTGCATATTCTGATATTCATTTCATTTATTGTTTGACTAATAGCTAGTGTTGTGTCAGTTAAACTGAGGAACTAACATACACTATCATGCATTAATTCATTCAGGGATGTGATGGATCAGTGCTTCTAAACAAAACAAACAACCAAGCTGAAAAGAATGCTCCACCAAACCTTACAGTCAGAGGCTTTGACTTCATTGACAGAATAAAGAGCCTTCTTGAAGCTGAATGCCCTGGTGTGGTCTCTTGTGCTGATATCATATCCTTGGCTGCCAGAGACTCTATTGTTGCTACAGTTAGTACTCAATTATATATCAAGAACTGCTCTGTGTCTAACTTTGGCTTTTTCTTTAATCACACCTTTTGAGAACAGAAATGAGCCATTTGCTGGTTTATTATACCATAGTTATTAATCAACATGAGATTTCCTCAGGGTGGCCCCTTTTGGCAAGTTCCAACAGGTAGAAGGGACAGTGTCATCTCTATCTTAGCAGAAGCCAGAAGCCAAATTCCTGCTCCAACTGACAACTTCACCTCCCTCCAAACAAAATTTGCCAACAAAGGACTTGATCTAAAAGACTTAGTCCTCCTATCTGGTACTTATATTTTTAAACAGTGCTATATACTCAGACAAAAAAAATTATTAGATTTTTTGCCAAAAATCATTGTGATGGTTAATGTCAGATGAAAAATAAAATGATATAATTCTTTTTCTTTTTCTTTCTAATTTTTTTTTACTGTTATGCATGCTAAATTATTTGCTTCTAATCACTAATGGTTCAAATTCTCTTCAGGTGCTCACACAATTGGTGTGTCGCATTGCTCATCATTCTCAAGTAGGCTGTACAACTTCAGTGGCAAGGGTGATCAAGACCCAGCACTAGACAGTGAATATGCCCAAAATCTGAAGACCTTCAAGTGCAAGAACATCAATGACAACACCACAATAGTTGAGATGGACCCTGGGAGCCGCAAGACATTTGATCTTGGGTACTATAGTCAGGTGGTCAAGAGGAGGGGCCTGTTCACCTCAGATTCTCAACTGTTGACCAACCCAACAACAAAGTCTCTAGTGACTCAATTCCTTCAAGGGCCACTTGGGAATTTCTTTGCCGAGTTTGCCAAGTCCATGGAGAAAATGGGCCGAATTAATGTCAAGACTGGGACACAAGGAGAGATAAGGAAGCACTGTGCACTTGTGAATAGCTAAGAAAGTTCTTCTTCTTTTTTTTTTTTTGTTATTCCTCCATTCCATCCATAATGTGCAAACTGATGATCTGTTTTATTTCATTTTTTTTCTCATGTCTTGTTATTTATGCTGTGCCATGTGGTGTCTCAATCTGTAGGAGAGACCCTCTACGGTGTGGGTGTTTTTTTACGTGTGTTGCAATAAGTGGGTTCTTTAGTTATTCTTATTTCCTAGTGTAATGCTGTTGTAATAAGGAGAAATTGAGATAGATTTGCTTGTGTTTCCCACAACAGTTAATATATGTTGCATTATGTGCTCGTTAGAAACACCTGTGCTACACACGAACATATTAATTTATTAGACATATTTAATTATTAGTAATTTGAAGTGACTATTAACTTTATTAACTTCAGTACAAATGATTAAAATATATTGATGGCACCTAACTGAAATAATGGGAGATGTGGACTCAACTAATATTCATATGTTTTAAATGAATGAGAATATTGGGGAAATTTTGTAATTCTTCAAACAATGAAATGCTTTCATCTCAACTATCAGATTTATTAATAAAGGGTTGAGATTTTGTCACCACATGATAACAAACTCACCAATCCCCGCATTAGTTCTAACCATTATAGAGATGTCTTTTGAAACTCCAACAGGTATCATCCCCTCTCAAACTCAAAAACACATCATACTTCCACTTGCAGTATTTAGAACTCAAAGTCATTTCCTTTGCTTTAGAAATTAAGATGAATTAATCTTCATTGTCAGCATAGCAGAAATCACCTCTAAGAGGCATATTCTATTATATATATACACTAAAGGCCACAGGGTATGAAATTCACATATCAAAAATCACCAATTATAACATGGGGAAATAAATCGACATTTCTTTGGCATTTTAAATATTCCCCACAAAACAACAATTCTGCATTATAGTTGATCAAGACACATGCAAGCACTGAAGAGTCAAGTCCATTGTGTTTCACAATATTAAGTCCAAAGAGCACCAACAGCTAGGGACCAATTTATCAGTATTTAATGCTTATTTCATAACCCATATAACTCTAACTATTGCAAAAACATATTAGAGAATACTGGGATTCAATCATATCAGTACTTGCATGATCAAGGATAACAACATGCAATTATACAAACCATACTCTAATTTAAGACATAAATGAAAATGACTAATAAAAAAAGTCTTCCAAGTTGAATGATATAAATCTGCGGCTTCAGTACCTGGCATGACATTTTCAAAAAATTTCCTTAGACATAAAACTTTAATTCAAACATTTTGCTCCAATTCATCTCATGATCCTGTCAAAAAATTCAACATTAGACAAAATTAACTGACATCAAATAACTTCGATGAACAATTCAATGGATTATCCATATTTGATTGGTTGATTCCAAAATATCCTACCGTTCTGTGTCTCCTAATAGAATAACATGCAGCAAGAATAAACCAATAAAAATCAATCTAATTTGTACACAATCATCAACTCAGACTTAATTATTATATCTGAGGTTTAAAAAAAACTTTATAATTGCTATGACTTTGATGATTAATTCCATATGATATATCTGTAAACTCATTTATGCTTAAATTTTGTTCATTAAGACGACTTTTAAATACATAGTAATGTAAATTACATTATTTTTTCTCAATTAAATTTGTTTTAATTAACCTATTTTTGCTCAAATTTTGATCATTTATGCTACGCAAATCAAAAAGTAAAATATATAGATAAGTTAAAAGATACGTTAGTCATAAAATGTGTATCATAATTTACAAGTAAATTATAAATTTTAGATATGATGTCCTTGATATCATGTAAAAAATATGATACTCACCAAAAAAAAAATGATATGATTGATTTATAATTAATATAACCTAAAATATACGGCACACATGTTATCATTAATATTTGTGGGCTCTTTTATAGAAATAAAACAAAAAAAAATTTATTTACAAATAAACGGATAAGAAATTTCGAACCAGAATGGGCAAAATTATACGGGCGAATACATAGGGGTCCTTGCAACTGAAACACACGTGAATACGCATGGGCCCCTGTGTTCATGTGATAATGAATACGTCAGGCTCCCATGCGTATTCATGTGTGTTTCATTGCGCAAGGACCCGTTAATATTCATGTTATTATCGTTTACGCTAAGACCCAATGCGTATTGTCCCTTTTCATATTCGCCAGTCTTTTGCGTAATCGGTTGCCATCTCTATTTAACGTCACTTCCTGCATTCAGTTCAGTATCATTTTTTTGCTATCAATAGTGCTTTTTTTTGTAAGAAAATGAGTTCATGCTTCATGCTTGTTCACTATGATGGCAAAATTAAAGACACCACAAATGAAGGAGTGAGATTTTGTAGTTAGAGCCAGTTGGTTTGATTGTCAGTCCATCTATAAGTTTTTTGGAGTTGCAAAACAAAATAGTAGAGCAAATAGGAGCCCAAAGCGGGTTAGTCAATATTTACATAGTACCTATAGCTTTTGGGGGTGATGTCGTCAAGTATAATGTTTCCAGTTTATAGCAACAATGAAATGAGTCTTATGTTTCAATTCAAAGCTCAATTTCAGGAGATTGAGTAATGGAGCTTTTTGTCATTCTAGAGGATTGTGATCTGAGCTTGATGGTTCTTCTCACATATTAGTAAATGAAACACCGAAGCAACATGATTATACACATCTTGAAGCGGCCCAAGATGTACCCATTTGTAGTCCTAGCTTTGCAGACTGGTGGTGCAAAACGGGGCATTAGCTAGACATGTGGTTGTTGCGGGTTTCGAGTTTCATGTAGATCAGGGATGAAGAAGAAGAGGAAGAAGAGTTGGGATTGTCTGAGTAGGAAGATAATGCATATAGTGATGAGAGACACGTGATATGGTCACAAATCCAGTCTAATCGGTATCACAAGAATATCCTAGTCATTATTCTTCAATAAACTTGGAGGCAATGCCAGAAAGTAGCTTTGTAGGTCCTCCTAGAGAGTGGTTGGAGGTGAAGGGGAGTTTGAGGTCGGCAACAATTTCAAAACAAGGAGGATGTGTTATTTGCAATCAAGAATTCCAGTATCAAAAGAAAAGTTCAATTCAAGGTTTATGAGTCTGGTCAACAAAATACCAGTGCAAGTGTTTGCAATGGTTGTAATTGGAGCATACGTGTTACACTATGCACAAAGAGACAAGTATGGGAAGTACGAAAGTACAATGGAAGACATAGTGTGAATATGATTCTATTATTGAACAACACGGAAGTTGGATAGTAATATTATTGGTGCCAAGTATTTTTCCTATGGTTGAGGCAAATCCAACAGTATCTATCAGAAATTTCAGGGACATGTGGAATCAGTTTTCAAGTTCAATATTTCATCCAGAAAGGCCTGGATTGTAAAGCAAAAAGCAATTGCCAAGATTTATGGAACTGGAAGAATCCTATGTTGAACTACCGAGGTGGTTCAGGGGTGAAACATTATATGCCAGGTAATTACTATTTAGTTTATACTTAAGTATGATTGTGAATTAGTTAAATTGTTAGTTTAATTTACTTTTTAAAAAGATTCAATTATTTTAGATTACGGTTAAGTGGATGGTGCAATAATTAGTTAGGCTACTATTTATTGTTAGATTTTCTTAATTTAGGTAATAATTACGTAGTCTGTTCTTTATTGTTATATTTTGTTTGGAATGCTAGGTACACGATTTATTTATTGACAAAGCCATATTATGTGAGTGACATTGTTAACGATGTTCTATGTTTCACTTTGTATTCTGGTCATTTCCACCATGTATCGAGGCATTCAAACCATTTATTTCAGTTGATGGTACTCATCTATGGAAAATATGGAGGTACATTGTTGATGGCTATTGCGCAAGATGGTAACTCTAATATTTTACCTTTGGATTCCTGTGGTTGAGGGAGAGACAAAAGAGGCATGGTCTTTTTTCTTGACCAATCTTTACCAACATGTGACGTCCAAGAAGGTATTCTTATTGTTTATGACAGGAATGGGTCTATCATATTGAGCTATAGAAGCAGAGGGTAGTGGGTGGCACCCTCCAATGGCATATCATGTATTTTGCATTCGTCACATTGCTTCTAACTTTGCCCTACAGTTTAAGAATAAAGATGCTAAAAGAATTCTTATAAATGCGGCATATTCGAAGAGCCATGCAGACTTCGCATATTATTATGGGTATTAAGGGATGAGGATCGCAGGATATGTGAAAAATAGGCTCATATGCTGATGAGGGTCGTCGGTTTGGCCATATGACAACCAACTTGTTTGAGTGTATAAATGCTGTAATGAACAGTACCCGTAATCTTCCTATTACTTCCATTGTGAAGTCCACCTACTTCGACTTGCAAAATTATTCGTTGAGAAAGGGGTAAGCACAGGCCAAATTCAGAGGGCAAAAATGGTCAAGGTTTGTCTTGAGAGCAATTGATGAGAATAAGCAATACTTGGACAAAATGCATGTTGTCCCATTCACATGAGATATGATTTCGTGTTTAGTCAGAAAGACAAGAACATATCACACGAGACTACATTTGGGAGAGCGATGATGTGATGTGGGTCCTTCAGGCATTGCACTATCCATGCCATCATGCTATTCCTGTATGTCATGTTGCACTTGTTGATTGGGGGTCTTTTACTCATCCTGTTTATAGTTTGGAATGGATAGACAAGGTTTATAAATTGGAGTTTACACCCATTGTCGACGAGCATCTCTCCTCATACGATGGGCTTGCTATACGCCCAGTCCAGCCCTCAAAAGAGCAAATGAGGTCGTCCAACCTCCAGTAGAATTCACAATGAAATGGACGAAGTTGAGACCAACCAACCAAAGCGATGTGAGCTGTAGGAATGAAGGCCATACTAGAACAAAGTGCCCAACTTTACTAGCTTCATCCTCATCCAGCATGACTGAATTTACTGCATTATGTTTGTTTATGTAATAGATTGTAATTTCCTGTATCCAACTATGTTTCGGTTCCTCCTTAATGCCAGTTTTATATTCAAATGCAACTATGTTTCTATTCTTTTACTAATGTGGAGTTCATGTTCCTTTATTTCGTTCTATGAATACACATCATTAAATAAACGAATAGAAACATAAAATACATAAACAAGAGTCATAATGTAAACAAAGTACATAACATAATCATTTAAAATTATGCACACATACATTGTCATTTAAAATTAAGTACATTTACATAATCATTTAAAATAAATCCTAAAACTAATCACCCTCCCTATCCTTGCCTCTCCTAGGCGCTGGAAGCTCAGGCTTGAATGACAATGCCATGGCTGAACCCGTGCAAGTCTGCACCTAGGGAGGAGATGTTAAGGCTCATCCTACTCCTCCTCTCCTCCTGTGCTAAATGGGGACGTGGGGTGTCGATGGTGTTGATGTTGACCATGCTGATGGTGGGGTCTCCTGACAAGGGCTCATCCCTAAACAAATCATAGCTGGGCATGTTTAGGTCCATGCCTTGGCCAAAAGATCCATTAGCCGCAACAAGTGGAGGGGGCATGGGAGCATAAAGGAAAGACTGCAACCCATCGAACTCTTGCTGGCTAATGCCCCCCTTCGCGGGAATATGTCATCCATGGAAAGGGTATGGCAGGTAAGAGCCTCCCTCGCTTCCATCAGGGATGTTCACATCACCAACATCACCAGCGCCACCAACACCTCCACCTCCACCATCACCACCACCCCCCACCACTCCCCCCTCCTCGTCACCTCCATGACCTCCTCCAACCCTATGCAAACCACTGACCACCATCACCTCCATGACCTCCCCATCAGCACCTCCACCTCCACCATCTTTGTCACCCCCATCACCTTCGTGGTCGTGGTGTCTCTGAAGAACGGGTACCAGCGGGGCATGGCGCCACCACCGTCATTTCAGGAGCATGCATCACGGGGACAAAAGGTGGTGCGCTTGCATCTGTGGTAGCTCCTGCGGTACCTGGGATAGACGAGGTCGTGCAGCTGTGTGTCGTAGATAAAACCTCTGTGCAATCCCTGAATACCACCCAAGGTACTCTGCAGATGGAAGACTATGTTCGGTGTGCCTTCCTGCCACGACGCACTGCTCACGCAAATCCAAAACCCGTGGTACTATGCATGCTTCTGGCCGCCATACCTTATCATTACCACGTCATCCATAGCATGCAATCTATCAATATTTAACGAGGCACATGGAATAGACTGCATGCACTGGTACTATCAGAACACGATCCGGCTAGTGCCACTCCACAATCTCGAAGTAAATGAGTGCGGTCACCGAAGCCCACACACAGATCCTCCATAAACATGGGTCAATGTGGCAGCAACTATACTCGCGTCCTCATATGGTGACCACTGAAACTGCAATGATTGACAATTCAAGATTAATATAAACATAATACATAGAATACGAAATTTAAATATATAAAATACTTTGTGTCACTTACCCCATCAATAGGTATAGCATCAAGACGTGCCCTAAAGTCCACTAACCAACAGGCATCTCTGATGGAATCCTCAATTCGGCCCACCTAAAAAAAAAATATTTCCGAATTAATGACATATATATAGATGTTAAAGCCAATATACAAATAATTGATTGACACAATAAAATTTATACCTCGAGGCTAGTGGAAATGTAAGTCCTTGATCATGTCCAGCACATAGTGAGGGATCCGATAATAAGCCCATGAGAGTAATAAGCCTGCGCACCCTCCAATGTCCACAACTGGAGCCTTCATAGCTCGACAAAGACTGATATAAGCACGCTGAGGACGTGGATCCCCAACTATAGCCCCAGTAGCTTGAAATCAGGAAGCGGGGCAACCACTTAAGATGAACACGTGAAGATGACTTGTTCAAGACACAAGAACCCTCCAATCAACTATAGTAGGTATGCCTGTCCATCGCTGGACTACTACGTCAGAAGCATCAGGGTAAATCTAAGCTTCTGAATGTGTCCCTAATCCAAGTCAACTTCACATAAGACCCATGTCGATCTTTCTCCTCAGGGACCACACCTAATAAACCCTAGCGGATATCCCATATGCTCTCGTGCCATCTCTCCCATGCCCCCATGCATCCAGACTCATCCGTCCACCCTCAATCCTAATTGGAACGCCACATTCTGGAGAGTGATAGTAAACTCCATATGGAAGATGGAATGTGTGCGTCTGGACGCCATCTCAAAACCGCGCATTGATGAGTGCAGAGTCGTAGTGAAAGTTGCCAAAGTTGGCAACCTCCCAAAACCCTCTATCATAGATAATACTCTATGCGAGCATGAGGTGCAGGTGTGCCGCGCGCCTAACCAATACTTATGCGGCTGCATAAGTAAATAAATATGTAAATAAATATGTTACCCTAATCGGCATTAAACTAAACTAATTGCTAGACAACTTGCGATTAAACTAAAACATACCATGTGCATTCTGATTACTAAGGTAAAATCAAGTAAAGTGTATAACATTATTATCATCAAATTCAACTAATAAAATTTATCCTAACATCAATGGTAAACAAATATAACATCATTCATTTTTCCTTTAAACTAAACTAACTTATAATTAACTAAACTAATCAATGAAATAACTGACAATTAAGTAAACACATTAAACAAAATATATTTCCTAAACTACCATAATTTAAAATTACCTAAACTAATTTAAGTAAGTAAACTAAACTAAATAAATTTCCTTAAATTAACCTAACTTAAATTAAGTTCTTAAACTAAACTCAACATATAGTACTAAATAAACATATACTAACTAAACTATTTTTGAATTAAAAAAAGGAAATAATAAAAGTATACTAAGAAAGAGATAAAATACCTGGTTATCCAGTTTCTGAGATATGAACATCATCTAGACGGTAAAAATTGTTGGTCATGGTGAAAAAAAAAATCTCTTGAGAATGATAGCTAAGAAAAAATAAACCAATGAAAATGATGTAGATTGGGGGAGGGGGCGTATTTTGTGTTTATATAGGGATCATGAATACACAAGGATATAACGCATATTCCACAAGAGTATGAATACGCAGGGGCCCAATGCATATTCATGTTCTTGTGGAATACGCGTAAAGCCCATGCGTATTCACGACCATAGTTTCAACTCATTTCGGTAATTAATGATTTTTCGTTTATTCTTGTAATTAATGAATTTTTTCATTTTTTTGGGTAAAAATTCTTTGTGGAGTATATAATTATGACAATATGTAAGGATTACTGATTCAAATTAAGAAATTTTGAATATAATTTATTTAACAGTTGATTATTTATATATATATATATATATATCCACTATTATAATATTTGAAAGTCATTTCATATAAATTATTATACGTATATTTCATACAGAGTTTTAAGGTACACGTATCATTCGTGTAGTTATTTAGGGTTCACTTTTCTCAACATTTATGCCTACAGATTTTTTTTAACTTAATTTAAAATTTAATTATTAATTAATAATAAAATTAAATATTACAATTATTAAAGATTACATGAATCAATAAAATTAGAATCATTAAAATTATGATCTACAATTAAAACTAAGAATCATTAAGAATAGAAAAAATATAAAATTAATAATTATTAAAAAATAGATTAGATATAAATATATTAGGGTGATAAAAATATGAATAGTGCCAATTACAACAAAAAATCATGTGATATGAAAAAGATAAAAAAGAAAAATACCTTCATTGTGATATGCCTTTCATTTTTCCTGTAAAATAATTGTTTGACACCTTCTATTTGTTTAGATGTACTAAAAACTCAATTATTGAGAATAATTAACAAATGGAAGAAATATACTATATTAATATTTCATACTTATTTCATGAAAATTATTACACGGGTCATTCATATAATGATTTAGGCTTCACATGTTATTTATATAGTTATTTAGGCCATATCTTTTTCAATCTTTATGTCTAAAGATTTTTTTAAACTTATTTATAATTTACTTATTAATTATTTTTCATATGAAATAAAATCAAATATTACAATGATTAAAAATTATAATTTGCATTAAGAGAGGAACCATGTCAATAAAATTATGATTTCCAATTAAATTAAGAATCATTAACAGCCTCATATTATGAGGGTAATATAAAAAATTAAAAATAAAATATTTTCAAAATAAATAACTTTTAAGATCAGCATATTTTTAAGCTCCAAAAAAATGGGCAGGTCAAATTGATAACGAATTGTTAATTGATTGATTTTGTTATTATAATAATTCAAAATTCAATTTCTACTAAATTTATTTTTAATATACTATTATAGTATTTGATAGTCATTTCAAAGAAATTATTACACGTATATCTTTCATACAAAGCTTTAAGATACACGTATTATTTGTATAGTTATTTAGGGTCCACTTTCTTAACATTTATGTCTACAGATTTTTTTAACTTAATTTACAATTTAATTATTAATTATTAATAAAATCAAATATTAAAATCATTAAAGATTACATGAATTAATAAAATTAGAATCATTAAAATTATGATCTACAATTAAAATTAAGAATAATTAAGAATGAAAAATAAAATAAAACTAAGAATCATTAAAAAATGGATTAGATATAAATGTATTGGGGTGATAAAAATATGAATGATGCCAATCACAATAAAAAAAACTCTGTGATATGAAAAAGATAAAAAAAAAGGGAATATCTTTATCGGGATATGCCTTTCACTTTTCCTCAGAGTAATTGTTTGACACCTTCTATTTGTTTGGATGCACTAAAACTCAATTATTGAGAATAATTAACAATGGAAGAAATCTACTATACTAATATTTTATACTCTTTTATTAGAAATTATTACACGTGTCATTCATATAATGATTTAGACTTCACGTATAATTTATATAGTGATTTAGGCCCTATCTTTTTCAATCTTTATGTCTAAAGATTTTTTTAAACTTAATTTATAATTTACTTATTAATTATTTTTCATATGAAATAAAATCAAATATTACAATAATTAAAGATTATAATTTGCATTAGGAGAGGATCCATGTCAATAAAATTACAATTTTTAATTAAAATTAAGAATCATTAATAGCTTCACATTATGAGGGTAATATAAAAAATTAAAAATAAAATATTTTTAAAATAAATAACTTTTAATATCAGCATATTTTTAAGCTCTAAAGAAAACGTGAAGGTCAAATTGTTAATGATTTGTTAATTGGTTGATTTTGATATTATAATAATTTAAAATTCAATTTCTACCAAATTAATTTTTTATCAAATATTTAAGACCTATTATCTACTATTATAATATTTAGAGTCATTTCATGGAAACTATTACACATGTCTTTCATAAATAGTTTTAGGTTACATGTGTCATTCATATAGTTATTTAGGGTACACTTTTCTTAACATTTATGTCTAAGAACTTTTTAAATTAATTTATAATTTAATTATTAATTATTAATAAAATCAAATATTACAATTATTAAATATTACATGAATCAATAAAATTAGAATCATTAAAATTACAATCTATAATTAAAATTAAGAATCATTAAGAATGGAAAAAATATAAAAGTAAGAATCATTAAAAAATGGATTAGATATAAATGTATTGTGGTGATAAAACTATGAATGATGCCAATTACAACAAAAAATCGTGTGATATGAAAAAAATAAAAAAGGGGAATGCCTTCATTGTGATATGTCTTTCACTTTTCCTAGACTCATTGTTTGACACCTTCTATTTGTTTGAATGCACTAAAAAATATATATCTATCTACCTCCTCACTTTATATTTAATTTGTTGCAACTTAAACATTCCAACCTATCAATTCCATAATTTTTTCATACTAATTTTTTTGAAAAAAAACTTTCAATTTTTTAATATTAAAATATTTTAAAAATCAGTTTCACAATTTACACTTCTTTGATAATGATACTAAATATTTATTAATTTTGAAAAATTAAATATTTACATTACTTTTTATTGAAAATAATATTGTAATTGATATACTATAATAATTGAGATGGTGTAAATTAGATTTATATATAATTTTTTACTAATTATTACACATTAATTATAACATATATTTTAAAATTGATATTTTAATTTATTAAAAGAATATACAAGGAAAAGATGTGTAATTGAAATCACAGAAATTAAATTTATTTATTATTCTTATTAATTAGAAAATATATTTTTATGTTTTTATAAATTAAATATTTTAATTTACTAAAAAGATATAAATGACAAGGGATGATAAAAAAAAGTTGAAAGTGAGTACACGCAAGAATTACCCACACAATGGAAATGAGATTGAGGACATATTTTGTCTTCATAGGAATGATCAATGGAGGTGAAGTTTCTGTTTGTTAAACGATAGGACGGGATAACACACCTTCATTTTTTTCAATTATCTTGATTGGATTTGCATTATGTATGCATTTTTAATTTTAATTTGGATTATGTTACATTAATAGTATTTTTTATTATGGATATTTATGTTTCAAATTGTAAAATATTTTTAAAGTTTTTCTCTTTTTGAAATTTGTTAATAAACGCCTTAATCCGTAGGATTCAAAATCCCCACGGGAAATGGGAAATTGAAACAATAAGGGAAATGGGACAAGAGACAAAATTCCTAAGTCCAGGAGATGTGAGACATATCCATTTTCTTATTGATAGACATTATCATCCTTATAAATGACTCATAATAAAGTAAAATTATCCGGTTATTCTCTTTCTTGATTCAACAATTTCAACTTTAGAAATATGTAAAATTTTCATAAAATATGTTCTTTATTGTTAGTTATAGGTTATCTCCTAGATGTTTTCAATCTTATAAATATGATATTTAAAATAAGATATAAAATAGAATGTCACATTTATATTTTGTCCATTTATTTAATTATTTAACTATTAATTTACTTTTAAAGTTAATTTATATATTCAATTTTCTATAAGATATATTTAAATAAATTTTCATTTATTTTTGATAATAATTAAAAAATTATTTTTATTATTTCCATACATAAATAAAACGATTAATATATTATATTTTTCTATCGGTAAGTTAGAACACTCTTACAATCTTACCCAAATGGGTTGAAGGGCCAAGTATATAACAAATCGCATACAACACCCAACTAAACTATAAGGGTATGTTTGTAGCCTAGATTTTAGAGGAGAAGGGAAAGCTTGTAATATAAAATTATATTACAAGTCCTTTCCTCCCTTCCTTCCTCTCCAAAATACATATTCACAAACATATCCTAAGTAAGAGGAAATCAAATAGAAAATGAAGCAACATAATCACATTCAGGAACATAAATAAAATGCTACCATCTGCCGCACCAAAACTAAACGAACTTATGCAGCAAAAGCATTGTGTCTTTCTAATCTTACCTTCCATACCTAGCATGGCTACTACACCTGGCTGTCCTCCTCCTTTGTACCTTCAGAATGAGCACAAGAACATCATCCCTGCACCAAAATGCAACATATTAATTCGAAGCTCACAACAAACTAAATCACTACCTCCTATAAACTATAGTCCTGAATCGCCATGCTACTCCAAACACTCTACATTAGCAAAATATCTTTAGCTTTTTCCTGTAACATATCAAGTCCATGAAAATGTTGCTAATCTCTTCCTGATACACCCATTACAGCCGTGTCTGTTCACTATTGCATACCCTGTAACGATGTATTTTATGTATTACTATTGGAGTTGGAGATATCCGAATTTGCTAGTTTCTTCATCCGTGAAACGAAGAAGAATTCAAATCTGAAATTAGGATTTCCATATTAGAATAGACCAGAAGGAGACCATATGTACTAAAGTCAAATAGAGTATGTAAATAGTTCAGGCTACCAAAGAAATCCAAGCAAACCCATACTTGTACCAACTCAAACAAAATTTACTTGTATTTCTTTTTTGAGGGAAATTTTATTTGTATCAAGAACACTTATAATATATCATAATGGAAGGGGAAAAAAATTAACAGGGACTACTCTTGTATTAGAGAACAATGTAAAGTATTAGATAAAGAACATTGATGATGAAATATGTTAAAAAAGAAAGAGTAATGTCATTTTGACTCACACTTTATGGGGAGTATCGACGTACTCACATCTATTATTAAATTGCATATGAACCTCAGTTAATTGGGTCTTACACCATCCAATGGTGAATGTGAGTGTATCGACATATTGTTTCACAAATTGTGAGTCAAAATAACATTTCTCAAACAGAAAATAGTAAATATGATACAAACAATGTCAAATATATTAATTTACGCATGACACTAAATCAAATAGAACACTTAATAGATCATAGATGGACGCGAACAATAAGAAAATGAAAGAATGGAGGACTCAATTCTATGTAATTATTTGGTGAATATTGGAGCTAAGAAATAAGATGGTTGTCCATCAGGCCAATCCATCTTGGGAAATCTCTCTGGCTCTTGGGAGCATAAGCTCTGTATTGGAGTTTCAGGAATGAGAGGGAAGTCTCACATTGGTCAAAAATTGACCATGTGAGTATCATATAATATAGGAGGATATATAAAATTACTGCCTTAGGATTTTAGATCAAGATTCAAGATATGATGTTTGACCCACTTCTGTGATTATCTCACTTAGTCCGTTGATTGACTCTCATCCTGATGGGCTCCCCTACCCAACACTCTGGACTAGTGTTTCTGCATCATAATGTTGCTGGTTTATCCCCAACCATATTCACGGGTTCCACATCTCTTCCTCTCTATGATGCTTTATCTTTTGTGTGGTTGTCTTGTTTTTGGGTGTGTTTATGTATTAAATATAAAACCATTAGTGTGCCATAACTCAACAGCTTAAGTTTTGGAAGAATTGGTTTCATGACATGATATTGGAGCATCTACGACCAAGTGGTTAGAGTTCAATCCTTGTTGCTCTCACTTCTAAATAAAAAATAATTAAATTTTAGCATAGGGTATGGTGGGCTTATGCATTGTCCACGCTTCAAGCCGAAAAGAGGCATTCGCGTGAGAGGACGTATTAAATATAAAACCATTAGTGTGCCATGACTGACAGTTTAGCTTCGGGAGAGTTGGTTTCATGACATTATGTTTACTTGTGATTGGATAACATTTCCATGGTGCATCTCTATTCTGGGCTCCCCACCTCTCCATCTCTGTGGTGCAAAGTATCATGCAGTGTTACTTTGTAGCACATGTTAGTTAGCCGCATGGACCATCTCTATGATGTGCGTAGTTTCTTGTACGATACCTCAACCTAAGTACTATAAATCACTGACCACTGTTGCGGAAGAAGAGCAACGAAATTGCCTCTTTGGATGAGCATGAGTGTTTATGAATAGGTTATATATATAGAGTTACTGTGGCTACTAAGATTCCTGCCAGCTAACACTGAAATGGGAAGCCAAAGTTACTTCAAATTCCTGGTTCTTTGTCTTATAGCATCATTTGCATCAACTCAAGCTCAATTGCAGCTTGATTTCTATGCAAAAAGCTGCCCAAAAGCTGAGCAGATCGTTCTAAACTTTGTTCATGAGCACATACACAATGCCCCATCACTGGCTGCTGCCTTAATAAGAATGCACTTCCATGATTGTTTTGTCAGGGTAAGAAGCAGTTCAAGCTTGTGCATATTCATTTCATTTCTTGTTTGACCAGTAACTAGTGTTGTGTCTGTTAAAATGAGGAACTAATTAAGTAATTAACATTATCATGCATTAATTCATTCAGGGATGTGACGGATCAGTGCTTCTAAACAAAACAAACAACCAAGCTGAAAAGAATGCTCCACCAAACCTTACAGTCAGAGGCTTTGACTTCATTGACAGAATAAAGAGCCTTCTTGAAGCTGAATGCCCTGGTGTGGTCTCTTGTGCTGATATCGTATCCTTGGCTGCCAGAGACTCTATTGTTGCCACAGTTAGTACTCAATTATATATCAAGAACTGCTCTATGTCTAACTTTGGCTTTATCTTTAATCACATCTTTTGAGAACAGAAATGAGCCATTTGCTGGTTTATTATACCATAATTAAATGAGATTTCTTCAGGGTGGCCCCTTTTGGCGAGTTCCAACAGGTAGAAGGGACGGTGTCATCTCTATCTTAGCAGAAGCTAGAAGCCAAATGCCTGCTCCAACTGACAACTTCACCTCCCTCCAAACAAAATTTGCCAACAAAGGACTTGATCTAAAAGACTTAGTCCTCCTGTCTGGTATTTATATTTTTAAACAATGCTATATACTCAGAAAAAAAAAGTTATTAGAGTTTTTGCCAAAAAACATAGTGATGGTTAATGTCAGATAAAATAAAATGATATAACTCATTTATTTATGAAGAGTTAATAATCATGTCACATTATTCTGTTAACTAAATTCCAACCCTGACATTTTCTTTCCAATTTTTTTTACCGTTATGCATGCTAAATTATTTGCTTCTAATCACTAATGGTTCAAATTCTCTTCAGGTGCTCACACAATTGGTGTGTCGCATTGCTCATCATTCTCAAGTAGGCTGTACAACTTCAGTGGCAAGGGCGATCAAGACCCAGCACTAGACAGTGAATATGCTAAAAATCTGAAGACCTTCAAGTGCAAGAACATCAATGACAACACCACAATAGTTGAGATGGACCCTGGGAGCCGCAAGACATTTGATCTTGGGTACTATAGTCAGGTGGTCAAGAGGAGGGGCCTGTTCACCTCAGATTCTCAACTGTTGACCAACCCAACAACAAAGTCTCTAGTGACTCAATTCCTTCAAGGGTCACTTGAGAATTTCATTGCTGAGTTTGCCAAGTCCATGGAGAAGATGGGCCGAATTAGTGTCAAGACTGGGACACAGGAGAGATAAGGAAGCACTGTGCACTTGTGAATAGCTAAGAAAGTTTTTCTTCTTTCTTGTTCTTCGTCCATTCCATCCATAATGTGCAAGTTTGATTATCTGTTTTATTTCATTTTTTTTTCATGTCTTGTTATTTATGCTGTGTCATGTGGTGTCTCAATCTGTAGGAGAGGCCCTATATGGTGTGGGTGTTTTTTTACGTGTGTTGCAATAAGTGGGTTCTATAGTTATTCTTATTTCCTAGTGTAATGCTCTTGAAATAAGGAGAAATTGAGATAGATTTACTTGTGTTTCCCGCAGCAGTTAATATATGTGGAATCGGTTGTTATTAACTCTTTATGTAATAGTCAGAATTGTCTTCTTTAGCTGATTTTTCTTTTTCTTTTTTGAAAAAAAGGAGAAATGATATTTGGGTATGACACTCAATGGGATTATATATAGTAGAAGATGCATTCGCAATTCAATCCATTTTTAAAATTCAGATGTATGCTGCTTTATTCATATCAAGAGTGTATTAAAATTTTTATACACTAATCCAATCAAATCTTTCTTTAGATAATGATAATGAGTGTGTGTCGATCATATTTGTTGATATGACAATGCATAATTAATTAGATAATTGTGTATCAAAATTAAATCCCAAATTAGACTTGTAATTCATTCTTAATTTAATTATTGTATGATTTGGTTTATGAATTTAGAAGTATTAATTCCATTTTCACTTAAAAGGCTAATATATATATGTAATTAGAGTTGAAATGAGAATTTTAAGTTCTAATATAACTTTCATAGTAATTAAACTTGATAATTAAATTAGAAGTGAAGAATAATTGAAATCTTTATAAATTAAATTAAATTAAATTACAAGTGATATTATGAAAATTTTATAAATTTAAAGATGAATTTAATTTTAATGCAATGATAGTGTTAAAAAACTACCATCTAATCAAACTTCTCCTTTTGTATGAATTTTCAAGTAGTGAGAGTTGAAAATAACCATATTTATTAATGTGTTATTACATGAGTGAAAATTTTTTACACTGTTTAACGTTTTCCAATTAAATCTTTTAAAGATTAACTTTTTTGTGTGTGTAAGAAATATAACACTTCCCGCTTATTAAATTCATTGCAGTTTGTTGATGAGGTCCAGCCCACTCTAAATAACGGGCTCAGCCCATCACTAAAAAACACCCAATAAACCCTAATTTGGAGCTCAACATCCTGTTATCTATATATTCCAACATGGCTGCCATCTCTGTCTCACTTACAACAATGCTTTGCTTCCTAGGTTTAGCTGGAGGAGTTTCATTATCTGTTTCATGTTGTTGCTGATTCTTTTTTTATTTTTTATTTTTTTGCCTTTAATTTATTTTTTGATACTTGAAATTGTTGCGTGTGCGGTGATGAGGCAATTTCATGGACTAGAGTTTCTGACCTGGGTATCCTTACTCACAGTTTGATTGTTAAACCCTTGGCTGTCTGAGCACATTTCCTTTATTTATTTTTATTATTTTTCCTAGTTTTTATAATTTTGAATTTGTGTATGAAAATATTGGGCTTATGATGATACCTTTGATTATCTTAGCGGATTTCAGTGAGATTTCTATCATTGATCTGATTGTTACACACACTGAAAGCCCTCCCCTTTTATAAATTATTATAATCCAATTTCAAATGCCATAATCCTTATTTATTTTAGACTATTGTTACGCTTTTCTTATAAATAATAATTGTTACGGAAATTGAGTTTGACCTTAATTATTTAGGGTGCAATGATAAAATGAAAGCGATGAGATGAAAGCAACTCTGTTATGTAGCTGTGCTAGTCAGTGAAATGATTGGAGATGATTGGTAGAATATTTAAGATTTGTTACTTAATTGTATCATTGTACCATAGTATGTTACATATATGCATTGCGTCCATTACCAACTCCTAGGGCATATATTGCTCCTCTTGGTATAATGGCTCGGACGCCACATGTTTGATGTGGTTATCCTTACCATTTGATCTTGGAAACGCCACAAACATTTTATTACCTTATTAGTTGCACTGACCTTGGTCCTTGTTATGAATAAATACAATATATGATCAGCTAAACTCGATTAATGAGAAATTAACACTGGTTTGGATTATGAACCAATGGACCTTCAGAGTTAGGAATGTTAATGTAATAAATGTGTAATAACGGCAAAATTGAAATGAAATTAATTTCTGATGCTATTGAATGGGATACATAAGCTAATCATAGTATGTAAATATATGATTACGGATCTGAAACTATAGAAATACAGAGAATTAATAGGAAAAACCAGACAGAGAAGCTAAATTCCAACGAAGAGAGTAGTCGAGAGTTATATGATGTGACTAAAAAAGAGAATAAAATGCAAAGACTATTACATAACTGTTCAGGTTAAAGAGAGATTGCTGTGGAAACTATGAGTTATTGATCAATGCAACTGAAAAATCTGAAACTACATAGAGATGGCATTTGTCTCTTTTAGCAGTAAAGATAGTTGAAGTTGATTTTCTGAACTACAAAAAATGTTTGCCTACATAAACCAAGGTTGAGAAGCTAGAGTGTGCAAGTCATTGTTGAACCTTGTAACATATGATGTATGTTGGCAATTGTAGACGCAATCAAAAGGCCACAAGTGTTAAAAAAAATGCTAAATGACCCCTAACAATGTTAAGAGTGTTCCCTTTCCCTTCTATTTCCTGTGGAATTTTAACTTTCTGCTCGAATGTTTGCATGGAGTTTTCTCATGTTGTTTATGGGTCTTCTTCAATGCACTTTGGGCACCTGCATCTAAACCCATAATCTGCAAGGGATGCCTGTCTCTCTTCAAATGGAAGGTCCTCATCAACATATGAGATGGTTATCTGAAAAAATCTTCCACATGTTAACTAGTTGAACAAGGCAATGATATATCTATATATTTGAAAAAAATTAAAGATTTAATATGGTAAAGTTCCATATATGCTGGCTCTTTTTTGACCTTGTGCTGTAAAACCAAAATTCTTGGAAAAAATTGTTTAGTTTGAAAGAATTAGATATTGGCATTAGGCCATAAACCAACCTCTTCTCCTTTGCGAATGGACCTCGATGCAATTATTGTTGCTTGGCCATCTCTATCCTGAAAATGAAAGATCAAGACTAAATGTTTAGATCCATTGTTACATACAGCAAAGCTGAAAAAAAGTAGGACAGAAAAGGAGAAAAGCCAAACATGATTGTTTTCCAAGATTATTTATGTGCTTTTCAAGGTTAAAACTGTAGCAAACAGTATTTAACACAAACATAATCCAAACAGGTTGCAGAATTGAGAAGTACAATAAAGTATGTTGAATCCAAATGAGATATAAATATGAATTCAACAATGATAGCTGATGTTATACTCGGGACTCCACATATCGTTAAGTGATTGTTGCTATGATATTTTTCATTGTCCAAGTAATTTATGACAAAATGAAAACTTCACGTGATTGAAGAACAAATCATGGAGTATTTCAACTCATCAGAGGGATTGGGGATCTTGTAAACACATCATGTGGAAGCAATATCAGGGGGAATTTAATTGCCTTTTCATGTTAACACAAAATCAAGAATAATACCTAAAAGGCCAAAATAATTTATCGAGTCATATCTTTGTGGCATCAAATGAAATCAGGTATGTGATTGACTCAAATGAAACCAACAAAGAAGGTAAAAAGCAAGATAGTTTTGCCCCCACATACCTCATCTCTTTTGAAAGCTTTGGCATTAGGACCACATGAATGATTCATGCAGCTTTGCAAAGGAAAAAATGCAGTTCCTAAAACAGAACATGAATTTCAGTAATGATAAGACAGCTTAATACTCCAAAAGGAAAGGGAGAACCCAAAGTTGAAGTATAAATATTACATAAAAGACGCAACAGAATCTGTCTGCAGACATCATGTAAAATCAGTACCTTGGCAACAAACAGAATAGTCTTCACCAAGAGCATCTAGAATTGGTTGTGTAATTTTCTCGGCTTCTTCCTGCCAACCACAATAACAGAAAAAGGTTAACGAACTTCTTTTGTTTTGATAAATTAGAAGAGCAATTTGAACTGAATTCTAACCTTTTTAGGATACGTCAGGTCATCAATGTATAAAAAGTAATCCTCCACAGGAGAAGCTACAACCAAATCACTGAAAAATATAAGCTAAGGATTATTATACAGATCGGAATAATCCAAAATTTAAATTACAATTCTCATGTTCAGTTTACTTTGATGGCTACATCACAATATTCAAGCATTATGCTGATGGAAGTAAAAACGACATAATATATGGCTAGACAGAATAAAGTTGCATACAGAAAAGTCTTACAGATTATTCAGCTCAAACATGCCAATGATATGTCCATAGATTTCAAGGGAGAATACTAGAAAGAGTCAAGGAATTTGAGCTAAAACTTCCAAGAAAATGATGACACAATAGCCCTGGTCATAGACATGAACAAATGTATCACCAAATCAGCATCTGTAAGGATACATGGCTCACACTCCTTGTCAAATATAGCTGTCTTTAGAAGTTGGAGAGACTGAAACATCAAATCAATAAGCAGAAAATCAGGTATGACATATAAAATTAGTGAAAATAACATTGCATATCATGCACCAAACATCTGAAAAATCTCACCTCGAATGCCAATTCTTTTATTTGCATCCTGAATGATGCTTCGTCAGAAGAATCAATATCATCTGGCAATGCAATGCAGTCCCACCACCTACAAACACTTTGAAGTGACTACTCTAACAATTCAAGTAAAATCACAAAATAATGCACAATTTCAAAAACAAACCAGATGATCAAGAAATTCTCTTTTGTAAATTAGCATGTTTGAATGATAGGTTTTAGTGTAAAAAACCATGGTTGATTAAATAAAAGCAACACTTGCAAGAAAGATTTTAAAAGAAATCTTTAGAGTTCTAACTATAGATAAGCTATAAATTTGCTTTGCTTGGTAAGAAGCTTACTATGGACATAGTCCACTCTCTAAATAGTTTGATGAAATGGATAATTTGACAAATGCAAAGAGAAAATTGATGAAGAGTATTCAATTTCAACCACCCTACAACAAAAGTAATGCAAAACATAAGCCATAAATAATTTTAAACCTTAAGTACAAGAAACCACGGTCAACTACCTCCTCAGAAGGCATGAATATTCATAATGTTCATCAAAATTCAAATTATCAACAAAAACATTAGTGCACTTTGTCTTAAGAAATAACATCGCGCACCACAAAAGCATAAACACCATATATTCAGGCTTCATGTAAACATGTAAAATCAGGTCAGTAACTACCTTCTCTTGTATCCCATTGATATAGGGTTCCAAGCATCCAAAAGAAGAGAGATATTATGGTGGTTGGAAACACAGGAAGTATCATAGTTCGCTTGCTCTTCAAGATAGTTTACTTTTAACTTCTGGTACCTTGATATTGTAAAAGAAATAGCCTAGTCATAACAGCCAGGCTTCCAGTCAGATAAATGTGGTAGCATTTACAACATAATATTAATAGTCCTTAATTGAACCTCTAATGACAATAACAACAGGTACAGTTCTTGATATGTCCCTTTCACAAGAACTGACCACCTTTATAAAATATAACTATAAGCCCACATCATACAATCAAGAGACAAGAAATTCAGAGCGAAATGAAGCCTTACCTTTGCAGCAAGGAGGAATATATCATTTGTCTCTGGGAGGAAAGGGAAGAACAACAGTAAATAAGCAAAACATGAAAAAAAGAAGAAAAAAAAGATTGACACAATTTAGATTGTTAAAAATCATTGATGTCCACCAGGAAAGAATCTAACCATTAGCATGTTTGGTGAATTTAAGAAGTGCCTCCCTATGTGCTGGATCAGACCTCTCGCCAGTACAGAGTAAAGAATGAGAAGTTTCCCAATCAGCCTCTGCACATGATGTGCTACAGGAATTGACAACATCATCAGAAGAGATTATTTCATGTCACAAAGTTCAAACCCTAAAGAACAATGCACAAGAACAGCTACTACCAGTAACCACTGGAAGCTGCCATTAAGAACAGCTTCATCAGACAATTCTTTTTATAAGTAGCCCGACAACAGGAAGAGAGCTACCTTGGGCTCTTTATAAAATTGGATACACAAAACATTGTGCAAATCTTTACAGGAATATAGATTAATGATTTTCATAATCTCATGCCTGCGCTATGGATAGCCGGAGCGGCATTGTGTAGCTTATTATACTGTTGTCTTAGAAGTCAATATACATTATTTACCAAAAGTTTCACAAGACTTTCAAAGCAATCATTTTATTCCCTTTCCCTCGTAGGGAAATTGGCAAAATAAAGCATTATATACCCTATATCATTTCCTCAAACAGCCAAAGCCTTACCTGCAATAGTGAGCTTCTCCACATCCACCGGGGCATGGAACAGCTGGTGGCAAGGGGAACTCCTTAGAGAAAGGCAAATTCAATTGGCCATTCATTAATGATTTCACAACACCTTCAGGGAGAGGAATTTTACTTTTGGAACAGCCAGAAGCACATTGCTGAGCTCCCTCCTCTTCTTCATCAGATGATGAATCGATTTCATGGCAGCTTTTTGAATAGCCTGAAGAGGTTCCCTCATCACAACCATGACTCTCAGGACCACTTAATCCTTGCAAGTAAAGCCTCCTTCCAATTTGAAGTTCTATGGAACCAATAAAATGGAAGCAGAAACTACAGACAAAGCAATCAATCTGCAAAGCAAGGCATTAAAAAAACACAAGAGAGAGAACAAGTCTTAATAAGGCTACACAAGACCAATAATTGTGAAAAAAAAAATGAAAAAAATGAGAGAGAGAGAGAGAACCTTGTTGAAAGAGTGTTGAGAGCCAACAAGCATGTGGTCCTTGAGAACAAGGTCGCCTTCTTTGAAGTCCATGGCAGCAAATACCCCTGAAGAAGAAGACACATCACATAATTCAACACATTAATAATCAAAATTCAGTGACCCCATTTGAAGAGAATAAGTAAAGAAGGATCACCCTTTCCAAAGTTTGCATCTTGTTTGACAGTGATGGAACTGCACTGCCTTGCAGACAAGAGATTATGATAATACTGCTCAAGTTGAAGAGTGGAGGGAGGTGTGAGAAGGGCAGAGATCTCAGAGGCACAAAGGGACTCAATTGGGCAAATGGGTTCCATTGAATTCAATATGGGGATGACCGTGACTGTGAATGAGTATGTCTGTGTGTCACCAAAACACAACACAACACAACTGAACTCAACTGGGATGAATGAATGAATAGTGAGTGAGTTGGTCAGCAATCCAACGACAACGTTGATGGAAGTGTGACGGCGCCTACAGACAGAGGGAGACCAACGTTAAAGATTTTACTTTGATATTGTCCAACCCAATAGAAATTAGATAAAATTATTAAAAAAATCTTAATCATCTATGGTTCGTAATAAAATGTAGTGAGTGACTATTATTATAATATATTATATTATCATACTCTTTTAGTAGCTTTTGTTTTAATATATCTATAATATCTGTAGCTAATTTAATAGTTATTTAATAGTTATTTTAATCTTTTATCACACACATTCAATATCATACTTTGTTATTTACATTCTAAATTAATTTCTTCACAAATTTTACATTATAGTATATATATTTTTTATAAATAAGTAGGTTTAATAAATTTGAAGATATCTATGCTTTCATCAAATTTTTAAGTAGGTCTATATGATTTAAAAAATTTTAATTAAATCTTTACATTATAAAACTCATATAATCAAATCTCCAAGTACCCTATCGTGATAAAAATTTTAAATTTTCTAATGCTTTTGATTGGAAGAGTGTGAGCCCTAGTTATAGTCAATTAGACTTTTAGATATTTGTTGTATTTAAATTTTTCACCTATAGATTGCTTTAGGGTCTTCATTACAAATTTTTTTACAAATTACAATGTGGTGACTTTATTTAAAAAAATAGAGGCTTTATTAAAAAATAGTGAATTATAAATAATTAAGAGTGTAACAATAAAATGTTAGGATAAATAATGAACAATGGTATTTTAGGATTAGTAAAACAAAAGTTACAAAAAGGGTGTGACAATAGACACACCTTAAAATGTAAGAGTAGTGTTATTTATCCTACAGAAAATGGGGTAATGCAGACATTCATCTATCTTTGGGTGAAATGTGGGATCCTAATTAAATGGAATCGCAACCCATTTGAGGATAGATGGGAGAGTGTTGGTAATCTTACATTTTGTAAGTACAAATAATATTTCGCAAAATGTAATATCCTCGTTTAACCCATATAACCAATCTTATTTACCAAAAAGAGATTTAATTTAGAGATTAATTTCTTTTTAATACATAAAAGTTCAGATTGGGAAAAGATTATCCTAACCCAGGTTTACGACATGCGTCTAGATTCATTGATTGCTTACAGAGTCGAACCCATGTCATGATAATACATGAGTAAAAAATCAAACACCCTTGATCTAAAAGTTTTATATTGTCTTCAATATGCTTTAATTGGTAAAACTTTTTAGTAAAAATAATAAGTAAACACTTTGTTGATGTACATTATATAATTAGGTACATGCAAAGATTGTTTTCTTGACGGTGTATATAAACTCAAACCCATTAATTCTTATTGTATTGCTCAGCCAAATCTAATCCATTTTTTTTCGAGTTTTCTATTGCTTGATATGAAAAAAAATCTCAATTAACTATAAAATTCAAGGCAACAGCCTATTGTCTAAGAAAAATTGGGGTCATGCTACTTAATTTATAATCATGTGGCTTATCTTCTTTATACACGAACAGCATGTTGCATTTGGCCATTACAAGCCACGGAAGTATCGAAATGTCACTATCAGAAAGAGGAACAAATAAAAACGAATTAAATACACAAATGTTTCAGCACTGTACAATCAAGAATCAATGAACTTTCCAACTGCCCCGTGAAGTTAGGATACGATCATTAATATTGTCCATGAGGGTATATCATGTAGCTATGATCAAATACAAACGTCTAAGTTGCCACCTTGCCAGTTAAAAATGTATGCATGCTATTTAATCTAATGCACAAATTTCAAACCAAAGGATAAAAAGAAAAAAAAGTAACAAAGAACGAAATAAAACTTCTTCCTCAAAGATCATACACATACACTGCATGTCTTTCACCTATTATCTAGGGTGATAACCCATTAAGCTTGAAGTAAATATAACCTATTTTTGAAACACCTAAAAATGTTGAGAGAAAATGTATGGTGAAGGTGGAATCCACAATGCAAACAGAAACAAACTAGTAGAAATTTATGAATAACATTTGATTGGTAGAGGTCAAGGTTTCATATGGATCCAAAGAACAGTTCCAGGGACGGAGAGTTGAACACGTTGGCCGCAGCTCGGTTGGTTCTAAAAGGAGACACATGAAGTTGATACTTGATAAACCTCTGCAACATGAATTATTGTTAATCATTAGAAGAGAATAAAATATGGTGATATTGTAGCCTCAAAAAAGAAAAAAATGGTTTGGTCATTATATCAGAGCATGAACTTTAAGTAGCTGAATTAAGTTCAGAAATATAGTTTAAATACAGCTAATTGAGAGACGATTTCAGGATTTGTGTCAATATGCCAATCTGGTTCCAATTGCCGAACAACGATGACCGTCCATTCTCTGTGCTGCAGAAGAGAACCTGCATATAGTTACCAGAGATCAAAATAGATGAGGCAAGGGTTATTATGAAGCACAGGTTAAAAAAAAAAAAAAAAGCTAGGCATCAAGCAGTTGGTCATGGATATTTACAGCATTCATGAGATACACAGAAGACAGAGCTAGGACCCTATTAAGGAGTATCTGTTACAATTTTATTTTGCATCATTTTTCCAATCCTTTCTCTTGATTGCTGCACTGACTATAATGATCAAGCAGGTACAATTTTGCAGGCACAATGAGTAGAAAGTCACAACCTAAGTGTACTATTTAAATTAGTGTGGATGTCCCTCGGGACATCTTTATTGTCTGTCAATAAAATTTTAACCACAATCAAAGTGTTCACTGTCAGAGTAATAATACAATATTTAAATAAATAATGTAATAGATATTCCATGCTGTCCATCAACATGTCTCCTGTACACGAAAGGATGTCCTCATGAAGTGGAAAAACACTTGTTTATATATAAACTTGGTGTAATGCTTGGTGCAAATTCACATACCTTGTCCTTAACCAAACCACCAGAAGTGAATACCCCAGCCTCTTCTAATGCTACAAGAACTCTCTTCTGCATAAATAATCCAGATGTAAAGCATAAAAATTTCAACTAAGTGGTTACTACAACAGGGTCGCAAGAGAAGAATTACAGTTGCAAGCAATTTTAGTTTGCACCTACTACCATTAAAAATTATGAAATACAACCTCAAGAAGTTCACATTAGCAACTGCAAGACAGTGATAACTAAACAGTGTATGGCACATGCTGGGATGGATAAGGTGGACAAAGTCAAAGAGTTGAGATAAAAGAAATTATATCAATATTTCATAGATCTTGTGTGTCATTAACAATGGTGACCATACAAGTTCAAAGCAATGAATCCTAGGGTAGAGTTCTTGCCTTAAGCGGCTATACAATATTTAGTTCAGAATCATTAGGTTCGCAAAAAATATTTTGAAAAAAAAATTGTAAGATGGTGAATTTAGCAGCATATAATGTGAAATATTGCTCATCAGTTCCATTAAGCTGAACATATAAGACATGATGAGTGAATGATATAAGCTGACAAATGGCACACCTCGCTTTCATCATCCAAAACTCGTTCCATGAGATATAAATCACAAAATTTTGTTATTTCCAATAACACTTCCAGCACAGAGGACCTCACTGTTACTTGTTTCTGCAAACAAACAAGATGAACCACATTGATATCTTCATGCACATGGATTTCTTAGAACAAGAAAAAATATCAGATAGGGTAAGCTCAACACCTGAAGCTCCTCTGGACTACTTTCCTCAAGGATCACTCCAAGAAGACGACAAGTCACCTACACAAAACATTGGCCATAAAAGTCAGTAAACATTGTCCATACCAATGTGTAACAACACAAACTTGTAAGTTTTAACAAATGTTTCTCATTTCATCAAGTATCTTAATCCAGTTTATCACCAGTTATGTTGCACAAAAACATGTATATAACATCTTATTCATGTATACCATTAGAAAAATAATACTAGTATCTGCACAATCTATCAAGATAGACAAAAAATTAGTAACATAAAAAACTACTAAACTTTAACCTGAAAGTAAAAATAAAAATAGCCTTGAATTTAAAGGTGGTTTTATATACATCTTAATCTTTTAAATTAATCTAAGAGATTGCCAACAATCATTTAACTCAAGAGACATATTTCTTACGATCACAGCAAATGTTAATTTCTAGAAGACAACAACAAGAGAAAAAAAAACTATGCACGAAACACGCACACGTCGTTTGCACAGAAGAGTATCGCCTAGAATATAATAATTACGTACCTTTCTTCCTTCACTCAATTTCTGCCTAACTATCTGCCCCAAAGTTGGCTGAAAAAGTGGAGGAGAAAAAGACAAAAAGCAAGCTCAGAATTTCTGATCACATGGAAAGCTATCAAATTCAACCCAACTTGCCTTGTGTTCATCCAGAGAGATACATGCATTGCCTGAACTCTGGAGCAAAGGAAAATCAGAAAGGTAATTAATTTACCTTGACAGGCTGAAAGAACTCATCAACAACATTTTGTGCCCTTGAATCATCTGAGGTTGAACAAACTTCAGAAGGAACAACCGACGCATTAGAACGTGCATTATTGACTCCAGAATTACTTGATGAAGCACCTTGCCGTTTTGGTTGCCTCCGTTGAGATCCAGCAGGGGATCTCAACAGCCTCCAGGTGAAAACAATTGCAACAGCAAGCCCCGCAACTGCCCCAATAGAGCGTGAATCCTAATACCAAGTATAGTGTAATGAGGATTATCAAAAGAGACATGCTTTAAACAAAGAACAAAACAATACTCTGACCTTGTACACCACATAACTTCACTGAAAGATATAAGTAGTAGCAGATACTACTCATTATAACCTCCCTAACAATACTAACAATCTTTATGAGACCTATTATGACGTATAGTTAAGTCGCTTCTCTTTTTCCCAATTTAGACAACCAACATGTGCATAAAAACTTATCCTTTGTACCCCAAGGCCTCACAGCCAGCATCAAATTAAGCTTCAGTTGATTAAATTTCACCCCAAAAAAAAAGTCATTGCTCAGTTCCAGCTACGCATGAATCGGGCAAAATCACCCACTGTCCACCTCTTCACAAAGCTCGCAACTGGCACAAACCCAGTCGAATTTTATCACAAAAATATAAACTTTTTCAGAGTTTCAGCTGAGAATTAAACTATCCCGGACCACAAATCAACAATAATTGGGACAGAAGGCAAAAGAAATCGAAAATAAAAATAGAATAGGAAGCAGGAACATATAATAATAACGAATTGGGCAAACCACAATTGACAAAAAGATAAGATTTTTATAACATACAAACTCATATCAGATCCAATTGAGTAACCCCATAAGAACAAAAAAATCTGTTTTTTTGAAAAAAAGGGGAAATTGAGGTTAGAGAGAGAGAGAGAGAGAGAGAGAGAGAGAGAGAGAGTACGAGGTTGCGGAGGAGATGGAGAAGAGGTTTGAGATCTTGAAAGAGAGAAAAGCACCGAGGCGTTTGATAAGGTGGAAAAGCTCTTGTTTTGGTGTGTCACCTTCACCACTTGCCATGCCTCCGAATAACTTGAATAAATGAATGATCTCACAGAAACAGAACAGATTCCTCAAATTCCAATTGCAAGGTAAGGCACTAAATTACACTACGCTGGTTGTTTTGATGTTCATCCCTGGCACCTATCACTTACTCCATTGACCACTCGGTTGTGTAAGGAAGGAAGGAAGGAATGAATGAACGAACGAATGTTCCAAAACCCAAAAAAGAGAGAGATGATGATACGGTCTATTCTGTTCTGTTCTATTCTATTCTATCGCTGTTGTTTTGTTAAAGTTTTATCTATGTCTGTGTTTTGCCGTCAAACCATTTCTATAATATATAAGCTGTCGTTAAAGGACAGTTTCGGTTTTGTTCCAATTAAACTCTTTTTATCAGTTAATACATACCCTTATTTATATGTGAGTTCATAGGTCCAGTCCTCCATACCTTTAAATTTCGATGCAGAAATTAAAAAGGAGAGTAGAGACTGAAATAAATAAACACTGAACTTTGATAAAGACTTGTTGATTTTAATTTTGATATTTTAGTCATGTAAAATTATTTTATATTATATTTTTTATTTAATAAGTATGTTTATATTAACAATTACATGATATTAAAGATTAAATATATAGCCTCATTAAATATTGATATAAATTTTAATACTAACAATATATTTTATTATTATTATTAATATGGTCTGTTTTAAAATGTTACTTATAATATCGTGCACCAGTTTTTCCTTTCTTTACAAAAATCCAGAGTTGGTTTACCTGTGAAATACAAGGTAGAATTTTCCAATGCTAGTAACCAACTGCCATTTTCTTCTTTAGTTTTTAAATTATTTGTATAAAATACTATACAAAATCTCCTCAAAGTATTTGTTAACATTTAATTATTTGTGAATTAAGACCTTTTTTGTGAAACATTTTTTATTGCCTATTATTGTGTACTTTATATTTGGGGTTATCTTGTATCCCATAAGGTTTTAGTTTTTTTCTTTTAAAATTTTGGGTTTTATTAATTAGTTTCTTGAAGGTAATGGTTAATGAATCCAAAAAATGCAAATGTCAAAAGTTTTAAGTGAGTCTCATATATTAAAAATTTAAAAATTCATCCTCTCATTATAAAAACTTTTTATTTTTAGTTCTTAATCCATGTTCTAGAATACCAATTAGATAAACTCTTAATCTTTTGTAAAGAAAAATACATCACACAAAACAAAAAAACATAATTCTCTTCTCTATAAATGGTGATGGGATACTAAAATTTGTAATATATTCATTTACTAGTGAGCTTTGACCATCTCTATTGGAGTCAAGATTTGGAAACAAGAAATTGGATGGTTATTACTAATTAGTTTATCTGAAATTCGTGTGGGGTTCTATGATGTGAGCGGTAAGATAATATTAGTTGAGAGGCCGCGGCAAAATTAATGCACATACGTCGTATAGAACTCCAGCCTCAAGTCTCGTGGGCTTGCATTGGTCAAGTTAATGCACAAATAGGTCTCAACCTTGTATTTCAAGAGCAACTCAACCGAACTTCAAAGACATAAATGGTTCAAAATTCCAAGAACAATGAACTTTGAGAGGAAAAAAAAAAAACAATAGAGCTGTGCTATGTCAACACACTCATTGACATCTTTTTATTCGACACAGCATCCATCCACCGTTAAAAAGCTTTTGTATTTGTTTTTTGAATTTTTTTAAAACATTTTTTTTATCACATCACACAGTTGTTAAAGCAAGATGTTCAACACCCCTTGTGTAAAGTAATGAGTATTTTCCAAATGAATATAGCTGCATTTTGTTACATTTAGAAGCCAAATTGATAGTGTCTTATCAACCACGAATCTTAAGCATAGTTTAGAATCAAAATAGCTTATAATCAATAGCTCCTTGAAATGGCCTTCGGAAAAAAATATTATATATATATATATATATAGAAGTTTCCCAAACATGCCATTGTCATAACTTTTCCCACAGGAAGAAAAAGGTATTACAAGCTTTGACAAGGACATGAAATGTGCAAAAACGAAACTGGCCCCATGAATAATCCAATAACTGCTAGCCATGAAGAGCAAGGGAAAGAGGCATGGTACCAAAAATTGACTAAAATGAAGGGCACAGTTAAAGTCCACTATCCACAATTTGAGGTGGGGAAGAGCTTTGGTTATCTTCAACCAATATTTCTGTCTCACTGTCATCTATAGACTTTGGTGGTGGCAATGCCCTTTCGATCTTGAGGCCTGTGCCATTGACCACCATCTCTTTTCCAAGTGCAAGCAATAGCACTCAAAGACCCGAGAGCTTACCACAACACCAAAATCCAAAAGAAAGAGTAACTCTAATTCAAGCTTGTTCAGTTCAGCATTGCTCACTCCTCCTACTCTAGCATATACTGCATTGTTATAATGCCTAAAATTCAGAAAGAACAAAGCAAACAGTAGAGCACAACAGCATTAGAGAATCAGAATAATGACAACAAAATCTATTGTTGAATGAAAAAAAATGGTGTAAACTATAAGAAAAGTTAAATTAAATGAACTAGAACCATTTTCACTTCATAACATGAGCAGCATGCATAACAATATGACATACATGGCACTGTGAAATTAAAATAGCAGTCCTTTTCAGGGGAAAAATGTTAAGAGAGCAAGATGCTTTGTCTGAATGATACAATATGCTTATTGACTTTTGGATGAATAAGTGAATCATACCACTCTGATTTATCCAACAACTACCATGATATCAGCAAAAGGTTCTATAATACTTTTGTGTAGCATTGCTCTTTCAAGAAAATTAGCCCATAGACACCATGACCCTTTACTAAATTTTCAAGAGGGAGAAAAGGGAGGTAGGGACTCACTCATCATCCAGCATCTTGGAAGCAACCATGACACTGGTGATTAGCAATCTGTGCACATTCAAGGATAAGACAAGAGAATCAGGGTGCCTATGTGTCAGCCTATCTATGTACACATAGCCAACCACGAGACAAGAAGGGCTACAATTAGTGTACTTGTATACCCTCTCCAAGTACTTTGGTATGCTTATGCTTGGTGCTCTTATGCCATGAAATGCATTCAAACTCTTCCCAAGTCTCACTGAACCGCATGTCATCCCATCTAGGGGCTGGTTGAGGTCATCCACAAGCCTTTCATTGCGAGCCACCAGCTTCTCCAGCATGGAAGACAGGACACACAGCACTCGGGGAAGGCTCAGCTCGGTCTGGCACGTTTCTGGCTGCAGCCGCCGGCCATGGTTGGTGTACTCACCTGCCGTAAACATTTAGGCCATGTGGTTTCACAATAAGGGGTGTTAACACTTGCAGGTGTTCATGGTTGCTATTTGAGTGGATAAAGACTAGGATGGTGTTAAGTCCAACTCTGCTTGTTTTGTGGTTTTGGAGGAACCACTCACTGGATAATATATAGACACGTGTGGCTCTGTCACTAACTAAATTTTAGAAGGTTGTGATTGGAAGTTGAGGAATTAGGATCCGTTTCTCTGCACACCTCAACCTAATAATATTCTCCAACAGGGGTCCCCACTCCTATGTGGCTTGTCTAAGGAAAAAACCCAAGCCTTGCCTGAGACTATAGAGTTGGCAACATCAACTTGGCTCCTTTTGATTTGTGTGTACAACAGAAATGGGGGTCCATCTTCGCACACTGCAAATACTAGGGCCCTATTGAAGGTCTAGTAGTTGCATTGAATTTCAAGTAGAGATTAATGCAATAGCATTGCTTTCAATCCAAAGGGACAAGTACTGCGAGAAATTATTAATTACTCCTAGAATAAGAAATTTTTTTTTGCTATGTTCTATTTACTGTTTGACACAGCATTTATTTCATTAAAAAAAAACACCTATAAAACTGAAGCATCAAATAGTGAATGCAACGTAAACCTTTTTTACTCTAACCGCATCTAAAAATTTCTTCTAGTATTGCTGTTGAATTTAAGGTTTGCTTGACGGGGATACACCATGAATTTGTTTTAGAATAGAACAAGAATTCACTGAATGAGCACTGTAATAATTGAACAAACTATTTTTCTTTAGTGAATAAAGAATGACATTTAATAAACGTGGGGAAGCCATTGAAATGACAAAATGGAATGGAGATCCCCTAACGTCAAAATATACCTTAAACATGATACTGACAAAGCATCATACTGTTTCTCTTAAGCCTATACATTGTAGTTCATGGAATGAAGCAATTTATCTTCCTCGTTTGAGATGTCACTGGCCGAGAGCTGCAAATGTGACTTAGAATTCATCTTGTTCCACTCATTTTCGACACGGAAAAAGACCCACTGGAAGCGGCGGAAAATCTCTAAGGAAGCAATTGTGAACACCGTGAGGTAATTATGGCGAAGATGTGCAGACAGCTTGTATGTCCAAGTGCAACGCAAAACCAGATTACTTCCAATCACCCAAATGTAAACCTGCAATCCCATATATATGAAAACAACTTCAGGATAATAAGGAAAATTTTGTTCTTTTATTTTGGTTCTCAACTGTTCTTTTTTTTCTTCTATTATCAAGTGGGTTTTCACATATTCAGCAGACCAGTCAGAATCACATTACAAAGAGTTAGAAGTGGATGCTATAACCATGGGTTCTAAAACTATGAAGTATGAAACAACATGAATTCAATCAAATTTCATCAAATTTTGAAGGCAATGAAATGATTGAGCCAAACTTGGCCTACTAGTTTACATCCATGGATGGCTTCTCATCGTGACATGGGGACTCCATGGCCTATTTCAAATTTTTAAAGTTGCAAAAGTTTAGTTTACCATTTTAATTTTCTTTTACAATATATCTCAATATCTATACATGGGGTTCGTATAAAAAAAATGGTTCTCTTAAAAGCCCTTAGTACGTTAAATGTTTATAATTTGCCTCTGTAAGACCTTTTTCTAGCTCCACCCTGTTTGCATTGCTAAGAACTGTGCAAGACACACTTGATAACTTTGCATAAGAGAAATCTCATGAATTGTTTACCTTGAAAAATCAACATAAATGATCCATTCTTTAAAGGGAACAAAAGAACTACAGAGCTCAAGCTATTCACATATAGTAATCCTTACCCATCTCCTTCCATGTAATAGATGTGAGAACAGATGTGGCTTGCTGAACTTGAATATTCGAGTGAAGCCACTGGCAAAAGAGAAAGGAATATTTATCACAGCATGTCACAAGACACTTATCAGATGTAACAAAAGAAATACTAGTCACACTTTTGGGAATAAAAACAATTTTCCAGTTTTAAAGGTGTTTGGCTGAGACATAAAAAAATCCCAGACAGAAGAATCTACAATTGTGTAGTAGAAAGAAGCTGAGTGTTGGGCACCCCACAGCTACTAAAGTTAAGGGTGATAAAATGGAAAGTAGGATAAGAGAAAACAAGGGGCAAAGCAGGGAAGAGTAACAGCCTTGCTTTTGTGCCAAGGGGGGTGGGAAGGAAGGAAGGGCAAACTTGGGGGAGCAAGGATAAAAGGAAGGATCCTAGTAGAGGTATCAAATCATTGTAGTCACAAAATTGGAGCCTTTGGGCAGAGAGGAGCAGACCCTATCTGTTTTATTATTGTTCTCTTTAGATAGATTACAGAGGCTTATCTCTTCTGTAAGGAGTTTAGGTCCATATTTTCCTGAAGGAATCCAAGTTTCCATCACTATGTTTCGAAGATACTAAAAAAGGTGCATGGTAGGACAAATATTAGGCATACCTTAGGTCCCAATCTCGAGTCACATCCCAGTAGAAAGAATACGATGAGTTCACAACACTTGAAAAAAGCCAGAGAGGCCTATAAAAGTTTCTCCACCTATCAGGGAAGACGTGATATTTAAGAGCAGAAAGAAAAATCACCGGCACTGCAGTTGAATATTTTAAAGCTGAAACCATAACCAAAAGAAATGAATATCATTAATACAATTTCTAAGAGGGAAAAAAAAGGTTAGAGTAAAAAGAGCTCTTACCATTCAGAAGAGTAGTTTTCTCCCAGTGTCTTTGTACTGCCGGAGACATTGGTTCAAACGGAAAAGATAAGGCAAAACAAGAACTAAAGGGATTGCAATAGAGTGACTGCCACAAACAGAATCAGCTTCCAACCAAGCAATTGTAGCAACCTACAAAGGTTCAGAAAAATGCATCCCCTAATGAAAGAACTCAAGCATCTGTTGAAAGCCAAGAACTAAAGATACAATTCCAAAAGGTCCAACTGTTAATAAATAAGTTCGAGAAAGGAAAATGGTAAGCATGATAAAATCGGTAGACAAATGGCAAATCTCTATGTTAGAGAGTCAATTGTACTAGTTTGGCTCTAGCAAATATATTGAATGAAATCAAGGAACTTGTTCCATGACCCCATTGCAAAATAACTGGAATTTATACTGTACTAAAAGTTGGCAAAATTCTGTCACAAGCAGAATAGGAAACCCAAAAGTTACACAAAACAATGAAAAATTTCAACTCCAACTGACAATATGAGTCAACTTCAATTAGTCCGAACCAAACCTGTTGATGTACCATCCTGCATATGGAACGCTCCAAATCAGAAAAGACCTGCATAAAATTGCAGTCATAATCAAAATAAATATAGTAGTTGAAAATCAAAATTTAGATCAACATTTTATGTCACTTTAAAATTTCAGGTTGTGTAAGTGTTGAACTTCTGTACCTACATAACTAAATGCATGCAAAATATGTAGTAATACCTTCATATCTAAATATAAACATATACTTAGGTTTAGAAAACTAATAAATATAAATTAAAAATAAAGATTAACATGGAAGAAAACAAAGATTTCAATAGAGAAAGACAATATTGAAAAAGAACACAGACCTTTGCCATAGATGTGAAAATATCAGCCAAGAAAAAATCCGAGAATGATATTGCCTGTTTACATGAAAATACAAAAACATTATGCTATATAATATATTCAAGCATAGTTCCAATGAAATACTAAAAGAATCAATTGGTAAGGGATAGAGCGAGGCTAGGGTAAGATCTAGGCTCAAATAAGAAAGTCAAAAGAATCTAAATAAATTAAAAACATGAATAATTCTCTTTTGAGTATCTAAAGTTTAACACTGCCTTAGCTCCAAGGTATTTTCAAGGAAAGATAGTAAAAGATTCAGCCCAATGTGGCAATGCCCCTTCAAGGGTTTTTACTTGTGCTTATAATAGCATATGTTGTGCACACTAACAATGTCATTGATTGACAGCAGGCATCCATCATAAATAAGGCCATGACAAGGTTGTTAATTGTTATGAATAAGAATAAATTATTATTTATGATATAGTCTTGCCAGCATTTTCTTACTTCGTCATACTTAAAATATCATGTATGTGAGCATCTACATTACAATCATCGCATCTAATGCACTAACACTAGTTGTATGCTTTCTTAATGGCTGCCAAACAGGGGAAAGGGAGTTGCAGGTGTGCTTCTGCTGTTTTTTGAACACGGAATGCATTGAAGAAGCAAGTGAATAAGTTACTTATGAATCTAGTATTCTATGTTCATGCTGATAAATAGCATCGGCTATGCATAGAAAATAGAAACCAATATAAAGGGCAGACATTAAGACACAGTGTAAGCTATTTCAGGAGTGGAGAACGATACAGCCAAATAAGAGCAAACTTGCCTGCAATGGTAAAACTATATGCCAGCATGTCCTTAAGAAGTAATATCTAGATGAAAAATAAAAGATATCAAAGGGGAATATCAAAATCATTACAAGACCAGCATATAAGAGCACCTGCATAAAAGTACACGGAAAATTCAACACACTTCTCACAAGATTAAAAGGGAAGCAGAAAATGGAATTAAATATTCACCAATCATAAATAAAGCAGTGAACAAAACCAATATGTATTTACTCCAGATATTTCCGCATGTAGATATCCTGAAAGTTATGCTGACTGTACTTTTCACTGGTGATATAAATAAATATAAACTGCTGAATCTTGAATATCTTATTTACGTTTTGACAATTGATAGCTTGAGTGATTCAGACAAGCAGGCCCTACCTATCTACCAATAAATGAGAAGGAAAAATTACAACAAATTTTCTCCCTTCCTGTCTCCCATAACCCCATAACCCACTCCAATGAGATTTGAACTAAGGAGAACATCATAGCTTCTCAAGCATCATATTGGATATTTTGACTCAAGCAATCAAAATATTTTTCCTATGGGTACTTGGAAAATTTCTAAATTTGGATTCATTATATCCAAAGCTCGCGACTAAAAAAATAAAAAAATAAAAAGTCTCAACTATGGGTTCCATCTCAGTGTAATGATATCATCTTATAAATAAATTCTCTAACTAACTAGATACAGAGCATCTTTGCCACTGCATCCCACTAACATGAGCAGTAATAATTCCCAAAGATAGTTTGCAGCTAATGAGCAGCAGTTCCTTAAATTAGTGCTTCAAACTTATTATTTTTGTTTATCAATGAAATTGAAAGTACTTAAAAAAAAATAGCAATTGAACTCAACGTTGTTAAGACATGACAATATTAGAGAACTAAATTGGAAAAAAAAATTAACTCAACGTTGTTAAGACATGACAATATTACAGAACTAAATTGAAAAAAAAATTAACTAGGCAAACAAATAAATATAATAACTCATGAGAGTGGATGCATCTATTACACTGGTTGTGATGCAGCATATGAGACTTCTCCTTGAGAATAAAGATATATATATGCCGTCATACTGGTTGGAACAATAATTGTCAACCATGTGGCACACTGCAATGATGAACAGAAAACCAGTCAAGCATTCAAGATGGCAATTTCCTGATATAATATCAGAAATTGAAGGCAAAGCACCAAAAACTAAGGAAAAGATGTTAGGGCCATAAAAAGAAAAATAACTGACAGCACATGACACATTTAGTACACAGAATGATGATTCCATTCCTACATCTATCCCAGAGATGAGGTTTCCTTAGTTTGGCTAAAATAAAATATGGAATCATGATTCATTATCACATTCCATACCTTGATCCGACAAAGAATCCTTATTCCCTCTAGACAGGTGGGAATGATCATTCGTTGAAAGCTGGAATAATTCATGCTTGTTCAGTTTCTTTTTTCAGATTCACTTCTATGCTTACATAGTGTACTGAGCATAAAAACAGAGCTGACAAGAATAAAAGTAGAAGTCCTTTATTAAGCAAACCAAATATTGGAACAGAAATGGCTGCTTTAGTCCAAATCAGGCCACTCCCACTTCTATTTCGATTCCAATCCTTCAAAAAATGGTTTAGGGCGCCAAACAAGGCATTAGTCAAAGTGATAATAGTTGTTACCTTCCATATTTCTCTGTGAGTCAGGTGATTTTGATCAAGATCAAATATTTTTGCATAATTGACACCAGCCTGAGCAAAAAACCATAAGTTGATTCCCCAAAGCCAAACCATCAAAGCCTGAAATATAAAAATGAGATGAACCCCAAAGCCAAACCATCAAAGCCTGAAATAGTAAAATGAGATGAACACAATGGTACAACAGTGTAAAAGAAATTTAAAATAGTATTTTAACCTCCTCAAACCCAGATGCAAACAAATATATTCATATGTTCACAAACTGTGGCATGCACATATAGATACACGCACAAACTGTAGAAGGGGGAACTGACCGCAAGAAGAAGAGGGTTAAAATACAAAAATGCTTCATATAGAAATAAATCCCGCTTGTCTGCACTCATTCTCATGACAGAATCCCATCCAATCTGCAATTTCACATACATTCAATAAGGTTGTGGGAATATCATGAAATCCTTAAGTTAGGGGGATGCTGCCTCAATATCTTCAGTTACAAGCACCCCACAGTTGGTAGAGTTAAGGGGAAATGTTGTAAAGAGAAAGTGTTACTGACCTTGCCACAGATGAAGACCCAAACAAGGAACAATAGTACCTGGACATCCATCTCAATTAGATTCTGGAATTTCGACCAAAAGAAAAATAGATTCCAGAAAAATAGTAGAAGAACCAGAACAAGGTGGAATAAAAGAAAAGCAGTAGGAGGTACACAATAGGGATAGAGCAAAATTGTAGCTTATAATACGATAATTTATGTAGCTATGAAAGAACAAAATATAAAAGCAACACCCCGAGAATGGAATGAAAGCACTCCATCATTATTACAACAATAACAACAACTAAGCCTTGTCCCACTAGTGGGATCGGCTACATGAATCAAACGACGTCATAGAGCTCTATCATATTATCAAAAGCACTGAACACATTGTAGAATAACAAATTTGTTATTTGTATTCATTGAAAATAACAGCACCAAACACATTATAGAATAACATCCACAAACAAAGTTCCTAATGCATCTTCAAAAGCAAAACAATATATAGAGAAAGACCTTGAATCTCCACAACAAAACAGGCGAGGGCATTATCGCAACGGCACTCATCGGCGTCACGCCACCCCTTGAATCATTTGCCTCCCCGCTATACAATAAACCTTCCTCGACACCATTTTCCGCCTCATATTGATCTGGGGCAACACAAACTACATAAGTTATACTGACCCCAAGAAAAGAAGGAAAAAATAAAGCCATACAATGATAAGTTAAAAGAGCACAAAAATGCTGCTAAAGAGACTAGTTATAATGAAATGAAGTTACCAAGATCAGAGACAACAGCTCTGCTCCCAGATTTCCTCAAGTGTGGACTATTAGCAGGAACGGCAACACCTCCAAACATAGATGAAAAACCTACAAACAACTACGTTCTATTGCCCTTTGTATACTTGTGCCTCTTCCAATTGTGCTAGTAACCTACAAACATGTAAATGCTGAAATTAGAATACCAGAACCCAAAAAGAAAAATTGAGGGACAAAAAAAAAATCCTGCGTAATAATACATGCAAGCTGAATTATTACTACCAGCAATAATGCACTGCAAACAAAAATTGACTTTTAAGAATTGGCTATCACGAGTTTAATTATCTATGATGCATGAGCTAGCAGAAAATAGTGCCAATTTTTATTTTTTATTTTTATTTTTTTGCGGCGAAATGGAGTATGAAGCGTGAGAACGTTTGTTGATCCAAAAAAGTGGGAGATTGAAAGGAAGAAGAAAGGGGAAAGAGCAGAGAGAGGAACGAACCTGAGATCGGATAATTGGGAAGATGAATGAATTGGTACGATTTGTGGGGGATCTCAGTCTCGAATCGAATGATGAAGCACGATTCACAGAATGGAGAAATGAAGATCAGGGGAATGAGTAAAAAGGCCATGCACAAATTGAATTTGAGCATTATTAACAGTTTTGACACTGCACAACACAACCCAGAGGCGCGTAATATTAAGCTTCTCCGAGGACCACTCGAGCAAATTTTTCCACGGGCTTATTTGGTATTTGCTATAATCCCCTAACTCAAAATTTTCGAAGTAATTTACATGATTCTATTCCATGTGGGAGTAATTATTTTTTTCGTTAAATACATTAGTTAGATTCTTTGTTTCAAAATATTTGTTGAGAAAGAAAATAAATAGTTAGTTTTTGGATCACCAATTTGTTACATAAATTTCTTTTCTTATTCTAATAATATAAGACAATATTTTGGAGTTTTATAGATAATAGAAAGAGAATGATTAATAATAGTGTGATACAATGATGTGGGGTGGAGTGAAACACATGCTATTCTCATATATGCTAGTCACCTCAGTATCATTTAGTGTCGCGTGAGTACTTTTCATTAGTGATGTGATATAAAATTGATTTGAGATCAAATTAAAAATGATTTAAAATATAAGGGCTCAAATTAATAGAAATAAAGGATAGGGGGTTAGATTGAAAATTTGAGTACATGTAAGGGACCAAAAACACTATTTTACCTTTAGAATAAGAGTTTGATTCCCATGCAGAGTCGGTGCAAAATAGTTTTGCATTGATATTCAATTATTTGTCGACACAAGCAAAGGTGGTTTTCTTTTGAGATTGTAGGTGTGAAAGTCAATCATTTTATTTATATGACAATATAATTGATGTTAGTATAATATTTTATATTGACAGTATATAGAAATAAAACTCTTAGAATAATAGATGGGTGAAAAGAAAATTATTTTTAAAAATTAATAATAACTTGAAATAGAAGAAGCGTCTAAAGTTTGGAAAAAATCATAGTAATAATCTAATTGAAAATAAATGAAAATACAATATTACTTTCCCTAAATTTCAATGAACAATATAACTTAAAATATAAAACATTAGATGTACTATAAATTATTGGGAATGATTATTGACTAGTCATATTAGTACGAAATGTTCCTATAGTCGTGTTCTTGTTATCGTTAGTGTATTGGAGAAGCCATTGTTTCTTTTCCACATTTATTGTATCTTACGATCTAAAACGAGATCAACTTTGATTTATCTTACTTTTGAGAAGGTTTATGCTCTTGGCAGAATGAGAAACCTTTTATCTTTGGTTTATTATGAATTTTAGATTATTAGTTGTTAGATCAAACCATTCAACATAAATAGTAATCATCTAATAATTAATAATAAGAAATTCATAATAAACCCAAGAAAAAGAGGTTCTCCTATAATTTGCTGCAAAATTGACATTCTCGATCAAGTGTGTGGTATGACTTGATAAGGTTGAAGAAAATATACCAAAGACTAGTCAAATCTAACTAAATATAAGAATACATGCTATTTGCTATAGCATAATTTGATAGATTTGGAGAAGTAAACGAAACGCTAGTCCAACATTAATAAACAAAAGAAATCATTGATGGGAGTGTCGCACTCCCTAGTCCCTCTGTATTTGCACTCCCCATGATAAGTCGCCACATGCGAAGCATTTGGACATGGCATGTTCTTCAGAGGCGAAAAAGCTTTACCTCAGCACTCCATTACTACTAGTAATATAAAATAAGCTGTTAATTTGCTTAAAGCTGAAGAATAGGCTTAATTACGTTGGAAAGATGACAAAATTCTATTTATCTTAGGTGCAATGAGCACTATTTGTTTAATTTTATTTTTGTTTTAATAGGAAGTTTGGATTTCTGTATATCCCTCACGTCACATGCATCAATGCACTTGCGTAACAGGCCAAGCTCTTAGCTCTCATTCACTGTCACTGTCTTTGCTTTCTTTTGGACATTCTTTGGTGCAAATTGTTGTGCAGTGAAGTTGTGCCGAAGCAATCATCATGGGCTTTGTGATCTTCGTTCGTTATATCCAATCAGGCCCAGCCTCTGACCAAAATTAGGCCCAGCCCATCTGTCCAAGCATCTTTTTTTTTTTTTTGATTGTCAAGCATCTTTATTCTCTAGTCGATTTTCTGGTTTGAAAAGTTTGATTACGGTAAAAATTGAATAAAAATTTTAGAAATGAGATTTAGAGTATTTTTATTGATGAATTTGGTGTGTATTTGGTCTTTTGCTTATAGAATTGGTTTTGCTGGAATTGATTTTAAAATAAAATAATTTATGCTTGATAATTTTTTTAAGAGTAATTTTAATAGAAAGTAACAACTTTTTACTTTTTTCAAAATCAATTCTAGAAACAATAATTGATTCTAAAATCTTGAAATCAAACATGTTTTCAAATAACCTAAAATCAATTCTCTAACTTTAGAATTGATTCTAATCCCTCCAAACCGTGAAACCAAACATGCTTGTAGTCTATGAAGTTTTTGTCTTGGTTTTTATCCCTAACCCAAAAACACGCACTTCAATTCTTAAAGCATTTAACAGTGACACAGAGTTTAGCTCAGCAAGAAAACCAAAATCTGTTACCACAACAGTGCCACATAGTCAAGCCGAGCCCACAAAATAGAAAATAGAATCTGTTACTACTACATCACAATCCCATGTGTATCCTCGTCCACAACAATATCCATTATTATCTAACATCAAAATCTGATTTCACTGTTTCCACATATCTCGCCCCCATTGCGACCCAATATTATGGCCAATGTAATTTTTCAATTTAGCATTTTGTTTTAGTGCCTAGTAAAACGGCTGAAATATTGGTAACAAAACAAGAGAGCTGAAGTTTTCCGCCACAATTTCATCCTAGTCAGCATAACTAACAAGTTTTGGGGCCCACATTTGGCCACGTCACACACACCAAATATAGCAAACCTAGGAAAACCATGAGTAAATAACAACCAATGTATGTTCCATACCCCATGCTGTCGCCAAACTCAACCAACAGCCTCACTACTAGTACTAGCTACCCCCCTCAGCACTCCAATCTCTTAACACCATCTTACTTGTACTAAACAAACATACTTTAACTTGAGAATCTTCATTTCCCTTTTTCGCTTCAATTCCCATATCATGGGTTCGGTATTCCTTGACAGTGGATGATTTTCTGTACCAGCTGCGTCTGGACAGGAACTCAAAATTTTTTGGTTTGGTAATAAGGGTAAGACTTAGTTATTATTCAATTATAATTAGAGATTAGTTTGTATATACAATGTAAAGAATTTTATATTTTGAATCTAATCATGTATTCTTATATGTTCAATAAAGGCATTGATATTAAGAGTTAGATTCTTTTATTGATGTGACTGTATATTATTGAATGAATGTAATATAAACATTTTACACAGCGCAACCAAAGTAAATTATCAAAAATAATGGGATACCTAATGTAGTTTGAAGAATGTTCATATAAAATGGTATTGATGATAATGCATGTTGAATTATTCAGCAGGTTTGGCTTATCTTTATTAGCATTTAGCTTCTTTTTTTCCAAAAAAAAGGGTGTTTGTTATGTTGTCATTTTGCTTTGCTTTGATTTCTTTGGTTGATTTCCTTGAAATGGTGAAGGGTTAGGTGCTACGTGGTCCAAGTTGGAGGATTAGAATAAACAAAGCTGAGTTGCCATCAGCTATCTTAGTTTAGATTAGTTAGTATGAATAATGATCAGTGACATTGTATGATCATGGAACCCCTGTGTGAATTTTGTGGGGTTGTAAGAGCTGTGGTTTACTGCAAATCGGATTCTGCACGCCTCTGTTTGCACTGCGATGGATGCGTACACTCTGCAAATTCCTTGTCACGCAGGCATGCGCGTTCTCTCCTATGTGATAAGTGCAATTTTCATGCTGCAACTGTTCGATGCATGGATCATAAGCTCTCTGTGTGTCAAGGTTGTGAATGGAACCGGAATGAGTGCTTGTTGTTGGGACATACGCGCCTCGCATTGAATTGTTATACCGGTTGTCCCTCTTTCGTCGAGTTGTCTAGGATTTGGTCCAACGTGTTTGATGCTAACTCGTCATGTGGTGCTTTGGAATCAATTAGTACATTGTCAAGAAATGACAGCATCAATAGCAAGTGCGTTGAGCAACCTGAAGATGATGGTTCCTTTGGTTTAGTGAGTGACAAGCTGCAGGGGATAGAACCATGTGTCAAATATGAGCCTTGGATGGGGCAATCTCCCATCATTCCACCAAATCCAGATTACATGACTTACTGCAAAGATCAAGCACTTTTCTTTCCTCAAGATTCAAACCAGCCAAAGGTATATATTGCCTTCTACTTGTTTTCATTTTGGTTAGTAGCATATATGTATTAGTTTTAAAGATAATGCACCATTGATTTGACATAGAGATAGTGTACATTATTTCACAATGTAAGAAGAACCATAATGGGATTTGGCAGTCTTTGTATGTCAGACAAAACTGATCCAAGGTTTTTCTTTCTTCTCTCTTATTAGCTGCAGGGATGTCCTAGTTTAAAGGAGCTAGGAATTCATGAGGGAAATGGTCTCTATGGAGGCCTCAATGTGGATGATGTTCAACTAAACTTTGAAAATGCTGATGAAATATTTGGATGCTCTCAAGTTGCCACAATATACAACCTTGAGGATGGAGGAGTGGACTCTCTATTAATGGATAAAAACATGTCAGTCACAGAATCTAAATGCCTTATTGAGAGTTCCATGGAGGTGATCCCCACGAATCTATTCAACTTTTCTCCCTCTTTAACTCCTTATTGATATCAGGTTTTACTAGGGATGTGCAAAACTAATTGTCATCCATGTGATTGTTTTAGGCATCATCATCAGTCCAACAAGATTCTGTGCCTTTTCAGCCTTCTGGGGCTGGGTCATCTAGTGTGATGCAGGCTATCAATAGTAATGCAAGTTGTGCCCTTTTGAATCCTAGTTGCAACAGAGACATCAATCTGGGATTTCCTCAGGGTCAAGTTCACTCAAGCATATCAATTCAGTTATCCAACATCACTGGTGAAAATAGTACTACTGATTATCAGGATTGTGGGTTGTCACCACCAGGGTTTCTGACAGCTGAATCCCCTTGGGAATCAAATTTGGAGAGTAAAAGACCGCGAGCAAGGGATAAAGCTATAATGAGATACAATGAAAAAAGGAAAACTCGAACGTATGTATCACTAAGTCTGTATAAGTATGATGGTTAAAATGTAGTGAGGGAGATATATACATATATATATATTTATTTATTTATTTATTTAAAAAATTTGGGCAACTTTCAGGACAAATATGCTCATTCAAGTTGACATCATGCACAAACTTAGAAATGGTTACTAGAATTGTATATAACCTTTTTCTTTCTTTCTTTCTGTTGCATTAATTACAACTGCAAATTGAAGCTTATAATTTGATTTATTTCATTAGTGCCAATAATGAAAGTGGCAAACATAAATATGTGAAATTGCATGTTTCTCATGCTACATTGTGGTCCACCAGAATCAGATGCTCAGATTTCATGCATTTCACTTACTATATAACATCTTAGAGAGACTTTCTTTTGTGGTGGGGCTGGGCAAAGGTTCCTGAAGGAGTTTGCTGATTTCTTGTGTGCAGGTTTGGTAAGCAAATAAGATATGCATCTCGCAAAGCAAGGGCTGATACAAGAAAACGTGTTAAAGGTAGATTTGTTAAAGCAGGTGAAGAGTATGATGTTGATCCTCTTTCGAACAACAAGGACGAATAAGCATATTGTCTGCAATCACTATCTTTTCCATGCAAGATACGGTTATTATTGTTAAGGTAGTCTGTGGACATTGTGCATACATTGTTTGGTTCCTAATTCTTAATCAAAAGACATTTTGCTTATTACTTGCATGTGGGATAATATTTCAATGCAGCTAGATAGTCACTCAAAACTTGGATACTTAGGTGATTGATACCGATCTGTTAGAGCTTTTAACAGGTTTCACAATCAGGGCATTAGTATTTAGATGATAACAAAGGTATGGAGAAGGGGTTGCATTTGCAAATTGGAGATGATGGGATTACATGCATACCAAGATATTGCATTTAATTATATGTAATAAGTGTAAGAGGTAAAAGACATGGGGAGGAAAAGGAGGTTTGAACAGATTCAAATTGCATCACAGTCAGTTTCATTTCAGACAAACAAAAAAGGTAAGATAAATACCTCTTCATATATAAAACCATTTTTTTATTATTATTATTATAACTATAAAATGACTGAATTGAATACCTTTTCCCCAGGTCTACCACTTGTGTTATATCCAAGTGGTTATAAAAAAATAAATTGGCTGTCTGAACCTTGCTATATGGCTATAGTTTATAATCTTTTTTTTTTTTTTTTTAGCATTTGCTTCACATAAACATTAGAGTTGAAGATAGCATATGTTTTCCTCTCTTCCATTCTTGATTTCAAGGTAACGTTTTTTTTTCAGGATAATCTTTTGTCTTCCCTTTTGACATTTGTATTTTATTGTTTCTAGTATTGGCAGGTCTACATATTCTTCATTGTTTTCAGAGTGAATTTACAATGTGATCCATCTTGAATTTTAACAGGTGAGATTGTGTGGGTCATTGAGCCTGTGTGTCTTATATAAACACCATTTTTTAAAAGAATAAAAGGTAAACTTGTGTGTGGCAAGCAACTATAGCCAACCTCGCATTTTTGTGCTTTCAGCTTTGGTCGTTTCCTTGTAGGGGATGCACCATAGGCCTGCACAAACAACTACCTTACTCCATCCTCTTAAGCCATGTCCAAGGATAGCAAACAACATGCTTGGGAAACTCTTCATTGATTCTCTTTTCAATCAGATTAGTGAGCTTGGTCAACTGTGGATTGAGATACTATTGCTGTTGACTTGCTGGAAACCAATTTCACCTGCAGCAGCCATATGCTATTACAACCACCCCATTGCCTGAATAATTCATCATGCTTTGCATAACTTTATCTTTTAATAATAATACAAACATTGTTTGTATGCCGTAAAGGAAATCATGGTTCTGCTATGAAATTTGAGGTATTGGTGACTATTTGCTTGTTCTGACAAATGCAGGTTTTATCAGCGCAAGAAAATTTGGTAAGTGCTATGAGAGCAAGACAAATTTTTTGTTTTTATTTATTCAGGCCCAACTCGAGTGTGTTTTGTAAAGTGAGCAGCATCAACACTTGGCCATCCTATAAGAGTACGAGATTTGTCTTGCTCTCAAAAGCACCTAAGAATTTCTCTACCAGCAATGGTTGTTCATAGGTCTATTATTGTCCATTTAATGTGAGGACAAAATCCGGTCTAATGGCCATGCTCATGTCGAAAGTTCCTCAAGCATCAAACAAGAAGAATTACTCATAACAAAAGGTCCTAAGTTGTTTGACATGAAACTAAATGACCATGGCGATTTTGGTAGTACAAATTAAAGCTTGATTACAATGAACTCCTGTGAGACGTGACTTTGATCTTCAAATATTCAAAACAAAAATGAAAATAGGGAGTGTAGTTGAATTACTAAAGCATTGCAACATTGCAGCTTCTTTTGCCTGGGACTTGAGCTAACATCAGGATGCTAAACAATAAAAAAAAAAAAGAAAACAAAAAATCTAAAAAATGAAAAATGGGCATCCCATTCTTATTTTGAATCATGTTTGATCAGTTCTCATATACTAATACCATACATGAGTATCTTGAATTCTCCGTATCTTAAGATACTCATGTATATTATGTTCCTATATAGAATGCTTAATGAATCAAAGCTTCAAATATGTAAGAATTCGTTTTTTCATACTCCTTCGAGGAGGAATTAATAATGCAAGAATCTAGCCAGCCAGGAAAAAGGGACAAGATATAAAAGGAAAGGAGCGGGTAAGATGTCTAATTTGATGTTTCATGTTGCCTTTGTGCTTACGTTACCGAATCTTGGATTATCTGAATTAAACGTTCAAACTACCACGAAGTTTGTCAATGATATATTATTCTTTTATTTTAAGGTTACTGCAAATTATTATGGTGAACTGATCGTCTATGTAAGAGAGACAACAATAAATGGAACTACTCAAAAGCTGCACTTAGTAGCCTTTTAGACACACACACACACACACATATATATATATATATATATATATGTATTTTATGGCACAAGCAAGTATTCCAAATTGGTGTATGATATGCCAGGAAGATACATGCTTCTTTTTCTTTTCTTTAATAACAGTTTTGCGAGGTTGGGACATACTTTCAGATTCATTGAAAATTTATAAATATATTTACAAATCACTCACCAACAAAAAAGCCTGAGAATCCAACTCAAGTCATGGCGATACATAAGCAGAATATCGATCAAGTAAGCTAACTCTGTTGGCATGTAACAAACATGCTTTTATTGTACAACTAACATAATATAAGCCATTGATGCCAGAAATTTGTTTCCCTGGTTTGATGATGGTTTACAATAAAATAATGATAGAAATTAAATTAGAATTAACTAAATCTACCCGAAGTTAAAAACATCTAAAAGATTGGACAAGCCTTCCTTAGTTTCTAGTTCTTCTGAATCTAATTGCATAAATTAGCAACTTCTTTGTATCACATGATATGACATGAGTAGAACTTCCCCATTTTCAACTATTCCATTTCCACCTACCTACATATACATGAGATGATATTCACTAAGCTCTCAATGAACCAAGAGAATACAAACCCAACACACACAAGATCACCTAAAAAGAAAAAATGGAAGCTAAAGAAACATTTAATTAAGTGCCATCATGCATTCTTGTTATTGGTGCTGTTGTTAGGCAAGTTTCCTATGGCCCAGCTTACATTGGCTGGAAGAACAACCTCTAATGAGGCACCAATGAGGTATCTTCTTGTAAGGTTGTGACATGTGTTGCAGAGAAAGCGCCTGATATGCCTAAGGGCCAAAAAATTGGCTTCATGAACCCATTTGTCACATTTTCTACATAGATATGCATCATCAGCTTGGCAATACAATGAAGCCCTTAACCCGCAAAGCTCACAGCATGTATTAGAAAAGCCTCTTGTTGCACCACATGAAGCCCCTTTTTCAGGTTGGAAGCTCCTACAGAAACCACCATGCCCTTTTCTTTCTGCACCTTTGCACATGTTGATTGAGAACAGAAGCTTTATGTGGCAACTACAACTACAAGCTTGTTGGTATACAGTTTTGTTGAATAAATGTTGTAGCTTGGTATAGATGAATAAAAGCCTTTTTATAACTAGTCTTCAGCTTGAATCACATACAGCTTCTTTGGACATATTCTTTTTAGGACAAGGACATGGATGTATGCCACTGCGTCACGTAACCTGTGTTTGTGTGTTTTTATTTCACCCCATTTGTCACTTTCCTATGATGCCAAAAAGGTCATTTTGGTCATTGAAGAGGGATAAAAGAAAATTTGTGACTCTACTTGTTTTGGCAAAGTAAAAAAATAAAAAGCTAACACATGATTAAGCTTGAAGCTTCCTAAGATGCTTCATGGGTTGTTATGAGCCATAATTTGTGTTTGTTTGAGTGGTTACGAAGCCAATTGAGGTTCCTAAAGAAGAAAGGTCTATTATATGGTCTAGAATTAGCACCTTTTAAACTAGTGACCCACCAAGGTCCATTTTGAATCATCGCACGTAATAAGGCCACTACTAGGAATGGAAATTGGAAAACTGATTGACTTATTTGGTATTGGTTGAGAACTTCTGCAGTGTTTTTGGCCATTCTTTGTCTTCCACATTTGGACCAGAAAAATTAATGCTTATTTCTTCAAAAAAAAATTATCATCATCTAAATTTTACTGTCCTTCAATTAATTTGATTTGAACTGAACTGGTATATTATAGGAATAAAACTCTTATGATGCTACTTAATTTATTTAAAGGAAAATGCTTCTCAGTATATGAGAACCAATTTCGTAATTTGTTTATGAATGTTGTGATTGACTACCACAACAAATTGTACGTCTTTTCACGAAATGGCTTCGAGCCATATAGTATCACTATTATTAAAAAAAAAAAAAAAATTCAAACTCAAAACTTTATTTAAAGAAAAGATAGATTCGAAATCCCTTGAATTAACTAAACGTGTATAATAATAACTTAGTACCTTTTGTAATGGTGAAGTGCAAAAGTTGTCCTTGTCCACAAATTATATTGATCTTGAGGAGGATGACACATATTAGTCCACATGTATGGTTGAAACCTCAGAAGCATCACCACAACATCAATTGCCACCAACATGAGTTGGTGATTATATTCCAAGGAAAAAGGAAGTTGATGGACGTTGGAGAATGGAAGATGGATTATTGAGTTTGGTGCCTTTGGTGATCTTGGAATATTGGGAGAGTCTTGCTATGAATTCTAACCGTTCAAATTGGCACAACAGACAACCACTAAAGAGCCTATCTATCATGCAGGTTGGATAGATGTCAAGTAATCATATTTAAATTATTGGACTGAGACAGCAGGTAACTAAGGAATTGTTTCTGATTTGGGGCAGTTGAGGGAAGGAACTGAAACTTGTGAATGCAATGCAATGCAACAATGATTGAACGGCCTTAGCAAGAGGGAAAAAAAAAAACAGATGCCATAAATAAATATTAATGGAAAGTATGCACTCACTGACCACCAAAAATTGTCAAAAGAGGAATCTGCATATTTCACGTCACTTAAAGCTAAGGAGCTAGCTGTATGTTGTTTTGTTTGTATGAATGCTTGTGTAAGTATCTTTTATCTTATTATGAGATTAGATTAATATTAGGAATGAGCTATATTAGGGATTTGGGTCCCTTGAATGTGTGTGTGATCTTAAATTCAATCCGAGCTTCATAAATACGGAAAAAAAAAATGCTGTTAAAAGAGGTTATATGCTTAATATATTCCGTCAAATTAGTTACAAAAATAAGCTACACTTTAACCAATTTTCAAATTTTTCATCAATTCTTCATTTTCTCATACTTATTAATATGTTTTTGAATAAAATACCCTTTATCAATTATACATAATAATTTTTTTATAAAATATTAAGTTATATGAGCAAAGATCATTTAAAGTGGGAACCTCATTTAAAATATTCTATCTTTGGATAACTAAAGTTAGAAGTGAGACTCTATTTATATTATTAATCTAAGAATGAATTTACCCATTTTACTCTCTAAAGTAACATCCTCACTTTGGAGGATCCAAATTCCTAAGATGTATGTGTGTGTATATATATATATGTATATATATATATAATTTCAAAACAATATTATATTAAGAAAACAAATTACTAAATATAAAAATAATTAATAGTAAAAATAATTTGTAATAATTATTTTTAAACATAAAACTTATGTATTTTTCCAACTATATTTTTACAACATGAATGTATATTGTTATTGTAACATCACAAAATTATTCTATTATGCTCTCTGTAATTTATCTATATACAAATTAATAAATATTTTTATTTTTATTTATATTAGTATTCTAAAATAAATAGCTGAAATATATGTAACTTTTTACTTTTAAAAATAATTTTTATAATTCTTTTTACCATCAATAATTTATTTTATTCATATAGTATAATATTATAAATTAAATTAAATACATGTAAATATAAATATATCAATATTTTATATTACTATAAGTCACATATATTTTAATTTGTAAAAAAATAACTATTAATAAAGGGTATTATGGTTAAAAAAAATGAAATAATAAGCATGAAAAATGGAGCATTAATAAAAAAAATTGAAAATAAATTAAAGCACAACATTTCTTAATTTTTTAGGAGAGAGAGTGTATATTTTAGAAATAAAGTGGGGGAGTGTAATAAAAGTTTCTCTCAAGGGAGAGAAGTATATTTTACTAAAAAAATGTATATATCAGGTAACATATATAAATAGATGTAATATTTTGTCCTTTTACATCTTTTATTTAAATAACAATATCAAATTTTTTATGTAATTTATCATTTTTTTTTAAGGTAACATTGAAATATAGAAGGGCCAAAGCCCTAAACCAACTTGTTAGAGGGAGAAAAGAAATAACTAACAACTAAAAGCCCCTGACGTGGAATGTAAAACAGTGAACAACTAAAGAAACGTAGTTAATCTGCAATATAGATACGACTTGCTTCTATTAGACAGCCAACAATAACTCCGTGGAGAACAAGTCTTTACGAGTTTCATCTAAAGTTATCAATCCAATAGGAGAAAAATGATACAAATAGATTATTGTGGTTTTTCAAGTACTCTTTGAATTTTTTGATGAGTATTTTTTATTTTTTGGATGAACCAAGGATATTGTTAGACTATTGTAATTAATATGTACTATTAAACGCAAGTATAAATTCTGTATGAATATTCTGATATTTCACTATAATGTGTCTGATAAAAGTTCAACAAGAACAATATATAAATGCAACAAGAATTCACTCAGAAAATTCATAAAACAATTCTCTCTCACTCTAACCTCCTCTTTTCCTTTTATCCCCTCTGATCACGCCTTCCGCACCTTATGCACCTTGTTGTAACTAACTTGCCAACTCACCTCTAGGTATGTCACCTCTGTGCAATTGCTCTTATTTCATGACATAGTCTCTTGTCCATATAGGGGGCTTTTTACTCATTTTCTCTCGTGGGCCCATGTCAGCCACTTGAGTGCTAGGCCCACTATCATCAGTATCCATTCCTTCTCGTAACATTGAGTTTGAGCTAACTTCCACTTCTGTTTGGTCGCATTATTCACTATCAAAGTAATAATTAATTTTCTAGATATAAAACTCATATGTCTTGATCATAAAACTTTCGTTATAAATCAAATCCTAATTAGATGCTAGTAATTAGGTCTCGTATTTTTTCTATGAGTAATTCATTGTCTCGTTAGGTCTCTTTTCGCTTGTTAAACTCCTTTTTTTACTGGTCAGACTTGTTAACCTTTTTATGAATAGAGCTTGGCCCATCAAGTGAAGAAGCTATCCGGGTTCAGTTTGGGTAAATTTTCTTGGGCCTCTTGGAGTTAGAGGTCCAATCCGAGACCCAGACTTTATATCTTTGTATTCAGATTCAGTTGCGTATTTATGTATGTGTCACATCATAACCCTTTTATTATAATCGGTAATCAAACGCTTTGCTTAGATATCAAAACATGGCAGCAAGATTGGAGGATCCGCCACAAATCACATCATTATTAAGTTTTTGGCAGATCATATTCTTATTAATTTATATTATTAGATTTGATTAGATTTGGACCCCAATTCCATTTTCCATTTCCGCGTTAATCTGGGCATGTCCAATTTATAAGTTATCGATGGAAAATTCAACGGCCCTTCCACGACTACATGCGTCTTCTTTTCCTCTTCTCCATGGAGAAATTCTTGCGTGCTTTCTCTCACTTAAGATAACAGTATATAGAGAATATATTATTATATATAGGGTACGATCACATGGGATTTTGAAGTCCCAGAATCAATTTTTCATTAAAAAATATTATTTTTATATATTTGGATAATTTTTTTAAAAAAATCAGAATTTCAAAAAAATTATTTTTTCATTTTTTTTAAAGAAAAAGAGTAACTTATAAAAAAATAGTTTTCAACTTCTTTATTAAAAAAATCTTAGCATGATTTAGTTAGTACAAATTGTAAACGAAACATATAATTTAATGATTTTTTCAACTAAAAATAACTACTTTTAATAGAAATGATTTATATAAGTTTTTATTCAAAAGTTAAAAATATATATAGATATAATTTATCAAATTTAATTGAATATATTATAAATAAAAAATATTTTTTTAATGAATTATAAATAAAAATAGTAAATAATTTAAATAAATTTAAATTAAGAAAAATTTAAAAACTAATTTTTTGTTCAGTGTACATGTACCATCTAGTTTGGTGAAAATTAATACTCTTGAATGAAAACTAACGAAAATTAATACTTGACTCCTTGTCTCTTTGCCTTTTTTTTTTTTTCGGTACACGAGTAAAGAAAAGCAAATAAAGAAAATGTTTCTCTCAAGAAGCAAGCCCCCATCTCTTTGTCTCTTTGCTTTGAATGTTAAAAGGTGAATACCAAAACATATAAGTAATAGATATTTTTATATAAAATAATATGAAGTAAAATTAATACATTTTAATAAAATATTATAAAATTTTTTATAACATATTGCTGAACATAAAACTTTTTTTTATCTTATTTAATATAAATATTTTACAAATTTTGTAAAAAATACATTAAATTTTCATCATCTTATTTTATAAAAATTTGGTAGTTATATAATTATATTTTAATTTTTCTTTAATATGACTTGTTTTGATTTTTTAATTTTTTCCATTCGTGAGCCATTTTATAAATATTTTATTAAAAAAATATTGTCGTTTGACTCAATCTTCCTACAAACCATTTATTTTGGTACACTTTGGCAAAACAGGAATAAAAGAAATAAAAAAGAAGTTGAAATAGGTTGACGCTTGACAAACGATGAATAAGAGTAGCAGCGAAAAAAAAAACGTTGAATAAAGAGTGACAACATTATTAGACTTCCGATTCAATGGAATCGCAATGAGAAAACTCGTATACCATTTGAGAAAACTAGAAAGTGTAAATAATATGAGTAGAATCATATCAATATCAATTTTCAATATATATATATATATATATATATATATATATATATATATATATATATATATATATATATATATATAATTAATATGACTGGTGAGGTGTGATTTGTGAAGAGAGTGAGATAAGTAAATTTAGGTTATATAATTATCCATAGATGATTATGATTAAAAGTTATTAATGGTAATTAATGATTACATGATCATTTTAAAATGTAATATGATTTTATGTATTAATCTTGCATTTATGTAAGATTCAATGATTTAGATTTATTATTTTCACTATCACCATAAATTATTTTCATTTTAGTTGTTTCTATATATAGACATATGAGTAGGGATTCGTTTATATATGGTGTAAGTTTTATATACTTATACCCTTCAATAACTTTATATGAAAATAAAATCTAATTATCAATTCATATATGATAAATCAAATATATCAAATTTCATATTGTTTAAAAATGGTTTGATATTTTATTATACCACTTTATTTTGGTAAATAATTATAATATATGTCTATTGTTATTCAATTTTATTGTGTAATTTTTTTAAAATTTGACATGATTGATCTTCAATATAATATCATATAATTTAATGATAAGATAAATTAAATTCAATATATATATATATATATATATATATATATATATATATATATATATATATAGGTTGACTTGAAACCTCAAAGTTCCCAAGCTTTCTTAAGCCGCCCATCGGGGTGGCACTTTTTATATGGTCATATGATTCCAACTTGTTTTTGTATGGGTTATCTAATTCAAACTTCAAACTTTTTCTCACATATAGCAGCGCCACCACTGTGAGCAATAATCCTCTGCATCATCTGGCAGAGCTTCATCCAATTTTCCCACCTTAACATGAAGCCAATTCACAACCCCATCACAAAACCCCAACCTATGATCAAATTCATCTTAGTCTCCTCAACATTTTGTGCCATTACTCTCTCTGTTTCTGTGCTACTCTTCGCCACATCAAGGCTAGTAAATGTTGACCCTTCACCACCACATGTTTCTGTGCCAACAACACTTGATCATCTTGTGTTCGGAATTGCTTCTAGTGGGAATTCATGGCCCAGAAGGAAGGAATATGCAAAACTATGGTGGAAACCCAATAAGGGAATGAGGGGTTGTGTATTTGTTGATAGCCTCCCAAGTGAAGACAATTCCAACAACAATGACACTTCTCTTCTCCCTCCTCTATGTGTCTCTCGTGACACTTCACATTTTCTCTACACTTACAAGGGCGGTGGTCAAAGATCAGCAATCCGTGTGGCACGTGTTGTCAAAGAGACCGCGGACCTTAATCATTCTGATGTTAGATGGTATGTGTTTGGGGATGATGACACCATTTTCTTACCGGAGAATCTGGTGAAAATTCTCTCCAAGTATGATCACAGGATTTGGTACTATGTTGGTGCTCATTCTGAGATTTATGAGGCTGACCAAGTTTTTGGTTTTGGAATGGCTTTTGGTGGAGGTGGCTTTGCTATTAGTGCCTCTCTAGCAAAAGTGTTGGCCAAGGTTTTTGATTCCTGTATAGAAAGGTATCCCCATGTCTATGGAAGTGATTCCAGGGTGTACTCTTGCATAACAGAACTTGGTGTGGGATTAACACACGAACCCGGATTTCATCAGGTAACCAATTAGCTGCAAAATGTTGAAAATTATTGGTGATTAATTTACTCTCCTGATCATACTTATTAGATAAATGTCAGAGCAAGAGATTTTGCTAGAATTGGTTGTCAAAACTTTTTGTTATGATTATTAACCCTTGAACAAATAAGTAGTTAATGCATCATTTTATCTAACAACGAAAAAAGGATAGCCCAATGCAAGGCTCTCATGTGGTGGGTTCTGGGAAGGATAGATATACATAGTCATACTTCTACAAGCGGAGAGATTGTTTCTTGATTAACCCGTGACTTCTAGGTCAAAAACAATAATCTTACCATTGCGCTAAGTGCCCGAAACTCACCCTCTGTATCATTTTATCTAACAACTATTGCTGTACAAAAAGTTGGGTATATATTTTTGAATAGGGAGCATCACTATACTTATTAACCCTATATCCAATATCTTGTGTGATTATGAAATTGAATTAGGTTGATTTGAGGGGAAATATCTTTGGCCTATTGGCTGCACATCCAGTGACTCCCTTGTTGTCCCTACATCATCCAGCTCACACAGATCCAATATTTCCTAACATGACAACTACAAAGGCTCTTGAACATTTCTTTGAAGCGGTAAATATTGATTCCCAGAGGGTCCTACAACAAACTGTTTGCTATGACAAAAGGTTTTCATGGACAGTTTCAGTGTCATGGGGCTATGCTGTTCAAGTATTCCAGAACAAAATGCTTTTACCAGATGTTGTGAGAGCAGAAAAAACATTCAAACAGTGGAAGAAAGGAAATGTTTTGGCAGGAATATTTACTTTCAACACAAGAGAAGTTCACCCTGACCCATGTAGAAGGCCCACAATTTTCTACCTATACAAGGTGTCTTATGGTAAAGATGGCATCATCAGCAATTACAGAAAATCTTTTCAAAATTGCTCACATGACTCGCCAACAAAGAAACTGGAAGTGATCAAAGTAGTCACAAATAAGCTAGACCTTGACACCAAACAGGTAATCTATATTTCACACTTCGTTATTTCTTCAGAACTATTAGGAAGATGGATATTAGTAATAATACTTAGTGAAATGTATTCTGTACCAATTTATTAGACATCATTGTGAGGATACTATGATTTATATCAGAGGCATTAGTATATGTTTTCTCTTGTTTCTATCTCTTTCTCCAAATGTGACATTTTGATGTCCCCATTTGATATTTAAATAATGGGTAGCTAATACTAAAATAAATTTCTTTTGTGTTGCAGTTGCAGAGTCCTAGAAGACATTGTTGTGATGTATTGGCGTCTAGTGCTGGTGACCTCATGGAAGTTGCAATCAGAGAATGCAAAGATGAAGAATTGATTTACATGCACTGATAGACCAAATGCGGCACATCAAATCTCTTTAAATATGCTCTAGCATAAGGCATTTTTGAAGAACGTTGCTAGTTGCATATGGGATGGCAAGAGATGGCTGGAAGTGCATCTTCAATGCAGAGTTCCCAGTTCCAACTTTAATGATGTATGCTTGAAGAACAACTTATTAAGGTGCTAGAATAATTTACTCAGTTCAACCAAAACTTACAGAGAAAAAGGAAAAACACACGCTTAGTATGAGGGAATGTTCACCCCATATATGAGATTTTTTTTTTTTCCATAAAAGGATAATATCAAGTGAGATACCTTAGAAGAATTAAAGGAAATTTGGACATAGTTTGAATAAGGTCCTACTCAATTGAATCCAGCAAATGTTTATGTTGTGACTTGTGAGAGTAGGTATATGTAATTTGATATCCCAAAAATGGGTTTAAATAAGTAGACTCCCCTGTATATAGGTTCAGCACTTTATCGTACCAATTGTTGCTTCAGTTTGCACTAGACATCCGACGTTGTTGCGGTTACGAGTTAAGACACATTCTTGACAATAATTATTTTTCAGAGTTGAATTTCAGTCATGGTATGAGAGAGCAACTCTTTTACTACCGATACATCCTTTGTTAGTAAATTTAAGTTGATAATGAAAAAAATTAAGAGAGCATATGAAGTCTTTCAGAAGAAAAAAAAGTAGTAATTCTTGTTATAGAAGGAAAAGAAGAAGAGTGTTGTTATTGATACGCACAATACCAACTCATTTTTAGACCACTTTTCGTATGAACAGGCAAAATATTTATTTTTCATTTTAAAATTTTTCAGCTTACCTTTTTCCAAGCATTATTTTGAGTATAAGTACTATTTTAATTTTCATTAAATTTCAACAATTATTTTTCATTTCACTAATTTATTAATATTTGTGTTCTCAAGTTAATTTTATTGTATCTTTGAATCATACCAATTGAAATAAAATTCGATGTTGAAGATGAATGGACCATTGCAAGATATATCTAGAAGAGTTGGCTGACTCCCACACCATCGACACACTCTTTGGATGCTATTATCACGCCTTTGGTGATGATGGTTGAGTTGGAGATGGGAGATTGGGTGGTCGAATTCTAAATTTGTGGAACCAAATTTGTCTCCGGATCTGTTTTAGGGTTGGATGCCTACCTTCTCTCTTTTCTCTCTCTCCTTCCCCTGCATGTTCTCATCCATTTCTTATTTCATTATGGTTGTGGTCTCTTTTGATTTTTTTCAATTTGGTTATTGCGAGTCTCGTTTTGCCCTCCTCGTTTCAATTTGTAAAATTGATTTTGATTGTTGCAGCTCTTGTTTTTGCAATTTCAATTCTGTTTTGTTGATTTGGTTTAGTCCTTGAGGATTGAGGGTTTGATGTTGTGCCATGTATGGCCGCAACCTCCACTTTCTTCATGCTCTATATATTCGTGGGGATAGTGTTTTGTGTACCTATGTAATTGCTTTCGTCTGAGAAGCGGTCATGACGATTGGTGTTGTTTCAAGAAGCCGAACAGTCGATGAGCAGGCCTTGATTCTAGTGGGGTTGGTGTGTGCAACGTAACGCTTCGTTTTACTTGTCATCAAGTGGGAGGCGACTGGTGCCTTGCTTTTTGTGCCCTTGGTGTACAACACGTAGTAGATGGCATGCATAGGGTGGTGTCATGTGATTCAAGACCCTACGCATTAAACATTTTTCAATGAAGCCCAATTAGATGTTGAAATTGGCTAAGAATTGGGAGTTGATGATAATTTGGACAATTTTATTTTTTATTTTTTGGCCTTTCGACTGTAATATGATTGGTTGCTTAGCTGTGTTTGTCGTTTTTTGATTGACCGTTTAATCGGGTTTGTGTAATATACATTGATGTATCTTACACTGCTCTCTCTGTATCAGTTATTAGTTATCGGAAAAATCTGGCACCATCTTTTCATGTTGTTATATTTATGGGTGCTGATTAACACGGAGGTCAACATTCAATGGTCCCATCATGTTGGCACTGCACTTTTTCAAAATGTGGTTGGTTGACAAAGCAAGTGCCGTTAAATGTAACAAGTCTACAGGGAAAGTTAATTTTGGATTTATTAGAATTGTTCAGTCCTGATTATCCTCTCATGCAATTGTAAAATATTTTTTTAAAAAATTTTAAAATTTTATTTTTAATTAAAATTATATTTCTGAGAAATAAAAAATACATTTCTCAATTCTTATCAATTAACCTGCAAATATTTTCTAAAAAATAATATAAATTTAATTTATTACACTAGATGATATGCCAAATTAACTTTCTCAATTTAACCTAAATAAATCCTTGGATCATTTAATAAGATCCACATACAATGAAAGCTCCTTATCTAAGGGTGATTAATTTATCATATTTGTACTTTGCCAATATTTTCACTTTAGTCACACTTGCTTTGTCAATTTACCACAATTTAGAAGTGTGGCTACTTGCCAAACATGAGTAGCCCATAAAATGGCGAAATTTTCTCCTTCCCCGTAGTAACCATCCACCCTATTTATTGCTTCATAAATTATTTTCGCAGATCATCTTTATTTCACTAACTATTTATTAGCATCTTTAAATCATCATAAAACTGAATTATTATGAGTTTTCTAACCATGTGTCCACAATAGGTAAAATTAAAAGTTCTCTTATCTACCACACACCTTAAAAACTTAACAATTATGCTTTTTAATAGTCACTGGTTAGAAAAATGCAATTATTATTTATGATACAAAGTGGAATAGAAGAGGAGAAATAATCTCTTGCTCGTACAGCATATAGTAATTGCTCATAACATAAAAATACACGTGTGTCACAACACGAGTTCACGACCCTTTTGTGATTTTCAATTAAACACCTTCATGATGAGAGATCCGAACACACATGCAGGATTCAAGGACTGGCATAATAAGGAAAACCATACTTTTCATGCATACGAATGAGATCATCTTCCTTGGGATTTGCCTTTGCGGGCTCCAAATAAGGAAAGTAACATGCTCAAAACTCATTAATCTTAGGTCAGTATTACTATTATGGGGGGCTTCATAATGAATCCCTCACAGGTTTTTGCCTAGACGCTGCATCTTGGAACTTGGAATTCACAATTTTTTGTTCTTTTCATGTTTATTATAGGCGGAGCCGCGGAGGTATTATTCTTGCGTGCTTTTCATCACTTAAGAAAGTACACACATGATATATAAAATATATAGTAATAAAACTGTATATTATACCAAATTAACCAAGGCATATATAATGCTAAATTCGTGATCATCTTTATATATGCACTTGTATTAATTCTAACATATATAGTACTATATATTACTTAGTTCAAGAAGAAATTGTATCTCCGTTTGGGTTTCTTCTGGGTACAAGCCAACCTCGTGGAATACGCACTTCGAAGAAGTAACTACCTTGAAAGAATGAAACGTTAAAGTCTTCGTCAAAAGGTTTCTTAAGCCGCGGTTTGTGCTGGCACTTTTGTAATTTAACTATAATATACATACACAGTTGAATTTTTTCTGTAATTAACCCCCTCTCAACTAAGCGGCATATATACAACCCTGTTAAGCCACCCCAGCAAATAAACCTTTGAATCCAAATTCCCTCATAAACATGCAGCAAATAACTCAAAAAGCCACCAAAACCCAATCTATGAAAAACTTCATTCTATTAGTCTCCGCATCATTTTGTGCCACTTATGTCCTTGTATCAACACAAATGCTAGGCACATCAAAGCTGCTACTACACTTGCATCATTATTCTTCATCATCACTAGATCATGTGTCTAATAAGCCAACCACACTTGATCATGTTGTGTTTGGCATTGCCTCAAGTGGGGCTTCATGGCCTAAGAGAAAGGAATATACCAAACTATGGTGGAACAAACCCAACTATAATAGTACTATGAGGGATGTGTATTCGTGGATACTCTCCCAGTTGAAGATCATCACAATGCGAAAAACAATGATACTAGTTCTTCTTCTCTTCCTCCACTATGTGTCTCTCAAGACACATCACGGTTTCGCTACACTTGCCGGGGTGGTCTTCGATCAGCAATCCGTGTGGCACGTGTTGTGAAGGAGATTATGGCCCTTAATCATTCTGATGTTAGATGGTACGTGTTTGGGGATGATGACACGGTTTTCTTACCTGAGAATCTGTTGAAGACACTCTCCAAGTATGATCATAGGCTTTGGTACTACATTGGCTCAAACTCCGAGAGTTACAAGCAGAACTGGTTCTTTGGTTTTGGAATGGCTTATGGTGGAGCAGGTTTTGCTATCAGCTCCTCTCTGGCAAAAGTGTTGGCAAAGGTCTTTGATTCGTGTATAGAAAGGTACCCGCATGTGTATGGAAGTGATTCCAGGGTTTACTCTTGTATAACCGAGCTAGGTGTTGGATTGACACATGAACCCGGATTTCACCAGGTAATAGTCTCCATTAATTTGAAATGCAGAAAATTATGGGTGATTTTCTTCCAGTTTCCCTCTATTTAGTCTTCAAAAACCCAATAGATCAGAATTTTTAAGTTTTACCAAAACGATTCCATGCCGGAGAGATTCTTATAATACAATTCTAAAACCTTATGTCTGATCACACTTACAATAATACAAAAAAAGTGAGTCTTATTAATTTTACTCACCATACATTCACTTCTTTCTGAGTCCTATCAATTTTATTGTTAGTGTATCCAACAATAAAAAGTCTTTTTTTTTTTTGGCTGTGTAGCATTTCTTTGTAGTGTTTTATATATCACTTTTATTAATCCTAAATTGTGTGATTATGAATTGTGATCAGGTTGATTTGAAGGGAAATGCCTTTGGCCTATTGGCTGCACATCCAGTAACTCCCTTGTTATCCCTTCATCACCCAGATTACACAGATCCAATCTTTCCCAACATGACAACCATAAAAGCTTTTCAGCATTTATTTGAAGCAGTTAATGTTGATTCCCATAGGATCCTACAACAAACAGTTTGCTATGAGAAACAGTTTTCATGGACAATTTCAGTGTCATGGGGTTATGCTGTTCAAGTTTTCCAGAACAGAATGCTTTTGCCAGATGTTCTTGGCGTTCAAGGAACATTCACACACTGGACAAAAGGAAATGTTTTGTCAACCCTCTATACTTTCAACACTAGAGAATTTCACCCTGACCCATGTAGGAGACCCACCATTTTCTATCTTGAAAATGTGTCCTCTGGTAAAGACGGTATCATAAGCAATTATAGGAAATATTTCCAAAATTGCTCATACAATGTGAAATCACCAAGGAGATTGGAAATGATCAAAGTGGTCTCTAACAAGTCAGAGCTAGATATCAAACAGGTAATCTATAATATTAAATTATATTATGGTATCTCTTCGGGGCCAGGTGATGATGGCTTTGGAATTTGGAGTGCTAAAAGTTCTTACTGACTATTCTTTTTTGTGTTTCAGTTGCAGAGTCCAAGAAGGCACTGTTGTGATGTATTGAACTCTAGCGCTCGGGACATAATGGAAATTGGAATAAGAGAATGCAAAGATGACGAATTGATTTATATGCACTGACAAATTTGATTAATTCAGAAGTATATATTAAATCCATGTTGTCCGGCCAAGCAAAAGGCATCATAGAATAATGTTTTATATGGAAATTCATATATAATAGATGCCTAGCGAAGCAGCTAATTTAAACTGATAAAAATAATTTACTCTGTTCAACCCAAACTTAGCAACCCCATGTCAAAGAAATTCACTCATCAACACAATCATGTATAGAAACCGGGTAAATTAGGAAGAAAAGCACATAAGAGGAGGGAGGGTAGTAATATTTAATTTATTTTCCTGGTTTTTTGGGGAGTACAATGTTATCCTCGGTTTTATTTGGCAATTTTTAGAAAACCCAACACAATATTATTTGGTGTAATTGACTAGATAGCATGGATATGAAGGCCTATATATTGTGTTAGAGCTTAAAAAATAAGCAACAATTTGAAATTGGCTAATTGCATCATCAAGACACTTCTTGCAATCATAGCCAAGCCATAAACCTTCTCTGACTCTCAATCTTGAGCTCTCCCGTGGCATACAATTTAGGCTCAAAAGAAGCTTTATAGGCAAGTATGCTCAACAACTCCTTTGTCACGTAGTTGAATGTGACAGGGTCACTTACATTTTGCACGCTCAACAAAGAGAATTGGTCTGTGTTGTCGATTTGGCCAAAGATATCAGTGTCCAAGAAGTACTTGAACAAGCAGGAGTCATACCATGTGATGGCACCTTTGTTGTATGGGCAGAGACTAAGGATCTCTCTTGTTGCCTCAGAGACACAAGTTTTGCAGTCTTGTGCTGACACATCACCGCGGCAAAGGGCAAGCCCATATGCTTGTTGGTTTTGGTACTGGCCAACTGTGCTAACACCGAAACCAGATGAAGGGGTCTTGTAGATGAGTGAGTTGATTAGTTGTTTCAAGTTTGATTCATAACGGCTATGACCTGTGAAGTTTCCACCAGTGCTTGAGGTGGAAGAGAAGGTCTGCTTCAAGAGATGTTTGGACAAGAATAGGAGAAGAAGGGTTGTGGGAGTGAACTTTGTGGACGACATATTAATTGTTTTTGGAAGGAATTGAAAGTTGGTGAATCAAATATTTTGTTTGGCTTGAATTTGATGGTTGTTCTCTGAATTTGAGCGTTGAGTTGTACGTTGAGCTAAATAATATTGCAAGCTCTATTTATGGTGAAAATCGATCTCTAGTCTGCGGGTTAAAGGTTGACATTTTCTATAAACTTCTTCAGTTGCTAAATTCCTTGAAACTGCTGAAAAACGAAGGTTAAACCAATTGGGGTGTTAGGGTGTATGCAGAAGCTTCCAAGAGTCTATAAAAAATAACACATATTAATCACAATTTTTATAGACTACGTTGCAGCTTTTGTTATTTTTAATTATTGAGAGATGTTGAAACAAAAATGATTTTCACTCGGACAAAATTCTTGTAAATTTAGTTGATGGCGGTCCATTGATTCAATTTAAGTGATGACTGGAAATTTTTTACCATATTAATTAATACAGAAAATGAATTGATAAGCTCGAGTATCTCGGAAAAAGAGTGTAATATATAAAGCTCGAGGATGTTATATACCAGTAATTTGTAACTTGTGTCAAACTAAAATGTTAGCACCAATAAAAGTACTTGCTCATTAATTAACTATTGAAAGCCAAGAAAACTAGATGTTCAGTGTTGATTAACGAGCAGATTGATTGAAATATGATAAATCCTAGTACATACGACCTGCTTAAGATTTTAAAGGAATAAATCTCTCTTCTTGTTCATGTAGTCTTGTTACTTTTAAATTAGAGTAAACACTCAATCTTATTCTTTAAAAATATTATATTCCACAGTTTCATCATCCAAGGAAAAAAAAAACCTCTGGTCCATCAAGAATCAAAATATACAAGACAAGTTAGTTCATTTATGAAGTCCATCCATTAAGTCTTAGCAAAATATGACATGTTATGTTAAAAGTTGGAATGGCACTTATATTTTTTGAGCAATACAAAGTCATTTTTGTATTTATTTTTTCCACGAAATTAATTAGAAATTCATCATGTAGGAGAAGTGATTTTTTTTGAAGAGGAGAAATGATTGAATCCTCCAAAACAACATCGTTTGAACCTATGTTCATTGACGAAGACTTAACATATATATATATATATGAACCAAGGTGTTATGTGCTTTAATATGGACCATCCATATATATATATATATATATATGTATGGGGACTAATGTGTTATATGCTTTAATTCTTGATTAAATTTGCCCTTTTGGAGTGGAGTATAATATTAAGAGAAATTTTGGAGTTTGATATATAATTTTGGAAATTCCAACGATGAAGTTGTAATTTGTCCATGTTTTGTGGGGTTTTAGAGTCTTTCTTAATTTATCAAAAAAATAAATATAATTTCAATACCAGATTTAGGCTTACGTGTGCATTTTCTACGCTCAGCCAAAGAATTAGTCTCTACTTAGTTGCTTAAGTTTTGGAAGAGATCATGGGTCTTGATGTAGAATGAAAACTATCCTATACTATGTTGACCGAGCAAGTGTCATGTGTGAGAAATCTTTAACATGGATATGCTTCATATTTAATTATAATGTGACACTTCAACTGAAAAATGGAAATTACATGCAGGCCCTTATTAAAATGTCACTTTACTATTAGACATGAAAATTGAAACATAATTATGTAATTCTTTGAGCACATGTAAAAATTTCTCAGTAATTTATTGAATCTTTAGCTTGAATTTCCTATTTTTTATTTAATTTCTTCTTCTCTTTTATCGAAATGAAGAGTGAATTTCACTCAACTCAAATCCTCGTGTTGACTTTCAAATGCCTTGACTTTCAATATCAAGCTCCACACTAATATTTTAAAATGTTAAAAATTTGAAATTAAGGGATTATGAAATCTTTCAAAGAAGAAATACTTCAAAAAAACAAAAACAAAAAAGAAATGTTTGAATGTTTGGAGAACAAGAAACTTTTTGGTGGCAAATAATTTGACTTCGCATCTCTTTTGGATGTTTACATAGACCTTAGTCAACCGAATGAAAATTATCAAAAAAGCCTAGCCTCATTTCTTTTTTTTTTTCATCCTTCTTACCGAGGGCAGATCTAGGTGTGAGAGGGTGGGGGCCTTTATCCCCATAACAATTTTAAAATTTTACTAATAATTATATAGATATAATATTTTATTAAATTTGACCTTATATTAACTCCAATGGACAAAATAATAAAATGCAATATAACTCACTTGTTTTTATATTAATATATATTATTCTTGTTCCATTGTTAAAATTTTCAAGATCTGTCATGCATCTTTCTTTTCCATTGCCTCCCTTTTTTCTGTCACCGTCATTGTGTTCCCCGACTAGAAAGGAAAACAATCCTCCTCTTCAATTTTCATGCATGTGAGAATATGATCAATCATCTTCCTTGGGATCTTCACGCTCCGAATAAGGAAGTAACATGCTGAAAACTCATCAATCTTGCCCAGCATTACTGGGTCTTCATGTATACTGAATCCCTCATAGGTGTTGTCCATACGCTATCTGCATCTTGGAAGTCACAATGCGCGTCCTTTTTGTTATTTGAGTAGTGTTATTTAAACATAAAAAAATTAATTAATAATTATTAGAATATCTATTTTAAAGTAATTGGAAGTGATGTGTTGGATATAATATGTGAGATCATCATCATATTTAATAATTATTAAATTAGTATCTCAATAAATTACTATATTTTTTAGTCTTTGAGAAATATTTTTATTGTTCTTTTCATCTTTCTAGGCGGAGGTATTCTTGCCCGGGGAGTATTATTTGAACCCTTACATGTTGGACACCCTAACACCCTAAATAAATAAATAAAATGGGAATAAAAAAATATATTAAGACTATATTTAATTGGAGAGTAAAAATGAGATTAAATTTTTTATAATTTAATTTTATATAATTTTACATATAAAATTCAATCATAAAAAAATTTATCTTAATTTTATCTTTCAACTAAACATATCTAAGAGTAAAAATAAAAGAAGTGTTGAATGCCTACAAAGATTAATACGAAAAAATATTATTTCTCATTCATGTGTGCTTTTCCTCACTTAAGAAGATATACGCTGATACAAAATATATATAGTAAAACAACGTATATAATAATGCTAAATTCATGATTATCTTTATTCACCTATATTGATTCTAACATAATATATTACTTAGTTTAAGAAGAAAGTATCCCTCTTTCACCCGCGATTCTTTTTTTTTTTTTAATTCCCATAAAGGAAGAGAAAATTCAAATTTAAAGGTCAACCATTTGCCAAAAGTTAAAGGTCTAAACTGCCAACCTAAATATAATAAAGTATTTATATTTAAATATTTAATTAAATAATTATATTTATTTTCAATGATGAGAAATGTGGGACTTAAATTACTATGTGAATAATATGTGTAACTTAAATCATTATATGAAGTTTCTATGAAAGGAACCCGAAATATTAGTATAGTAAATCTTAAGTAAAAAATAGCCACCATATCTTGTAAATAGTCAATTATATGAAAAAAGTTGTTAGTTATTATTTCTTCACTCCTAAAGAATTCCACCTCTTACGTTAAGCAAGAAACGATAACGAAATATTTTTTATTTCCTTTAATTTCATCCATATAATATATGGCGCATGCTCACATGCAGCAGTGTGTTTTGTCTGTAGGCTGCAGATGTGTGTTGGGCCAATGGTTAGATGACACATGTATCATATGGGTCCACATCTGGAAGTGGATCAAAAGTTAATGACAGTGAGTCTAACATGTGATTTAAAATAAATGTGGTTATTAACCCATTTAAGTTTAAAATTGAAATTTTAAATTATGCACTTTTTTATTTTTTATTTTTTTCGTTCAAGATGAAAAGAAGTTCTTAGATCTGAGTGTTCATTATGTTCTTCACTTCTTCCACCCTCTTCACTGGTGAAGCAAAAATCCCAGATTTGGGTGAAAAACTCTCCTCTTATCCTTTGTCAATCTTCTTCAATAATGATGAATAGTACACCTACGAAGTGATTTTTCTTCGTGAGTTGATCTCCTCTACACCACCCAACCTCTGCTCCCCAGCACTGCACACCTCTCTCGCACCGTTCATTCTCTGCATCTGTGGGTTCTGACTTTTGCCAGATACCACTACTGCACCACCACGCACCTCTTGCGCCTTTGCTACTTTGGGTCATTAATTCAGCCGCTCCCATGGCACCCTTATTCCTTACTTTTGATTTTATTTTTGGTTTTTAAGTTGTTTTGCCTTTTTGTTTTATGGGCATTCCTTCTTCCTTTGTCAAAATCGTACCGCCACCACCACCGAAATCTGTTGTTGACATCATCCCCGCCTACCACGGGAACCTCGTGCCACCACCTAGGGTACCTGTCGCGCTAACTTGCGGCTCTCCTCCATTCGGCGCCTGTGGCAAGCCCGTGGCCCTCGGCGTGTCGTCTACAGGTGGGGAAGTTTGAAGAACACGAACTAGAAGAACCTCATATCTGGGATTTTTTTTTATTCTTGTTCAGTTGTTCTTCTTCTACCAGGTTCAAATTAGGAAGACCGTTGATTGGTTCTTAAACTATCACCATAGATCCTAGGAACATTGGTAGATCTGGGATTTTCCTTTAATCAAGAACAAAAATAATTTAAAAAGATTGTATAATTTAATATTTTAAATCTTAAACTTAACCCAAATTAAAGAGTGAGAACCGGTGCTTGGAGAAGGACCTGAATCAAAGAAGGGGTTTGGGAGGCAGTCGGAGAAGGATCTCCTAGAGCCAGTTGGTGAGGATAATGGCAGTGGAGAGGGTGGATGAACTCAAACCAGATATGGGATTTTTTAAATCACATGATTTAAAATTTAAATTGAACCCCTTGCCCTGCCTCAGCTGGGATTAATTTCTTTGAGTTAATTTCGATATTTCCTGCCCATACTGTTGCTAAGGGGGTTAATTAAAGGGAGGTTAATTAGCTGGGATGAGTATCCACTTTTGGGTCATAATATGGGTTGACCATCACTTACATCCCTGACACATGTGTTTCCCTTATTGGCGCACGTAATATCTGCAGCCTACAGATAAAACGCACTGTTGCATGTGAGTATGCACCATAATATATATATTTTACTTTCTTTGGTACGGGCCATTAAAGATGAAGATACCAAAAGTGAATGAGTTGGTCCCGTTGCTTTGAACTTCAAGGAACCGTCCTTTATCACTCTCTCTCTCACACACTCAGTCACTCACTCTCTCCACCCTTTTCTTCACCAAATCACACACCCTTTCTCTTCCAACATTTATTATTCTTGTTGGAAGAAGGGTGAAGCAGAAGCGAGATGCAGAAGCTCGAACCAGAAGCACACAACAACGTGGAGTAAAGGTAGAAGCGAAGAAGTAGGAGCACAAAGCAGAAGCAGCTTTGCCGGTGGGTAGATGAGCAGAGAAGATAGTCTAATCAACAACGGAGCAGATCTGATGAGCAGCGGAGTACATATGAGGAGTAGATCTGATGAGAACTGAGCAGATCTGATGATAAGCTTCAATATCTGGCATTTCCTTCTTTTTTTTTTTTCAACTCAGAGGCTGAACCGGCCAAGTGTAGAAACCATATCGGTCTACCTGTTTTTCTGGTTTTACCCGATTTTGACCGGTTTTTAACTCCACCGATTTTAAGGGCATAACGGGATCGGCAGGGTGACCAGTTTCCGGTTAATCCGGTCGGACCGGCAGGTTCAGTCCGATTTCTCTTCCTTCCATGCATGAAGCGATTCAACTACGAACTTTGAAGTAACCATTCTAGCTGGTGGTGTGGACTAATGAGATTTTTAATCTCAATGGTGTAAAAGAAGGAAAAGACAAAACTGGTACGCAACTAGAGAAAAACTAATATTATATTATGAAGAAATAAACCAAATTTTTACATTATTTTTCAATAATGATAGGTTAAATTTCAATTAATTAAGTGTGCAGATTAATTAATGAACTATTGACTTAAAACCTATTCAAAAGCTTTCTTATGCCATCGTTTATGCTGGCACTTTTTGTAATTCAACTATACTATACATATGCAATTGAATTTTGTCTGTAATTAACCCCTCTCAACTTAGCAACATATATATAACCCTGTTAATTAGCCACCCCAGCAAATGAAGCTTTGAATCCAAATTCCCTCATAAACATGCAGCGAACTAAAAAAAACACCAAAACCCAATATCTGAAAAAGTTCATTTTATTAATCTCCGCTTCATTTTGTGCCACTTATGTCCTTCTATCAACACAAAAGATAGACACATCAAAGCTGAAAAATCAAACTAGATCTTTCTAGAAATATAATATTCACATGTTGATGTTGGTCAGGGAAAGATTTGGAAAATTCTAAACTTTTCTACACCAATATTTTAATAAACAAAAGCAATAGATGATACTAGAAAATTGTTAGATATTTCTAACTACTAGAAGTCGGTTGTTCTAAACCGACAAAGGAATCCTATATATAGGCATTATGATATTGTGGGTGTGTGCTTCAGCATTAGTAAGTAAGACAAAGTGCAAGTGTGTGAGAAAGAGTGCCTTGTGAGTGTAGTTCACAATCAATGTGTGTACAAGAGTGTTGGTGAGCAAAATTAGTGACTTAGTGTGCTAGAGTGTGAGGTAAATTAGTGTAGTTGTGTTCTTTTGTGATAAAAATAAAATCAATATTATTTTAAGAAGTGTGCCTCCTTACGCAACAATTTGGCATCAAGCTTGACGCCTGGGGATTCAAGTGAGGATCATCAGTTCTGCCTCTTGCAAAATCGCAATCTAGGATGTGATACTATTAGTCTTGAGACCTAAGCAGGTATTGAGAAAATTTTCATCAAGTCACTATGGCAGATATCCAAGTGGCTGGTGGAATTAGGAAGCTCAACACCCAGAATTATAATACATGACAGACATGTATGGAGTCGTACCTCCAAGGCTAAGACTTGTGGGAGGTTGTTGGAAGTAGTGAGGTGCCCACTTTCTACAAAATGAAGCTAAAGCACTGCGAAAGTGGAAGATTAAAGTAGGAAAGACGATGTTTGCGCTCAAGACCACGGTAGAGGATGAAATGCTGGAGCACATAAGGAAGGCGTCAACGCCAAAGGAAGCATGAGACACATTTGCAATGCTATTTTCAAAGAAGAATGACACGAGGCTGCAACTCCTAGAGAATGAGCTATTATCAACAACACAAGGAGACTTGACGATCAACAAATATTTCACCAAGGTAAAATCTCTCTGAAGAAAATTCTGAATCAACATATGAAGAGAATTATTATTCATGGTCTTAGACCAGAGTATAGAGGTTTTATTCCTGCAATTCAAGGATGAGCTATCCAACCTTCCCTTTTACAATTGGAAAATTTGTTGGTTGGCCAAGAGGCATTAGCCAAACAAATGGCTGGCATATCAGGAAAGAGTGAAGAAGAAGCACTCTTCACTGGTAGAAGAAAGGGAAGAGGGAAGCCATTTTTTAGTAAAAATTCAAATAACAAGAATGAAAAGTGGAGGAAGGAGCGAGAAGAGGGCTCGCAACCTAAAAAGGCAAAGAAACGTGATAATGTCTGCTTCAATTGTGGGAAGCGAGGACATCTTGCACGAGATTGTTGGTTTAAGAAGAAGGTGGCAGAAAGCAACACTACAACTTCAAGTAGTCAAGTAGAAGAAGAAAATAATGTCGAAGAAGATTGAGACATGTCGTTTCACTAGCAATCGAAGAAGACATTTGCCAAAACCAAGAAATCAATTTTGACAAGACTGGCCAGAAGCTCATGAACTCACCAAAGGCAGAATTGGCACTCGGAGGTAACAAGCCAGCTAGTTGTTGATTATAATAGGGATTGGATTATGGACTCTGATGCTCCAATCACATGACGGTGATAAGGAGAAGCTAGAGACAGAGTACAAAGGTAATCGAGTTGTGGTGATGGCAGATAATTCAAGGTTTCCAATCACTCATATTGGGAAACAAGATCTCACCTAAGTGACAATTAGGTATGCTTACAGAATGTCTATTATGTACCTAGAATGAAGAAAAATTTACTTTCAGATCGCAAATAACAAAGTCAGGAAAGTACGTGGTATTTGGCCCAGGAAGATGTGAAGATATATAACAGGATAAAAATTATTGGAACACCTGTGATGAAGGGGCAACATTTAGAGTCAATCTATGTAATGTTTGCAGAATCTCTTACGTAGATAAGACTCGAAAAAATGAGACAGTGGATTTGTGGCATGAACGCCTTGGGCAAGTGAGCTATCACAAATTAAAGGTGATGATGAAGAAGACGATGCTCAAGGGTCTCTCTCAATTGGCAGTGCGAGAAGACGTCATATGCACTAGATGTCAGTATGGTAAGGCTCATCAACTTCCGTATGAAAGTTCAAAGTTTCAAGCTAAAGATCCGCTAAAGCTGGTTCACTCACGTTCTTGGACTAGTTAAACAACCATCGATTAGTGGATATCGTTATATGGTGACCTTCATTGATGATTATTCAAGGTACGTATGGGTCTACTTTATGAAGGAAAAATCTGAGACATTGGCAAAGTTCAAAGAGTTTAAAGACAAGGTTGAAAGCAAAGTTGGAGAGAAGATTTGATGTCTTCGTATAGACAACGGGGAGAGTACACATCAAAAAAAATTCTATGAGTTCCTAAAGGAGTGTAAGATACGAAGACAAATAACGTGTCCTAACACTCCTTAACAAAATGGCGTAACAGAGAGGAAGAATCGCCATTTGGCAGAAATTTGTTGAGCATGCTATATGCCAAAAATGTTCCAAGCAAATTTTGGGCCGAATGCATGAAGACTGTAGCACATGTGATAAACCGACTTCCACAAGCCAAGTTAAGGTTTGTGTCACCATTCGAGAAGCTATGGAAGGTCAAACCCACGTGAGTCATTTTCGAGTATTTGGATGCGTTTGCTATATCTTTATGCCAGATCACTTGAGGAGCAAAATAGACAAAAAGGCTATTTGTTGCATCTTTATGGGATACGATATCAAAGAAAAGGATGGAGATGTTGTGATCCCATAACAGGAAAATGTTATACATCTAGAAATGTAGTGTTCGATGAAACCTCCTCTTGGTGGTCGCCACAACAAGTAATTCTACCCAACTCTAAAAATGTTGAAGGTGTGATCAAAGAGAAAATTTGGAGCAAAAAGAGGTGAAGAACTACAGTCTCTAAGTCCAAGCAAGATGCACAGACATACTCAGAGCCCTTGAAAAACTAGAGTTCATCAGATAGAACGAGAAGAGCCTGAACAAGAAGAAGGAGAAGAACAACCACAACTCAGGAGATCTATGAGGCAAAGAAAGCCCAATTCGAAGTATGTAAATGTTGCGGAGATCATGGAAGAAAAGGAGCCTGTAACATATGAAGAAGCCTCACAGAAGGAAGAATGGGTCAGGGCAATGGAAGAAGAAATCTCGGCACTCGAACAAAGTTGATTTCGAGGCCAAAAGATGTAAAGCCCATTTCTTGTAAATGGGTTTAGAAAATCAAGACCTCCCTGGCTCAGTAGAAAGGTACAAGGCTCGTTTTGTCGCACAAGGCTTCTCCAGCAATATGGGTTGGATTATGATGAGACATTCAGCCTAGTCGCAAAGATTACTACTATGCCTGTTCTGATAACATTGGCAGCATGCAAATCATGGAAGCTCTGGCAAATGGACGTATAGAACTCCTTTCTACACGGAGAAGTTGATCGCAAAATATACATGGAGTAGCCAAGAGGATTTGAAAGCAAAACCCATCCAGATTATGTCTGCAACCTAAGAAAGGCGTTGTACGGGCTAAAGCAAGCACCCAGAGCATGGTATGGGAAGATAGCAGAGTTCCGAGTTCAGGTTGATATTGTCTGGCCCCATCTGATTTGAGCTGTTTGTCAAGGTACATGAAGTTAAACTAGCAATTGTGTTGGTATATGTAGATGATTTTATCATTCAGGAGACAACATTGAAGAAATCCATCAAACAAGGGAAAATTTATTTGTCCACTTCCAAATGAAAGAACTTGGAGAACTAAGACATTTCCTTGGGCTTGAAATGGATCACACCAAAGAAGCATTATTCTTGTGTCAGCATAAGTATGCAAAGGATCTCTTACAAAGGTTTGGCATGTTTGACTGTAAGCCAATATCAACACTAATAGAGATGAATGCCAAACTTTGCGCTCATGAAGGGAAAGATCTAGAAGATGCAGCTATGTACCGATAGTTGGTAGGAAGTCTTATCTACCTAACATTGACAAGGCTGGCCATTTCATATGTTGTCGGAGTGAGCAGATACATGTAAAATCCAAAGAAACTCATCTATTGAGGAAGCTTCGAGGATCTTGAGGTATGTCAAAGGAACAATTGACTATGATATATTTTACAAAATGGGTAATGCATGTGAAATGATTGGTTATTGTGATGCCGATTACGCGGGAGATCATGATACTTGTCGATCAACTACTGGGTACGTATTCACCCTTGGATTTGGAGCAATAGCTTGGTATAGCAAGGGCAGCCAAGGTTTCACTTCAACAACAGAAGAGAATATAGAGCAGGTGATGGCGGCACAAGAATGCATGTGGTTAATGCAATTGATGAAGGATCTAAATCAACCAGTCAAAGGTGCGTTCCACTACATTGCGATAACAAATCAGCAATTCAATTGGCAGAAAATCAATGTTTCATGCAAGAACAAAGCATGTTGAAGTACACTATCATTTTTTGAGAGAGAATGTTTTGAATGAAGAAATATGAATGAAGCACATTAATACTGAGGAGCAAATTGCTGACATTTTCACAAAAGGACTGAGCAACATCAAGTTTTCAGAATTCTGCAAACAACTTGGAATGCAAAGAAGATCTAGTGTTGAGGGGAGAAATGAAAAATCAAACTAGATCTTTCTAGAAATATAATATTCACATGTTGATGTTGGTCAGGGAAAGATTTGGAAAATTCTAAAATTTTCTACACCAATATTTTAATAAACAAAAGCAATAGATGATCCTAGAAAAGTGTTAGATATTTCTAGCTTCTGGAAGTCAATTGTTCTAAACCGACAAAGGAATCCTATATATAGGCATTATGATATTGTGGGTGTGTGCTTCAGGCATTAGTAAGTAAGACAAAGTGCAAGTGTGTGAGAAAGAGTGCCTTATGAGTGTAGTGCACAATCAACATGTGTACAAGAGTATTGGTGAGCAAAATTAGTGTGCTCTAGTGTGAGGTAAATTAGTGTAGTTGTGTTCTCTTGTGACAAAAATAAAATCAATATTATTTTAAGAAGTGTGCCTCCTTACACAACAAAAGCTACTACTAGACTTGCATCATCATTCTTCATCATCACATTATGTATCTGATAAGCCAACCACACTTGATGATGTTGTGTTTGGCATTGCTTCAAGTGGGTTTTCATGGCCTAAGAAGAAGGAATACACCAAACTATGGTGGAATAAATCCAACAATAATAGTACTACGAGAGGATGCATATTCATTGATACCCTCCCAGTTGAAGATCATCACAATGCAAACAATGATACTAGTTCTTCTCCTCCACTATGTGTCTCTGAAGATACTTCACGGTTTAGCTACACTTATCGGAATGGTTTTCGATTAGCAATCCGCATGGCACGTGTTGTCAAAGAGATTGTGGATCTGAACCATTCTGATGTTAGATGGCATGTGTTTGGGATGATGACACGTTTTCTTCCCTGAGAATCTAATAAAGACACTTTCCAAGTATGATCACAGGCTTTGGCACTACGTTGGCTTAAACTCCGAGAGTTACAGGCAGAAGGGTTCATAGGTTTTGGAATGGCTTTTGGTGGAGAGGTTTTGCTAGCTTCCCTCTGGAAAAAGTGTTGACCAAGTTCTTTGATTCCTGTATAGAAAGGTACCCACATTTGCATGGAAGTGATTCCAGGGTGTACTCTTGTATAATTGAGCTAGGTGTTGCCTTAACACATGAACCCGGTTTCACTAGGTAATAACTATTCTATTAGTTTCAAAATGATGAAAATTATGATGAGCGATTTTCTTTTAAAGAGAATAAGTTTTATGCACTTTCACTGGATACAAGTTAAACCCTCCTTTTAATTTTCCTTTCTTTAATCTTGAAAAACCCTTCATAGTCTAACTTTTTTCACTAAAATGATTTGAGACCGAGAAATTCTTGAATAGGTAACGTTTTAACACTTTATAACATATTTACAAAAAGAAATGGGTCTTATGAACTTTATTTAACGTACATTATTAATTTATTTCGAGATCCACCAATTTTATTATAAGCATATCTAAATATAAAATATTAGATCTATGCCTATATAAGAATTTATCTTTTTATCTACCAAAAAATATATCAATTTTCTTTCACATGTGTATTGATCCTTAGATTAATAATAGAGGGGTTATCATACATTCATACTTTGTCCCATCTAATCATCACTCTTGTTTTTGTTAAAAATTCTAGGTTTTTTTTTTCCCTATGTAGCATTTCTTTGTAGTCTTTTATATATCATCTTTATTTCTTTGCAGTCTTTATTCTTTCATATAATTTATATTAATAATATTATTTTAATATTTAAATTCTTAAACATCCTAAATATCCATTTTACAAAAAATATGAGACTCATTATTTTTTATTCTTCACATATTCTCTTCCATCATCTTTCTTTTCTTTTCTCTTAAAGTATTGGGTGTCTATCTCAAAAGAATCCTGGTATATCTTTATCCAATTTATATATCATCTTTATTCATTCTATATTGTGTGATTATGAAATGTGGTCAGGTTGATGTGACGGGAAATATCTTGGCCTACTGGCTGCACATCCAGTAACTCCCTTGGTGTCCCTCCATCACCCAGGTCACACGGATCCAGTCTTTCCTAACATGACACCTATAAAAGCTTTTCAGCATTTATTAGAAGCAGTTAATGTTGATTCCCAGAGGATCCTGCAACAAACAGTTTGCTATGAGAAACGGTTTTCATGGACAACATGGGGTTATGCTGTTCAAGTATTCCAGAACAATATGCTTTTGCGAGATGCTCTGAGCGTTGAAAAAACATTCAATGACTGGGCAAAAGGAAATATTTTGTCAACCTATTATTCTTTCAACACAAGAGAACTTCACCCTGACCCATGTAGGAGGGCCACCATTTTCTATCTTGAAAATTTGTCCTCTGGTAAAGGTGGTATCATAATAAGCAATTATAGGAAATATTTCCAAAATTGCTCATACAATGTGAAATCACCAAGGAGATTGGAAATGATCAAAGTGGTCTCGAACAAGTTAGAGCTAGATATCAAACAGGTAATCTATAATATTAGATTTTGGTATCTCTTCAGGGCTACTATTAGGTGATGGCTTGGTCTTTGAAGTGTTAAATTAAAAGCGCTTACTAATAACTATTCTCTTTTGTGTTGCAGTTGCAGAATCCAAGAAGGCACTGTTGTGATGTATTGAACTCTAGCACCCATGACATAATGGAAATTGGAATAAGAGAATGCAAAGATGATGAATTTATTTATATGCATTGACGGATCTGATTAATTCAGAAGTATATATTAAATCCATACATGTTGTCCGGCCAAGCTAAAGGCATCATAGAAAAATGTTGTATATGGAAAATCATATATATATATATATATATATAGATGCTAGCAGAGCAGCTTATTTAAGCTGATCAAAATAATTTAGTCTATTCAACCCAAACTTATTTAAGCTGATATTGAATTGGTCTTAGTTAGTAAATGCTTGAAGCCGGCAACAGACTGCGGTGGATGTATACATATCGCCACACACAAGTTCTTCCATTTGTGGAAACCGTAGAGTTGCGCCAACTGTTGAATCTTTGCTTTTCCTTAGAAACAAAAAGAAAAAGCATCAACAGTGGCGAAATTTTCCACTTATATGTTGGCTGTGCTTTTAATTCTCCGTGATATATAAAGTCATATAAACCTCACTCACTCTTCACCTTAAGGGGTCTAGATCTCTTGTAATCATGGCTGCTTGTGATTGTGGATTGTCCACTTTCACCGTCTTCCTCTGCCTTGCTCTTCTGCTCTGGTCCACTGACGGTAATTAATTAGTGCCTCAACCCAACTATATAATAGCGAAAAATAGGCATTTATATATATGTGCTGGAAAAGAAATTAACATTATGCATGTAATTGGTAAATAAAGATGGTAGAGTATCGTATTGAGTTAATCAAGGCTGTAACTTACTTCAATTCTAGGGTAATGGAAGGGTGACCACGGACGACAGTTGTGGTGACCTGAAGGCGAGCTTGACTATGGCTGGGCAATAGTTCGTCGATGATGCAGTGAGGGCGGCTAAGTTGGTGGTTAGGCAAGGCTGTTGTGCGGTTGTATGGTGACAGTGATTCTAGTGGTGGTAGTCACCAGGATGGTGGAGCCGGCGTGGCGGTGGTTGCAGAATACTCTTTTACTGTGGGGGTTGTTTTGCAGTTAAAATGGAGGACCATGACAATGTCCAAAACTTATGTTGAACCACTCTAAAATGACCCTGGAAACAAGTGCAAGTATTCTGGCAACTTTGAAAATATAAAGAAATTGAAAATGGTGGATTCTTGTACTTTTCTTGCTAATGAATTTCCATATAAAATATGATGCATGTGTTTAGTATATAAATGGTATATGATCTTGGCTTCTTCTGAGATTGGTCGTTGCTAATCAACTTAAATATTATTTCCTTCTTTATAAAAGCACTAGTGTTTATGAATGTGATCATGGTTATTAGAACCGGACATTGGTAATCGAAGTCAAGGCATTGGATTCCTGAGTCATTGGTTAACCTACTAGCAACCTGGTGATTTAACGGTTACCGGATTTAATTAAATAAATATGCAAAATTATAATTTAAGGCAATTTAATATGTAATATATATATTTAATGATACATTAATAAACAACCAAGCACATGGCCTAGTGGTAGTCATGCTTGCCCAACGCATGTTACTCGCATGTCCTTGGTTGGGGTCCAAACCAGCTAAATATATTATATATAACCAAAAGCACATTATATAGTAAAGAAAACAATAGCGTGGTGGTCATGCAGCGCTTCCCTTCCCAGATGGTCCCAAGTTTTACCCCAACCTTTGATGATTTTTGGTTTGTCACAAATTTATCATGGATTGCTACTCGGCTTTAACTAGATTTGACCAAGTTTGATCGAGTCAATAACTTGGTTGATCCAATGCAAGAATAGAAGGACCAATGACCGTTTATTAGTTTTCGTTTAAATTTGGATCCAATTTTAATTATTATGCATGTGATTTCCAGGTCTACTATTTTAATATATATATATATATATATATATATATATATATGATATTTGAGAAATTACACTTACATTTCCTAAGATTTAGTGGAATTACATACACCATCCCTTTATTTTTAAAAACTTACACTAATATCTCCTAAAGTTTGTTGGGTTCTAACACTCCTAAATTTAACATTCCGTTTGCTAAGTTACTAGAAAAGAAGCAGGTGCATGGCACATGATGATTAATGGCAAATATGTAATAATTTGGAAAAGTTTTACATATGTAATGACTAGAATACCCTTATTTCTCATGGGTTAAAATTAAATTAAAAAATGTAAATATATTCATCGACGCTTTGTGGTATCTTAATTATATGTTTGGTATCACATGGTGACTACAAATACTCCTTTAAATTGGGCTTCTTTACAATTTTTAAACAAGTAAAAGTGGACTAAAACCATAAATACAAAACCTCACAAAAACACATAGCCAAAAAATTGATTAATACATCATTTACACAAAATCAGATTCGAGCAATGCTCCTCCACCTCTGCCACCAACAAAACATCATCCTTTATCTTTCTCACTTATACGGTAAATTTTCATATTCTAAATACTAAAAAATGTTGGGGAATATGCATTATTTTACAAACCATAACTTGCTTTCAATCTTAGCCATTAGATGAGTTTTTGTGTGGCTGAGATTTAGAAATCATGTGGTACCAAACATATGAGGTACCACATAAGAAGTCGCCTACAAAGAAATTCCCGAAATGAATTACATTTCAAATAAAATAATGAACAAATTTTATTCAACAATACAATACTAATGCATATGATAGTACAAGAACAATGCAATCATTCTTCCACACATCATCCGAAGTTCATCTTTATTATTTCATATTCCTTAGCTCAATCACCAGTAAATTAAATTCTCTAGGCTTTAACAAATGGGTAAATCTCATATCGGATGTTGCAGCTTCCACCCACAACTCTGCCTCCTTGTTTCCCATCACAACAACTTGGAAGTTGGCTAATTGCATCATCAAGACACTTCTTGCAATCATTGGTTGAAAGGTCTCTTGTGCACTGTGTCAACCCATAAACCTTCTCTGACTCTCCAATCTTGAGCTCTCCGGTTGCATACAATTTAGGGTCCACAGAAGCTTTATAGGCAAGTATGCTCAACAACTCCTTTGTCACATAGTTGAATGTGGCAGGGTCACTCACATTTTGCACATTCAACAAAGAGAACTGGTTTGTGTTGTCGATTTGGCCAAAGAAAGCAGTGTCCAAGTACTTGAACAAGCAGTAGTCATACCATATGATGGCACCTTTGTTGTATGGGCAGAGACTAAGGATCTCTCTTGTTGCCTCAGAGACACAAGTCTTGCAGTCTTGTGCTGAGACGTCACCACGGCAAAGGGCAAGGCCATGTGCTTGTTGGTTTTGGTACTGGCCAACTGTGCTAACACCAAAACCAGTTGAAGGGGTCTTGAAGATGAGTGAGTTGATGACTGTCTTCAGGTTTGATTCATAGGGGCTGTAGGATGTGTAGTTTCCACCACTGCTTGAGCAGATGTGGAAGAGAGGGTCTGCTCCAAGAGATGTTTGGAGAAAAAGAGCAAATATTAGGAGCCGAAGGGTTGTGGTGGGAGTGAATTTTGTGGATGACATATTAATTGTTTTTGGAAGGAATTAAATGGTGGTGAATCAAATATTTTGTTTGGTTTGATGGTTCTGAATTTGAGAGTTGAGTGGTACGTTGAGATAAGATGAGGACAAGCTCAATTTATAGTGAAAATCTCTTGTCCGCGGGTGAGAAAAGGGTTGAAAGGTTGACATTTCCTATTGACTTATTCCGCCAGCCAATTACTGTCAACACAATTTGACGATGTCACGTCGTTGTTTGCTTGATAATGATTTCTTGAATGTGCAGAAAATGGAAGGTTAACCAGGTTGGATGTAGAAGTTTTCAATAATCTAGAAAAGTATATATATATATATATATATATATATATATATATATATATATATATATATATATATATATATAAAGGCATATCACATGAGACTAATGCTTTATTATAAGAATAGAGAAATAAATCTAAACTTGTATAATCATATATAGTTTATTATGTTCACATACTCATTGAAAAAAAATCATATAACTTTATATTTTAATCACAATCTTGTAAGATTTAATGATTAAAATTCACTCTTCTCACTTCATAATAAATCACCTCTATCATATGATACGTTATATATATATATATATATATAGTGTGTGCTATGCCTTTTTATTATTATTATTATTATGTATGCTGATCACTTCAATTTCGTGTTATTTTATATTACAAAACTACGCTCATTAAAAAAAAAAATAGAAAACTGCGATCCAAAGAGCAAAGATGGAGTTTGTGCTGATTTACGTTTGACCCAAGATGCCCAAGAATTATAAATTAATTAGAAGGTGTAGGCCAGGTGATTGCTTAGTCCAAAACTGAAAACGAATTTTACTGGGACAAACTTCTCGTCACCGTTGTTGACTACAATTATTTTAAGTGCTAAATATATTTTTTCATCTTAAAAAATGAACGAATTTTAGTTTTTTTATCTGAAAAAAAAATAATTCAGTACAATTGTCACCAGAAAAAAAAATAGTTTTAGTCCTGCCGTCTGTGTTCATTAAATCTTAGTTGTGAGATTCTACTAAATAATTGAAAGTAGATACCCTCATAAAATATATTACAATTAGTTTTTATTGTAAATTGTTTTTATTGGCTTGAAAAACAGTAATTAAAAGAAAAGAAAATAAAACGATTTTTCACTTAGTTATATAGAATGATTATATAATATTTTTTTCTTGTAAATTGTTTTTATTGGCTTGAAAAACAGTAATTAAAAGAAAAGAAAATAAAACGATTTTTCACTTAGTTATTTGATCCTAACTTAAAAACTATAACTCGATATTCTAATAAAATGCATTACATTTTTTGAAAATATATTACTCTGTGAATGAATTAATACAACTTTTTAAAATAATTTTTTCATTTCAAATTACTTATTACGAGGCTAAATAAAAGGGGGAACTGTTTTTTGTAGCTGTTCACCCTCATCTATAATTAGTATTCATCTCCTCATAAAATAATTTAAATTACATTTTTAATTGTGAATAGTGAATTATAGTTTGAGGGTCAATTAAGTGATGCACAGGTGTAAAGTTAACCAGCTAAATAGGGCAGTTAATTAATGAATATAGGAGTATTGTTTTCTTGGCTTTTAATAATTAATTAATTTAGTTAGAAACTGTTATCAATATTGGAGCTTGATCAATTCATTAATTGTATCAATTAATTCACTTGGTCAAAATTTCCCAATCAGCACTTGAATATAGAGTCAATGAACTGCCATCAACAACTACATTAAGAAGAATTTTGTCCGAGTAAAAATCATTTTCGTTTTCATTATCACAAGTGTTTTGCAGTTTACCCAATTTCGCAGAGGTAGTAAGGATCAAGTTTTTGTAATATGTGACAGGATTTACACGAAATTGACATAATCAGCTTATGATATAATAAAACCTATACGGCGCACTACATGATTGTGTTTAATATATATTTCCTTTTCTACATCCTTGAAAACTTCTACATCCAAACTAACCTGGTTAACCTTCCATTTTCTGCACATTCAAGGGAATGAATCAAGCAATAACAACGACATGACATTGTCAAATTGTGTAGACAATAATTAGCTAGCAGAAGAATTCAATAGGAAATGTCAACCTTTCCACCCTTTTCTCACCCGCGGACGAGAGATTTTCACTATAAATTGAGCTTGTCCTCATCTCATCTCAACGTACCACTCAACTCTCAAATTCAGAGAAATATTTCATTCACCGCATTTTAATTCCTTCCAAAAACAACTGATATGTCATCCACAAAGTTCACTCCCACGACCCTTCTTCTCCTAACATGTGCTCTTTTTCTCCAAACATCTGTTGGAGCAGACCCTCTCTTCCACATCTGCTCAAGCAATGGAAACTACACATCCTACAGCCCCTATGAATCAAACTTGAAACAACTCATCAACTCACTCATCTACAAGACCCCTTCAACTGGTTTTGGTGTTAGCTCAGTGGGCCAATACCAAAACCAACAAGCATATGGGCTTGCTCTTTGCCGTGGTGATGTGTCAGCACGAGACTGCAAAACTTGTGTCTCTGAGGCAACAAGAGAGATCCTTAGTCTCTGCCCATACAACAAAGGTGCCATCATATGGTATGACTACTGCGAATTCAAGTACCTGGACACTGATTTCTTTGGCAAGATTGACATCACAAACCAGTTCTCTTTGTTGAACGTGCAAAATGTGAGTGAACCTGCCACGTTCAACTACGTGACCAAGGAGTTGTTGAGCATACTTGCCTATAAAGCTTCTGTGGAACCTAAATTGTATGCAACGGGAGAGCTCAAGATTGGAGAGTCAGAGAAGGTTTATGGGTTGGCTCAGTGCACAAGAGACCTTTCAAGCAATGATTGCAAGAAGTGTCTTGATGATGCAATTAGCGAACTTCCAAGTTGTTGTGATGGGAAACAAGGAGGCAGAGTTGTGGGTGGAAGCTGCAACATCCGCTATGAGATTTACCCATTTGTTAAAGCGTAGAATTTACTGATTGTGCTAAGGAATATGAAATAATAAAGATGAACTTCAGATGATGTGTGGAAGAGTGATTGACATTGTTGTTGTACTATATATCATATGCATTAGTACTGTATTGTTGAATAAAATTTGTTCATTATTTGAAATATAATTCGTTTTGGGAATTCTATTTTATATGGGTGACAATCAACTCTTGATTACAATCATAATGGAAAATGCTTTCTAATAGGAACGCAATGATTAATTGGCTGGAAGCATGGAAAATGCTTTTGTCTCAGGTTGTCATCTAGGCCATTTGCTGGAACACAGAAGCCGCAGGGGGTAATGGGTGGTAGTTATCAATATAATCGGATAATGCTGTTTTTGGTTTTGTCTGCCCTTTGTTTCTCTTTTTCTGTATTAGTTGTGTTAATCCCATATATGATGTTTGCTTTGCTCCTCACCAGCTTTAGTGGCTCGAGCCGATGAACAAATTATGGGGAAAAAAATAATAATTAGAGCTTGGTTCATGTTTTTAATTCTCAGATAATCTCTCTGGGGTAAGTTAATTTGGCTTGGGGAAAAAAATAAATTAAAGGTGAAAATTTTATAACTTATAAATCTATAAATAAAATTATGGGATTTGTATAATGTCACTCCTCGTTTATTGTCTTTATATGTAGCATTCCTAAAATACCCTTAATAAAATGCTTGTTTTAGATTTAGCTAATTTTTATTTTCAAAATTAAATTAAATTTTATATGGTATAATCTCCATTGTCTTTTTTGGCTCTCCTTATTTATTATTTTTATTAATGACATTTCTAAATGTCTTTAATTAAAAACTTATTTTATATTTGTAATATATTACTACGCTGATATTTTAAGTTTATATTTAATAATTGTAATAATATTAAACAAAAATATGAGTTTAACCATATGGAAAAAGTAGGGCATGGAATTATCTGAGAGTTAAACATAAATATTAATCATTCTTTAATATGATTTTCTATCTTTTAAAAGTAAATAATAAAAAAATATTAAAACAACATTAATATAAAAAATTGAAATATATATATATATATATATATATATATATATATATAAAATAAACCCATGATTCCAAAATATTAAAATAAGTCATGTATTAAAATAAACACACAATACCTTCACCTTCGTATGTTTATTATAAGTTTTCATAAAACTTATAATAAACAGATATCACTTTCCAAGAAGTTATTCATAGAAATATGGTGACAAAACTTAAAAAAATTATCTTCTTAGTTATTATATATTTTAATGAAATATATATTAAAGGTAAATAATTATACACGTTTATTCGTGATTAAGGTAATAACTTTTAAATTTAAATAATAAAATTCATGATATATGATAGTTTTAGAAGGAAATAAATTAATAGAGTATGGACACATTGCTTAAAATATTCTGATATATAATAATCTTAGATATTAAATTAGTTCAGATATTAGAAGTGTAGAGTTTCCTCAATTAGTCATCTATGCATATTCTTCCCACCACCAGCATTCTTAATAATGTCATATAAAGGCATTGTATAAAACAGGCTTTCTTATTATCAAGAATATTTTAGGAATGTTACACTTAAATACAATAAATAAGGAGTGACATTAGGTAAATAAAAATAGCAATAGCCACCACCTAAAATTGTTTGTTAACGAGAATTAGTTCTTATGATCAGCTTTTCGTTCATTGATACCATAATTGGATTCAATTAGTAGATCTTTTTCTTTATGTGATATTTAACTATCAATTAATGATAGGTAAAGCTTTAATTTCATCCTCACGTTTTATCAAAATTTTGATTTACTCTATATTTTTCTATTTATATTCCTAATATTTCTAAAATGTTTTAATTCTATTCTTTTGATAGACGGTACCCAAATTATAAATGAAGAAAGATGAAATTAATTAAGGTCAAATTATGATGTTAGATTGCCACAAGACATAAAATGTCAAGTTTTTTATTATAATTTGGCACATTCTATTAAAATGATGAAATTAAAACATTTTGAAAACATTATGGACATAAATAAATAAAAATTAAAACTAAATTGAAATCTTAACAAAAATGAGGTACCTACTTACAAAAAAAACATGAGGTACCCAATTAAAGTTTTACCCTATATATTATGTGAATGTTGAATTTATTAATCACCTCCGGAGCTAAAACATCTCAAATACAATCAAGAGGTCTCACCAATCTACACATGAGATTCCCCAACTTTACATAAGCCACCTAGCCATTTCTTTTGGTCTGAGGAATTCAGCTAGTCTATCAACAACCATATTACAAATTCTGGAAACAGATTGGGCCATAAAAATGAAAAGGCAGAAGCTAATCTATATGCCTCAACAAGAATAGTACCTCAACCAAAAAAAAATAAAAGTGCCTGTATAAGATAAATGCAAAGTACTATTATGAAACTTTCCAATACTAGTATTTTAACCCGTGCAATGCACGGATGATAAGTAAAAATTGGTTTAAAACTTAGTAAATAATAAAATTAATTTATGACAGTTTTTAAATTGACTAACAACAATAAATAATTAACAATGATGTTAAAGATTAAAAGTAATATATTACAAATGATTAATTATGTAGGATCTTTGTTTTAAATTTTGTTTTTCATATAACACCCTACATTATACAATATAAATATATATTAGTATTAAAGTATGTAAAGACTTGGCAATAACATGTAATGAATGTTTTATATAATAAATTAAAGTAAATAAAAAAATATAAACACATAGATTTATACTTGAGCTTTAAATCTTTTGAAACACCTCTAGATAAATATTCCTAGTTATATTGTAAGGTTGCCCATTATCATCCAATATTGATATTTTCAAATCATATGTTGATTTTATTCTTGAGATAGTCACATAAAGTTGTCCATGAGTAAAGATAGATTTAGGTATAAACAATCCAACAAATCATAAAAATTGCTTTTGACTTTTACTAATGGTTATAGCAAAATATAGAGTGATGACTTTGAATTGTCTCCTTTAAAACTTGAGAGACATGTTGTATTGGATTCATTTGGTATATGTAAAACTTGAAAGACATGCTGTATTAGATTAATTTGAGATATGTAAACATTTTCTCCAATTTTATTACTTGTCATCACTACAATTGCTCCAATAACATTATTTTCCAAATCTTCAACTATTAACCATGTTTCATTACATAATCCAAAAGGTTGATCAATGTTTCTTAGCATCATAATTGGGACTCCCTTCTTCAAAACTAATTGTGATTTAGAATGTTATAACACTTTATCTCATTTAAAAACTCAATAGTTATTTAATCTGTCTTATTGTCAAATCTTCATTGCTATGCAATATGAATTAGAACTAGATACTCCTTTTCCTCACTAAGAATATGAGAAAGAATAATTAAATTCATTGACTATTTCAACTACCTCAAGGGTAAGTGCGAGCAATGCTCTCTAAAAAATGCATTTTTTTTTTAAAAAAAAGGTATAGTTTTTTACCTATACAATGCACGGGATTTATTTCATATTAAATTAATATATATATATATGAATATTTTAAAATCTATGAAAAATGTAATTTTTTTTATAAATGTTTAAAAAAATTTATATTTAAATAATAAGAATCAAATAACAATAATTTAAAACAAAAATTTTTATATTATTGTATCATTTTATACACAACATAGTTAATTAGAATCAACTTGCAAGTATTATTTATTATTTATTTTTAATTTTTTAAAAACTAAGAATTAACTAATTAAAAAAAATGGTATGTCCCTTTCTATCCCCTCAATTTGATCTCCTGATAGTGGTTTAACAAATATTGAAGAAAATCTGCACACAATATACAAATAAAATTTATGTATAATATACTTTTACAACATTTAATAGAAATTCAATAATTAAAATAAAAATTATGTGCTTTTTCTTTTGTTGTATGTTCTTTAATATACTAATATTAGATATTAGATTTATAAACCAAAGTAAAGTATATTCATAATATTCTCTTAATAATTTATTTTACTTGTACAGTTCACTAATATTTTTTAAAAAATCTTAAATTATAAATAAATTTAATCTAAATTAATAAAGTTAATTTATGAATAATTCATAAATAGTTGATAATCAATATTTACAGATAATAATAAAATGCAATTATTTTCTATTTTTAAATGATGATCAAACAATTGAAGAAAAAAATTAACCTCATTTTTTCTCTTACTCCTTTTAGTTAATGATTTCATTTCATCTCCCTTTTCCATTATATTCAACCATGTAACTATTCAAATTGAAAAGGAACATATGTTATTTATGATATATAGGAATTTATATTAAATTTAAAATATTCAGAATATGAAAATAAAATTTAATGCACTTAATTAGTAATTTAATATTTTATTTTGAATTGAAAATTTACAATATTGTAATTTTTTGTGACAATTTTGTAGTTAGTTTTTTAAAATTTTTTTTTAAAAGTATAAGTTTCAGAAATGCAGAGCATTTATTGGTTCTTAAAAATCATTTAGTCAATTTTTTAGGCAGAAGAAAAAAAATTATTTATGATTGTCATGATATATAAAAAACTTATTTTTGTACAAAAAAATATTAAATTAAATACCAAAAATAATTGAAATTTATTTATGACAAAAAAGGGTTAAAAAATACTAATTTATCATCAATGATTGATATAATTGATATCTAATAATTAATTACAATTATTGTGATTGATATTTGTTAATTAAATCAAATGAATATAATTGACATCTCAAAATAATTATGAAATTTTATTTTATTTTTTATATTTAAATATGAGATTTTTGATGTTTTGAGCTTTCTGAGAACAGGTTTATGCTTAAAATCAAGCTGGTATTCATGTTTGGTAATCTTAAAATCACTATTATTTAAAGCAATACCAAAATGAGACATTTGATATGCCTCATCTTCTTCTAGCTTATTGAAAAATATAAAAATCAATATCCTTTTTTGATTGCGGCATGAATCTTTCCTCCTTTCCAAAAAAAAAAAGTGATATAGATTAATAAGTGCATAGGTATAATAGAAATGAACAAAAAAAATGTGATACTTACATATTCGTCAATCAAAACTATTTCAATATGGAAGTTTTGAATTTCAAAAGTTAAGAATATGTCACTACCAAATAATCCTAACATGAAGGCACCATGGCTTTTTTATAAAATTTATCTATGCAACATGGTACCGGTATATTACAACAACCATTAAGACTTGAAAACAAATAACACTAAGACGTTAAAAAGGATTAATAAGAATGTGAAGATTAAAATTAAAATATAAAGACAAAAATAGAAAAACTAACACAAATATTGATTTCCAATTAATATTATTATTTCTCGATAGCAAATTTACGATTGATAATTTGAGCAAGCACGTCTTAATAGCATAGGTATATCTGTGATTGATTTCCAATTTTTAATTATGATTGTCATATTTTATATTTTAGTACTCAAAAAGCAAGAGTTGATGTCCAAACAATACATATTGCCACAACACCAACCCCTCAACCTACATAGCACCTTATTTTGCCTATATGTCTTAACAACATGTCTATAAACTATCTCATGAGAAAGCGATTATCCAACCAAGTTAGTCATAACATGGGGATTACGACCTAGAAGGGCTCTTCATTAAGCGAATCACTTCAAAACAATTAGCTCAATATTTTCATAAAAGTAGAAATCATCTTAATGCAATTACATTATAGTGGATACAAAGCAATAGAAGTTTTTTTTTCTTTTTTTTAATAGCTAAGAATAATAATTAGAAATTCTAGAGTACAACTTAGAATATGATAAAAGCATCCCAATTTTGGGGTAAAATATTCTGAAAAAGAAACATAAAGAAAAACTATCAAATTAATTAAAAAAAATGAAGAACTTGAGTAACCTCTCCTCTACTACTGTTTATGAAACCATCTTGTTGCCGCTATTTCCTAAATGAAGACACAATAAAAAGAGGAAGTAGTATAGTTAGTGAATGAAGCAACATAGATAGGATAAACTATTTGTTATATAGGCATCTAAAATGAAAGAATGTGAAAAAATTACAATTAAGAGGAAACAAATTTAAATTAAACACAACATAATTCTCTCATCAATAATAATTAACAATAATAAAATTGTAGTGCGGTAATAGATAACTATTTGAATTTCAAATATACTATTGTTTCATATATATAATGGGTATTGCTTGTAACTATTCATCAACATATATATATATATATAATTTAAATTTAATTTGACAATAATTAATTTATTATATTGTGATTGCTTGATCATTTTATGTGTAAATTGATTATATTTATTAATTATGACATTAGTATGTCATAATAAAATGATTTAATTAAGTATTATAATAAATTGACTTAAATGTGCATAAATGATATATGTACAAAAAATATATATAGGATACGAATATTTAGATTTTTTTCAGAAAAATTTTCACATATTAAATTATTGTTGAAAGAAAACTTGCTATGTGGCAAAGTTTTCCCTAGAATAGATTTTTAATTGTATTATAATTATTATATAACATGATTATAGGATATGAAGATACTAAATTGTGATTATTAAATTAAAATTCAAAATATGAAAATAACATTGATTTCACTTAATTCGAAATTAAAAATTTGATTTGGAATTGAAAATTTACACTTTTGTAATTTTTTTCCTAAATATTTTGTAATAAGGTTTTAATATAATCTTTTGAAAAATATAAATTTTAAGAAATGACATTTAGAGTATTTATTGTCATTTCTTTTTAAATATGGTTTAACCAATTTTTTATGCACAAAAAATTAAAAAATTACTTATTTATCATTGATGATGATATAATTGATATTTAATAATTAATTATGTTTTTTGCTCATACATCTAAAATTGATTTTTGCATGTAAAAGTTTAAATTACAAACCAAAACTAATTGAAACTAATTTATGCAAAAAAAAATTTGAAAAAGATCCTTATTTATGATCGATAATCTATATAATTGATATCTAATAATTAATTATGACACTATTATGATTGACATTTGTTAATTAAGTCTGATGAACATAATCGATATCTCATAATAATTAAGAAAATTTATTTTATTTTTTATTTTTAAATATATATGTAATGTAGATTTATTTTGATTGTGGCACTTTGTCAATTAATTATGATATCATATTGAGTGGATCCTTTATCTTAGATCCTTTTTATTTTCTATTTTTTTTAATTTTGTGTAGATTCTTTTATCCATTTATCCTTTTTCATTTATCTTAACCATTCATATGTTAATCTTTGTCATTTTGAATTCACCCTTTAAATCGTCATTTGCCGTTATATTTATATCAAATGTATTCTAGGTGGTCCTTTAAACATATTTTAATGATATACTAAAAATGTTTATGTCATTATAATAGCAAAATGAAGTTCATATATGTTTTATTCTTATCATCCTCTACACTTTTTTTAGCTTGTCCTTTAAATTTGTTTAAAACAAATTTTTGAATTCAAAATTTAAAATTCATTCTTTAATAATTGTAGTGCAATTTTATTATTATATGCTGATAATAGTAAAATTATACTACAATCTTCAATAATATTATAATGATATATAATAATTACAGTTATTTTTTAAAATTATTAATTATTAAAATTTTGAAATTTACAGATCCTAAATTAATCATTGTAGCGTAATTTTACTATTAAATGTTAATAATCTTCAATAATTTTATAATGATATATAATAATTATTAAAACTTTAAAAACTGTGGGTCCTAAATTATTCTGAGAATGACACATGAAAAAATTTCTTCTAAATAAGTCTTAAATATTAGTATTATAGATAGATATCCTTTCAATCCCCCTCTCGAATTTTAGTTAGAAATATATTTTTTGGTTTTATCAAAAGCTGCATGATTGGCGAAAAATAGTGCGCCTACAATCACGACAGATATCCAAAGTCAATGCCGCCGCAAATGTAACAAAAAAGTCTACACCACCGCAACGGACAAATTTATTTTCAAACGATCTTCTGGAAAACAATAATTTATATTTTCAACTGTCCTTTAATTTCAACTCTCATTAATACCAACTAGTGTCTGACCCGCGCAATTGAGGATGGATTCAATTTTAAGATATCCAATTTGAATATAATATACATGACTAAAATATCAACATAAAGAGTTTTTTATTATGACATTCCACAATTGTAGTAGTGGATCCAAAAATACAATGTTCGACTAAATGGTATTGTTAATGGAAAATCATCCGTAAACAAAAGCATAAATACTTGAGAAAACTTTTACCAGCCACTACAGGAAACTTTAATTAAAAACACTGATATAGTTTATCATATATAATTTATTAGCTACAATAATACCCAAAAAGGACATCGACAAAGGTAAACACAACAGAAATATACAAATCTTGTACTGGATGGAATGCACATGTATTTAAAGTTAAAAACAATTTCACAAGATATGTGTAATTTTTTTTTCTGCATAATATTCAAAATAAACATCTATTGATAGTTTTAAATATTTGAGCATATCCATATAGTTTACTGTCTTCAACAAAGACATATCCACTTAACAAAAAAACTTGTCTTTCTTTAACAAAGAAGTAAATTATATCCATAAGAATAACTTTGATATTCAACATGTTTGTAAAATGCACATTATCCATAGCAGGAAAAGCATTAGATATCATTATTTCACACATGGTGAATCAAGAGCTCTGCCAACCGATTTTGGCCATCAATTATTTTGAAGGTGCACTCATCATGCTGCTTGAGATTGTTATTGGTACATAATTCTTTCCATCCACTGCCAAGCTTAAGTTGGTCTTTTTTGGAGTTCAAGAGCTTGCACGAGTAATGGTGAGATTCTGTTCCTTTGTGAATGATAATGTTCCAACTTCCTTTATTTCCAAATTTCAACAGTTCCCTTATAAACATTTAAACAATGTAGACTTAATGAGTGAATCCATTAAATTATACTATCGATAAACCTATAAGCTTAATATTCATATAAATACCTCAGATGAATTCAAAACTTCCTCAATTGTTTTAAAACTAACCAAACCCCCATTAATCTCATCGTTAACTGAGTAAGTGGACTGATCAAAGATAAAACTTATCTTATGGGAGGGTGATTGGCCACCACTGACCAGTCTAAAAGAGATCAAAACAGATTCAATTGAAGCAGAATAATTAGTAGGCAAAAACAATAAACGATTTACAAATCTCAATAAACAAATGACAAACCATGAAGTGGAACATTCTGATCCACTTAAAACAAACCTATTCCTAAAGTCAACCACATCCTTTATGTCAGGATTCACCAATACTTTTGATGCATAGTAACTACTCTGGATTTGTGCAGTGCCTAAATGATAATATAATTATCACTATGAGCATGATACAAAAGGTAAATACACAAATAAGATGATTTCAATGACAGGACATATGAAAACCTTGAAACATCTTAGCTCTGAAAAACTGAAGAACAACTATCACTGGCTTGGTAGTAGAAACTTCAACATGAGGTACAATTTGATCCACCAAATTTCCAAAAATGGTACATTTTATTCGATTCTTTCTGAAAATATAAGTGAAATAATTAAATAATTGTTGACACAATAGATGAATTACACATTTCAAATACATATGATGTATTAAATTAATTAAACTCACTCCAAATCTTCAACCCAAAGCACTATTCATTTGCTATAATTTCCATTCATGTCTTTAATATCTTTTGGTTCGTCCTTGCCAACAATCTCCCCATGACATCTTAAATTCAAGAAAAACATATAAATAAAGAGACAAATGATGATAGTATTTATATATAAATCAATTATTAGTGCTAGCAACATTTATAAAATACTACCAACGAGTTGATTTTGGTCAACTTCATCACTTAGAAGAAGATTAGAGATAGATTGAAACTTAAAATGATTAACACCAAAGCTGGAGTCCTCAACAGGCAACACAACTGTTCTCATAAAAAACGTGCGTTTGAACTTATGGGGAGCAGTCTTGACAATCATGTTTTTGTTACCGACTACAAAATTTCTCATTGAATACAGCCGATACTCTGCAATCAGATGCTTAAAATTTTTAACAATTGACCTAGGGATGGAAGCAAGAATTCGTGCACCCTAAAAACATAAAGGACATGAGATGCACATGTAATACAGGAACAACTTCCAGAAACAAAGAACAACTTATATAGAATACATACCTTTCCATCTTGCAATACCATTTCAACAATATAAATTTCTTCGGGATTATCCCTGGATGGGACTTCCCACAGATGAACAACATACACGTTAAGATTCCATCCAAGCTTTGAAGCATTAACATCAGCTACGAAATCAATCTTTTGGGCCATTAAGTCAAACAACAATGAAATTGAAGATAGAGATGTAAATGAAACTCGGTGACAAATTTTACACTGATATTTGAAGTGAAATGACAACGCATATGTTATTTTTCCGAAGACAACCTATATATAGACAATCCAATCCGTTCTTGAGAAATATGTGCTTATTGATATATATGAAACTCCGTGACAAATTTAACACTAAAATCAAATTGAACAATATCTGCTACCAACATTTCATCCAATAGGATGATGGATGAAATGAATTGCCGTATTTGATAGAAAGAGACTATGGGTGGCAACTTCAAACAACTGTGCAATCGAGGTTGTGTCTATTAATTTCATTTCTGTAACATTGACCAAACATGAGAAGCTGATGGTGTGACTCCTAGTAGTAGACACTTGTCAAAAAAAAAAAAAGAGCAGGAAGCAATAGTGTGAAAAGGCCTAGTCCTTTGCTTCGGACTACATGACTTTTAATAATAATAAGATTTTTTTTTCGCTGCTAGCTCTCATTAATACCAATTGGGTGCATGCTTGATGTTCTTTATTATTTTAGAAAAATAATATTCTGCTATTTTTTTTCTGAAAGGATATATTTATGTATTTTTCCAAAACCACGAGTATTCTTCAATTAGAGACAATTATATTTGAGTCAAGTAGTAGAAGTATTAAGACAATAAAACTCTTAAAGGATCTAATTTTGACATATTAATAGTGTAAAACTTTTTAATATTATTTTCTAATTAAATCCTCTCATGTAAATATATGTTTTATTGATGTGAAAATATATAATTATATAAATATATAATTTTAAGTATATTAAAATTAATTAAACTTTTTTAAAATATGCATTTTTCAGTAAGATTTAATTTGAATACCCCGATGATGTAAAATATTTTTACATGTTGATGTAAAAAATTTATGAGTTTTTTTTTCTATACAAAAAAATTATGAATTTAATTTCTATACACTAATAATGTAAATATTTTTATACTATAAGCCAATAAAATTTTACCAAATAATAAATTATGATGGGTGGCCATAGATGTGACCTTTTTCTTTACATATATGTGTTACGATGATATGCATCAACACCATATTAGGCAATGTTACATGTATATAGATACTCTGCAATTTTTATATTTGATGTAAAAATAATTTACACAATTTACAACTGATAATTTACAATTTTTTTAGAATTTTTCTAGTTTATTACCCTTGCGATGCATGGAATAATTAATAGTAAAAAAATTATTAAATATTAAATTCATTTATCTACATTTAAAATATTATACTTTATATATTTATGTAGTAAAATAAATTATTACATTCTTTAAATAAATATATATTAATTCTTATTAATTTCTATCCTCTAAAATAAAATGCTAAATAAATTATTAGAAAAAGTTGAGTACAATAATAAATATAGTATGCTTGAGTAGATCCGTTAATGTTTTGTAAATGAGAGTAGTTAATCTATATAGAAATACATTGCTATAAATATATATTATGATTAATTAGCAAAAAATTGGAGACAAGTATAATCAACTAGGTTTAATATTATGGATATTATATTCCCTAAATAAATAACTTGAACAAAAAACTGTAATTTTACATCTAAATATATAACTTAAGCAAAAATTATTGATCAAAATGAAGTCAACTAAAATCAATTGTAATTAATTATATTTATTATTATAATTATTATAACAAGTGTTTTTTTATAAATTAAAAACCAAACCAAAAAAATTGTTCATAAAAAACAAATAACATGACAAAAAATTACTAATGATGTAATCTCAAGTTCAACTTAAAAAATTTAAAAATGATCAAATACATAAGAAAGGAAAAAGATTCTTGTTACAAAACTCTTTTTGTATTTTCATATGAATGTTCAGTTGTTTTGTTTTGTGTGATTTTCTCTTTTTTTTTATCATGTTTTTAAACTAAGTGCACAAATGATCTGTTGCTAAATCAAATTTATTATTTTTCATACTCATCTTATTTGAGTCATTTAGTATATCAAATAAAATAATAACATATTGCTCAATTAGTTATATGCTTTAATAGGATAATATGAGTCACGATTAGCAATAAATTATAATTAATAATTAATTTATTACGATTGCTATGATTGATTTATTTTCTGAAAAGCGTTCACATTTAATTTTTTTAAAAAGTGTTCACATTTAATTTTTAAAAAAATATCCTTTTTTTTTCAAATCCTCCTGTTTCAATTGAAAATTAGGAATCATGATTAATAATCAAATTAACTATAATCAATTATATTTATCATTATAATTAGTATATTCCCTTAATAATATCTTGACCCAAAAAGGTTTTATATGTAATGTATATAAATAAGTTGAACAAAAATTAATAATAAAAATGAAGTCAATTGAAATCAATTATACTAATTAATATTATTCATTATTATAATAATTACAATTGATATTTTCTATAAATTATAACCATATCCCAAAAAATTGTTCATATCAAATCAAAATTAATAGTATGATTGAAAATTATTAATGTTGTAATCTAATTTCAAATTCAAAAATTTTTAAATGAAAAAATCTATTAGAAAAATTTCTCAACTAATTATTTGATTCAATCAAAAATTGTGAATAATAATTTATAATAAATTGAAAATAATTTTATTTATTAAAATTATTATTATGGTTATAATTGATTCATCCTCTAAATAAATAACCCAAACAAAAAAATGTTCATTTTTTTAAAAATAAAATCGAATAAAAAAAGTGTTCATGTCTAATTTTTTTCAAATCCTAGGGTCAAACCTCAATGAAAACAATATAATTTTTGAAGTATAAAAAGTAATATATTTTATTTAATAAAAAATTAGGAATCATGCTTGAGATGAAATCCAAATTAGCAATAATTAATTATATTTATTATTAAAATTAGTATACTAACAAGATATCTAAAGTTAATTAAAAAAGATTTTATTTATAAATAAATGAGGGTAAAAATTAATATTCAATTTGAAGTACATTAAAATCAATTATATTAATTATATTTATTATTAAAATTATTACAATTATTGCAATTATTATTTCCTATAAATTAATTAAAAACCTAACTGAAATTTTTTTTCATCATAACAAAATAAATAACATGAACAAAAATAACCATTAATTTAATCTCAATGTCAAAAATTAAAAAAAATGCTCAAATCTACAAAAAGAAAAAATATTGCTCAACTAATTATCTAATTTAATAAAAAACTATGAATCATGGTTGGTAATAAAGTATAAATGATAACTAATTGTGCTTGTTATAATTAGTACAAGTTGATATATTCTCTATACAAATAACACAAGAAAAAAATGTTATTGTCTTATTATAATTAATATAATTGATATATTCTCTGAATAAATAACCTGATAAAAATATTATTTTAATTTTTTAAAAATTATTAACTTGATTTTTTGAACCTAATTCCAAATATTATTCTTCAAAACTAATATCTAAATTAACATAAATTATATTTTATTTAATACAAGATTGGAATCATAATTGATAATTGAATTGAAGTCAAGTATAATTAATTATATTGAACCACAAAGCTTTTATATCTAAATAAATAACTTAAGTATAAAATTACTAATCAAATTCAAGTCAATTGAAATTAATTATAATTAATTATATTTACTATTATAATTATTTTATTGGTATCCTCTATAACTTAAAAATCTTAAAAACCTAACTAAAAATTGTTCTATAATTCCTGGTCAAATTGCTCACAGAGATTGTGAATATGATGTGGTGGAGGGTTATATATCTTAAGATTCTGCATTTAAAAGGAATGTAGATAAATTAAGACTATTAAAAGCTAATAAGTATAATATATCATAAAAAATTGCATAAGTTCTTATATATCATATATTACTAATTTCTTGGAATTGATCATAGTACAAAAATTATAGGAACATAATTTGTATTAAGTAGAACTTTCTTATAAAGCCAAAAAAGTTATCTATGTAATGTAAAACTTTTGTTTGTATTTAATTATAAAATATGTGTACAAACAAACATACAAGCATATAAATAAAGAAGTCAAATTTATTTTTGTGCACAAAATCTTACCTAAATTGCTAGAGATGTCAAAATCCGGCCCGCCCGTTAGGCCCGCCCCCAAAAGCCCGCCAAAAATGGGGCGGGCGGTTGGCCGCCAAATAAAATGTGCAAATTACTTTAGGGCGGGTTGCGGGTTGGGGCCAACCAAAAATTAAAAAAAAATTCAAAATTTTTTTTTAATGTTTTGATGAATTTTTTTTTAAATATTTTTTATTTATGTATACCCAATTTTTAAAGGTTCATAACAATTATACACTAACTTTGACTAAAAAATGTTATTATTAATAGTGCTATTTGTGAGTTATGACACGTTTTATTTTTAAGTTTTAACTTTGAGTGAATAATATCAACTATACAATGATATTGTATTGGTAAGTATATATATTTTTTACTTTTTCTTTTTTGGTCATATATTTCTTATTTTTTTACCAATAAATTATGAATTTTTAAAAAAATACATAGTCTTGGTCTGGCGGGCTAAGCCGCAAACGCCTAAGCCCGGGGTTAGCGGGCGGGTAGCAGTTAAATTTTGGCGAAAACTTCAACCCAGCTCGCTAAATGAGGTTGGCCTTACCAAGGCTTTTTGACATCTCTACAAATTGCCATGGAAATTGCTTCTGAAAAAAAATTCAAAGCCTCAAAATCTAATTAAAGGTGTTACATTAAAACAACCTTAAATTGGTTAGAAAAATATGAAATGATTGCTTTATCATCTTTGCATCAATATGCACAAAGAAACAAATTGGAGTCTAAATATGTAAAAAAAAAAACTAAGGAGAAAAGTAAGAAAAAAGAATAATAATGATAATAGAAATGATTAGTTTTAGAAGTATAGATAACTCATCATTGTGGTTTATATCTAACACGTTAGAATGGAGGATAATGAAACAAAGAGAGAAGGGGATTATCACCATAGAAGAAAAATTAGAAATTAAAATGAAATTAGAAAAATAATTAAAATAGCAATGGAAGGAAAATTTCTTATCAATAAATAGGAAAAAAGTGAAGGGAATTTGGATGAAAGTAGAGGATAAAAACTGGATAGTGATGTGGGGTTCAAAGGATAAAATCAAAATTACCTTTATGACAAATGAAATAGAAAAAAAAATTTAAAAGGAATGTTAAGAGCATAATTGGCATCAGAATAAAAAAAGAAAAATCATAAGAGTAAGACTCTAAAAATAAAACTATTACTTTAATCTATAAGTAAGACAAACTTTTTCTTTTAATATAATATATATAGTGATTGGTAATGGCTAAATCAATTTAGAATTCAATTGATTGATCAATTTATAAAAATAAATCTACTTTGATTGGGTTGCAAAGGAAAGATTTGTTCACAAAAAACCCTTGTGTTGTTTGAAATCATGTAAAAAAAATATAATTTATTTAAAAAATAGATTCCTTTTCAAAAAAACAAATTCCATTTTTATATATGATTTATATTTAGAAAAGTCAATTCGTTCCAATATATAGCCATGCTATCCTATAATTTTTTTGTTGATCATTTGAAAATCGAAATTATTATTAGCATTAAATATTATCATGTTTTTTAACGTCTTTTAGGCTCGTAAATGAATCCTTAATTATTGATAATTATAATGACCTAATTAAATGTCTAATTAAATCTATCAATTAAATGAAAATCAAATACTAATTATTTACATTTTAAAATCTGGTTTTATTAAAAATGTTCTAATGCAAATCATTTGCATCATATTACTATAAATAAAAAATGATATCTTTATCATCAAATGATTTTATTAACAATATTTCATATTTTTACTAATATTTCAATCATATTCCTGTGAAAAAAATAGATTTATTTGAAAATAAAATTTTAATAATATTTAAAATTTTTACTAACATTTGAATCAAAATCAAAAGTTTATTAAAAAAGAATATTTGAATCCTATTCCTATAAAAATATCTGATTCATTTGAAAATCATATTCCTATTAAATTAAATATTTAGTATGTGATTTTTTTATTAAAAAAATCTGAATCCTATTACTATAAAAATTAACTCAGTTAATGTCTTTTCATAAAATAATATTTGAATTCCATTCCTATAAAAAAATCTAATTCATTTGGAAATCAGATTCATATTACATTAAATATTTAGTGTGTAATTTTTTTATTAAAAAATCTGAATCATATTCTTATAAAACTGAGCAATTAATATTTTTTTCATAGATGAGAAACTAAATGATCTGGTTAATTGACACGTCAACTATTATCTTTTTTGCAAAATCTAATTTTAGAATTTTATATATATATGATTTGATTTTCTTAACGTGAGTTTATCCATATGCCTGTCAAGGGTATCCATATGCTTTATATTCATGCCTTAATTGTTGTTTTATTTTAAAGCATTTTACTCAATTAATTAATCACTGTAAAATGACATTTTTGCACTGCAAATGTAATTTTTTCTAATCACTCAAACGTGCACTTAATCTTTTTAATATTTCATCAGACCATATCATTGTGAAGTGTGAATGATTTTTTTTCAACCTTTTACATTTGTATGATTTGAATGATGAATTCTTAAAAATTTTCAAATAGATGGAGTTTCTTTTTAGTAAGGTTATAGCTTCATGGTTTAGTTATTCGCGCAACATGCAGACACAGGTTTTATTATATTAATTTAATTGGACAATACAATTTTAGTTTAATTTTAATACTATGTAAAAAAATTAGAAAATGTTCAATCATGTATTATGATATATGCAAAAGTATTTGATTGAACATCTACTCAATCCCTTAAAATTTTTACAAAGAATAGTAAGTTATTTTAACACGTGAAAAGTTAGTATCAATTATGATATTTACTTTATTATTATTGGATATGATGATAGTCAATATTATTTCATTTATATATCTATTATATCTAATAATAATAAAAAATGAACACTCATTTTTAAATATTAAAATATTATTTTTATACAATCTATAGCATGAAAAGATTGATGAATGGGTCGGCTGGGTCACTCATTAGTCATTGCATGCACGGACATACATATTGAGGTTTGCCAACCAAACAAAACAAATATAAAAAATAAAAATAAAAAATAGGTATAAGACAAGGATAGTGGTGCCCGTTAAATTTTAGTTGATTATGCACTAGCAGCTAGTGCTGGCTTACGGCGGTGGTCAATACAATCACGTTCACGTCTTTTAGATTACCCGTATAATTAGTTTATTGTTCTGTCAATTTTTCTTTCTCGAAAACTAAAATGTAATACTACAATGTATGCAAACGAGACCAAAATATAATGAATATGCTGGTAATAGAGGACATTTTATCGAACTCACTTGAGCTCTGGCTCTGCATGCAATAAGCTGATACAAGTTTAAATTTTCCCTCTTTAACTAAAAAAATTAGTTTGAGAGACACAAATTTAGCTTTTTCTAAGACTAAATAAAGATAACTATAGCGTTATGTTGAGCGACAGAAAGGCGATAAACTTATCAGATGATTCAGATAAAAAGAAAGCAGATGCCTTGTAATTCTGAATCTTTATATTTAGCTAATAGTGTTTTTTTTTATCCTTATTTAATTAATAGTGTTTGTTTCGTTGTTTGATTCTTTTCTTCTATTGTGGTGTTTTCTGGGGTTTATCTTCCAACCTCATTAAAGTTTTGGATGATTGAATCATAAAAAAAAAAAAAATAGGCAGATGAATGGTATGTAAAGAATAATTGTAAATTTTGTAGGGGATTTTAATTATAAATTGGGAAGCGAAAATATTATCTCTCTAATTTTTTTATTATATTAGGTTGTGTGGGGATTTATGTATAAAATTTGGAGATTTTTAGTTTAAGGATGGAATTTATTTTCCTCCCCCGTTTTAAAATAATTGTTAATTTTTTAACTTTTTCATGTTTTAAAATATTTATCTATTTATAATATCTAATTAACATTAATTTTTTCTTATATTTATACTCTTAATATGAATATATTAGTTAAGTAATCAACACATCCATTAAAAAAAGTAATAATGATTATATAATAATAGTTTAGTGAACTCATATAATTTTACTCATTTACTATAATTTTTTTACCTTAATATATGTGTTATTTGTTTTTTTTTATATTTATTGTAAAATGGATTCAAGTTTTACCCCCCAACTTTATCGAGTTTATCCAAATTCAACTGAGTTCATTTGAGTTCACTGATACCCGAGCTTTCAAGTAAATTCACTCTCTATTTAGGAAACTAAACTCGTCATATTGAGTCTTATGCTGAGTTTGTGTGTTAAATTCGAGTAACAAACCATGCATAAAGGGCAGACTTGTCGCTCATACCAACATATGTATTGCTTCATCCCAAGAACTGATCATTTTTTAGTGATTCAAATCTATTGTACGCGATGATAATTGCCTCATCCCAAGAACTGACACACAGTTTGATCAAATTTCTGTAAACAATATTTACAAATCTAGAACAAGATGTTTTACACTTATATCAAAATAAACATGACACCAACCATATCTGAAGGCCTGAAAGAGTACGTCATCCATATTTTGAAGATTAAAAGGACTGAATCCACATTTTGAAGATTAAAATTAAAGGACTGAATCCATTCAATGTGCTGTGAAGTTACCAGACTTATCGCTCAGACTTGTATACACTTTGGAACATCCCACTTATTTGCACTAGGTCAATTATCATCGAATGTTCCATAAAGATATTATATATATTTCAAAATGATAAAATATATTATTTTATTGAATGATCTATATGTACACAACTAGTGTACACAAAAATCCTGCACGCAAGCGTAAGAATTTCTTTGTAGACGTGCCGGCATCATCCAAAATGTAAAGGCGCAGCCCATGTTGACATTATAAATATGGTGCCTAACTGGCCAGTTAAAATGGTAAAAGGAAAATGTCAATCTTTCTATCGAAGAAGAAACAAAGGATTTCTCTATAAATAGTCTCTATTTCTCTCTCACTCCCTCCACAATCCCATACCCAAAACCATCCAAAAACAAAAAATTCCTTGGTCACCACCTTTCATCCAAAAATGTCTTCCTCAAACCTCATTACCACTTTATTCTTCTCGCTATCCTTAGCTCTCCTTCTCCAAACATCTTTTGGAGCCGACCCTCTCTTCCACTTTTGTTCAAACTCTGCTGGTAACTTCACAGCTCATAGCCCTTATGAATCAAACTTGAAGCAAGTCATCAACTCACTCATCTACAAGACCCCTTCAACAGGTTTTGGCGTCAGCTCAGTGGGCCAATACCAAAACCAAAAAGCATATGGGCTTGCCCTTTGCCGTGGTGATGTCTCAGCCCAAGACTGCAAAACTTGTGTCTCTGATGCAAGCAAAGAAATCCGTAGTCGCTGCCCATACAACAAAGGTGCCATCATATGGTATGATAATTGCGAGTTCAAGTACTTGGACACTGATTTCTTTGGCCAAATTGACAACACAAACAAGTTCTATATGTGGAACTTGAATAACGTTAGTGACCCTGCCACATTCAACTACAAGACCAAACAATTGTTGAGCCAACTTGCATATAAGGCATCCGTGAGCACTAAGTTGTATGCAACCGGAGAGCTAAAGCTTGGTGAATCCAAGAAGCTTTATGGGTTGACTCAGTGCACAAGGGACCTTTCAAGCAATGATTGCAAGAAGTGTCTTGATGATGCAATTACTGAGCTTCCAAATTGTTGTGATGGGAAAGAAGGAGGCAGAGTTGTGGGTGGAAGCTGCAACTTCCGATATGAGATCTACCCATTTGTCAAAGGGTAAAGATATATAATATATATGCACCAATATTGAGGGTTGAGGGTTGAGGATGATCCCTTGACCTGCTTGGCAATAATGTTAAACCCTTAGACTATTTATAAAATGGTTGAACAAATAAATAAATAAATGATTGTGTGCTGCGTGTGAAGAGGAAGAAGACTAACTGTCATGTGTTAGTTTGGCAAATCCTGTTGTAACTTATATGTATGCATGTTCTAGTCAACATAATCGATTGAATAAATTTGGTCATTTGTCAATAAGATTTGATTGTTTTGCTGGCTGATGGGTTACTTGGGATGAAAATCTTCTCAAATAGTGTCTCATTCCCCTCTAGTCGTTTATTGTCATGTCTAAGATATTTTTATTATATATTTGATAATTTATAAATTTTTAAATCTATTTTGAGTCCTATCTTTTCACGTGGCAATAAATGATTAGGGATAATAAATAAGACACCATTTGAGGATAGAAAATTTCCATCTAGGTTACTTGTTCTTGGGTCATGTTATACTTGTTCTTAGGTGGGGAAAGTTGAGTTTGTGATTATATGGTCATGAATCTTAACCATCAAAATGTCATCTAATGGTTCAGATAAAAGATTTTAAGTGTAAAAAATAATTCTATAATAATATATATTTATATTTTAATATTCATTAAAATGTCCAGTACTTATTCTACCCTTTAATTCCCTTCTTCATTGTCTCCTCTCCCTCAACCTCTGACAACCTTTCTTCCCTCATTCACCCGTACCACCTCCTCATCCTCCAAAACTATCCATCCATCAAAACTAGTAGTATGGAGGTTGCTTCACCACTCACCAAGAAGGATTTGTAGAGAACACCAACACCAACATCTTTCAACAAGGAAATCAACTTTGTCATTTTCAGTTATGGTGTTCTTGTAACTCTGCCAACAAAGATCATTACTTTATTTTTTGGAAGCAATTGCTCTTACATGATTAGATTTCATGAGCATTTAAGCTTGTTCGATCTACTCAAAACTTGTTGAAGATTATTGGAGATTTTTTATGCACAAATTAAAGATTTATTGATCTTCTAAATGCTTGGATTATGAATGACTATGAATGGTGGTAAGGGATTTTGGTTTGTGTGTGATTGGTAGGTGAGTTAGGTGTTTAAAATGATAAAAAAGTGTGCAGTAGGGGATGGAAAAAGTCACAAATTTGTGTATACTAATATGAAGGGTGCCTGAATGAATAGAGAAAAAAGATCACTGGAAGTGTTAGCAAAAAGAGAGAAAATTAAGGAGGTAGAAGACAATGGTTAAAATGTAATTTTAATATTTATTTTTTATTATAATAGTGTCAGTGACCATATGGTCACTAACTTAACCTTCCCCACCTAAGAACTTGCTATTAAAGAACTCTTACGGTTGAAGTGTTATTTGCTTGATTTTATTTGAAAATTAAAGTTAAGGGCACCCATTTTTAGTTTTTGCTAAAGGCCCCCCTACCTTCCCTTTTTCACCTGGGTCGAATGTTTTCTCTCTCCTTTCGCCATTTTCTTTCTCCTAATTAAGTCACCTTTACTCTTGGCTAAAAAATCTTCTTCGTTGTCAACCCAACCAACAACACCAAACAAGCCATTGCCAACTCATTTCAACCTTCTTCCTTTATCTTCCATTGATACCCTTATTAGCCTTCACCATTTTTTTTCTTTTTGGTGAGCAACAAGTAATATACCCGCCTCCACCATTTTCAAATCGAACTACCTTTTTGACTATCTACACATCCTACAAGAAGGAGGAGGAAGGGGTTTGTGGCTCCTCAAGTTGGTGCTCATCCTTTGTGCATGCACGAGGTGATGAGAGGGAAAATGGGGGAGGGGAGTAAGATTAATTGAAAAATAATTAAGAATAAACATATGAGAATGATTGAATAGCAATGAAATTTCTTTTGACAATCTTATTAACATCTTCGGTCGGAGCTTCAAGATCAATGAACTAGCTCCAAATCTAAAGAAGAAACAAATATCTTAGGTTGTAGGGGGTTTCAATTACCGCAGGTGTCATTGCTTTCTCTACTATCTTTAATTTATTGGCATTTATTTGTTCCAAAAAACTAAGAAAGCTGATGTGATAGAGGCTTGGGAGCTCAGGTACTCTTACCATGGGGCTCAAGAAAGCTAGAAAAGGTTCCAAGGAGAAAGAGCTATGTCAGGCCTGACTTTGTGATGGAGACATGGGAACACATAAGATTCTTAGGTAATGTGACTCCTGAATGCATAGATTAACATGATTTTCACACCAAAAACATAATTTTGTCTAAACCATTACCAATTTCTCTATTTAAAGCATACTATTTGAAATCGTTGTCTTAATTGAATTTTAACATATGCTCCTGCAATTCATGAAATCATAAAATTTTTCATTTCATAATTATGGTTATAATTGAAAATTGGTTCAATACTTGAAAAATAAATTGTGAGTGCATAACTAGCTTGTTACATAAATTTTAATCACAATTTACGTTTCAAATAAATACTGGAAATGTGAAAACATATAAGGATGCTCATAACTTTGAAAATAAATACATAATCTTAAAATAGAATGCATGGTTCAGATTCTACCGACACATCTACTAGAGCACTCTAATCTAACATAATCCTAGACTAAGCCCCACTGCAAAGTAAAACTTAGAACTGGAATAGCTACGAACTATTGAATTGGTAATCGAGCAATAATTGGATCTGCAATTGTAAGGAGGAAGGGAAAAGGTGAACCATCAGACTTAGTGAGTGGATTCTCACCACCACCCACGTGGGATAACCAACAGGATATACATAATATACATGCATTATTCAAAAGTCATTTTAAATATCTACATATATAATTACATAGGAAAACATTTCTAAATTCATGGTGCGGTAATTACTAGAGAAACATGAATATTTGATTATGATAATACGTATATAATAATAAATATAGCTACTCTAATCTCTGAACTTTGAAAGGGCACCTAACAAGGTCTCATAAAGAAGATATTTAACTAGGTTCCATTTTCTGAATACTCTAAAGGGGCGAGAGGCAGACACTGGTCCAAGACTAACGATATTAAGCCATTAACTCACTTGTTTTCTTATAGTTATTGCCTAAAACTAATTTGCACATAAAATAAATAATTCTGAAAACTCTGAAAACTTTGAACTCATATAATTCTAGCAAGCTAATTATCAAGCATAACTAGGGTTCTAAACTCATGCCCAAGAGATCACCACCAATTTATAGACATAATGATTTTAAAAACCTACAAAGTATGTATCTAGTCAATATTCTGAATTATACTTAATTCAATACTTTCAGTAATACAAACTGAAATTCTAAAATCATATTTCAAGCTGATATAATCTCATAAATATGATAACTCACAAATCGTAATAACATGTTTATAATTTGAGATAAATTATACTCCACTCAATATTTTTAAGGTGCGTTTAGTAGAGCTTACAAATTATAGAGGAACATTGCCAAATTCCAAGACCCAACTAGTTGTTAAGAGAGTCTTAATTACATGAACCAAAGCAAGGCCACCCCTTGTCAAAATCGTTGCTAAAGGGGAACCACACAGCCTTCAATGCTCACAGTGAAGGATACTGACGAAAAGGGTTTGTTGGAGATATCAATTGCAAATAAAATACATAAAGGGCTTAATTGCAATAATAAGAAATGGGGTTACCAAATGGAAGTAGGGTATCTTTGCAATTAAATTGTAGGACCATGAATGGTTCAAAACATATGTGAGACCACCTTAAAATGACCCTTGTTCTTCAGCTCTGTCAGGAAGCAAATGGAATTTGTTGAATCAAACTTGAATATTAAATTCATACATCCGCTTTACCCAAAAGGGGTGTCTATTGATAGGTCAATCCAATGGTGGAAAATAAAGGTGTTTTATCTTCAGGTCGGGGTTACACAAAATTGAAAGGTCGTAAATTGAATGTCAGTAGGAGTGTATGGTACAAGATGTTCAAAAAATATTTCTCTAATTATATTATTTGTACATGATCCCTTCTATTCCACCTTATTATTGATGAAAATCATCTGGCTCTAATCATAACTCTTTTGTCTACGTCAATTATTTTTTATAATATAGAAAATAAGTAATATATATTTAGTAAATATTTTAAGTTTTTAGGATGCTTTTGGTTGGAGGATATAAGTAAAAGTAAAATTTTCATAAATTATAAATAAATTTAAGTGTAAATTTATATATGAAACTTATTGAAGGAAGCTTTATCCTCACTTCTACCTTCCAACCACAAACACCTTAGGACAAATTTTTCAAGAGTAAATTTAGAGTTTGTTATATGAAAAAAATTATTTTAACACTTTAATCATAAAAAGATTAAATAGATAAATTTTAGAATTTAAAAGATTTGACATTAAACTTATTAATTCCTCTTATATTTGAAAATTCATATAAGTAAAAGACTGCATGTTATTTACTCATCTTTCAAATTTGTGCATTGGATCTTAAAACGCGCTTGAGAAATTATATACTGAGTCTGACTTCAATATGATTGGTTTCTAAATCATTAATTAGCCTCTCAAAATCTTGGGCAAAAAACATGATACACCCCCCCCCCTTTGCTTTTATGATTGGAAATGATGTATATTTGATCATTATTTTTCTTTTTCAATATTACTTCTGCCCAAGTTTTCATCCAGAATATTCACCAAAAAAATACATATATTCCAGTACATAGTTAAAAACAATTTCTGCAAGGCCACACACATGTAAATCTTTGCACCAATATCTCTTGAAGCTGAAAGAGCATTAAAAAAAGTGCTTGCTCACATGCACTGAGTTATTATAGGATGAAGATATGTGGTTTATAATTTTTAGGCAAAGTTTATAATATTTTATTTAATGGTTTATAACTTTTAATACAAGGTTTACAATTTTTTTTTATGTAATCACTTGGTTAAGAGATTTAGAAATGTTTCTATTGTAATAGATTTACAACTTCTAAACATATATTTATAATATTTTATTCATTGGTTTATAACTTTTAAATAAAGTTTATATTTTTTCTATTCACCTTTCTTTTCAGATAAGTTTACAACTTCTAAGTATATATTTATAACATTTTATTCATTGTTTACAACTTTCAGAAGTTTACACTTTTTCTATTCACCTTCCTTAAAATTCTATTATCACGTAGGTTACAATATTTATGTATAGGTTTACAACTTCTATTGACTTTACACATTGTCCTTCAAATTCCACCTCATATCTTCATGGCAGATAACTCATCTAAAAAATTACATCATCCAATGGCCTCATATTCCGTGTTCTCCACTTCTGTAAGATGACTTTTACTGCGTCCTACCATTAATTGGACGCCGTGGGAAAAGTGATGTGAATGGAGGAGTCATTCTTGTGTCCTCCGGGAGGAAAAATTTCTTCCTCCATAATCCATTGTAGCCACAAATTTCAAAGGTATGAGAGAGAGAGTGCATTGGAATAAAGCAAACTAGTGGTAAACAACACTCCATGGAGGAAGGAAAGGTTTCCTCCGGGAGTAGGTAAGTATTTTTCGTGAATGGAGTGTGAATGGAGATTTGATGATGAGGTTGCCACTAGCCGCACGTCTGTGATTACAACTCTATGCTTGGCCAAAATATCACAAGCTAAACTCTATTTAAACGAAGCAGATAATTAGAAGTACAATCACATTCACACATATGACATACATATCCCCTTTGAGCCAAATCCCACAAAATGTTGAGCTTCCTTCTTAGTCTCCTTGTGTTTTGCCTCTCTCTCCATGGGGGCAATTGCACCAGCCCCTTATTCCATTACTGTTTCAACCGTGAAAATTACACTGATTCCAGTCCTATGCTTCGCAACTTAAACCAGTTATTCGACCTCTTATACACCAAAGTGCCTCCTACTGGTTTTAAACTTGGCTCCATTGGCCTAGGCAAGGACCGAGTGAATGGTCTGGCCTTGTGTAGAGGTGATGTCAACACCACAAACTGCATGTCTTGCGTCAATGAAGAATAAAAAAAGCTTCAAGAGCGGTGTCCAGACAAGACAGGTGCAATTGTCTGGTATGATTACTGCCTTCTAAAGTACACAAATGAATACTTCTTTGGTCAAATTGATGAGGAGAACAAGTTTTACATGCTTAACACCTATGATGTTGATGACTCCACCACTTTCAATGGTAAAGTGAATGAGTTGCTAAGCAGCTTGTCTTACAAAGCATCTGAATCTCCCAAGTTATATAAATACCACTGGGGAGTTGAAACTCCAAGAGTCAAAAACGCTTTATGGTTTGGCTCAGTGTACAAGGGACCTTATTGAGACTAGTTGTGAGAAGTGCCTTGATGATGCTATTAGTGAACTTCCTGATTGCTGTGAGGGAAAGCAAGGTGGTAGGATTGTGGGTGGAACTTGCTATGTTAGATAGGAACTGTACCCTCTTGTTGAGGCTTAGACCACAACAGTTTTTCAGTTTCCACTGTTGTCCCCACATCAAACTGTGTTATATTATGCTGGACAGCTAAATAAATGATCCCCTGAAAGTAGAAAGTATATATCGCTATCTCTTACTGGTTTCCAAGCTTTGGAACTTGGTGTCTTTTTTTTTTTTTTGGGTCATATCAACTTAGTGGCATTGACATTTCTATTTGAACAAAACAAGAGTAATGTTATTTGGACTATCCAAATGAGACCTTCATGGATATTTATTCAAATCTAAAAATGAGAAACAAAAACTTTTTGCTTTAAGTGAGACCACATAAAATTCAAGGATGATAGATTGGAAATCGATAAAGAGCCTGAAATGTTGGATATTCAAAAAAAATATTGCTCTTAAAATATTTTGTATCCATTTTCTCTCCTATTTTCAGTCTCTTTGGCCTTTCATTCAAACGTTGACATTTTAAGTTTTGAATAAATCAAGATGGTTGTATTCTGTACATGGGAATTAATTTTCAAGTGTCAAATTATTAGTAATTGAGGGAATAAAGAAAGAACAAGAAAAGGAAATAGAAGATTTGAATCCGTCTTGTTGATGTATGTAAGATTATACAAGTCTTGTTAACAGTGCACTCGTGTAATTAAAGAATAACTTTGCATGTGTTAATTAAACTTGATCAATACCCATAATAAGATATATTTACATAATAATTTCTAGAGAGGGTAAGCATAAATGTAAACCATTCTGGTGTAACTTATGTGCTAGGTTTAAACCTTTAGATTGATTGAATTTTCGAGTTGTTCATCACACATGGCAATTATGACATTGAGATCAAGGAGTACTTCAGAATGAAAAGCATAAATGTGAACTACCAACAGCTTGTATAAATACAGGTTGATTTTCCAGTCAGATTATCTCATATAGATGATGTATCATTATTAATGTTTCTGTCTTGCGAAATCTTCAATAGTAAATCCTTTGTTGTAAGTTGAAATTGTGCACTTTACTCTTCAAAATGCATTCCGCATCCCAGAGAAGTCGATATATCTTTCCTAATTGCCAACATCTCAGACAATGGTTTAATATTCTGGCACGATGGATTGGCTGGATACTTGGATTAGGTGCAATACTAGGGAACCGGCAAAGCCTCTAAGATTTTCCTTTGCATCTCCAACATTTGCTCCACAAATCATAGGAAATATTTTATTTCCATCTGTATAGTGCTGCCATATTTTGATTGGTTAGACTAGAGAAAACTTCCTAATGAAAATCATTGGTCATTGATGTGTGCGTACAAGTGAACTAACTCACAAATTTCTGATAGTGGAATTGATAAAAATTAATTTTAAAATTGTTGTATCTATGGAAAAGGCCAAGCTTGAGTTGTTATTAATCCAACAACTATCCCCTGAAGATTCTACACCTATGAATCCGCCAGGCATCAACCACCTTTTTGCCACAAAAACTAATGTGTGAAAAATAAGGAATCACGGAATCAGATAGAAGAGTCAAGACAGGCAGGAAAGAGTACTTGCAGTCCAAATAAGATAATCGCTCTCACTTGCATGGCTATACCAACTCCAGCTATTTCATGACTAAACCACAAACATACATCACTATCATCATTCTAAAGAAACTGCTCCAAATTCCTTTATGCCACTCTATATATTGACTTCTACACACTGAAGTCATACATCAATCACATCAATCTAATTAGCTTTGATCAGTTCTTATCTGGCTCTTCTCTGACATTAGCAAACATGGGTGTACTTGAAATCATTATCAGGGTGTCTTTTGTGGCTACAATCATCAAATTGGCCATGGCCACAAATCACATTGTTGGTGGACCAAATGGTGGGTGGGACACAAGCTCAAACATTCAATCATGGGCATCATCCCAAAAATTTTCAGTGGGAGACAATCTCAGTAAGTCACTTGCACATTGCATTCATGAAGCACAGTTCTGATTAATTCATGCTTTGATTAATTTCTAAAGAACACATCACCCTTTACCCGTTTATGTAACAATTTGAAATCATATGCACAGTGTTATTAAGTTGACGACACTGACATCAATATGTGTGCAGTTTTCCAATATCCACCAAACCATAACGTGGTTGAAGTTACAGAGGCAGACTATGACTCTTGCCAGCCAACTAACCCAATTCAATCATACACTGATGGCACCACAACCATCCCTCTCACTTCACCAGGAAAAAGGTACTTCATCTGTGGGACGATGGGACATTGCAGCCAAGGAATGAAGGTTGAGATTGAAACTCTAGCTAGTGCAAGTGCAACTTCTGACTCACCAGCAGCAGAATCTCCTTCACCCCTAGGTTCCCAAGAGATTTCCATCATTCCCTCTCCAAGTCCAGAAGAATCCTTTACCCCTTCACCTTCAGAATCCCCTGAATATGTTCCAGAAGCACCAAGTCCACTGTTGGAAACACATCTGGAAAGTCCTCCACTCTCTCCAGTCATTCCTTCCACTGAGTTTCCAGCTGCTGCCTCACCTCTAGATCACCATTCAGCAGACCAGTCAGTTTCATCAGCCAGCAGAGGCAATCAACGAGCTTCCATTGCGATAGTTTTAAGCCCTATAATGATGCTTATGGCCTTCTAAGGATGGAAAAAAAATTTAACACTAAACCATTGTTAGTTGTTACTGAGCTTGAGCTTATTCTGTGTGGAAATCTGTGTCTGGTGTTTTTCTTTATTGCTGTGTATGTGGTTTCAATTTCAGAGATATACTATGAGCACCCTTTATTAGTTGACAAAAATATATCTCGTCCACAATGTGATTTGATTTTATCACCTATTAGGCTGTTCCTACCATGGAGAAGCACTAGCAACTCAAACCTTGCCTAAAAAAATTAAGACGAATCTGAACCACATTCATACTAAAGAAGCTGCACTAATAACAAGACAGAAACCAATTTTGCCTCCATAATAAGTATGAGGTGGTATAATCCACTCTCCACATAAAAGGGTTCTCTCTCTAAGCCATGACTGACTTAACTCTTCACAGAGCTTACGCTCACTAAGGATACCTTTGATTTTCATGGTGCAAATCTCGAATCTTTGTTATCCTATCTGATTTGGGCTTGGCATTCAGTGAGTACCACGTATTATTAGACACTATACCTTATCGAAAATGAAAGAAATAGGAGGTAAATACACAGATAGATTCGTATCAGCTGTTGGGTTTTGGTTGGAAAAAATCATAGCAAAAGGAATCAATTAAACTAGCTTTCATTTTCAATCACAAGAGTTACTTTGTCACCATGACAATAATGACAAAGCATTTCCTTAATGTAGTTTAGATTGTAGCATGACAAATTCACTTTATTAACATGGTTCGGAACAGACTTTTAGGCTGACATTAGTAAACACACAAAAAGGACATGATGCACAACTTAGCTATAAATACATTTTTATTACAAGTAAAGCACACAAGCCACACACACACACACAAAGCAGTGGATGCTCTAACCACTTTATGCCACTGGAGGTCGAAGGAGATGATCCTTGGATGTATCAAGTGCAGCTGGGGGCATAAACTGCCACATGGCAATTCCAGGGTAACCAATGAAGGGTATCAGCTTGTGGTTACCAGCTTGCCCTTTTGCAGCCGGAGGATGAGACAGGAAGCTGGGCTGTTCATTTGTCAATTTGACCTGCTGCTCCAACTTTTCTTTATCTACCTTCAGCCTATTCTTCTCATCACGAAGCTCATTCTTCTCAGCCTGCAAGGATTCAATTTAGTTCTTAGAACTAAAGTCAACAATTATAACAGTTGGTCTGGTATAACCTTTTTTATTTATTAAAATATTTTTAAGTACTCTTGGAGCAAGAGATTTCTCTTGTTCTGATCTATTCACTATTTGTCACTAGTTTTGTAAATCATATCAAGATAAGATGCTATGCTATGTTGCTATATAAACAACACTACAGGAGGCTATATATCGTGATTGTTATGTTTTAAGAAATAAAAACCATAGCAAACTAAATTTAAGATATGCTCATATTACTTCAAAATAACCATCACAAACAGAAAATAACCTTCAGTTCTTTAACTTTTTCAAGCAGTTCATCATTCATTTCCTTCAGCTTTTCAGCTTCATTTCTTAATTGGGTTACCACTCAAACTGCATCACTTAATAGAGCAACCTTGTCTGTTTTGGGCAGCCTGCCAGGCTCCAAGATAGAACTCAATTCCAGAAACCTTAAAACCATGCCAAATTTTGAAGACATGAGTATTTAGAAGACTAAACTCAACCAGACAAGAAGCAAAATAATAGCTTGCCTCTCATTCAGTTTATCCCTTCGTAGTTTCTCACGACATGCCTTGGATCCAGCTGCACATGATTCAGTCCTCAACCTGAAGCAACAGATGCAAATGATTCAAGGGAAATAACGAAAGAGAGACCAAGATTACAGAGTTAAAAGAGAAAAAGAAAGGCAAAAGTATTTGATTTTGAAAGCCAAAACTTATTGAAGACATGATTTACTAATCGATTAATAGACAAACAACAAGAGGGAAAAAAGCACTTATTCAAGATCTAATATTATATCAACCTGCAGGACTGTTTTGTTTTTAGTTTTGAACTGATGCACAACAGAGCTGACTAGTCAGTAGACATGAAGTTTAGTAGGTAAATGCCTGCCAATATCATAGCCTCTCCTGATTGCTAACAGCATGAAAATGGAATGATAATATTCGGATGATGTCAAATTTACGGAGTCACTATGTTAATCAATAGGCTGTTGGTGATATAGAACCAAAATCGAGCATAGCAGAGAAGTATAACTTAACCCTTCTTATCACTATTTGACCAACTCTTGGCATGACCACTTTTAACTAAGAAAAGGAACTTAATGGGCCTTCCTAATCTCCAATTTTATGAATCATGTCAATTAACATATCAGAAGCATTTTGTTTTAACTAATAATGATTGGCTAGCATTTCAAAATTAGTTTACCATAAGATTCTTTTTACTAGTGCACTCACATTCACTTCAATAAACAACTGAATGACTCATCGTATCATAAATCAGATGTTGGAATTTGAAGTGTGAGAAATAAGGTATGAACTAAGTGAATATTAACATGAGAGGACGCATACACTCAGTATCTTAAGGTTTATGGTAAAAAAAAATGTGGCGTTCAACCCGCTACGGTAGTTTATTGTCTAGCCAATGACTTAAATCTCTCCAAATTTTGGATTCCCCGACCACTTCTCCCAACACCACTTCCACTTTAATACATGTCATTAATTTGTTCTTTTATATTCACACATAGAAGAAAAACTATAAATAGGATTCACGTGCTTTATTGATAAACCATGTCATAGACCAGGCTTGTACAAATTTCTAAAGTTCTCTGTTCACTACTCATATATCCTTGTTATATGATGAAAATGACAAATCATTAATAAACTCGAAAGCCACTGGATAGCAGTAGTTAAACTGTTATGAGGCTACAACATCATATGTCCCTTACACAGCCACAGAACAGAAGAGATATTACCGCTTTGAAGGGGGGCCACCTTCCAGGACAGTCGAATCCAATGAGTATTCCATTTCAAAGCTGCAATTATAAACCGATCATGACATGAGGCAAACAGAAAGTTGAAGAATAAGACACACAAACACACCTACTTTCTACAGAACAATACTAAATAATACAATATTCACACAAATCCTCATCTGCTCAGCACATTGGTTGAAATTGAAACCAAACAGAAAGTTTCAGAATAAGGCTCACAGACACACCGCATATTGCAAGAAAGACCCTTGAAGTTGCTACTTTGTACAGAACAATACTAAATAATACAATATATATTCACAGAAATCCTCATGTGCTCAACACTTTGGTTTGAAACCAAGCAGAAAGTTGTACCAGAAAAACCAAACAGAAAGTTGAAGAATAAGACTCACAAATAACACACCTCATATTGGAAGAAGGACACTTGAAGGTGGTGTGATTCTGAGTCTGAGTCAGAGTCTGAGTCTGAGGCATGACCCAGTTGAAAGCAGCACAGTCAGCTGCAGCCATGAACTCAGCTCCAGAAGCAACAGAGATATAATCAAAGCCGTAATCATAGAGCCAAGAGGAAGCCCCTGAGGAATCTATGTCCATGAAAAAAGGAAGAAGGGAGAAGAATAGTGTGTGTCAACTGATGCTGATGAGAAGGAACTGAAACTGCGTAGGAATATAATACTATGAATTATGTGACATAAAAACAAATATTCATTCATTTGTTTTCGTTTCCTTTGGTCCCTTGTGTTGTGTTGTGAGAGTGAGTGAAAAGGAAAGGAAAGTTATTGTAGTTGTGAGGCAGTGACGGAAGCCGCAATGTGTGTCATGCTAGCACAGTGAGCCATGGCCAATGGACAATGCAATGCACTACGTTGATACAGTGCATTGATATAGGAGCCAAGTGAACGCAATCTACTTGCTTTTGTTGATTCCTTTGGGTTTGGGCCCTTCCACATGCAAAGAACAGTCCTCTCAGCCACCTCATTGTTCTACTTCTACACAAAAAAAGAATAAAAACCACGAAAGCATGTAAGGGGAATTAACTGCAATGGAGAATGCGAAAGATAATTGTAACTTAGTTAAATGTATTAAAAAAAACAACAAATCCATGATCTAGCAATTATTTTGAACACATGAAATTGATATATAAATAATTGAGAATTTTTGTTATATATTTTGGTGAATGTGTTGGACATAATAAAATAACTAATAATTAATAGGTTTTTATTTCAGTACTTATGAGATACCGGTACCTTTGTTTAATAAACAATTATGATTTGATAAGTTTTAAAAAACTTGAATTAGTTGGACATGTGTCTGCTTTATAATAAATAATTAAAAATATTAGTCCATTTAAATTTTATAGAGATCCTAGAATCTCTATAAAATATTTAATATATTTTTTATCTTAATATAATTGAATTTTACAATCATCAACACATGATTCTTAATATTTCTACAAATTGATTCATTGGTAATAGACAAACTGCACAGAATTTTTCTGAGATTATACAATATATTACACACGGCACATATCAGTTTGCAAAAATATACACTAATCTTTCTTGAAAATGAGGTAATATCATACTTGATACCCTTATATTTTATGTCATATGACATTGAGTATCCTTCTAAACATTATATTGAGTAGCCTTGAAAGAGTGTTAGTGTTAAAAAGTATAATGTTTAATATCATTTAACCCCAAAAAGGTTAATACAATTTATCCTAAAACATTACATCAAATTATTTATACATAATTCTTTGGGTGTCTCATTAGTGTGTGAAACAAGATGTGCCAGTAACAATACTATTTCACTTTTGCAGGAAACGTCAACATATTCGGCATAATAATTCAATTACGTGTTTAATAAACAACAATATATTATTACCTGATGTCTACTTGGATGAAGTAACGACAACAACATTTCTTTATCTTTTTTTTGGTTCCACAACATTTCTTTATCTTGTTAGTTCTTAGTAGTTATCCTTATATAAAAATTCGTTAAGAAATTTACAGCAAGAAGAGTCCATGAGCAGGACTACCAGATAAAACCAATTTTCTTGCCACAGTATAAACAAAATTATATATAACATTTAAGATGAACTCTTGTGAAGACTAACTACACCAAAAATTTAAGTTATACTACTATTGAACCCAAAATAAAAGTTACTACCATATAGAGAAGTTACTTTGTTTTAATTAGATACATTAACTTTTTAATGTATTAATTTGACTTATTTTTTTTTCCTAGAATGACTGTTAATAAAGAAGGAATGAAGTATTATTTTTATGGAAGAGGAACATTTTGTGAGGGCTGAGTGAGACAGCTCCGGTAATGTTTCTAGAAGAATCACGTTATTGAAATTGACCTCACATCCTAATACTAATAATAGTTATGACAACAGTGATTAGTTCATTCATGTTGGTATGTTGTGCAAGCTGCAGAGCTGTCCATAATTAATATTCTCATCCTTGCTCTTCTGGTGGCATGATAAAATTCAACTAGGCTCTTTGGATGGCTTGTTTCATGCCATAAACTGACGTGTGATGTCCATGAACAACTCTAACAATTCATACGCATCTACTTCATCGTGATGCTACTGAGAATATTATGATGCACTTTCTTATCCTGGTATATCATGCAGCCTTAATTTCAATTTAATCAAGGCTCTTAACTGCAACGTCAAAGGGGTAAAAGGCTAAGAGGACTCTTTCCCATCATATTTGCTACCTATATGAGGGAGAAGTGTCCACCCCTTATTTTTTCCTTTTTTTTTTTCTCTAATGGTGACACTCAGCTTAAAAAGAATTTAATTAGAAGTGTGTTTATATTTTTTTACATTTCGATAATATTATGGGTATCCCACTTTTAAAATAATGTTATGTTAGTGGAACATCTTAGCAATCACGTATTATTAAGATTGGATTTCAGTTAAATCATATTAATTAATACTTATGAATCCACAAAAGATATAAAAAAAGTATATCATAATAACTAAGAATTTTAATTATCATTAATAAATCTAATTAAGAAAGTCGTATCTATTTTTAACCGAGTATCTTACAACATCTATATATATATGTATAATTGAAATCACAATACATGATTTTCAGCTATCTAGATGAAGTCTAAAAAATGAAAAACAATTAGATTTGATAAATATATAATATTTCCTGAACTTATTCCTGGAATTTAAATTGACTGTTTATTCTTAAACTCTTAACTGTTTTTGGTCAGAATTAAAGTGTTTTTTTTTGGTTTCCAAAGGTAAACTCACACGTGAGACTAATTTTCGTTTTTATTTAAATGCACGAAGCGGTAGGGACTGGCCAAGGAGTGCTTTCCATTCACAAGAGCTGAGAATTAAACCACAATCACCTGCTTAAATGACAAAGTGCTGAATCACTATGCCAACCAGCTTGGCTTGTAGGGTAGTGGCCCAGAGGGACCGATCAATAATGATTGGGGCTACTGTCTACTGGGCTACAGTTGCAATCATCCCCAAAAGATGGTAAAATGTCCCAAAAACAAAAAAACAAGAGTACTAGCAGTGATGAATATTCTCTTATACCGAAAACAGAAGTGTACTGAAGTAGGGGGCCCATGATCCGAGGCTTGCGGCTCTGTGTTCAATTACTCCTGGGCCTGAAAAAGAGCCTAATTAAAATTGCGCGGAGCTATATTCTTCAGCACCCCAAAAGAAATTATTGCAATTTGCAAGGATTCCAGGCAAAGGAGCAAGGAGGTGGGTGGGCACTACACATAATTGAGATCTTTTTTGGTTGCAAGAAATTGAAAATTTATCAGTTTAAAGAACCAAATTGAATATTCGTATCAGCAAATCTTGGAATCTGACGGGTTAACGAAAAGTATTAGACCCAGACCCCAAAAAAAAAGTATTAGAGTATATTGGTAATATTAGAAATAAGTTGGAATTGGTTTAGCTAGTTACACATTAGTTAATAATTTGATATGCTCTTTAGTCTATATAAAAATATTTTTCCTTGTATTACTTCATATTTTTATTATTAGTAAAATTTTCATTTCATTTTTCTCTCAACTACCGTTCACTTTTTTTTATCACTATGAAATTCAACAGAAAAAAAAAAAATCAAAGAAGAGGATAGGTGCTTGTTTTTATCTTTGGAAGAACTACCAAATATAGATCAGTTTAGTTTAAAAATTGATTCTCAGTAAGTCAATCACAAAATTAATTCTACTTAGAATTAATTATACACAAACAAGGTATTTTTTTTATGATTCATAACTAACAAAAGGTATTATTCTCTGTTGTTTTAGAAAAATGTTGGTAGAACCCTTGAATCTTTGATGGAACTAACATTTCGTGTATTTGGACTCTAAAGAAAAGTATTTATATTTGGTAATTTTTTTAAAAGTGATTCTAATATAAAATAATAATTTTTCACTTCTTTCCGAAATCAATTATAGAACCTATAATTGATTTTAAAATGTTGAAACCAAACATGCTTGCACATAACCAAAATCAATTCCATCGCTTTAGAATAGATTTTGGTGCCTGCCAGTGTGATACCAGACATGCTAGCTGTTGAGAACAACAACAGTTGTGAAATTTCATAAAGGAAACAGAACCCTTCCTCGAAGAAGAATTTCCTCGATAATAAAAGATAAGATAAAGATGAAGATGTGATCATGTGAGTCATTACATTTTCTAAGTCAAAGGGGAATACATGCATACAGGACAAGAAGAGAAGAACCAGGAAAAAAAAGTTAACAGCAATGTCATGAAATTGCAAATCAAAGTATATGCCAGGGACGAGCCTGTAAATTCACTACCTCGGTTTTTACCAAGATGCTTTCCATCCCTTCTCACAGCCTCGCTTCTCAAATCTCAAAAGTCATTAAATTAAAAACATTAAACTAATACCTCACCTTGGAAAAAAAATTGTAAAAAATAAGGAACACTCAGATCCACCGTTGCATCCACCTACATCATCTTGTTCTATACAACGATCGAGAATCGAAAGAAACAAAATTCGATGAAGAAAATTCTAGAGACCTCTTAAATCACCGTCGCCGATCATGTGTTTGCGAAAATGCATGCACAGGACCAGGGGCCCCTAACGTGGAACCTCCTGGAGTAGGGGTACTACTAGGTGGTGCCGCCACACTCGGAGGACTCGGAGTGGTGGTTGCCGGCGCCGGAGGAGGCGGCGGAGACGGCATAGACGGCGGCGGAGAAGATTGGTTGGAGTCAGGAGGAGGAGGAGGAGGAGGAGGAGTTGGATTTGTAACCGGTGGAGATGGTGGTGGTGGTGGGGTGGTGGTTATGGGGGTGGCAGTGGAAGTTGGAGGAGAAATGGGGTTGGCATCAATGGGGGAATTAGGAGGGTTGAAATTTGGGGGTGGAAAGGTGAAAGGAGGAGAAGTGCATGATCCATCAGAGGAGCAATATTTGTTGGTGTTGTTGTGGTGGTGGCGGCGTAGGATCCCCAATCCCAAGACTAAGCCAAGAACAACCAGCACCGTCACTATGAAGATGAAGATCTTTGTTGCTTTCCCCACGTAGCACATTATTATATATTCTCTCTCTGTTGAAGCTGAACCTGAAGCTTTTCTTCTGCTGCTGCTGCTGCTGCTTCTGAACCTGAAAGATGGTGGTGGGGGCTTTTATCTACCTGTACTGGCAATTTGCTCTTGCTTTTTTTTCCCCTCTTCTGATGCTGTGGTACTGTTTTCTTATCTGTTTTTGTTTATCAGCAGAGATGGGCGTGGGTCTTAGTTGGTTCTTTTTCGTCTTTTTCTCATGGCGTTTTGGGAATTGGGGGATGGAGGAGTAGGAGGAAGTGGAGGAGGAGAGGGAGAAAGAGTGAGTTGTGTTGTGTGTGTGACTGTGAAAAGGGGCATATCAAGAAGAGCTGCTATGGTAATTCTAAATGGCTTATAAATAAGGCCAGGGGGTGGGGTGGGGTGGGGAGGGTAGAGTAGAGTGAGTGAGTTAATGTCAGCACGTGAAGGCCAATTAAAGTGTTATAAAGAAAGTGAATTATGCCAATACCAACTAAGGACCAAGGTCAATGTCACTTTCCACTTTACTGTCATAGTGGCTGCTACTAACTGCTAAGAGTTTTCATTAACATAAAAGCCAGTCTGTCAGCATTAGTTATGTACACTAGTAACTGATTTTAGAAAAATCTTTGGTAGGACGCAAATTCAACAACTAAAGTTTGACATACTCATTCATATATGAGTGTTAGAATTATATCTACTTAGGAACCTCTCCGGATGCTAACCTTTGTTTTCCCGGCCATTAGCATAAGCCACAATAAATAAATAAAAGAATTGTATTATTTATATTTATTATGTATGGGATATCGTGTACTAATACTCTATTCATTACGAGATGAACTTTACTTAAATGAAATTTATATCTCATCCAATGATGAATGAAATATAAGTTGACGGTATTTATACGCAATAAGGATTAAATAATATGTTTCTAAATGAAAAAAATCTTTTACCACACTCTAAGAATTGCTAATGAGTTCTGCATAAATAGGAACAAAAGGGAAAAATATTGTAGCTAGACGCACGGGTTTTATTTACTTTCTTTTTTTTTTTCTGCACAGCATTCTTTTTCACTGTGTCAGGCGGGTCTCAGGAAAATTTGGACCGTAGGATAGCGTTGGAGGAGACGTAAAAAGTTGGACATTTTCGCAAGTAGGAATCGGAGTGCAAAGTCACAGTCACAGGGCTCACTTCATGTGTAGTGTAGTATAGGAATCTACTATGAACGAGGATGGATTCCAGTCACAGGTTCCACTGAACCGTTAAAAAGGGCGGATATAGTCAATTATCATTGAGAACCGAGCTTGACAGACATGCATGTCTGCCACGTCAGCCTCCCTGATAAGGCTGTCTTCCTGCTCCAATTACCCGACCCGATCTTACGCAGCTTGTGATGTGATTGTGTTAAGAATCTACAAATAAAATAAGGAAGCAGATAATCTATTTAAATATAATAATTTAAAATGGCGGACTTCATTAATTTGCAGATAATAATCTATTTTAATATAATTTAATATAATTTGAACGGTGGGCTTGATTAATTTGATGTCATTGTATCGACGAGTTGGGTTGTGTAAACTGAAAACCAATTGAAGTCTCTTTCGTGCTTCTTTGTTTTGGGTTCATAACGACATATTGTGCTCCCATTTGGACAAAGCCTTCTATGATAATGGGTTGGGCCTCAATAAAAGGGTATGACTAGGGCTTCGGCAATGCCATTATTCCGCATAAGAATCCAAGTGCATAAAGCACAAAAAAAAAAAGGAACCACAGTACTCACGGTTGGGCAATGACCAATGAGACAACAAAGTAGTATGAAAAGTGACGCTGACGGTCTAGAAGTTGTTCCTATCTTTGATCATTGGTCCAAGAACGAATGAGCAACATCCACCATGTCCATTTATGCCTGCCATGCATGTGTAGGTAGGTTCTTGATTTGGTCCAACCCATCAAAGCATAACTGTGCTGAAAGGCTTTCCATAAACAGAAGAGAAGAATTAGTACTACAAAGTGCCCCCCATAAAGAGAGATTTGATTTAAGGGGGATATATATATTGGACTCAAATCCAAGGCCTGACTAATTGATCATTCTTCTCTTTTATTTTTTTTATTTTATTTTTCCTATCGATTCATTATTTCATTGCATGCAATGTTGAGGTTCACATAACAAACATGTACAAAATAGTATTTGAGAAGTAGTCTTCTAGACACTGCTGGAAAATGGAAAGCTTGGTGTGTTCAGCACAAGATGGTGTCGGTGTCGGTACGAGGATTAGGCTTCAGGTTCGAGAAAGGTATGTGCAGCAGGGAATGCCATGGTGGGGTGGAGGAGCCAAACGTGTGGAGAGAGCAAGGAAGCCAAGGACAACAAACCGTGCCTTCAAATTCGATTGCGGACATGTCAAGAAACTACACCGAGGTGTAGGTGTTGCATTGAAAGCGGCAATTGCTCAGCCGGAGGTAACCAACAAACCAACCATTATTATTATTATTATTATTATTATTATTATTATTCTCCTTTTGATAGAAAAATAGCAATAGCAATAGTAATAGTAAAAGTACAGTGTATCATCAAGCTGCGGCCAGAAAGTTAGAATAGCTCGGTGAGAGTTTTGAATGGTTCATGTTCATCAGTCATCAGTCATCACGCTTGCGCGTGCACTTTCTTTTTCTTTTTATTTCTAGTTTTTTCTTGAAATTATTTATTCATGCATCCACTCAATCAGGTTTCAGGTTAACTTATCTTTTGGCATTCTTTTGTGACCAAACAAAATTTCATTAAAGCTCATAACCTGTATTGGATTGACCATTATGACCCCAACACATCATCTTATTCCCCTTTCTTTGTTTGTGTACTTTTTAGTCTGTGCTGTGGCTAATTTGTTGCCATTGTGAGTCAGAAGAGGATGAGACCACCCAGACCATTTGTGTGGTCCATGCTTTCAGATGTTTAATGTTAGCCATAAGTCCCTTGCAGATGGAAACTAGAGGGAGAAAGGACAAGATCACAAGCAATGGATGAATAACTAATCATGGGGTGAATATGGCTATCACAATAAAGTGGGGATATGCGGGGAAACTTAAAAAAGTCAGCAACAAACATAGGCTATTTTGTTCAAGCTTGATTAACATAAAATGATTAACAAGTTAAAGAAAACTATTTCTCCTTTTAATTATTTTTGCCCTCTAGTTGCTCTTTCCCCACTTCTATTATCACTAATAGTTTTGTCAATAAAACTATAGAGTGCAACAGTTTGCCTTGTACATAGTCTGCCCCTTTACACAGAAAACAATTATATTTTATAGAGAGGCACTGGAAACATGCATCCCATTCCATATCCAAAGATAATGCAAACACAGAAACATTGTATAATAATGGTTGCTTGGTTTTCTATATTAAAGAAAAAAAAATCATGAATGAAACAGACAAGTGTATAGAATCTTCAATTTCATGACTATCCTCTTATAGTAACCTTGAAGATCCTGATCAGAAAATGCAGGCTCCAATAGCTCCAACTTACGAGGATCCAATGCTTGCAAACTATGTACCAGTATATGTGATGCTCCCAGTAAGTCATGACCTTAAATTTCACTCAACAAACACATATATCCATGCAACATGTTAAAATTGTTTCTATTTACTGCCAGCTGGGAGTTGTCACAAATGACAATGTCTTAGAAGACAGAGCGGGACTTGAGCAGCAGCTCAAGGGGCTATACGCTGCAGGTGTTGATGGGGTCATGGTTGATGTTTGGTGGGTTTAGTAGAATCAAAGGGGCCTCAGCAGTATGATTGGTCAGCATACAGGGCCTTGTTTCGATTGGTTCAAGATTGCAAGCTGAAGTTGCAGGCCATAATGTCATTCCACCAATGTGGAGGGAATGTTGGGGATTCTGTTTTCATCCCTCTCCCCAAATGGGTGCTTGAAATTGGGGAATCAGACCCTGACATCTTTTACACCAACCGCAGTGGTATAAGGAACAAGGAGTGCCTCTCCATTGGTGTGGACAACAAGCCTTTCTTTCATGGAAGAACTGCCATTGAGGTGTGATCTTGATGAAAATTTTGTTTTATGGTATTCTTTCTGTTTCTAGAGAATACACTATAATGTTACTTAAGGCTCAAGTTAACCATGTCTTATCAATAATCTTTTCTTTCTTACCACATGCATGTCTAGTTGTCCATTTGTCTTAGCTTTGTCTTTTACATAATTGCTCATCTGAGACTAAAATTTGGGTGGAAGAAATATAGGAGGTCACCCAAGTGCAGTTTTGGGAACTTTTATCATGAATTGAAAAAAAAAAAAGGCATATTAACATGTTTTGATGTCAAAATTGGTTGTTTGAGACAGCTGTATAGTGACTACATGAAGAGTTTCAGAGAGAATATGGAAGATTTTTTAGAATCTGAGCTCATGATAGACATTGAAGTAGGGCTTGGCCCTGCTGGAGAACTCAGATATCCTTCTTACACAAGGAATCTGGGTTGGGTATTTCCCGGTATTGGAGAATTTCAGGTGAGTTTGGACTTCTGTTGTAGCAACTTATGCATAGTCCCATAAAATATTGGGTTATATCACTGAAAACAAATAGGGTTTAGCATGATGGTATACTTTCACTACTAATATCAATAAGATCAAGCTTTCCAATCCACAACCTTCTTTACATCTGAAATCTTGCAGTGCTATGACAAATATCTTGAAGCTGATTTCAAAGAGGCCGCAACAAGGGCAGGCCATCCTGAATGGGAGCTGCCTGATAATGCTGGGGAATGCAATGACAGACCTGAATCCACAGAATTTTTCAGATCAAATGGGACCTACCTAACAGAGAAAGGGAAGTTTTTTCTGACATGGTATTCCAACAAGTTGCTGATTCATGGTGATGAGATCCTGGATGAAGCCAACAAAGCATTCCTAGGCTGCAAAGTGAAGTTAGCAGCAAAAGTAATCTAAAATATAACTGGTTAATTAATTGTTACTTAGCTAGCCTTTTCTTTTGTTTTTTGGTTGCATCAATAAGCTAATAGTTTCTTATGAAAACAGGTGGCTGGAATTCACTGGTGGTATAAAACAGAAAATCATGCTGCAGAGCTTACTTCAGGATATTACAATTTAAATGATAGAGATGGATACCGTCCTATAGCTAGGATGCTCTCTCGGCATAATGCTATTTTAAATTTTACATGTCTTGAAATGAGAAATTCTGAGCAAAGACTTGATGCCAGAAGTGGTGCCCAGGAACTTGTTCAGCAAGTAACTCACTTCAACCTTAAATCAAATCTAATGCCTTCTGTCCAAAACCAAGATAAATCTCCACAATGTAGCTTATTTTAAGTTTATGTTTTTTCTATATTTTTTGTCAGTTATTATAGTAAATGCATAAGACAGTGGTGCGAATTAAGAATGTACAATCAGATAGAACTAGAGAAATGATTCTAGCATACTTGTTTTTTTTATGTCACCAACTCATTATTTACATTTATTTACTGTAAGGTTTGTTCCAATATATATGTGTATTGCCATGCAGGTCCTGAGTGGGGGCTGGATGGAGAAGCTTGAAGTTGCAGGGGAAAATGCACTTTCAAGGTATGACCGTGCAGCTTATAACCAAATCCTTCTGAATGCTAGACCAAATGGTGTCAACAGAAGGGGCCCTCCAAAGCTAAGGATGTATGGTGTGACATACCTCCGTTTGTCAGAAGAGTTAATGCAGGAAACAAACTTTGATATATTCAAAACCTTTGTGAGAAAGATGCATGCTGATCAGGTAAGCACCCTTACTACATTTTTTTTTTAACTAAAAGTAATCTCTAAATTAATCTTTGACAAAGATATCACCGGATATGTTGCAAATACTGGTACGGAGTATAGTTTGACACGAACATGATACAGAAATCAAGCATAGATCAAATTAAAAACATATAAAATATAACTAAGAATGTGTAAAAGTATTGGAAAAGTATTCGACACAATATGTATTACAGGTACATCGCCTATTTTGAAGTGTCCATGCACAATTGATAAATTTGGTGTTGATTAAAGATGATAAATATTATGTGGATTATGAAGTGAAGGGATCAAAAGATTTATCCTCTCTGCCAAAAATTTGCAGGATTACTGTCCAGATCCAAAGAAGTACAATCATTACATGTATCCTATGGAGCGCTCAAAGCCAAAGATTCCACTGGAGGTACTTCTTGAAGCAACAAAACCAGTGAAGCCAAATAAATGGGACAAAGTAACAGATATGAGTGTCGGTGGTGTTACTGGTATACTGGCTGATATAGTAGCAATTATATTATGTATATTTGGGAAAAACCGAAACTAAAAGGGAAAAGCACCCATTCAAAGAGAATAAAAAGGGAATGAAAAGCCATACCAAAAAAAAAAAGGGAATGAAAAGCTAAATGGGAAAAGGGAGTTATTGTTTGGTAGTCTTGTGAATCACAAAATGCAGTTGGATCTGCTGTGAAATGCCCTCAGAGATATTAACATAACTAAACATATGATAAATGACACCCGAAAAATAATGTTTATGCAAAGTTGTAATGCTTTCAAGGTCGAGCAAATAATTGAAGACAAGTATGTTATATTATAAACTCACAAGGTAGTAGCAATAACTGTCCAAGTTCAAGATGCCAGATATTTTTTAGTGCATGTGAGTGAAGTAGGAATTAAACATAAAATCTTGACGCAGTTGACCACTATTATGAACATGATAACGCTGACAAGAGAAACAGAAAATCGAAACATCAAGAAAGGACAAAATATACCCAATGGTTTGGAGATGCGGGGTATCGATCCCCGTACCTCTCGCATGCTAAGCGAGCGCTCTACCATCTGAGCTACATCCCCTTTTGTTATTTGGGTGGTTATAATAACAAATTGATTTGGACTTGTTATCCAGCTGCTTTCGCACGAACTAACAAGAAGACGAAGCTCAGGGAAAAATGAGGTTTGATTTTATAAATTACCTTGAAGTTTTAACTCGTCAACAACACATTGCGTATTTTTTTCTTTCTAAATTCTCTATCATTCACTCCTACAGAGCATTGCAGCCCAAAGTTTGCACATATTTCTTCCATTTTGGTTTGGGTAAAAATGATAGCGAAAATTTTATGAATAAACTTCCCCGTAAAAATATAGTTAGAAATATGTCACAGTGATATATTAACACTACCGATTACGGTGGACCTGTTTTGGTACATTTTAGGATTGCTTTTAAAATGCTATCTTCGAGTATACACCCAAGTTAGTCTTAACAATTTTACATTGGAAAAATTTGGTCTTTTAAGAAAATATCTCCTATGTCCCTTAAGAATTGAAATGTAGGATAAGTTAGTTTCTTCATAAAATCTATCCATTAAATATTAACATGATGACACGCATGGCCTATTCAGTGAATGATGCGACATGTCATGTGATACGTGGGAATCACACTCACACCTCTTGAGCAATATGATATTGTTTCGGTGTTTATTTTTTCCCAAAACTTAGAACATGATGTAAGGAAGAGATTTTTTGAATACTAGAAGTGATTTTTATAATCCTTCCAAAACGATGTCGTTTGGATGTCAAATGTCAGTTAATGTGATGTGTATCAATGTTGTAATGCACCAAGTGTGTCATTCCATTAATGGAGATTTAATAGCAGATTAACTTGTTATACGTTTCAATTTTTGAGGGACCATATTAATGGATTTATTTTTTCTCAAGATCAAATTGTTTGGTGTAATATTATTCTTTAGAGACTAGGTAAAATGTTTACTCTTAAATTAAATATCTTCTAGAGCTTTTTGATATATTTCAAATTAATTGTCACTTTCACATTTCAATGGTAATTAATTTATATCTATTTTATTCTCATTTAATTATATATGTCAACGAACAGAGAGTGTCACCAAAAAGTGGGTGGTAAAGGGATATTTTGGTCTTTTACCTCACTTTTTTAAAAGTTTGAGATCATTTAATTATTGTTTTAATTCTTATCGGTATAACTGCTACTTTCGTTGAACCCGCTTTAAATTTGGACAAACTTTTTTCTTAATATTAATTTTGTGTGAAAAAATTACAATTAAGTCAATAGCTTCATTTTAAAAATTTGTCCGCACTCTTATGCACTTTTATTATAGATTATTCATTCCCCAGCTCCATACACGTTTGGCATGTATTTTTAGGGCAATAAACTACTAAAACAGAAAGTAGTGTGGCCGGTGGAAGCATAGTAGTAATATTCATAATTTTGGGAAAAAACATCCAAATCTAATTAAATCCAATACATGGACATAACATCATCATCATCAGTTCATCACGGGTATCCCACAAACATAGTTCTCCCCACGTCTCTTTAGGACTTTAGCCCGAAATACACAACAAACAAACATTCCAAACAAGAACATTTTCTCAACACAAATCCTCCAACTGGAACCTCAAAAATTTAATAAAATATACATTCCAAACAAAAAAAAAAGAAAAAGAAAAAAAAACAATAATATTGCCAAAACCAAAACTCAAACCTTTTCAACAGAATTTCTAGGACGTGGTTGGAGAGTTTATACACTTCTGCATGAATTGGTTGGTTTCTGATCTCACGCGCACGTTCATTTGATTGGTTCTTCACCTTACGTTCCAATATCATCAAAAAACAACTTCAAACGTTGCTCAAACTGTACATCACATTTTGGCAAATGCGTTTCTAAGATATAGAGGCATTTCCTATAACCTTGGTGGGATTTTCGAGAGATTGAATAAGCAAGCGAATCTGGACAATGTTGTTTTACATAGTAACATTAATATTTGGAAGTGAAAGGCTCTTGGAGTTAGAAAAAGGTGCATGCAGGCCTGTGTTTGTGTTTGCTTGCATTTTATAGACTAATTGGTGGAAGGACTTTTTCAAGTTCAATGAGATGAATAGAAGATTATGCGTTTGGGTTGCTGAATTTGGAAAAGAAGCAATGGAATTGACAAGACCTGGTTATGCGGTTACTTATGTCATTCTTCTTTGCGCCTTGGCCAAAACCGGCTCTGAGGGCAAGAGGTGGAAACCGCACGAGTTTTATGGAGATCATGGTGTCTTGTCATCTTCCCTTCACTTGCAAGGAAAAAGGGTATCTAAATTTTAGCATTTTTCTGTGCTTTTCCCCTTTCTCCTTCTTTTATACCCTGCAATTTCTTAGCTGTGTTTTCTTTTCTTTATTTTTTTAAAAAATAAAAATAAAATCATTGTTGGTGTCCTTTGGTTGTGATGTACAAGTTTCCTTGCATTTCATCAAATGATCTTACACTATGTTGTTATGCTAATATTTGTGATTTGTGAAGCATGGATAGCATTGCCAATTTTATCTTGAACTCCAACATATTCACTGAGGTTCATGAAAACCTTAATCTGAGAAAAATATGCAGCCTAGCTAGCTACATGCTGTAGTTAAAGAACACCTTGAACTCGCTCAATTTATGTCACTCCTTTATATCATTTGTGGTATTATGAATGGCATCATTCGCTCAATTGGTTGATGCAGGAAGAGCAGGTGTGGAAACATTGCAGAAAGAATTATTAGAGAGGAACAATGATATTAAAGACTTTGAAAAAGCAACAAAATTTCTGCCTCCCCATTTGAAACAAAACTTTCTGGATTGCATAAGAAAGATAGCTACTCCTCCAAGTCCTGTCTCAGAAGATCAGGAACATCAGCTGAGGAAGCATTATGTGTCACTGTCACCCTTTGGTTTGGAGAGTGATCATGGAAGATACCTGATCTCTGAGTCACCACATAATGAGATGCCACCAAGTCGTGGTCCTGTTCAGTCACCTGAATCAGAATCAGGATCACCAATTAGTCATGGTCCGGCACCAGTACCAGAAAGATCACCATCTCCAACTCCTGAGTCCCCAGATGATGATTTGCCACTCCCTATAGATATGTTTGCGCCATATCCACCACCGCCACCACCATCTTCTCCTCCTCCTCAATACTCTCCACCTGTATTATATGCTTTTATTCCCGGGCATAGCAAACAAAGGACGTCAATTATAATTGGTGCTGCTACATCAGGAGTAATAATCTTAATAGGCTTGCTCCTATGCTATCGCGAGGTCAGGAAAAGCAGAAAACTCTACAAAGATGACAGCCCTTTACTAGTATTAAGCGATATGTCTGGTATTATCTCTATGTTTGGTTTTCTTTATCAACCTTATTATATAATATATATATATATATGATGATGATGATGATGATAGTGAAACATTACAAGGGTCCTCCAATCAATGTTTATTTCTTATTTCAGGTTCGCACAATTCTGTTGGTTTGGAAAATTCTGATAACAAAGATAGTAGTATTATATATGGAAAGAACTCTTCTATTGCTAGGAATTTGTCCATTGGGCCTCAAGATGACAATGCCTCATTGGGTGAGGCATCATCATCAGAAGGCAAGGGACAAGTTTTAGCCTCTACATTAAATCCTCCCCCAGGAGGATCAGGCCTTGAGCCGCCACAGCCCCCGCTGCTGCCGCCACCAGCTCTTGCTCCTTGCCCCCCACCACCTCCAAGAGTAGCAGCTAGGCCTCCACCTGCTCCTCCAAAACCAGTGGCTGGTAAAAACCAACCTTCACCTCTAGGACCACTTCGTTCTAGTGAGGGGGATGAATCTGCTGATGCTCCAAAAGTGAAACTAAAGCCATTTTTCTGGGATAAGGTTGCTGCAAATCCTGATCAAGCAATGGTCTGGCATGAGATCAAATCAGGGTCATTCCAGTAAGAACATCTTAGTCATTGTCAAAGTCAAAATTTCCATGGACAAGTGAAGTAAAATCTTCAAATTTGATTGCTAATGTCGATGACAACTTAACAGGTTCAGTGAAGAGAAGATAGAATCTTTGTTTGGTTGCACCAACCAGTACAGAAATGAAAGAAGAAAAGAGTCACCATCTTTAGAACCTGCAGTCCAGTACATTCAGATTATTGATCCTAAGAAAGCACAGAATTTATCAATTCTTTTACGTGCTCTGAATGTGACAACAGAAGAAATTGTTGATGCCCTTAAAGAAGGTGACTCTCTCGATCTTTCTGCTAGGGGAGCTCATAAAAATGAAGGACAAACTACTTTAGTCTTATGGTTACTAGATCTGCTGAAATTTGAACCCATTTCATTTTAATTTTGTTTTTCTTTCATAGGACATTATTCCTGTCTAGACTCTAGATATTCTAGTGTCAGTTGCATAAGATAACATCACACATTACAAATGCTCTTACTCAATGCTAGTTACTACTAAATAATTTTACATTATATTCTGTTGACATTTTGCTCTCATGATAGCAAGATTGCAAGAGTTTATGCTTTTTTTTTTTATTTGTATTTAGGACATTTCATAGATTGAACTTACAATGGTTAGGAATGTTTGATTAAGTTTCTTTCAATTATGGTTTTTGCTTCATGAACTTTAGCGTTCAAAAATCAAAGTCAATTTTTAGCATTTCTCCAAGATCAACATTTGGATATCAGAGTGAATTACATACAATATGCTGATTGAATCAGGAAACGAGATTCCTGTTGAGCTCAGTCAGACATTGTTGAAGATGGCACCAACAACAGACGAGGAATTGAAGCTTAGATTATTCACAGGCGACATTTCTCAACTTGGCCCTGCAGAACGGTTTCTCAAGGTTTTGGTTGACATTCCATTTGCTTTCAAACGTCTGAGTCTCTATTGTTCATGTTTACTCTTCCAGAAGAGGTCTCAGGCATTAAGGAGTGTTTTTCAACAGTAGAGGTAAGAGTATGATTCATGGAATTTTTTTCCCCTCAACTTCCATTATATTCTGAATTTTAAACAATTGGGTAAGATTATAGCTACATTACAATTGTTTATGCTTCATATAATGTTAATTTCTGATAAATCTTAGATGCTCCTAGAGTAATGAAAAAGTAGTATTCCCATATTCTGATCTATTTACAGTTGAGTGTGTAAGGTATTACATTATAAATGTAGTAGAAGAAACAACAACTATCCACAAAGTTGAAAAATTAAACTATGGATAGAATAGAACACTACCTTTTTCTTGCTCTATGATCATCTAAAAGTTTCCACAATGTCTACATGTATTTATGAGATTTGGCTATCTTAAAAGAGAGCAAATTAAGAGCTAACATGTTTGCCAATGTTGTATCTGATCTGAATGGTAGGTTTCCTGCCACAAACTAAGAAAAAGCAGGCTCTTCCTTAAACTACTCGAAGCAGTTCTCAAGACTGGAAACCGCATGAATGATGGCACATACCGTGGTGGTGCTCAAGCATTCAGGCTCGACACACTTTTGAAACTGGCAGATGTAAAAGGAACCGATGGCAAGACAACACTGCTACACTTTGTGGTTCAGGAGATTATACGTTCTGAGGGTGTAAGAGCTGTAAGAACAGCAAAAGCGAGCCGAAGCAATTCCAGTGTGAAAACAGATGATCTTGTTGGTGGTGCCGTTTATGAAGAATCAGAAGAGCACTACCGAAGCCTTGGCCTTCAAGTGGTGTCAGGCCTAAGTAGTGAACTTGAAGATGTGAAAAGGGCTGCAGTTGTAGATAGTGATTCTCTAACAGCTGCAGTGTTGAAACTTGATCAGTCACTGACAAAGAGTGAGGAGTTGCTGAACAATGATCTGAAGAGCTTAGAAGAAGACAGCGAGTTCCAGCATTGCCTTGCGAGTTTTGTGGAGAAAGCAAAAGAAGATGTGTCATGGCTGATGGAGGAAGAGAAGAGGATCATGGCTGAGGTGAAGAGAACAGCAGATTACTTTCATGGGAAGGCAGGAAAAGACGAAGGGCTGCACTTGTTTGTGATTGTGCGTGATTTCTTGATAATGTTGGACAAGGTGTGTAAAGAGGTGAAGGAGACAACTGTGAAGTCATTGAAGGGCTCTTCCAAGAAAGAGGCTCCATCATTGCCATCATCTCCAGACACTCATAATCAGTCACCTTCTGATGTGCATAGGAGACTATTCCCAGCCATAGCAGGGCGCAGAATCCATGATTCTAGTTCGGATGATGATGATGATGATTGATGTGAGGTTACCAACATAGCTTTCCTATGATATTGTATGCAATTAACTTTGACTTGAGAGAGTGCTGTTTCTGCTTCATTGTGTGGCTGCCAGCAAATTAAAGTCAATGAGATAAGGCCTCATAACTAGCTGAAATTTCTGTGCTACAATGCTACCGAAGGGTCTTAATGTTTACTATGGTATGGTGTTCCTCATCAAACTGTGAGTGACATGGGGTTTCTCTTTCCCATTTGATCTTTACCACTCAAAAGTACATATGGGGAGGGGCAGAGATTGATTTATTGATAGGTTTTTTCCCTACTGATTTGATTGATCGTGTGTTGGTTCGGGTTAATGAAGTCGTTTAGAAAGTGTGACAGTTTCTCTGGTTGAGGTAGTTTTCCAAGTTAGATCTCTATTTAGTTTTAATAGTTGTATTGGAGTGAGCAACCTTCATCCTGTTATGAATTCTTGCTGGTAAAAATGACCAGTTTTACATGTTGGTGATTATTGTTGGATAGTTGATTAGCCAACCTTGTGTACTATTAACTATAGAAGTTTTTAGATGCTTACGGGACAAGTAAAAGTTATTTTTTCCATGTTATCCATGGCAAGTTATCTCAATTATAATCCATTAAGAGAAATATGATTAGAGTGGGAGATTAAAAATAACCCACATAACTATTTTTTTGTCTTAAAAAGTATCTTTTCATCGGAGACGATCCTGATCGAGTACTGTGAGGCATTTACTACATTGTGGTGGGCTAGCCCCTTTTGTTAGACCAAACCTCATTTGGTAAATAACCTACATAACTGAGATTCTGCACAAAATTTATCTTAATTGCATAAAAGAGAAAATACAGGCTGAAAATAGTATAGACTGGAAGTGAAACTTGATTTTCCACTTTCCTTGGAGGTTCAGGTGCGAATTTAGTCTCTGTTGGAAATTAAAATAGTAATCCCCCATGTTACAACATAAACAAAAGAAATATAAAAGCTAAAAGTATCTATTTATTGCGGTCAATTTCAACTTAACATCTTTGGTAACGAAAATCTTTCCTTAGCCACTTTTACAGCAAATCCATTGGCTATGGAAGAACAAAGTAATTAAAAACTACACCAGAATTGTGAAAGCCATACAAGATACATGTCAGTACTAAAAGTAGCATGAACGGATTGGCCACATTTTAGAAAAGCCAAAACCCCAAAAGCACAAAAGCAATCAAGCAAAAGTGGGCCCCATAAGTTATCTTAGTCAGTAATTAATCTAGGCAGTGGCAGAAACGTAATATGCAACAGAGAATAGGCCATGAACAAAACACAAAATTCCTCCAATGGACAGCATGTGATGGTGTGAGAAGCCACAAGAACCGCTTGACCTGTGGTTTGAAGTAGTCCCTATCACCAACATGCTCAATCCAACAGCCAACGAAATCCTAATCAACATCACAATTTAAAGTAGAAAAAGGAAAAAATGTATATAGAGTTAGTGAATGATTCATGGTGTGTTACTGTTTTCTGTCTCTAAAACCAGTAAGTGGAGCCAGAGACACATTATATTACCATGTTAAAATGAGGCAAAGCATTGAGACTCGCATGTTGGGAGAAGACTTGTCAAGCCCTTGTTGAGGACAAAGGCAATTGCATCCACCTAGCAGATTGACTATAACATGGGCTAGCCCCAAAAGTATTGCTGCAGCCAATCCCATCATGAAGGCCTTATGGCTTGGGTCTCTACACTCAAATATCCACAACCTTAAGTGCTTAACCTGTTTGTTAAACACAACTATTATTGCAGCTTAACATAGAATTGATCACTTTCCATTAAACATGTCCTCATACACACATATATTTATTCTGTTAAATGTAATTTAGTAACATATATATATTAACTTCAAGCATATATATATATATATACCTACCTTGTTTTGTGCAATTTCAGCCTCGATGCCAAGGATTCCAGCTGCTACATCCAAGATTACAATCAAGAGACATAGGAAAATGCCTGACGGTCTAGCCATTTTTGTGGGAGAAGTTATGTGTTTCTGGTTTGCCTTGTTGTCAACTGCTAATTAAGAGATACTAGTAGTGGAGAAAAAAGATGTAGCATGATAAATATTTATATACTCGAAGATGAGAAGTATATAGAACTAGATTGGTATTGGAGGTGGGACAAGTGGAAAAGCTTCTTTTGTCCAAACTGTGCAAACTAAACTTTGATCTGCTTTTGAATCTTCTTTAATTCTCTCTTTTACCTTTTTCTTCATGTTGGATTCGTTTAATAGGGTGCAAGGAAAGCAGGGTATAAACCAGCTCATAGAATAGCGTGACCATAAGGTATCTACATTCATAGTGGCATGTATATGATTGTGAATGGAGGGAGTAAAATTTTTGTGATTGAGTTTTAATATGGCTGAGAAATAATTTATTTATTTCTTAGAACATAATTCCAAAATCAATATCTTGCATGCTACAATCACGAATTATCTCATGAAATCATGTATTCCTAGGACGAATAAGTACTGAGTATAGGAATTTATTATACTCTCGGAATTGGATGAGTTGTCTCATTCTATTTTTTATTTTGACGGAACAGTAGTTCATGGATCGTCTAATCCAACCACAAGCAAATGATGAGCCAAATTTTTGTACCCAAAAAAGAATTAATTAACCAAAATTCGATCTCTTCTGTTCTTTTCCTTTCCTTTTGTTTTCAATTCAATACAAGTAACCAATGAAATGGCATCACATGACCACGTGAGCCAAGGCATCACTGTTAAAGCCAAGAATATACATGAGGTGTTCGTAATGTCGTAAATAACACCGAATTCGTCAATCGAAAAAGCGCTGAACTCTCTGGACAAAAAATTACTTTATTCTAACTGAAAATTATATAGTTTTTCGCATGCTGGATTTTCGAAAAATAATTAGCACTCACATATTTCTTTTATTTGTGTCACTTGACATTTGCAGTCTCGCACATTATTATACGGGCTAGTTTTACGTTACTCCAAAACCCAAAACCTTAAACCTTCAAAAGTTAACAACATAAATTGTTCATGCAAAAGAAACGTTGAGAATTTTTTTTTAATATAAATTCTAGTATTCAAAGATTATTGGATTTCAAACAATGTAATTTAAGCTGTGTTGATCTAAATGATCCTAGAGAAATTTTTTCATTTTCAAGATTCCATCTCGAAATAAGGTCTCAAATACTTTAACCAACCAAATTTTTGTTTTAGTAAAATATACAAAACATTATTTCTCATCTTTATATATTGGTTAAACACTAAACAGGCAAATTAAACCACCGATTTCTCTAAACCCAAAAAAGTGTCAACTTTACGAATATCTCTTTATTTCTCATATGTTTATATATATATATATATATATATATATATGTATGTGTATTATTTTTTAATTTTTTGGTCAATTGTAGGATATATGGTCGGCCACATTCAGTCGTACAAGAGACTGAAGTCCAACATAAAGAGCCCAGATCGTCATGGATTGGGCCTTCCAAATGACAGTTTGCGGAATTTTATTTAAGCTTATTACATGACCAAAAACAAAGAATAATCACGATCCCAAAAAAATAATTGTTTAAGAAAATACTAAGTTTATTACGGAACTCCTAATAGGCTTGCGCCCTAGTCAAAAAGAATTTTATTTAAGCTTGGCTTCTAGACTAACGCATGAAACAGGTGACCCGAAAACATAGAAAATGGAAATAAGCCGAATACTAAAAAATAATAAATTTTAAAACAGCAGGCTTTGTCATAATAAACCACTAGTAAAATACACAAATGTGCACTCAAAAAGGAAAATCGAAGAAAAAAATAATAATAACAAACAAAAGAAGCTTTTAATCAGGAAAGTCTCACAAATTTGAAATGCTACAGTTTTATTAGAAACCGATTCTTATTACAATTCATTCCATGAATAGACAACAAAACTTAATTCATCAGCTATATTGATTTGTTGCATCAATAATCAACTAGCATCGCCCTTAAAAAAGCTAGTTAAAAAGAAAGAAAGAAAGAAAGAATCTAGAACAGAACCACAACAAAAGAATAAAAACATAAGAAATGGGCAGTTTGAGAATACCATTAGAAGATTTTTTTTTTATTTTTTATATATTTTGAGGATTATAGACAATGAAACTGATGAGATATTCAAACTCGGAAACCAGACAGTCACATTACCTGCTACCAGTTACTAACAATAGATACATCACAAATCAGAGAAGTTAATATATAATATAAATTGTGCTTAGTGGAAATAATGGGTGTGAAAGTCAACAGTCACTAGTTATATTTCCATTGAAGTATTCAGAAGTTTATCAAGTCATCAACTTAGTAACTGCGTACAATTAAACAAAATTACAACGCACAAGACACACGTCACATGCTATCTAGTCTAGTAGTAAACTCTAAAATACGAACAAATGCCAAAAAAAAAAGAAAGAAAGAAAAGGTAAACTTCAACGATAAAATAAAAGAAAGAAAAGAGGTCATGCATGAGAGAAACCGAGGGTGAGCACCAAAAAAGTGCATGAAACATTCAACATGCAACGATATCCGCATTATGATTCATGAAGAGAACATAAGAAGAATCCAAAATCAGTTGAAGAAAATAGGTTTGGAATCATCAGAGGCGATGTTTATCATGTTGTTCATGTCGTTCATGTGCTGAAAGAGGAGCCTCCTCTCGGACATTTTCCTCAGCATTCCGAACTGCTCAAGGGAGAACACGCACAACCCTTGCGACGACATCACGGTCTGAGCAACAGGCGAGTTCACCAGCACCTGCAGCACCTGATTCCTGCTCAGCCTCTCCAACTCACCAAACACAACACCACCACCACTACCATTACCATCATTGTTGTTGTTGTTCCTTGATGATGATGATGATGATGATGTTTGGGGCATGGAGTTGAGGGCGGTGACCTGAGCCTGCAAGAACTTGACGTACTTGTAAGCCTCTTCGAGGAGCGTTGCCTGGTCCATCTTCTTGTCCCATGGCATCAGCTTCTGAAGGCACCGAGTCTTCTCGCTCAGCTTCAGCCTCCTCTGCCGTGCAAGGTTGCTCTGAGGGATCACACAAGAAGAAGAAGACGAAGAAGGTGATTGTCTACGAAATGATGATGGTGAGGATGAAGAAGAGGAAGAGGTGTCGGGTGAGGAATAAGACGACGTGATTGTTGTTGAGGGGTACTGCTGCCAGGTGGTGGAGGAGTAGTGGTGGTCGAGGCGGGGGCGTTTTGGGAAGAAGAAGTTGAAGGGTTGTTGAGGTTGAGGATGAGAATGAGGAGGAGTAGTGAGGTATTGTTGTTGTGGTTGTGGTTCGGTTTTGGGTATGAGGAGCGGGGATTGAAGGGGAGGGTGGTCGGTGAGGAAGGAGAAGGGGGGGTAGTCGGAGAGGAGGAGGGAGGGGTTGAGGTTCAGCAGGGATTGGAGGCTCATTCCGGAAAACATGGGGTCCATGGAAGAAGAAGAAGGGTAAGGGTCCACCACTGAGGAGGAGGTGGAGGAAGAGGACAATATCGACTGAAGAACAAGGTTCTGGTTGGGGTCCATTCTTCTGATAGAGGGTATGAAATGAAAAAATGAAAAGAAACTGATGATATGAAAGGCGGCGATTGCATCAATAAAATGAGTGTTTGTATCATCATAGGCAGATATTTATAGGCAGTGTGTGTGTGTGTGTGTGAGAGAGAGAGAGAGAGAGGGACAGTGTAGCCAGCTACCAGTGAATACAATGAGTATTAGTATTACTACTATTATTATTGTTAGTATCAGTGTTCATAATTAATTAGATAATAATAATAATAATATGATAATAATGATAAATGAAACTGATGATGATGGAGGGTTAGGAGTAGGACTCAGGGGAAGGAATAACACGTGGAATGGAGACAGTGGATGATACATACATATATATATATATATATATATATATATATATATATATATATATATATATGCGCGCGGGGTACGTAGGAGGTAATTTATATTGATCGAGGATATATATATATATGATTGGATTGGGGAAGTTAAGGGTGAGTGAGTGATCAGGGAGCAACTATATGTTGCTAGCTGATTATGATGAGAAGATGAAGGTGAAAGGTGGCGGACACAGCTGGCGGAGAGAGAGAGAGAGAGAGTGTGCGCGCGCTCTGGTTTGTTATGTCTGCTGAAGGCTCGTACTAGTACTACTGTTGCTTCTGCTTGCAGCCGTTTCAGCTGCACCACCCTCGAATATGCAAGGAAATCGCCTCTCCTTCCTTCCCTCCTTCCTTGTCCTTTTTGTCTCTTCTCAACTTTTCCTTTTCTTTTTCTTTCTTCTACAACTTCGTTTTACGCAGGGTTAGGTTATTTGTTCACTGTTTATTGAGAATATTGAGAGAGCGATGAAAGAAAATATGCCCTATTATTAGTGTTTCTATACATTTCATCTACCTCATCAGCTTTTGTAACTTCTCTCACTTAATTAAACTTCACCCTTCCTTCTTTTTAATGTTGTATAACTTGAGGTGTTAGAATATTAAATGACATTAAACAATCACTTTTTCTCCCCTTATTGTTAAGATATTTAGAAAATGTTCTTGATACATGTATCATCAAATTAAACAGTTACATGAGCCATGAATTATGAAATTATACTTACATTATTTCTTCAGTTAATTAGCTGCTGCTAGCCTATTACGTACGTTATATGTAATATCTTCACAGGGTGATTCTTGAAGCACTTAATTGATGAACCAACATTTCCATATCGTTTGAATTAATGGGCAGGCAGATGCACAATGAGATGATTTTGAAAGAGATTAAAACACAAGGGAAAGAGGGAGGGTTATAAGTGGAATTTTTGGCAATTATTCAGCTCTGAATTCTGAATTTGCATAGGGCGTGCGTGTTGATGTTAGCATGGCTTAACACGTGCCAGCTGTACTACCCTATCGTACTGAGGGACGGCTAAATGATGCCTCAAAACGGCAAAGGCAACAACGTTATCATCAACTGAGCACCGCAATATTATGCTCTCCTCCTCCCTCCTCTTCCACCATTTATGATCATCTTTATCTGCGATAGTTTCCAAAAATGAAACTCAAATCATGTTAAACACAATTACCATTTTCACTTATTCGTGCGCAATGCAATCATTTACTGCTGTGCTGCCTCATTTGTTGTTCTAAAGTGAAGCAACTCGACCGTCCATGCACAACATTCTCTAGACAATATGTCAGATGTTTGCTACAGACCAGAGGCTAGTGATAGCTAGAGCTGAAGATCAGAAAGGATAAAAAAAAAAACACATTATCAATTTTCATATTATACTTTTTGGTTAGATATTTTATGTGTGGATTGTCATAAATTATATTTTGTTACAGTTTTAATTTCATTCTAGATTAATTGGATATTGAAATATTGGACCATATTGTTTAGCTCATTTTATAATGTTTTAGTTATTGTAAATAGGCTAAGCCATAATGGGTAGATTTGACTAATTCTATTACTAATTAGAGGCCTCTACTTCTAACCACTTTATGTGGTTGTTACCTATTGAGACAGAACACATATCTTGGAACTGAAGAGGTGATAGGAAGAGCATTCTCTCACTACTTGGTTTTTCTCACAAGTTAAAGGAATCAATCATTAACTCATCAATTTCTATTGTTCCAGGTAATCCTGTTTTCTCACAAGTCAAAGGAATCAAATGACCATGAACTCATTAATCTCTACTGTTCAGGTAATCCTAGCACCTAATTTCAATTATAATATCTATTTGTCACCTGTTATATTAAAATTTAGATCAATGATAGACAGTAGAAATTTTAAAATATTTATTTGTAAATTAAAATGTCTACACTTTTATCACAACACACACAACAACAGCCCCTAGAAATCTAGCGTATACCCGAAGATGGCCACCAATTACCGATACAGCAACAATATTACAACTAACCTTATTCTAAATAAGGGAAATAAATAGAAAGAAAATGTATTTGATGTGTACACGTTTTTCTTGTTTTTTATTTAAAAAGAAACGAGCAATAAAATTATGTGGGGAAAAATTATATAAGAGTAACATTTTCCAATGATAATCTTTGCCATTATATAAAAAGGATTGAGACTGGTAACTACTTCTTGATGTCTCCTAATTGAATTGAAACTTATAACATTTTCCAATGGTAATACTAATAGAGGCCATAAAGAAAAACCAAGTGGCCTCATTGTTTCCTCCGAGTACTGAATTTCATAAATTTGAGCGTCCAACGTGCACTTCTAACCAGCCGCATCCCCAGAGGAACGACTGCAGCTAAAGCAAACTGAGGGCAACCAATTAAGAGCGCGATATATCCTTTCACAGTTTCACTCCACAACGGAGGTTATTGGTATTAATTAATAAATTATGAGAAATATCAAGTTTTCAACAGACGAAAATATCCAACCAACCTTATTTCTTCCCTCGTCCGTCCGAGTCACACATAGCAGCAGCAGCTCAGCACGACTACCGTACGAGGACGACAAACAAACATTGCGCCTTACTACCAAACCAGGTGCGAGAACGACAATATACACAACGCCGACAAAAACCTTTACAATTTGCCTTCCAATCGAACCAATGTAGAATCCATTCACGGCAGGCACTCGCAGGTTTCCTAAGCGAACTCGCTTCAACTCAAATCCGAAATTTTGTATATACCACTCTTGGCATGGCACCATTGATTAGGAAAAATCAAAATCACACTCCCAAGTTTCAGACATTACGAGAACACACAGGAATGCCCCGAATTAACCTTTTCTTTTTTTACCCCTAACTTTCATTTCATGATACATGATAATAAGCGTAAAACAATGCCCTACAGCTAAATGAATTAAAAATCAAAGGTCAAGAAAACTGTACACAAGAATGACTGAAAAGCAGTACAAGGAATGATGCTTTTTGACAGAACCCACCCCCCAACGACAACCTAAAAGAGGCAGCCTACTCTGGATGATGAACCACACTCCATGATCAAATAATGGTGGTTTCACTTCACCGGGTAAGCTCTATCAGGAACCATGCAAAATTTTAACGGTCCCACATGGCCTGGTATATGGCAGGTCTGTGCCTTAACCAATGAACCATCTCCCTGTCCAGTGGAGAGTTATTTATTACAGCATCTAACATTGGGCTACCAAAGAATCTCGGTAAACTTTTGAATGACCATATCTGGTCTTTGGGCCAAGGTCTCTGGGGCTGCTTCTCCTGGATTAACAAAACACATACATGTTTAATCACCAACAGCAAAGACGAGAAATCACAAAGAAGATATTTGTGTTAGGCTTAAATAAAGCATTCCAACAGTCTGATCAAAAAGTTGCTTGAATAAAGGATCTTGATAGATGTGAATCAATCACTTCTGCATCAGTGGGATTAACGCTTAGTTGTCAAACTGTATCCTACGGATAAACAGTGCCTAGACAGCCTAAGACCAGAATATAAGTACGTAAACTAAATGAACATATATATATATATATATATATATATACTAACCATTCTTGCAAGCATAGATCTGACAGTCCTTGGACCATAAACACGATGCCTTGACGGCTTCAGAGCCTTGGCATAAAAGGAACTGATGTCTGGTAAAGACAAGCAACCCCTGCAAGCTCTAGCCAGGCTATGGTCCGGATCAACATTACTCTGATTGTGCCAAAAAATCAACTGCCCTAAACAATAATTTTCACCATACATCTTCCGATACTCCTGAAATTCTGCTCCCAACTTGTTAGTGTACTTGGGACCTAAGTCAAGTGGACTAATATAGACAGGTGGTGAAGTAATAGTTTGATAAGCCTGCAAAAGGATAAATAAATTGTTCTCAGATTGCAAAATAAAATTTAAAATGAGAATAAAACTTTACCACATTATGTAGCTTCTCATTCACAGCAGCAGAAAAACGTACCCGTATTCTAAAGAAGTACTTGGTATAAGCATAAATATGGATTAAGTCAGCAGCAGCATCATGCCGACATTTGTATGTACAAGGAAGATCTCGGACCTCATCCCTCAACCTTCAAAAAGGGGAGAAAAACATAATGTGAAGATTGCAAGTATCACCAGGTTAAAATTGAGAACACAAATAAACTGGAAATGTGACCCACTTACCATAATAGAGATTTCTGCACCTCCATTTGAATATTTCCTGAGCTTGAAGGATCATGAGCATGAATTTTGGACTTCAGATCATTCAAAGTATCTTCTTCCACATGAGGAGCTATGCACTGAAGAAGCTCCTCAACAAATGAACCCTCTCCTTTCCAGAGGAAGGAAACAGCTGCTTCAGGGCTGAGCTTCTCAAGAGGAGGTGGTGCCTTCCGTGGATCACCAAATATACATCTCATAACATACCTCACCTGTAATACCCCATCAAAGATTGACATCATTTCCATAATTAAAAAGGAAAATTAACTGGAAAACTACTGATCATCACCGAGATAACGTACAAAATGAGTTGACATGGTAGACTTCAAGATACCAAAAGACATGTATCAGTGCAGTGACTGACATATACTATGATATTTTAGAATTCTTAATCAGCTAGAAACTGCCGTACCATGCAGCTTCCTATCTTAGAAGGATCAGCCTAATGGTTCATGTTACCCATACCAAATAAAAAAGGCCTTACCATGTGATCATATTTTACACGCAACGCGTTTCTTATCAACATGAAAAAAAATAGAATAATAAAGCAGAAAATACAGGCAGCCACAACCCACCTTATCAAGAGTGACAGCAAGATTCTGAAGCCTCTGGTTGTAAACACCCTCAGCCTAATTCATGCAAAAGACAATATTTACAGAATTAATTGTGAGAAGTAAAAATAAGCATAAAAAAAAAAGAAATGTCATCTTATAATAATAAAGCACACAAGGGGAAACAGAGAGACAAACAGCACACCTGAACCTCGGCATCACTCCTTTCAACTTCAAGACATATGTCTGAAAAGTACTTCCTTTTCTCTTCCAGATTATGCTTTAGAATTTCCTCAGGAAGTTTAGTTCTTTCAAAATTGATGAATCTCACCTTCACCACAACACATGCATCAGAGAAAACTAATACACAATACAACTGCAAAAAACTATAAAATATTGGTACAACACATGCAAAATACATACAAGGCGAGCAGCATATGCAACAAGCCAATCTGGCAGGCCTCCAAGCAAACAACTGCCTAAACCAGCCCTTCCCAGGTCATTATAGTCCTCTTCAGATACAGAATTTAATTCACAAGCTTCTAGCATCAAATAATGACGATCAAGAATTCCATGTGACTCCTTCAGAACCTGAGAGGAGGATTAACATATTCCAGTCAACAGGTAGAGTAACAAAAGCATTTAAATTACAATAGAATAAACAAATATTGTTCCACTTGTTACAGTAACCCCAGCCAGAGTTTCACAAGGGGTAACACTGTCATTCTGTCAACACAGCATGTCCATAACTCCATTGGAGACTAAACAATAGTTGCATTTTTTTACTTACATCGTTTCTTAGGGTGAGTTTGGTCCAAGGTAAAAATAAAGGTGAAAATTTCAGGAATTAGTTTTCCACACAATTTAACTTAAAAATCTACTCTACAAAATTTCCTCTCCCCATCTTTACGCCCATACCAAACTGACCCTTAGCATGTAAAATTTGAAAATTTTGACACTCCTTACCTTTTGGAAAGCCCCTTCACCAGTCAGGTTCAGATAGCTCCCCGGCATACTTGGCTTCCACACAAACAAACTGATGCTTCATATTCCTCCTTGCTCTACAGTGGGATGAACAAGTATTCATTAGACAATGAAATGCGGAAGATACATTTATCTATCAGAATGGAAAGAAGTCATTAGGCAACAGGACAAACCTCTGTAACAGAATTGTAATCAAAAGTGATCTCCTCACCATGTTGAATTTTTCGAACACCATAAATCCCAATTTGATAATGGCCATCAACAGCAGTAACTCTGGAAAAATAGCACAAAAGATGTATATTTACCAGAAATACTACTGCAATTAAAAAATGTAACAGAATGATTGCACCGCAATATTATAAACGTCAGCTAAGCAATGCACAAAAATAGTAAACAATGTGCTGAAAGAACAAAAAAATTCTTTTACAAGCAAGCAACTAGTTTCAAGAGTGGAAAAGGTCAGCAAAAAGATCAGTAACCATCAAATAATACTAATGTGAAAATCGTACTTGGCTTCACAATTAGGTCGGCAAGAATGACATATCCGACTGGCATAATTGGCCTTATGCATGGCATCAACAACAACTAAGTCATAACCATCAGCATCACCCTGTCATGAAAATTGGAAGAATAGGTGAGTACAGAATGGACGATGGATGAACCATCTCAAGTTAAATATTATAAAATTGCTATTCTGAAGTGACAAGCACCTTTGGTCTCTCGAGGTAGATGTTATAGAATTCTGGTGCTGGATCTTTGCTATTTTTCTGCAGAGATCGAATCCCATCTTGTTTCTCAAACCATTTCCACACAGGATAAACCTGTAGAAACAATTTCAACATAACAAAAATTACAAAGCCCTGCCATCACAATATCATACAGGTAATATGATGCTATGGATTAAATTTCTAGAAACAATAGCCTTGAGTATATCAGATACAATGAACCATAACTACACATCAACCCAAGAGAACATCTAAATGAATGTGCATTGTCCATGAAACATTCTATGGAAAACCTTAGCAGGAAAAGCAAGAAATAGCCCAAATCCCTGAGGAAGTGTAGAAAAGCAAAAGATAAAACAGGCAACAAATTGGTACAGGCATACACCAAATATTAGCCATTGCCTAAATTGGAGGTTGCAAATGTAACTACTTTAACTACAAATCCTGTTAGAGTATACACGACAAATCATATGCACAATTTTATATTCTCTTCTGTAGATGGATATTGCTTATATCTTTGAAATTGTACTGGAAACCTGCAATTAAGCCAAAGCAGGAGCAACCACAAAGCATATAGAGTTTACAGATTAAGGAATGATGAAAAGAAGCTGGATAGGCAAAACTGCATGAACATATTAAAAAGCCGTACCTCTCCCAGAAACTCCACAACAAAATCATCTTCGGCAAAGCCTTCTTCCTTGTTGCAAACAACACCAAGCCCCTGCACAATCCAGTCCGATAGACAGTAACAAATCCGGAGAAAAATAACAATTCAGAAGCAGGAAACAAACTGAGAAGACAACACAGGAGAAAACTAGTATAGGATAGCTTTGAGATTGTGGTGAGACAAGAAAATGAGTATATACCTTCCTGTAAGCTACATATTTGTCATCCGGACGACTGTCGATTGCCTTTAGGATACCTTGACACATTCTAACCGTTCTTGCATCACAGCCCTCGTCTGCACATTTCTTAATCTCTTCAATAACAGGCTGCAAAGGATAGCTCATAGGAGTGCTTCCAGTTCCAGTAAAATTCCTAACTTGCTTATTCAATGTTCGTAGGAGCATGTCTTCTATAAACACATGCTTCTCCTGCAGAGACCAATCTAACTCCTCAGGCATAGAATCAAGCAAAAGATTATGTGTATAAGGATCAATCCCATAAACTTCCTGCTCAATAACTTCATTTCCAAGCTGCTTTCTGGGTTTGTAACCCTTGACTTCAGGAAGTTCCATATCTGACTCTTCTGTGCCACTCTTTTGTGCACTCAACTTCTCTGCATAGTCATCCGGTAATGAAACCCGCATCTTCCTTTGCACATCCTCCTCGTCAGCTACAATGACATAATGATCAATGACTTCATATTTACGAGTAACAGGAGGAACAAGACTTGCTTTTGTCATGCGAGCACCCCACTCTCGTTCATCAGTTATAAAACTCGACTCTTCCTCTGGTGTGAAGGACCCATTCCCCCTTGACTCCCCAATTAGACTTTCTGAATGCTCTTGGTCATCACTTTCAGCCTCAGAGGTTGTAGTATCACTGTCAGTCTTGCCATCTTCATAAGACCGATCAAGGTCATCAGAGGTTTCACTCTCTGAGTCCATAGATTTATTCAACTTTGATAAGCGCCTCCTAATTTCTCTGTCAGAAGTATATTCCAAATTTTCTAAACCATGTGTTCCATTACTCCTATACTTCTTATCAGTTACCAATCTGTTCTTCTTATACTTGGAGGAAGTAGAACAGAACATTGTTGGTGATCCATTTTCCCAAGACTTGAGCAGCGCTTCTCTGTTATGCACAGATTTAGAACTCTCATCCAACAGTGTTGCAAGCTGAATAAATAACGTGACAATATGATTCATGTCATTAACATCACCCCGATTCTTTGACCTGTAATGAATAAGCATAAAAATGCATCAATAATCAAACATAAATATTGGGGAAAAACAAAAACATGAATTGATAGACTGTAAGATGAAATATACCCATTTTATGACCCAGGAACACGAACTAAATGACAAATCCATAAACAGAGCTAATATCAGGATGCAACCGACTAAGATGTATGTGAAACCGCCAAACTCAGCATAGATCAAAATTAACTATAATTGCAGAGCATAGAGCTTAAGCATACAGCTGAGAATTGAATAGGAGAACCTCCATGCCAAGAAGACACTACTCAGTAATCATAAATTGATAAACCCTACCTTCATTTCAATTCCTCCAATCATAATAACAATAATAAAAATAATAAATATAAGCATGTCATCAGAAAATTGTGACAAGTATCCCTTCCTCAAAGGAAACAGGTGAAACAGAAACAGAAAACTTACTTTATTGCATCACGGCACATTCTACTTATGTCCTCCTTGACAGAGCTTAACCCACGGCCAATATAATATCCAGTTTTCATTTTAGACTCAATTTCTGCAACCTATTAAAAGAGAAAGAATAAGAGAAATGAAATCATGAGTAACAAAGGGCATTTCAATGATAGTGACTTTTAAAAAGAATTGTCACTGTACCTTGGGTACAAAAAAGTCACAGGAGTTTGTCTTCATAATTTCCCTCAGTCTTGAAGCAAGGAATTCCTCCATCCTCTTATAACCACTTTCAGATTTCTTAATTGCCCATCGTCTTGTACGAGCATCCCTAGATAGAATGGAAGAGGACCTTCTAGCATCGTATAGTTTTGACCGTTTGTATAAGTTCCGACGGAATAGTTGCTTTGCTGAGTCTCTCTTATCCACACTATCAAAGTAATCCTTCAATTGACCAAAATCATCCATACCTACACTGCTAGATTTGGTAACGGATGAAGTTTGATCCGTGATGTATTTAAGGCTTCTGATTTTATGAGGCTCCTCCACAATTCTAGTCATGTGTGAACTTCGGCTCTTGATCCATTTCACACTGGCATATTTAGGGGTCAGCTCTTCAAACTGGCTGCACCCTCTAATGTCTATTGTAGATAAACTAGGAAAAGAAAGGAGAATTTTCTCAAGCATGTCAGCTGAAATATTGGTACAACCCATCAGAGTCATAGAACTGATCTTGTCTTTCAAATAAGCATTCTGCAAGCAAATAATCAGATTAGATGATGAAGAACGAGAAACATTCCTGACAATGTGAATTGCAAAATATATATAGAACTTACCATAATGCTCAACAACATGGAATCAGTGCAAGAATGGCCCAACGTTGATAAATTGACTTGTATTGAGACTTGTTTATAAAACCGTACAGCAGCTCTCCAATGCGTGCAAGTCGTTGATGCAAAAACAAGGGACTTCAAATCAGATCTCAGAAAATGGAAGATTCGTGCTAACATGCGAACATCCAATAAGCCCCAGCTTGGCACCTTAGAATCAGTAATAACAGTTGCTTCTCCAGGGAAAATACCATCACCGCATAGATCCTCAAAAGTGGATTCATCCTTCCCGACAGCAATACCATCATCTTCCAACTCACTGTCTTCTTCACCATCATCAACCAGCATCCGGGCTCTTTTGGCAGCCCTTGCATCACCATCTGAAATTTACATGCCCCAACACACACATGCACAAAACAAAAAGGGAAAAAAAATTAAAGAGGAGACCAGTTGAATGAAATATTCTGATATAGTCTTATTTAATGACACAACCCCACCAGTGCATGACAAGGATGCAAACAATGGTCAGAAGGGTAAATTTGCTAGCAAGTGAGCTAACTTATAAATGCCAAGATAACACAGTAGGATAAAGGGAAATATCAGTTCCCGAATAACTAATCCCCAAAAGAAAGAATCTTAAAAGTTAGGACCCAAAAAAACAAAAAGGCAACAATAATATAAAAATTTATGTGACAGAGGAAGAGGAAGGTAAACGGAGGCAGGACAAATAGAACAAAACTACCTTAAAAAGGGCTAATCATTACCTGATTTCCAATATATTTGTTTCTCAATTTCTTTCTTCGGTTGCCTTGCATTGATCCAGGGATCTAAAACCTCATTTATAGCTGCAGCAAACTCCCGGCTCTTATATGATTTCATTACCAGTTCATGCAACTTCCCTCGAGTATAACCAACAAACTGAGGGTGTATGCTGTTAAACCAGCTTAGATTTGTGTAAGGTTCACCAACTGAGACATCTTGAGTGTGCTTCGACAGAATTCTAGATGTTGAACTGCTTTCTTTGTGGCTCCTGACACTGACATCAGAAGTTTCTGTGGCAGAGGTAACAGGAACCCAGAGTTTATCACTTTTCCTGAACACACTGCTATGCTTTTTGATAATTCCTTGATCAACTAAATACTGCAGCTCTGAAAAGGATGAAGGCCCTCTTTCACGCCCCGAACCATCAAGATAATACCAGTCACCCAAATGTAACTGCAAGTCTTTGACAGTACAGAGATGGTCTTTAGGGACATTAATGAATTCCACGCTCCGGCGAGAACCTTGACTACTAGCAGCCCTTGACTGAGAATCCTCTTCAGTTGATGATCTCCTGCTATCGCTAGATGAAGAGAATGGCCGAGTAGACCTTGAATGATATCTATCTTTGCCTCGGGACTTGTGACGTGACTCGGAGACCAATGATCCCTGGTCCTTGACTACACATGCATTTATCCTGACCACTGAGAGAACATTTCCTTTCATTCCTCTCACAGAAGTAGGCTTACTTTGAACTGATCTGCTTGTAGCACCAGAATCAATCCGCTCATCAGCACAAAAAGCCCACAAAGGGAGATCAAGTTTCCTGCTCTGAGAAGGAAAATACAAGTCATCTTTATGAGCCCAGCGAGGATCTTCACATCCAGACTTTGGCATTTGGCATAATGGAAAACCATCATTTAGGACAAGTTTCTTCCTAGAATATCTATCTTGGGCATCTTCATTCCTCTTCCAGTCCCCACCTTTGCATGACCAACGTGCAGAAAACCAGTCATCAGGAATGCCAAAGGCATATCCATCATCCTTTTCACAGGACACACTTAACTGACACTCGAATCTCTTGAAGTAAAATCAGTTCTTGAACCACCATCTTCACTAAGGCAGGAACCATGCCAAGGAAAACCTGAACATACAGATTCAAAAGAAGTTTTGTCACATGGCATGTAACTCTAAATACATATCCATTCCTTTTGATGAGATGAAGTGCACATAATACACTAACAAATTTAGGTGCATAAGCATAAATGAAATAAAATTATGTTCCATATATGATGTAAAATGACAACCAGACACGGTTTGCATTTTTTGTTTTTAATAACAGTTTAGAAGAGTAGTTTTTTCACTTAATCTGCAGCCAATGTTTAAATGAATTTTGAAAATTTATATCATCACCAACTCACCATATCAATTGAAAAGATGCATTGACATATTAAACAACCACACTTGACCCAATGGCAAATTTTGTGTTCAACTGGGAGAAAAGGGAAATCCGGGCAAGCATAACAAATGGGTTATGGAACCAAATCCAAAATGATAAACAAATTATCTTATAAATAATCACCATTGTGTTGCATAGACCATTTAAAATCTATTAAGATTTCAGTCATCAACTTAAAATGCATTTACTTAAATCAATACTACTTCCAAATTATTTGATGCATACATATATAGAATCACAAATTTTTACCCGATGATAAAGCTCTCAAGCATGTTCTAACATAGGAAAATAGGTCCACATGTAAATGTTTAAGCAGTAAGATATCAGAAACTACAACAAAAGAGCTGCTTTCAGTAAACTAAGCCAAAATACTAGAAATGGAGAACACCAATAAAAAAGAAAAAACCTCAACATTGCCAGGTATCAGAAAACCAAAACAGATTAACAAAAAAAAAAAAAAAAACAAAGGCCAGCAATTGGAATAGCAGGATAAAAAATGCTTCAAATCAAAGGAAAAGGTCAAACTTGTCAATATATGCATCTTCAGAAGAAATATCAAACACAATTGATATATATTAAGAATTATTAAAATTGATGAATTAAAAAACAAATGCAAACGGACAAGAACTGCCAAGCAATTATCTACCTTCACAGTCTCCCAATCCCTCCAATTTTGCATATTCAAAATTCATCTGCAAAGCTTCTGCAAGATTAAAAAAAAAAAAAAACCAAGGTGGGAAAGATAAGATATCTCAGCTTATAGGGGAAGAAAAAAAAAATTGACAACAAATTCTGAAAAATTTATTCTTATTTTGAAAAAAAAAATACACAATAATAGGTTTAAAATTTTGGTCCCTGAAAATATACCAAATTCTAATTTTGGTCCCTGTAAAGTATTTTGTTTGATTTACAGTCCAAAATTTTATAAAATTTGCATATTTGGTTGTTCAATGACCCATGTGCCAGGACGAAAAGGGAAGATTTATTTTTCACAAATATTTAAAAAGGCAAAACAAAAATTTCTATAGGGACCAAAACTGAAACTTTGTATATTTTTAAGGACAAAAAACATATTTAAGTCCACAAAAATATCATCGACAGGACAAATTACCTTTTATTGCCTCAAGTTCCATCCCAGGAATGACATCATAACCCTCTAACAGATTTCCAACCCTTTCATCAATGTGGAGGTCCTCCAAAAGTTCAGATGCAAGCACATTCTCATCAGAGCATAATGATGGCCGCTGCAAAGCAGCTGGAATTTCCTGGAATTTCTCAGGACCAGATTGAAGGATATCTCCAGTATCTGCCAAAAGATTACCAGGAGCTTCTGGAGGATTTACCAGCTGAGTAATGGTTTCTGCCACGATTGACGGAAAAGTCTGAGCTGCCAACGGTGATGATGCATTTTCAACTGTTAACCACCTGTCACTATCTAAGTGCTTGATAAAGTGATCTGACGTTAGTAGTCCTTCGTCAACAAGGACCTTGATGTCACACAATTTTGCAGGCCCATTTTCTACACCGCCATAATCAAGGTAAAACCATTTCCCTGATGACGAATCAGTCACCACAGGGACATGTGGAGGAGTATCACAAATATCCATATCTTCTTCCATAGAAGGCAGCTCCTCAAGAACAGGCTCAAAGCACGGAGATTCTCTAGTCGGGCTGCAGGACTGCTGCTCCTTTACAGGTTCACTGCCGATATCTTTCTCAGCAGACCCATCAGTATCATGCGCATTTCTTTCACCTTGAGATTCTGCACCTGAACAATTTGACTCCCTTTGGACGTGCTTATCTTCATGACCCTTACAATTATATTGTGTGTCATGCTTTTCACTTTGTAAGGTTGTACAGCTTGCTTCTCGAAGACTATTTTTCCTAGCTCGATCAAGGGGCGATCCTTCTGCTAGATTTGGAGTCCGGTCCCTGCGATCATGATGCCGGCCCCTATCTTGTGGCGACCGATCAGCATGTGCAGGAGTTCTCAATTTATGATCATGCTGGTGACTCCTGTCCCAATTCCTCTCATAAGGGGATTTCTCCCTACCATGGGGGGATTTCTCCCGGCCGCATGGTGATCTGTCACGACCAGAAGGGGATGGGCGTACTCCATGTGTAGGACTTCTCAATCTATGATCATGCTGACGACTTCTGTCCCAATTCCTCTCATATGGGGACCTCTCCCGACCATGGGGAGATTTCTCCCGGCTATATGGAGATCTGTCGCGGCCGCAAGGCGATCGACGCGCTGGAGTCCTATCTCTATGATCATAATACCTGGCTTGGTCTCGTGGGGACCGCTCAGAATGACCAGGGCTGTGTCCATGCCTGTCATAAGCTTGTCTTGCAGGCAAAGAAGATTCATGATTTCTAGAAGAGTATTTGTCTGCTGACAACTTTGAAGAACCAGTGTTTCTGTAAAACCGCTCCACAGAGCGACGTGAATAGTTCTCTGGATAACCATGGCGAGGGAAGTCATCAGAAAGCCTCCTACTTTTCATGCCGCCATAGTCTACAGAATGCTTCCGCTCAGAGCTGTCAGAATCATTGCTGAGCCTCTTCATGCGACTCCCTGAAGAAGTGTAATCTCTGTTCTGATCCTTACCATTGCTGTGTGCACTTTTACCTTCGTCCACAATCTTTGAACTGATTCTTATACTCCTCTGTTGTCCACTCTCCAAGCTGGGAGAACTTTTTGCATGCTGAACCCCACTTCTATTCAAATCTTTCTTTCTATAAAAATCATCGGCTGCATATCTTCCAGACGGGGGTGTACGGTCACGTTCACTTTTCCATGATTTTGAATGGTACCTGCGGAATCTACTGTTACCATAATCGTCCTTTCCCAATTCTCCCTTATACCATTTATCGGGGATGAACTCTCCCTTCTCAATATCATCCTTCATACCTCTCCATGTCCCATATTCACCTTTCTCACCTCTATCCACACCATCTCTCTCCCATTTTCCAGGAGCAGTCTCTTCCTTCTCAAGCTCCCTTGTTCTCCACTTCTCAGTCACAATCTCTCCACTCTCAATCTCACTCCTCCGCGGAGGAGGCGGTGGCAAATCCGGCACAAACTCTCCATTCTCAAGGTCAGTCCTGGGCCACTTCAAGGTGCCCAATTCACCCTCTTCAACTTCCTCCTTCTGCACCTTCTCAGCACACGCTTCGCCATTCTCAACCTCGCTGCTTCTCTTGCTGCTGCTCACTCTGTCCAACCCCAATTCCCTACTCACCACCTTCCTTGCTGCTGGCTTCATCATCACCTTCTTCTTCTTCTTCCTCCCTCCGCTGCTACCATCAGCAAGCTTGAGCAACTTGGAACTGAGCACATTCCCACCACTCTTGCCCCCGCAAAGCGCCTTGTTCTCCATGATATGCTGCAAAGGCATGCACGCGACGCCTCCATCGCCCATGGAAATCTCGAAGCCCACTCCAAGTTCCCGCGAACCTCGAAACCCTAATTCTCCCCTCCACCGGGGCTATCGATGCTCATGCTGCACAAACCTCGCTTTTCAGCTCCCCACACCTTTCAAATCCTCGCTCCAAATGAAAAAACCCTAAAATTCAAAAACAGAAACCACGTTGCGGATCAAAAACCGAAGCAAAAATGTAGGGTTTTTTTTTCGAAACGCAATCGCGCGAGAGCGAACACGAACGACCAAAAAGAAAAAACCACGCAGAGAAAGCTTCGTGATTCGAAGGCCACGAAGCTACTCCATATAAATCTAGAAAATTCAGAATTGAAAGAAAGAACGAGAGAAGGAGGAGACGACAATTACCGAGATAACGGGAGAGAAGAGACGATATAGATCGGAGGAGAATATCGCAGTTGGGTGCAAATGGAGGAAGAAGCGCGAGATCGACAAGTGAGAGAGAAAGAGAGGGAAAATTGTGTGCGTTGAAGAATAGGGTAAATTAGTGTGGTGCTGTTTTGTTTGTTGATTATGTTGTAGGTGTTGTTGGTGTTCGTCGTTGGGCCTTGGCGCTTCTTCGCTTCTTTCTTCCCTTTCTCTTTCTGCTCTATTATGTGCCCCTTGTGTGTGTTCTTGTGTTGGTCTGAACGACGAATCCTCCTTTTTAATTGTTTTTTTTCGGATGTGTGTATTTAAGTGTTTATCGATTGTAACCAAAAAAAAGTGTTTATCGATGGGTCAAAGTACGAATATACCCCTGTGGATAGGGGGAGGAAGGGCCAAGGCCGAGGAGTGTTTGGGTAATGTAAAAGGGGAAACTGCTATTGACTTAATACAAAGGGTCCACTTCAATTCGCACGGTGGCGTAAACGAACTTGGGCTGGCCCATTTAGCCCATTTCATGAACCATGGTAAATTCGGACCAAACAAAATAAATCTCAGCCGAACCCATAAACATACAAACGAACGCACAATGGATCAGGCTGAGGCAGGACGACATTTATATGTCTCCTCCAAGGTTGGAGACAAGCAAGGCGCTTGTGTCGGTTGTGAATAGGGATATTCATAATTCAGCCCGATTAATATTTATTGGATTATGTCAGATCATGAAAATTGGCTTAGTGTATTTTAGATTTGATTAATCCTTTGAATTGGCAAAACTAAATAATTCCTTCAAAGATATATTTTTTATAATAATTAGTAAAAGATTATAAAATTTTATGGTTCAATTAATATATTTTATATAATTTGATGTTATTTTTATATTGACATGATTTGTTTTGAAATATATGTTACAAAATATCTCTTAAATTTTATTTCTTACTTGTAAAATTTTATTAGTTTATTACATATAATATCCAAATCCTCATATGTGATTTGAATGTGGGTTGACTTATTCAACCATTACTAATTAGGTCATTATTGGGTTAGATTCACATTCTAAAAAATTTTCTAATCCAAAATTTAGATCAAGTTCAAATTTGATCCAACTTGGTCCAACCTTCTTTTATACACTCCTAGGTGTGACCATCTCTATTGCCTTTGCATTCACATCCTCAATTAGTAGAGTCAGCGAAGAGTAGACAAAGTTGTATGGTTCTACTACAACCATATGTAGGAGATAAGAATTTAGGTAGCATTTGGTAGGGAGCAGAGAGGAAATCCAGGAACAATGGAGACGGGCATAAATAATAAATATGTATAGGGGTATTATTAGAGAAAAAATATTAAATTTCTTCTCTTTTCCTGTCTCATCCACATTTTAGAGGTCCAGAAATTTTATGTTTTTTTGTCCCAAGATTTTTCTTTCTCATGTTCTTATTTCCACCACCAAACAAGTTTGGGTCTTAGTGTTTTTGTATTTTCCAGAGATCATAAACAAACAATACCTTAAGGTTCTTAGAATAAAATTGGGCATGAGCAATTGGGACGAAGGAAAATAGAAATTTATTTTTTAAATATTTAAGCCTCTAATAGGTAAAACCAAAAAGGTACAAATACTCTTTAAAATGAGTAATATTATTTGGACTCACAATGTACGAGATATCATAACAACGCACTTCTATCTATCATTAAATGAAATGTGAGGCCTAAACTTCTCATCCAATGATAAATTAAAATATGTTGACACGATGTCTCATATATAATTAATTCAATGATACTAGTTGCACTGCATGTCACTTAAATATAAACGACTCTCTTTATCTTAGTTCGCCTCCTTGTGGTGGACTAAAAACATTTATCTCCTAACAAATCATTCTTTTGAAATTTTAAATAATACTAATGAGAAGAATAATTTGTAAGTTTAAAATGACAATTTAATAATTAACATTAGGATAAGTATTAGTTTGTTCATTTTGAACATTTAAAGCTTGCCTATATATGCTTGGTTTGATAATACTATGGATACTCATGTTTATGAAAAATGTAAGTCAAATTTTTCTATTTGATAAGCAAAGAGTTTAGGTACTTTTGCTTTTGCATTTTAAAAGTTATAGAATGCTTTTAAAAGTATCTTATGAGGTATTTTTTTATAGCTGACTTGTACTATATAAAATAAAAAGGCTAATATAACAACACTTTTTTAGTCACAATAAATTATACTAATTCAACTTAATATATATATTTTTTTACCAATACCCTTTTGATTTCAATGGAGTCAATTCTATTCAAGTATCTGAAATCTCATGAGATCATACCTTTCTTGTTGAGTTACTTACTACTTCATAGGGTGGAAGTAGGCCAAACGTCGTCAAGGACCTTTGGCCTAGCATACGTTAGGCTAATTAGGTCTGGCTATTTAAGAAATAAACTAAGCTAAAACTTTTCAAAAGTCTTTTAGCTAATAAGGTAAGGTTTCAAGTTATAAAAATAGCCTATTGGGCCTAATAGGCTACTACTTATATTATTATTATTATTATTATCATCATCATCATCATCATCATTATTTAAATATCTAATGATAATAAAAATATTTTAATCTATTTAAAAATATATTTTTTAACTAAAGTGTTTTAGTCTATTTTAAAATATAATTTTTGATATATTTAATAGTATTTTGACTTATTTAAGAATAGGTGTTTTGATTTTTAAAAAATATTTTATAACCAAATAGGCCTCTACATAGGTTTAAACTAACTTTTAAAAGACCATAAAAAAGACTATATTAGGTAATAGGCCTAAGCTCAGGCTTTATTTGAAAATAAGTCTCATATTTAAATTAAAACCTAATTCATTCAACCTATTTCCACATGCTACTCCATACCTAAAACTCAAAATCAGGGTCATTAATTAAGGAGAAGAATAATCTACGATTCCAAATATGCCATGTGTTGGTTGATATTATATTTTATGTTTTCATTATTCCTCAGTGGAATGTTAGTTTAAATTGAAAGAGAGCTTAATATTTGATATAAGCAATGTACTAATTTATTTATTTTTACTTTGATAAAGTCATTTAATTGAGCAAAGTTCTGAAATAGAGACATCCACGGGTGATAATTTGACTTTGTATGAAAAATAATAGTATGATGTTTTAGATATAAGTTTTGCTATTTGACACGATTAGTTTACTGTATGAATTGAACGAAAAATGAAACTGACCAATCACAAACCAAATTAAAATAGAAGTGAGAAAAATGGGAAAACAGTGCAAAACATGCGTGAACAACCAATTAACACTCTGTTTTGTATCAATACAAATCTGTTCTGCGATTCCCATACCTATTATTCTTTCGGTAATTCGGAGCCCGAAAAAATCCTATGTTTTATCATTCTCGTATATTATACAAAATTATCCGTTTTTTTTGTCCTTAACGCAAATGAATTTGAACGTAACTATAACCAACTCCTTTCAATAATTGTTATCGAGCTCATTTAGGAAGTCTTTCAAAAGGATACTTTTTAAGTTATTTTCAAAAGCAAAATATTTTTTATGGAAAAAATGAATTTATAAAGCACATTAACCAGAATGTATACAAAATGTTCCATAAGCTGGAAGGCAAATCACTTGCCCAAATTTGATCGGTCTCATCTTTGGCTAGGTGGGCTAGATGGTCATGGCTCTATTACACAACCTATTAAAAGCTAAATCTTATTTATATTTGGATGCAACATTAAAAATATATATATTATTAACAACATTTTATGTTCTAAAAAATCTTTTTAATAATCTTTAAAAAATAAGTTCGTTTTTTAAAGAAATATTTTTAATAGAGAATAGTACATTCAAACTCTGGCCCACAAAAAAGAAGAAGAAGAAGAAAATAGTGCATTCAAACCAGTTATATAGTTCTACCCTTAAGAATATATATATATATATATATATATATATATATATATATATATATTGTACTTCAGGAAAATAAAGAAGTAACTAACCAAAATTACAACCTAATATAAGAAACTCCTTCTGAATCTGCCATAAGCCAAGGGACAGTGCTGCTGCTGGACGTTCCAATACATTCTTCATGTGGTTATCGCCCAGTTTGCAACTTAATCAGCATAACTATTTGCTTATCTCAGAATACGCTTAATTTCAACGTTCCATTAATGTTAGAAGATGGAAAACGAATATAATGCATTACCAAATTAAAAGAAAATATATATACATTCCAACCAGTTGAAGATGATCAACGAATTCATTACTAATACATGCCCAACGAATTGATTTTTTTATACAAAATTGCAAATTCACTGGTACGAAGAATGAATCGTGAATCATCCACAGCCTTGTCCTGTTCATGCACCAACAAACAGGGAAGCAAACAACCACACCTAGAAGCAAAGCTCAAAACATGGAGAATGGTGACAAAACTATGATTGGGTTTGACTTTCTCCTCTCCCTGAAAAAAGTATATAAAAAGTTTTAAAAATTAATATTAATAGCAATGGCAATGTTATTATATATTTAAATAAAGAAATATTGAAAGAACTTTGTTTAAGAAATCCACTATAATTATTTGATGATATGAAGTGTCATAAACTAAATATATCAGATTGACAATTCAGTCCAGATCAAATAGTTACTTTGTTCCGATGCGTAGCACGAGATTATATACTAATTTTTCGAATAATTATCTATCTATTACTATATATTACTATATACAAAGAGAATTTCTCTCTTTAACCACTTTTTGGTGCATAATTTTCATATTTCCCATAATGTCCACAGTGTAAAGGTGGTTGAGGGAAGTTAAAAAAAAAATTGAGGAAATAAATAACTCACGTGATGCAGTAGGGGTCATCGTGAGAGGGCAATGCGACGGAGGGCTTCTTATGTGGTTGGGTAACAACGTTGTTGTTCTCGCTGATGATGTTGCGGTCGTGATCGTGCACACTATCTTCCCCGATATCGGCAAGCGCAGGCTGCCACCGCTGGCGTTTGCGGCGCAAGTGCTCAAGGGGGCGGCAAGCGGAACCAATGGCGGAATGAGGTGGCTGAGGGTGGTGGCTGGTGCCATTGGACGACGGCATAGCCTTGGTGGGTGGGGGTCGGAGGCATGATCGTAATTGGGCGAACAAATTCATCTCGCTGCGAATATTGGAGACTTGGGAACTATGTTGGTTGAGGTTGTTTTGTTTGGGTGAAGAGCTCTTTGGTGATGGGAACCGAACTCAATTTATAGAGTTCGGAATATCGTTGTAATTATCGTCAACGGAATATTGTGCTAAATCTCGTCCTAGTTAACTTAAGATTTTGTGCTTATCTTTTTTTTCCTTTTTTATTTACTTTTATCCCCTAAATATAGGGTACATCGGTTTGACCGTTTTCACTTTTCCATGAACAGTCACTCCGCACTTTCACACGTTCATCCTCTTAACGAAAATTTGCTAATCGCTTAAAAATATATAAACATGAAACAGCTTTCAACTCCTAACAAACCGTTCTTTCTTGAGAAAAAAAATGGAAATAATATTTTGAAAGTTGAAAAAGGCAATTCAATTATTTTAAATTCAAACCCTATGGCTGTTTGTCACCCTAAAAAAAGGCAATTCAGTAATTAGGATTAAGATGAGTTAAGATAAGTGTTAGTTGGATTGGTTAAAAATTTTAAAAGTTTCATTATTACACTTAGCCGTTCAATATCTCTATTTTTTCGTCAGTACTTTTTATTTTGTTTTTGTAATTTTTTTTTTGAGAAAGGGTTCAAATTTATTCGATTTCCATATCAATTAAAATTATTTATTTTTATTAATTAGGTAAACATCAGTGACATAATATTAATGGGTAAATGTATTTAAGATTAATTTTTATGCCCTATAAAATGATTGTACACTATCAATCAATAAAGTTATTTTATAGTGCTATAAATTCATAAAAAAAAAATTGATACATTTTTAGGCAAGGAGTGCATTAACTTTTTTTTTCTCAATGCAAAAATTTTTATTGTGGATATGTGTAGATTTATTTTTATTTTTATTTTTAACTAATATATAGGGGATAGAAGGTGAGGATGAGAGTAATAATTCCTGTCGTATTATATGCATATTTTATAATAAAATCCATTTCAAATAATAAATCAAATCTACTATTTAATTTCCCAACAAACCTGAATAATTCATTTTCCATTAATCAAGTCTGAAATTGTGTATAATAAATCATACTTAGTTGCTCGCTTACAAAAGAATCATGAAACTATAATTTTTAAATACAAATCAAAATCATGATTTATCAAAAAGCAAATCATGCAGGTGTATATTTCGGATATCCTACCGTACATCACTAAAGCACTCTATCAAAAGACTAACACTTCACAGTGATGTGAAACCAAAGCTACAAAACTAGTCCTGCTAAGGAGTAAAAGGTGGAGGATCAAAGCTAACATTTTATATCTCTAAGGAAAAAGAAAGAGAAGAGAGGTGAGTTTTGTCACAAAACTTAGTGAGTGATAACTTCTATAACCGTATATAGGACAAGAAAGAAGTATACATACATAATAATGATGCAACATTCCCAAAACATTTCCATTTACTTTACATAATAAATAACATCTTTATCTCTATCAAGAATTATAAAAGAGAATAGACTATCGTGGCTATAAGGTGGTGTTCATCCTGGCAAACATAAGCTAATTAAATCTTAATAGTCAGTGGCAAAAGGCAAACTGATCTAAGATAAGGATAACATGCCCCTGGCAAGCCTTGGTTTAATGCCTCGATTCCAGTTGGTCTTAATTGTGTGATTAATTAAGTAGACTGGTAAATTGATAGTTGACTACCTCAACTGATTAATTCCTGGATAATTAGCCTCCTAATAACTTATTTAAAATACATGATTATGTTAATTAATTATTCTCTAAAAATTTAAATATTCTCTTCAGAGCCCAAACCTCAAGACCTCTTATTAAAACAAAGTTTAATTGAGTGAATGATATGCGAGACTTACTAACTATCTATTTATTAGTTGCTATTCTTGCTGCTGTATTATTCATGGAAATTTTGTTTTGACATGGTATGAAGGAATTTTACTATGCTCTATGAATGACAAATTTTCATTCAAACTTTTATCTGTGTCATTCAAATACATATTGCTTTTAACATATTAGATATTGATTGAGTGTTATCGATTGTATTATTTCAAGACAAAAATAATCCGAAGCTTTAATACCATAAAAAGAAATAAAACTACTATTACAAGAAAGATAGTGAGTGTATTAACATATGCAAGTATAATAATTTTTTTTCTCTTCACTTGCAGTATTCGACACGTATTGGAAACCTTATAAAGGTCATCCCAAATTTCAAAAATAGTTAAATTTGATTTATTAAAGTAAAAATCTTTTTTAGTGACATGCAAATCTTTCCTCATCTAATGTCTTTAAAAAAAATTATGTGGATTTGAAGGAGTTATTGTCTCAGCTACTTTATTGTGATAAAGAATTTATGACATGGAAGTATGCATGGGTTTAGTACTTGCAAGGTGACGCTCCCAGTTTTATCCTATAGCATAATATAAAGCATTATAATGCAAACATAAAACAGCACGCAACATAAGGACATTTACAAAACAATTAGGCAACATAGTTGTAAGGCATAAAACACTAAAGGAATACACAATTAAAAATAAAAATTTTCAACAACAGAAAAACAGGCGGCCATAATGCTCCTCTCCATTCCCTGCACTCCCTGCAATGAAAGTGGGTTCTATGCTTAGCCAAATGGAATATTCAACAATTGCAGTGACATGAGAGACAACTTAGTGTGGGTTCTCCCCATTCCATAAATAGCATGGGAACAAAGATTTATTATAAAAATAGGTAAGGGGGAGCATCAGTATTTGAGGAGCAAGCCACGAACCTGTTAAGAAGGAACTAACCTCGTACCCATTTTCATCATCTATCAACTTTTAATCTCTTCCCTCTCACCACACCTTCATCATCAGCCCTTCAGTTCTAATTGTTGAAAGCAAAGAACCCGTAGAGAGTTATAGTCTAGGGGAGGTCAAAACACAAGTAGAAAAGTAAGAAATCAAAATTTAATTCATCTTATATTTTTGGTTGCTATTTATTTCCATTTTGATTCCATCCTAGCATATATAGTGTCCTCTAGCTATGAACAAACACAAAAAACTGAAATCCTCTGTCCACAACCAAAACTATCAAACCCAGCCAAAAGAAAAATAATCCTCAGGACTATACTCAGATCACCATCTAAAAACCAACCATGCAGGACCCATAGGCTATAGACCAAAAAAAATCAGAAAATCAATCCCAACCAGTCTCAACATTTCAGTCACGGTTTAAAACAACTAGCACAGTCCAAATCTTTCAAAATAAAAACCAAGGAAAGCCGAACCTGAGAACAAAATTGTGGGAGTGAAGAGGGGGGAGGTCGCGGCCTTCCCTAGTGGCTAGCTCCACCCTCAGCCGCGGCCGCCATCGGTGGCTTCATCCTCACCACCGAGAGCACCACCACTATCCTCCATCACGGCCATGCATGCCCAGCCGCGCAAGATCCAACCCCCACCTGCATCATTAAATAACCAAATCAACCCACACACACAGCCCATGACATCTAGCAGAAAATAAGAGAAGGAAAAGAAGAAAGGAATGCGGCCTCCCCTCCGCGTCGTCGCTGACCGCCATGCCAAGCATCACCACGGCGGATCGGCGCTCATTCTCCCCTAATCGCCGCGATTTCCTCCTCTGCCCTCACATGCAAGCCGTAGCACCCCTCTTTCTCCGCCATCGCGCTCCAAACGCGGCGGACCAACCCACCACTCGCGGTGAGCCGCACACCCTTTCCTTTGCACGACCGTCACCGCCCCACAGCTACCAGCCGCCAGCCCCCCTCTCCTCTCTCTCTCTCTCTCCGCCGGCGCGACTTCTTTGTGAGCGCTTGGCACCGCCGTGCTCCACCCTCCGTCGCCACGGTTTTAGATCCGTCCCATAGCCGTCGCCCCATTGCTGGCAGAAGCTCTGTCGGTCCTTTTCCCTCTCCCACGCGGCCGCCCTCTCCCTTTGCATGTGGCCGCTCTTCCCCTCACTCACTCACTCTCTCTCTCTCATCTCCGCTCTCTCTTTCTCTATCGGTCGCTCTCTCGGTCTCTCTCTCCTTCAATCCGTGCCCATGTGTGAGTGAGCTAAGTTGTGAGTAGGTTAATTAGTTTATGTGCGTGTGTGTGTGCGAGACTGTGTAGGTAAAGGTGAGAGGGAGTTGTGTGTGTGCGCGCGCATGTGAGAGTAAGAGAGAGAACCCTAAGTTCTTTAATTAATAGGTGTGTGGGTGAGACACTGAGTAATCTGTGAGTGAGTGGGTGTATGGGTGCACTTGTGTAAATTAGGATAGGTTAAATTCTTTTTATTTATATGTGGGTCTGAATTTTTTTTTTTTCAGTCTCTTGTAATTAAAGCCTTGTTGATTAACTGGTACAGGCCAGACTAGGGAGATGTGTCTCGTATTTTAAATTTTTGGGCCCTATCTTTTCAGGACTTTAGGCTAAAATTTTATTGATTGTTAAGTAGCTTCTTTAGCATGGTTGAGTAGTTGAAATAAAATAATAGTAATAACAGTAACAATAATAATAATAATAATAACAATAACAATAAAAACGAAGGCCCTAACATTCTTGTTTAGCTTTAAAACCAAATGATATTCTTTATTGTTGTAGGTTCATCTAATAATTTCATTCTATTCTTTTATTTGTGCCAGGAATATCATGTCTTCTAAGCTAATTTTATTTTGTTTGAATTGTTTTGTATCATTTTGTATGGCTTTTAGAAATACTCTTTTGGGCCTCTATTAATTTTGTTTGGGGTATTGTGTGATCTTTTTAGAAACTTTTAGCAATCATTCTAATTTATTTGAGTGAGATCAAATAATTTGATTTAGGAAGGATATATTTACATATATCATATTTTAGTGAACTTGGCACTAAAGGCCTTCAAATATATGTATATATATATATATAAAGGAAAAAGAGAATGGTAATTAGGGCCTTGATTTGCTTTTAATTTTTAATCATTTTATTCATATCCTTGATTTAATTTATAGTTTTGTCTTTAAATTAATTATGTCACTCATGATTGAAGAAATTAGTGCTAACTTGGGATTTATATGCTTTGTTACAAATCCTATTCTTCATAAATAAAAATTGTCAACTCATAGAATCATTTTACTCAAAACAACGTGGTTTTAAATTGCAAGGATACGTCGTAGCTAACAGCTATCAAGCCAAAATTAATTTTTCCTAAAATTTTATTCTCCTTTTCTTTATTATTATTATTATTATTATTATTATTCAACTTTTCCTTAATTCTTTATTTTATACATGAAGTGTTAATTCATAAGTTATGGTGATGACTATGATTATATGCTCATACTTGCATATCTGAATAATATGCTTAAAGATATATGCGAAAAATGTGATGCACGCTCATGTGATTATGACTGAAGTATGGAGGTGCATGGTTAATGTGTTTCACGAGCATGAAATGTTAAATGATATGTTATGATTATATGTTTATATATTGCATCTCTTAATAACATGCTAAGATCAAAGGTGACATAAGATATATGGAAATGATCCTCTAGACTCAGAAATTAATGGTTATAGGGGTGATCCAACAAGGATCCTTCAGACTCAGGAATTAATGATTATGGGAGGTGACCTAATAAGGGACTCCTTTAGACTCCAGAAATTAATGGTTATGAAAGGTGATCTCATGCCCCTACCCCGCACTCTGGGAGTAAGGAATTAGCTTATCGAGACGATAAGTATAGACTAGTGATAGTTAGTTAGGTATGAGCTCATAACCTAGAACTCTCAAGAGAAGAAAGTAGTAGAATGGTCCCTCAGAAGAGAGCAAGAAAGTTAAGTCACCTAAGATATTAAAGAGGAAAGATCAAGTTATGATAGCCTGTGTTCTTTATGCTATATTGATTTATTATGATTATTAAGATATGTGTTCATATGGCATTAACATACATTTATGATGAGATATGATGCACCCATAGATTAAGAATCATGCTAAAAGACACGAACCTCGGCTAATGGCTTTTAAATTTGATAAATGAATCTTATTATGTCCATTATTTTCATAATGAAACCCAAGGTCCCTGAAGACGAAGATGATGACATATGTCTTGAGGCAAGAGTCCTCCCATTCTTGTTAAGGTTTCTTATTCCCTATTTTCTTTCCATCTCGTCTTCTAGAGAGTGATGGTCATGTTCATGATCTAAGTTGACGCTACCTCCTAGGAGATACATTTTGATCCTATCAACCAGTCTTATCATTTCGTAGGTTGATGTGTCATCTGCGGATTCGTTTTCTTTGATCGTCCATTCACACACCTAGTTATTAGCTTTTGGTTCTCCACGCTACTTCTTTCACTTGATGGTCCTGGGCCCAACCTTTGTTGGTAGGTATAATACTATCTTAGTGGTTTGTTTTGGTACGAGTCATGGAACGATTAATACTTATGCCACCCATATGACGGTGTGATTATGTTCATATGGTTGTCGGTTTACATTCTGTATATACCCGAGAGTCTTTATTTTTCCTTTATGTTATGATAGATGAATGATGGGTCTTACTTATATGTGCGGCTCATGTGTTGTTGTAAAAAGTTCCAAAAAAAAAAAACTTACCCATATTTTCACTAAAGTATTTTCAAGTCAAAAGATAAAACTGAAACAAAAGAGTAACAACTAATAATTAACTTAAATGCGTCCTAGGAGTGTTAGGTTAAATATTAGGGTGTTACACTTGGTATACCAAGGTTAACGAACAACTGCTTAACTCATAGTTCTATTCCTTTCAATAATTACCTAACCTAAAATCAACTGAAGTCATAAGAGGGGAGCTCTATATTTCTAAGTCAACATATCTTCAACTTCCATAATAACATAGGGCCTTAAGCTTCTGTCACGATCAGACTTGGAAAATGGGGCACGTGAAGATCTCATCTCACGTAAGTCTCATGACTTCTGAGTATCTTTATATACATAATTTAATAAAACCCAGTTCCAAAACATAATTTCATCTCTAGGTATATATATATATATATATATACTCATACAAAACATATGAGTTGTTCTCAATACTAAATAAACTATAGAAATCATAATCCTGAAAATACAAAGCATGCATTATTTTAATGGTCCTAGACCCTGCAATGTACATTGGAGCACTCTATCTCTTACAAAATACCAAATGCAACTTTACTCTGAAGTGAAGCTCACCAACTGGAATTTCTCCTCCGGGGAGGAGGTGGATGAGAAACTCGCAAGCTAGCGTATCTGTAATGGAAGAAGGAGAGGGTGAGTTTCATCTAAAACTCAGTGAATAAGCCCTTACCCATAACCCGCTCATGGGACAACCAAGAAAATAAATAATCATATATAATCATCAAGTGGTTAATGCAATATCTCTGAAATCATATTCATAAATGTAAACAATATAGCTCTAAAACTGATGTTCTTTATAAATATAAGTAATAGTACTCTAATAGAGAAACAAATCTCTAGTTATGCACAATTCATGTGACATAACAAAATCTCTAAACTCTAGGCACCTAACTAGGTCTCATTTCTAATTTTCTGGCCCTATGGGTGACTTGGTATACCAAGGTTAACAGAATAACTGCCATTAACTCAGGTCTCTTTCTATAATAACTATCTATTCTCTAAATCATAAAAATACTTATTTTCTCTAAAACTCTATCATATACTTATGCTCTACTGGAAATCATTAAAATATTTCACAATTCTTTAAATATAATTATTAATTCTGCATAGAATTAGCATAACAAATATGGTCCTATGAGTTTTATATCAAAATAACTAGTTCTATGCTCTAAAATCAACTGATCAAAGCTCAATAACCAACAGGACAACTCAAATCTCTTTATACAAAAATTTCTAAAATTGAGCAATAATCATATTTTCATGAAAATAGCTCTAATGATCAACATAAGGATCATAGGTCTGAACCCACTCACTGTTTCAAACCAGGAGTATGTGGGCCCCACCAACTTGACGTGGAGAGTTGGAATGACACCAACAACTTATAGAACAATCATAACTCTATATTAAATGCTAATAATCTCTAGAGAGCTCTATTCTAACTATAATAAAATTGGGGAGTACGTCCACTTAACAAAAATGAGAGAATAATCGGTCCAATCCAAGATTATGAAGAAATAAAGACATAATCTGGCAAGCATAGACTCACCTTGAAGCTTGGAAATGATGGATTTGAGAGAAAGAGAGAAAAGAAGAAAGAAAGAGAAGGGTCGCATTTCAGCTTCTACGTTCGTCTAAAACCCGAAACATCACTTTTTATAAACTTTTGACCGCCTGGGCGATAATAACCGCTTGGGCGGTCCCTCTTTCAGCTCAGACCGCATTGCTCTCTACTTACCGCCTGGGCGGTCATATGATTGCCTGGGCGGTCTCCAGGAGGCCTCTCTCCACCATCACTCTTTGCTAATTGCCTAGGCGATCATATGACGTTGGGCGATCTCCAGAAGGTTCACTTATTTCCATTTATTAATTTTAAGTGAATCATTTATTTAATCTTCTATTAAATTTAAAACATAAATGTAAATAAGGAAATACCCCCCATTTGGATTCAAATAAAATATTAAGAAAATAAAAAACCCAACAATTAAAAATCCAAATTTTGGGTTTTAGTTCAAATCTGGGAATTTTCAAGATATTCTAAACTTGTGGGCTAAAACGAAACGTTTAAAGTTTTCATAAAATTCATTAAAAATTACTCTTTAACTTATTTTTCCTCTATGAGCCATTCGGGACTTTTGATTCCAAGAATATGTTTCTATCACATAGCCCTCCAAGGAGGTATAGGATCAGACTTAGTGAAATTCAAACCTGACGGTAGGTCCAGGGAAACTCTGGGCTATACAGAACCTGACTCCTGACCCGTGTACCTCGGATCACAACTTCTGTCATGACCCTAGAGAACGTGCTGCACGTGAGATTTGTATTCCACGGAAGCCTCTGATAACATGACTAGCTAATATGCATAAATAAATCGAATATATTCAAAATATCTCAAATTCAAATAAATTTCATAATTCTGAAAATATTTCCAATAATAAATCCTGAACATAAAACTACATAAAATTCATGACCTAGGCCAAAGCCAAACATAATTAAATAAATGTTTGAAATTCTGAAAGTAGTTAAAACAACGAATGCGTGTTCGGATTGTCACGACCCTACTTGGTGAAGGGCATGTGAGAATCCTCATTCTCACGTAAGCCTCGTGGCTTCTAAGTTTTTTATATGCATATTTTAATATTTAATTCATTTATAAAACATCATTTCCATCTATAATAAACTTTTGGCTCTTTGAAAATATAATCATCATAAAAAACATATCATAGTCAACTCTTGCATAGTTCTCTGAAGTTAGAAAATAAATCATTTCTCAATCTTTGAACATATCTCTAACTCAAAATATATGAGTCGCTTTCTATACAAAATATACATGAAAACTATAATCATGTAAATACAAAATAAATCATGATAAATCAATGCATTCTATCTCTATGGTCTAGGACTCTACCCGTCATGTACATTGAAGCACTCTATCTCTAATCAAAATGCACAAAGAGTACTTCACCCTTAAGTGAAGCTTACCAAATGGAACTCTCTCCTGGGGAGGAGGTGGTGAGATGACCCGCGCTAATGTATCTAATGGAAAGGGGAGATGGGTAGTTTCATCTAAAACTCATGAGCAGACCCTCGCCATAACCCTCTCATGGGACAACTAAGAGAATAAATAATCATACATATATAAATCCATCAAAACCATTTAAATGTAATTTCTCTAAAATTATCTCATTACATGTACATAATAGTTCTGAAATCAATTATTCTCTGGAAAAATATAAATATTCTTGAATACACAAATATGCTCTGAATACATAAATAACAATACGGTAATAGAGAAATATGGATCTCCAATTATGCATTTCATAACGGTATATTCTTCATGTCAGCCATAGCATAGCAAATCCTCTATGGGTGCCAAACACGAGCCTCACCTTCAAGGCTTTGTTCCTTCCCCCAAACATGGGCTAAAGGAAGAACACGTATTTCTCTACTCTATGAGATTGCCCTAAGGATAACTTGGTACCAAGGTCAACGATTATTTCTTCCAACCATTAACTCATCTTTGTTTCTCTTTAACTACCGTCTAGTCTCTATATCATAATTAATCATATCATTTCTCTAAAACTCTCTTCTGGGATAAAACTCTACAATATATAAATATTCTACTCTTGAAATCATCATGGTAATTTCAAAAGTCTCTAAATCAAGTCATAATTATACTCTAGCTCTTTAATAAACCATTTAACAATAATGGTCTCATGAGTTTGCATTAAAATAAGTATTTCATGCTCTTGATAAAAATGACTATTTCCACAAATATGTAAAACTATCTAAAATCTCTAATATTCTTTAAAATCATGCAAACATGTTCCCAATCAAGGAAAATAACTCTAATGATCAGCATATGGATCATAGGATATAAACCTACTCACCTTGAGGGGAGGAAGAAGTGGCATCAACACCCATAACGTTTCGGGGAATGGAAATGACACCAATATCTGGCATTAAGCCACAAAACTCAAGATTAAACTCTAACAACCTCTAGATTGCTCAAACATAACTCTAACATTGGGGAGCACCCCCACTTAATAGCAATGGAGACAAACAACTATCCATTCACTAAGATATGAATTAGGAAGGAAAGGACAACAAAAACCAATAAAACTCACCTTTGATCTCATGGAGGAAGAAGGATTGGGGTTGGATTAGAGGAAGAGAATGGGAAGGGTTAGGGAGAAGAGGGTTTTGAATTTGGAGAGAAAATCCTAAGTTTGGGGTGTTTAAAAGGGGTGGGAGCTCACTTACGCAAAATGTCGTTTCACACCTCCTGCTAAAACTGACAGGCTATGGCACCACTTATGACCGCTATAACGTCCCTAAACCCCCAAACACACCCGGCCACACACTATAACCTCTATAGCGACGATTTACCAAATTCAGGTTCAAAGGTATTTCATGCATCTTGAGCCTTCTCGGCAACATGGTTGGGTCCCAATGGATCTAGAATTTACCCATTGATACGTGTACTTGGCGTATCACAAGGATCCTGCCTACATAATTATTGGAGCACTACTAAATTGACATAACCAATAGTAAGCTCCACTTCAAAGCGAAGCTCATCAAAGAAGTTGTAGCACTCCTGGGAAGATCCTATGGTGCAACTAAACCTGGAACTCTTGTATAGTGAAGAGAGGAGAAGGGTGAGTTTATCAAAACTGAGTAAGTGAGCCTTTACCACAACCCATATGGGACAACAACAAATATATATAACATATATATGCAACTGCTATAAAACATTTTATATATAATTATATCTAATGTATTGAAATAATAATTTAACTAAATCCAGGGAATAATCAGGAGAGAAACAAAAGATATTTTGTACATAAATAATTGAGTTGATAGCTAAATCTAAGCTAATGACTAATCTAATGGGCACCTAACTAGGTCCTATAAATGGACACCACACTAGGTTCCTTCCGTGGGTCAGCTAGTCCTCTAGCGAACCACTTGGTACCAAGGTTAACGATTAATCCTGCAATTATTAGCTCGCTGATTCGTTTCTCACTATTTATTAGCTAAAAATTAATTGCAGCAAAATTTACTGTTCATACAATACTGAAATTCATGAAATTTTTTGGCTGATAAGATAAATATAAATCATACATACAATAAGTAAGGTCTCATGAGTTTTCTAAAAAAATAATTTGTTATGATAACTGCAAAACAATAATTTTCAAAAATTTCTATAATCTATAAAGACATATTTCTTGGCATAAATCATTCTAAAATTTTATAAATAATTTATATAATATGAAAAAATAATAATAATGATCAAAAGTAAGGCTATGAACTTAAACCCACTCACTGTTAATAGGTGAGTGTGCTTCCACTGATAACTTGCCTTGGGGAGTTGGAATGGCATTGGTCACTGCCAAACAATATAATGAAAACATAAACAATTTGATTTTATCACCCAAACTGAGTTTGGGATGATAGAGAGGTAAAATATTGAGAGAAAACTATGTAGACGGTACTCAAATTCATAAACTAGATAAAAAGATGAAGGAACTGACTAATTCCATAAAGATCACTTACCAGAAAGATATTAATCGGAGAAAATTGAGTGAAATCACATTTATCTCTCTAGGGAAAATTCCTCGATAACTAGGGATCTTAAAAAAATATTTAGGAATATGATGTGCCTAAAATATACTATGAGTATAAAACCAAAAAATGAAACTGCAAAGCGTAAAAGAAAAATGAAACTAAAGCGTCCTTTGTGTATATATATATATATATACACACATATGATAATACTATTAAAACAATAATTTGTGTATCGTTTGTCATTTATGTATAATAATAATAATAATAATAATGTTAACAACTCATGCAATCCGTGTGACAATTGGATTTTCATATTTATATAGAAAACTAAAACTAATGCTAGTAGTGAGTGCTAACCTCACTTGCAACATGTTGGTTTCTTTTATATATATATATATATATGAAATAACATAACTTATATCATTACTTTTGAAATAACAATAATAATAATAATAATATCAATATGCTACACATTTTTCTCTTATAATATTATTAGATCGTTTCCTGCATGCATCTCATATTATAATAAAATAATATTAAACTCGTGACAACCAAACCAACTAGGGAATGTGGGCACGTAAAGAATCTCATCACTACGTAAGTCTCGTGACCTTGAGTCTTTTTATATGCATAGAGTAATATACTTTTATTCTTGAAATCATGGTTTCATCTAATCTCTATTTAAACTTTATATCTGAAATTATATAACTAAAATACTTGATATATGAAGTTCTAATAGCATATTAATTATACTCTAAAAATCAATTTAACTTATGAACTGAATCATAATTGCATCTCTAGCTTACACGTATCTTTAATCAAACTCTACAATTTCAATTTCATGCTTATAAACTAAAAACATATACATGTTTGTTCAAATACTAAAATTAAATACATAATATGAAAATCTATGCATGGTTCGATCCTACACATCTCCTGGAACACTGTACTCAACAAGACTCTAAACTAAGTCTTACTCCAAAGTAAGACTCACCACAGAGAACCACTCGTCTCAAACCAGGTAAGCAACATCTATGGTGTGAGTGAATGGAGTTGAGTAAGTTCTCACCTATCACCCATATAGGATAATTAAGGATAACATACACACACACACACACACACACACACACACACACATATATAGATATAGCGCAATATACATGCAACAGTCATAAATTATTTTATATTCATATGCATAATTATAATATATAGATATAGCGCAATATACATGCAGCAGTCATAAATTATTTGATATTCATATGCATAATTATATAAAAAAGATATCTCTACATTTATAAGTTCATAGAAAAGCATCTCTAGATTTTTACTCCAATGGGAAAATCATTTTTCATACACATAATGACTCTTAAATCAAATATTATCTTAAAACATAAATATCCTCTAAAAACATAACTATTCTTTGAAAACAAAGATAACGGTACTCTAATAGAGAAACGGGATCTTTGGTTATGCATGTCAACCATGACATAACAATTTCTCTAATCTTTGGGATCCAAATTCGACACCTAACTAGGTTCCATTCTTTGCTTTAGGAGATTGCCATCTCAAGACAACTTGGTACCAAGGTTAATGATCGTTTTTCCTAGCCATTAACTCACTTTTTGTTTCTCTTTAGCAACCGTATAGTCTCTAGATCATAAATTAATTATTTCTCCAAAATCCTCTCTAGGCTCTTTTTTGGATTTAAAACTCTATCATATAGTTACTCTATTCTTGAAATCATAAGATCTCTAATATACATAAAACCATTTAAATCTAAACCTTTTGAAACTCTGAAAGCTCTGGACTCATATAACTCTAACAATCTGATTTTAGCATAACTTGAGTATGAAATCATGCCCAAGGGATCATCTCTTGTAGGCATTCTGATTTCAAATCCACAAATATGTATTCTGGCAGTTACTAAGAATCATACTGAATTTCATACTTCTGAGTATGGTAAAAACTAAATTTCTAAATTCTCTTTCTTAGCTAACATCTTTTCATACTCAATAACTCTAATATCATACTTTAAAGCAGAAAGGTTCAAAATCACTAATATTATAATAACATCTCTTCAACTTTCTTGCCAAAATATCTTAACTAATACTCTATAATCATAATTTGAAATCTCAATTCTTGAAGCATGAAGATATCATAAACTCTTGAAATATGTTCAATGAAATGGTAACTTGTTAAATCATATATTCTTACAATAATTCTATTAGAGGCGCATATAAAATATTTCCACAACATGCAATCCATCAATCATGGTCCCATTGTTTTCTAAAATACATTTTTCATGCTATTGTTAAAATCATGCTCTTTGTCTAGCTTGTCATCCTTGCAAAAACATATATATAATTATACTTCCATCTCTAACTTCATATTCAACAATAATCATGCAATAAACATATTTATAATGATGAAACTAAGGCTATGGGGTCAAATCCACTCACCGTTTGAAGTCGGAGTATGTGGGCACCACCAACTTGACGTGGAGAGCTTGAAATGACACAAACAACTGCCATAGAGTAACCATAACTCTAGATTAAACTCTAATACACTCTAGATAACTATAATCTAACTCTAACAACATTGGGGAGCACCCTACTTGACAATAATGAGAAAAAACCAAACCCAAACTTAAGATCATGAAAGAACGGAAAGAATAAAGACATAATTTATCAACATGTACTCACCTTGAAGTTTGGGGATGATGGATTGATCTTGGATTGGAAGAAGAAGAAAGAAAAGGGAGAAAAGAGTGAAGGGTTCAGTTTCTATTTCAAATGGGGGAGGGAGCCCAATTTGGGGTTTAAAAAGGGACAAAAAATGAAAGGCGTCATTTTGGCACTGTTCACACTCAGGGGACTGGCGATCAGGCCGCGTGACACCCCGTCACTGCACTTATGACCGCTATAGCGGTCCTCAAGCCACTGCAACACATAAAACGCCTTCTATGACCGCTATAGTTGTCTTGAACCGCTATAGCGGTGACAACAAAACTCAACTGCGCATAATTCTTATCACATAGCTTATGGATCATCTCACTTATTTATTACTTCTCATTAATTTTAAAAGATAAATATAAATAAGAAAATACCTCCTATTTGGATTCAAATAAAATATCAAAAAAATTAAAATCCCAACCATTCAAAATCCAAATTTTGGATTTTAGTTCAAATCGAAAGTTTTCGAGATTTTCTAAATTTGTGGGCTCAAAACGAAACGTTTAAAGGTTTCATAAAATTCATTAAAAATCACTCTTCAACTCATTTTCCCTCTAGGAACAATTACCGAGACTTTTGATCCCAAGAATGTAACTCTAACATATACCCTCCAAGGAGGTGTAGGGTCCAGACTTAGCAAAGTTTAGACCAACGTGGTTCCTGGGGACCTTGAGGCCAGAACTTATCTCACGTGTAAGGATATTACAAGCTTCTTTTCATGAATCATAGCTAACCTCATTTTTCATAATCAATTCAAATTCATGAATTAAATCATACAACACTTTTATAGAGCAAATATGGTCTCATGCATTTTCTAAAATCATAACTTCATATAAAAATTCAAATAGAGTATTTCTAGCTAAAACACATTTTTATATAAGTAAAGCTCGCAAGCCAGCCTGTTGAGGCTCATACTCGTTGCGAATGGCGCCTGTTGTAGCAAGGTTGTTCTGTAGAATTCTCTAGTAACAGCACCCAAACTCCATCCCTTGGCCCTTCACATATTCAAGATTTTCCTGGCTACACGGATGGGTCCGGGATACCTTAGAGTCATACGGAACTTGTCTCCTGACACGTGTATACCGAATATTACATAACAACGTGATGAATAGCTTGGTCAACAATATTATTTGTCAACAAAAAGTAGGTTTCTTAATAGAATACCCATTTTTAACTGGAATAACATTTTTGACAGCTTAACGTCTATTTCATGAGCTAATTCATTATAGTGGACACCTTGTCCTGCTACACGCCTACACCCAATTAGCAAATGGCAAACACAAAAATACCACTCACCAATATATGAGGCTAATTTAGAAGTTCAAATTATTTTTCATACGAGTTGTGAATTATGTGATCATTTGTAAAATTTAATTTAAGCAAAAACATGTTCCAACAAAAGTAAAAAAAGAACTTACAAAATTTCCTGCAAATGAATCAAATTTTATAACATGTTGTTAACATTTTGTATTACTCATTTATTTTTTTGTATACATTATAAAATCTAAGGGAGTGGTTGGATCCCAATTGGACTCGTGAGAATGATAATAAGCGACTCCCGTGTCCCCTACATAGGTTGTCCTATGTAAATTGGTTTGTTTCTTTGTTTTCCACATTAGCCCCGTTATTATGGCCAAATATATTATTTAATACAAGTTAAAATCTTCTTAACTTTGCCATTGTCTTCATCAAATTAACAAATTAAGTATCACCTCTGTCATGACCCGTCTGGGCACGTGACCGGATGTGAGAATCTAGTTCCCACGTAAGCCTCGTGACCTGGATTCCTCTATATGTACAGTAAATTATAAAATTGTTTAAATCATAAAACCTTTTCTACATACAAATCATCCTCTTTTAAAACATATAGTCATAATTTTCCAAATTCCAGTCTCATATCCTGTTTTTCTGAAGTCTAAATTCATGGGGTCAACAAGTATAAAGAAAGTCTATCATATACAAAAACTTTATAAGTAGTAAAATCATATATTACAGTCCAACATAATCACATATACATAACATATGTCATGCATTATGATCCGGATACTACCTACATCTACATGGAGCACCCTATTCTATATATAGAGGGCTTCACCCGTGTGAAGCTTATTAACTGATACTCTATTTTGAGAGGAGGAAGGAGTCAAGTAAAATCTAGCAATTACTCTGTCTGTAAAATAGGAGAAATAAGAGAGGGTGAGTTTTGTAACCAAAACTAGTGAGTGATCCTCACCCACAACCATACATGAGGCAGGAAGGAAAAATACATAAATACCGTTAATGCAGCATTCATAAAACATTTATATTTATTTCACATAATAGCAATAAAACCATAAGTTTACTAAAACCATAGAAGCATAATATTCTCAAAGAATTACCAAAGGGAACAAACTATCATTGAAATGGGTGCTCATTCCTCGTGAACAAGAGCCCCTAACTAAGATTTTAATGGTTCCTCGTGAATCGCGTCCTCGTGACTGATTTGTTCTGGATAAATTGCCCCTCATGGGCCTTGGTACCAAGGTTAACGATTTGGCTGTTGTTAACTTAAGCTCTATTCCTTTCAGAAATTTCTTATTCTAAACCAGTCTTTTCACAATATTTCATGAAGTCCTCTATCCTACGGTTCAAATCCTAATCTCATGAAATAAACAATTCTGGAAATCATAAAATCATTAATTACTTTGAGAGCTCTAAATCCATGTAACCCTAAAGTTTGACCTTAGCATACCGGTGGTTGTGAAACCGTGCCCAAGGGATCACCCGTTAAAGACACTATGGTTTTAATTGACAGAATATGTAGCCGTCAATTTTTCAAGTCATACACAGACTCATATGCTAAACTCTTTTATATTGAGTTTCTAAATCCATTCCAAATATCAAACCTTCATAAACTTGGGAATTCCAAAACCTCAACAGCATTTCAATAGTCACCAATTTCATAATTGGTTAAACATAAAAGTCATGCTAACAAACCATATATCTCAACAGTTCCAAGTTATCAACAATTTTATATAAAACCATCTCAACAAATATGGTCCCATGAATTTTTCAAGAACACCTTTGATGATGTTTTTGAAAATCAACGTTTCATGACAACAAAAATCTCAACTGTTACAAAATAAACTATAGAATCATAGTTCTTCTTTATGATTTGTTGAAAGTAACTATAATGACCAACATAGAGGTCATAGGCTAGAACCCACTCACCTGGAGTGGTGGAAGGCGTAGGAGGTACCAATTGGATTCTGAGAGGTGGGATGACACCTGTCTCTATCATAGAAGCAATAGAACACTAAAATCAACCTCTAAAACTTCTAAATACTCAATTTCAATCTCTAACAAGGTAGAGAACTTCTCTTTTAGAAAGCATGGAGACCCCCTTGAACTAAGAAATCTTGAAGGAAATGAAGCAAAACTAGCAAAATAACATGCCTTTAAGCTTGGAGGATTGAAGATTCTAAGTTAAACTTGAAAGAATTGGAAGAAAATGGAGTTTTATGAGTGAAAATGGGTTGGAAGGGGTGTTTGTTTGAAGTTGAGAGAAGTTGGGGAGGTAGGGTGTGTCTGGAATGGTCTGGACCCTGAAATGGGGTTTTTATGTTTCTGTTGACCGCCTGGGCGGTCCCTGCCACCTGGCGCCGAACTCTCTCTTAACCGCCTATGCGGTCATTTGACCGTCTGGACGGTTCAAAGCTCCAAACACCGAATTCACTCTCTTTTAACCGCCTGGGCGTCTCAGAAGCTCCAGATGCTCTAATCCTGGTATGTATTGACTTACTATTCCACTACTCACTTTTTTACATTTCTTAATTTGAAGTTAATCATTTGTTTTCTTTCCATTAACTTTAAAACATAAATGTAAATAGGAAAATACCCCTCATTTGGATTCAAATAAAATATTAGAAAAATCAAAATCCCAACAAATCAAAATCTCATTTTTGGGTTTTAGTTCAAATTCCAAAATCTTACGATTTTATAAACTTGTAGGCTAAAAATGAAGTACTTGAGGGTTTCATAAAATTCGTTAAAAATCACTCTTTAACTTATTTTTCTCTAGGAACAATTACCGGGACTTTTGGTCTCAAGCAAATAGTTCTATCATATAGCCCTCCAAGGGCGTGTGGGTCTGACTTAGTAAAATTCAAGACCGAATGACAGAAAAGGGTAACTGACACCATTCTTGGTTCGGAAAAATTTCTGACCTTTTTTTATTATTTAAAACTAGGGTATTACAACCTTAATACAGTTAATTAAGATGGATTTTATTAGGGTTAATTACATTACCTCCCCTGAAAGGTTCCTGAAATGTAACAGACACCCTTTTATTTGTTCAATTGACATTTACCTCCGCTCATCTAAATGAAAACAAACGGAGTTAATCACTGTTAAGGAAAGGATCTCGATTGGACGAAAGTGTAGCTTGTCCAACAGGAAACATAACTCAGCCAGAGGAGGAGCTCGTTGAGAGAAATTGAGGTCATTAGAGGAAATAGAGCTTAGGAAAGGAAGAGATCGCTGACAAGTGGTGGAGATATGTTCATCCCTCTCTATTTCCTCTTCACTAAGCTCTATTTTCTCTAAGAGCACCTCCTCCTTCCGAGCTCTGTTTCTTCTAGATGAACTCCACTTTCTCCCAATTGAGCTCCTCCTCCTTATCGAGCTTTGTTTCCACTCAGACGAGCTCAATTTTCTCCCACCGAGATCATTTTTTTTTAATAGTGATTAGCTCTTTTTTTATATTTAGATGAGCAAAGGTAAATGTTAGGTGGACAAATAGAAGGTGTGTTGCATTTCAACAAACCTCATAGGAGGTGAGTGTAATTAACCCATTTTATTACCTTTCAACGTTCACTTCTTTTTTATGTCTTTCGTTCATATCGCATCCAAAAAGAGAATTGGTGTTGGTCATTCATATGTAGTTCTTTACTCATCACATTACATTCATTGTATTTCACTATCTTCCTAATATTTCATTTATTTCCACAGAAATGCATGGGGATTACACGTTAATCTTACATTGGTCACTTGGGTGACAAATAAAAACTAGAGCAATGTAAAAGAATTAGGGTAAATTACACTCTTCCTGAGGTTTGTGGAAATGCAACTCACACTCCCTCTATTTATCCACCTAACACTCATCTCTCTGCTTGTCAAATTTTAAGTATTTATATTAAGGTTTCACTTCTTATTCACAGAACACTGTTAATAAATTTAATAGAATGATATTTTTATAATATTAACGTTTTTAATTAATAAAATTATAAAAATATCTTTAAACTTAACAGATGGGTACAAGTATTTTTTACAATTTTATTAATTAAAAATAATTAATATTATAAAAATGTCATTTTGTTAAGTTTATTAACATATTAATAAATGAGAGTGAAACTATAATATAAATAATTAAAATTTGACAAGCTGAGGGGTATGAGTGTTAGGTGGACAAATAAAGAGGTGTAGTTATTTTTACAAACTTCAAGAGAGGTGAGTGTAATTTATCCAAGAAATACTCCCTTTTATCTGTGAGGTTGTAAAAGGAACGTAGCCAGTCACCAACACAAAAAGTATATTACAAACAAAAATACGAAAAAAAAAGTAAAAGGAATATGTGCAATCAAAACCATTCATTATTTTGACCGGACATTGTAGTGATGGAGACGCCTCTTTTTCATTTGCAGCTTTTGCAGGAAGAGAAATGGTTAGCATATGTTGTTTCAATCCAACATTTGAACTGTACCTTTGTTATCTTTTCTTTGCCCTGATGATGATGATATATATATATATATGCCACAAAAGATTAGTAATAATATGGTTATGAATTACTTATTGGAAATAAAATGGTTAATAGTAAGAACTGGAGTTGGTACAATTCCCTGCACGAATAATAATATAAGCTTTGTGATCCTCTTATTACCCTCTTTCAAACCTGAAATGGTTTAGGAATGAATGAGTGGCCAAAATCAAGGAGAGGAGTGAGAAAAACAATAGAAACGGCAAAAACGCAAACTAACATAGCTGTTTTATAATCGTCGTGTGTCTTGTTACTAATTAGGTCCGTGACATTAAGAACTTCTCTTATTCCATTTGATTCTTATTCTATTACCAATAATAAGTTGACACATCTATTCGTATGCCATTCGAACTCAACTTTTCGAGTCAGATTGCTCTCTTATTTATTATATGAAGTCCTAAACAGCATAATGTTGGACTAGCCATAACTCAATGTCTTCCTTTTTCTTCCTGTATGTGTTGGACCAGCCATAACTCAAAATCTTTCTTGTCCTAAACTACATAATCTTATGAATCTTGATATTTCTACACTTACTTTTGCATAGACTTTTCAGCTAATACTTATCTTTATGCAGTTTTCCTTTGTGTCATAGAGGAATGTAACGCTTGAGTACTCTGATAAGATATAATGCTGGGTCATTTGTCAACTGGAAAATTTCACTTCAATCACAAATTGGTCTCATGGATCACAAACTCTATTGATTGTTAAAAAACAGTAGACTCTTCATTAAATTGCAGTCCACAAGTGCGATTGTGACCATATTAATAACATTTCTTCGCATCACAGTACAAACACAGTTGCAATCACAATTGCAATTTAAAATTCTGATTATATACAAGTGAACAAAATTAGGAATGCGTACGTGATCATTTCTAGTTAAGGGTTTTTCATTTACTTAACACTAGTACAAGTGGATATATTCAAACAAGAAGAGAGATGCAGAAGCAGGGAATTGCCTTTTTTAAAAAAGGCAAAAACATGAGAAAGAACAGGTGCATAAAAGTGACCCAAATAATGTCCTTGTAGGAAGAGTTCTGGTTTGTCTTTAGTTTTGGCATCTCATGACCCAACTCAATTATATTTAATACATAAAGTATATTAAATATGTGCATTATGTAAGAACATGGGAATGAAGGCAACGGGAAAATCAGATTTATAGCAGTAAGCTTATTTGGGACCTTGTTTTAAATTGCTGCTCCATGAAGGCGAATTCGACAAGAGTGGGCCGGCTAGTACACCTGTTTTAACCTATTCGCTACCCTGTCTTTCAGTTTAGATCATGATCAAAATAATCATTGCAACAAAACAAATCAGAGCTAATTTAAAAATCGATCAACAAGCCGCCAAATTAGATTTACATGATATTTTGATCACTCAAAACTTATTAACGCAGCATCAATTTTCTCCAATATTTATCGAAACGGGAAAAAAAAGATATGTGCATTCAAGAACACGCATATTTTTTTCAGAAAAGAGACGTGCGTAGGAATTCTCTTGTGCAAACGCTGTATTATTGCATTGATATGAGTTTAACTACTCATATTTACACACACTCAAAATAAAAGTGAGTATAATCACTTATATGTGAGTTCTACCATCTTTTATGCAGTGTGTCTAAATTTATAACATGCTACATGTATACACATCTAAGAATTATTCTTTGGTTAGTGTCAAAGTTTGACCATCACTCTCATCTTAAAAAACGAGTGTTATTTTAAACCTAAAATATGAGTATCTATTGAAATACATTTTGTAATTATTTGATGTGGTGATGTTAAGAATGAGTGGACATACAATAGTGATAAAGTGAGTATTCTTATAACGTCACCTTTTAGTGATAAAATAATATTTTTGTTTAACTTGAAATCATACGCATGGTTTCCGTTAAAGCCAGACATATTGTACTATATAGCCAAGGTATACTAGAAACTCAAGGTCCACAATTGGACCCTGAATTAAGTTTTGGCGGCATATGCTAAATCTGGATCTAGCCCTTCAGCACAGGCCATGCCCCTTTCTCTGCTATAAATATGGCTTCAAGATTCACATAAAGTAATAAGTATCGACAACTGCCCTTCACTTTGCCTCTCTGCCCTATACCATGCTCCTTTGAGTCCAGAACTCATCAGTTACACCATCTTAAAGCAAACATCAAACCCTAGCTTTCAAACCCTTTTCACCAATAACCTCTTGCAGAAGTGTGTCAACCAAAAAGCTTAAACCCCTTTTTCTCCTTATCACTATCTTTCATCTCTTTTAGCTCTATTTCATAGAAACTCCCATGCACGTAATGCAAAGCATGAAAACTGAGTTAAAGGGCACATCCTCCATCTCCTTCCAAAACCACACTGCTCTCTTTAACACACCCCACAGTCCTCTCACAGGAGCACTCAAAGGGTGTCTTGGAAGCCTTGATGGAGCTTGTATTGAGAAGCTCTTGCTCCACTGTGCAATTGCCTTGGAGAGCAACGATGTCACCTTGGCTCAACAAGTCATGTGGGTCCTCAACAACGTTGCTTCAACTGTTGGTGACACAAACCAAAGGCTCACCTCCTGGTTCCTCAGGGCATTGATCTCTAGGGCTTCAAGGATTTGTCCAACCGCCATGAACTTCAAGGGAAGCAACACCATTCAGAGGAGGTTGATGACTGTGACCGAGCTAGCTGGGTATGTGGATCTGATTCCTTGGCATAGGTTTGGCTTTTGTGCATCAAACAATGAGATTTTCAAAGCAATTGTTGGGTTCCAAAAGGTACATATCTTAGACTTTAGCATCACTCATTGTATGCAGTGGCCTACTTTTATAGATGCTTTGGCCAAAAGGCCTGAAGGACCTCCTTCACTTAGAATCACAGTTCCATTTATTAGGCCACCAGTACCACCCTTGGTGAATGTATCAACACAAGAGGTTGGCCTAAGATTAGCGAATTTTGCTAAGTTTAGAGATGTCCCTTTGAATTCAATGTTATAGGGAATACAACTCCATTAACACCTTCTGAATTAAGCAATGAATCAACTAGCTTCCATTTTGAGTCACTGTTAAGTCTCTTGAATCCTAATGTGCTAAACCTTAGGGATGATGAGGCCTTGGTCATAAACTGCCAAAATTGGCTGCGATATTTGTCTGATGATAGAAAGGGAAGCCGCCAAAACTTTTCTCTCCGTGATGCTTTTCTGAATCTAGTTAAGGGTCTTAACCCCAGGATAGTGCTGTTGGTAGATGAGGACTGTGATCTTAGTTCACCAAGCCTCACGTCAAGAATCACAACATGTTTCAACCATCTATGGATACCCTTTGATGCATTGGAGACTTTTTTGCCTAAGGACAGTTGCCAGAGGACAGAATTCGAATCTGACATAGGCCAGAAGATTGAGAACATAATAAGCTTTGAAGGGCATCAGAGGATGGAGAGGTTGGAGTCAGGGTTGCAAATGTGCCAAAGAATGAGTAATGCAGGTTACTTGAGCCTCCCATTTTGTGATGAAACACTCAGGGAAGTTAAGGCATTGCTTGATGAGCATGCCAGTGGATGGGGGATGAAGAGGAAGAAGGCATGTTGGTTCTCACATGGAAAGGGAACAGCTGTGTGTTTGCGACAGCTTGGGTCCCCAGTGAAATGAGGGATCATATGGGCATGGATGCATGCATATCTTGATTAAACATACCTCATACGAGGCAAGTTAACTTAGGCCTACCATGGGATATAGGTTGCTCGTGCTGACAATGGTCCATGGAGAGAGAGAGAGAGAGAGCAGAGAAGAATATAATTTTCATCACCTTGTGAGCAATTGATCCTGCAAATGACAGGAAGGAGAAAACGGCTGCATTTTTTAGAATTGTCTTTCTTGTGACATCTTTTTGTAATGAAGCTCGATGCATTGGGTCACATGAAAGGCAAAGAAGAGAGAAGTGTGTACATTGTACTTTGTATGAGACAAATTGATATAGTTGTCTCTTTGCAGTGTTTTCCCTTCTGTGCAGCTTTAATTTGTATCTGCTCATAGCTTTGGGTATATATAGGAGGTTGTATGAAAATGTCTGTCTCTTGTTATTACCCAGTTCTAATAATAATAAACTTGTTCAGGTTAGCTACCTTTGCATTGAATCAAAACAAATGTGTTAGCATATAAGGTAATGTACCTTAATTTCATTGTTGCGTTTAGTTTTCAAATACCACTGAAATTAAACATACTTTTTTTTGTGGTACAAAATTAAACGTACTTTAAATGTTTGAGGAGTAATTGTAACACGTGTTGGTGAGTATGGGAGTAAGATATGAAAGGACCACACACCAAAAATTTTGATGAGTGGTCGTCTTCCATATCAAGAGTCACAGTAGCTTGATAACGATAACTCATGAATCATTGCATGAAGGCAAATTGAAGACCCCCCTCCTGTGAATTTTGTTTGTGTGTTCCATGGGGACAATCAAATTCAATGTTGGAATGGTTAAAACAAGATGGTGCTTGAGACTAAAATTTTTAAAAGTTTCCGACCTGCCGGATTCGAACCAGCGACCTAAGGATTACTGGGGAATTCCACTACAGTCCTCCGCTCTACCAACTGAGCTAAGGTCGGACGTTGCGGGCTTTCAACATTTTATTATAATTGGCATTTACTCAACATTCTCTCTTTGACAGTTAAAAGTAATCTCCTTTTCAGACTCCAGCAAAATTCATGGAATTTTTAACACAAGGCCACGATCTTTCAGTAAATTTAAGCTCCAAAGAATAAAATAATGAGGATAAAACTCTTTTTGCCTCCTTATGCTTTTACAAAAGTATTAATTTAGTTCAATTTTTTTTTCCTATTTGCTTTTTTTTATAATTATTGATAAAACTCGATAGTTTCCAAAGAGAAAGAGGAGCATGAAACAGTGTTTCCTATATGTGTAATCTTTTTTTTTTTAAATAGTAAGACAAAAAAAAAAAGAAAAAGCGCATATGAAACTAGCTTTCTTTATCAATCACCAGGGAGAAAACTTCATTCTGAAATCATCACTCAAAATAACTGCCTAAATAATAGGACAACCATTTCATCCTTTAAAATCAAAATAAAATGAACACAACTATATGTGTAATCTATATACAATATATAAAAGAGATTCCCTCCATAGTTATTTTTTATGTCTCCTCAATATATTGACTTAATTTTTCAAGTTTATTAACATACTTTGTAAAATATTTATAATGATGGATAAAATTGTAAAAATAAATCTTTTCAATAACCTCCACTCCACTTTGATTTGTCAAATAACCGCTCTATCCACTAGCACATTTTTGTTAACCCCTTACTTATTTTATTTTTATAAAAAATAATAAAATATCTATGTGTGACATTATATTAAAATAAAAAAATTATGGATTAAAGGCAATACACTAGTGTTTTCAAATTGTATTGAAAACTATATTAATGTTACACTTTTACCGGATGACGTTCAAATAGCTAACAAAAATAGCTTATATGGAACAGAGGTGGCAATGTTGGTGCTAGGTGATTCACAAGTTTTGTGTAGGAAACCTGTATAATGACATTTGAAAAAACTTGTCGTATTCAACAAAGTAAAAGATGTGAAAGGAAATATAGATAATGGTCAGTTCTTAAGTGGTGCCATAAGAGTTTGTGACCACCTGGTGACTAATAGTATTTTCATAAAAAAGAATGGTAAACTAACTATTATGCCCTCATTTCTTGTGAGAAATCCTTATGAGTAAAAAATCACTCCTAAATCTATTTATTAATTGATACATAAGTTTTGTAACTATTATTCTTCTTCTTCCATTTTAATGGAATAGCTGATTTGTTAATTAATAAATTGAGGAGAATAAATATTTTGAGTTACTAAGAACACATAATAATTTCTCATTTCTTGTCCTCCCCTCTTCTGTTCCCCTTCCAAGCCAGTGACCCAGTGCCATCACCCTCCCAGCTCCCAGTCTCCTAGCTTTTCTTTTATGTCTATATATGCAAAATTCATATGGCTACTCAGTCTCAGACTTGCCAACTATGGTCACTGCTGCCACTACTTAGCCATTCCCCACATCTGGCATCACGGTTTCATGAAAGAGAAAATGGAAACCATATTGGTCTTCTATTAATAGTTTAATAATAGGCACTGGAAAATGAAGAATCAAAAGGGAAATGTTAAAAATAGAACAAGACAAAGCCTTTTTTTATTATTATTATTTATCACTAGGAAATTGAAGAGCCATAAAGTAATATAAAATGGGTTGAAATTCACAAATCTAGATGTGATGATATAGAGATAATGAAATCAAAATATGACATATGTCAAAAAGTTGGAAGATGTACAAGGGCTAAAGAAAATTGCTCCAGATGGGTGAATCATAAGGTTGAAGTTGGGGAACTTGAAAGGAAGGAGCTTGGGACCAAGAGGAAGAAAGGTAAGGCTGAGAAGCTGTGGGTGGAGAATGGGCAAAGAGGGTGCAGAAAGGGCCTAGGGTAGCGATGAGTTAACGTATAGTGTTACAATGGGGTACAGTGGATGGAGGAAGGCGGAGTCACCAGCCGGTGTCAGTGCCGATGGAGTGTAGTAATAGATCCAACCAGAGGTAGAATAGTGGTTGATCAAAGAAAAGATCAAAAGCGTAAAATAGGTAACTTGATCATAGAATCATTTTTTATAAATAAGAAAATTTAAATATATATTTTAATATAGATGAATTTTAATCATTAGATTCAATATCTAATGATTGAAATTTTGTCACCATCATGATCACAAACTCCAACTCCCCCTTTAAGAACTCACCATAGATAATCTGTCAAATAACAATTTGAATTTCATCCAATAAAAGAGTAACATTGATACGATTCGAAAGTGTTTAATTAGAACGCACGTAAATAGTATAAACAAGTTTCAAGATTAAATTAAACTGTGTAAAACGTGAAGGACATAAAAAAACAAAAGCTTTACACAAATAATGAATAATCTCACTTCTCATTGGTGCCCATATTCTTTAATAGATGAGAATTAAATAAATTAAAATCATAACCTATGGCCCATAAAATATATCATAACCTATGCTTTTCGGGACACCTCTTTAGTCAATGAAACTATTTACTACTATATATTTGAGTTTGAGTACTCCTAGTTCATAGATTGAATCTGATTGTTGATTTTTCGTGAACATCGAGTTTTTTGTTCATAATTATGGGAATTGATTATGGGAAACAAAGGACAACTTGTGGCGACGTACTTTTCGGGAAAAAGGCTTTTATGAATCTCACCATTGTTGCAATCATAGGCAAGAAAAAAACTCATAATCGTCGTTAAAAAAATTGTTGATTACAATATTGTAATTTTGACACACATTAAGTTTGTCTGAAATACTTGTATATGCCAGTTGCTATTAATCTACGAACAAACATTCTCAATTGTGTGGTTGCCTTTTCTTTCTTTTTTATTTTTTTGGGTCAGAGGTTTCCTTTTCTTTTGTTCCTCCTAAATATCATCAATCAAAATTTACAGCGATTCTGAGTTTCTGTGCTTTGCAGTTTCCCTCTTATTGTGACTTTCTTCTTCTTTTGGGCTTTGGCCCTTCATTGTTTATAGAGTAGCAAACATGATTGGAGCCCTGGGCTCATTATTCACGTGGATTTTGGAGTTAAAACTTAAAAGAGAGAATGGATTGTCTATCTAAACATTTGTACCAAAAATAAAAACACCTATGGGATGAATATTGTATCAGTGTTGTACAATTAAAAAAAGAAGATAGCATCAACAAAAAACTTTAGAAAAACAAAATAAGAAAAATATGGACAACTTTCGTCGACAGCAGGATTCGAACCTGCGCAGGCAAAGCCCAACAGATTTCGAGTCTGCCTCCTTAACCACTCGGACATATCGACGTTGCCGATAATGCCAAACTATAAAGCCATAGTTATAGGTAACTATAACGAGAAGTTGAGCTTCATCAGACAACATTGAGGGTTGGACATGATTTGACCACAACCGAACGGGGACGAAAAGTAATGGGTAGGGCAAGCTATTATAAAATAATATAATTAAAACTCTGTTTAATCTTTTATTGACCACTTCAATATATGCAATCCAGCTAGGGTCAATGTATATCACTTGTGCTAGCTTATACTAATAAACCATATATGATGCCAAACTTATAGTGCTGCTAATATGGGATTATATATCCAGAAGCAAGCAGGAATTGAAAGAAAAGTGAACCCAAGAATCATCTTGCAACATTAATTAACAGGAATTGGATCTACTAGCAAGGACTCTATTCTGCTCTTTGATATATTGTCTGGTCGTCCATGCCCATCTCCATACTGGTATGTGCATTGGGCAATACGGGCAAGGTTCATAGCTACTCCTATGAAGGCTTTGGGGAATGTAGAGTCCATGACTAAGCATTTGTTCATCTTCTGCCATGCTTTGTCAATCAGAGTTCTCAAGTACCTGCGGGCATTTTCTTCGGAATCACCGGTTTCATGCATGTAGCATGTGATTGAATTTGTGGACTCACCAAACTCCATCTCGTCCTGTGCATTGCAGAGAACAACAAGCACGTTATTGTGTATATATATATGATAACTACACTTAGGTTAATTAATTAAAGGACAACATTTTAGATATTCCCTAGGAAGAAAATTAAAATAAAAAAGGTTAGTGAGGTTCCGAACAATTATTCATTATAAATTCTTGCAATATTTTAGAACATATTTAATACGTATTCATAACATTATAAAACAAAATGACTAGTTGTGTATGCTGTGAAATATACATTAAATGTGCTAAAAAACATGTAAGAATTTCTCATTATTTAACTGTTTGGCCCTGTAACAATTAATAATTTAACATATGGAAAGTCCAATTGGGTAAATTAATTAATGTGGTTGTGGCAAGCAGAGCTTAGCATACCGCTGATGTGGCCAAATCGTTGCAAACCCTGAAAACAGTGGATGAAGAGCGCAAGGGGTCATGGTAAATTAGCTAGGGAATGAAGGGCTTGCTCTGTGATGTCTTGGCTCATTAAGAAGTAGGAATGAATAAGAAAAACCCCGCCTGAGGAGGAAAGCCAAGCATTTTCTAGGTACTCGTTGAATGGTGGGGTAAATTTGTTGCGAGACCATTTTGCTTCTTGTAGGAACGACTTGCACAAATCACTCCACTGATAAACAACAATCAATTTTAACATTTTAGTAAACGGTAAATATTTTGGGATAGCAAATGAGAGCTTATCGGGTGAAAATTTCCCACTTAGACATATCAATCAATCTTTCACACAGATTGTATAGATCTTAATAAAAATACATATCTCCAAGGGCCTGGTGCACGGGGCTTGCTCCATCTCACACTTGATGTGTCTACAAAGGATATATGTATGCAATTTTATCCTAGCTATAAAGGGAGATTGTTTTCAGAATTTGTCCTTGTAACCTCCGATCATAAGCCTACAATCTTATTAGTACACTTGCATTGAGACTCGCCCTCTAATTATATATACATCAAAAACTAATTTTGACATATAAAATATAAAATTGTATACTATACACGAATTGCTCTAGAAGAAAATAGCTTTTATTTTTAATAAGATTGACGATACATACAGCTTTTGTGAGATAGGGAAGGCACTTGACGCCCTGTTCTTTGAAGATGTCAAAAACCATCTCATTAACAGTGTTATAGAGCGCTAGGAAGCACAATGTCATGTAGTCTGGAAGAGTGTTTATAGCATTCACGTCCCATCTGATATGAACATGTATAAGGTTTTATATTAAGTTTGAATAATTAAGAAAATAATAAAAAAAACATGACTAGTAGAACTGAACAAACCTCTCAATAATTAGCGCGGCCACTTTAGTGAGTTGTTTACAGCAGTCAGTGAATTGGGGTTCAGGGACTATTCCTAGCGACCAAAAGAAGGATTCCGTTAACCTGTCTCGGGCAAAGCTCAGCTTGCTGGCTAGGCCAATGTCCCTCCACCACCTATTTAACGACTTATTAAATACGAGTGTATGTTAGAACTTAGAAGCACTTACACAACAAGTAGGAAACAATTATATTAGTGAGTTTTTTGTGTAAAATTATGAATATATGAAGCTCTATTATAAAATTTTTATTCATTTTTATACTTAACCAGACACAATATTTGATAAATCATGTTACTATTTGACATTTTTTGGCTAGAGATAGCATATTTATATTAAGCATAAATATACTTGTGTAATTTGATGATGGCTATGGTATACTAAGCGAAGTATTAAGCACTAGGTTCTTAGCCACATATACCCACACTTTGCAAATGTGGCCAAACGCCTATCGACAAAATCTTGTAATTTATATTTTGTTTGTTATTTCATATTGTATATACTTTCCTATGACAGTTACTTTTGTTAATTTATGGCATATATATTTAGTTTAGTTCGTTTTTCTATTAAATTTCTGTTCTATCTGATCTTCAGTTAATTGGGCGATTTTTTTTTTTTTTGCACGTCATATCCATTTTAACAATGGACAATTATTTTTTTCTTGACTATCAAAAAATTATTATTTTCCCCTTTTTTTTCCATGTTTTTATGAAAATTCCTCTGACCTTAACATTTCCCGTAGCTCTTGTTGGTGTAATGACTGAACCATGTTGAATTCCAGCTTGGCAAGCTCTACTAGCAAGCGATTGTGGGCTTCCTTTTTATCGTATGTGTCAATATTCCGCCGTGACTGTAGTCTGTACGGGCTTTGGTGATAAGGAAGCCCTCCAATACACACCTAACTTTTTCTGCCACTTTGGTCTCTGTCCCTTCTCTTCTAATTAAGTTCATGAGATTTCTTCTTGAAAATTCCTTTGCCTCCCAAAGACTTTCTCCCTCAAAGGTAAGGTGCGATGCCTCATGGAGACTTATCATTCCCCGCACATCATGGCTAATCTCAGCCTTGAAGTTTCCCTCATCATCTTTGAAACTCTCAAACACATCTGCACTCACATGGATAATCATCTTAAATGTAAGTGAAATTTCGCAGAGTTTAAATTTTATGCATTGAACCATAAACCAACTTTTCATTATTAACTGATAATTTTTTTAAGAAAAAATTTAGGGAGCTGAGCTGTAACTCAAACCACAATTTCTTGTGGCCTTTTATTGGTAAATAAGTTAAATTGTCGTAGGATTTAGGTTTAGCAAAATTTAAGGGTCTGTCTAATTTTAAAGATGTTTTTTATTTTACATTTATGATCTTAAATATAAAATTGATACTGATTTAACACTGTAAGTTTGTGGAGTAGATATTAAAAGGGGTACTCATGAGTTGAATAAGACATTGGGGGACGTCAAAGCCATGTTGTCTAAGGATTCGGAAGAGGAGAGCAGTAGCTTGCAGACTTTTCTGTGTCTTCTTATCTTTCGAGCTTTCTAAGGAAACAATGCAGTGAAGGGCTCTCTTTATGTCCTTGTCAAATTTGGAGGATAACCCCAAACGCTGGACGTCGTCAATCAATTCAAGAAAGCTTAGTGGGTCCATGTCTGTTCTATTATTGATCATGCTTCGCACCTTCTCCTCAAGCTTCACTGCCCTCTCTTGTAGTGTTTCATCAACCTGCGCGTTTCGTTCAGCAGATGCCAAAACCGTAAGAATTACATTCTATTGCCATATATATATATATATATATTAAACGTGTATTTGGTTCATTTTTTTTAAGTGATATTTCAAGGGTTAAATATGTTTTCTGCTTTTCTTAAATATAAGCAAATTAAATACTGGTTTTGGTTTTGAAATTTTTGCTATTTGGTTAGTCAAAATGTTTCTACTACTACTTGGTTTTAATCCGTAACACTGTACTGTTAATATTAAATGTTAATATGATTATGAGATAGTTATGTTATTCAATCTTATATAATAATCGGTTATCATACATATATGACAAGAACTAAACCTAAACAATTTTAGAAATATTTTAATCAAAATCACAAAAAAATTTCAAGGTCTAAAGCAAAATTCATTTATTATTTTAAGGAGGAAAACATATTTAAATTTTTTTATCATTCATTTGAATTTCTGCAAAAAATAATTTAAAAATCTGCATTTAAATTTTATAATAAAAATTTGATATGAGTAACTTCTACTCCATAGGTTAGAGTAGAACATGTCCAGTCGAGAGGTAAGAAATTCATTGAGAGCTGATTGTTGAGTTTGTACAACTGTTCAATGGATAATTACGAGGAAGTTTAATATAATAATAAACAAGATTCATCATGAGACATTCAGTATTTAGGAGAGTAGACATTTATGTTATGTTTGAACTAGTGATAAGTAGTGAACTGAAATAAAATTGAATAAGATGATGTGAATATAATGAAGTGAATAACATAATTATTTCACTTCAACAGTTGAATGTTTTCAAGATAAAATATAGTAATTTTCATTCCATTATTTGAATATTTCTATATAATAAAATGAAATAGTGATAATTCTATAAGTAAAAAACAAAAGCGAGATTTTCCATTCTATTCCTCTCAAATTGGAGGAAAAGGGAAATAAGATGATGGAATTTCATCCTCCACCCATCCATTCCATCTAATTTGTTTTAGTATTTAAACAATATAGTTTCATCCTCCTTAATTCCATCACACTTAATTTTTTAAAAACCTAAATAATAGAGTTTAAAATTATTACATCCCCTTTTCCTCCATCCATCTCTTTACATCAATCCAAATATAGTCTTCAGTGCATTTGTTCAGATTATTTTGACAAAAAAGTGACTTTTCAACAAAGAAATCATTTTTCACATAAGCTATTTATATCATATTTTACTAAAAAACTAAAAACAATTATTTTAGGGTGAGTTTGCTTCTAACTTTTCAAACAAAAAAGTGTGATTTTTAAAAAAATTTACTTTTCATAGAAGACTCAAAAACTAAAATTTACTGAAAATAATCCGTTCTTATCTTTTTAGTATAAACTTCTATGAACAGTTCGAAACAATTTGAAAGAAATGCATTAGTATAACTTCTATGAATGATTTATTTTATCATTTTTTTGTTAAAATAATCTAAAACAAACAAACTTTAATCTCCACTAGTTTCTGGTTCAATAGGCTTTGAAGCTTCCTCGTCTAAAGTTATTTATGTGATTATATAAAGGATAAAACTTACATCATGTTTCTTACCTCTATTTCATCCATTTCACTGAAATGAGTAATTTAATGCACTAGTATTAAGAAAAAAATGCCACATGTCATGATTTGATTGGAGGATTGAATGCAATTAATATAACAAATTAAATTTGATCTAAGTTTTTTCTCTAGATAAATCCACATTCTAAATCAGTGTTTCAACCGAACCAATCATATGTCATGAGTTTTACAATCTAACCAATCAAAATCCCAATCAAACATATTTGACAACTACAGTTAGAATTAAAATTTGAAGGAAAAAAAAAAAGGTGAGATTGAATACGAAGAGACAAAAACATAATCTGTGTTTTATCATTTTGTAAGGAGGTCAAGACAGAAAAGTCCAAATGATCAAGTAGTGAAACAGAGAGAGAGAGAGACGGACGAGCAAGATCAAGTTCAAGGGGATGCCACCATTCTGCTACCATGTTGATGAACACATGGTATCCCAGCGGCACAAGTCAAGAAAAAACAGAAGAAAAAATGAAAAGAAAAGAAAAGTTTAATTATATACGCATAGTTAGTTAGTTACCGCATGATGATTTTCCAGGGACTGGAGAAATTCAAGAGACCATAGATTGGGCTGGTAGTTAGCTGAACGCCTGTTTTGTATTAATTGGGTAGTGCTCGGTTGTGTGCTCGCGGTACAAATGACAGGATGCCAAGTTCCATTAAGAAATTTGGCATAATTGGCAACACTTGTTCTTTCTCCAAGGGGCCTTGATCTTGGTCTAGCTAGCCTTTGTGTGGTGGTGGATAAGTGGTAGCGCACGCAAAACAGATCACTAGTCATGATATATATATCATACATATGCTCTCTACACTAACATGTTTTAATTTTATAAAGTGTGCGCCTCGACGTATATATAGTGAGAACCTAACAAAAAGAAAAAGAAAACGAGTCATATGTGTTGGGAAAATAAGCCATTTTTCACTTAAGGATATTTTCTCTCAGAAACTACACGGTCCTCAGAAATTTGTGAGTATATATGATTTGCAGAATTATTTTACACTGAAAGAAAAATGAGGAGAAATTTTTTACCAATCATGTTATAGGTGTTTGCTCATGTGCAAATTGATGAGTTTATCTAGATGAAGATATATGGTTTACAATTTTTAGACACAGTTTATAACATTTTACTCAATGATTTGTAACTTTTCATGTAAGGTTTACAGTTTTTTTTTTTAATGTAATCACCTTGGTTAAGAGGTTTAGAAATGTTTAGTATCCAGGTTTAGGTTTCTAGCGTAGGTTTACAATATTTATTGTGATTTATAACTTTTAGACAAGGTTTATATTTTTTTTCTATTCACCTTCCTTAAGAAGTTTAAATTTCTATTTTCTATTGTCCACATAGGTTTACAACTTCTAAGCATAGGTTTATAACTTCTAAGCATAGGTTTATAACATTTTATTCAGTGGTTTACAATTTTCAGACAAAGTTTATACTTTTTTTCTATTCATCTTCTTTAAGAGGTTTAGGAATTTTTCTATTGCCCACATAGATTTACAATATTTATGCATAAATTTAAAATATTTTACACATAAGTTTATAATTTTTTATTGATCCTCACTTATATATATACTTTATCAATTAGTCCACCTCATATCTTCATGTTGCAGCATCCATATGCACATTAGAACTTCCGCACGCTATATGATCTTTGCTTGTGGACTTGTGGCATCCCTGACTATTCTGTTAGCATGTGTTTGACGCCTACTTCAAAGCATTACTATTCCAGAGTGCGGATTTTTTTTTCCTATGTTTAGACTAATGACCAATTCAGTATTCAATATCGTATAAATGAGATAGCAACTTTGACGACTTAAACCATTATATTGAATTACCGATGTAATGTGTCTGTAAATAAAAGACTACGTGGTGTTATTTAATATATCTTGGAAAAATTAGAAAAGACAGCTATCGACTATTATTTTAAGGAAAAACTTCACCACTAATTTCTCTTAAATTTTGTATCAAATAAACTGGTCATCCTGAAAAAAAGTAATCAAAGGAGTTCCTATCAATTAAAAATATTGGACAAATTAATCTCTCTAGAAAAAATTTACTCAAAGAAACTACTTTCAATTAAAAGCATAATTACTCTCTTATTAAGAGCAATTTGAACTGTTCATTACTATTGAAGGACTAATTTATTCCTTTTATGTGAGAGGAACTAACTTATCCAACGAGATGTTTAACTGGATTTTCTTAATTTTGTTTGTGATTTTAATGATTTTGAAAAGTGAAATATGGTTGATGTACTTAAATAATTAGTTAACTACCCGCCTTTAAATATGTACATAAATTATGAAAATGATTAAGAAAGCTCTACTATTTAAAAATTTAAAATATATTTTTTGAATTAATTCTTACTATTTATCTCTTTTTTTTTAAATTATCTTTCAATATCTTTTCCATATCATCTCTCTCCTCATACTACTTCATAGGGATATACGTTTGAAAAAATAATTAATACTATTAAAATTTCTTAAATAAACAGTTGTTAACAAAAAAGTCAAATTTTAAACGTTGACAATTACCCGAAACATAAGAAATGCATGGTTTTTAAGAAGAGAAATAATTATTCTACATTTTATGATACATTGACGCAACGAGGTTTAAATATAAGACTTTATTTAAATGATTAGGAGTAGTTATTATCACTCTTAAATAGCTATTATCACTCTCACTTAAATGGGTTTTATTTGATTTTCCTCACACCCCTCTCTCTTCATGTGATACACTTATATATCTTGTTATTCACGGGTGATTATTCTACTGGCTAGACACAAGAACTTTCCTCCTTTAAATAAAGACACATTCCACCCCTATTTACCAAATCTTTCAGTTATGTCTTGCATATTATTGCAATTGCAACGTCTATATCCTCTACTTTGTGAGTTACTTTGGGAATTCAGCACCGGTCACAACAACTATTTCAATATTATTAAATATTTATTATTAATTTCCCAATGTGATTTTTATACAATCAATCAATAAATAGTAAAAGTACCCATAATAAAATTTTATTATAAATATTTAACATTATGTATTAAATTCTTTTACTAAAAGTTTTCGTAATATAATAGGCACATAAACAATAAAAAGTGAATATTTTAGAGGAAATAATAGCAAGTAAAAATAGTGACAACAAAAAATATTTATTAAAAATTAATCTTGTAATACTATAGTTGTAATACAAATATACATGTCAACAACTGCGACCTTAGGTTAACCAGGAACGTGTACAGAAGGCTTTAGATGCAATAGGGTCAAGGGGTGAAGAGTTGGAGTTCCTGCTATAGAATTCTCCAAGAGCTGCTGAGCAGATGTGTTCACTGTAGCGAGTGGCTAACTGATTTAGTGAAGACCCTGAAATCTGACAGACATCCAAAGTGATGCAGTTAAAGCTCATTGAGTGAGACCCTAAAATCTAACAGACATCCAAAGTGATCAGTTTCATTAAAACACCCCCTTCCTCTATAAAAACACCCAAGCTCGGCTTCACTTCCCCAAAACCGAAACCCTTTATCTCTAACTCTCTCCCAACCCTTTCTCATACAATCCCACACCATTCCTTCTCCTTCCAAAATCAAAGGTAAAAGTTTTTGTGGGTTTTGTCATCTCCTTCCTCTACTTTTCATGTTACATGGGTTGGACTTTGTTGTTTCTTAGTTGCTATCAAGTGGAGGTGCTCCCCAATATTGTTAGAGTTATATTATAGCTATCTAGAGGTTGTTAGAGATTAATATAGAATTTATGGTTGCTCTATGGTTGTTGTTAGTGTCATCTCCACTCCAGACCCAGTTAATGTTGTCATCTCTTGTTCTCCTTCTCCAGGTGAGTGGATTTGATCTTATAGCCTTAGTTTCATCATTATGAGTATGTTCTTGCATTATGATTGTTAAATATGAAAAATTGAGATGAGAAAAAAGTATAGAAAATGATTTTACATGAATATGTCTAGCTAGAAAAATTATAATTTATGATGATAGCATGAAAGAATGAGTTTTACAAAACCATGTGTCACGAACGTACTCAATCCTGTACGAGAATAACAACCAATTTTAAAATAAAAAGGGAGTCGTCACCAATTTTAATTCTGGTTAAATTAGAAAACCGTTTGATTTGATAAACTGATCTTGAAAAAGATTTGAGTTCTGGAAGTCTAATTATGATTAGGGAATGGTGGAAACTTAATCCCACACACCCTAATACATCCGTATAAAACGGTTACCCTATAACTCATTATGCAAATTTATTTATAACTTTAAAATATTTATTTTTCCCCAAAAAAGTATAACAATTACATATTTACAAAGGAATAAAGCTAGAATTAAAATGACAATAAAGCACAAATTTTTTTAAAAAAAGTTTTGGCTTGATAGTTGTTGGCTATGCCAACGTATCCTTCGTGCAAAGAGAAATTCAAAACCACGTCGTTATTGTAGAAAATGATTGTGTGTTGATGGATTTTAATTAAAAAAATTGATTGTCAATTTGTTTGAAAATGGAAATTCGCTTGTGCATAGGGTTCAAGACTAAATGGTGGAGGCGGCGCAAGGAAGAGGCAATGAGGGAGGTGTGAACTCGCCTGAGGAAGGAGCTTCACGAGGTGGTTCTGCTTGCGTGGTGGTGGCTTGGGTGCAGCGGTCTTGTGGGGGCGGACAGGCGGAGGAGAGCGGAGAACTTCACGCAATGCTCCTGGTCTTGAGCTTCGGTCCTCTTGGCGATGGTGGGCGTGGCGTGAAGGATGGAGGAGGTGACAAGGCGTGGCACAGCGGCCCCCGGGATTCTAGGCGAGATGCGCGGATGACCAAGGGGGGCGCGAGGTAGGCTGAGCGCATTTTGCTTCGCGATCTGCGCGCGATGGTTTGCTCGAATGGCGAGCGTTGCTCGCCGTTTCGTGGGTGGGCAGCGAGTGGATCGCGAGGACACAACGACGGCAACAACCACACGCGATGGGGCGTTTCTAGTCGCTAGGTCTTCTCGGTTGGCTGGCGGAGGTGCTGATCGGAGCTAACGAGCTGGGCGTGATGATGCGACAACAACGGTATCAGAGGCGATGGCGGCGGGGAAATCCGAACAGCTCTGGTTTCTTATTCTTTTCCCAAAGAGGTTTGGGAAGTTATTTTATGAGCTCTCCCTATGTGTCTATGTGAATTTTCCAAATTTCTCCTATTGCCTCCCTCCCTGTGTTGGTCTCTATCTCGTATTATGAGTTTTGCCCCCTTAATTGTTATGATCCTGACCGATTTTGCTCACAATTGTGATTGAGATTTTCTCGATTTAATGTGATTTTCATTGATGAGCATGATTTGATTTGATTGTAATTTGATTTTGATTATGTGATTGCCTCAATCTCCATTCTGATTTACACCAAAAATAAATATCCCATATTCCATCATGAGCCCATGAATAAGGTTTAGGAAAATAACTGCTATCTCACATGGGCCAAAAACGTAGACAAACAAATAAAACGGGCTAGGATGGGTTAGGGGCATAAACTAAAAAAAGAAAAGAATTGGACTAAATAAATACAAAAATGAAATGAAAATAAAAATAAAATAAAAGATAAAATAATTTTTTAAAAAAAAGAAAAAGATTCGGACAAAATATGGTGTTCATGTTGTTTGTTATGGAAAATGTTTTATATGCTAACGAAATGATTATTGGAAGATCATATGATTTAACAAGCTGCTATTTTAACAAATATGTTTTAAGAGTTATGATATTATTATATATACTCCAACTTTGGATTTCATAAAGCTTTCGAAATGTTAAGTTGAGTTATGTTGAATAAAGTATGATTTAGCTTTGTGAATAAATATGCTATTATGGTTTTAGAGTTTTCATAATTTAGAACCCAAGTGTTTTTACATATAATAACGTTACTCATATATATAATAAAGTTACTTATACTGTTACTTTTGAAATAATAGTAGTAAAAGTTCACATACAAATAAATTTTGTATCTGGGATATTACAATTAGCAAGGACTTGATTTTGCTCTTTGATCTACTATCTAGTGGCCTATGTCCATCTCATTATATATTGGTATATTGGGATGTATATAGGACATGTTAGGGTTGGATCAAACCTAAACCCAATTCAATTTTAGACCATTAGGTTATTTTTGGAACCAAAATCCGACCTGATAATGGCCTAACTAGTGACCGGGTTAATGTAACCTTCAAATAATATATGAGGATTTGAACATTATATATATTAAAGTTATCAAATTTTATAAGTAAGAAATAAAATTTAATAGATATTTTATCATCTATATTTCAATATAAACCATATCAATATAATTAAAAATAACATCAAGTTATATAAAATATATTAATTAAACTGTAGAATCTTATAATTTATTACTAATTATTAATATATATATATATATATATATATAAGACTTATTTGATTTCAAGAGGTAGTAAAACAGAATACCCGAATAGGTTAAAAAATACAACAGGTCAAATTTTAAGACCTAAACCCGTCCTAACAAGCTTAGGTTTGGGAGTTGTGAACACCATTATTAATAAGTACATTGAGCAATTTGGACCAGGTACATGGCTACTCCTATGAATTGATTAAGGCTTTGGGAAATGTGTGGAGTTTAGGCATCTATATATTCATCATCTATGCAATACTTTGTCAATCAAAGTAATTCTCTTTGACTGGAAAAAAAATCTAAGTACTCCCTCCATGGTATGTTATATGTTTATTTTTTAAAAATAATTATTTCTAGACAAAATAAATTTTTAAAATAGACAATTATTCAAGTACAAAGGGTATAATTTTTAGGTACATAGTTCTAGTTAAATTCAATCCTAACAAATTAGTCTTATTTGTCTTGGGTAAAGAAATATTCTGAAAAAGAAAGAGAAGAAGTGAAAGAACATTAATATAATAAAAGTGTTACCTATACTCATTATATATGGGATACGTGTTAACACATTTCAATCTTCATTAGATATGGTGTAACCTCACTTAGTTTGAGATTTACATCTCATCTAATAATTAATAAAAGTATCCTGACATAATGTCTCACAAAGCATGAGTATAAATACCATTATTCCTACCATAAATGGGGGTGGTGGAACATTGCTCCAAGCCAGTTTCTACAAAATGATTAATATGAAAACTAGACACAGTCCTTAGTTTAGTTTTCAATTTTCAATTTTTCAGGTTTTGTGAAAGAAATCCTGAAAACTGGAAATGAAAACTGAAAATTAAAATTTATAATTTTCAGAATTTTTAGTATTTTCTTCACAAAATATATAAAACTGAAAACTGAAAATGAAAACTAAAAACTAAAAACTCAAACCAAACATGTCCTAACTTGCAAAACACATATATATTACAATTGCATGATATAATCAACCGAAATAGACAGGGGCGAAGCTAAATAAGTTTATTAATTAGGAGGTATTTAATAGTTAATTTTATATAAGAATATATATTATATAATTTTTATTGTTATTAAAAAATTTAAATAAATATATTTATCTATAAAAGAAATAAATGTTTAACGATCAAGACTAGAGAGAAAAACACATACATATGCATACACATATTATCTATTTCAATATTTAAATATCTAGTTAAGAAAATTTAAGAATCAAACAAATAATTTTTTTCAGAGGGAGCCAAATGTTTAAAAATGTAGATTACATAAAGAAATTAAATTTAAAAAATTAGGGGCGCAATTCAACGAGGCTCCGCCTCTGGAAATAGCGTACAGGAATACATTTTTTATTAAATAATAATTTGATAAAAGTCACGAAGCTAATGTTGTATTGGCCCATAACCTGAAGAGTTTTTTGGGAAAAGTACAAATAATTGAGTAACAATGTCTCTGCCAACAAAAGACTAGGCGAGAAAAAAAATAAGGGCTGTTTATTTTGCATTTTTAGTTTTTTTTAGATTTGTAAAAAAAAACTAAAAATTAAAAATTTTAGTTTTTAATTTTTTTAATTTTTTTTCATAAATTTAAAAAATTGAAAATTAAAAGCTAAAAATTACAAAGCAAACAGCGCCTGCCAAGTCACTAGTACAAAACTGACACAATACTTCAATATCAGATCTTCAAAGATAAAATTTTAAAAACACTAATCACTAGGGAATCAACAAATCACTGAAACCAGCACCTTCAACTGCTCTTGAGGTCAGTTCCCAATTCATCGAGTCCTCAAATTGCTGTTCAATGAATTTCCACATGCATAATGTCACCCTTTTCCTTCTTCTTCCACTTTGCCTTTCCGGTTGGCACCAAAGCCTTTCAAAACAACTCACAAAACATGCAAAGGAAAAATTTTACAAAATCAAATAATACAAAATCATTGCTCTTCGCTTCTATCTTTCCTCACTTCTCCTTTAACAAAATCAAACAATACAAATAATAATTTTCTCTTTCTTCACTCATTTCTCTTCAACCAAACATCATTGCTTTATTTGGACGTGAAAAGATGAGAAAACATGAATAAAAAATAATACAAAAATAAAAATAAATAAATGTTTTCCTTCTGCTATTTGATTGAGAAGAAAAATGTAAGAAAAAAAACAGGTGTATAAAAATTCCTAGAAAGTGATTAATAAAAAGGATATAAGGTTAAAAACTAATTTAAGTGACAAGAGCAGAATTTTAAAAAAAATCTCATCATAGTGAAGAAAAGTCTATGAGAGGCTCACACTTTTCTTTTTCCTTTTCCACCTTTGTCCTCTTCCAATCGATGGAAAAGGGAATAATCACCTCATTTTTTTTCTGCCTTCTCTTTTTCTTTCCATTGATTTTCTGCTGTTCTAAACACAAGCTAAGAGGCATTCACCATGTTTTCTCTTCTTACTTTTCTTCTAAATTTGTTCTCCTTCAAACAAGAAACCCCACGTGTTTTTTAACAAAGAAAATAAAAAATAAATAAGATTGTGTTTGGTTATAATTTTTAATTTTTTAATTTTCAAAATTTTATAAAAAATACTAAAAACTAAAAATAAAATATGTTTTATAATTTTTAATATTTACTTCACAATATTAATTGATCTAAAAAATTGAAAATGAAAACGAAAATTCAATGCATCCTAGACTTCTCACTTTATTGTCGAGATAACTATTAGGTTAAATATGTTTGATGTGAGTACTGTTTGTAAGATTCTGTCAAACATGTCAATTGCTAATGATAATTATGGGTTGGGTTGGGTTAGGTTACGATAATTATGGATCAAAGTTAATTAAGAAAAACAATAAAGCTTAAACTAATTAAGAGTAAAGGCTTAAATTGGTGGATAAATTAGCCCCTAATAAAAAATATTAGTATTAAAATCTTTTACAATTGTAAAAATAGAACACTTACAGGTCCTGACAATTTCATTAATGGACAACTGACCTCTAATAAAAAAATATTAATATTGAGAACCCCACAATTGCAAAAAAAGGGATATTATATGTCCCTAATAATTTTATTAATAGACAAATTGATCTATGATAAAATAAATATTAGTGTTGGGATCCTTCACATTGTAAAAATAGAACATTATATGTCTTTCAGCATTGCAACCTACTAAATGCTACAATAAACTTTAATTATTGATTTATGTGGCACCTACTAATCCCAATTTACTAAAATATACTCTTTCATTTTTGCAAGTTTCTTCTTAAATATTTCAAAACTTAATAAAGCATCCCATATCAAGCATGGTGGTCGTAGCATGAAAGGGTGATTGCAATCACTGGACTCTAGCAAATAGCTCTTTTGAAGAAATTATTATGAATTTATGATATTAATACTATAGTTCCTCAAGAATAAAATAGTGATAAAACATAAGAAATTCAATTCCAAATCTGATTCCTTTCTTCAAACAACAAACTTGGGGCCAAGGTTTTCTTTTTTTATAATAATGAGTACAATAAAATCTTGGAATATTAAGGTAGGAATTTACAAAAATGAAAATATAAACATAAAAGAATGTGTTTTAGTCGTGTTGATTGGAATTAATAGGTGTCACATAAATTAATAATTAAAGTCCACTTAGCATTTAACATGTTACAAGTGAATCATAGACCTATATGTCTTATTTTTATAATTTTGAGATATTGAATACTAATTTTTTATTATCAGGACCAATTTATCCATCAATAAAATTGTCAGAAGTATAGTATCCTATTTTTACAATTGTAAGGAACCTCAATACTAATATTTTTTTATTAAGAATTAATTTATCTAGTAAAAAAATTATCAAGGATCAATTTGGATATTCCCTTACTAATCAATTAAACTTGAGTTTTTTGGATTAGTGTTTTAAGAAATATTTAAGCGACTCGAATCAATCAGGCTCAGTGAGATTGGACAGCAACGCTGAGCCTTATTTTATTTTTTTTTTTTCAAATAACATAAAAGGACTAAAAAATGTTCAACAATATGACCAGACCCTTCAAACACCATGAGGTATTTGGACGTTGATGGATGGTCGCTCGGCAAAAGCTGTATTTTCATAGCTATTTTTTTAGTACTATTTTAATTTCATTTCAAAAGTTTATTTTTTAAATTTTATTCCTAATGTTTTGATATTATTTTAATATTATTTTATTTAATAACAATATTAATTGTTTAAATGAAAATTATTTACTCAAACGTGTTTATTTTTATCATATACAAAAGCCATTATTATATATACAAAAACTTTATTTTTAGTCTCAGTCTTTTAAACTTTAGATTTTATCATTAAAAGTTATCTATAAGTAAAGTCAAAATTTATTTCAATAAGAAATATTAGACAAAAATAGAATTTCAACTTGTATAATAAAGCAACAACTTAAGATAATAATAAATATTTCAAGGTCAAATTGATAGTATTATTAATAAAATTAACAGTGTTAGCAAATAGACTAATATAGAAATATTATCAAAATGTTAGAGATGAAATTGAAACAAAAAAAAAACTTTTGAGATGAAATTAAAATATTACTAAAAGTTGAATAATGAAAAAGTATTATTTGTCCTTATACTTTGTAGATCATATATGGATATATTTTTATTTATTATTGGATAAAATATATGTCTCAAACTAAATAAAATTTATATCTCATCTAATAATAAATATAAATATATTGATATAATATCTACAAATAATAAGTATAAATAACATTTCTTGAGAAATAGTGATTTTGTGACGGCGGCTTCATTGAGAAGTTACAGCAACTCGTGTTTGGGGATGACAAAATGATACTCAACCGGTGGACATCTGTCCCGTCCCAATCGGCCAGGTCCAAGTTTAAACCCATCCTGCAATAAGATTTTAATATTAGTCATAATCATATATTATAATATAAAATTTTTAATATATGTTAATATAAAAAATATTATATATATATATATATATATATATATTATCATATCATACTTAATACAATATATAAACAATATATACAACATCTCAATAATAAAATATAAATTATAAGTATCTTGCTTGAGTGCTTAAAAATTTCAATTAAGTATTTTTTAATTAATTATGTGTGTCTCCACCATGAACCAACCATTAATTTAGTTATCAATAAATAAATAACATATAAAATATTTCTCTCAAAGGTATTACATATTTAAAATGAATTAATAAAATTGAATGTAAATGTACCTAAATAATAAAAATAAAAGTGCAGTGGATCTTCTTTTTTTTTTTATATTTTAAGTTATATATATATATATATATTAAGAGAGGACAGTGCCAAGGCCCTTGGTTAGTCTCCTCTCCATCCATACATGATACATGTAAGATGTGTTTTAAGTGTGGGTGGGGTTGAGTTTGAGTTTAACAAAAATCAGTCCTCCATTCTATCAATATAATTTTTTTTATTTGTTTGAATATTATGGCATTAGTTTAAGTTATACTATTTCTCATCTCAAATAAATATATAGTTTTAAATGCACATATACATTAAGAAAATGATTGAAAAGATTTTAATGTTAAAAATTTTTGTTGCACTAGTATAAAATTATCACGACCTTACTTCAATCGTGACTGACATAGGAATCTCATTCCCACATAAACCTTGTGATCATTGAGTCATTCTATATGTATATTTTTAAATCATAAAAACCATTTAAATCATAAAATACATTTCTAAACGGCATTTCATCTCTAATATAAATCTCATGCTTCTTGTACAAATAACTATGAAAATCGTAATCATATAAATACAAAATATATATCATGGTGACAAAATATGCAAATAATTCTATTGTCCTGGACTCGCTCGCATTGATATTAGAGCACTTTAAGAGCAACAAAAAGGCACTTCACTCTAAAGTGAGACTCACCAATGACATCTTTATTGCGGAGAAGGGTGGTTAGGATGGACTCGCAATAACTACTATATCTCTAATGGGAGAAAATGAGAGGGGTGAGTTTCATCTAAAACTTTGAGTGAATTCTCACATGTAACCCCCTTCATGAAACAACATAACAACATGATGCATGAAACACAACAATGATAATAATAATAATAATAATAACAATAAAATAAAACAAGCTCCAAACATTTTTCATATTTTCATATATATATAATCAATCCTAACTTTCATCTATCATTATTACCAATACTCTGAACATGATAACTATTTCTATCAATGAAAGTGGTATTCAGTCCTAGTGAACATGAGCTTCTGGAATCTGATGATTTCTAGCGAACCGTCCTGATGGACAAGTTGTAGGCACCTAACTAGGTCCCATTTCTCTAATCTCTGAAAAGTCTGCCTCCATGACTATTTAAGGTATTACCTCATGGCCGTTTAAAGTACCACCTCCATGACTATTTAAGGGTTTGCCTTCATGGCTATTTGATATGTCGCCTCCTTGGCCTTAATGTACCAAGGTTAACTATTTTCTAAAGATGAATTGTAACTCTAGTGTAATAAACCTCATAGTACTCTGAAGCTCTGAATCCATGTAACTCTAAGTCTAACCTTAGCATAATTGTAGCTATAAAATCATGTCTACAAGGTCACCCATTATAAACATTTTTTATTTCCAAAGCCTACAGAGTATGTAGCCGTCAATTGTAATGAATCAAATGAAGATTCGTACTCTAAAATTTCTTTTCATTGAATTTCTAAACCATATGTCAAGCTAATATACTTTTCATAAACTATAAAATTCTAATATCATATTTAATAATCATTATGCATAGATATACTCATAATGATTGAACATTGTTAACTCACTATCTAGTCTAGGAATCATGAAAGCCAATTATTTTCTCTAAATCTCTGTAACTAGGCTCTACTTTGAGTTCAAAAGTTCTATCATACAAGCATACTACTCTTGAAATCATTATGGAAATCATTAAATCTCTAAATATAAACATATTCATACTCTAGCTCTTTTATAAAAATCATTTAGCAATAGATGATCCCATGAGTTTTTTAAAACATATATTTCATGCTATTTCAAAAAACTAAAATCTTCATAAACTTGATAGATCAAAAAAAATCTAAACTCTTTGAAATGTTCTCTAAAATTAAGTATCTATGCCACGTTTTAATGAAAATAACTCTAATGATTAACATAGAGATCACATGATTGAACTCACTCACCTAGAAGGGAGGGAAGGATGGTGTCAACACTAATGGAGCTCCAGGGAAGAGGGATGACACCAACGTCCATAACAACCATAAGTTCTAGATTAAACTCTAATAATCTCTAATTAGCTCTAGATCAACTCTAACAACATTAGGACCCCTACTTGATAACAATGAGAGAAAACAATCAACTCATAACCTATAACATCAAGGGATGGGGAGGAAGGAGACATAGTCTATCATATTTACTCACCTTGAAGTTTGGGGAGGTAAATTTAAGTGGGGTTGAGAGTGGAAGGAGTGGAAAGGAGATTGGTAGAGAAGGTTTCGGGTTTTGAGGCTTCTCACGAGTGGGAAAGGGTTTTTATAAAGTGGAGAGGCTGGAGTGGAGCGACGCGTTTGGTCCTGTCATGTTTTTAGGGACCGGCTAACGTATATGACCGCTATACCGGTGGGAGTCATGCACCCTTTCACTGGAAACACACCGAGCTATATTGACATATCGCCCAAAAGGCCATCCTTCCCCACCGTGACAACTATAGGGATGCCAACTCACCATTTTATGCCTAAAATGGTCCTTCGTGCGGCCGACATGTACCCCAAATATTACAAAAATTGTCCTTATTAATTAATTATTTTCACTTACTCTCTCCTGTACCACTCTCGTTTGTTCTTTGACTACCCTCTCTCATTTATTTCACAAGGTTATAATTGATAAAATAATTAATATTGTATAAATTTGTTAAATGAATAGTTATACGTGAAAAGGAGCAATTTCACACAAGTGAACAATTATCTAAGAGCGATCGCAGTATGTTATTATTATCTTTATATATTATGATGTTAATTATTTTATTACATAAAAATATCTTCATTAAATACAGAGGCGGGGGCAGGGGGATGAGGAAGGGTCATGGTCCTCCCAAATTTTACATATTTATATAATTATATGTATATTTTATATTATGGCCCTTTAAAAAATTCTATCATCTTTATACATAATATACATAATAAATAATAAAAGTCTTTTGATATAGTAGCACATATGATATAAAAGTATAAAACATAAATGTTTATTGAATATATTTTTTAAGATTTTTCTCTTATTAAATTATTTTATCTACTTAGTAGAGTTTCTACTTACTAGTTAATTATTTATAATCAATACTTTATTTTGATGTTAAATAATGCATTGATATGCATATTTTTTTATGTTGAACCTAAGATATATTTAAGAAGAAAATTATTAACAATTTTGTTAAGAGAAAAATAGAATAAATGATGAAATAAACCTTAATTTATCTATAATTTGTATAAAAAAATATTATATAATAACTTATTTTATACTTTTTATATAATAATTTATTTTATTTTATATTAATTAATTTGACCATTTCCTTCAAAATTTCTGCTCTTGCTTGGTTAAATAAATCTTTTAATTTATTATATTTTTAAAAATATAAAGGGATTGTTTAAACAAAAATAAAAAAGGAATAATACGTATAAAAATTAATGTTTAATGGAAAATTATTTGTAGAAAGGAAACCAAGCGTAACCTTCACATCCACTTGGATTAATGCAACTTGGATTTATTATTGGATTGCATCGGATTAGTTGTGCAGGTTGGTCAACTCAAATTAAGTGATCACCCTACTACTGGCAGCCAAAAATTCAATTGGATGGAGCTATATTTTTTTGGGTCAAGATTGGATGGATCTATAAGAGTAAAGACTTTATCCTTTCAGTTTGTACTAATGGGTCCTGATTCATCTAATGCGAAAATCGAAATCTTCAAGAAGTTGGGGCTGTTCTAGACAAGTCAGATGCTAGCACACCTATTCAAGTGGAACCGTTTTTTGTCCAAATAAAATCCAATATATGTTTTCCTTTGTATATATTAAGAATTATTTTTTACCAATATTTCAAGATACGGATTAATGAATTATAAAATAAAGTTTTTAATATATTTAATAAATTGACAATTTCAAAATATTATTCTTTAGTTTAAAGTTCCATTTTTGAATTTCTCAAATGATATTCAACCAATCTCTGTATTTTACTAAAAAATTAATGAGAATATATAGAAAATTAAAATAGCATTCCAGTAAAGTGTACAAAAGCATAAACCTCCAAAAGTTCCTTTTATTTAATAATTCAAGTAACAGTATAACCACGAACACAACTTCCAATCGCTGTTTTCTACAAAAATACAAATCTATAAAAATGTTGAAAAAAATATAGAATGTAGTGGTAAATTAACATTTTATAATAGTAGGTAACAAAAAAAATCGTTATTGTAAGTTTTTAACATAAATTATACAAGACTTGTTATTAGAATACCACAAGGACTACGGTTCAAATGTAACGACAACTGTTGGGATTGGAGTGTCTCTTAAACGCAGTTAGCTAGGACAAACAAACCTCGCATAAATGGGTACTCATGGGTATTATCCACTAAACCAAATCTTCTATCCCTCTATGTTCCTTAATAAAATTTTAACATATGTATAATAATAACATCATTTATAATTTTTAAATCTTTTTAACTATCCATAATTTAAATACGTGATAAAATTTGATTGGAGGAATAAAGAGAGGAACATAAGATTTAAATCCATTATCCACACGAATAGAAAAGAAATGAGGACAAGTTTGGTAATCTGGCAAGTTCCCGTTTATTAATCGGAGTAAGTGTGAGATAGGAGATGAAGATGAAATTAAACTCAAACCTTCCAAAATTTATTGAGATATGGGAGTTCTTCAAGAAAAATATAATCTCACTTGCATTTAATACATTTTCTATATGCATCTAAATTAGCTTAATGAATGCTTTTAAAATATATACAAATACTAACTATTTGGACCAATGTGACTGCACAAGAGAAAAATAGTTTTGATCTCAACTTGGTGAAATTGGTCCCAATTTCACAAAGAACTTCAATGACACCAAAAAATGGGGCTATTCCATTTAAAACACTATCTCCACCACCGTTGAAGATATATAGTTTAGTCTATTCAAATGATAGAACATAATGGAAATTTGAAAAAAAAAATTATAAAAATCAAAACCATAATATTGTGTAATTATAAAGACGATAGTATTAAAACCAAAGAATATATTAAAAAATTGTTCATTACCTTAACAGGCACTAGTTTGCCTGGGCTTCGACCCCGGCGCTGTGAAAAAGAAAAACACTTCATTGCCTTGAGGCGGCGCGTCGGTGATCCTCAAGCCGCATTCTGCCAATTTTCATTTCAATATTTTATTTTATTTTTGGAATCGAAAGCATGAATCAACTCCTGGTCTAGTTTTTCGGCTCCAATGGTTGCATGAATCTTGGATCAACTGTCACTGTCAAATTGATAACAATAATTAATATAGCATGGCAGCGATAGAATATTTTATCAGTTTTGAGTAATAATATATGAATTTAATTCCTACTTTTTGATAATATAGAAATTGGGTTGTTATTCATTTAAATAGGATCACATTAATAAAGTCATTGAGCTTTATATGTATTAATTGAAAGATAATATAAATAAGAGAATTTAATTGAATGATAATTTTTACAAATTTTATATTGTCAGTAATCAAAATTATATCTATGATATTCTAATATTCAATTTAAATTTTTTTCTAATTTAAGATCTCAAACATAAATTATGATTTTTTTTTATTTCACACGTATTATTCACTCATCCAACAAACGAGAGATTAATTTCCTGGATAGGGTCATGCGCTTAAGCGGGAATGTGTAGTATTTTTTTTTGTCCATATACATGAATGTCAAAATCAAATTAAGAATTGATTACTTAATTAATTCAAGCCCTCTCCACTTGAACTAATACCTAGTCGGTAAACAGCAATTATAATTCGAACAATGTTTAAGGATCATTGAATAAAATTCTAAATTAGAAGGAGTCTCGTCTACACCAATTTGAAATATCTATCGTTTCTCATCAGTTTTTTTTGCAAGTTGGATTGGACAGTGGCCTGGAGAGAGTCTATATAAGGTAGCGTATGTAGGCAACCATTCATTCTGTGAATGTTCACATGCCATATAGCCTTTAACGACAGCCATAGTGTCAGTGCTCGTCCCATGTTTATACTTAAAATGGCTGTTGTTACAGAACTTAGAGGTCCATCGCTTATAGGCTCAATTCGTCGTCACGGTTCACGGCCATCCAAGCATCAACTATGGAACTTACAGGTACAGACATCAAAACAAGGTAGCATTCACCATGACAAATTCTCGATCAAATCCGTTGCTTTTCATGACAAGGTGCCTTTCTAACTCTCTCCCTCTCCCTCTCTCCTGTGAATCCCCTTTGCAAATCCTCCAAGTATCCAAAACTTACAAATCAATCGCGAGGTGTTATTATTGGTTTGAGTGCTAGTTTTTCTCTAGACTAAATACTCATTTTGAAATTCCAACCTCTGAAATATATCACGCAACAAATTAATTTTTTTAGAATTTGAAAATCTTAAATTAGCTTATTCTCATAATTTAAAGAAGAGGATAAATTAAAGAAATATGGTGTGTTCTTGAACAGAGAGACTAATTTATCCACATTTTAAATTGAATGATTAATTTAAGACTTTTAAATTTTAAAAGATAAACTTATTTTCATATTTTTTAAGTAACCAATTTACGTATTTTATCCTTTTTTTTAATTACACCACGACTTCGGACTTAGAAGTTCATTAAAATGATTTACCACTTAATTGTATTTTTCACGTAAAGTTTTGGGATTGAATATGATAGATAAGATTAAAAAAAACAAAAAAAACTAATGCAACCAAGACTTTGGATACCATTTCTTGAAAAAACAAAATTCCCTAACAATCATTTTCAGTCTTTTTGATAAAATTTATGAGATTCATTTCTCTTTCATTCTGTTAATTAATAGAATACTTGAAAGTTTGGATATTTTTTGAAATTCACTTGCTAGAATATGTCATATATATTTTAACTTTTAAATAGTCAAGTGAGTCATCTTATTTTTTGAATTTAATTTGATACATTAACATATAAAAAAAATTATACACTATTATTCTATTTATATTGTTACATCAATAAATATAATTGACCTTCACACTTTATAATAAAAAAATCATATAAATAAAATAATTTGATTGAATACTTGTATACAACTTTTATATTGTATCAAAATTAGATTTTTATTTTATTTCATCAAATAACATTTTTTTCATTCAATGTAGCATTACTCTACTTAATATCACCCACAACGGGCTTTTACCCTTTTTTTTTTTTTGTGGGTGGAGGGGGGACTAGAACTTTCAGTCAAGGAAGGGAGGTAGTAAATTAAACCAGGCCAACCCCTCCATAATTTGTTGAGCCACGGAGCCAATCTATGGGAGCATGATTTGCCTTCCTAAAGGCATAGTCAATAGAACAACAGTAATAGAAATGGGACTCTAACTCCGTTATTAACATTTCTAGCTAAATCCTCCACTCCTTCTTGCAATCATTTTCTATCATGCACTATTGAATTCCCTTCATGGTACCATGCTACCTTCAAGCCTTCGACAATAGCTAGAACCTTCATCAAAGTTGTTTTGATAGGGAGGGATTCACAAACCATGCAGCTTCCATTTGTGTCTTCGGCAATTATTTCCTAAAATATCTTTTAGTAACACTAATAAAGTTTATTGGCAACAACAAAATTGATCCGTGTGGCATAGCATATACTAATACAACATCTTTATGAGTTTTATTTGTCAACTTATTAATTTTTTTAGGGGTTAAAATGGTTGTTTATTTCAAGCTTTTTTCTTTGTGGGTATCAATACTCTCTTATTTTCAATGGTTGTGATTGAATTTTTATTTTAATAAATTGGGATGGTAAGACATATGATATATTTTTAATCATAAATAACTAAAAATATATTGATATCCTTGTATTTTGTAAGGGTATTGAAAAAACCTTCTTATTTCAATTTTGTATTTGGATTTTGGACTTTGTTAAACTTCAAAGTAATTAAAATAACATGATTTGTTTACACTTTGACCTACTTTATCTTCTCTTAAACTACAAAACAATATATTATTCATTAAAACGAAATCATTGACTGTCAACTAAAGTTAAATAGAAGCGCGTTTATCAACAAAATATTGGTCTTAATAAACAAGAGTCAAATTGCATAAGCATACATGTGTATTGAAAAAAATACTATCGATGAATTATTTGATAAAGGCGTCTAAAGAATACTCTTAACAAATAGGAAATAGAAGCATGTTGTAGTTGATGTACAGAAAGAAGTTTAATTATACTTCGGAATATAAAGATGCAAAAAAATGGATGGTAATAGAGGTTCAACGGATTGACTTTTGACCGTAATTGTCTTCATCAATGTGCTAATGATGACGTTGCATTGTCTTGAGACATTGTGGACTCTGCAGTCTAGCATTTCCCTTTTCTCTATTGTTAGTTATTTTATTTCTATTTTGGGTATCATGTCTGTGGGTGTTAGTTGGCACCTCCTCAAACAGATCGCAGCTCGAAAAATTTGGAGCATCTTAAAAGAAGAAGCCAAGAGGCATTGCTAAAGTCGAGTGATCCACTGGGAACATTGAAGATGATTGACAGCATCCAAGGGCTGGGAATTGGGCACCATTTCGAAGAAGAGATCAATGCACTGCTTGGAAGGTTTTGGCATTGGGACGCTGCTCAAGACCTATTTGCTACAGCCCTTCACTTCCGCTTGCTCAGGACTAATGGCTGTACTACTTCTTCTGGTACATTTATTTGTATCTGGCATGGATAACTTCTTTTTTTTTTATTATTATTATTGTTTCTTATCCCTGGGGATGATAATATTAACTGTTCAAGGCCTTGTAGGCTTATATCCCCTCTCAGTTAAAACCAGTTTCTAAATTTTACTCATATATCTATGTAACTACATACTCCACCCACCGTACCCTGCACGCATATTTTTCTCGCAATTAATATATAGTGTGTGTTACATGAGACATACTTAATTAGTTATACAAGTTCTATAGGTAAGTAAATAATTATTTGGCATGTGTAAGATAGTGAGGATCATAATAGAAGTGTGTTTATCTATAAACACTGGATGATATGTGTTAAAAGAAAGTAGAAAGTAATGGACACATCACCTTATGTCTTTCTCTCTCATTGTATGTTTATAATAAGCTCGAGTAAAAAATGTGGATATATATGATGCAAAATGATTAGTAGTAAAAAAATGTTATTATATTAGTTATATATAAGTAAGAGAACACTATCATTATAATAGAGGGTTGAGAGTGAATTACAAAATTTGATGAAAATTAGTTCCATTGAAGTTTTTGCTTCCCCTTAAAACTCAAAAGAACGAGTTGAGATTTTTATCATGATAGATTCATAGCTAACTCAGAATTTCTGTTATATTATCATACCAATATAATTTATTAGTTGTCTAAATATTGTTGCTTTTTTTCGTATTGTTCAGGACATATATTCATATCTTATTATTACACTTTTTTTTTGGATAAAATCTTATTATTACACTAGACCTACGAAAACTAAATAATTCTATTACTGTTGAATGGGCACAGACGTTTTCAAGAGATTTTTGGGCAAGAATGGGAATTTCAAGGAATCACTCACCAGTGACATAAGGGGCATGTTAAGCCTTCATGAGGCATCATTTTTGGGGGCAGAAGGCGAAGAAGTGTTGCAGAAGGCCATGGAATTCTCAAGGGCTCATCTCCACCAATCAATCCCACATCTGAGCCCTGAAGGAGGCAGGCACATTGCCAGAGCCTTAAGGCTTCCAAGGCACCTTAGAATGCCCAGGTTAGAAGCCAGGAACTACATGGAAGAATATAGCCAAGCAAGCATCCAAATACCATCTCTTTTGGAATTAGCCAAGTTAGATTATGACATGCTTCAGTTGCAGCACCAAAGAGAATTAGCAGAGATCTCCAGGTGACTTTGTGCTCTAGATGATGACCATAATAACAATAAAGGAAAAAAAAAAAAAAAGGGCGTATCAGTGTATGCTCAATTATCTTGTCAAGTTGTTACTTGGTCCTCCAATTCTTGTTTTCCCATCTTCATTCCTATTTCCTTCCAAGCACACTCTAACTTTATTACCATTTTCAGTATATTACAGTAAATGTTGGGCAAATTTACTTCTGAAATGCTGCATGTGACAGTTCATTTGATTTATTTAGGTGGTGGAAACAATTAGGACTTGTTGACAGCCTTGGTTTTGCAAGAGATAGACCATCAGAGTGCTTCCTATGGACAGTGGGGATTTTCCCAGAACCACGCTATTCGAATTGCCGCATTGAACTTACCAAAACCATCTGCATTTTGCTAGTTATGGATGATATCTTTGACACTTACGGCTCCTTGGATGAACTTATTCTTTTCACAGAAGCAATCCGAAGGTAAGCACCTAAAATTTGTGTTTATTAAACTTACTAGAATAATATATTTCAATAATTTGAAAGTAACAATCAATATGTGAAAATATTGTTATTTACAGGTGGGATCTTGATACAATGGAGCAGCTGCCTGAATATTTGAAGATATGCTACATGGCATTATATAACACCACTCATGAAATTGCATACAGAATTCAGAAAGAGCACAGGCTAACCGTTGTTGCATACTTGAAAAGAACGGTGAGAATCTATGTATCGTTCAAAAGTGAAAAATATGAGAAAACCAAAGCTAAGGGTATGTAAGATGTTAATGAGAGACTGGTGCTTAATTGTGCAGTGGATAGACATATTTGAAGCATTTCTAAAAGAAGCCAAATGGTTCAACAGAGGATACATGCCAACTTTTAGGGAATATGTGGATAATGGGGTGATTTCCGCAGGATCATACATGGCCTTGGTGCATGCAACTTTCCTAGTTGGGGATAGTCTCTCAAAGGAAACCATTTCAATGATGAAGCAATATCCTAGGCTTTTCTCTTGCTCTGGGGAAATTCTTCGGCTTTGGGACGACTTGGGAACCTCAACGGTATCTCACTATAATCCTAGTATATATACATTTACACACATCTCTTATCTATATTTAGTACTCAGTAATTGGTTTACATAATTTCCAAAAATTCAAATTGCTGTTTTGTTAAAAATTTTCAATTGGATTATTGATATAATATAACCTATGAAGCACAACATGGACATAACACGAACAAGAACACGACAGAGCACATCAAACTCAAAAATTATAGACATAATAGCATATATATATATGTGTGTGTGTAATTTTTTTTTATTTTGTTGTATGATTGTTTTTGGTCTTTTTTGGTCTAAATTTTTTTTTGTTGTATTTGTATAATTTTTTTTATTTAATTAATTCTTCTTTTTTTTATGATCAACTGAAAAAATTTCAAAATAACTTAATTAGTTTTTTTGTGTCGGTACGTGTCCGAGCTAAAAAAATTATTTTTAATTGGACGCGTGTAAACACGTGTCATATGGGTGTGTCGACATGTGTCCCGACACAACACACCATCGTGCTTCTTAGAATATAACACAAGAAAGGGGACTTTGTGATGAGAAATTGATGATGTTTCATGTTTAGGAGGAACAAGAAAGAGGGATAATGCTTGCAGCATACAATGCTACATGAAAGAAAGTAATATTTCAGATGAAAATGAAGCAAGGAAACACATAAGGGGGCTCATAGGGAAGTTGTGGCCAGAGCTCAATGGTCTTGCCATGACCACAACCACTCTGCCTTTGTCAATTTTGAAAGCTTGTCTTAACATGGCTAGAACTGCTCAAGTCATTTATCAGCATGGAGATGATAAAAGCACTTACACAGTTGATGACTATGTGCAGACATTGGTCTTTACACCCTCTGCTAGCTATTGAGAGACGATATCAATGATGTGCTATTTGAATCATGTTCAAATTGTTTATTTAAGGATTCCAATATCTTTTCTATCATATATTGTTGGAGTTGTGATAACTCCCTTCATTGGCAGTAAAGCAGTGTCAATAAAAAACAGCAGTGTTTTACTTTTAGTTTGAACTAGAGGATTTTTTTGTAATAAATAAATATAGAGAAAAGATATTAATATAATTAAAATGAAAGGAATTACATTACTTTGGTAACCAAAGTATGGGGCATCCATTTCTCTTATTTTTACAAACAAAAAACAATAATTTGATAAACAAACTAGAAGGAAGAAAAAACATCAATAGAGCATCACAAAAAAAAAATCATCAATAAAGTCAAAGATTGATTTTAGGATATACCAGCCAAATAGCCAATTTAATATTTGCATAAGTTAATCCAATTTCACAAGCATCTCAAATCTATTATCAGCCAAATTTTGTTGTTTTTGTTTTTTGTTTCCAAAGAGTATCCTACCATCAAAGACAATTTTATTTGAAGATTTGAGATCCCCCAAGTGATATGACTCACCCAAACCAATTTTTGTATCCAAGACTCGAATCTAAAATCACTGGTTAAAAGGAAAAAACAATACTTGCGATTCCAACCAACCATCGTGTTTGTAAAAAATATTAGACTCAAGTATGCAAGACTTTGTCTCAGCGGTCACCTTGTGTTTGAACTACAGTGGTAGACTCTAGCATTTCATTGACTTTTTATTTTATCTCAAAAAGTATAACTACTAACGCAACAAACACCAAGAAAAAGCTATAGCACCATAGCAAAATACTTCCTCAAGACCCCACCCAACCCCTCCCCCTCCAAATCATAAGAACAATTAAGGATGTTCAAGACCCAGACTGGTCGAAAGTTTACCAGATTCCCATCAAACTTTTTATACTAAGGCAATATACAATGACATAAGGTGGCACCAGGAACGCCCTAAGATCAACACCTTGGCATGCATCCGAGCAGTATACCTTGAACATTGACAGAAATGTTCAAGCTTACTGAGGAAAGAAAAAACTATCAATTCATAAAGACATAATCATTCGAAGAAAAAAAGATGGAAGAGCACATCCTGTTTAATTTCCTTTGGAACACATTCGTGCAACAACAGAACCCCGAAGGCCCGAACTGTAACTGTAAATGATTCCAAAGTAGATATATATATATCTTTATTCATTACACCACATATCCATTGATCAGAACTCAGGGTCATTTCCCATGGCCTCCAAGATCTCATAAGGGAGGCACACTTCAATGTCAACACTACCTTCTTCCACCCCACCAAACACAGCAACCATACCCTCGTTCTTGTTCGACCCGCCAGTTCTAACCGCCATAGGCTTTCCCCAACCAAAGTCATTACCATAAACATTGAACCTTGGAGAACTGCCAGTGGCCAAGGCCTTCCTACCACTCGCGCCACATGGATAAAGCAGAACTGGGTTTCTCCCCATAGACTCATAGTGCCTCCTCACCTTCTCATCACCGTGCGAAGCCACCATCTTGTTCATTGCCCAAGCAGCTTTTCCGAGACCACCTTCAAGTAGCTCCTTTGCTCTCATCCTCACAGTACCAATCTGCAAAGCGTTTCCAAAGTAATTATCTGGCAACGATGGAACCATTCTCTGCCTAACACCTATTGCCAAGAAGAAAAACGTCTTCATCATTTGGTGAACAACACCTAAGCAACGTGTCACAGAGAGCCAGAGGTGAGAAAGGAGAGCTTGTAACGAAGATATCTTCTCAGTGTTTGCTTCTGCATTGGCTTTCGCTTTGAGTTTTGCTATTTTCTCCTTTGTGAAATGGAAGATCCGCATTTTCGGTTGTGGTTGCTGTGTATTAGATTTTTGACCGTTCTGGTGTTGGTTTTGCTCAATTGTGAAAGGAAAGCGTAGTGGGGGTTCAACGCCGTTGAGAAACAAACGTTGGAGTCGAGGGATTTTCGATGGATTATGGAACCCACGTGAGATTTCGGACCACGAATTGACGAAGTTCTATAAGGACTCGCCGTCAGCAACCACGTGGTTGATCGTGAAGCCGATGAAGACGCCGTCAACTAGCTCCGTTACTTGCACTGCCAGCAGTGGCTGTGACGTGCCTTGGTAGTTTCTGACTCCGTTGAGTGGGAAGAAGGAGTGGACAATGGGAGGAACGTACTTGGGTTGAAGGATGTCAGCGACAAGTGTGTTCTCTGCTGCCGCGTGGACGAAGAGCGTTCCCACGTTGTTGCATGAGATGTAAGAGGAGGCAGTGCTGTCTTCATGTTCGGTAATGATGAGACAGCCTGCGAGTGGTGGAAAGAAGGCAAGGGCGGTGGAAAGGGAGTGTTTGAGGTGTTGGATTAGGGTTTGTGTTAGGGATGACAATGGGGCGGTTGGCGAGTTTTTGCTCAACCCAACCTAACCTATAAAGTAATTTGAGTCTCAATTCAGACCCAAGTTTACAAGTTCAAACCGCACGTCCCGCTATTTTAAAAAACTTGTAAAAGTATCTTAAAATTGAAAAATCAAACAAAAATATAAAATACAACTAATAACAATGTTAATATTTAACTTCTAGAGTAGTAATCATACCAAAAAAAAATAATAGAAAAAATAATTAAGTTTCAAATAAGTTTAACACATATCAAATTACAACAAAACCATAATGACTTTATGTCTAGGCGTCTAGCCTCATAATTCTTCAAACCATCATTCTTCAATTTCTACATCATCATCTTCATCATTAACTGTTCAATAATCATTCATAGTAATAGGTTTTGTGCCTACAAATTAAACATGGTAAATTCATTAATAAATCAATTAACATCATTTGAATACTAATATCCTAAAATAAAATAATTAGATAAAGCATATAAAAAAATTTACCTTTGCCTCCATAAGTTGCCCACAACCAATTTTGAAAACACATCAAAGCTTCTATTGTGTCTTCATTTAGATTACCACGATTAGGATTAATCAAACGACCACTCGCACTAAAAGCGATTCAGAAGCTACACTAGACACAGGGACAACAAATATATCTCTAGCAATTTTTGAAGAGTTGGATACTTGGCCCCATTCACTTTCCACCAAACTAAAATATCAAAATTAGGAGTTCTTGGAATAATATCTTCCTCAATGTAAAAATCAAATTTAGTTTTCACAAGTGAGCCCTTTGCTTTCTTCAACTTTCTAAGATACAACTCATAAGCAACATCATCATCTTGATCTTCTGAAGAGTGTGGTTTTGTGTAGAAAATTCTTGCACATTTGAGCTTGAAGAGCTTGCCTTTTGTTGGACTCAATCATCAAGTCATAGCATAATTGTTGAATTCTTTGAACTTGCTTTGTACAATCTATTGAATCTAGATATAATTTTGAGAACTTGTACTCAAGAAAAGCAATTTTATACCTAGGGTCTAGGACAATAGCAACACCCATAATGCCATGAGCTTCATCCCAATACTTCTCAAACTTTCTCTTCATATTACATGCCATATGACTAATCAATGGATCAAAGGAAGAAGCCCATTTTTCCAATGTCAACTTTATTTCACAAATTTTATGAAAGTAAATATTAGCAGTTGGATATTGTGTACTAGAAAACAATCGAGTCACATCATAAAACACTTTCAATTTACCACATATATCCTTAGCAAGTTTCCACTCCTCATTACTTGGCACACTTTTATATTGAGGTTCCTTTTGTCTTAAACGAGGGAAGACATCTTTGTACAATGAAACTGTTTCTAGCATTACATAAGTTGAGTTCCATCTAGTTGGGCAATCAATAACTAATTTTCTTGTGTATGGAACACCTGATTTACTACACCAAGCAACAAATGTTTCATGTCTTTTAGCGGTTGCTCTCCAATACAATACACCATTACGAATCTTCTCCACATTTTCCTTAACTATATCTAAGCCATCTTTCACAATCAAATTCAATATGTAAGCAGCACGCATATGCAATAATTTCCCCTTCAATACCAAATAATCAGAATCCAAGCATCCCAACAACTCGTCCATCATAACATCATTAGTAGAACAATTATCTAATGTAATGGTTGATAATTTTCTATCTATGTTCCATTCCAACAAAACCTTCATTAATGTGTGAGTGAGCACATTACTTGTGTGAGGGCGGGAACATAAGAAAAATTGAAAAATTTAAAAAACATATACATTATGAAATGATAACAACCATTGATTTAATGTTAAGTGGATAAGAAAAACCTCAAAATGCGCATCTAAAATCCATGAGCTATCAATGTAGTGTGCGTGACAACCATGTATCCTTTGCTTTGGTTGGAAGTCCACATGTCTGTTGTAATTGCCACCTTACTTCCATTTTGATCCAATGATAAAGTTGTTTTGAGTTTTTCTTCCTCATAAAATTGAAGAATGTCTTTCTTGATTGTGCTGCAACTAGGCACCTTAAATGAAGGCTGTAAAGGGCAGAATACTCTCAATGCAATATGTTCCACAACACTCAATGGATATTCATGCATTATAACCATCTTGGCAAGACACCTTCTTGAGTATGCTGGATCAAATGTGAAATTTTCTTCCCCTTTTTGCTTTGTTTCACAAAACATTCAGCAATGGTTGATTGTTTTGATATGACTAACTTTATTCTCTTGCAATGGTTAAGCACATGATTTTTCAATGACTTGGTCCCATTCCTTTGAGTTGCACTAAGTACCTTGCCACAATGAAGGCATTTCGCTTTCCATTCTCCATCTACTTTATATCTTTCAAAATGCTGTCAATAAACACTCTTTAGATTAGATTTGTTGTCATCTTCAACTTCAGAGTGTTTCATTTTCATTTTTGGGATAGATGTTGCTCTTGTGGTTGGATCAACACTTTCTCTTCTTGTAGGCATAGAAACATCCTCACATGCCATGGCTACATTAGCCTCCATTTGAAAAAGCTACAAATTCAAATAAAAAAGAACAAGACCAACACAATAGAAAATAATTGAAAATTAAATTAGATATCAACACAATCCATAGGATGATCAAAACATAACATTAAGTTACTACTTCAATAAAACATGCCATTAACTCACATATCCTCCAATAAAACATGACATTAATGTACTTGAAGGCTGAAGCTATTTTTTCATTAGTAAAGAAAGCCTTATTAGCTAAAATAGGAGAAGGAGATATCATAACAACATGATAAAACCATAAGAACCAGCACAAAGTGAATATCCTCCAATTTGCTTCAAATTACAATAATCAAAATTTCCCAAAAAAATTAGAATAAAATGTTCTAAACGGTAAAGTAAACAAAGGAAGTGTTCAACCCAAAGCAATAATGGTGACCCTTGAAGCTTCAAGCTTTCAAAGCAAAGCAAAGATGGAGGTAGAAGGAGATTTCAAAGCTTCTAACTTACCTTCAAGGGGCGGAGCGGAACCGCAGGAAGCAGAGCGGATCCAACGGAAGCGGGAGCGGATGATGGGCCGGCGGAAGCAGGAAGTCGGAGTAGATGGGAGCGGGAGCGGCCGGGGCGAAGAGTATCGCGAAGGAAAGGCGGCGCACGAGGCAGGCAGCGGATGGAAGAGCGAGTGGAGTCAGAGGGGCGGCACACGTGCGGCGAGCCAGGGCAGGCTGGTGCGCGGCTAGTGGCGGATGTGGCGGTGCTTCTCTCCTCTGTTGGCTGGTGGCGGTGGCACAAAGCAAAGGAAATTAGGTTTTGGAGTTTGGCACTATGGTGTATCATTACGGAAAAGGGGAACAAAACCAAAAACTAAAAACGGACACTTGCACTTTGTTTTTAACCCACTATTTTGAGTCTTTTTTTTAAAAAAAAGAAACCCTCCTGACACTTTGAAATATGGCCAAAGTTAAAAACCCATTACAAGATACATTATGGGTGTTGTTGTCCTCAAGACCTCCTGGCACTATAATTTTAGAAAAGAAAACTAATATAGGGTTAATTAAATTTTTTAAGAATATATATATATATATATATATATATATATATATATATATATAGTTATATAATAATATTAAAAATATTATATATAGGGTGCGAGGCGGGTTCACCCCCTGCACCCGGCCAGGACCCATGGTCAAAACCCGCCCCGCATCAACCAAGGGACGGGTGGTACGGGTAACCCAGTTGGGTAGAAATTGCCATTCCTAGTTTGTGTGTGTTTTGGGTTGTGAAAGAGAAGCCCTTTTTGGTTCATCTCAAGTGGAAGGGATTCAAGATCCCATGGGGTTAAATGGATTTTTTGAGTTGAGTCACTGTGTCCCTATGCTTGGATTTTACTGGTTAAGATGATTCGGATTCCTTCCATGGTTGAAACTTTTGGGGAGCTCTGTTGCCATGTTTGGGGTGTGTAGAAGGCAGAGCACTTCCTACTTCCCATGTCGATCTAACTATAAGTTTGTAGCGTGTAAGGAAGCTAATACCAATAATAACCATAATAATCCATACTATGTGCAGCACAGATAGACTTTGATATGGGAAAGTATAGTCCTTTCCAGGTTATATGATTAATATGATGAACATGTCCTTTTTTTTTGGTTTGGTTAACTATTTAACATGTCCTACATGTCTCCTTGTAATATATCGCCATTGACCAATCAAAAATATATATATCGCCATTGTCGTAATGGGATTTCTTTTATTTCATTGGTTCTTGTGCAATCCTATTTTATTCCTCTTCTTTTTACTTTTATTTAAAAATACCTAAATCTTGGATAGAATTTATAATATCGGGTACCACAAGAAAACAATGATATTATGTAAAGGGCTGGGTAGACTGGGTTTTGGACCCTAAATTTCATAATTTGAGAAGGCGCCAAAGATTTTGGTCCAAGGTAGGCCAAAAATTTGTAGATTCCATAGAGTCCATTTTCCCTTGTCGTAAGCTTGAAAAGGCCTAAATAAAATGAATGCCTGCTCATGAAATATTTGCCCCATGAACCCCCCCCCCAAAAAAAAGAAAGAGAAATCAAATATTGTCCATAACTAGAGCTAGGTATATGGACGAAAAGGGCTAATCCGTTTAACTCACAATTCGCACACAAATGGACCAAAAAATTTTTGGTCTATTAATCCGTGGATTTTTTTTATCCGCATCACTTAACCTACGAGCTAAATGGGCTAGGCCTGGGGTTCGCGGACTAACCCACTAGCTTGCATAATTTTTTTAAGGCTTAAATATAAGTTAAATTATAAGTATTATGCAGCCTCCCAGCCCACAACTATTGGTGACTAGCCTAACCCAAGTAGTCTGTTTCGTCAAAATAAAAACAAAGAAAAGCCTAATTACTTCATGGCCCTCCCACTTTCCCACCCTCAATCTTTTCTCATTTTTTAAATCCGATTCATTACTCTAAAATAGTAAAAGAAAAGATAGAAATCCTCCCTAGCTAGAAGCCTAGCACATGTCTCATGCTCTCTCTTTCAGGTCACAACCACCACCCTACCGAAGTAGTTCCCACTTTCACTCTGTTCTAGCAAGACTGCCACTACCCGCAACCCATCACACCTCCCACTGCCACTACACCACTTCAATTCACCTACAAGATGTTTTTGTCGCCAGTGACCCAAGCATCGCCAGCTTCTGCTACCTAGACGTTCGGGCGGCCCAGACCTTGACGGCGTCCTTAATCCTGCGTGCCACTACTACAATAACACCCTCGCACCTATCGATCTTGTGGCCTATGACATGTAGGTCTTCATCTTTTTATTCTGTCATCTTTTAACTTTGTTTTTTTGTTCATTTCATTTTTTTTTGGGTAAAGTCTTTCATTTTGAGGATGTGGTTTTGTTGGATTTTGTGATTTTGGATCTGAAAATGGCAACAAAAAAAGAAAAAAATGAGGTAAATTGATCCGCGACTAACGGGTTTATGCGGGCCAATGTCGACCTACATAAAATGAAGTTCATTTACAAAATGGACAGCTTTCGCTAATTTAATTGTAGACTAAGCCACATATCTAGCTCTACCCATAACAAGGGTAAAGTAGCATAGCACAAATAAAAATCTGCTGCACTTGGAGGCATGGCTCATATGGCAAGTATATCTTGCCTCTTGAAAGTGCACCGGGTTCGACACTAGCAGAGATGTGTGTGCGAAGCCATATCCCCCCTCCCCCGCGGTGCCCCACCAAAAAAAAAAGTCTGCAATCCAACAAAAAATAAGTAAATAAATAAAAGTCTACTAGAAAAAGACAAAAAAGAACCATAGCCACTGGCCAATAGCCATTAGGTGTGTGTTGATAATAATAATAATAATAAGAGTTTAGATGAGCTTTTCCATAACCGAATTTGGTCCTTTTTTTTCAATGGAGCCATTTTTAAAATTCTCGCCCGATTCGATAATAACATAACAAATTATTAGATCGTAAAAGATCAACCGGATGTTTAGACAAAAAATACAAATAGGGAATGGTATACGCTAACACTTATGTAGTAATTTTTTTCTTAAAGAAAAAGGACAAAAACTACGATATACCTTACCGCATATATTTAAAAAATAACATCACTGTAAAATGTTAGGTAAAATGTATTGATTAATGCCAAGAATTTGTATAGTTGTATGGAGTTAATTTTGATGCATCCATATCTAACAAATCTTTTTATATGTATGACTTTTGAAATAGTGGAGTGAAAGTCAAATATATTTTATGGATGTGGCAATATGTTATTGAATGATTTGTAATAAATTTTATATCAATACATCAAGTTAAACTCTAATTCTATTATATAATTTCATTCTCATGTAATTTCCAACTATAAAATAATATTTAATGTGATAAAAATTAGAGTTTAATTTTGATATGACAGTAAAAAAAAATTTAATACTCTTAACAAATCATATGCATTTGTTTATAAGACTTTATAATTCATGAGTAGTTGAGTCAAACACTTTTATTGATATAATAACACATGATTGTATATTTATGTAAAATTATTTTATAGTATCATCATCTTCAAATTAAACTCTCTTTATATAAAAATTACGTGCCTTTGTTTTTGGAACGTTGATATATTTTTTTTATTTTTTAACAATCAACCTAAAAAAATTTCTCATTTAAAATTTCACTTGCAATAATAAGAATTATAATTTACACCATATTCAAAATTTGTTTAATATATATGAATACAATTTGAATTAGATAAATTTTAAGACTCAGATAATTCATTCCTCTATCTTTATTCATTTAATTTGTAGAACGAGAGGGGATATGGTTTTTAGACCATATCAAGGCTTGAATATCCATAATAGCCTTGATTATCACTTAATAACAAACATTTGAGCATTTATTGTTATTGACTTTGGCATACCGCAGCATAGAGAGGGTTACAGATTTATGAATTTGAGTACGAGTGCTTATATATCCCTAACAATCAATCTAAACATCCTTCTAAAATATTCTAATTCAAAATCTCACATAATGGGGATGAGGTTTAATTTACACAACATAGAAGGACTACTCAACACATGTAAATGAGAATTCAAACTAAAAAGATTTTTGGGCATATTAATTAAAATGATATTATAATTTCTCTTCAGTATTACCAAATCAAGCTTAATTTGGAGCGCCATAAGTATGTAAATGTACAAACATTAGATGGAAGACAATAACTGATGGTTCTTACTTCTTAATCAGCGGCCAAGCTGAAGCATGAGAGCTGTAGAACAAGACAAGGGACAAGCACCAAAAGCTTTTGGTTGGCCACTTGCTTGCCAGTTCCTCGGTCCAGTCCAGTGGGGAAGAGGCAGAGAGAGCAGGGCACCAAATTCCATGACATGAACTGAAGATTGAAGAGATGATCCAAACAGACGTAAGACTCACGTGCCAGACCTTGCTCTTTTCTTATTATATCACTGTACTGTATTTTCCACCTACTAGTAGTAGTAGTAGCAGCAGCCAGCAGCAGGCTAATAGCCTTTCCCTCCCATAAAATAATGCAAGCTGCGTCACCACCAACAGGCTCGCCACTCATCACCATCGTGTTGTTTGGAAGAAAAAAGAAAAAGATGAAGTTTATTAATTTATTTTATTAATTTTTAATTAAGTAATATAAATTATGGATTTTTCTTAAATAAGTAGACTTTTTTAATTTTTTGGGAAAAATATTTTTACATCCTTGTTTACTTTCAGAAACTAAATAAAATAAACAAAAAATTTTAAATTTAATACATTAATAATATATAATCCCTCCGTTTCATAATAATTGTAAGAAATGAAACAATACAATATCAAGAAAAGTAAAAAAAATATCTTGGTAAATATAGAAAATTATATGAGTGGATAAAATGATCCTTCTATAGTCATTATTATTCATCTTTTGATAAATGTATTGATTACTTAATTAACACATTTATATAAGGATATAAATGGAAAAAAAAATTAATGCTACATAGATATTGTAAGTGAATAGATTCTACAATATGAAAAAGTTAAAAATTGATAGTTATTGTAAAATAGATAGAGTATTTTTTACACAATCATTCAATTATATAACATCATATCAGTGTAATAAATTTGGGATTTAATTTTGTTGCACTCATATTATAAAAAAGTTTTACATCATTCAATCATGTAATATTACTTCAATAAATATAATTAACTTTTACCCTCATTAATTAAAAAATCATTTAAATGGATTGAATTTGATTTGATTGAATGATAATATAAAACTCTTTTATACCACCAATATATCAAAATTAACTCATAATTTAAATTAAATCCAATCCAAATCTATACTGTTCAAAGCCCTCTTTACCGTGAACTATTGTGGCAACACACAAATCTACCATCCTCAATTTCAACTTAAAGGAGATAGCTTTTGTTTTCCGGATGTCCAGTGACACCGGGATTTCCAAATAACATCGAGTAAATAATTACTTTTGTCCCTAAAATTATAAATTTGTTTCATTTTAGTTCCTGAAATTTTAAAATTAATTTTTTAGTCCCTAAAATTATATTCCGTAGGTCACAATTACTCTAGTCAAATAATCGTCATTAACCGTTATATGTTGCTAATGGCATAAGATTAAAATAGATTAAGATTAATCCTTAAAATTTTAAATGCGTCAAAATAGTCCTGAAATTTTCTAAAATGTGTTAAAAAGTCTCAACTCTCAAATTTCTCATCTTTTAGTTTATAAAATCTAAATTCTCGATAATTCTTAAACTCACTTATTTCTCTCTCATTTTCATACCTTGTTTAAATAATTCAAATTTTTAAATATCCTAAATATAATTAAGAGTTTGATTAGTCCAAATTTAAGACCCTCCATGTTTAGCTAACATAGTTAATTTATTAGCTATTACATTGTATTTCTTGGAATAAAATGAGTTTTAAAATATTAAAAATAGGATTAAAGGGAAACATTATATTATCAAGAGTGGATGGAGTTTATAGGGATCTCTTAGAATATTTTAATTGCAATTTAAAAAAAAAATTTGTATTAAAAGAATCTAGGGTGACAATGAAAAGAGATTATACTCTCATGTGAAATGTACTTAAAGGATTTCAAATATTAGAGTTTTAATAAAGTTAAAGTTCAAGTAGATAATTGTGTCTCATATTCCACCTCAACATTCGTGTCATAGGGAATAACTGCCTCTTGGAATGTTGATGCAAATAGAGCAAATATAATGATCCTGATTTAGAATATAGCATTTATGATTACTTTCCCCAACATATTCTCATTTTTATGAGAGATTAAATTGCTTACTACACGTCCAATAATAATAACTTGTTGATGATAAATTATTTTCTTATTGTTATTCTATGTTAAAGAGATATTTATTTAAGTAGAGTGAAAATAAAAAAGAAATAAGTGAATTTAACAAATATTATGAATTTAAATTTTATGAAATAGAATAAGAGAAATTTGAGATTTAATTGTTTTGATAATTTTAGAAAATTTCAGAGACTATTTTGACATATTTAAAATTTCATAGACTAATTTGAATATATTTTGATTCTAATGTCACGTGGGATAAATATAACACATTATAAACACATAGCGTGTCACGTGTCATTTAATATGTCATGTCGCAAAATGTAATAGTGACTTCGATTATTTGATCAAAAATTAACGTGACTTATGGAATATAATTTGAAGAACTAAATTATTAATTTTAAAATTTTAGAAATTAAAATAAAACAAATTTATAATTTCGTTGACGAAAGTAACTCTTTACTTAAATAACATCGCTCTTATTCAAAACACCCATTTCACGTGCCTTTGCTACACCACACTCGACCGATGCCAATTACCACTGGAATCTTACCCAGTAAACACCACCGCAAAAGTGATGGAGTACTAGTAGTCTAGTACTATATTATGACCTCTTCGATTTCAATCACGACCTGATGCAGAGTTTCACGGATTTCGAGACTATGGAGACGTGACCAACAATAATATTATTACTACGTGTTTTTGACTCCAATATGCGTGCGCTTTACCTCGTCTCCTTTCTTGCAGCACCTGCATCTCGTATATGCATCTAGATAATAAAATGTTATATTCATGCTAGCCATTGAATAATAATCTTATAGAAATAACTTCTCAGATAAAAAAATAAATAAATAAATAAACAACACTAAGGTGAATTTTATAATAGACCTCTTACAGATTTAGAGTTATTACATTTCACTCTATTATTCTACAAATATATAATAACTGCCATTTAAAGTGGTTTTGATGAATTTACTTCAGAATCGGTGTGATTTGAAATGGTCATTTTTAGATAATTTCTTTGGCATTATTAATTAGGTATGCACATTTTGAAATGTAATCAAATATCATTCCCACGGCAAACATTGCTAAAGCCTAAATGGCACAGAATTACTCGTATATCATAATCTTATATCCTATTATGTGCACCGTTTCTCGCATTGAACTAGTTACCATTAATTTTTAACTTCCAATTAACAATAAAACACAGTTTATGCTATTTTCAGATAGAAGTAGTAGTATAAGCTCACAAAAGAAAGTATTGGCAGGGAAGGATGACGACTATATAGAGACGGGTCTGAAGTAGATGATCGCATTCACTTCAATTTCATATCATCATCTGCACAAGAAACAAAAAGAAGCTGCTTAATTACTTTCACAAGTAAAACTTGCCTGCTCACCCTTATCTCACATAGATTGCTTTAAAGTGTTTCTGAATTTTTCAATTGATTCCATTGCTTCAAAAGATCACACTCACCAGCTACTTGCCTTGTAACATTACATCACAGTGATGATTTATTTATTCTCTATTCACTCCCTTCACACTTTCTGAACACCAATCTGCCACAACAAACCATCAATGCCATTGAATACGGTTCATTACTCCTAACTGTGAGGCATCAATCCTACTCAGATTCAAAAAGGAAAGCACACAAATAAGTGAATATGAGTAAAAATCTGAGCTTCTCCATTTGTAAGATTTAGCTATCGTTCGACAATTCAAAGGATTTATAAGTTACAAAAACCATGAAAATAACTCATTAGCAAGATCTTACGCTTTGTTAAAATCTTCTATAGTTTTGTTACATTATTCCTAATTTTCTCCCTTCTGAATTACTAATTTTACGAAATTGATGTTCAAATAAATTAACTCAACGGTAAAATTGTACGGGGATAATTGCACGCGCGGAAAATATCTCGTGCCCGTTTGGCCTTTCGTTTGGGTACATGAGTTGGCAGATTTTTACAACTGCATTGTAAGAAACTTTTCAAGAGAGTAGTAGCTAGTAAAGGGACTACTATACTTTCTGGATTTGGGCGACCCCGTCCTTATCGACCTCCACATAAAAAAGGCAACAAAACTTCGATCCGTACAATTATTGTTTAATACGGCCAAGACAGCGCCAGGTAACATTCCAAATACCAGCTTGTCACAAATTCAAATTCCTTTTTCAAAAATGAACTTTATATTATGGTAGTAGTAGTAGGATCTTATAAGCAGTCTAGAGCATATCTTAAATCTTAAATTTCGGTACAATTAAGAAATGCAACTCAACAGTTTCATGCATTTACTTTTTAGGATTTTACTAACAAGTGTCTTAAGAATAATGATTAAGAATACTCACAAAAAACAATGTTTAAAATTTTTTATGGAAGCAATGCATTAAAATTATGAACTATTATCTTCTCAATATAAAGTTTTTAGCCACTGAACCGAGCTAGAGGGAGAAAATAAATGAAGAAAAAAAGAATTTGTAACACGAAAGTTGTGATTTCATATTTATATTTGTTGGGCCGAAGATGGGTTTAGAGTGAACGAGATTTTTCATTTTATAAATTGATGAAAAGGTACTATTGGTTTTGTAAAAACCGGACCCAATCTGTCAACCCCACTTGCCCATTCCCAATAAGATCAGCAAAATCACAAATCTGCATTGGTATTAGTGGCCCGTCACAAAACATTCACACTAATCTCCGTGTCTTAAACAATTTTATATATTTTTCAAAAAAAGTGCGTATGCACTATGCAATTGTATCTAGTATCTACTACTCCAACACATCTACACTCCCAATAAATACACTGCACAGATCTCAAGGCTTCAACACAATGCATATGATTATTGAAAAAAAAAAAAAAGTAGGAGAGGGAATTGATGAATGAATTAAAAAAGCAAGAAAGGAAGACCCAATATAATTGCTCTTTGCATTGTCCAGCTGGAAATGCCATCAGCAAAAGCGCAAAAAAATGTAACGAGACCCGAAGCAGATTAGGCGCCGGAACCCCACACAATTACGAACCAGAAGCATTCATGAGTCATGAACCAAGGCCGCGAGTGGGCCCTTTTTTTACCGTACGCGATAGATCCATCGCGCATGTTCTTTCCCGAAGGATTTTGATCCAACGGTTGCGAGAAAAAGCAGGAGATTTTTGAAAAGTCACACAGCAGGTGACAGCTGTACATGAAAGACCACCAGCTGGATTTCTCCACGTGGAAGAATTTTATTGGAGGAGATCTGGATCATTGCTTTTGGATGTTGTGGCGCCCACTCCCACTCAAACAGCTTTGGCCAGCTATCACTGCCCACAGTAACGGCTACATTTTTCACCGCTGTCACAACCACTTGTAACATCTTTATTAAGATTATTAAAATACAATAAATAATTTACTCCCATCCTTTTCTATAAATATGAATTTTATTTGTACACAAGTAATAAAAAATGATTAAATAAGTTTAGAGGTTAGAAAAACTCAAATATATTTTATAAAATCATTTTTATCATTTAATTTTTCCACTTTTTTACTGTACACACATTTTGATAAAAGTATAAAAAGGTAAAATGTGATTAATATTATCCATTGTTCTTAAAAAGAAAATTAATTACAGAAAGATCAAACTTTAACATGGACCGTGAATGGAAGTAATACTTCTTAACCACCAGCATTGTTAATTCATAATTAGGTAAGGTAGTTAAAGTAACATAGTTATCTCTATTTCTTAAAAAATTAAGATAAATTAATACGTTAAAAAGTTAATATATATTATAAATTGATATATTAAAAAATTAATAAAAAATAGAGGGATTATTAATAAGAAATGAATGAAGTATATTTGGCTTAATTAATGAAACAAAGTTTAATTATTATTGTTAATGTATCAATTTATTTTAATTTTTTGAGATATCTATTAATAAGAAAAACAGAGAGTAAAATTTTTCAATAGAACACTAATTGAAGATTCCAAAAAAATAAATTTACTATGAAAAAGTTTAATTTTTGAGTTTTCAAAGCGTAGAATAACTTATAAACTTATTTTTGTTGCAATGCTTAATCAGGAAGGACTAGTATAATAAAGTAGAAAGCGAAGGAATTTCATTTTCTATTCGTTAGCATTTAGGATGCACCTAAAAATTTACACTCAACTTCTTTTGTCCATATCTTCGAATTTGAAACCCGACGTGGCACGTGATGTGGCAGACACCACCCGTTACGTGGTACGTGGTTCTAATGTGGCTATAAATGAAAGACAAAGCGACCGGGCCTCTCATCTCATGCGAGCCATCACACAGAGAAAGCATTTCAGAGAGCAGAAGCTTCACTTCACTCCACTCTCTTCAACTCCGCTCTCACTCACTCACTGTCTCAAATTCCCCTCATTTTTTCTTTGTGCCGCTGTTTGTTGACAATGTCTAAGATGATGTCTGGGGTCTTTGGGCTCTTAGTGGGTCTAGTTTTGGTGGGGTCTGTTGCCTCTTCCAAGTTTGAGGAACTCTTCCAGCCCGGTTGGGCTTTTGATCATTTCATCCATGAAGGAGAACTCCTCAAACTCAAACTAGATAACTATTCTGGTGATTAATCATTTTCTATAATATATTGCGTTTGCAATTAAGCCTCTCTCAGTGCTATCATATTAAGGCCATTAGTTCTCATTTTCAATTAATGCTATTTGGGTGTGTACCTATGCCTTCAGAAGACTGTGTTATTTGTGGCTAAAATGTGGGTCTTTTTCTTGGACGTTGCAGGTGCTGGATTTGGATCCAAAAGCAAATATATGTTTGGGAAGGTGACCATCCAGCTTAAGCTTGTGGAGGGTGACTCTGCTGGAACCGTTACTGCTTTCTATGTAAGTGATAAAATTATTTAGCTTTTTATTCGGAATAAAAAAAAAACCACTGTGCTCTTTATCTATGTTCATGTGGAGATTGACTACTCACTGAATGACTTATCTATGGCCAATAATGCCAATATGATCCCTATTCAATACTTAGTTTGCATACGATTTAGCGCAAGGCATTGAACTTTGCTTCAGTGTGGACAACTCTAACTTGGATCCGTGAATAGACTAGTACCAGAGCCATTTAGTGTCTGCTACCTACTCCTTTTGACATCATCGTGATTTACCATAAATACAATTGATTCTTGCATTTATTGTCCTTGTACCCATCGCCAATCCACGAACCAAACAATATTTTCCTGATTGCTATAGGAGTCCCTCTAATTTTATTTTGACCATGGTCGATCTAATGATCCTTTGGAATAACAAGTGTTACTGTGTTAGTACTAATTTGTTTTATTGTTCTGTTAATAGTTACTGATGACATCTTTAATGACAATGGCATTAATGATAAATTTTTCCTGCAATTGAGCCCTAATCTAGCAGTAGATTCTCGCATGTTTCAATGAATTCTATCCTCCCCCGAATATTTTAGTTAAAAAAATGATCAATTTTTCCTGTGATGTAGATGTCATCAGACGGTCCAAATCACAACGAATTTGATTTTGAGTTTTTGGGCAACACCACTGGAGAGCCTTACTCGGCCCAGACCAACGTTTATGTGAATGGTGTCGGTAACAGGGAGCAGAGGCTCAACCTATGGTTCGACCCCGCCAAGGATTTCCACAATTACTCTATCTTCTGGAATCAGCGCCAAGTTGTGTAAGCACTAAGCACATATTAACCATTTTAAAAGATCAAATTACATTCTTAATTAAAATTAGCCACGTATATAGTCCTTTCCATGTTACCATATGAATAATGAATAATTAAACTTAGTCAATCTTGTTACTATGTTTAAAATAAAAAAGCAAATAAAAGGGATAAATAAGGGAATATGTTGTTTCGATGGGCCTGAAAAAGCTGTAAAGATGACACGAAAAACTGCATGCTTTTATCGGTGGTGGTTGAGCTATCATGTGCTTGTTGTCTCTCTGTCCCCATTGTGTCACACAAAAACAAAACCCATGGGAATCTTGTAATGGTTCCTTTGCAGAATACACAGGTACAAACAGTGAGACAAAGGGGTCTATTTCCCCCGCACCCCAAAAAAAATATTTTTCTGGCCATTGTTGTGGCTAACTTACCACTATAACCATGAACATGCTCATTATCATTTGTGTCACAATGTTCAGGTTCCTGGTGGATGATACGCCAATAAGGGTACACACAAACCTTGAACACAAGGGAATCCCATTCCCAAAAGACCAAGCAATGGGTGTGTACAGCTCAATATGGAACGCTGACGATTGGGCCACACAAGGTGGTCGTGTGAAGACAGATTGGAGCCATGCACCGTTCCTTGCCACATACAAGGACTTCGAAATTAATGCATGCGAGTGCCCAACGCCAGTGGCATCAGAGGATAACGCCAAGAGGTGCAGCAGCAGTGAGGATAAGAAGTATTGGTGGGACGAGCCCACATTGTCCGAGCTCAACTTGCACCAGAGCCACCAGCTTATGTGGGTTAGAGCCAACCATATGGTCTATGACTATTGCACTGACACTGCAAGGTTCCCGGTTACCCCTGCTGAGTGTGTTCACCACCGTCACTAGTGTGGAGAGAAATTTTATTATCTGATTAATTATTATTATTATTATGAACATGTCCTTCATGTCTTGTTACGTTGTAATATATTGAAATAGTCGTAATGTGAATTCTTTTATTCCGTTGGTTCCTGTGCCAATCCAATTTTATTCTTCTGGTTCCTTTTCTTTGTTTTTTATTCGATAGTACCGAAATCTTGGAAAGGAATAAATAATAGGAACTAGCGAGATTTGTTTGTGTCTCGCATTGGGGGTACCTGAAGTTCACGGGTTGCCTTGGGACAAAGAACAAGAAAATAAATGTTTTGATCATGGGAAGAGAAATGTGGAATTGAGATAGATATATACAAACTGTGTGGAACGATTACAAATAATAAGAGACATTGAGCCAGGAACTGTGGCCCCAAAGATTTAAGTCTATATTTAGAAGGATAGCAGGGAATCAATAAGAAATTGGAGTAGCAAAATCTAGTTAAAGGGTGTTTTCAGAGTATTCAATAAGAAATTGGATAGTAAGGGACGATTAGGGCCTCTTTTTGGCACTTTAAATTCTTATTTGATCAAATTAAGGATTTAAAGAGCGAACAGAATAGAATAACTTTAATTGAAAGTTACATTCTATTCCATTATTAAATATCCAACAGACCAAAAAAAAAAAAAACAAGGGGAGCTACTCAGATTAAGAATTTAAGCATGATTCTTCAGCGGGGTGATCTTTTATTGATTTTAGCAAATATGTAACTGAAAAATTACTGACCAATGGGGAGTTCCAGATGTAAACAAATGGGAACTGCTCAGATATCTTCCGAATAAAAAAAAAAAAAGGAGGAAAGCACTAGCAGTAGAAAAACATACTAATGTATTGGCCCCTTAACTCTGATGGAGTGGAGTTTAGACACTGAATTTCAGACTCGGTTCTGCTTTTCCCTTTAACGTTCGAATGTGGACATATATTGAAGATGGTCCTTGGTAGGCGGTGGTGCCTTGAAAATTTACCTAAAACCCTAGGTTGTCCTGTTCAACTCGACAACAAACATGTAAAACCTATGCTGCAAATTGCCATTAGTGTGATTAACCCCAATGATAACAAATACTAATATTTATTTACTTAAGGGCCGGCCATCTTGTGTGGGCCAAGGAAAGCAACCTTTAAATGTAGGAGATGTGAAAGGTGATGATGGTTTTATCCAATTGGAATGGATGGTTTCGGGAAAAAGTTGATGCGTCTTCAATTGAGTCAAATGATTTCATTGGTGGCCCTGTATGTATAACCGATTTGATAAGCTTGTAAAAAATAATTGAGGAGCGGATTCGCACCCATGTCGCATAACATTCAATCATTTTGTACTATTGGTTGTGCAACAACCCCAATCTGTAACGCTGATATGCTTGCTTGACACTTATTTTTCTATATTTAGACAAAAAAAAAGGTCATATCAATTTGATAACACCACAGTGTGTTCCACTGTTCCATGCTTTATTTTTTGGTGTGAATTTTTATACATTTTTTCAGAAGCAAGTGTAAAAGAAACATTTTTTTTTGGACAGGAGGGGTTAAGAGCATTGAGGAGAAATAAACACTTAAGGGATACTCGTCATAAAAGGAGAGAGATGCCAAGCTGTCTTCCCCATTTTTCTTTCCTTGATTTTTTTTTCTTTCTTTTTTCCAGATGGAGAAGGGTGTTTACCTTCAGTAAGTCGGCCTCTTGAAGAAGGGAGCTATGATCATTGGTAATTTGATATTTATGGGTCAATTGTTGACATGTGAGATTTTGAATTGTGTGCTTACTTGGTTGGATATAAACAAAAGCCCTTTCCCTGGCAACCTTGGACCTTGGATGGATCCAACGGAACATATCCTGATTAAATTAGGCTTCGGCCAATCACCCACACCACACACCAAGGTATATACATATTAAATTTAGTTTATCAAAAAATTCATATTAAATTTAATAGCAGTGTTCGTAATTTGCATATTAAATTTATTAGCGTAGCATAGTTTTCCTCTTCTTCTATCAATAAAATTATTAAAACAATGTTAAAAGTATCACCAAGTGTTTTTTTTTTAAAAAAATATTTTTAAATTATATCAAATTTTGTTAGGTTAGTTAGTACATAGTTAGGCTAAGTAATCCAAAAGAAAATAGCGGCCAAATTACATTTTTTCTACACAAGTTTATGTTTTTCATTTTGAACGTGGTAAGGCAAATCTAGAACAATGAGGATATTATGTTTTCTTTATTTAGATTTTTTAAAATGAGATGTTTGTAAATTAAAAATATAAGATAATTACTCTTAAATTAATAATTTGTAATAATGTATACATCAAATGATGCAAGAATAATTTAGGGTGTGTCTGATTTCAATTTTCAGCTTTCAATTTTTTAATTTTTAAAATCTTATGAAGTAAATATTAAAAAATAAAAATAAAAATTAAAAATTGAAACCAAACCAAACTCACCAACTTCTCATCTTCTCATTATCCATGTTTTATAGGATTTTCATTCCAACCGATATTGGTGATATTAAGTCACTTCCAACAACCATAAGTTGTAATAACTTGAACTTAATCCTGATTTTCTTCATTCTTCTGCTTCTTATAAAAAAACTTCTATTGTTGTTTATTATTATTAGAGCTTAATTTACATATATGGTCAGTATAAAATAATTTAATTTAATACTGCTATTTCAATAAAAATATATAATTCAATTATCCTTTAACTAAAATATCTTACAAGTAAATGCATATGGTTAATTTTATTTCACATTATTAATGCATTAAAATTAACTTTGATAATCATTAGTTTTCTTTTAAGAATCAAATGTGGTATTTAATGCACCTTATACATTGAAAATGAAAAAACTCAATCCTCAATACAAAATTCATTAGTTTTTGTTTTTAAAGTATTAGTTAGAAAAATCCTTTATTATTATTATTATTATTTGTTTGTTTGTATGGTTAACAATACTATAGTAACGAAATGCAGGCGGCTGGTGAACCCTAGTTTGTTGTCGTGTCGGTGCCGAGGAAGAGGTTTTGTTCTTCATTGTCTCCAAGCCAAACATGCTCGGCCCTACACACACGCTTTGATCTTTCAAATTCCGATCAGAGCGCTGCCCGGTTTTCGTTGTGCCACCTCTTCACTGCCAACGAAAGCTTCTGGGCCTGCTCTGCTCTCAGGTCACCTCTTTTGCTCCTGCTTCCTCTTTTTTTTTTTTAATTTTTTAATTTTTATTTACTAACCATGCCTTCATTTTCTTTTGGCTTCTAATCTGTACTAGATTTCGGAGGAAGATTTTTTTTTGTGTTGCTTGATTTTCATTTTTGAGTTTCCTCTTTTAACAGTTTTCATTTGTTTCTGTTATTTTCAGTTGTAAATGAATCTAATGATGCCACAGAAGATTCAACCTATAACCCAATTTCAAACTACTGGAGTCCCTTATCACTTGCTTGCATATGCATTATTTATTTATTTTTTCATAATGTTCATACTGGTGAACGTGGAGGTGGGTAGGAGAAACATTTCAGAGGGTAGTGGGAATTATAAACATATTGTGGAATGGGCTGTGGACTGTTTGTTGGTGCTAAATTTTTTCATATTTCTAAATCAGCATCTCGCTCCCATCATAGATAGATTATCAGCTTATGCTTTTAGTGTCCTTTTGAAATTATTACACATGTGAAGATGTGGCCTTGTTTCCATGTCAGGTGTTTGCTTAATTGTTGTTATTGAACTTGAATTGCATGCACATATGTTGGCCAAAGCCCATGGTAAAGGGGATGGATCTAAGTCCCTGGCAAAAGTGCTGGCAAAATGGAAAGAATACAATGCGCAGCTTGATTCGCAAGCGACCCTGATAAGCCAATTCGGAAAGTTCCGGCCAAGGGATCAAAGAAAGGGTGTATGAAAGGTAAAGGAGGGCCGGAGAACTCACGGTGTAACTACAGAGGTGTTAGGCAAAGGACTTGGGGGAAGTGGGTTGCCGAAATTCGGAGCCAAACAGAGGGAGTAGGCTTTGGCTAGGTACTTTTACCACCGCCATAGGAGCTGCTCTTGCGTACGACGAAGCTGCAAGGGCAATGTATGGTTCTTGTGCCCGCCTCAACTTTCCCAACGTTTCGGTGCCCAGATTCTCTGAGGAATCATCAAAGGATTCCCCAGGTGCAAACCAATCTCGTTCCTCATTGGTTGTGTCAGCAAATACCGAGTCTATGATATCACTTAATAACTCCGGGGTAGGCACAGAAGAAGAAGATGGTGATATGGAACACATTTCCCTATCCTTGAGTGTAAAAGTTGAGAATGAGGAAGGTGAATCAGGGACCAGTTCCTTCCCTCCATCCTCTTGATGTACATTTTGCACACTCTGATTCGGACATGGCTAGAACTTGTAGCCTTCTGCAGTTGGTAATGATTAGCTTAGGGTGAAGGAAACTTGAAATTGGCCCTGTAGATTTGCATTGTAAAACTAAAATGAACTTGGTTAAAAAGTGTTCCTATGTTCAGGGTTTGGCCTAATAATGCACACTGGACACCCAGTCCAGTTTCAACTTACAAGATATGAAATGTGTTAACTTCTGTGATATAGATGATGACCCCCTATTCCCCTCTCTATTTCACACTGCATAATCTTGTGAGGCCTGCTTAATATGATGTGGTTTATTGAATTTTAAGCTTTCATTGAATCATTTCTGATGTAAAAATCTATTTCTTCTATGCTGGATTTGCCATGGATTGTTGGGTCATAACAGGATTATACGGAATGCAAGTTACTGGAAGAGCATATACTGGTTGCCATTACTTAAGAGATGGGAACAAAGCCGGAAATGTTCATGTATGTTTGGATTTCCTGCTGTTCGAAACCAAGGAGGGTACGAATCGCTCTAATTTTCCTCTGCATTCAGGCATATTGAATATGGAGAAAGATGATAAACTTTTTTTTTTCCTCTGAAATTTTCTGATAGACATTGCTATAAGATTAAACTTTCGGTCTTCTTAATATTTGTCTTTTTAGAGTTTAAATCTTTATTCTTTTCTTAACAGTGCAGCTCGCTTACCATAGGACTAAGTTTTATTGGTTCATTATTTTAAAACTGATTTAGATTATCATACACTAACACTGTCAATAAATTGAAAGTTATTTGTATTTCACGGTAAAATGTTTTCTTACCCTGTCACCACCCTCAACCAGAAATGGGAAAATTTTAAGGTTACCAGTTTTTTTTTGTATAGCTTCATGAGATAAAATGCCGAGTAGCGATTTTAAAAAAGTTTACCAACAGATAGCCAAAAATTCCTTTATTCTCATGTTTCGAATTTGGATGTAGAAGTGACAATTCGGGCCAACAAAATATTGCGAATTATTATATTTTGGAAAATGAGCATAATTCTAAGTTATGTTTCTTTTCATCATTATCCGTGAATCTTACATGGTTCAAAGACAAATTTCAAGTTTATCCAAAAATACCCAAGCTTGTTACCAATAATAAATAGGTAAAAAATAAAGTTAAGTTTTATTTTAGGGTCGAAAGGTCATATTTTATAAGTACAGTTTTGTTACCAATAATACTTTAGAAGGTTTAAGGTAATGTAAATTAGCTTTTTTAAGGGTATGTTTGTGAGTTTGAGTTTTGGAGGAGAAGAAAAGGAAGGGGAGGACTTGTAGTGTAAAATTATATTACAAGTCCTCTCCTCCCCTCTCCTCCAAACTATAAGCCCTTGTAATGTAAGATTTTAAAATTTTACACTATAAAATATAAGCTCTTCCCTCCCTCTCTTTGTCAAATTACAAGCTCACAAATATATATTTAGGGTAAAAAAAAAACTAATATTAGACGGAAAATGTGACAATGATTGTGGGCGTGGTTCAGACAGATTTGGGCCTTAAAATGATTTGCTTCGCAACAGATAGAAAATGGTTTTAGATGAAGAATTGCTTTACAAAAGCCCATTCAGCCCATAGGTCAATAGCCGATATTCAGCACTTTATCTAAGAAAACAAATAAAGAATTTAAAGACGAAATACTTAAGAAATCTAAATCCCTAATATTAAAAAAGCGTTTGCTTCAATATTTGAAATTATGTTTCCAGAAATTATATTTTTTGAAAATGATATTTCTGGGTATCATTAAAAAATTATTTGTTTAACATTAAATATTTTTGGGAATATTTATTAAGATTATTGAGAATAAATTTAAAACTTATTTGTTTTATAATTTATATTCATGATAGCATATGTTATAATTTTCAAAATACTCTTAGGTCAAATAATTATGAGGAAAAATTAAATAACTGATGGATGATTTAGTAATAGTGCTTAATAATTGTGATTTCTAAGTTATGGGAATTTTTTTCCTAACTCATCAACTTGTGAATAAGATTTCATTAAATCATAGAAAATCTTTTCTATTAAATAATTAAAACTCAAATTTTTTTTGTAAAACTTATAATAAACATAAAAACATATCATTCACAATTATTTATTTCTAAAAATAATTAAATATATCCAAAGAAACACCTCCTAAAGCAACACTCGTTAGACTTCCATCGATGACTGCGATTGATGTTTAATATTGAATTGATATTATATGATTATAAATTGAAGACATTCAGTGCCGACTTTCCAGTTTGAAATTAGCCTGCCATGGGCTTGAGCCCCACGCTCCAAGAGATTACCAAACAAAGGACGTGTTAGAAAAGATTGAATCTTTGTAACTTCCAAGGCTCAATTCCACCAAGTCTTTGGGACACCCCTATCAAAGTCACCTGCCGCCAAGATTCAATTTCTTAAGAAAGTGTGTACACGTTGGGTTCATTCAATCTTTACTTTAACACATACCGTTCTGTCTTTTATTTTATACAAATTTATACGTTGTTCTGTTATTGAATTTAATCTAAAATTATTATTTCTCCTTTGGAAATCGATTAACTCACGAATTCATTAATTATAAAATTGGGATCATATTTAGTATCACAGGAATCGGGAATCATATAAAAAAATGCCTGTAAACATAATACATACCCGTTTTTCTTTTTAAAAATATCTTGCTTGTATTATATATATATATATATATATATATATATATATATATATATATATATACATACAAACACATTAACAAAAGAAAAAAAAATATTAGCAGTAGTATACAATTTTCATTTTAAAATCTTTAAATACCAATTCTGTGTGATGGAATTTAATACATTTCTGAAATCAAATCAGTATTTATATAATTCTCCACAAAGTATCAATATCAAGAATAATATTCTTATAAATTTTCACGTATTACAAGAGCTTAATTTGATGCACTAGCAATATTGAAAAATTTTACATGGTTATCTAGCCAAATTATATCATTTAACAGTTATATAAATGATAAAATATGATTATTTTCAGGAGCGGATCTACTACCATATGCCCCCCCCATGACAATTGGAAACCAAAGAATTTTTTTTTTTGAGCGTTGTGGGACTTAGATTATACTTTTTTTCTTTAAGTAATAATAATGTGAGGCTGAGACTCAAGAGTTTAGAGCATGAGAGACCGTGTGTCTGTCCCATTATTAACTTGCATTCACCGTCCTTAAATCATATGATTAATTTAAATTAAAGAAGATATCCTGGCTACAAGAAAATAGGGGATTCGTTTCTTTTTTCTTTTTGGCACAACTAATATCATTTTAACACATGTATGACCACTATATTAATGATAACACGTGGATCTTATCATACGTTGTTTAAATGATAATGATGCTAACAACCGATATTTTAAGCTTTTAATGATAATGATGCTTTTTGCCTTTTCGTATAAAACTTGTTTAATATGTTAAGATTCACTTCATTTTCATTCAAAATATGTTTTTTTTTTTATAGTAATTATTATACATTGAAATTAAACTGCGAAATCACAATAGAGAAGGCATGTTTTTTTCACGCGAATTCATCTCTTGGCCTTGCCCTTGCTCAGGTCGTGGGATAATAAGAGGGCAGGAAACAGCCAAAGACTAATAATGAGTAGTTATTATATCACAGTACTTTGCCATGATGATTACAGATATGCAGCTAGTCCTTGCATAGTTAGTTATGCCCAAAAGTTGGAATCGATGTTCTCGATGATGAAAGTGATATATGAGATCAATGCATATTGACCTGCCATCTGCTAATTTCCAGCTACACATGATGCCAACTGTTCTCTTCTACTTCTACGTCTTCTGAACCCCATAATTAAGAAAATTTAGGAGAAGGGATTCAATACTAAAAAGAAAAGAGGATCTATGTATGACCATTCCTCGTGCGGAATTTGACATAATTTTTATCATAAATGTAATGCGATTTCGTTCGGGAAATTGAATCCAATACGCCATTTCAATCCAATATTCATATAGAACATGCGTGGCATTTGGAAGTATTATAAAAATATATATAATATTCTGTAAGTGTTAACTCTGTGTTGATACCATAATTCCTAGACTGAATATAACTAATTTACAAGTGTAATAAGTTTTAGTTGGCAAATGAATGAATAAATTGAGATTTCGGTTCTATACGGGTCAACGGCTAATTTTCGTTTTTCTAACTCTCAAACTTAAAAAGGGTAAGTTTTGTATTAAGAATATGTGTTTCTATATTTTTAACGTGTGGGATCCACATAGAATTTTTAAGACTTACTTTTTATAATTTCTTTAATCAATACTCTTTAGGACTACCGTTAAAAAACCCTTATCATTTATGTAACCAATGTTTTATGAGAGCACCAAATTGTTATAAAGGGTATCTCTCTAAAGTCTAGACGAGTCTAGTAAAAGAAAAAAAAAATCAAAGTGAAGTGCATATAATATAAATGAAGTGAAAAGAAAAGATTTAATTTAGATACACTACTTTAAAAGTTACATAGAAAGAAATTTTTTACACAATCATTCCATCAATGGAAAACTGTTTACATTGTTGGTTCATAAAAATAAAAGTCAAAAAGGAAAAACCGACACAAGATGATTTTTAATGGTCCGGTTGAGAGGGGATTAAGTGGTTGTTGAGAAGTTACCAAACGAGTGCACCCCTGGCCTTAGCTATCATGGACCAAGCCCAAGGTTGAAATTGAATTAAAGAGGCAAGCATCAACGTCTCTTTATTCTCAAAACCAAACTCCACCATTCCCTCTTTCACAGCCCATTTACTATCAATGGGACCCACACCATACCACTACCAGATGAACCTCCACGAAAAGATCCTTGCCCTTCATTCACCCCTCTCTTTTATAAACCCCTCCACCCCCGTGTGCATGCCATCAGAGTCTAACCACAGAATCAACTTGTCCAGTTTCTAAGAAACCACACAAGTCCAAAATGAGCAAGGCTCTCTTGCTTTTTCTTGCAGTCACACAGATCTTGGTACTTCAAAACATGGCACAAGATTCTGAGGCTCCATTGCCTGCAGGGATGAAACCTTTTGAAACCAAGAGAGGAGGAGCTGAGCTAAGTGACCAGAAGGCTGAGAAAAGTGTTGGTGGGTCTACAGAGTCATCATCACAGGGAGAGGGAGAATCTACGGCTTTGGCTCCTGATATCAGACGGCTGGGAAAGCATCATTCCACAGACAAGTCAGTGGCGGGTGGGGGTGTGATCCTAGGTGGTCTTGTTACTGCCACTTTTGCTGCTGTCTTTTGCTACATTCGTGTTACTAGGAAAAGAGATAGTGGTCACTGATGAGCTGCTCTTGTTCCATCATTTTGTTCATTTGTAATTTTTTTTTTATTGGATTATTAGGCACTAGGAAGGAAGTAAAAGAGTGAAGAGAATTACAAGCGAAAACAAAGGCATTGATTATAATTGTAACAACAATGGATATATCTGTGTCATATATTGTCTGCAACTTTGCATTATAATGTGTTGTGAATACGAGAATCAGATTAAGATTTATGTAGGGACATATGTATTTTTTTCCTCCTTTTCATCCTTCTTCTTCTTCTCTTTGTTGTGTGTTCTGTTTCCTCCACTTCCCATTCTCAGCAAGAAAGGGGAAAAAAGGTGTGCTCTTGAGATTAGGCTTTTGATCAAATCACATGATGGCATTTTCTTGCATATGAAAGCGCAAAAGTGGTAAAGCGATCCATGTTACCTTTTTGCCGAAGTATTTGTTTTAAGATTCCTGGGGTTTTCTTAATAGGTAATCCATCAAGCACTAACTTGGTTGAGAGTAGATGGAAGAACCAACCCAGTGCATAAACTTGAGCTTAAGATTATGCATTGATATGTCTTGTTGAATTATGAAATCATTTTTTTTTTCTTAAATGGGGTTTGATACAAGAACATTGCTTTGGGATATATCTCTGCAGCAGAGACTCTGCTCTTTACTTGAAGGGTTATTTTCGTTCTAATAACCTTAAAACAAGAAAAGAGAAAGAATTGCGACCCTCTGCTAGGCAGCAACTGCTACACTATTTTCTCCCGTCTCTAGCCATTTTTCAAATATGGGACTACTCTGCAAATTGTGCATAAGTAAAAAGGGTGAAAATATAACAACTCTATATTATTTGGCTAGTATACACTCAACCTTGTTTATTTTAGTTGTCCAAGAAGGTGGGGAGTGAATATTCCTCTCTATTTTATTTTTGACATGAACGTGTTAAATCTTTATCTTTCATCAAGTTACTTTTTCAAATGATCAAGTTTCCTTTTAACTTGATCAAATGTGAGCATTAGAACTTGACATTATCATGTCAAAAATAAAATTAAGAAAATATATTTTCAAAGATAACTGAGAGAGAGACTTCTATCCTCCCGAAGAAAACCTAGAGGCTATGGACCATATCAACCATTAAATTTTCTGCAATATATATTTGAAGATGGATCTTATAAGGTCACCAATGATAAAAATATATTGTGGAGGAAGAAAATCTTTTCTTCCGGAGTTCAAAAGAAATTTTCCGTTACTAGTATCAATTTCCTTTTTCTACCAAAGGTTGGTGCCTCCATGAGACCATGAACTTGTTGCGGGCCCCATATCTGATTTGCATAACCAAACAAGATTTGCTTCTTCTTTTTGGAGTAAACTATAATATAATACTTGCTACCAGTCAAAAGAGAGAAGAAAAAAGAATAGACTAGATACAAGCAAGTGTGGCTTAAAAAAGACGAGCAGAAAAAGTGCAGCCAGCTGCTTGTGAGTTGCATCTCATTAGTCGAAATGCGCTAAGCAAAACATTATTTAAGATTTAATTATGACTTCAACTCATCATGAATTAATTAATTTAAACACTATATATTTTTTTATTAACATTTAAACACATCATATAATATTGATAATAATGGTCCTCTCTTCTTCCTTAATTAGCTTTACGGGTTTGATTATCGCATTTGGGAATGAAACAGCTTTGGAATTGTGACCAATGTCTATATCTTAAATATGTATAATCACCTACGGTATGTGAATAGATTAATTACTGGTTTGGACAATGCCTAGCCTAGAAAACCAAAATTATAGTAGGTATGGAATATATATGCTATAAGTTACTCCAAGTGATGCTATGATAGAATCTCCCTGTTCCATTTTTTTGGGTCAAACCTCCCTGTTACATTATATATCTTAAATGGCCCAATTCTTTTTGTTCGAAAAATGGCCCTATTCCAACCCACTCTATTCTAACCCAAAAACTTGCCTTTCTTTAAAGGTCCAAAATAAATTAGCCCCATAATCGATCATACGTTCTTGAGAGTTATAATTTGAACATTGTTATTATTTGAACACTTTGATAGACATCATCCAAGAACTAGCAATTTCTGTGGAATTTTCTTGACGTATTTCCAATCTTCACTCTCATAGTATCCTCAAAAGTTTCAGTATCAGTGTACAAATAATATTTTCCCATATTCCTACAGCATATTAACTGGTTTGAAGTGTCTATCTCATTCAGACCCAAAAAAAAAATGTCTATCTCATTGACCCAAAAAATATTTGTGTCTATCTGCATAGTCTATTCAAAGATGTAATTTACTATCAGATTTATAAATATAAGTACATTATACTAATATGAGTATTTTTGACCAAAAAAAAAAGAGTGTTAACTCATACATCTATCTATCAAGTTAAAATAAATATTACACCAAACTATAAGAGAGAAGTAATATATATTACTCTTTTTTAGAAAAAAGTTTAGGTTGTGAAAAAACACCTTAGTTATTGGTTAGGGTATGCTTTCAATTCATTAAGTGTTTATAGAAGTACTTATAGATTACTCATTAATATGGAAACTTGAGAATCAAAACCACAATGCGGTGCATAGTGAAAGGTCAACTAGGTGAAGTAACTCATATGGACAAATATATATTGCTTCAATCCTCAACTAAATGTTCACTTTTATAATTTTATTTTTTCATATGAATCTCATTTCAAAAATCAAGACACTTTCAATTATATTTTTCTTTACTTTTCAATCATTTCTTTACTTTACTTGCTCATCTGAAAATAAACAATTATTTGAGAATGAAAAATCCTCAAATCTTGTAAGAATTTCATTATCAAAATAATGTGATATAATTATTGTATTTTATATAAATAGTTAAGAATTTAATTTGAATGTATTGATAATGTAAAATTTTTTACACTGACATCTAATTAAATTATTTTATTTCCATGCTTTTTTAAATAATGAGTCAATGTATAGAAATTAAACTCAGGGAAAAATTCTCTCCACAATTTTTTTTAGTTTATTCATCACTCCTAAAGTTTCATCCCCGAATAACAGAACCCTTGTCCTAGTTCACAAAGTACTCTTTCAGTTCATAACAGTTGTGACTCACTTTTCCCTCCAAAAGATAGAGAGACTCAACTCACCATTCCTCAATTCTTCTTCTTCATCATCATCATCTTCTTCTTCTTTCTTCTGTATGACACTATTAATCTTGTTCACCGAGTTCCAATAATGGCTCCCCGCTGTTCCTGCTGGTTCCCAGTCTACTTCGTCGTCTCCGTAACACTTGGAGTCATAGCCATCTTCTCCGCTGTCCATTCCAACTCCAAGAACTCCCCACAAGAACAACAACTCCCCCCATACCCCATGACCTCTCAATCAACGCCTCCGACGCCCTCCGCCGCGCCGGATTCATCGTCATGGCCGACCTCCTCCGCCGCACTCCGCCCTTCTTCCGCCCCCAAACAACTCCACCATCTTCGCCATCAAAGACTCCGCCATCAGGAACGCCACCCTCCCTCCCTGGCTCCTCAAGAACCTCCTCCTCTACCACACCACCACCTCCAAACACTCCATGCAAGACCTCCTCAACATGACACAAGGCGCTTGCATCACCACCCTCTTCCGCCAAAAGTCCCTGGCAATCACCAAGCTCCACCATCAACAAAGAACCGTAGAGATCAACCACGTGCTTGTTTCAAACCCCGACATATTCCTCGGAGAACAACTCGCCGTGCACGGTGTTCTTGCGCCCTTTGTTTCTTTGCGCCATCAAGATCCTCTGCGGGGTTTCGATAATGTCATTCAGTCACCGACATGTCGAGTTTACAACTCCACAGCTTCTTACGGTTCCAAGAATAATAAAGTGGTTGAGTGGAACAAGATCGTGCATTTGCTTGGTTCCAAAGGGTACGCTTCATTTTCGATCGCATTGCATTCGGTTATTGATGGGATTCAGAAAGACTCGGTGAGTTTGAAGTCTGCGACGATCTTTGCTCCTCCTGATATTGCTCTGTTGGGGTACCCTTCGACTTTGCTTGATAGGGCTGTGAGGCTTCATATACTGCCTAAGAGGCTAACCTACAGGGAACTCAGTTCTATGCCGGTTAGGACCTTGTTGAAGACGCTGATGCCTGATTACGAGCTTGAAATTGATGGGGTTCTTGGTTTCGTGCCAGGGGTGGTCATCAGTGGCGTGGAGATTGTTGCACCTGACATGTTGTCTTCAGACAGATTCGTTGTTCATGGGATTTCTAGAGCTTTTAAGATGGCTGAGCTTACTGAATGAATTGAAGATTTCAAGGCCAATGCTGGTTCGTGAAGATATGTCCAAAGTCCATACATTATGATTACATTCATGCATATATTTGTTTCTTTTCTTTGGGTATGCTTTCATTGGGTGTTGGTGCTAGCTTAACACATAATTTTGATGATCTGTTGCTTCCTCTGTTACTCAAATTGTACAGCTAAACTATCTATTCGATCTTGAACAAGCAACTTCTTTATGTATTTTTATTTTTTTCAATTTCAACTACTCTTAATTACAATTGAATCTGGGTACAATAAATTAAATCTCGTGCTCAAATGTAACCTCTTCCACGAGTTTTAGTTTGTTTCATGATAAAATTAAAAGAACTGACATCCATAACTTTATTAATTTGGAATGATTTGAGGCCCTTTGAGGCCTGAATTATGTGGCTAGACCTATTAGTCTTACTAAGTTCAGGGCGCAACCCAACCACTAATGACGATGCTTTTCAATCTGCTTCATTCATCGATCACAGTCACCATAAGTTGCTGATGCCGAGTTCTCACATAATGGGATCAAGGCCGGCTAATCTCTTCAGAGGCACGATAAGAACTCGCTCAAAATAATGCCTTGAAGGCCGTAGCACTGGCCCATAAGGAAGCAGTAGTGCTGTTAGCTCTCTAGTTATATAGTTAATTCGGTCAAGTGATGATCGATTCTAATAATCAAGAACTTCATCTGATTTTTGTGTCTAAATTTAGAGAGTAGCAGTACCTACCTACTCTACAATGCATAATATTTACAGCTGCGGTAATTTCTCAATTAGGTAAAAGCTAATATTTTGTAAATAAATGAGTGTTTTGCATCTGAAATTTCAAAATTGCCACCTCTATATTGTCCTTTTCTTTCTTTTTTGTTTAAATGTATATTATACTCTTTTTGGTCAAATTTGGTCCTTTTGTGTTTGGTCGAGAAATTTGGCCTTGTATGTAGGCCTTTTCATTTGCTACATGATCTGTTTGGGCTTCCCGTTGATTAGTTTAGGCCCATCTCATCACACATATGAAAAGAATCTTCCTCTCCTTGACACAAGACTCACATTTATGACAATATCTCCCCCATCCCCTATAAACATTGTTATCTTCATTATTTAATAATTATTCAATTTTAAATATGTACTAAAATTAAGAAAATAATTAATAAAATATTAATATTAATAATAAGTTAGAAATAATTTACTAAATTACCTCTATTTCTTTTTATTGCACTCTAACTTTCTCATCTTTTTTACTAATAAATTAGAAGCATTTAATATGGTCATTATTGAAAAAATAATTAATGTTACTTAGATGTTTTAAATGGACAACTATTTATGGATATTTTTTTTAAAATAGATAATTATTCAAGAACAGATGAAGTATATGATAAAAAAGTTTAGACAGATTTATTGCAACATAGACATTAACTCTCTCCTTCATTATGGACTCCTTGATTGTGTCTCACATTTATGCTGGGTGTCTGGACATAAGAATTTTGTTCCTCCTCCATCCCCTGCAAATACTATAGGAGTAATGCTAAACGCTATGACACGAAACGTGTGAATTCAAGTTTTTGCATGGTCAATAATAAAAGCAAACCAAACACCACAGTGAAAAAGAAGTAAGTTATTAATTAATTTTTGTGACTAGCCAATCACATGCTTTTCACGTCATTCCTACTCTGGGTACGAAAAGTGATTCAAGCCAAAAAGCATTTTCCATGTATGGATAGGAGTTAGGCGGATTCATCTTAACACAGATAATTGGCCTCTTCCTCTCTACCTTTAGGCTCTGTTTGCCAGCTGGGGTTTGAGGGAAAGGGAAGGGAGGAGAAGACAATGGAGAATTAATCTGTGTTTATGAGTTTTAAGAGTGATTGAAGGAGGAGTTTGAAGGATCTCTAAAATCCTTCTACTTCCTCCGTTCTCCATTTTGGGGGTTTTTAGTAGATATAAATGGAAAATACTATTTTATCCTTATTAATTTTTATCAATTTCAGAAGTAAACATCTTTGGGAATATCACATTTCTTCCAACCCTAATCCCAATCTTCTTCAAACCCTAATCCCAATATTCTTCCATTCGATTCCATTGATTCCATTAACAAGGACGGATTGATGAGGACAACCTCCTTCTTTTGTGCTGTTGATTTCGCCATTTCAGCTTCAAATCTCTGTTTCTTCATCTTTGCTTACAGCTTCAGCTTCTACATTTAGAATCGCGTTTCGTTTTCGTATTGAATCTATTGAAGCTGGAAGGGAAGAAAGGGAGCATCGCAGTGCCGCGCCGCCATGTTGCTGCCGTTGGCGTCGTTGGCATCATTGGTGTCATTGGCGTCTTCCTCGGCTTCACCTTCAAGGGCACCATCGACGTCACCAACAGCTATGCAAGTTCCACCTCTCTCTTTATGGATCTATCTTCTTCATTTAATAATTAATTAATTAATTAGTTTGCAATATAGTTCCCTATTCTTCAGTTGCTGTTCATGTCTAGTGTTTAATTTAGTTATTATTTGCTTCAAGGCTGAAGTGGAGTTTGGGTTACGTGCAAATCATTTGTTTATGAGAAATTGTGTGTTTTTTTTTTTTGGTTTATGAGAAATCCGTGCTCTGGTGTTTTTGTGATTAAAATACCAATTGGTGAAAAATTTGGAGATTGTCTGTTTTGATTAGTTGGCTTAATTGGAGACAATAACACGAACTATCTTGTAAACATTTCATTTCGTGTTATATGCCGTTTTCTAATTAAAAATTTTGAAGCCAGAAGAATCCATGACAACATGTTATACTTAAGGCTATACAAATATCGTATATCGAGCACCTGGACGTGGTTCCTGACTTTAACTTAAATAGGAGGATTATGCAATTTGATTTGTACCAGCATTTTCCTTATGCAAGTATTGAATAATGGATAAATTAAATTCTAGGAAAGTTCCACCCACGATTGCATATATTGAATTTACTATAAATCGTAACAATTCTACAGAGGAAGGTTCATGAACGAACCCATATTTGTTCTTGTTCCGTCTCGAATCCAACAAACGGAGTACCTTAATTTCATATTTTTCAAATTTCTCGAATCCAATGAATTTAATTCTATTTGAGTTAAAATAAAAACGTTAAAAGACTAATTAAAAAAAGAAGGGTTAGACGCCTGTTTAGATTTATTTAGAATTGAATCTACATTCTCAATCGTCGGTCAATTTTTTCTATAAAAGGTTATTCCTTAGATAAAGTGGTTTCATATTTCTAAGCGGTGCTTATAGAATATAGATTATAATAGTCTCATATTTGTTCCAAGTGTGGAGAAAATTTTGGATTGCACTAAAGCGAAACTTCTCTGATTCCTTGTCCCTCTGCATTCTTTTTAAAGGTCTTTTTCCTTGTACAGGGCTTCATACATTCATACACACGGGAGTTTGGTTCCACGAATTTACACTCCTGAAGATTGAGCTTTGCTTTGTTGGTTAATTGACTTTTGTGATGACACTATGACTTTTGTGATGACACTATGAGAAAACCCAGTCAAATTCTATTCTCTATCTGTGAGCTTGTGAAGTTGTGACTGTTGATTTGTAGATGAAAAGGGTGAAAAAGATGGTTGCAAAAAGGCCTGATCACAAATGCAATCAGTTGCCCAATATTTACATGTGAGTTAAAGATTAAAAGCAAAACCTCCAATTCTCTGTTCTATAGGGAAAATGGGTGTAGTACGTGTATAATGGTAGATTGGTATTTCTCTTGTATCCAACTTCAATCGTGAAAAGGCTAAGAAGTCTAATCAATCACAATCAGAAACAAAAAAGGTATATTCTTTTTTTTTTTTTGTGGTCGGATAAAAAGGGTACATTCTTAGCTCTTCCCTTTAAAATCGTAGAGAGTAGCGGTACCTACTCTGCAATTCATAAGATTTACAGCTGCGGTAGTTGCTCAATTAGGTAAAATCTAATATTATGTAAATAAGTGAGTGTTCTGCATCTGAAATTTCAAAATCATCACCTCTATGATGTCCTTTTTTTTTTATTGGTTTAAATGTATGTTGTGCTTTTCAATTGCAACATGAATTGTCTGGGCTTCCCATTGATTAGTTTAGTCTCATCTCGCCACACATATGGAAAGAATCAACCTCTCCTTAAGTGGGCTTCAATTTGTTGCTCCTGTCTACAAGAGTTCTTAAATAGACACAAGCATAAGAATTCATTCTTAAACCCAGTCACATAAAAACTATTGAAATTCATAGATGAGTAAATATATGTTCAAAAAAGTTGATGATACTTACTTTTATTTAGAGTGTATCTAAATGTGATGTGTTAAATTTGTGCTCATACAAGAATTTCTCTCTTATTTATCTCTGCCTTGGCACATGACTCACATTTATGACAATATCTCCCCAACCCCCCATAAATATTATAGGATAGGAAAAGGTTAGGCATGTCCATTGCAATCTAGATACTTTATTTTTCCTCTATTAGGTAAGTTTGTCTCGGATTTAAATCTTCTATCATTTTTTCTCTCACCCCATATCATCCACAAAAATGTTATTCAACACAAAAGTGGGTGTCCAATTAACACCGTTGGATATGATGATGGCAACTTCTCCAATCATTCATCACGAACTATTTATCTTAACATAGATAATAGAACTCTTCCTCTCTACCATTAGAGACAATAACACCAACTATGTTGTAAACATTTCATTTCGTGTTATATATGCCATTTTCTAATTAAAAATTGAGAAGCCAAAACAATCTATGAAAACATATTATCCGTAAGGCTATACAAATATCATACATCCAACAACTGGACGTGGTTCCCGACTTCAACTTAAACAGAAGGAGTATGCAATTTGAATTGTACCAGCAGCATTTTCCTTATGCAAGTATTGAATAATGGATAAATTAAATTCTACGAAAGTTCTACCCTCGATTGCATTGAACTTGCTATTAATCCTAACAATTCTACAGAGAAAGGTTCATGAACGAATCCATATTTGTTCTTGTTCCTTCTCGAATCCATGAATTTAATTCTATTCGAGTTAAAAGAAAGTCAAAAGACTAATAAAAAAAGAAGGGTTAGATTTTATAAAAAAGAAGAAGAAGAAGGGTTAGACGCAAGTTTAGATTTATTTAGAATTGAAGCTACATTTTCAATCGTCCGTCAATTTTTTATACAAAAGATTATTCCTTAGCTAAAGTGATTTCACATTTCTAAGCGGTGCTTGTAGAATATAGATTATAATAGTCCCATCAATCCATCATTGTTCCAAATGTGGAGAAATTTTGGATTGCACTGAAGCGAAACTTCTTTGATTCCTTGTCCCTCTGCAATTTTCCTTATTCAGGGCTTCATACACATTCATACACACGGGAGTTTGGTAGCACGAATTTAGACTCCTGACAATTGAGCTTTGCTTTCTTGGTTATTCGGCTTTTGCGATGACTCTACTCTCATGAGTTAACAAAACATGCATTTTATGATGCTAAACCCAGTTAAATTCAATTCTGTACGTGTGACCTTGTGAAGTTGTGACTATTGATTTGTAGATGAAATGGGCAACCAAAAAAAAAAAGGAGAGACAAAAAGAGAGAGAGAAAAAAAAGGCCAAATCACAAATGTAATCAATTGCCCAATATTTACATATGAATAAAAGTTTAAATGCAAAACCTCCAATTCTCTGTTCTATAGGGAAATTAAAATAGGTGTAGTACATGTATAATTGTATTTTTATTTCTCTTGTATCCAATTTCAATCGTGAAAAGGATAAGAAATCTAATCAACAATCAGGAAAAAATAAAAAGGGGGTTAAAATCCTGGCCTTAGTGTAGCCATGGTGGTTCAAATGGAATCACCATTATGGGTGTTGAGTTCATGTTGCAGAGCCTCTTCAAGCCAAAACCACGACTCCTCCATCAACCTCGGACTCAATCTGAACATGAGAACGCAGAACTCCATCTGAGTGAGGGCACCATCACCGTCAAGATCCCCTTCCCTGATCATGCTCACAAGCTCATCCTCCTTCAGATCATGCAGGCCCAACAGAGCACAGTTCCTCCTCAAGCTCTCCAAAGTGATAACACCTTTGTCCTTGTCCATCAGAAGATGAAACCCTTTGCACAGCTCCTTTATCAGACCCTCACCACCCAGCTTGTTCGCTATCACGGGCAGCAAGTCCTCAAAATCAACAACTGCTCCTTTTCCACTCCCAGTCATATATGCTTAATTTGGTGTCACACACACAACAAATAATAATAATAATAATGTGGAATGTGAGTGGTTCTATGGTGGTGATGGTGAATGATCCTATTACACTATTTATATATATAGATAGATAGATAGATTATATGGAAACATTGATGAGGGGTTCAAGGAAGAGAGAGGAAACTTGATGATGAACCCTCATCGGATGACAGCCAAGGAACAGAAATTATTTGCTGATCGGCTTTGATTATGCGCAATGGTAGGCCGTAATTGCTTCCCTGCTTCCTAGAAGTTGGTCAGGGGCATTTCTGTCCATTTGAAATTGTCTGTCAACAGGCTTGCTTTTGTCAAACTTCAACACACTGCTTTTACGCAGTGTTATATGATTTAATCAAATTATCTAAAATTTTATATATTTGATTATTAAGATAATATTATATAATTTAATGGTTGGATTGATAAATATATAGTTAATAATAATAAGATATTCAATGAAATAAATATAGCAAAGCAATATGAAGGGGGATGGTAGTGATCGAATATGAAACCTCTCAAAGAATATAGAAGATAATAATATCCATTAACTTATCCACTGCCTATATATATAATCCTTCAGAAGCTCTAACATTTTTAAGTAAAGTAGATTACTCTTGATTCTTGAATTTATTCTCTAAGCAATGTTTTTAAAACCCGAATGAAAAAACACATGGTTGAACGGTAATTAATTGTTAGGGTGTAATTGAACTGAAAAATGTTTAAATTGAAAACATGATCGATTTATGGTTTAACTGGTTCGTCTCAACTGTCATTTTGAATTTTTAAATATTTGATTTAAATTAATAATTTTTTTAAGGCTTGTTTACCTTTTTTTTGGTATTTTTGTTGTAATTGACTTTCATCCTTTGAGACCAAGGAGATTGTTGTCAAAGGAGTCCGATGGATTGGTCAAAATGTACAAACAATCAATCACATCACAATTACGAGGAACCCAAGGAATGGCGTGAGGGGTTTGCCATGCAGTAATTTTGTAGTGTAATTATTTTGTATAATTAACACTTGAGCTTCATGAGATTTACTGACTTGTGGATATTGATTAATTAATTTAAAGTGACAAAAAATGCAATAAATATATAATACCCAGTTACACGTATCACTAGACAAGTTTTGTATGGTTTAAGGTCTTCTCGAACCAATATTAGGTCCTAAATTTTCACTCTTACCTACACGTCCTTGGAAGGTTATATGTTAGAGCCACGTTTTTTGAATTAAAATTTCCGATAATTGTTCTCAAGAAAAAACAAGTTAAAGAATATTTTAATAATTTTTATTAAACCTTTAAATGTTTTATTTTTAGCTCACAAGTTTAGAAAATCTTGAAGATTTTCATATTTGAACTAAAACCCAAAATTTGGATTTTGATTGGTTGGGATTTTATTTTTTGTGATATTTTATTTGAATCCAAATGGAGGGTATTTCCTTATTTACATTTATGTTTTAAAGTTAATGAGAATATAAATAAGTGAGTGTTGAGGCAAAAATGCTAGGATGACAGAAGGATGTAGTTGGGGTGCTATTGCAAAATTTTACAAAACAACCTCGATCCAAGATATGTTCGCTATAGTGAGTAGGTGGGCCAGGAGGCTTGCTAGCGAGATAGATTTGCTGAGTGAGTTGTTGTTTCTCCAGGTTCGCAGCACAAGATTTACTCAGCTGCGCAAATGTGTTTGATGTCAAGTGCAAACAATAACTTTCGTTTAATGAGCCCTATATATACCCAACTCGGCTTCTCCTTTCCCAGAAGCTGAAACCCAAACCCTAAACCCCTAAGGTGATCTCCCCCCTCCACTCTCATCCTTCATCAAATCTTCTTCCTTCAAGCTTCAAGGTGAGTTTGGTTGTGAGTTTATACTTCCTTCCTCTTTTCCATTCATGTTCTAGTGTATGAGTTTTGTTGTTTCTCCATTGTTGTCAAATGTGGGTGCTCCCCAATATTGTTAGATTTATATTAGAGCTATTTATGGATTGTTAGAGATTAATCTAGAGTTTATGGTTATTCTATGGCAGTTGTTTATGCCATCCCGCTCCACAAAGCTTCGTTAGTGTTGACTTCATACCTTCCTCCCCTTGGTGAGTGAGTTTAATCTCATAACCTTAGTTTCATCATTATAAGTATGTTCTTACATTATGTTTGTTAAATATGAAATTTGAGATAAAAAAAAGTATAGAAAATGATTTTTGTAACGCCTGATTTTATGTGTGCAAATGACCAAAATGCCCTGGGTCATTTTATGGAAAATGAGATCGCAAGACCATCCTCAAGGGGATGTTTTGATGATAATAGGGGATTACATGTGTTGTGTGTGGTAAGAGGGGAAAATCTCATTTTGAGTTCAAACACGAAATTACAAAATGCCTATGCGCTTTTATGATTGTGTGCCGATTGAACCCAAATTTCACCAAAAGGTTTTAAATGATGTTTTTTAGTTATGTTTAATGACTGGTAAAGCCCAGGTGGCGCAAACGATTTTTGTAAAAAATTCCTTTTTGAGTTTAGTGCATTTTGGGTCTAATGATGTGATTAGCAAAACCTAAGAAATATTAGACTCTAATTAAATATTAGCAAATTCTAATTACTAATCTAGAGTCAAAATAATTAATTAAGATTAATTAGAACCTAAGATTGCTTAGAGAAACTCAAAATCCTTTTCTTTGATTTAAAACTTTATGTCATATTTTCATGAATAGTAAGATTCCAATTAATTTCCTTAAATCATGGAAGTTGTCACATGATGAGATTCCTCCCTAATAAAGGTGGATTTGCACTAATCAAGCAAGACTACTCTTAATCTTGTCTTAAACCACCTTAATTACCCATTATTTCACCTAAACACTTACTTACAATTCCTAATTCATGTCCTAACCAAATCAACTCCTAAACACACACTTAAACCAACATTAAGATGATATTTTTCTCTTAGAACTTAATACAATCAGCCACACCTCCCCCATAATCATCTATCACATGTTGAAATTCCATTAAAAAATTGTTTAAAGAAACATGGTTGCCATGCTTTTACTCATCTTGCCCATGCTTTGAGCCATACCCAAAACCATATCTTGTAAAGAGATATTTTTCTCTCTTTTCTCTCTCATGGCCGACGGTTTCTCTTCCCCTTGGCACCTCCATTGTGTTTCATTCTTCTATAAATTAGCATCTAAGAAAGCTTGCAAACCTTTGCTCACTTGTGCAAAGCTTAAGACTTCCTTCTTTGAGTTCTAAAGTTCTTTCTCTACTTCTTCTTCTTCCTTTCAAAGGATCATCACCATCCACCATTTCCCAAGCATAAACCATCACACAAACACCATAAACCTTCCATTAAACACATAGACTTTTCATTCCCAAACTCAAAACTCAAAGCAAACCTTTCTCCCTTTCTTTTTCTCTTGGCCAAATTCCTTTAAGCATCAAGGAAGAGTTGTTCTTCTCATCTTGTTTCAAGATCAAACTTCCATCTTTCAAAAAGAAAAATATCTTTGGTAGGGATTTATTTTCAAAGTTTTACTTGCTTTCTTTAAGAAAAGTTCTAGTTTTCTCTTGGTTTTCAAAGCTTTTCCTTTTCCTCTCTTCATTTTGGCCTTAGAGCCTTGTGTTGAGAAAAACTTTAGCTTGATGATGAGGTTTCAAGAAATGGTCTTGTGGTTACCATGTGAGAAACCTCTAAAACTTGAAAACTTGATCTTGGACCATATATGATTTCAGTTTTCCTTTCTTTTCCTTAAGATTTTGGTTCTCAATTCCTTTTCCCTCTATGATTTCGATTTCCATTCTTTTGTTTGTACAAGTTTGATAAAAATGTTAAGTAGCTCACTAAAGGTTTTGTTTAAGAAAATTAATTATATGTTTTCAAAGAGCTCTAAGCTTACCCTTGCCAACCTTAAAGTTGGTCGGTTTTAAGAGTTTACTCTAAATTGAAGCCCATGAGCAATAAAATGAAGAATATGAGTAGTTATTTTCATGTTTGATTTGATAAGTGTTGATGTTTACCTCTTAGTTCATTTTCTTGAGCTTGATGATGATATTCAAACCATAAGACTTCTTTGAAGACTTGGTGCTAAAACTCTAAAGCTCACTTTATATTGGTAGATACATGTTGGGTTAAGGCTATTAATGTTCCTATAAAGTCTTGCAGAGCTCTAGTTAAGATAAAATAAGTTTGCATTCATGTTTAAGTTTATGTCTTGCATATCATGTTTACTTTTGATGCCATTACTAAGCTTTCAAGAATAAATAAATGTACTTGCATTATCATGTTTAAATTTCCAAGCTTGCACTTCATGTTTATATTTCAAGTCATCATTTAATCTTTAAAGATAATAATGAGGTTGCATCTCATATTTATTTTATGCTCTCACTTACTTTATAATGAAGAGTAAAATAAAGTGTATAGCATGTTTAAGTTTATGCCACCACCTAAATATCCTAGAGCTCAAAGACTTGCCAAAGTATCATATATAAAGTTTTAGAAAATGAAAGCATTTCAAGAATTCCATTTCGGCCTTGTGATGATGATGATGGACTTGATATGACTTCATCTAATCATAAGTGCCCATAGCCTATGTCCTGGAATTTTTCTAAGCTTAAGTGAACTTAAAGAATATTATGAACAAGATTTTATGTTTTAAATCTATTTCATGAACAAAATAATTTAGCTACTGACCTCACCTATATTTATATGATTTTAATGAGATGAATTGATTTCTAAAAGAGTTTTGAGTTCCTAAAATTATTCCAAGAGAAAACTAGCAACTTATATACATTTAAATCATGAAATTATGTGATTATGTGAGCTATACTTTTTGGTTCTGCCTTGATTGTTTGGCCACTGTATTAATTCTATTTTATGGAGTTAAAATGTGTAAATTATGTTCAAGTGAAGCAAGGACCGATTTAGGGAAGTTAAGAAAGAATAAGTAATTAAAAATGATTAAAATGAGAATTCTAGAACACTATACAAAAATTGTAAATTCTATTTCAGTATAATTGAACTTAATGAAAATGGTTTATAATTAGTGGATATGTGTAGAATCCCTAATAATTGGTTTAGGAATTGAATATAGAGCCTTAGGCGAAGGAACTTAGAAAGGGTCAAAGACGTAGATTTTTAAAAGTTATGCCCAATGTATATAATGCTGTTTGGAAGGGTTAGTAAGCATAAAAATTAGAGAGAATTATAAGTAGTGGTCCCTTAGGTGCATCAAAGGTATATAATGGGCGTTAAGATAACTAGAGCACAAGTTTAACCGTAAAGGTCAAAGCATAAGATATTATAAGATAGGAGATATGATGTGAGTAAGTGATCGAGTGAACATATATTTATGATGTATTGAGAGCGTGTGAAATTAATAATGTCATGTGTATGAAAGGTTATGTGTTATTATATTTAGTTGATTGGAATGCAAATGGCACGTTATGCTTTTACTTGATATATGGCAAAGTTGCATGTGAGCGAAAGTAAAGAATATGACATAGTTATGGTCTTGCATGATAAATATGATATGTTTGATGATATTCTATGATTTCATGCTCATATTGCATCTTCATATGATATGTTAATGTGGAAATGATCATCTGGAATTGAGTTAAAGGTTGTGTGAGGTAATCCAATAAAGAGATATGATTCCCCCTATTTTTCCCCATGTGAATCTAATGATGACTAGTTAGGTTTGAGCTTTCCTAGGCGATTGGTAAGGAGGAGTTTTGGTGACCATGTTAAAAATCGCGAGGACGGTGAGATGGTTGGTTTTGGAGGCAATGTATGAGGGTGGAAAAGTTAAGAAGGAACTTGAAGAGTTCAATCATGATAAAGTGAAAGACGCATATGCATATGTATCATTTTTGTTCCATTGGTGCATTTGATTGTGTAATATGTGTTGTTTACATATGCCGTTATGCTCAAGGTTTGCCATGCATACATAAGCTAATTGTTGCATTCATACCATCAAGACTCATGCTAAAAGACACCTACTTTGGAATAAAAGGATTTGAGAAGTTTAAAATTGAATTTTATGCATGCACACCACTTTCATAATGAAAAAGTGGTTGGGACGATGACGATGACACATGTGTTAAAGTCGGAAGCCTTCCTGAGAATCTTGAATAGTTACTCACCCCCTTTGTTTTTCTTCCATGTCGTCTCCAGACGGGAATGATGCAGATTGTTCATGATCTTTCTTGAGGCGCGAGTAGGAATCACCTTATCTAGTCGGTCAGAGGTCAGCGAAGCGTGAAGACTAGTCTAGCCTTATTAAAGTCATGTTTTGCGTTAGTTAAACTTGCTTGATGTATTTAGTATCTTAAGGTGTCCTTATATTTATAAGGATATCGTTGTTATGTTATGATTATGATATGATACTACAAGTTGTGTTGTGACTACTCTATGGTTTATTTATGATTGCTATGATGACGTGTATTTGCTGCTATGTCTTACGTATGATAGTCGTATTATGCGCATGCGCGGCTTACATTTCAAGCTTTAGTGCAAAAAGAAAAAAAAATTTAGACGTATTTTATTATTTGTATTTTAAAGAAAAATAAGTCAAGATATGAAACAAGGACGTAATAACTAATAACTAACGGAATGTGACTCGAGCGTATGAGGTTAAAAGTTAGGGTGTTACAATTTTACATGATTATATTAAGCTAGAAAGATTATGATTTATGATGATAACATGAAAGAATGTGTTTTACAAAACCATGGGACCATGTTTACTGTGTTGTGTGTATGGAAAATATTTTATATACTAATGAAATGATTGTTGAAAGAATATATGATTTTATCTAATTGCTATTTTAACAAATATGTTTTAGAGTTATGATATCTTTACGTATATACTCTAGAATTTGGATTTCAGAAAGCTTTTAGAACGTTAAGTTGATTTATAAAAATATATAGAGTAGAGTATGCTTTAAATTTTAAATACAAATGTTATCATGATTTCCAAGTAGTATAAAATTTAGATTTATTAAGTATATGAAAAGTTATGTTAGCTTAAGTTTTGAATTTAGAACTTTAGCTTTATAGTACCAAGAGATATGAAATTCAATATGATTCATAGCAACTTCCAGACATATATTTTGGGAGCTTGAAATCGGAATGCCTACAAGGTGATCCATTGGCGATGATTTCCATAGCTACAATTATGCTAAAGTCAAATTATTAGAGTTATATAAATCCAGAACTCTAGAGTACTAAGTTTTAAGGGCTCACGTTCATGAGGTACACCTTCAGTTATGGTTTTTGATAAACTAGTTTAGACGGTAGGTATAGAGAAACGGATAGTGAGTTAACGGTTGTAAAAACGATCATTAGCCTTGGTACCAAGTTGTCCCTAGGGGCAATCTCAAGAGCAAATATGGAATCTAGTTAGGTGTCTGATTTAGATCCTTAAGGGATTATAGAGCAGAAAATTGGATATGCCATGGTTGACATGCATAACCCGGATATGTATAGTTAGCGATTATTGTTTCTCTTTGAGTTGTCACACTCTTATTGAAATATTTTCATGATAGACTATGGATGTAGAAATGTTTGTTATGAGGTTATGGTATGAAACATGTTTTGCCCAAAATAACTATGTTATGTAAATATTGGAAATGTTTTGCCAGTGATGTATATCTATATATGACTCTTGGTTGTCCTATGTGGGTGATGGAGAGAACTCACTCATTGAGTCATTGACTCACCCATCTCATATCCTCTTATAGTTGTAGGCACAAAAGTTGTTTGGTCATGGTCCAGGAGTTGCAATTACCTTTTAGTGAGCTTTACATTGCTTTAAGGCTTAGTTTAAGGTTATGTTGGTCTTAGAGATCTCCAGGAGTTTCCAAGGTTAGAGCCATGCATGTATTTTGAGACATAGTAGTTATTTTGAAGTTTATGTAATTCCCTATATGTTTCCAAGGTTTAAGTTTGGATTTAAATTTCTTTTATCAGATTATGTAATAGATCAGCTATTTATTTACAATTCAGTTTTCAAAGGTTAAAGGTTTTTAGATTTAAGAGTAATATCATGTGATGAATTACATTATGATTTCATGATTAACAGAATGTATTAAAAATGAGTTTTCAAAACTCTAATATTAGATACTTCCAATTTTTATGAATTTAAATATTATGTTTTGAATAGAGAAAATGATATTGATTTAGAAGAAAATTGTATTTTAAGTATGATATTATTATATTCATGCATTTAGAGACACATCACCCAGAAGACTTATGTGGGATGGGATTCTTCATCCTGGTCACGTTCCCAAGTCGGGTCGTGACAATATACATAGATATTAATGATAAAATTATAATATTTGATGATATTTAATATATTATATGAATAAAATATATTTTTTATCACATGGAGATAAAACTTATAATTATACTTATAATGAAAAATGAATATTTTAGTTAATATATATGTAAAATTTTGTCAAAATATTAGAATTTTATTACTAGTAATTTTATACATGTCACATGTTATTTTGTGTTTCTTAAATTAATGTCACGACCTAATTTGAGAACGTAAGGGCTTTGTGATTGAGCCACTCTATATACATATTTAAAACATAAAATCCATTTAAAAGATAAACTCATCTCTAAATATAAATTACCTGCTCTTTGAAATCAAAATAATCATAACTTAATTTCATAATCAAACCCTAAAGTCTATAGTCATTAATATAAAACATATGTATTGAGTTGCTTTTATACAAAATAACCATGAAAACTATAATCATATAAATACAAATCAAATCATGTTAACAAAATGAGAAATGATCATCTATGGTTTAGAACCTGCTTGCATTGTCATTAGAGCACTTTAAAGCAAAAGCAACTGACATTTCACTCAAGTGAAGCTCACCAAGCTATATCTTCCTGTTGGAAAGAGGTAGCTGAGAAAAACCACAACGGCTCCTGTATTTGTAATGGGAAAAAGGAGAGATATGAGTTTTATCAAAACTCAGGAAGTGAATTTCAACTCGTAACCCCTTCATGAGACAACAACAAAGAATGCATAATATCATAATAATAAAAGTAAAGTTCTAAAACATTTTCATATTTACATACATTCTAATCAAAACATTATTTTCTCTAAATCATAAATAACAATATTCTAATAAAGAAATAGGAATCTCTGGTTATGCACAAAATATGTGACATAACAATTTCTCCTGTTATGCCTAATGAATAGGGCATAACAAATGAATCTCTGATTATACATGTCAATCATGACATAACAAAGGCTCTTAACTCTGGGATTCCTCAAGAACCCAAATTGCACACCTAACTAGGTTGCATCTCTCTCTGGGGTGAGATTGTCCCTTGGGGATAACTTGGTACCAAGGTTAACGATTGCTCATAGCCCTTAACTCACTCTCTGCTCTCTATAGCGACTATCTAGTTCAAAATCATAAAACTAGTTCTTTCCTTTAAAACTCTATATCTTAGTTCTACTCTATGTTTAAAAGCTCTATCATGTAAAAACATATTACTCTAGAAATCATTTGATAGTCATAACATCTATAAACAATCATATTTATAATCATATCTACATAAAATCATTTTAACAACAATGGTCTCATGAGTTTTCTAAAAAGATTTCATGCTCTTTGAAAACCTCGCTTGGGAGATCATAGATCTCGCCTGGCAAGCTCACCTATAGAATTATGAAAAGTGTTATTACTCTTAGGGATAGAATTATATAGAAAATTGTTTTATGAATTCTAAAAGTAATGTGTTGTGATAAGTTATTTCAGAAAGTGTGATGGGTTCTAAGTTTGAACAACCACTTGCCATAATGAAGAATGTAATGGAAATACCACTCCCTAGTGAAGAGATGTAGCAACAATGCCGCTCGCTGTAGTGAAGAGTAGTAATGACCTATGTGCACATTCATTGAGACAAAAGGGCAAGAGACCCTAATTGATGAATCGTGAAAACTTATGATTAAATGGGTTAATTAAGATCATTCCCCATATGATTTAATTCTTCTTATGTAAACCTCATGGAATATTTGAGCACTTGACAAAATAGTTAGTTTTATTGGGAAGTATTATTTATGAAAAGTAACAAGAATGTATTTTGTGTTTTGGTTTATAGGTTTGGTTTTTTGAAAATGTTGAGAAAGTATGAAATTTGGGAACAATTATTTCACTAGTTACTTTGAGCACTTGCATGATTTTTGAGTTATTTCGTTTTACTTAAAAGTTCACATATGTCACGACCTGATTTGAAAATGATCAACACGTGAAGAATCTCATCTTCACGTAAGGAATCCATCCACACGTAAGAAATCTCATCCCATGTAAACCTTATGGGTGACGTGCCTTAAATGCATAATTTATCAAAATTTCATTTTGAAAACATAGTTTCATCTAAATCTTTATTCAAATCTTTATGTCTAAAATCATAAAACTGAAATACTTTAATATACGTAACTCTGAAAACATCTTAGCCAAACTTTGAAAACCTGTTAACACTTGAAAATCGAATTATAAATCTATTTCTAGCTTGTTACATAAACTCTAGTTACAATCTTCAATTTTTCAAATCTATACTTGAAATCTATAACATATACATGAGTGTTTCTAACTCTAATATTAAATACATAATCTGAAAATAAATACATAGCTCGAACCTGCCTATACATCTACTAGAGCATTCAACTCTAATATAATTCTAATATAAACCTTACCTAAATAAGACTCATCATTGAGCTTTGGCTACTGGTAGAGGCTGAACTACACCTACCTGCAACTATAAGGAGGAAGGGAGAGAGGTGAGTCAACAGACTTAGTGAGTAAGTTTTCATATCATCCATATGAGACAACCAAGGAATATATATAATGTAATATACATGCAGTAATCATAAACCATTTGATAATTACATACTTAGCTATAAGGGAAAAACATCTCTGAATTCATAATTTCATAGAAAGACATATCTAAATTCATAATCAAGTAAAAAGAAATCAATATGGCAACAACGGGTCCCTACCAGAGCACTCACATCTAGGCGTTATGTATCGCATCCCAGTGTGAGCCCTTGGGTGGAGGGCTATGCTTCGTCACCGTTTACATGTGAGAGTTCCCAAGGATCGTGGGTATTATGTATCGCCATCCTCTTTGCTCTAATACCACTTTATTATGCCTGGGCATTACGTATCGTTGTCCCAGTGTGACAACAATGAGTAACTAACAAGGTTCCAAAGTTTCTTTGTTCTCTATGGGTACCTTATAAGGTCCCAAAATTTGGACACCTAACTAGGTTCCATCTTTTCTCTGAGATTGCCTCAAAGGACAACTTGGTTCCAAGGTTAATGATTGTTCTCATCTGTTAACTCACTATTTCTTTCTATAGCCACCATCTAAACTAGTTTTTACTTAATGTAAATATTCTAAAAACTCTTAAAATCTCTTAAAGCTCTGAAAATTTTGAAACCTGGATTCATACAACTTTAACAATCTGACTTTAGCATAACCGTGGCTATGAAATCATACCTAAAGGATCACGACCTAAAGGCACGATGATTTCAAGAGCCCACATAATGTGTATCTAACAGTTACTATGAATCATCCTGAACTCTATACTTCTGAGTATCATGAAACTGAATTTCTAAGTTATTTCTCAAACTAACATCTTTTCATAACTTGATAGCTCTAATGTCATACTTTAAAATAAAAAAGTTCATAATCATGATAGCTTTGAAACCAAAATAACATATTCATTCAAAAACTAAATCATACTCTACTCTATATTTTTGCCTCATATCTTAACTGATCATTCTAAAACATAACTTGAAATATCAAATCTCGAAAATATAATAAAATCATAAATTCATGCGAGCATATTTTACAACTTGGCTTCTTGCTAAATATAAGTTTCACTGTAACTCTTTTCCTGAGCATATAAAACATTTTCAAGGTACACAACAATACAATCATGGTCTCATGGTTTTCTAAAATAAATTTTTCATGCTATAGTAAAAAAATCATACTCTTTACTCAATTGCCATAACTTGTAAAAACTATATTTATACATACTTTCATCTCTAACTTCATATTTAACAAATATCATGCAATAACATATTCATAATAATTGAAAATAAGGTCATGAGTTCAAACCCACACCGTTTAGGCTAGAAATATGTAGGTGCCACCAACTTGACCTTGAGAACTTAGAATGACACCAACCATTGCCATAGAGCAATATACCCAAGATTAATCTCTATTAACATCTAGATAACTCTAAAACAACTCTAATCACATTGGGGAGCACCCCCACTTGACAATAATGGAGGACAATAACAACTCAAACCATAGAACATGGAATGGAAAGGAAGGAAATAACAAAAACTAATAAAACCCTTACCTTTGATCTTGGAAGGAGAATGATTGGGGTTAGATTGAGAAGAAAGGGTTGGAGAAGTGGTTGGAAAGAAGGGGTTTTCATTTCTAGAGAGAAAACCCAAGAATGAGGGTTTAAAAAGGGTTGGGAGTCACTTATCAAAAATGCATCGTTTTGCACTATGCGACATCAAGGATCCTAGCTACAATGAACATAGATCGCTGCACGAGCCTTCTAGCCACTCCACCTGCTCGCTGCGGTAAAGCTCACTCAGCGAGTTCTGCATAATTTCAGAACCTACATTGCAACATGGTTTCCTGCATCAGGGCCTTCCTGGTTACATGGGTGGGTCCCGAGGACTTAAGGATTTATTGAACTTGTCTAGGGATATGTGTATCTAAGGTATTACAACGAGTTTGTTGGTTTTCCTTCTTGTCCACTTTGTTTGTGGCCTTTGTGAGTTTGCGTGACTCACCTCACTCCTTTCTTTCAAATTTGTAGGTTGTCAAGTAGCACATCCCTAGGATTTGTTGTTTTGTCCAAAAGCTATCATTTTGGTAGCTCCATTATTTAGATAGGCTTATGTTTTGTTGTGTCTAGTATTTTACAATAGAACATAGCTTTAGTTCTTTTGATTTAAGTATGTGGCCATAAAGTTTAAGTATGATCTTTTGTATAATTTGTCCTTTTTATGTCTATAACAAAAATCCTGGGATTTTTTATTATAATATTTGATATTAAATAGGTTAATGTGATATATGGATTGTCCAATTTTTAGGGGTTTCCACCATATTTTCATAACCAAAGTGGTTGAGTTTTTTCTTTTTTGGTTTTGTTGAAAAAGTAGTTGAGTTGATAAATTGTAGAATAAAATGTATTTTATCTCCTTGAACTTTAAAATCACGTATAATTTACACCCTAATTTTTTAAAATGTGCATGACAATACCCTAAATTTTTCAAATAATGTAAAACACCATTCAGCATAATTTTGACAAATGGTGAAGGCATGATTTTTTTGCACTTAAACCCTAATGTTTCTAATTTGTGTAACTCGACACCTTGTTTTGAATTCTCATATGCATCTAATCCCCTTGCTTTTTGTTGTGTGCAACTCGATCTCTGTCTATAACCTAAAGTTTTGCACTATTTGGAAGTCATGGGTGTTTTGCACTATCCTGGAAAATTAAGTTTGTGATGCACGTTTGAAAGGTCAAAAAACTCATATGACCTAAAATTCAGGAATTAAACATATTTTACCCTAAATTATATTAGGGGGTCAAAATGGTTGTTCGGCATAAAGAATTGGAAGGAAATCAAACGACCAAAAATGGAAATGAAGCCCATGAGGCCACAAGGTATGAAATTGTCTTGGCCATCCAAATCCATTCACGGGAATAGAGCGGATGGTTGACCAGTGACCAGTATGAACACTGTTTTCACCAGGTCAAACTGTGGGCCGTGAACATCTCCTCTCGTAGGCAGGACATAATAAATTAATAATTAATATGGGCCAGAGATAACTTGGTTGAGGCCTTTCATCAAAATCATGTGAGCATTGTGACATTGTGATGGGTTTAAGTCGTATAGACCGACCAAAACCAAAGGAAAAAAATGTCATGTCGACGGGTTCCTTGTGCTTTTTGAAAAAAAAAAAGAAATGCAAAATTAATAATTATGTATGTTCTAAACTTCTAATGTGTAAACTCTAAAATTGCATAATTTTTATTAACTGTAATGGTAGTATTAGAGTATGTAATTGGGATTAGAAATTACTTAGAGTTGATTAAGTTTATTAAGTATTAGTTAATAATTTGTTATGCTCCTTACCCATATTTAGGGTTACATCCCATTTGTATTAAATCAACTTCTTATCATTTGGTAAATTTTAACCATTTGAATTCTCTCAGTTATCTCTTTTTTTCTTCCCTGTTCTGCTCTATCATGGATTTCAACAGTTAGACTTATTTTATACTTCATCAAAATCTGTTATGTCTGTGGAGCATTTCGATCTGCCTCCTTAACTAAAAAAATTCCGTTATATCAATTTCTCTATATAAACTGAATATTATTTTTAATTATTAATAAATGAAAGTTTATTAAAAATAAAAAGGGAAATCTATTTAATTTTGAGATGAAATTCACCAGCAGGTGCCTTTCCTTCTACTCCAAGCTCAGCGCATTCAGAGGCAATAGACAACGAAAGTAAGACGTAAGGAAAAAGAAATATCTGGGGAAGGATTACATTTTTTGCTTTTGGTAACAAAAAGGATTACATGTTTACATGTCTTTTTAGTTTTTTCGTTTTGAAAAACCTACAATTTTTGCCATACAGCTTGTTATTCAAGATGCTTATTTTAATGGGAGGTTCTCTGGTGTTGATGGATTTCCATGCCTATAATTTTATCTTAAAAAGAGTTAATTTTGATCTGATTAGGTCGAACAAAGTCAACAAAAAAGCCTTTGATTCAATTATTATTACTGGCTCTTCATATTTCGTGAACAGATAACATAATCTCACCTAAACTTTACCCAATAAAAAGAATTGAAAAAAAAAACAGAGATTGCAGGACTTGGCTCAAGCCTTATGACTTGGCTCTACTGTGCAAAGTTATAAATTATTTGAATGCAGGGCATCCTAATCACTTATTATGAGAATAATATTTTGACCATAACCATTGGACTAAAATAAGAAGTTCAAAAGTTCCATCATGTTTTAATTCAGGTAAACCAGCAAAAGAAGCGAAGCAGTGTATTTTTCTTCTTTTTTTTTATTTTTATTTTCTATGTGCATGGCATGAGAACAGCCAGAACGTGTATGGCAAACTAGCACCAGGTTGGTACCTATTCACTATTGGATCCCATAGGAAAATCCAAATGCAAGCATCTACTACCATAGCAATTAATGGTGGAACAGAAGAAGCTTTGGTGAATGAAAACCTTAAGTTGAAGAAGACTAATGTGAGTGTAAACGTAAACCATAAAAGACACCACTTGGTTAAGTGCTATACTAACAGGGTGTAATTAAAAGATCACTAGTTCTCTTATCTGTCTCGTTTTTATTCCACAAGATGTGGTGTTGCCGCTACTCATAGTACTTCACAACAACAAAAACTATAGCTAGAGTTTTGAAGAGAAGTTAGGTACACCGAATAAGTTATTGGATAAGATAAAAGTAGTTGGACTGGAAACTGTTATCTAAAGTTGATTAGTATGCTCCACATTAAAGACAAAAAATATAGCAGCAAAGCACTAAACAACAAAATAAAGTTGCTTTTTTCCATGTACCAAAAAAAAAGTTGCTTTTTTCCCACACCAAAATAATAATAATAATAATAATAATAGTTGCTTTTAATCTTTTAATTCCATCTTCATACACTGAAGTTGACCCCGTTGAGGCATGACCATCCTTGTGTCACTACTATCACCATATAGTGGTGAAGTGACAAAGGGAAAAGAATGGTTTGGGGGATATTCTGCTGAAGACATCTCTAATCTGATCCAACACATTTAATTACTTGCTTTTCAAATACTTGACCGATCTCCGTCATATGATGTGGTGATTCTATCTCTCCTTGATCATGCTAAAATGAGAAGTTCCCCAATTTTGCATCCATTTTTCATGCATGCAAGAATAGTATCTGTTGGATCAGCAAATTAAACTCTGCTAGAAAAATCTTCATTGAGTCATTTCCTAGCTCTTTATCGCTTTACACATAGAGTAAGATTCCCACTATCCATTAGCTTTACTTTCCTGAGCATTGAACATAATCTTTTATCAATGGAGAAAGCTGACAGCAAACATTAATTAATTTTCACGCTATTTCTATCCTCTTCAATGGAGAAAGCTGACAGCAAACATTAATTAATTCTCCTACAGTGTCAATTACCATTTGTTGGATCAAAACTTACCACTAAACCAAGAGTTGCTCTTGATAATAGTACAATTTTGTTTCGTCTAGCACAAGAGTTGCATCCATTACCGATATCATGACCTACGGACCAAATCTTATATTGTTATTTACATTAAATCATTAATCAGTATTACATATGTCCAAATCCACACTCAAAACATATTTGTCAGTTATTGCTGCATCAAAATCGAATTATGCAACATTATAACAATTATTTGCCGTAAGATTGATATATTCTACAGTTAAGTCCCCTATAGGCTATGGCTCCTTTCTCCAAGTTGTGCTGCCCGATCTGGAAGACACGTAAAGCCTAAGCTCCATTCATGGCCATGTTCAAACTGATAACGATGAAGATTTTGGGGACGTTTTGGCCACTGTGAAGCAATTTTCAGAGAAGTGAACAATGTTTTATGAATTTGTCACATAGAACGGTGAAAAGCAAATTATTGATCCTAAAGCTGATTGATGCCAAACATTCACTTCATCCATCCAATAATAATTGATTCCCATGTTTCTTCACATCGTTTTGGTAGGGTAGGAACAAGTAATGATTGAATTGTCTGTAGAAAATAATTGCTCGAGTCTGCCTGAGCCTCTTTACAAAACCAACACAGAGACTATCATCCAAGTCTTTCACAACAATGTTTTCCACGCAAGCTGATACTCTTTTCACTACACCTTTTTTTGTTAAAAGAAAAAGTCAGGGCTTTATTGTCTGGTGTGACTTGTCTTTGTTCATTTTTTGACCCACACAAGTTGAATGCATTCTTCAATTGATCACTCTGAACACAGAAACCATATAACCAAAAGTTGGAAAGCAGCAGCCAATAAAGTGCTTTGGACAGATCAACGAAAAACGATGGTCTCTTGGATTTGGATGGTATGCTTGAGTGATCAGTGATCAGTCATCTGAAGGCAATTCTCCAACAATATTGCAATTCGTCACTAGTGGGCTACTTTTGACTATTTATACACGAATTACTTTACAAGAAGTAAATTCAGGTGTGTTTGGTTAGAGGTAAAAATAAGGTGTAAATTTTCATGGATGAACTCTATGTGTAAATTTACAGATGAAACTTATCCATAGAAAATTTATTTCTATTTTTACTCACCAATCAAATATACCCTTGGTGTTTTAGTTAGTTTATTTTATATTTATAGAATCAAAATCTTATTAAAAGAGATTTTGAAAAAAAAAAAATTCAATACCAAACATACACTGATACACTTGTCACTTGATATGTGCCCTTAAGACCTTAACAAAAAGATCTCTATGTTAAAACCTTGATGAGTTTGGAACTCAGGTGCTTAGGAAGATAACAAAATAAACCAAGTACCTTACAAAAGCAATAGTATCTCATTATAGCCCCATCGTGTTGTATTCAACTTCTTGACTGGAACTTTCAAATTGCATAGTTATTTCTGGTTTACTGGAAGAAGTTGTGATAGACTGGCCTCTGTTCGCAAAAAAAGTTGGTTGTTTTGGGGTTGAAAGTATTGAAGTCTCACTATCAAGCAATGTTACAACATTTGACATGGTTGGCCGATCACCCGGTTCATCTTGTACACACAAGAGGCCAATATGTGCACACCTAACAAATTGACTTGTATTGCAACTTTCACCTAAAGACATGTCCATTAAATCCAACAACCTATCCTCTGTCCATAGTATCCAGGCCTGGAACAATTTTGATAGAAAAAATAATAAGAAATGGATCGCTAAATAAAATTGAAGGGTGAAAAAAAGAAAGAGGAGGGCATTAGGTGAAACATACAAAACTCAAAAGGCTTGAAAATTGTTCAGAATTATAGAATCCCGTGTTCTTTTTCCCACTGATAATCTCAAGCATGACTACACCAAAGCTGAAAACATCAGATTTGGTTGAGAAAAGTCCATCCAATGCTCAGGAGACATATATCCACTGCAAAAAATCATCATCATATGTTGCTGGCATGTGTAAAAGCTATCTAGGTTTACATGTAATGGTACTAAAGCATAAAAAAGCTGTCAACTATTCAACGTAAAATTAACTTACTAAGTACCCACAACCCTCCTTGTGTTTGCTTCTGTCTCTTTGCTTGCAACTATTTTGCCAATCCAAAGTCCGAAATTTTGGTTGCATCTCCTCATTTAAAAGAATGTTGCTGATTTTCAAATCTCTATGAATTATTGTAAGTCTAGAGTCACGGTGAAGATAAAGCATCCCTCGAGCTCTAGAATTATGTCAAACCGCATTTGCCAGTTCAAAAGTTGACTTTTTGTGGGATCTTTCATGATTTCCATTTCCAACCAGAAACAATACAATTAGGCAACATGAAGCATTTGAAATGGACTAAAACTAATGATAAACATACTGTGAAACTAACCAAAAATAAACGAGTCCAAGCTTTTGTTATGCATGTATTCATAAAGTAAAATCTTTTCATTTCCTTTGATGCAATAGCCCCTTAGCCTAACGAGGTTTCGATGTTGCAGTTTCGCTATCAAAACAACCTCATTCTTGAATTCCTGTAGGCCTTGGGATGAAACACTCGAAAGCCTCTTCACTGCAACAACTTCACCACTTTGAAGCTTACCCTGTAAACAAAAGCCAACATATGTCATTACCCAAAACTTGGTTGGCAAAGAAAGTAACAAATCTAAAATGGAGCAGCCTCTATATCACCTTGTAGACCGGCCCATAACCACCTTTTCCAAGCTTATTTGCATCTGAGAAGTTGTCTGTAGCTACTAGTATGCTCTCAAAATCAAAATAGGGTACCTCAATGCCTTCATTGTCTTCTTCTTCTAATCCCCCCACCTCAATCAAGTCCTTCACATGCCTTACACTGTCATGGAAGTGCTCTCGATTTCTCTGATTTCTTTTCTTTTCTTAAATTGCCAAATATATGCATAACATTGATTAATTTTATGCAACTGGTCAAAAAGATTAACTTTATGCAGATGAAAGATTCCAAAGAAATTCCGAATTCCAAAATAAATGAACTAAATAGTTACCTTTCTTAAGAGTTATTTTCCTTCTAAATGCGTAAGCAAAAATGATTGCACATGTCAGAATAACCACGCTTGTAAGAGTTATCCCAGCAATCAGCCACTTTGCTTTTGGCCCTTTACTATCAGCTGGCAAATCTAAAAAACCAAGGAAGAGCACCCCAAAAAAATTGTAAAATTAATACACCTATTGTATGTATATATATGTTGATTATGATCGACATAAGATGCTAACCTCGAGTACAATTAAGATTAACATTATCCCAGTGATAGGGTGAATCGCAGAGACACCTCTTTATTCCATCTTTTGTTTCTTTGCAACTTGAATTGCTCCAACCCTCACAGTCTGCAGACTTATTGCAGATGGGTTCGAGTGGTGGTTGCCAAGTAACCTCTACTCTGTTGTCAACAATGCAATCGGTGCTCACATTAAATGGAGGTCGAATCATTTGTTTCGCTTGTTCACAGTCTGAGACTGAAGCATCGATCCGGATGACGAACTTTCTGGATTTCACTTCCATGCTTGTAACTGTAAAACCATCACTGGAGGAAGTATTTGCAGCAGCAGCATTAGTAGTAAAGAATCTAAGCTCACCAGTTAAGTTGTTGCAGATGAAGTTGAAGTACTTGGGGTCACCACAATTCCGTCCTGTGCTCAGTGGATAAGGGACATTTTTTGTCCCACAAGGTTCACAAGTTCTTGGAGTTGGTTCTGCAACGCAATTAATTTCGCACCTAGCATTATATATACTTTATCTTTATATGAAAAAAATAATAATAAACCATGGAATTGAGAGTACCTATGTCTGATTTGTACACCCGGACAAAGAGATTACGACCATCATCATCATTATCATCACCATATGGGTACTCTTCTTGAATTGTATCTAAACCATCTATCCAGATCCGGCAATTAGTAGTGTCATTGACAATAATATCGTCGTGGATAGTTGCACAAGGAGGAGGAGGAGGAGCAGCATATGAATAAGCCTGGCACGAGGAGCACATGCCAAGGCACTTTCGTTTGCATTCCCATTCATTTTCTGCCGAGACTGTTATGTCGGGGATTCCCATTTCCGCCGTGCCTACGGTTAAACTTAAGAATCTTGTCATGACTTCTCCGCATGAATATGATGATGATGCTTCTGATTTTCTGACACAATCATGATCCCTTACACCACCAACTACTTCACTGAATCCTGGTAAACACCTGCAGGGTGGTGTCTTACTACCGCCGTAGATGTTACTGTTACAGCTGGTGAAGTGGCCGCAAGCTTTGTACACGTCGCAGGAGCTAGCTGGGGCCTTCCAAAGAGGGATCCACTCACTCTGGACACCATCCCACCGTTGAAACTGAAGCTCCCCAGTGTAGTTCATCACGATCCTCGTGTCGTCGTAGCTCAAGTTGGCACGCGCACGTGGCTGGCAGCCAATTGTTTTGTAAGGAGAAGGAGAACCACCGCTAGGGCCCGTGTACGTGCTCTTGCTGAAGTTGCTCAACATGTAATCTACGGAACTGAACTTCGGCCCCATGTTCAAGTTTCCTCCACCCTTCCAATGGGGAAGGGATGATGAGTTATTCGTGATGTAGTAAGGGTTGCCCTCATCACTGGCAGCCATCATCGTAAAGATGTAGCTTCCACTCCGGGGACTGTTGCTAGTGTTCCAACAAGTTAGTTTCAAATCGGTGTCCATTTTCATGCCGGGAAGAAACGTGTCTGTTGGGTGTTGGAAGCTCTGCCAGATGTAATTCGTTCCGTTATCCTGACCATCTATTAATACCAGGTTCCCAGAATCCAATAGCCTCATCACTGTCCTGTTCGTGAATGAGGAGCCTTCAAGTTTAGAGGACCAATATATTACCCCTGACGCGTTTGTTACTACGAGCTTTCCATCACTTGTCATTTGAAAGACTCCATTGGAACCCACCACGGGATTGTCTCTGTTGGCAACCCACACCACTGTTCGCTGATGTTCCGAGTAGGATGATGGGTTGTACCATATGCCGAGGTAGCGCTCTGTAGGGCTATCCGGAGAGAAAAGAAGCCTAGTACAAATTTTTGTCCAGCTGAAACAAGACGACTTGTATCTCCGGTTATGTTTTGGCCAGCGCTCAAAACATCTGGTGCCAAACGCGCCTGAAAAGAGCATAGCAAAAAACAAAGGAGGAAGAGGAAAAGATAAGTGGTTCTCATGTTATTAACTGAGACCATAATGACCAGATTTACGTGGTTGTGATCCGTAAGTTCTTGTCAATTGTCATGGGAACCTGGTTGAATACTGTAGAGCTGATAGGCAACGACGCTCAGGTTGGTGTGCACCAGATCAGTGGAGGTGATGCATTATTAGAAGATTACGTGGATACTGGAAAATTATTGAAAGAAGGATGCAGTATTTGAAGAGTACGTGAATGTACACTAAATTATAGAGAGACTTTTTAAAGTATTAGAATTAAAAAATCATACATTTTTCTTTTTAAGTTGAAGACAAAGGGTGAGACAATTGTATATAAATTTAATTTAGTGTTGATAATAAATTATACATCATTGAACATGTAAATAAGCTGGAACCTTATGTTGTTATTGTTAGTTGCCATTGATCAGATTATTGTTATCCATGATATCAAGACCGAGTCTATGACATTTTTGAGAGTCGAAACTTTAGTTTAATACAATCGTATTAGCAGTATATAAATTAAGGAGTTATTGATTAGAAGTAATCAAGTAAAAGGGATTCAGGTTCCTTAAACATAAAATTCTAGATTTAATCTCAAAATTTATATATATAAATATAAATATCCAATTATGTTTTAAAATATTAATCTTTTACTTATCGAGTGAGCATGTACTCATAAATGAACAAAATCTGATATGATTAACATATGCCTTTTTATGTGGGACCGTATGACCCAATGGCATGCAATAACCTGAAAGTGAATGTTTTTTGAGCCAAGTAAAATTTGAAACGCGCAACGTCGAAGACTCAAAACATTTGTCCAACTTTTCTCCTTATATAAATGTTTGTACAACTTTTACCTCGTACATCGTATGGATGCTCACTAAATCTACCATCTTTAATTTTCTCGGATGAACATTTAAAGATAAAAAATCTTTCCCAACTTTGGGCAGGTGTCCATGAACACCTTTCTAAATATACATATAATGTAGTCTTTTCCTTAACTTTGCTCTTTTGTCTATTGGACAAAAAATAAAGTTAAAATATTTTTATTGACCAAAAATTGATCGTGATTTGTTTATTCATCGTACCTTGCCAGACTAGTGGTCACCTTTTACTTTTTTTTCCTCCACTTGTCCTAACTGTTATTGACTTACTGTTTTAGGCAATATTTAGGAGTTGGATAGATGATAAAAATAAGTGACTAATAATTAAATAGATAAAAAAGATAATAAACAGAGTAGAGTAGACTATATTATATTCTTATTTGGATGATATACTCTTTTCATTGACCTCTCAATTTGGGGATCAAATAAGAACTTTGAGTGATAAAAGAGATACATTGTCTCTTATTAGTTATTTTATTTCTTTCTCTAAATTTATTTCTAAATAAGAGCCACATAAATTCAAGCTTTTCGCTTCTTACCATTCTCTCCATTGCTATTCTCCCAAATAAGTGGGTTTATTGTAGATCTCTAATATTTGGGTTAATCATTAACCTTTATTAGTAACCATTGAATTAAATCTAATTAAAAAGATAATAATCTAATGGTTAATAAATAGGAGTCCATAATAAACCTAAATATAAGAAGTTCATCTTATAGTTTGTCCCAAAATATACCATTTTTCTTTTTGTTTTTCGTCTGCAAACATACCCTTAGAAATGGTTAAGAAGTGCACCCTTTTTCCTTTTTGTGTGGTGCACCCTTTCCTTTTATTGTTATTATTATTTGGGTCAGAAATGCAATTTTCTTTCTTATATTTTTGGTTCGAAAAATCAGAAGTGCAAATTTCATTATTCAAGGATAGCAGGCGTGGCCCAAAATAGACATGAAAGCTCAGCCCGCAGTTGGAACAACGCTACATTAAGATGAGGCCTCTCTCTCTATATATACATGATATATCTGACACTCCAATCAAACGGATTATCCCCAATGAGAGCGAAGCTTTAAGTGATCAGCTGCTGAATTGGCTTCCCTGGGACACCAACACGAAGGCGCATCTCGCGAAGTTGTTCTTCCATCATGGCCGAGATCTCCCATGGCGTAGGGGATCGCACCTTCGTCTTCTTGTTTGAGTTTAACAAGAAGCAAACTCAATTGTTATTTGAGTTAGCTTATTTATATTTGTACAATGGAAACGTACACTTGTCACTTGATGCGTGTCCTCAAGAACTAGATCTCTGTTCTCTGCACTTGAAATAAAGCATAGGCGATAATGTCGTTCATATTAGTAACAGAAATGAGAAATCAAATCATAGCTTTATCAAGAACTACGGTTTGTATGAAAGTGCATCCCTTAATAACAAGAAACTGAGAAATTCATTTCAAATATTATGACTATACACTGCCAAGTGGCAAAGATACAATTATGTTCAAACATTGATGTGTTTGGACTTTAGAACTCAGATGCACAGTAAGAAGATAAAATCAACCAATCACTCATTTGAGCCTCCAGCAGTCAATCATCATGCTCTATCTGCCTTCTTGGGTGCTACTCTGAAATTCCAGACTTATTTCTGTTGTGCTATGTAGGCCTCTGCTCGCAAAAAATGTTGGTTGTTTTGGGGTTGGGAGGGTCGAAGTCTCACTATCAAGCAATGTCATAACATTTGACATGTTTGGCCGATCACTTGGTTCATCTTGTACACACAAGAGTCCTATATGTGCACACCTAAGAAATTGATTTGCATTGCAACTTTCACTTAGAAACATGTCCATTAAATCCAGCAACTTATTCTCTGTCCATAGTGTCCAGGCCTGGAACAAAGTTGATAAAAAACAATGAAAAGAAATATAGACCGCTTGAAAAAAAATTGAAGGAAAAAGAGTAGTGCAACAGGTGAAACTTACATAACCCAGAAGGCTTGAAGCTTGGTTGGATTGATAGAACCCAGTGTTCTTTTTCCCACTAATAATCTCAAGCATAACTACACCAAAGCTGAAAATATCAGATTTGGTTGAGAAAAGTCCATCTAATGCATACTCAGGAGACATATATCCACTGTAAATTAAAGAATCATTGTCATATTTTAGCTAGCATTTGTAAAAGCTATCTACATTTACGTGGTACCAAAACATATATAAGCTATTAACTTTTCAATCACATGCATTAAACTTACTAGGTCCCCACCACCCTCTCTATGTTCGCCTCTGTCTCTTTGCCTCCAACTATTCTTGCTAATCCAAAGTCTGAAATTTTTGGTTGCATCTCCTCATCTAGAAGGATATTACTAGTTTTCAAATCTCTATGAATTACTCTTAGCCTTGAGTCTTGGTGAAGATAAAGAAATCTCTAACTTAGAATTATTTCAAATTGCATTCGCCAATCCAAAAGTACACTTTTTGTGGGATCTTTGAAAATTTCCATTTCCCACAAGAAATAATGCAATTAGCAAACATGATAATTTGAAAAGCACTAAAGCCTACTGATAATTATACTTCAAAAATCAAAACTAACCAAATATAAACACGTCTAAGCTCCTATTGTGCATGTATTCATATAGTAAAATCTTTTCATCTCCTTTGATGCAGTAGCCCCTTAGTCTAACAAGGTTCCGATGTTGAAGTTTGGCAATCAAAACAACCTCATTCTTGAATTATTGTAAGCCTTGCGATGAAACATCCGAAAGCCTCTTTACTGCAATAACTTCACCATCTCGGAGCTTACCCTGTAAACAAAAATAGACTATGTCATTCTCCGAAAATTGGTTGGCAGGAAAGTAAAAATGGAACAGCCTCGATCACCTTGTATACTGGCCCGTAACCACCTCGTCCAAGCTTATTTGCATCTGAGAAGTTATCAGTGGCTGCTCGTATGCTCTCAAAATCAAAATACGGCACCTCTGTGCTTTCATTGTCTTTTTCTTCTAATCCCTCAACCTCAATCAGATCCTTCACATGTCTTTCACTGTCATAGAAGCGCCCTCGATTTCTTTGAATGCTTTCCTTGTCTGAATTTTTAAATAGATGCATATAACATTAATTACTTTTATGCAACTGAAAACTTTATGCAGATGAAAGATTCCAAATCATTTCAGAGTTTCAACAAAAAATAGTGTTACCTTTCTTATGAGTTATTTTCCTTCTGCATACATAAGCTAAAATAACTGCACATGCTAGAATAACCACGCCTGCAAGAGTTATCCCAAGAATCAAAGACGTTTTGCTTTTTGAGTTTCCTTCACTTGCTTTTGGTTCTTTACCAGGAGTAGGAACGGATATTGCTTCTGCAAAAGAAGGAGGAAGAGCACCACCAAAAGAAGTTGTAAAATTGTTAGAGGGATTCTTGCATTCAAACAAATTTAACACTTCAAATTTCACATCTTGGTGTACGCACAATAAAAATAAGTTCTACCAGTTTTGTTCAAGTTACATGTCTCGATCCCCCAACTTTTTAATTTTATTATGAGGTATCTAAATATGAAATATTAGATTTGTATGTATGAAAGAATTGTTGAGATCATTATACATGGTGTGTTGCATCTGATTTCGGCAATTAACATAGCATGCTTACCATTAGTAGTACAATTTAGAGAAACACCATCCCAGCGGTAGTTTGTGTCACAAAGACACCTTTTTCTATCTTTTGTTTCTTTGCAACTTGAATTGCTCCAAACCTCACAGTCTGCAGACTTATTGCAGATGGCTTCGAGTGGTGGTTGCCAAGTAACCTCTACTCTGTTGCCAACAGTGCATTCGGTGCTCACATTAAATGGAGGTCGAATCATTTGTTTCGCCTGTTCACAGTCTGAGTCTGAAGCATCGATCCGGGTGACGAACTTTCTGGATTTCACTTCCATGCTTGTAACTGTATAACCATCACTGGAGGAAGTATTTGCAGCAGCAACATTAGTAGTAAAGAATCTAAGCTGACCAGTTGAGTTGTTGCAGATGAAGTTGAAGTACTTGGGGTCACCACAATTCCGTCCTGTGCTCAGTGGATAAGGGACATTTTTTGTCCCACAAGGTTCACAAGTTCTTGGAGTTGGTTCTGCAACGCAATTAATTTCGCACCCAGCATTATATATACTTTATCTTTATATGAAAATAATAATAATAAACCATGGAATTGAGAGTACCTATGTCTGATTTGTACACCCGGACAAAGAGATTAGGACCATCATCATCATTATCACCCTCTTCTTGAATTGTATCTAAACCATCTATCCAAATCCGGCAATTAGTAGTGTCATTGACAATAATATTGTCGTGGATAGCTGCACAAGGAGGAGGAGGAGCAGCATATGAATAAGCCTGGCACGAGGAGCACATGCCAAGGCACTTTCGTTTGCATTCCCTTCATTTTCTACCGGGACTGTTATGTCGGGGATCCCCATTTCCACCGTGCCTACGGTTAAACTTAAGAATCTTGTCATGCCTTCTTCGCATGAATATGATGATGATGCTTCTGATACTCTGACACATTCATGATCCCTTACACCACCAACTACACTGAATCCTGGTAAACACTTGCAGGGTGGTTTCTTACTACCGCCGTAGATGTTACTGTTACAGCTGGTGAAGTGGCCGCAAGCTTTGTACACGTCGCAGGAGCTAGCTGGAGCCTTCCAACGAAGGATCCAATCACTTTGGGCACTATCCCACTGTTGAAACTGAAGCTCCCCAGTGTAGTTCATCACGATCCTCGTGTCGTCGTAGCTCAAGATGGGACGCGCACGTGGCTGGCAGCCAGCTGTTTTGTAAGAAGAAGGAGAACCACCGTTAGGGCCCGTGTACGTGCTCTTGCTGAAGTTGCTCAACATGTAATGTACGGAACTGAACATCGGCCCCATGTTCAAGTTTCCTTCACCCTTCCAATGGGGAAATGAGTTATTCGTGATGTAGTAAGGGTTGCCGTCATCATTGGCAGCCATCATCGTAAAGATGTAGCTTCCACTCCGGGGACTGTTGCTAGTGTTCCAACAAGTTAGTTTCAAATCGGTGTCCATTTTCATGCCGGGAAGAAACGTGTCTGTTGGGTGTTGGAACCTCTGCCAGATGTAATTCGTTCCGTTATCCTGACCATCTATTAATACCAGGTTCCCAGAATCCAATAGCTTCATCACTGTCCTGTTCGTGAATGAGGAGCCTTCAAGTTTAGAGGACCAATATGTTACCCCTGACGTGTTTGTTACTACGAGCTTTCCATCACTTGTCATTTGAAAGACTCCATTGGAACCCACCACGGGATTGTCTCTGTTGGCAACCCACACCACTGTTTGCTGATGTTCCGAGTAGGATGATGGGTTGTACCATATGCCGAGGTAGCGCTCTGTAGGGCTATCCGGGGAGAAAAGAAGCCTAGTACAAATTTTTGTCTAGCTGAAACAAGACGACTTGTATCTCCGGTTATGTTTTGGCCAGCGCTCAAAACATCTGGTGCCAAACGCGCCTGAAAAGAGCATAGCAAAAAACAAAGGAGGAAGAGCAAAAGACAAGTGGTTCTCATGTTATTAACTGAGACCAATGACCAGATTTACGTGGTTGTGATCCGTAAGTTCTTGTCAATTGTCATGGGGACCTGGTCGAATGCTGTAGAGCTTATAGGCAACGACACTCAGGTTGGTATGCACCAGACCAGTGGAGGTGATGCATTATTAGAAGATTACGTGGATACTGGAAAATTATTGAAGGAAGGATACAGTATTTGAAGAGTACGTGAATGTACACTAAATTATAAAGAGACTTTTTAAAGTACTAGAATTAAAAAATCATACATTTTCCTTTTTAAGTTGAAGACAGAGTGAGAAAATTGTATATAAATTTAGTGTTGATAATAAATTATACATCATTGAACATGTAAATAAGCTGGAACCTTATGTTATTATTGTTAGTTGCCATTGATCAGATTATTGTTATCCATGATATCAAGGCCGAATCTATGGCATTTTCGAGCGTCTAAACTTTAGTTTAGTACAATCGTATTGGCAGTATGTAAATTGAGGAGTTGTTGATTAGAAGTAATTGAGTAGAAGGGGATCAGGTTCATGGTTTAATCTCGGGATTTATATGTACAAAAAAAATATAAGCATTTGATCGCATTCCAAAATATTAGCCTCTTATTTATTGAACGAGGACGTACTTATAAGTTTACAAAATCATGATATGATTAGCATATGCCTTTTTATGTGGGGCCGCATGGCCCAATGGCATGCAATAACTTGAAAGTGAATATTTTTTGAACCAAGTAAAATTTGAAATATGAACGTCGAAGGCTCAACATTTTTTTTTGTCCAACTTTTCTCCTAAGAAAAATGTTTGTACAACTTTTACCTCATACATTGTATAGACACTCGCTAAACTACCATCATTGAATTTTCTCGGTCCAACATTTAAAGATAAAAGTTCTTTCCCAACCTTGAATTCGGGCAGTGTCCATGGACACCTTTTAAATATACATATAATTTACTCTTTTTCTTAACTCTGCTCTTTTGTCTATTGGACCAAAATATAAGGTTAAAATATCTTTATTGACCAAAAATTGATCGTGATTTGTTTATTCATCGTACCTACCAGACTACTGGTCACCTTTCTTACTTTTTCCCTCCACTTATGCTGACTGTTATTGGCTTACTGTTTTAGGTTATCTTTAGGAGTTTTATAGGTGGTAGAAAAAAGTGACTAATAATTAAATAGAAAAAAAATGATAAATAGAGTAGAGTATAATAGATTATATTATGCCTTTATTTGGATATTGCATTCTTTTTTTATTGACCTCTTAATTTGGGGATCAAATAATAAGAGTTTTGAGTGATAAAAAAGATACATATTGTCCTTGACTAGTTATTTTATTCCTTCCTCCAAAATTACTTCCAAATAAGAGCTACTTAAATTCAAACTTTTCATTCCTTACCACTCTTTCCATTGCCATTCTCCCCGAATAGGTGGATTCTATTATGAATCTCTAATATTTAGGTTAATTATAAATCTTATTATTAATTGTTGAATTAAATCTATTAAAAATAAAATCCAATAATTAATAAATATGGAATGAATGATAAACCAAAATATAGGAGGTCCATCTTATAGTTTATCCCAAATATACCCTTTTTCTTTTTGTTTTTCGTCTGCAAACATACCCTTAGAAATGGTTAAGAACAGTGCACCCTTTTTGTTTTTGTGTGGTGCACCCTTTCCTTTTATTATTATTATTATTTGGGTCAGAAGTGCAATTTTCTTTTGGTTCGAAAATCATAAGTGCAAATTTCATTATTCAAGGATAGCAGGCGTGGCCCAAAATAGACATGAAAGCTCAGCCCGCAGTTGGAACAACGCTACATTAAGATTAGGCCTCTCTCTCTATATATACATGATATATCTGACACTCCAATCAAACGGGAGAATATCCCCCAATGAGAGCGAAGCTTTAAGTGATCAGCTGCTGAGTTGGCTCCCCTGGGACACCAACACGAAGGCGCATCTCGCGAAGTTGTCCTTCCATCATGGCCGAGATCTCCCATGGCGTAGGGGATCGCACCTTCGTCTTCTTGTTTGAGTTTAACAAGAAGCAAACTCAATTGTTATTTGAGTTAGCTTATTTATATTTGTACAATGGAAACGTACACTTGTCACTTGATGCGTGTCCTCAAGAACTAGATCTCTGTTCTCTGCACTTGAAATAAAGCATAGGCGATAATGTCGTTCATATTAGTAACAGAAATGAGAAATCAAATCATAGCTTTATCAAGAACTACGGTTTGTATGAAAGTGCATCCCTTAATAACAAGAAATTGAGAAATTCATTTCAAATATTATATATGACTATACACTGCCAAGTGGCAAAGATACAATTATGTTCAAACATTGATGTGTTTGGACTTTAGAACTCAGGTGCACAGTAAGAAGATAAAATCAACCAATCACTCATTTGAGCCTCCAGCAATCAATCAACATGCTCTATCTGCCTTCTTGAGTGCTACTCTGAAATTCCAGACTTATTTCTGTTGTGCTATGTAGGCCTCTGCTCGCAAAAAATGTTGGTTGTTTTGGGGTTGGGAGGGTCGAAGTCTCACTATCAAGCAATGTCATAACATTTGACATGTTTGGCCGATCACTTGGTTCATCTTGTACACACAAGAGTCCTATATGTGCACACCTAAGAAATTGATTTGCATTGCAACTTTCACTTAGAGACATGTCCATTAAATCCAGCAACTTATTCTCTGTCCATAGTGTCCAGGCCTGGAACAAAGTCGATAAAAAATAATGAAAAGAAATATAGACCGCTTGGAAAAAAATTGAAGGAAAGAAGAGTAGTGCAACAGGTGAAACTCACATAACCCAGAAGGCTTGAAGCTTGGTTGGATTGATAGAACCCAGTGTTCTTTTTCCCACTAATAATCTCAAGCATGACCACACCAAAGCTGAAAACATCAGATTTGGTTGAGAAAAGTCCATCCAATGCATACTCAGGAGACATATATCCACTGCAAATTAAAGAATCATTTGTCATGTTTTAGTGGGCATTTGTAAAAGCTGTCTACATTTACATGGTACCAAAACATATATAAGCTATTAACTTTTCAATCACATGCATTAAACTTACTAGGTCCCCACCACCCTCTCTGTGTTTGCCTCTGTCTCTTTGCCTCCAACTATTCTTGCTAATCCAAAGTCTGAAATTTTTGCTTGCATCTCCTCATCTAGAAGGATATTACTGGTTTTCAAATCCCTATGAATTACTCTTAACCTTGAGTCTTGGTGAAGATAAAGAAGTTGACAACTCCTAGAATTATTTCAACGCGCATTCGCCAATCCAAAAGTACACTTTTTGTGGGATCTTTGAAAATTTCCATTTCCCACACGAAATAATGCAATTAGCAAACATGATAATTTGAAAAGCAATAAAGCCTACTGATAATTATACTTCAAAAATCAAAACTAACCAAATATAAACGCGTCTAAGCTCCTATTGTGCATGTATTCATACAGTAAAATCTTTTCATCTCCTTTGATGCAGTAGCCCCTTAGTCTAACAAGGTTCCGATGTTGAAGTTTGGCAATCAAAACAACCTCATTCTTGAATTCTTGTAAGCCTTGCGATGAAACATCCGAAAGCCTCTTTACTGCAATAACTTCACCATCTTGGAGCTTACCCTGTAAACAAAAATAGACTATGTCATTCTCTGAAAATTGGTTGGCAGGAAAGTAACAAAGCTAAAATGGAACAGCCTCGATCACCTTGTGTACTGGCCCATAACCACCTCGTCCAAGCTTATTTGCATCTGAGAAGTTATCAGTGGCTGCTCGTATGCTCTCAAAATCAAAATACGGCACCTCTATGCCTTCATTGTCTTTTTCTTCTAATCCCTCAACCTCAATCAGATCCTTCACATGTCTTTCACTGTCATAGAAGCGCCCTCGATTTCTCTGAATGCTTTCCTTGTCTGAATTTTTAAATAGATGCATATAACATTAATTACTTTATGCAACTGAAAACTTTATGCAGATGAAAGATTCCAAATCATTTCAGAGTTCCGACAAAAAATAGTGTTACCTTTCTTATGAGTTATTTTCCTTCTGCATACATAAGCTAAAATAACTGCACATGCTAGAATAACCACGCCTGCAAGAGTTATCCCAAGAATCAAAGACGTTTTGCTTTTTGAGTTTCCTTCACTTGCTTTTGGTTCTTTACCAGGAGTAGGAACGGATATTGCTTCTGCAAAAGAAGGAGGAAGAGCACCACCAAAAGAAGTTGTAAAATTGTTAGAGGGATTCTTGCATTCAAACAAATTTAACACTTCAAATTTCACATCTAGGTGTACTCACAATAAAATAAGTTCTACGAGTTTTGTTCAAGTTACATGTCTCGATCCCCCAACTTTTTAATTTTATTATGAGGTATCTAAATATGAAATATTAGATTTGTATGTATGAAAGAATTGTTGAGATCATTATACATGGTGTGTTGCATCTGATTTCGGCAATTAACAGAACATGCTTACCATTAGTAGTACAATTTAGAGAAACACCATCCCAGCGGTAGTTTGTGTCACAAAGACACCTTTTTCCATCTTTTGTTTCTTTGCAACTTGAACGGTTCCAACCCTCACAGTCTGCAGAATCAGTGCAGATGGGTTCGGATGGTGGTTGCCAAGTAACCTCTACTTGATCTTGAGCAACGCAATCGTTTTTCACATCAAATGGAAAAGGAACCTGCAGAGTTTCACTACAGCTTCTAACTTGCCAGTAAGCGTTTATAAAGTTGACCTGGATGATGAACATTCTGGAATCTACATCCACGCTAATAACTGTAGCGTCCCCGGAGGTAGGGGTAGTGAAGCTAAGCTGACCTGTGGAGTCGTTGCAGCTGAACTTGAAGTACATGGGGTCACCACAATCCGGTCCAGTGCTCAATGGATAAGGTACTATATTTGTCCCGCAAGGTTCACAAGTTTTTGGAGTTGGTGCTGCAATGCAATGCAAGTCCATACCAGAGCACAATTTCAGGGCACAACATACACATCACTTATATGCACAAATGTTACTGCATAGATTTTGTCATCAAATTATTGTTGGTTTCGAATTATTTGTTGAGTCCTGTTACTTGGAGCCACAATAAGCACATCAAATAGGACCCTTACAAATTACACTCCAAGTAAGTGTGAGATAGAGTAGTGTGGGACTTGATTATAAATTTTTGTACCCAAAAATATATTTGAATCACGACAACTGTTTCTGATCATATTCCCATCCTATTTTGAAAAAAAAAAACATTTCTATCTGTTTTTGCACATATACACAGTGCGAGGTGACTGATGTGCACCTGGAACTATACTACTAATTTTGCAAATAATAATGATAATAAATCAACCATGAGTAGTTGAGTTTGAGCAAGGTGGTAGATATCTTAATCCTTTAACTGAAGGTCTTGGGTTTGAGCCCTAATAATAGAAAAAATCCTCATCATGAAACCCCTACCCCTATCAAAGACCTCAATTGGGTCGGGGGTTCGGGATTGATTAGTCAGGCTCTTTGTAATATGACTCAGATAATGGTTCCATCAAGATAGCAAAAAATATATATATATATCAACCATAAAATAGAGAGTACCTATGTCTGATATGTCTACCCGGATATGGAGATAACGACCATTAGGACTATCAATGTACCCTTCTTGAATTGTACTTAAGTTCTGATTCCAGATCCAGCAATTGGAGAAACTAGGGCCACGCTGTGTAGCGTCCATAGGTTCAGCATATGAATAGGCCTGGCACTGGGGGCACAATTTAAGGCACATATTCTTGCAATCTGATTCGATTGCTGCCGAGTATTGTAAATCCGGGCTTCCCATTTTCACATTGACTAACCTCAAGAATCTTATGCCTTCTCCACATGATGCTTCTGCTACTGATTTTCTGACACATTCCCCATTACTTTGGCTGAATCCTGGTAAACATTTGCAGAGCACATTCCTTTCGGTATTACAGCTGGAAAAGTTGCCGCAAACATTATATGTATCGCAGTTGTTTTCTGGCGCCATCCAACGAACGGACCAATCACCTTGGAAACTATCCCTTGTTAGAAACTGAAGCTGCCCTGTGGAATTCATCAGTAGCCTCGTGTTGTTATAGTCACTGGTAGTCTTCTTACCGGTGACTTTGTAACGAGAAGAACCCTTTGTCGTCCTTCTTGTGCTCATCAAGCTGAAGTTGCTCAACATGTAAGCTACAAAATCAAACTCTGACCCTATATTCAACTCTTCGTTTTTCTCACTCTCCCAATAGAGTTTGTTATCCTTCGAGATTATGTAAGGGCTGCCCCCAGTTCGAGCCATCTTGAAGTTGAACCTCCCACTTCGGGGATCATTGTCATCACTCCAAGAAGTCAGTTCCAAACTTGTGTCCATTTTCATGCCGGGAAGAAACGTGTCTGTGGGGTGTTGGAAGCTCTGCCAGATGTAACTCGTTCCATTCTGACCATCTATTAATACTAGGTTCCCAGAATCCAATAGTCTCATTGTCCTGTTTCTTGATGAGGAGGCTTTAAGTTTAGAGGACCAATATCTTACCCCTGTTGTGCTTGTTACTTCAAGATTTCCATCACTTGCAATTTGAAAGACTCCATTGGAACCCACAACAGGATTGTCTCTGTTGGCAACCCATACCACTGTTTGTGTTCCCGCATCTTGTGATTGGTGATACCATATCCCGAGGTAACTATCTGCAGGGCTTCCCGGGGGTGAAAAGAAGCCTAATGCAAATCTATTTCCAGCTGAAACAAGAACAGTACTTGAATTCCCAGTTATGTGTTGGCCAGCCTTCAAAAAATCTGCTGCTAAACACCCTTGAAAAGAGAACAGCAACCAGAGGACGAAGAGGACAATGGTTTTCATGTTAATGGCGAAATTTTTTGTATTTGTGATCGTTTATTGCTTGTCATGGCCAACAAATGGAATTCACAGCACTATGGTGGGGCATAATTGTCTTAGGATAAAATATCAGTAGTGGAACCTTCTTGTTGGATGCCACTATAGACTAGTCCTCTTTCAGAAAAAACTACATAATTTGGCTACGTACTTTGCAGATAAAGTATTCTTGATATCAATAATTTGACCAGGACTATGGTTCTTCCTACAAGAATAGGCGGCAATGTCCATGTAGGACAAATATCTGTTGTGTCACGGGATTAATATTTCTACATAAACGTCAAAAAGATGCTAACCACGCCAAATAAATCTAAAATGTATACTTGTACATTGTAAAAGCTCTAATTAGGGATGGATCCATGCCATTATACCAAGAGCGATGATGGCAAATGCCCACAGTATTTCCTTCTTAATTACAATTTCTTGTGTATCAGCCCTTTTCTCCTATAACCTGTATAATTCACCTAACAAAAATATTAATTATGATATATCTTTCTCAGTTCGCAACTTTGCATATAAGTTATGCATCAGTGCTTTATGGTAAGAACACATTTTCTTCAAAAGAAAAGGTTCAAAAGGGTACTACAAAAGATGATGCAGTTAATTTAAGTCACGCGATATTCATATGGTTGAAAAATAAGCAAAACGCACGGCAGGCACCCATGGGTTTTTGAACTGTACGTCGTTTTACGGACTTTTCTTCGTCCCACCAATCATTGTCATGCAAAGAATCTGGCCAGGACAGGGCCCTTCCTACGGGAATAGACAATATAATCACTTTCACTTGTCAATGATGGCTAAGTACGAGGGTGAAGTCTTGCTCTCGTGCAAGTCAAAGTCGTCGCGTGGGATGCTAGCACGCGATCCATGCTGTAGCATCAATGTCTTCATCGGCAAAGATACTTCCCATAGAGTTTCATCAGGTTCACTACTAGTTATTGGGAACGAGTGGTGGTAATTATTTCGCAATAAGAATAGAATATTGTAAAAAGCTTTAAGCGCGAGCTTTGTTATATGCATGGCACGAGCAGGAAAGTATTGTTCGAACTGTTTTTTTTTTTTCAATAATTGGTAAAAGCTCAATTTTCCATTAAAAACAGCAAAAATACACCAGATCAAACGAACTTATGCCAATTTAAATTTGGAAGTATAAGGGTGCATTTGAATGATTTTTTTTTCTCCTCAAAATGACCATTTTCATATATTTAGTAAATTTTTTAAAAAAATATGTTTTATGTTATTTTTTTTAGAATTTAAGAATAGTCTCTTTTGAGAAAAAAATTAGTTTTCAGTTTTTTTTAGTTATATATAGAGAGTGTGTTTGGATTAGCATTTTGGGGCTCAAAATCACTTTTTTCCATCCAAAAAATTATTTTTCATATATTTAGATATATTTTTAAAAATAATCAGAATTTCAAAAAATAGTTTTCATTTTTTTATAGAAGCCAAAAAATAGCTTTTGAAAAAAAAAATTCAATTTTTTCAGTTATATATGCATGGTGCATTTGCTTCATATTTTAAAAAAATAAATTATGAAATTTAAACACAATGAGTACAAATAATATAACTCTTTGAACAAATTCATAAGTCATGTATATATTCTCCTCCATAAAAATCATAAAAAAAAATTAGTCTAATGAAATTTTAGTTTTTTTAAGAAAATGATAAATAACTTTTCCAAATCATCATTCAACCATTTGGGGCGCTAAAATGGGGGATTTTATCAACATTGAAGCCGCTCTACTTCATAACTAAACATTTAAGATATGTTTGGTTTAAGTTTTAGTTTTAGTTTCCATATCTTGTAAAGGAAATGAAAATTCTAAAAACTACAAATTTCAGTTTTTAGTTTTCATTTCCAATTTTTAGTATTTCCTTCATAAAATCCTAAAAATGAAAAACAAAAAATAAAAACTGAAACTAAACCAAAAGCCCTTAGCTTTGCAATTCTTTATTATTTGATGTGAGGCTAAAACAATGGAAAACTAGCTAAGCTAGTAAACTTCTTGTTTCTAAACCCCCCCAAAAAAAAAATTTAACATGGGATTAAAATACGGAAAATAAGCTACATATAGGTTGTATAATATTGTATTTTTATATACTTATTTAATTATATCTAGTTCATTCATTTAACAAATGACTCATTGACTGAACCAAAAACCTAGTGATCCATTGTTTTGACTAAGTTGATCCCAATTTGAGTTTTATAATTATGACTCAAGCATCTACACAAAAGAAGATAAGAAAGATCATACTAAATAGTTCCATAGGAAGTACGAGCGAATGTTTTAAAAAGTTTTTAATATGTTCAATCCATTGAAAATTTGATAATAGTATGATTTGTTTGGATTTTGTTTTCATATTTTGTTTTTGTTTCTTGCATTTTACATTTTCATAATTTTATGTAGAAAATAGTAAAAATAATAAAATTCTATTTCATATTTTAATTTATTATTTTTACTATTTTTTTTATAAAATTTTAATAATATAAAGCACGATAAATGGGAATAGAAATCAAATAAACCTTAATTTTAACTAAAAAAATTATTCTTGCTTCCTTAAGTATTATCTTAAGAGTATATAGAGAGTTTGGATTTTGGAAAATAAAGGATGAGGAGGATGGGTTTATAGACTAAAGTTTCAAAATTTTATAATGCAAACTCTTCTTTTTGCATTCTTTTCTTTCAAAATCTAAGCTTGTAAACATATCCAAGGGTATTGATGGACAAAATTCACCTACTAAGACCTTTTTTTTTCCTGACTATGTACTTATTTGAAGATATTTTTTATTTTGTCTTATATTTTCACCATCATGTGATTGGTTTATCTGCCCTTTTGTAACATGTGTACAGAGTTACTTCTTGCGAATAACAATACTCATAAAACAAACCAAAATGATATTGAAAAGCAATTTCCTATTTTAGAGCCTGTACCACGCAAGCATATGCACTATCGACCTTGTTGATAACTAGTATCAAATTTCAGAGTTGTTTCTGTTTACTTGAAGAAGAAGCAGTGCTAGAAAGGCGCCTGATTGCATAAAAGGTTGGCTCTGTTGGGGTTGGGATGGTTGCAATCTCACTATCAAGCATTGTCACAATATTTGACATGGTGGGTCAATCACCTGGTTCATCTTGCACGCATAAGAGCCCAATAAGTGCACACTTAATAAATTGACTCTCATTGCAAGTTCCACCCAAAGATGCATCCATTAAATCCAGAAGCCTATTCTCTATCCATAGTCCCCACGCCTGTTACAATTTCAATTATTAGCAAGTCAACATAACAACAAAATGAAAACAATAACATCAGTGTAACAAATGACACATACATAACCCAAAAGGCTAGCAGTTTGTTTGGATTGATAAAACCCTGTGTTCCTTTTTCCACTAAGAATCTCTAGCAAAACTACTCCGAAGCTGAAAACATTAGATTTGATTGAAAAATATCCATCCAAGGCATACTCTGGTGCCATATTTCCACTGCAAAAAAATTAGTGTTATGTGTAGCAAACTAACAATGTGTAAATATTAGCAATATATAGGTGTTTACAATCACACAAAGTCGTAGCAAACTTACTAAGTTCCAACAACTCTCTGTGGTTGCTTCAGTCTTTTCCCAAATATTTTTGCTTGCCCAAAGTCTGAAATCTTTGGAGTCATTTCTTCATCTAAGAGAATGTTACTAGTTTTTACATCTCTATGAATTACTCTTAGTCCTGGAGTCTTGATGAAGATAGAGCAGCCTGCATGCAATGCCTAAAATTATATCAAATCGTATTTGCCAATCTAGTAGTAATGTTCGTTCTGATCTTTCAAGATTTGTATTTCACATTCAAAATAGATCAGCAAAATTGTGACAAATAAACTCTACTTCAAAGAAGTTATATAATGTAATGTGTGGAACGTACCAAATATAAATGAGTCCAAGCTTTTGTTTGACATGTATTCATAAATTAATATTTTTTTCATTTCCTTTTATGCAATAGCCCCTAAGTCTAACAAGATTTCAATGTTGAAGTTTGGCGATCAAAACAACCTCATTTTTGAATTCCTCAAAGCCTTGAGAGGAAACACTTGAGAGCCTCTTTCCTGAATATCTTGACCTCCTGGAAACCTTCCCTGGATAACAATTATCCTTATACCATGAGAAATTTGAGCATAGACTCATTGCTTGGTTGGCAAGAAAGCTAAATGAACAGAATCAATACCTTGTAGACGGGTCCATAACCTCCTTGTCCAAGCTTGTTTGAATCTGAGAAATTATCAGTTGCTACTATAATGCTTCCAAACGTGTAAAAGGGTACTTCAATGCCTTCACTGTCCTTTTCTTCTAATCCTCCCAAGCCAATTATATCTTTGACATGTCTTTCATTGTCATACAAGCTATCCTGAATTTGAATGTTTGCCTTGTCTGGACTTGTTAAAAGATATATACCCTAAGTACGCGTATGAAGATGAAAGATTTGTAATCTTGTAAGTAATTAGAAGTGAAAAACAGAAAATTATTACCTTTCTTAGATGCTACTTTGTTTCTCCATATTGCAAATATTATTGTGCATGCTAGAAAAAGCATGCCAGTCAGAGTTACTGTAAGAATCAATGGCAGCCGATTGATTGAATGGTTTCTTGGTGGCTCTCCTGTCAAATGAAGGAAATAAAATACAAAAATAAGAGGAAAAGACCATTAAAATTATGCAGCCAAAACACCTTGATTGACACCAGAGTATATTTTTAACATTTTAGTCGAGTCATTTTTCAATGTGTGTAAAATTTTGGACTAATCCTAGCTTAGCAAGGCTACCACAAGAAATTTATATACACGTGGAAAAAAAAATCATATCAACTGAATTTTGGAATTTGATCAACAAGGCTTGGCTAAAGAAGGGAACGCAAGTTAAATAAAATCCTTCTGATCTGGCAAACCTTTACGCTATTAGCACAGAAAACCAGAAAAATTAAATTGCTAGAGATGCATAATATTAATATAGAAAGCTAACCTTGGGTACAATTTAGATTTAAGGCATTCCACCGATAGTTTGAATTGCAAAGGCACCTTTTTGTTCCTTCACTTGTTGCACTGCATGTTGAATGGGGCCAATCATTGCAGTCTATAGGCTGATTGCAGGGCGGTTCTGGTGCTGGTAGCCAACCGACCTCGATTTCATCTTCTTTAAAGCATCAGTTGGTCACATTAAATGGAGAATCAGGCTTGTTAGCTTGATAGTTGACATCACAGTGATATGAACCACTCGTTTGGATGTAAAATTTTCTGGCATTTTCGTTGACCAAAGTAACTCGGAATGATTCTGCTTTGGACATGTTGAAAATCACCTGGCCTGTTGAGTAGTTGCAGTTGAACTTGCTGTACATGGGGTCTCCGCAGTTTGGTCCAGTGCTTAGCGGATAAGGAATTATGTATGTGCCGCAAGGCTCACATGATTTTGCAGTTGGTGCTGCACAAGAACATAGTTCAGCAAGAGATTATGTGGTACTCATGTTTTAAGCACCTCAATCCTCCAATTCACCTAATCGATTAAAATCCAAAATAGCCTAACATCTCAAGTTTCAATTTGCTCATGAATTACATATTCAACATCAATATATGCGCACACACACACACACACAGAAAGTAAACAAACAATGACTAATGTAAGGTTTAATTTTCTGTCTTGGTTGCAACATCATTCAGTAAATATGAATTTTCTCTCTTTTGCAACCTCCGTTCTCCCTAGTGTAACTTGAAAACCATGTAACAACACCTACAAACAAAGAAAAAAACAGATGATTTAAGAAGATATAAATCAAATTACCTATATCTGAACTCTTGACCAGGACAGAAAGATTGCGCCCACCATCTTGGTCTACTTGAAGAGTAGTTAAATCCCGTGTCCAAAGCCCCCATCCATAAGCACTACGACTGTAAGGTGAAGTGGACACATCATAAGAATAAGCCTGGCACGTGGGATGAGACATGTTAAGGCATAAAGACAGACATTCTGCTTCATTATCTGTAGCATTCATTTGGTCGGGGCTGCCCACTCTTATGTTAGTTAAGTTGAGGAACATCATGTCTTCGTTGTTGTCATACGATGTTGATTTCCTAGCACATCCTCGGAATCCCGAATCCCCTTCATACTGCTGATTAATCTCCACCGTCCTGGGCCTAAATCCTGGCAAACATTTGCAGTACATCCAATCATTTGTATTGCAGCTGCTGAAGTTACCGCAATAATTATATATGTTGCACTTGTCTGATGGCTGCTGCCATAGCATGATCCATTGAGCGTTTTCCCACGTCAGAAATTGTATTACCCCTGTAGAATTCATCACAATCCTTGTGTCTTGATAATTAAGATAAAACGATTTCCAAGTTCTCACTTGGTCAGAACTAGTCCACATGGTACTGAAGTTTGCCAAGTATTTGAGTTTACCAGGGGACAACGCCTTTGAATTGGGTCCATCATTTCCCCAGTGAAGTTGTTGTTGGTTATATAGGATGACATTAAAGTTGCTCCCCTTTCGAGCCATCTTGAAGTTGAACTTCCCACTTCGGGGATCATTGTCATCACTCCAAGAAGTCAACTCCAAAGTTGTTTCCATGTTCATGCTTGGAAGAAACGTGTCTGTGGGGTGTTGGAAGCTCTGCCAGATGTAACTAGTTCCATTCTGACCATCTATTAATACTAGGTTCCCAGAATCCAATAGTCTCATTGTCCTGTTTCTTGATGAGGAGGCTTTAAGTTTAGAGGACCAATATCTTACCCCTGGTGTGTTTGTTACTTCAAGATTTCCATCACTTGCAATTTGAAAGACTCCATTGGAACCCACAACAGGATTGTCTCTGTTGGCAACCCATACCACCGTTTGCTTTCCTGGGTATTGTTCTTGGCTGTACCATATTCCGAGGTAACTTTCTTTTGAGCTTCCCGGAGGATTAAAGAAGCCTAATACAAATCTTTTTCCAGCTGAAATAAGAACACTTGTAGTTCCAGTTATGTTTTGGCCAGCTTTCAAAATATCCGCTGCTAAACACCCTTGAAAAGAGCATAGCAAACAAAGGAGGAAGAGAAACTTGGTTCTCATGTTATTAGCTAAGACTAATGACGAAACTTTTGTAGTTTGTGATCCTTTATTGCTTTCCATGGGACCGCGTTAGTGGATGCCATTGTATACTAGTCCTCCTTCAGAAAATGTAACTAATTACCCTTCTTCTTCATTTGGCAACTTTGCATATACTAACAATTTGTGATGCCAAGAGTTTGACTAGGACAATGGTCCTTCATAGCAGAACAGGAATTTAGTGGTTTAACAATAATGGTGGTCCGTGTGAGACAAATATTTTACGTGCCACTTGATTGATATTCCCATGTATACTCAATAAGAAAAATTAATGTCAGCTACAACTCATAATTCTTAAGTACTACCTAGTATCTTTAATAAATATTCATCTACACAATTTTATTTTTCTATTATTATTTATCCTTTTAAAAATTTTAAACAATATTAATTTTTTTTTCTATAATACCATTATATACAAGAGAGAGTTAATAGATAGATTAAATATGAGAGAATATTGAAGTAGATAATGATAAGAATAGTGTTATAAAATACACTTAAATTTATCTAATTTTAAATTTATTTAATTATTTTCTTAATATGTGTGTATAAGTGAAAATGAACACTTATTAAAAAATGAAGATAGTAATATGTACTTGTAATAACTATGATCTAGGATGGCTAATGTGAAAAGCTATGAGCCATAGGACAAATCGCAACATTGTTTTTTCCTGAAGTTTCTTGTTTATTGGTTTTCTCGGAAAAATTTTTTTATCTTTAAATGATATCTCTTTCTCTATTCTTCAATCATCTATTATCATATGAAAAAATAATAATTAAAATAAATTTAAAAAATTATAAGTGACCAAATATATGATATATATTTTTCACGTGCTAATAACTAATATACAATTAGAAAATGGAAAAGAGGATACCATTTAGGTATAGCTCATTTTTATCTCATTTTCTCCTACCACTTGTACAATTGTCTACATTTGACTATACTAATTTAATTATGATGTACTATTAATTGTTTTTTTCCTCCAAAAAAGACTCATTAGTCGTGTCTATGACAAGTAATGATTTAACCACTAGACTGGCAAATTGCATTTAATACAATTTGTTGACTTAAGGCGGCCAATTTCATGTTTCAATTTGACAATCTACATAGGATTTTCCGGAATGTTTATCACACAAATTAATGAGTTAAAAGTGGTAATTTTTCCATTAAAGACCGTAACTTTTAAGTTTTAAAATACATTGAGTTTTTAAAAGTTAAAAAACTTACCATTTTTTTATTTTTTAACAAGTGTCCTAAAAAATAAAATTCATTTTATTTTTCAACCCAAAAAGAAAAATTAATTTTAAAATGTTTACTATGGCATCCAGATGAAAAAGAATATGTCCACTATGACACGGCCAAATAGCACTGCGAAAATTGCATTCAAGCATCTACACAATAGGAAGATATAGAAAATGAAGAATACTTATTAGTATGAATTTCTTTTTTATGGAAGTTTGTATGAATACAGAAGTCATGTACTTATTTAATTAAAGACATCTACTAATTTTCTCTTTCGATTTCTTATATTTTCACCACCGTGTGCTTGGTTATCTCATTTTGTAAAGATTATAAAGAATAACTTCTTATTAATCAAAAACACTACCTATATAACAAATCAATGATCTTGAAAAGAAGTTTCCCACATTACAGCCTCCATTATGTACTACCGACCTTGTTGATAACTAGTATCGAATTGCAGAGTAGTTTCTGCTTTGCTTGAAGAAGAAGTGGTGCTTGAAAGACGCCTCATTGCATAAAAGGTAGGCTGTGTAGGAGTTGGGATGGTTGCAATCTCACTGTCAAGCATCGTCACAACATTTGACATGGTGGGTCGATCAACTGGTTCATCTTGCACGCATAAGAGCCCAATAAGTGCACACTTGATAAACTGACTCTCATTGCAAGTTTCACCCAAAGATGCATCCATTAAATCCAGAAGCCTATTCTCTGTCCATAGTCCCCATGCCTGATACAATATAATGTCCATTATTGGCAAGTCAACATAACAACAAGATAAGAACAAGAGTGTAACAAAAGAAACATACATGACCCAAAAGGCTTGGAGTTGTTTGGACTGATAGAACCCGTGTTCCTTTTTCCACTAAGAATCTCTAGTAGGACTACGCCGAGCTAAAAACATCAGATTTGATTGAAAAAAATCCATCCAATGCATACTCTGGAGCCATATATCCACTGCACAAAGTTAAGTATTAGGTGTAATTTAGAAAACCAGCAACCATGTGTAAATATCTCTATAAACAAAGATATATGTGTTTACAATCACATATAGTGAACTTACTAAGTTCCCACTACTCTGTTGTGGTTGCTTCAGTCTTTTCCTCCAAAAATTTTCGCCAGTCCAAAATTGAAATCTTCTGAGTCATTTCTTCATCTAGAAGAATGTTGCTAGTTTTTAGGTCTCTATGAATTACTCTCAGTATAGAGTCTTGGTGAAGATAAAGCAGCCCTCGTGCAATGCCTAGCACTATGTCAAACCTCATTTTCCAATCTAGGAGTGAAGTTCGTGTCCGATCTTTTAAGATTTGTATTTCACATTCGAAGGAACAATGTTAGTAAATTAAAGACAAATAAACTCTACTTCATTTTAAGTTATAGAATGGGATGTGTGAAACATACCAAATATAAATGAGTCCAAGCTCTTGTTTGGCATGTACTCATAAAGTAAAATTTTTTCATCTCCCTTTATGCAATAGCCTTTGAGCCTAACAAGATTTCGATGTTGAAGTTTAGCAATCAAAACAACCTCATTTTTGAATTCCTCTAAACCTTGAGTGGAAACACTTGAAAGCCTTTTTATTGCAATTTCTTGACCTCTGAAAACCTTCCCTGGATAACAATTATCTATATATCATGATAAATTCTGGCATAGGCTCAACAAAGTTAAATGTGCTGAATCAATTACCTTGTAGAGGTCCATAACCTCCTCGTCCAAGCATGTTTGAATCTGAGAAATTATGGTAGCTGCAAGAATGATTCCAAAAGTATAAAAGGGTACTTCAATGCCTTCACTATTGTTTTCTCCTAAGCCTCCCAACCCAATCAGACCTTTTACATGTCTTTCACTGTCATACAAGCTCTCCTGAATTTGAATGTTCTCCCTGCCCGGAACGAGGAAAGAGATGTACAAACACTCGTTACGTTTATGAAGATGAAACATTTGAAAGTAATTCAATGTGCAAAACCAAAAAAAATGGTTACCTATTTTTGGAGCTATTTTGTTTCTCCATACACAAGCAAATATTATTGTGGATGCTAGAAAAATCATGCCAGTCAGAGCTACCGTGAGAATCAATGGTAGTCGGTTTCTTGATTTTCCTTCTGTCAAATGAAGGAAATGAAATGCAAAAATAAGAGGAAAAACACCAGTAAAATTATGCGGCCAAAATGCCTTATTGACATTACAGTCTATTTAACATTTAGCCAATGTTTTTTTCAAGAAGTATGTAAATTCTGGACTAACCTTATCTTAGCATGCTACTTTAAGAAATTCATAGATATATATATACATATAAATGGAAGAAAATCTATTGACCAAAAAAGAAAAATGGAAGAAGATCTCTTGCAAGCATACTCTCAACTGGCTTTTGGAATTTGATGAATAAGGCTTGGCTAAAGAAGGGAACACAAGTTAAATAAAAGTCCTTCTTATATGTCCAACCAATGTTATTAACAGAGAAAATTAGATAAAAAAAAAACTAGAGGTGCAAAAGATAGAAACCTAACCTGGGGTACAACTTAGATTTGAGGCATTCCACTGATATTTTGAATTGCAGAGGCACCTTTTTATTCCTTGTCTTTTTGCACTGCATGTTGAATGGGGCCAATTATTGCAGTCTCCAGGCTCAGCACAGGGCGGTTCTGGTGCTGGTAGCCAACTGAGCTCCATATCATGATCTTTAAAGCACCAGTTGGTCACATTAAATGCAGAACCAGGCTTGAAAACTTGAGAGCGGAGGACATAACAGTGAAGTGAGTCACTCGTTCGGATGTAAAATTTTCTGGCGTTCTCATCGATCCAAGTGACTCGGTATGAATCGTATGATTCTCCTTGGGGTCGGGGCATCATGAAGCTTACCTGGCCTGTTGAGTAGTTGCACTTGAACTTGTTGTACATGGGGTCTCCACAGTCTGGCCCAGTGCTTAACGGATAAGGAATTATGTATGTGCCGCAAGGCTCACATGATCTTGCAGTTGGTGCTGCACAAGAATATAGTTTAGCAAGAAATTATGTGTTACTCATGTTTTCAGAAGCTTAATCATACAATTCACCTAATCTATAAGCCTACCATCTCAACTCTCAAGTTTCAAATTGTTTATTTAAATATTTATAGACACACACACGCACACACACAGAGAGTGAATAAGAAAGTAAACCGCTAATGAATTTGGTGATTTTTTTATTGCAAAATCAGTCAGTAGAGTAGGAGTTATCTCCACTTTGCTCCCTCACTTCTCTGTAAGCTGAAAACCATGTATATCAACATCTACACACAAAAAAAAAAAAAAAAAAAGAGAGAGAGATTTGATTTAAGATGGTAAATTACCAATATCAGAACTCTTGACCAGGACAGAAAGAGCGCCGCGACCATCTTGGACTACTCGAAGGGCAGTTAAATCCCGTGTCCAAATCCCGCATGTAAACGATGTACGAGCGTAATCTGAATTCGACATGTTATATGAGTAAGCCTGGCACCGGGGATGAGACATGTTAAGGCATAAAGACTGGCATTCTTCTTCATTCTCTGCAGCGATTCTTTGGTCGGGGGTGCCCGCTATTATCGTGGTTAAGTTCAGGAATGTCATGTTTTTGTTGTTGTCATAGGAAGTTGATTTTCTGACACATCCTGGGAATGGCACAACCCCTTCATACTGCTGATTCTCCACCCTGGGCCTAAATCCTGGCAAACATTTGCATTCCATCCAATCATATGTGTTGCAGCTACTAAAGTTGCCGCAAAAATTGTATATATTGCAATTGTCTGATGGCTGCTTCCATAGCATAATCCATTCGGAGTTTTCCAACTTCAGATATTGTATCTCCCCGGTAGAATTCATTACGATCCTTGTATCTTGATTATTAAGATACCAATTTTCCCAAGTTCTTGTATCTTGATAACTAGGATTCAACGATTTCCCACTTCTTGCGCTCATCAAGCTGAAGTTGCTCAACACAAAATCAAACTCTGACCCCATATTCAACTCTTCGTTGTTCTCACTCTCCCAATAGAGTTTGCTGTCGTTCGAGATTATGTAAGGGCTGCCCCAGTTCGAGCCATCTTGAAGGCGAAGTTCCCACTTCGTGGATCATTGTCACCTCTCCAAGAAGTCAATTCCAAACTTGTGTCCATTTTCATGCCTGGAAGAAAAGTGTCTGTTGGGTGTTGGAAGCTCTGCCAGATGTACCTCGTACCATTCTGACCATCTATTAATACTAGGTTCCCAGAATCCATTAGCTTCACTGTCCTGTTTCTTAATGAGGAGCCTTCAAGTGTAGTGTGCCAGTACTTCTCCCCTGAACCTGATGTATCAGTCACTACAAGATTTCCATCATCATCTGCAATTTGAAAGACTCCGTTGGAACCCACAACAGGCTTGTCTCTGTTGGCAACCCACACCACTGCTTTCGCTCCGGGGTATTCTGATTGGTTGTACCATATCCCGAGGTAACTTTCTTTGGGGATTCCCGGAGGAGAAAAGAAGCCTAACACAAACCTGTGACTTGGTGATGAAGCAAGAACACTTGTATTTCCAGTTATGTTTTGGCCAACGTTCAAAAGATATTCTACCGAACGCGCCTGATGAAAAGTACACAGTAAACATAGGAGGAAGAGAAGAGTGGTTCCCATGGCATAGCTGAGACCAATGACTTTGTTGCTTGCCATGGAATGGAAACATACATGGTTAGCAGCACTCCAGTCGGTGTGGCATGCATAAATACTAGATGCCATTGAAAACTAGTCCTCTTTTAGAAAAATAATTACGTGATACGTTTTTTTTTTTAATAAAGACATCTTGTACAGTCGATCATTAGATGTATGAGACAACACAACTATTAGATTGTAATGTTAAACCAAAATTATGATATATGTTATTTGAATACTTTTATTAAACATTAATAAGACTTATATGTTCAGTAAAATTCTTTGCTTTTACTTTAAATTTTTTTATTCTATTTATATTTTTCCTATCTCATTCACATGATATCTTAAAAAGTGTCTTATATTAATAGAGTCTAATTTTAATTCATTTGCATCCTGTTCATTAGACTTTTATGTTAGTAAATAATTATATTTAAATTGTTCCTTGTGATATGATAATATATGTATGATTGAATATTTATGTAAAATATTTTACCATCACAATATTAGAAATTAGATCCCTTATAATAATAATGTCAGACATTTATAAACTATTAATTACTCTTCTTCCCTGTTTGCAACTGCAGCATGCAAACCATTGGTGACGACTCGTGAATTAAGCCAATGAGTTGACTGGCCAATGGTTCCCCCTACCAAAATAGACAATTCAATCATACATCAACAATGGGTCAATGTAAGTCAAATATTTTACGCGTCATGAAAATTCTAACAATTCCCAGTTGTCCAACAAATCTAGTCCGTGTGCACTGAAAAAATAAAATTATTTCTGGACCAAAAAGAAAAAAACAAATAATCGATTATGTTAGAATTAAATTATATTTAGATGGTATGTAGAAATTTATTTTGTATGATAAATTATTGAAAAATAATATATGAAATAATTTTTTTATATTATATAATATATTTTTATATTTAGGGTTAATTTGATATAAACATCGTCATTATGAAATAATCAATTTCTATTCAAAAGTTTGATTTCAATAACTCGTTTATGTTGATTATAAACTGTTTTTTAACTTAAAATTATTTTTTTATTATAATTTATTCCTGTAATTTTACCAAACACGATTACTTTTTTAAAACAATTATTTTTAAAGAAAAATTAAGCTGTTTTCTAAGGTTTTCCAAACATCATGTTAAGAGCTATGACGGCAAATGTTTTTCTCTAGAAAAATAAAGTTGTTTTTCTTTTTAATTTCATTTCTTGTTTATCAGCCCTTTTCTCCTATCACTTGTATAATGATTGGCCGAATAAAAAAAACATTATGATAATCTTTCTCTCAGTTGGCAAATTTTCATCTAAAATATTTGTGATGCCAAGAATTTGATTGATTCTTGCCAAACTCTGCAGGAAGAAATGAAGCATTGTGACTAAATTTTAAGGGTCGAGATGTGTTATGGCGTGAAAATGATGAAGAGAGACACGTTATTAATTGTTGTTTGTAGAATTTATCCTGAATATATAGAATTGATTTTAACGTAGCGTGATTTATATTTGGCAATTTAATATATTTGAGAAGTAATTTTGATAACAATAGAAAGAGTAAAAATCTACCAGCAACAATTCGTCACTTCTATTATAATTGATTTTGAATCCAAAATTAATTTTGATGTCGCATTTCAACTTTAAACCAAACAAAATAATTAAAAGAAACCAACAAAATCAATTTTAGACTTTTAAAATCGATTTTGAGCCATGCCATCGGTTTTCCAAACGCGCTTAGGCATAGAGAAAATGAATAAGGAGGCTAAACTATACTAGTGATGCACAATGTCCCATGGAAGAAGGCAAAGTTTTTCTGCAGGAGAATGTATATATTTTTCCAATAATTTGGCTTGGACGGGGTCCTGCAGCTCATTAAGACAAAAACTGGGTGACTTGCTCTCTTGCAAGTCAAAGTCGTCGTCGTTGTGCATGTGAGATAGCACTGGATCAAAACTGTGGAAACGATACCTCCATCGATATTTATTATTGCAATTCTTGCTGGTCCACACATTAATTTGAAGCTGATATTGTACTTTCAGACCTTTCTGATGAAAATTAAAATTCAATTCTCAACATGACAAATGATAAACATGCACTGTAATTGGAATTAGGTGTTGAAATTACCTGAATGGCTTGATGGTCATAATGATGGCTTCCTCCTGTGAAAGAATCACCAAAAGAGAGAAATCCAGAGAGCTCCTATCACCTTAGCTGCGAAAGTCTCTACCTGTCTAAATGGGCAACACTTAACTAGGTTAGGAGCAGGCCTCTGCAAATTAGCAATAAAATGGGCTAAACCTACCCATTATGGCTAAGCCCAATAACAATAACCAAACAATACCATATCCACTAATAACGAAATAAAATCAAGCCCAATAACAAAATTAACTATAAAATTGGGCTAAACAATATGGTCAAATATATTTAGCATCCAATTAATCTGAATCAAATTAAAATTACAACAAAATGATTTATGCTAGTTCACATATAGAATATCCAACATTCTCCCACTTGGACAGCATAAATCAAAATATCATAATATACCAGATTAATTAACAATATATGGCCAAACAAGATGCCAAAATAAGCCAACATAAACCACGAAAAGGTCCAAAATGGAACTACAAGCATCTCAACAATGCAGAAAATCATATTCGAAGGAATTGTGATATCATACATTGCAAGACACTTATATCCTGTGACCCAACAACAAAGTGGAATATGGATAAATGGGAAAGCACAACAAAACGGCATGCCAAAGTTTGAACAAAGTGCAATTTCCTAACAAAATGGCCCAAACATCCGCCCAAGATGCCATATAAGATTTAATAAATCTTATCACAATAACAAGATTGAGACTGGGTCCAAAATGTCTCCACAATATGCCATCACAATGTATAAACATATAATAATAATTGTAATAACTAAACCCAGAATAAACATATGGCAATTTCAATATTATTGAATATCTCAAATATCACAAATATGAGGTCATAACAAAACATAAACATGAACTCCCACTAATCCAGAACATCAAAAAGACCTCACTACACCCATACGGGTTACATGATCAACAAAAGCTTTAACAGTTATGCCTTTTGTTAAGGGTCAGCAACATTAAGCTCTGAGGGATATGCTCAACACGAGTTTTAAACTCCTGAATCTTCTCTCACAAACATAAACTTTGTCTCAAAGTGCTTTGTCCGCTTTGAGCTCTTATTATTAAGAGAGAAGCTCACCACAGGAGTTGTCACAATATATGGTCAGAGGCCTAGAGATACTCTCCACAAAATCAAACTCAGCAATAAAGTTCTTCAACCATATTGCTTGACGCGTAGCCTCATAACAAGCTATATACTCTGCTTCCATGGTTGATGTAGTTGTAAGAGTCTTTGACACTCTTTCAAGAGATAGCTCCTCCAGCTAACATGAATACATAACCTGATGTGGACTTATGATCATCTGGACAACCACCATAATCAGAATCACAATAACCCTTACCTCAAGATGATCTGACCTCCTGGATGTAAGCATATAGTCTTTGGTACCTTTCAGATACCTCAAAACACGTTTTGCAGCCGCCAATGTGCCATACCAGGTTTACTCAAGTATCTCCCAAGTACACCAACAACAAAAGCAAGATCAGGACGTGTACAAACTTGAGTATACATAAGGTTGCCAACAACAGAAGAATAAGGAATTTTCTTCATGTCTGCCATTTCACTTTCAGTTGAGGACACTGGGCATTAGAAAGCTTTTCACCCTTTTGAATGGGTGCAACACATGGCTTACAAAATTGCATATTGAACCGTTCAGGATTCTCAATATATCCTTGTTGAGACAAACCAAGAATACCGAGATCTATCACGATGAATCTCAATGCCCAAAACAAAAGATGCATTACCAAGATCCTTCATATCAAAATGAGTTGTAAGCATCTGTTTGGTCTATTCAGAAAACCCACATTATTACTGGCCAAAAGGATATCATCAACATAAAGAACAAGAATAATAAATTTTCTCCCACTATTCTTCAGAAAATGCACTGATCAACTGCATTTTCCTTAAAGCCAAGAGAGCTTACAACATGATCAAACTTCAAGTACCACTGTCTAGAAGCTTGTTTCAAACCATAAATGGATCTTTTTAATTTACAAACCATGTGTTCCTTACCACTTTCAACAAAACCATCAGGTTGATTCATATAGACATCCTCAAAAAGATCACCATTCAAGAATGCCGTCTTAACATCCATCTGATGAAGCTCTAAATCAAAATAAGCAACCAAGGCCATCACAATGCGAAAAGAGTCTTTAGTAGAGACAGGAGAGACGTCTCTTTATAGTCTATGCCTTCCCTCTGGTTATATCCTTTAGCAACAAGCCTAGCTTTGTACCTCTCTATCTCTCCTTTAGCATCACGTTTGGTCTTAAAGACCCATTTACAACCAAAGGTTTGCAACCTTCAGGCAACTCCACCAAATCCCAAACATCATTCTTTCGCATAGAAGCCAATTCATCCTCCATAGCAACCAGCCATTGTGAACTATGGGGATCAGAAATGGCTTCATGAAAGGTAACCGATCAGAATCCTCAAGAAGCATACTCATGTTCCTGAATAAACAACATAATCTCTGAATCTAGTAGACTCAGGAGATGTAGGAACACGCTAGATCGCCTCAATTGAGGCATAATAATATCTGGATTCTGAACATCATGATCATCATGTGGATGAGCATCATCATTAATAATGGGATCAGTGGCTTCATCATAAGTGACAATAGCGGGCATGGACTCAGGCAAAAGAGCAATAGGTACAGGAATAGTGACATGCTCTTCTCTGAAGCTAACAACACGCGGCTCTGAGTTGTAACCTTTCTGTATCGTTTTCAAAATAGACTCACGATCAGACTCAACAACTCTAGTGGTATGAGTAGGACAATAAAATCTAGAGCCTCTAGAGCCCACACAATATCCTACAAAGAAACCACTAATCGTCTTAGGATCAAGCTTCTTTATTTCTGGATTGTAGAGTCTGACTTCTGCCTTACAACCCCAGACGAAAATGCTTCAGAGTAGGCCTCCTCCTTGTCATAAGTTCATATGGAGTCTTTGGAATGACTTACTTGGCACATGATTTAAAACATAAGCTGCTGTCTTCAAAGCTTCTCCCCATAAAAAATCAGGAAGAGTTGAATGACTAAGCATACACCTAACCATCTCCATGAGAGTACGATTTCGCCTTTCAGCGACACCGTTTTGTTGTGGAGTGCCAGGCATAGTGTACTGTGCCTCAATACCACAATCCTGCAAAAACCTTGCAAAAGGACCAGGATTCCTGCCAGTTTCATCATACCTTCCATAAAATTCACCACCTCTATCAGATCTAACACACTTAACCTGTGTGCCAAATTTCAACTCAAGAGCTTTAAAATTCTTAAAAGCATCCAAGGAGTCTGATTTCTCACGCAACAAATCAATCCAGCCAAATCTTGGGAAATCATCAATAAAGGTGATGAAATATCTAAATCCTCCCAAAGCAATGGGAGTAATTGGCCCATAGATATCTGGATGAATCAACTGCAATATACCTTCACTCCTACCAACTCTTTTCTTCCTTACGCCAGTGAGCTTCCCTTTCACACAATCAATACAAGTATCAAAATCTGAGAAATCCACATTATGAAGAATGTTCTCCTTGACCAATCTCTCCATCCTCTCTCGGGATATATGTCCCAACCTCTTATGCCACAACATAGAAGAATTCTCAATGCTTTCCACGCTTTTGCCCAACAACATTATTAACATTGGAATGTCGTTGTTCAAGAGAAAGGATCAAGATCCAACATATACATGCCATTCAATTTAACACCATAGCCAACAATAGCAGATTCATAATATAAAACAACTTTATTAGATCCAAAATGGAAAGAGTATCCACATTCATCCAAAACTGAAACTGAAATCAAATTTCTTCTCATAGAAGGTACACAAACAGTGTCGCAAAATCAACTCATGTCCACTACTTAATTTCAAAGCAACTACTCCTATATGTTCTACTTTGACATTCATCCCATTTCCAACTGCACAGACACCTCCCCTTCATTTGGCCTTCTCCTGGTTTTTAGCTCCTGCATAGAATTTGCAATATGAATGGTTGTGCCAGAATCTAACCACCAAGTATGAGATAGGACATCAACAAGATTAGATTCAAAACACACTAGAGCTAGATGAATACCTTGCTTTTGCTTCTCTAGCCACTTCTTAAACTTAAAACATTAGATTGTTTGTGTCCGAACACATCACAAAACTTGCAGGTACCATTGAATCTCCTTTTACCACCAGATGATTCACCATCTTCATGAACTGCATGAGGCCCAAACTTATCACTCCCCTTCTTCTTGAACTGAGGCTTGTTACTCTTTCCCTTAAAATGCTTCTTCTTCTTGTCATGACTTTTATGGGAAACCAACTGAACAACTTGAGCTTTACCCTTCTTCATAGTTTGCTCCTCCTTATTAAGAATGGCTATGAGCTCATCAATGGACCACTCTTCCTTTTGTGCATTATAAGAAGTCTTCAAAACATCAAATTCAGAAGGAAGAGAATCCAACACCTGCCAAACCAAAATCACTTCCAAGTTCTACCTTCATGGATTTCAACTTGTTGTACCAGTTGGTGAGCTTCATAGCATGCTCACGAACACCAGACGCACCATCATATCTAGTCTTTGTCAGCAAGGAAAGATAGTAAGCCTTCTCCGTCTTATCAAATTTCTTGAACTTCTTGCCCAGACTCAAGAAACTCCTTAGCACTTCGTCTCAGGAACATTATCTTTGATGGTCTTGTCCATAGTAAACTTCATGGTCATCAAACAAACTCTATTAGAATGAGCCCACTTATCATATTTTGCAATATCAAGCGGAAGAATCAGGTGTGGGAACTTCAGGCTCATTCTAGGAAGGGCAGCATCAATGTTAGAAATGGCAAGGAATAACTTAAATCAGCCCACCTCATAATTTGTTCCATTCAGCTTTGGTAAAGAGTTCATGTTCATAGGCAAAGCTGGAAAGTTTGTACATTAATGGGAGATTTTTATCAAGCATATCCAACAAAAGAAATAGAGCTTATGACCACAATAAAGTTATCTCATGCAAATGCAATCCCGAAGGGTCCGAATTACAATGCATAAGTTAACTACATTATAGAAAATAACTATATTCTTAAAGCTAATATCGAGAGGATACTGAAAACTTTAAAATATAATTACCAATCATCAAGAACTATTTCAATAAAGACAAACCGATAGGGTAGGTGCATTATTAAAATAATTCTAATGCCACATTAGTAACAACAGTTTTTTTTTTTAATAATAGTATTTTATCATAATTCGTCTCACGAAGGCAAGCTCACAACTATGAAAAATACCCAACGACAGTACAAAATGGTCTAAAATAGCATATCAGAATTATATATCACAAAATTTTATAATAGCAATAAAACATAATCTCAATAATTAATAATACGCACATAATAAAGTACAAAATTATTTAATTGACCAATGATATCAAAACTGAACATCCTGAACATAATGTGCCAAACATGTTATAAATGTGCGTAAAAAATTTCAGACCAAAATTTGGAGAGTACCTAATATTTTTAAGCAATATATGTAGTGGGAAATTAACAATAATTATTTTGGCTGCCAGAAAAATAATTAAAATTTACCAATAATTCTAAAAAATTAAAAACCCAAAATGGAAAAAAATGGGCCAACATGGCCTACACGCCTCACGCCGGGCCCGCGTGGGGCTGCTCCTGCACTGTCATCGTCCCTAACCTTGAGCCGTCTGAACGGGTTGCGCCCGCTTGCTTGCGGGTCGAGCGATATCTCTCAATTCTCAACGAAATCGAGTGATTTTGGTGTCTATGGATTCCTCTTTCATGCTCTACAAAACCCATATAATTTTGTGTCTAATAATGGCCTATAAAATTCCAGAAAATTCCGCGAAAGGGATGTGTAGCCTCGATTTTTTTTGCGATATCTTTCTCAATACTCAATGAAATTTCATAATTTTAGTGTCAATAGGTTCGAAATGTTATCTCTATAATAACCCTAAGCTAATTGAAACAAATTCACATAAATATGGGTTCAGGTTCATCAAATCGAAATCGGGTTCTATGTTAGGGTTCTAACTTTCAATGATAAAATTCTCTCTGATACTCAACCATTTTACACGATCTTTATGTCGATTTATTCAGAACAAAATCATTAACAAAAGCCCTCAAACAATTTTGAAAATAATCAGTTAAATCGCAAAATCCAAATTGGTGTATTATGGTTCATATGACATACGAAAAATCATCATTAACACCTAATTTGAAACACTAAAATCATTGTCATATCAGAATTGGTAAGGCTCAATACCACTTGATAAAAATGAAAATCCAATTCTCAACATGACAAATGATAAACATGCACTGTAATTGGAATTATGTTAAAATTACCTAGAACGGTTGAGCTTGATGAGTCCATGACCTGGAGCTTCCTGTCCTTGAAAGAATCACCAAGAGAGAAATCAGAGAGGAGCTCCTATCACCCTCTTCATTGCGAAGTCTCTGTGTCCGTCTCAATGGGGCAACCACTCTAACTAGGGTTAGGTAGGGCCTTGAATTAGCAATAAAATGGGCCAAACCTACCCATTATGGCTAGCCAAATAACAATAACCAAACAATACCATATCCACTAATAACGAAATAAAATCAAGCCCAATAACAAAATTAACTATAAAATTGGGCTAAACAATATGGTCAAATATATTTTAGCATTAATTAATCTAAATCAAATTAAAATTACAACAAAATGATTTATGCTAGTCCACATATCCAACACTTTCTTCATTTTTGGTGTGGTCCTGCAGGCTGCAGCTAGTGCTTGAGAGCTAGTGGGAGATGCTGCATCGGATAGTTTTATTATTGTAGGGAAAAAAAATTCCAACCGCTTGGTCACACGTGTCAATCTTAAGACTTCTTATAAAAAACATAATTTTCATAACAAATCAATCACCTTGGGAAAATGGAATCTTTTGTTTTTTGAAAGGAAGCAAACCAAAACCTCATTAGTCAGTCGTATAGCAAATGAAAATTGATGCTGGGACCATGGCGATATCAGGACGTGATGTCACTTGATTAATATTCTTTTATCTGCTCCAGTGAGGAAAAAAAAATTGAATGCCAACAGCAACTAATTAAGAAATCTAAAATATATACTTGTAATTATGACGTGGGATGGCTCATGTGATGAGCTATGAGGGTAAATTGCAGGAGTTTTTTATTTTCCTTTTTGACTATGTTTCTTGTTTACGACATGTTAATTGGTTGTTTTTCTTTTCAGAAAAGAATAATCATCACTATGACAAGTAATGATTTAACCACTAGACTAGCATATTACATTTAGTGCAATTTGTTTAGTGCAATCTGTGTATAAGTCCACAAATGCTAGTCGTATGAGGCAGACGGTAACAAGCGAAGAGCATTCCTGTAATATATTGATCGAGAAGAGCTAATTTACATTGGTCTTCTACTTCTTATCTTTGTAATACTTTTTAAGTGTACGTAGAGAACGTGTATATTAATTAATAAGAAAATGCTACGATATTCGATATATTAAGAAATAAGATTTTTAGCAAAATATGAAGACCAATTGATGACTAAGTCCATGTGATCCTTCTTAAGCGCTTGAAGGCCTATTCAAGAGTTACGATTGGTGCTGGAGCCATATTCACCTTATGGCAAGTAAGTAAGTCCATGTCAAAGTCTTCGTTACGCGGCCACACTCGTCTTCCACCTGCAGTCATTTTTATACTTTCTATCTTTTCCACTTACGTACCCACTTACTGTTGTCTTGTACTAATCAATGGAATATTATCATCGTTAGCAGCAAGTAATTGACTTCATCAGTCGTCCTCTTGTTATTTCCTAGTTTTATAAATAATTAATTAATACAAAATGAGAAATCATTATGTGCTTTTCATCTTCATCTATTAGCCATTCTTTATATATGAATATTTTCAACTTCCCGTAATTCGTAGGATTTTGAACATTTATTATAGACAAAACTATCAAATTTATCTCTCTAAAATTTTATAGATCAAATTGGTCCTAAAAAAAACTCTCAAATTTTCCAAAATTAAATAGTTGGACAAATTAGTTCCTAAAAAAATACTCAAATTAGTTCCTGCAAAAGTGAATTATTAAACAAATTAGCTCTCTTTACCTAACTTATCAAATGGACTAATTTAACCAATTATTCAATTTTGTAGAGAATTTGTCCTATTTGAAGTTTTTAGGGATCAATTTAAGAAATTGATTTTTATGGACCAATTTGAACTATTTAATTTTATAGGGACAAGATTTTTTTTAGAAACTGATTTAGTCAACATGAAATTTTAGAGAGATGCATTTGATAATTTTATCTTTATTATATTATCTCCTTCTCTTTCTTTCGTTTGGGTCAACGATTCAGTGTGTTTTTTATGCCGTGGACTGTGGAGTGTGGATTTTTTGGCCTGGATTGAGCCAAAGGGTTTTGTCAACACAATTCAGTTTTCCATGGTTTTTTTTTTTGTCAAACGCTTCAGTTTACTGAGCTATAAGAATGTTCATACCCAAAAAACATACTGTAACAATATGGCTTCCCGGAAAAGGGTACCGGAAGCGAATGGCCCAATATTACATTTTTCCACATAAACTTTTGGCCCAATATTTCTGATGGGTACCGGAAGCGAACTCCAATCATGTTTTCGACCAACAATTTAAAAAAAAAGAACTCCAATCATGTTTTGACCAAAAACACCATCCTCTTTTAACAAAAACAAAAAGGATTTTTCTTGATTACTTTTTGACATGGGCTCATGAAGTGGCAGTGCATTAATCAAGCATTCATTAAGTGGAGACCCATGATTTTTTTCTTAATAAAAATACAAAAACATAACCAAGACTAACCAGTTAAATCAACAAGAATAATACTATTAAACTCCATTCTAGGGTTATGCCATCTGAAATAATCCAAGCCTAATGTAGCAGTTAGCCACATAATCTATTTTCCAATTAGCATTTCTGAAATCAAACCAAAATGAACACTCCAATTGTAAAGTCGGCATGAACACAAAGAAGCAAATAAAAAAGTTGATAAGGAGAAATTTGATCAGTGAATATATTCAAAAAGATCTTCAAACAATCCATATCAAAATACACATGTAATTTAACATCATGTATGGTGGACCCAAAATATATATATATTGGGTTTTGTTTTGAGCAAGTTATGTTTTGTCGACCAAAAGGAAGTACTTTTTAGGTAGCGTTTTGCTTCGAACGAAAAAAATAAATGTGTGTTTAGTTTACATTTGTAAAATTAATTTTGTTATAATTGATTGCATTAGAATAGATTTTAAGGTAAAATAATTTATATTTGGTAATTTAATTTAAAAAATAATTTTGATAAAATTGATATTGTTTTGAAACATTGACTAAAATCAATTTTAAATGTATAATTAAAAAAACACACAAATTTCGCATTATTGTATCTAAAGAGAATAATTTATATGCTCTACCAACGTTTGACAATCTAGCTAGCAATCCATATTTTATTTTCATTATAAATTTAAAAGTTATTTCTATTTACCTTTAAAAATATATATCTAAATTACAGTGAATAACAAATTTTTTCTCTTTTAAGTAATCAATTCTTTCAACTTTCTCCAATTTCTTTTTAACTTCTCTTAGTTTTTCTTAACTTCTCTCAATTTCTTACTTTATGGGTATTTTATGAATAATGAAATTTGAACACCAAAATTCAGTTATTGTGGGAAATTTTCATTATGTATGTAAGATAATTACCAAAATCAAATGAGTCTGAGTTTTAATTTATTTTATATTAACCATTTTTTATTACAGTATTTTTTACCTAAACTTTATTATATCATAAATGTTAGATAAATAAAGGGCAGTGTTGGACCTTTGCTGGCAAAAAATTCCCAATGAATAGAATGCTTCTCTGGCCAAACGGGATTCTACAAGTATAATTGATTTTAAAGAGATAGAAGCATCCAAATGATTTTTTTTTTTTATAAAATCATAGTGAAAATACATAATTAAGCAGATAAACGTGCTAGCCCGAGAGGTTAGATTGGTTGGGGTCAGTTGAAAATGAATTAGTTTAAATGGGAAAAGATTCTAAATCTCAATCCATCTAATTTTGAGGGGTAATAGATTCATAGTTATTAAAGTTGAATTGATGATCGACTCAATAGGACTATGGGGTACTGGTTCAATCAATGGAAATTAAACCAATTGAATCAAATTTGATTAAATACATTAAATAAAAATGTAATATATATACATATATATATATACATATATATATATATATATATATATATATATATATATATATATATGTCATACTTTTTGACAAAAATCAAATTGGGTTAGTAGTTGGTGTATGTACATTTCACTTTCGGTAAGTGTTATAACCCCTCAACATTGAATTTTGAATTTATTCACTTATTTGCTATGTGTGAATTAATATGTAATATATATATTTATTGTCATATAATATAACAAAAGTGTCGCAAGCCGGATCGCGGGGACGGCGAAAGAATTGTGGTTAAAATTGGGAGTCGCCACCAAGTTTATTTAAGTTGGGAAAAACATGGAAAAACCCATTTATTAAAAAAAAGTGGTCTTTGAAAGAATTTGAGTTTGAAAGTCGTTATGCATAGGGAAGGGTAAGAATTTACACACCCTAATACACCCGTCTTTCGATGGTACCTTTCATTAACTGTGCAAATTAAATAATAACCCTTTTCTAAATAAACAAATAGATGAATAAAAGAAAAAAAACATATTTACAAATTAAACAAAACAATTTAAGGAAAATTAATTTTGACTTGACAGGGGGCGCCTGCTCCTACGTCCTCTGGTGCAATGAGAAACTCAAAGTCACGTAGTTCTGAAAAATGAGTCTGTGTTGATGACTTTTAATTAAAAAAGAATGAAAATGTGTTGATTGATTTTTATTTTTGAAAAGTATTTTATGACTGATGGATTAAACAAGATATTCCGCTTGTTTGCAGGATTTAAGTTAGCACTAGCTACTCAATAAATCCTTATAGTTCAATAGTACATGAAGGTGGCATCCACCTCTCAATCACAATTATTAATTGTTGCGCGGATAAAAGAAATTTATTTTGTTTTTTTTGTTATGTTTTGTCTTATTCTTTCCTTTTTTGTTTACATATAAGTCTAAGACTCTAAAAAATTGGTCCTACATTAAAAAAAAAAAGGATACCAAAAAATCAGCAATATAGACCCATAGTTTCCAACCCAACATAGCCCAAGTGACAAAAACAAACTTGACCAAAAACGCAAACCTAAATCTAATTCCTGGTGGTAATGTGAACGAGGCAAAAGATCAAGTAAAGGAAAACAAATGTGTGCGAGGCGGTGGAGAGAGACCACGTGGCACGATTGGACTTCTCCGAGGCTGGGCTTCGCGGACATTGCTCGCATGTAGCCGGCGCGCCAGGTGCGAATGGGCTGGCGAGGCACGGGCGTGGGCTGAGGCGGAGCTGAAGGAGGTGGCACGAGGGGGCTCTCACGATGGCTTTCTCCGGAAGGTGGTGGCCTTGGGGTGGCGCGCGGGGCGCGCGGGGATGGAGGCTGCGCGGGTTGGTGCGCGGGGCGCGGCTGGGCGATAGAGGGAGGCTTTGCGGAGGCCGAGGGCGGTCTTTGCGGGGCAAGGTGGGGGTTGTCGGAGGGAATCGCGATGGGGTGCTCGGGCTTCACGGCGTTAGACGGCTAGGCGGAAGCTCTCCGGTGGCGGCGGGCTGGGTCGTGGACCTTGCTCGCGCTGCTACTCCCTTTTTCTTGTGTTTATTGATGGTTCATCTTTGTTGATCTCTTGGCTGTTGGTGCTGTTGGTTAAAGAAAATGATGGCAAGTGATGGTGGAAATGGAGGAAGATGATGTGAGTGTTGGTATTTGTGCTCAAGGGTGAAAGAGTGAATAATGATGGTGCCGTGGAGGAAAGAATGATGATGTTTGTGGTTTGGGTTCACAATGATGATGGATGAAGGAAAAAATGAAGATTCAGAGGTAAATGAAGGCAAAAGATGTTAATAAGTCATGAACTCCCTTGAAAATTTCCCTCTGTTATTTATATTGGATTGATTTTATAGTTAACAATTTCTCCCATGCTTTTCTTGGAATGCAAGAGCACCAAACGGCATGTCCCACGCCTCTCAGCTCCTGGATCGAATTCAGGAGAGCCCATTGCTTGTCGGCCTCGTTGGGGAAGGCTATAGTGGAGGCCATGTTAGGCAAGTGAATGCTGAGGCCATCACGCCCATGCTCCCATTTTGGTTTTTTCATTTTTTTTATATTTTGTATATATATTTTGGATAGAAATGTAAAAACAAACATATGGGCTTGTAACAAAAAAGTACCTGGGTTTGGGTTGAATGGACATCTTTTTCTTTTGTTTTAATTTTTCTTAAAAGAAATGAAGAAACTGGAAACTAAATAAATTATGCAAATTTTGGATTTTCTAGTATGGCTGACAAAATTGGGTGTTCAGTTGCCCCTCTTTACTTATTTTATAAGAAAATATGAAAAACCTAAGTTTTTATATTGCCTTTATAAGGAATGAGTAAAGACATGAACATTGATTTTGTTCGGCAATGCATAAAATTGAAAACAAGAAAGATTAAATTCAAATGGTGAAAGAAACTAGATGTTCATGAGAGGCACATGCAATGCAATTAGAAATCAAGAAATGTGACATTTATCTACAAGCAAGAAAAGTAAAAGCTGACGGGAAATTAAAGCTTTGCGACCAATTGGATATGGGTCAACAATCGACAACAAATTAAAACTCAATGGCAATGGTAAATGGAAAGTAAATTGGTGATCTGAGGCCGACATGAAATAAAAATGCAATTGGCAACTAGGCCGATTGAAACGTAAAATGGAATTATGAGGCCACTGGAAATTAAATGGCAATCTAAGGCCAATTGAAAAGGTGAATTGGCAATCTGAGGCCGACTGAAACTTAAAATTGGCAATCTAAGCCGACATGAAATGAAATTGGCAATTATGAGCCGATGAAGTAAATTGGCATAAGGCCGATTGAAAAGGTAAATTGGCAATTGAGGCCGACATGAAATGAAATTGGCAATCTGAGGCCGACTGAAAGTAAATTGGCAACCTGAGGCCGACTAAAAGTAAATTGGCAAGGCCGACATGAAATGAAATGGCAATCTAAGCCGACTAAAAAGAAATTGGCAATTGAGGCCGACAGGAAAAGTAAATGGCAATCTGAGAACGAACTGGAAAAGCAAAAATGGCAATTGAAGGATGAAAAAGGTAAAATGGCAATAATAAGGCCTAAAAAATGAAATTGGCAAATAAGACATCCTTTTTCCTTTTTAGATTATGTGCAAAAGTCATGAATTTATCATCCATTTTCAGTTTATTTCAAACACATTTTGAAAAACTAACGGTAACTAAATTGAGCAAACCTCGAGGAAAACTTTAACCGATCAACTCGTGATTCCCACTGGATTTTCTAGTATACATAAGATCTTCCTTCTTCTTCTTGACCTGCTCACCTCTTCCCATTCTCCTTCTTCTCTCTTTTCCCTTTTTAGAATGGTGATTACTTTTCCACTAAGCCTACTTGAAGCTTCTTAAATTCTTTGTGTGAGATTAGTCATTGACATATTTGCTTAAACATTGTTAGTCGTACGATTTACACTTAAATTTATACTTACTCAAGACATCATAAACATGCATGCAAAGGAAAAGTGGAAGGATTAACTGAATGAAGATTTTTATTGCTCGATGTATTTGGACGACAATAACGCAACATGTTTCGGAAAAAGGAAACAAAATTGCATGAAAAATTGGATTGCTAAAAGCATGAAATTTTGCCCCAGTTCTGGTTCTTAGTAACTTATTCAATTGATTTCTTGCAGCAAATTGATGTCACAACCATTGTCTCCTCAATCTTCTCATCTCTTGATCCCCAAAAATTGCCCCAGTTTCAGTCTTGGTTCTCTTGGCTAGGACATGTTCAACACGGAATTTGCCCAAGTGTGAGTTGCTTAAGATGATGCCTATTATTTGCTCTAATTTTTGCCTAGGCCGCCCTTTGGGTTTTCGACCTAGCGAGCTTTTTCTTTTTATTTTCTTCCTTTTTTGTTTTGCCCTAATTTTTGCTTAGGCCGCTCTTTGAGTTTTCGACCTAACGGGCTTCTTCCGCATCTTTTCAAGCATAAAACCTTTTGACTGCATCGGTGTTGATTGGTTTAGGCAATTCTCTTCCATCCATGTCTTGCAAAATCAATGCCCCGCCTAGAGCGCTTGCTTGACAATGTAGGGACCCTCATAACTGGAGCCCATTTTCCCCTTGCATCCTCTTGATTTGGGAGAATTTTCTTCAAAACCAGATCCCTGGACAAATCTCTAGGACGAACTTTCTTGTTAAAAGCTTTAGCCATTCTACTTTGGTACAATTGGCCATGACAAATGGCTAATTCTCTTCTCTTCAATCATGTTCAACTGTTCATATCGAGCCTTCACCCAATCAGATCCTTCCAATTCTGCCTCCATCAGAACCCTTAATGACGGGATTTCCACTTCTATGGGGGATACAGCTTCCATTCCATACACCAATGAGAAGGGAGTTGCCCTGTCTTGACCGTATGTTGGTGCGATATGCATGTAGTGCATATGGCAGTATTTCGTGCCTTTATAGTTCACCACCATTTTGGCGATAATTTTCTTGACATTTTTATTTGCGGCCTCAACCGCGCCATTCATCTGGGCCTATAAGGAGCTGAGTTGTGGTGCTTGATTTTGAAAGTCTCGAAAAATTTTTGAACTTAGCACCATTGAGGTTAGGGGCATTGTCTGATGATCCTTTCTGGAATCCCATATCTGGAGATAATGTCCTTTTTGATGAATCTAAGAAACACTTTCTGCGTGATCCTGGCATACGAAGCAGCTTCCACCCACTTAGTGAAATAGTCTATCGCTACCAAAATGAAACGATGACCATTGGATGCCTTGGGATTAATTGGGCCGATGACATCCATGCCCCACATCGAGAAAGGCCAGGGAGATACCATGTTATGTAATGTAACTGAAGGAGCATTGACTCGGTCTGCATAGATTTGGCACTTGTGGCACTTCCGAACATAGTTGATACAGTCGCTTTCCATGGTGGACCAATAATAACCACTCCTTAGGATTTTGCGTGCCATCATGTGTCCATTGGCATGGGTTCCACAAATCCCTTCGTGGACTTCAACCATGATTATTCGAGCTTCATGAGCATCTACACATCTGAGGAGTGGTATCATGATTCCTCTTATAAAGGACGTCACCATTTAGGAAAATGGCAGCGTCGGATTGTTTTCTTCACCTCATTTGCCCCAATTGGGTACTCTCCCTTTTGAATATCCTGCTTGATGTCATGATACCAGGGCTGGCCGTCTGACTCAATCTCCACACTACCACAATATGCCGGTTCACCTTGCACCTCTACATGGATAGGTTGGACATCGATATGGACTTCCAATTTAGTCATTACAGCCAAAGTTGCCAATGCGTCCGCAAATTGGTTCTTGTCTCGAGTTAAGTGAGAGAACGATATATCATCAAAGTGCTCAATTAATCGAGACAAGTACTTGATAAGGTACCAATTTTGGATCCTTTGTTTGCCATTGTCCGTTAACTTGGTAGATAATGAGTGCGAATCTCCAAAGACTTTTAGTTCTTTGATTCCCAAGTCAATTGCAACCTGCAAACCATTCGCACATGCTTCATATTCTGAATGTTGTTGGTACATTCAAAATCTAGTTTGATAGAAATTGGGTATCCTTTCCCGCTGGTGACACTACTCCAGCTCCTACTCCACATCCGTTCATGTTGACAGCTCCATCAAAATACATCTTCCACATATTCTCCTCTTCTTCATCTTCTCCTTCCACCAGCACCTCGTTCTCAGGGAATTCAGCCATGGTGGGTTGTGCATCCTCCAAAGGGTTTTCAGCTAAATGATCAGCAATTGCACCTCCCTTGATAGACTTTTGGGTCACATACTTGATATCAAATTCTAACAATATCACTTGCCACTTCGACATTCTCAATGACACATGAGGACTATCAAATATGTATTTTAGTGGATCCATTCGAGAGATTAGCCAAGTAGTGTAGTATAACATGTACCTGTCTCAGCCTTTTGGAAGTCCACACTAATGCACAACAAGTCTTTTCAATGGTCAAGTAGCGGATTCACAGTCATTAAGCTTCTTGCTCAGATAATAAATGGCTGTTCCTTCTTTCCAGGACTCGTCATGTCCCAACATTGCCCCAATTGACGTGGGCAATACCTGAGGTACAATATTAAAGGACGACCCGTACGTAGGATCAAACTGGAGGTTTCATTAAATAAGCCTTTATTTTGTCAAAGGCCTCTTGGCATTCTTCATTCCATTCTCTTATGCTTTCGTAACAGCTTGAATATGGGCTCGCAAGTGCTAGTTAAGTTGGCAATAAATCTAGCAATGTAGTTGAGTCTCCCAAGAAAACTTCTCACTTCCCGTTCAGTTCGAGGAGCTAGCATCTCTTGTATCGCCTTCACCTTGTCGGGTCCACCTTTATCCCTCTCTGCTAACAATGAATTCGAGTAATTTCCCTGTAGAAGCTCCAAAGATGCACTTATTTGGGTTCAGCCAGCTTGTATTTTCTGAGCCTTTCGAATAGCCTTCTCAGGACTGCACGTGACTTTCTCCCTCTTTAGACTTGGCGACCATATCATCTACGTACACTTCAATCTCCTTATGCATCATATCATGGAACAATGCGACCATGGCACGTTGGTAGGTGGCACAGGCATTCTTCAATCCGAATGGCATGACTGTATAGCAAAATGTTCCCCACGAAGTTATGAAAGTAGTTTTTCCTTTATCATGAATGTCCATCGGGATCTGATTATATCCAGAGTACCCGTCCATGAATGAAAGCGGTGACTCCGCGGTATCCACCAAGACATCAATGTGAGGGAGAGGAAAATCATCCTTTGGGCTAGCTTTGTTTAGATCCGATAATCCACGCACATTCTCACTTTTCCATCCTTCTTGGGTACGGGCACAATGTTAGCCACCCAGTCAGTGTGTCTTGATACCTCCAGAAATCCAGCTTCTAGTTGTTTAGTCACTTCTTCTTTTATTTTCAATGACATGTCAGGTCGCATTCTCTCAACTTTTGCTTTTTCGGCTTAGCTTCTGGATACAAGGGATCTTATGTGAAGCTATTTCTAAACCCCGGCATATCATGATAGGTCCATGCAAAGACATCCAGATATTCTTCAAACAATGCAATCATTTCTGTGCGTTCTGGGTTTTCTACTATTTTCAGCTCTTTTCTCTCTTCTTCAGTGCCCATGTTAATCAATTCAATCACTTCATTGTCTAAGTCAAATCCCTTTCTATATTCTCCGCAGATTAGAAAATTGCCCAACAATTTCTTCATCCTCCTCAGATTCATGGTTATCACAATCGAGTGCAGCAAGAGAATCAATTGATAGGCTTCCAAAGTCCCTTTCATGTGGCAAAATTTCTATAGCATTTAGATTCCTGGAAAGCAATTATGGTGGATTGGAATGCCAAAATATATAGTGGGTAAGCAATGCGGAAAAATTTGAATTAATGGGCTGAGAAAATAAAGATAAAAATAAAAAGAAGGAAGGAGAATAGAAGACACAAAGAACTTAAAAGATGAGTAGGATAATAAAGAAAAATTGCTAGAAAAATGCAAGTTTATTCAACTGATGTCTTTAAGTAGCATAAATAACAGCATAACAGTCTTTACAACACAGACAATTACTTTGCAGCAATAACATCAATCACTGGTTCAGTTGTCCAGTTCATTAGGACTTCATCATCATTGGCAGCATAAACCTTGTTGCTTTCTTCAGTTGTCTCCATGTCCAAGGTATTGATGGTGAGACGGGGCAAGAGAGCGAACTTTTCCAGCTATAATCACCTAGCTGGACCTGGAAATGTCTCCTTCAGTGAGGGATTTGTCTTACTTTCTTCTTATCATTCTCATGTTGGAGGGTCATGGCACTCATCTCCTTTGATAATGATGCATCATATCCAAACCAAATCGGTTGGGTTTCTTGGAGATCGGTATAGGTATTCTGATACCTTGCAGTTGTGATCCCAACCCTTTACCCCTAAATATCCGTTCTTAGCCATGATATGAGCCACTATTTGATTAACATTTTGAATTGTGGATCCACTGCACTCATGTTTAGGCTTCACCAACTCCAGGCTGTGCCACAAATTATCGTCTATTGGCTCAACATTCTCCACATATGGTAGTGAGACTGGTTTGGACACAATGATGTCCCTTTCTCCATGGATTGTCACGACTGATCCATTCTCAATATATTTAACCTTTTGATGCAAGGTTGAAGGGACAGCACCAATATCATTGATCCATGGTCTTCCTAATAGCATATTGTAATCTGAGCCAATCTCCATCACCTGGAATAACACTTCTGATTTGCTTGGTCCAATCTCTAGTGGCAACACCACCTCCCCCAAAATGCTTTTCCTAGCCCCATCAAAAGCCTTCACAACCATCACTTGGGTGATATATCATCCATACTCATCGATAGTTGTTTCAAGGTTGACACTGGTAATACATTTAACCCTGATCCTCCGTCAATAAGGACTCTAGGCACTATGTGGCCTTTGCATTTGAGGGTTATATGTAATGCTTGTGGGTTAGCCCGTGACACCACTTCTTCATCTAAGAATGTGATCATATTGACACGTTTCACTGGATCCACCATATTTACCATATTCTCCAATGAAGTGCCGGGCTTGACATAGGCTTCCTTTAAAACTTTTAATCCTGCCTTTTGATGAGACTCAGACGACAGGATTAGCGACAGAAGAGATATTTGGCAGGAGTCTTCTTTAATTGTTCCAGAATATCGTACTCGCTCTGTTTCATGATTTTAAGGAATTCTTCCTCTTCCTCTTCTTCCTTTTCTTCTCTCTGACATCTCCTTCGTCCACGAATTTTCCTTTCCAGCTCTTTGGGTCCGTACACCCTTCCGCTTCTTGTTATTCCTTTCACCTCCATGATATTAGTCGCCTCCTCACTTGTTTGAGCCTTTGAGATTTCCCCTTCATCACTTTTCATCTCAACCTTGGTTTCATAGCTCCAAGGTACGGCATGTGTGTCCTCATATACAAAAGGTGTTGGTTTCTTCATAGTGATCACTACCTTTTCCCTTGGTGTCTGATTAAGCGGGCACTCGAAGCACAAAACGCTCGATCACATTTACTTCCTCGAGGAAGTTCGGCCTCCTTTTGCCTGAATCACACCCAGGTTGAGTAATTTCTGAACTCGAACTTTAAAATCCCAACAACTTTCTATATCATGACCGAAACCTCCAGAGTGGTACATCAGTTTGACTTCATATCATTCTTCTCATTCTCTTTCATTGCAAAAGCGGGTCTCGTTGTGCCGTAGCCAGTTTCCTTTAAACCAAAGAAAATTTTCTCCATGGGTGTTCTAAGACTCAACACTTTCTTAATCCAGGGTTCCTCCATTTCCAAGGCATTTATCCGACTTCCTCCTTCATGGTTCGGAATCGGATTATTGACAATATCTGGTTTTGACTCTTCTTGAAAGTCCAATCTCCCGCAAGCAATTAGCTTTCTCACGGCTGTCTTAAAGCCTTCACAATCTTCGATAGAATGCCCTGCTATATCCATATGATATTTGCAAGTTAAGCTCGGGTTATACCAAGTTGGGTATGGTGGTTCCAATGGGCGCACAAGATCCTAGAGATCAGGTGAGCATTAACTAGCCGTTGAAAAAGGTCAGCATTTGAGATGGATAGTTTCGGAAAGGTGGTAAGTTTGGGAATCGAGAACGACTTTGGTTTTGGGTATTAGGCCGTGGTGGTGTGGTATTTGGGTAATTCTAGGATGTATGGTTGGGTTATAGGTGTATGTTGGACGAACTGGTTGGTATGGGCGTATATGAATGTTATTGACTTGAGGTTGGGGGTATGGCATTGTATTTGCAGTTGGAGTGGCTTGGTATAATGGGTAAGGAGGGATGGATGGTATTTGGGTTCTTGGGTGTGTCGAGGCATATCCTGGCATGAAAGATTGCTGACCTTGCACATAATTTACTTCTGCCTCCTTTTTCTAGGCGGGAATCCTCTTTTTACTTCCTCATGGCTCATAGGAAGTTTCCGGCTTTAGCCAGGCTCTCAATCCTTTCTCCAGCCTGTTCTGAGCTAGAGAAATCCTTGTATGCGGCTCCTGCCATTGCCCGATATAAGGGGATCCTAAAGTTCCCAAAAAGTATGAACACATTTCAGCTGGGATGAGTGGTGGCTGAACTTGAGGCTAAGGCTCTCCACCTTTGGGCGTAATGCTTAAATGGTTCATCCTTCTTCTTCTGCATTGAGCTTAATTGTTCTCGGGTAGGTGCCACTTCGAGATTGAATTTGTATTGACTCATAAACAGATCGGCCAATTCTCTCCAGCTCGTGACTCTCGAATGGTCCAGCTGAATGTACCAGTCCGGCAGGTCCAGTTAAACTTTCATGGAAAAAGCTAACAAGGAACCTTTCATCTTTGGACCATATTGCCATCTTAGTACAGTAGCTCTTCAAGTGGAACAACGGTTACCGGTCCCATCATACTTTGAGAAGTCAGGGACCTTGAAGTCTTTGGGAACTATCAGGTCTATAGGAGCGCACAGTTGCTCAATCTCCACACCGCCATAGGAGCTAGGACCTTGGATAGCTTTAATCTGTTCTTGTATTTTCTTCATCCACTCTTTTTGAATCTCTTTCTCCACCTCTGAATGATCGTTCCCTAAGAAAGGTGATTGTTTTTGAACAACAACACGGGATGGTTCCCAAATAGGGGTAACGTGTCCGTGCTCTTCAACATGTGCATTTTCTACGGCATGATAACCTTCTCCAACAGGAATCACTATTGGCATCGTCGGTGGTGGTTGAGAGTTACCTGACATTCCGCCAATGTCATTCATCCCTTGGGTGATGTTTAGAGCTGCATCTGATACCATAGGTATGGTTATCATTGCAGCACTTGGTTGTACACTCACTGGCATACCAACTTGTCCCGATTTTGGTAAGCTCCCAATAAATCTAGTGACTCTTTCATGGCTAATATCATTTCTTCTATCCTTGTTTGATTATTCGACATTTCGTTCAATTTTCCTCTCAGTGCATCAACCTCCATGCTTAGATTCCTTCCTGATTCAACATGAGTTGCATCCGAATGAGCCTTTCCTGATCAGCATTACCTCCTCCATTTTGGTCCGTGCTCTGGTATTGTGGACACGAGTTTGATCGGTATCCGTCTTCCTTGGGCGCCCAATGGTTACAAATCTTCACACTATCAAAATGTTAACAACATTCAAACAGGTTAAAAATTTTATTATAACTATATGCAGAAGAACAAATGAACAATAGTCATCAAAAGTTCTTTGTCAACACTAGATGCCCCGCACGTTCTTATGGGCATATCACCCTATAAGTCAAGGTGCGGTTAATAGCGGCTCTTTAGGGAGAATCCGCTCCTCTATAGATGCTATCTAATGAACACTAGCAATGCAGTTCTTCTTTTCTATATGATTGAGTTTCTCACATTCTTGCGCAAGGATAAACAATCTCAAAGCAAAAATGTGATTGATCACTTTCTAGGGGAACATTTGACCCTTCATAGAAAGCATCGAGCATACTATAGACAATTAGTAACTTGCAGAAGAGGCACAAATATTAAAATTTCATTTACTTTCGAGTGAAATTCTGAGTACAAATCATTTCAGAATACATCATACACTAAGACAGAGAACAAACATCAAAAGGACCTTCCTTCATGAAACTACATCAGAAGCTTCATCTTCTTTCTTTTGAGACCTCTGGCAATGCTTTCGCATGAATCCATGAATTCTGTCACTTCTTGAGGTAACTTGAATGGTGGCATCTTACCAATTTGTTCACTTGCCTTTGCAAAGCGATGGACAAAGTTTGGGATGTAATGACTCAATTCACCAGCTAACTTCCCATACTTTTCTTTCCATTCGAGGGCCTTTTCTCTCCATGATTTTCCAAATTCGGTTGCATCAACAAATAAGTCATGATACTGGTTTGCCGATGTCCACCCCGAATGGCATCATGTTTGGTCTGTGCCAACATTGTTGACAAGTGTTCTACTTGCGCTTCCAGTTCCTTTTTCTTGTCCTTCTCTTTGCTCTCCATTTTCAGGCTCCAAATGCTTTTATCTCTATTGCTAACTTCTTGTTCTACCCTTTTTACCGTGCGACTCTTTTTGTTAATCTCCTCTTTTAACTTGTTCCTTTCTTTTTTAAACATATGAAGTCTTCCTTCCAGCTCTTGAATCTTGGCCAAATGGGTAATGAACCTTTTCTTTGCCTTTCTTGGATCTTGTGATAGCACATTCATCTTTTAAGGCTTCAACTTCCTTAGCCATTTTCTCACACCGACTTTGAAGAATGGTATTTTCCAGATCAGATGCCTCCTTTTTCTCTTCCAAGAATCGCATTTGTGCCTTCATTATTTCTATCTGGGAGGTGAATTGCGTTTCTAGGGTTTCCACGGAAGATTTGCTTGGAATGCTCTTTGGGATATTATTTTTCCCAACTCTTGTATGCCTCCATTCTCTGTATTCTTGAGAAGAGGTTAGCCGTGTTGCCCGAGCTCCTTTTCCTAGGACCTTGATGTCATCCCATGCCATTTTAATCTTCTTTTCTTGTTCCATGGTACTTTTATCTTTCTGATATAGGAAACTAAACCCCTCAAGTTGCTTTTCTTGTGGTTTTGTTTGGGTCCAATGAAGTTGTCTAAGCACCAATGCAGGTGTGTAGGAGATACATCCCCTTGGACCCATCAAAGGAACATTGTGAAAGTCACCGCAACTATATATAACGCTTTCTCCATGGTACCAAGGGCAAACCCATTTGAAAGAATTTGATTGGATTTCTGAGAACTCTTTTTCCATGCCAGTGCCTCTTGATGACTTATCTGCATATGATGGAAGCTTCCTAAAGGATCAGGAAAGAGGCCCATGCGATTATTGGCATATGTGTGAGTCATGAACCAAACGTATAACATTTGCGAACAACATCGCAACCTGCCACCATTTTTGGAGGCAAACTCCCAAGGAAAGAAAGGTATCTGCCAATATAGCCGAATAGGATTCATGCCTTGTGTCTCAAACTTGAAAAACACATCCATGGCGGCCTGGTCAACAACATCTGGTGTGAATGGAAATAGGACTAATCCATAAACGAGTGCCAACGTTCGATTGAAGAAGTCCCAATTTCCTTGTTGGGCCAAGGTTTGCAGATGAGTTTCAAGAAAATTCCTCTTGATTCCTTGAGTGGATCCCTCACTTCCATTTCCATCTGATTTACTTCAACTCCAATTATTTTGGCAATCTTTTCTTTACTGACATAATGCCCTTGATAGAGATACACACCAGACTTGTCTCGAATTGGTAGCTTATCATGACCGTATACTCTTCTATGGTTGGTGTCGTATCAAATCAGGTAACTCAAAACAGCAAATAGAAGAGTTCCAAACTGAGAGAGCACTCAATGCGGTTACTTCTCCTGGGATAAGTAGCAAATCCAATATACGCCCATATGTGTGTCTGAAAAGGATCGGACTTCACAGGCATCAACTGAATTATTTCTTTCACATTCTCAAGCTCGTTACTAGTCACTGTAACTTTGATGTTCCTTTCCAATTATGTGCATTGCTAGTGTTCATTTGTATTGCTTCCATATTGCTTTGAACTGATGATGACTTTTGCTTTATTAACAATCAAAGATCACACTGTGGGAAATAAAAGATGAATGAGTAAGATTAACAGATAAAAGAAAGGACAGGAAGAAAAAAATGCATGCTCCTATGAGATGCTTCCCTAAGAACATGATAACACACAAACCTATCAAATTTTTCTTATCAGAAAGTAAATTATGGAAAGAATATGATGTGATGAATGCATGTGATAATGTTTTGATGCAACATTAACTATTTAAAATAAAGCATAAAGAAGTGCAAAGTAAAGGATGAAAGAAGCATGCTCCCTTTGTCCTAACAGGGTAAAACTTTAATGGATGGGAAGTTCTAAGGCCAAGAACCTGATTTGGGTGGTTGCTAAGTTCAACTATGCGTGCACACATTCATGGTGGATCTAGACTTCTAATTGTCATGGTCCCATAATTGCCCCTATCCATAGGACAGAGATCGACCTTCAAACCAACCATAAGTAGGGATGAACCCTCTCAATATGATTGACCCATAAAGCCAGTAACAATCTGAGTGGTATCCCAACAACTATCAAGTGAGCATGAAGCCCCTCATGACAATGTCAAGAAACCCCCTATCCTCGCTTCGCAGAGGCTCGGTATAGAGCCCAACAAGTGTGTGAGATAAGTGATTGTGAAGTGTGTGCAGGGAGCATACAAACCTTTCAATCCTAACACTACATGCACTCCTGCAAAACAAAATACAAACAACAAATATATACAAAACAATAATGGTCGTCTACCCTAAGGTTTATACATAAAGAATATTAAACTTCTAAGAAAGGAAAAACACTGTACAAAATAAAATAGGAAAGGAAAAAGAAATCGAATGGCTATATTTAATTTGCACAATTAACTAAAACAGGCCTAACTCTCTCCTAGTCCCCAGTGGAGTCGCCATCTGTCGCAACGGATCGCGGGACGGCGAAAATTGTTTTAAAATTGGGAGTCGCCACCAAGTTTATTTAAGTTGGGAAAAACATGGAAAAACCCATTTATTAAAAGAAGTGGTCTTTGAAACCAGATTTGAGTTCGGAGTCGGTTATGCATAGGGAAGGGTAAGAATTTACGCACCCTAATACACCCGTCTTTCGATGGTACCTTTCATTAATTGTGCAAATTAAATAATAACCCTTTTCTAAATAAATAAATAGATGAATAAAAGAAAAAAACATATTTACAATTTAAACAAAACAATTTAAGGAAAATTAATTTTGACTTGACAGGGGCGCCTGCTCCTACGTACCCTCTGGTGCAATGAGAAACTCAAAGTCACGTAGTTCTATAAAAAATGAGTCTGTGTTGATGATTTTAATTAAAAGAGAATGAAAATGTGTTGATTGATTTTTATTTTTGAAAAGTATTTTATGACTGATGGATTAAACAAGATATTCCGCTTGTTTGCAGGATTTAAGTTAGCACTAGGCTACTCAATAAATCCTTATAGTTCAATAGTACATGAAGGAGGCATCCACCTCTCAATCACAACTATTAATTGTTGCGCGGATAAAAGAAATTTATTTTGTTTTTTTTGTTATGTTTTGTCTTATTCTTTCCTTTTTTGTTTACATATCAGTGCCTAAGACTCTAAAAAAACTCCTTACATTAAAAAAAAAAAAAGGAACAGCCCAAAAAAATCAGCAATATAGATCCATAGTTTCCAACCCAACATAGCCCAAGTGACAAAAACAAACTTGACCAAAAACACAAACCTAAATCTAATTCCTGGTGGTAATGTGAATGAGGCAAAAGATCAAGTGAAGGAAAACAAATGTGCGGAGAGCGGCGAGAGAACCACGTGGCGCGATTGACTTCTCTGAGCGGGCTTCGCGGACACCGCTCACATGTAGCCGCGGCCGAGGTGCGCGACGGGCTGGGAGAGGCGCGGGCGTGGGCTTGAAGGCGAGCTTGAACGAGGCTAGGCACGAGGGGTCCCACCCGGCTTTCTCTGGCACCCGTGGCGCGATTCCGTGGAGGCCCTGCGTGCGGGGCGCGGCGGGCGATGGATGAAGCTTTGCGTGGAGGCCAGGGCGATCTTTGCGGGGCAAGGCGGGGTTGCGGTCGGAGGGAATCGCGATGGGTCCTGCCCGGGCTTCACGGAGTCAGACGGCCAGGCCCGCCTCGCCTGCACAGCGGGCTGGGTCGCGTCCACCTTGCTCGCGGCCTGGTACTTCCTTTTTCTTGTGTTTAGCTTTGATGATTGAGTTTTGAATGTGTTTATTGATGGTTCATCTTTGTTGATCTCTTGGTTGTGGTTCTGTTGGTTAAAGAAAATGATGGCAGTGATGGTGGAAATGGAGGAAGATGATGCTGGGTGTTGGTATTTGTGCTCAAGGGTGAAAGAGTGAATGATGATGGTGCCGTGGAGGAAGATGATGTTGTTTGTGGGTTCACAATGATGATGGATGAAGGAAAAAATTTCCAGATTTTAGAAGGTAAATGAAGGCAAAAGATGTTAATAAGTCATGAACTCCCCTTCGAAAATTTCCCCTCTGTTATTTATATTGGATTGATTTTATAGTTAACAATTTCTCCCATGCTTTTCTTGGAATGCAAGAGCACCAAACGGCATGTCCCCCACGCCTCTTGAGCGCGATCAATTAAGCAGAGAGCCCATTGCTTGTCGGCCTCGTTGAGGGAAGGCTGGAGTGGAGGCCATGTTAGAACAAGTGGACGCTGAGGCCATCACGCACATGCTCCCACGTTTCGATTTTTTCATTTTTTTTTTATTTTTGTATATATATTCTTGATAGAAATGTAAAAACAAACATATGGGCTTGTAACAAAAAAGTACCTGGGTTAGGTTGAAATGGACATCTTTTTCGTTTTTGTTTTAATTTTTCTTAAAGAAATGAAGAAACTGTAAACTAAATAAATTATGCAAATTTTGGATTTTCTAGTATGGGCTGGATAAAATTAGGTGTTCACAAAAAGACAAGCTGATCTAATAGAAGGTGAAGCATGTTCATTCTCCAATTGAGCGGTCGATCTACTCGGTCATTTGACCAAGCAAATGTAGGTCCAATCCAACTAATGAACCGGAACTTGGAAAAAGTCTAACCCATTTTGATGGCATTAGTCCATTAGTCATTGCAATTTTGCACCATCAACCAGTCGTAATGCTAGCTAGCAATTCGAGTTCTACATTCAGCTTATTCACATGTGCTTAGACAAGGATTCTAATCCACTAACAAAATCCTATATTATCTCAATAGAACTATTAGTGTCCGCCTATTATTATTATTAGGAATCGACAAATCAGTCCGACCTAGTGAGAATTGTTTACATGCAAAAAATAAACATATAAAAGGAAAGAGTTAATGTTTATTTTAGTCCTTCACTTTTCATTCGAAGTCATTTTAGTCTTGACTTTTAAAATGAGTCAAATTAGTCCCCGACATCACAAAATGTGAGTCAAGTTAGTCCCTTATTCCATTTTTGTTTAATATTTTATCAATTAAATGATGATCTGTATGTTAAGTGATATTTTCTCATATCATGTGTCATTTGAAGTATAATGGAGTTTAAAATAACTTATTTTTGTATCTAAAATTACACAAAATGATTCATTTTATGATTTATACTGATATTTAAAATGACTCATTTTGTATAATTTTAAATACTAAAATGAATCATTTTAAACTTAATTCTACTTAGATGACATATGATATGTTAAGGTATCACTTAAGGTTATCTATCATCATTTAATTGATAGAATATTAAATAAGAGTTAGTTGGGGGGACTAATATGACTAACATTTTGTAATATCAGGGACTAATTTGACTCATTTTAAAAATCAGAGACCAAAATAACTCATGAATAAAAAGTGAGGGACTAAGATGAATATTAACTCAAAGGAAAATTTAGTGATATAGGTACATTGTCATTGTGATCTCAACAACTTTGCACATTCAAAAAATAATTTACATCCCTATGATAAACTATTAGTGTGTTTGGATCCTCGTTTTCATGCCTAAAATCCGTTATCCCATACTGTCATCTTATGGGAAAAAAGAAATACATTTGGATGGTTCTCTTTAAAATTAATGCTGCTTGTAGAATCCAATTTGGAGAAGCATTGTATCCTTACTTTTCCATTAAGTTTTTCCGTTGGGAATTTTTCGCCAATAAAGTTTTAACACTGCCCTTCATTTAAACAACACATCCAAGTCATTTTAACGAAGACAAATCATTTTAATCTTAACAATAATTCATCATTAGCCCACAGACCAAACTAATGATAGCTAATCCCACTAAGAGAAAAAGAGCTAAAACTTATTAAACCCAAATATGTAGTTGTTATGAGTGAAAATTCAATCCTATATAGTCCGATTGTCAATCTTCACCATTGATGAAGAAAACGAAAACTGATGGGCCAAATAAAAACGTATAGAGACAGTTAAGTTTTATTGATAAAATGGTGACATGTAGATCAAGCATTGGCGGATTCAAGTTTTATCTACTTATTAAATTAAATAAAATTTTGAATTTGAGTCTTATAAATAAAATAGGATAGGAATATTTTTTTTTTCCTTATAATGGACCAATCCAACTTATGTAATAATAATTGAAGTCCAGAATTTTTGTAAATATCAATAACACAACTCTTATTGCTACTTGGGTACAAAAACTCCAAATTCAACTCTTCGTTTTTCTCACTCTCCCAATAGAGTTTGTTGTCCTTCGAGATTATGTAAGGGCTGCCCCCTTGTTCAGCCATTTTGAAGTTAACTTCCCACTTCGGGATCATTGTCATCACTCCAAGAAGTCAGTTCCAAACTTGTGTCCATTTTCATGCCTGAAGAAACGTGTCTGGGGTGTTGGAAGCTCTGCCAAGATGTAACCGTTCCATTCTGACCATCTATTAATACTAGGTTCCCAGAATCCAGTCTCATTGTCCGTTTCTTGATGAGGAGGCTTTAAGTTTAAAGGACCAATATCTTACCCCTGGTGTGTTTGTTACTTCAAGATTTCCATCACTTGCAATTTGAAAGACTCCATTGGAACCCACAACAGGATTGTTCCTCTGGCAACCCATACCACCGTTTGGTTCCTGCACTTGTGATTGGTGATTCCATATCCCGAGGTAACCATCCCCAGGGCTTCCCTGGGTGAAAAGAAGCCTAATGCAAATCTATTTCAGTTGAAACAAGAACAGGACTTGAATTCCCAGTGATGTGTTGGCCAGCCTTTGAAAAATCCGCTAAACACCCTTGAAAAGTAGCACCAACCAGTAAATGTACAGAATGGACAATGGTTTTCATGTTAATGGCGAAATTTTTTATTTGTGATCGTTTATTGCTTGTCACTGCCAACAAATGTAATTCAGGACTATGGGCTATACATTGTCTTAGGATAAAATATCAGTGGTGCAACCTTGTTGTTGGATGCCACTATAGACTAGTCCTCTTTTAGTAAAAAAAAAAAAACTACCTCATTTGGTGACGTACTTCGCAGTAAAACCTATTCTTGATATCAATATTTTAATGCTAATTATATGGTTTTTCCACTAGAATAGGCGCCAATGTCCATGTAGGACAAATATATGATGTGTCACGTGATTAATATTTTCTATATAAACGTAAAATACGGGACTCCACATTCAGTAATTAAGTTGTCTGGATGCTGGAGATACTATGATGACAAATCAGGAGAAGACATTTGGACACTGTGGGGGCCACAAACTTTGCTATGAAAGATTTCCTGAGGTTAATTGTATGATTAAATGCTGTTAGGAAATTATGGGGTATTAATTGTTCTTTTACTCTGGGCTTTATCTAACTCGCAAAAAAAAAAAAAAAAAAAAAAGAGAAGACCTAAGAAAATATCATGCGTGGGGTGCATGCGACTGCGCTTATGTTCCAGTTGTTCGCGATGGTGGGTGTTCAGTTTTCTGACCCGTCCTAAGGCCTAACAGGGTCATTAAAGAAAGAATGTGTGTAGAGGGCCTGTGTGACTCGTGTGTTGAGGTTCTAGCATTAGCCCCTTGGCCCTTCCAGGATGTACCTGTGGAGGCTGCCGTTCAATTCCCAGCGTCGCTCTACCCGTGTAACAGTGTTGGTGTCGAGGCAATAAAGTAGTCCCATTGGCTTTGATTTCAAACCAGGAATGGGAAAAATGCGTAGACGATGGTGATTGTGCAGGTAATAATGGAAATCACATCTTTGTTTTAATTAATCCGATGTTTGTTTGTGTGAAAATGATTGTCATTGGAGTTGTTTGTTGGATGCGGCGTTGATCTATTTCTTATTTCAAGCCTAGTCGTTTTTGTCCTATAATGGCTGAAGAACAAGGGTTTTTGCTATGTTGGTGAATAATTTTATGCGTTGTGTAGCGGATGAGGAGAATATTTGTTGTCGAGAAGTATGCCAACCATGTTTCCAGTCATGTATTGCAAGGAACTTCAAAATCTTCCCTCATTTATTCTTTATTATTGGATATTGCCAAAACATATTTATGCACTCTCTCTCTAGGACCCAAAATGAAATTTGGTGATTTAGCTTGCTTCTACTTTGCTTAGTTTTTGAAGACATTCCTTTATTTTTTTTGGCACTTGAATTGTTATTGTGAAGTGTCAAAAAGTTTAGTTGAGCTATCTTGATCTTGTGTCCATTATTCCATTTGATTGAATAAAGTGTTTTGGGCTACTGAACTTAATATGTTTCAGATGGTAAGAGATTGGATATGTCATGCCTAGATGTCCAGGGAGGCATTGTCTTATCTTTCTAGCATGACTGTATACTTCATGCTCAGGTTACCTGCTTTTAGATGAATACGATTTATTCTTTATTGTTGAAATTGTCTTCTCTGGAGTCCTACTTTATATCATTTACATTGTAATTTTGTGTTCTTAGATTGTATGTATGATGACAAGTGTCTCCAAATTGCTGGGGAAATAAGATACTAAATTATTGAGTTTCAAACCAACCTACTTCCTGTTTATTTCACTCTATTATTACAAAAGTTTTCTATCTTGCTTGGCCTGCTCTAAAATAAAATTCCCTTGATTCAGTTCTTTTTCCTTATGGTAAGAACCTTCTACATAGGTATTTATAAGTTTTGATTCATTGGTTATTACTTTTGCACATGTACAAGTTGCAGTTGTATGCAATTTCTTTTGTACTTGTCTCCTAGTCTCCTATTGTTGTCCTACCTCGTCATCTTGTCCACTTATCTTCTACTTACATTTATTCCAAAATAAATAGAGGTGGATCTATAATCTTATTTTATATATTATCTACAGGTTCTGAAAGACACTTACATACCTCCTTTTGATATATTCGATCATCAACTTACAAAATCTATTGTGCAAGCACTAGTTTTGGTGCCCACCCATGAACTTGGCATGCAAGTAAGAATGCTAATGAGTTATGATGTTATAACGACATGATAATTTTCTTTGCACAACACATTAGGGGAGTTCCCTTTGAGGTACCAGGGTGAAAACGATTAATTGGCAAGGTCACTAAAGTAGGTAGGATGTTGGCGGAGCCAACTGAAGTCGAAGGGAGAAGAAGTCATGTACCATCATGGCTCTATTAGATGGTGGAACATTGAGAAGACACAAGACTTGGTTAAAGGTGGAACACTTTCATTTTCTTCTTCATGTGAAAGAAGATTGGATAAGGTGGAGATCGAAGATGGTGCTAAATCAGTAAGGTTCTTGGAAAGTTATTAGTTTGCTTTGTAGGAATTAACTTTTCCTATTTTTTTGTAGGCAATTAAATGTATCAACATGACTTATTCCATTCCTTTTGTGTCTTTGTAAAATTGTTGCTGCTAGTTAAAAGGTGTTGGTACATATTTGTCAAGGTGAACAACAATGGTGCAAACTTGTCATGTAAAGACAGATAGTGAATGAGTTGAATGTTTAATTTTTTTTTTTTTGGTGAAGGTGATGAGTTGAATGTTGAACTTGCTAATATTGGTAAAGTGCATGAGAAAGAACTGAAATCTAGAATCATTATTGTTGTTGGGGAAGGGTGTGGTACACTGGGGCAAGTGTGGTGTACCAGAGTCACCTGCGTTATGCATTTTATAATTGTTGATTACATGTCTTTCTTTGTCCTTCAGTTCTTACGCATTAAACCTTATATGCATGTTGAGGAAAGAAAATTCTGGAAATTTTTTTTCGACCAAGGCACATGAACATCCAATCTCATTAATAAGATGGCAACACAATGCACAAGCAAAAGTCAATGATGTCAAAGTAGGAGTCAAAATTTATTTAGAAAAAAAACTTTAAAGGGTGAGCATCAATAATGCAACGTTCATTTGGTGCGTGAAGGATCATCTTGTGTACATTTTGTTACCTTTAAGAATCATCTTGCGTAGGTATTATGAAAGAATTCTTAGGCTAAGGATCTGTGCTTGCAACATATAACCGAGTTTAAGCCCAAATTGGCCATATCCAAACAAAAAGCCGAAATTGTTATGGACGGGGATTCACTTCTGAGCTCACTAGGATAAGGTAACTATTACTGAAGAATGAAAAAAGAACAAAATAAAATAGAATTTTAAAAACGGAAAATGGGTTTTGTTGGGGAGGAATATTTGAGGTAAAGCATTGAAACTTGTCCATAAATTGGACTTGAGATACATGGCCCTTGGAATAGGCTTATTTGGGCATGGCGTGGTGACTAGCTGGCCCATGAGCTTGCCCTTGTCATGTAGGAATCAAGCTCACATGTCGTATTTTTTTATTTTAATTATTTTTAATATTTATTTTAGTTATTTTTTTTATTAAGAATTTTTTCTTACAAATTGAATTCGTTGGTGTCAACAGTGATTTTTTATTTTATTCTTTTATTATTTTTTTATTTTAATTATTTTTTATATTTATTTTAATTATTTTTTATTAAGAATTCGATTTGTCAGAATTCTTTGTTTGTAAACAGGACTTTTTATTTTATTTCTATTTTCATATTTTTTTATTTTAATTATTTTTAATATTCATATTTATTATTTTTTATTAAGAATTTCAGTTGTTTGAATTCTTTGTTGTGAACAGGACTTTTTATTTTATTTTTTATTTTCATTTTTATATTTTAATTATTTTTAATATTTATTTTAATTTTTTTATTAAGAATGTTGTTTGTCCGAATCCTTTGTTGAGAACAGTATTTTTTTATTTTATTTTTTTTTTCATTTTTCTATTCTTAATATTTATTTTAATTTTTTTATTAAGAATTTGGTTTGTCCAAATTCTTTGTTGTGAACAAGTGGTTTTTTATCTTATTTTTTCTTTTCATTTTTTTATTACAATTATTTTTAATATTTATTTTAATTATTTTTTATTAAGAATTCAGTTTGTCCGAATTCTTTGTTGGGAACAGTATTTTTTATTTTATTTTTTCTTTTCATTTTTTCATTTTAATTATTTTTAATATTTATTTTAATTATTTTTTATTAAGACTTATGTTTGTGTGAATTCTTTATTGTGAACAAGTGCCTTTTGTAACATCCCAAATTTTTCTTAATATAGTGTTACTTTGTTATAACATTTTATTTTGATAGTATGCGGATTTTGTTTAGGCAAGAAATATTTAAGGATAATTATTGAAAAAAAATGTATAATTAAAATATTACAAAACTTAATAGTTGTACAATCTGGAACTTAACACCAAAATGTAAAATTTTAATTATTCCATTGGATTTTATTAAAATTACAAAAGATGCCATTAGAGGATAGAAAATAAACTTATAACATAATTAGCTTAGAGAAAAAGCTAATAGAAATATTAGAAAAGCTTAGAGAATGTCATTAAGTTATTAAAAAAATGATAAAAAATTACAAATATACCTTAAACATAAATTTGATCATAAATATAAATATTAAGTAATTTTGTATAATATTAACATAATTGCACAAAAATAACCTATTGTGGAGTATAAAATAAACTCTGAAAAGTCCTGAAAAATAACTCTAAGTCTTGTAAAATTTTTTTTACTAAGTTATGATATTAAATAATGAGGACCATGAAATAGGTCTCTCCATTAGGCTATGGATAGTGTTAAAAATCATATTGATCTTTAATTAATTAATTTTGACTTAATTAAAGCTTAAATTACCTAAATAATCACTTAAAATTTAAGATAAATTTTCCTAAACCTTGATTTATCTTGCTGATAATACTAAACCAATTAATTAACACCTAGATCAGCCACATGGAAGAAAAAAATATATATTTGAAAAATAAAATTAAATGGTCAAACTTTCATATTATAATTATTCAACAACCAACCAAACTTTGACTAAAAATTTCAACAAAGATGAGCTTGTCTCCTTATCATGTTAGGTAGCTCAAAATTCACATGGGCTGCTATATAAAATTTATATATTTTATTTATAGATAATTAATTATTTTAATTAGCTCAAATTAGACCTAATTAAGGTAAATATATATTAAAAATACTAAAAATTATAGAAAAAATTCATGAAAATTATAGATAACTTATAAATAAGGTAAAAACATGTTCTTAACAATATATTAAGGAAAATTAATTTTTATGATGATTTTATGAATTATTTAGTATATATAACTTTAAGATAAATATGCAAAATTTGTCATTTTCATATATTAATCATTCAAGACAACTTTCCACCCTCTATAACTCTATTAGACATGTTTTTCAAACCTATAGGCTGCCAAAGAAGAAAAAAAAATAATAGTTAAATAAATTATTAGTTAATTAATAATTAATTCTTAATAAAACTAGCAATAGTGTAAAATATCAAAAAAATATAAATAATTATAGAAAATTATATAAATTTCGTGAATACTTGTATTATATCTCTAATAATCTTATTATGATGTTTGAATAAAAAAATAAGTCATTTACTAATTAATTAACTTAATTAAGATGAACTAGTATAAGCAAATTTACCTTATTTTGAATAATTAATTATTAAATTATATTTAAATATATTAAAATTTAATAAATGAATTTAAATCATTTCATTAACATTTTAGTATGTCTTTAAATGATAATTGAGAATTTATTAAATTATTTAGTGTTAGTTTTAATATTTAACTAATCAAATATGATAAATAAATTATGAAATTAGTAATATTTTAATCCTAAACTTTTTCTATAAATAGCACCCCTCTAAACATCACTCCACACTTCATTCTTCTTGCCCAAAATCTATCAACACTCATAGCCATCATTTCTCTCTTCATTTTCTTTATTTTCACACAAAAATATTTACAAATATTTAGCAAATCACCTCCAAATTATCACCTCTTCTTATCACCATCTAACTTCAACACTTCCCAGCCTTTATACATGAATTAGAACCCTTAGAGAAGGTTTATAAAAGTTGAAGAAGTTGCTGATCTAGCTGGGTATTGCTAAGTTCTAAAGCTCCAAGAACAAGTAGGGGTTTTTCTTTCACTAATAAGCTTCATGCATGATTTTCATATATGATGTTGTTATGATACTCAAAGTTTGTGTTTATGGTTTTAATATGTTTGAATGATTTAAAGATTATGACATAAAATACTTAATCTATGTGTATATGATGTATATTTATTTGTTTACTTATATGGTTGAAAAATATGATTAAAGATCATTTAAATTTTGATTATGCTTTCTTCAAATATTTCAATGTTGTCTAAATTTGTTGAATCATGTATTTTCATTTAATAAAGTTTTGTGCACAAGTTGTGAAATTTTAAGGTAATATAGCTTGATTTTGACCTCATTATGTATTTGATCATAAAATATTTTTGGTTCATAAAAAGTGTTGTATTTAATTCATTATAATGAATGGATTTTAAACCTTTGAGCATGTAATATTTAGCTTGGTTTATGTGTTATGTTTATCTTGGACTATGGACCTTGGATTATAAATATTTGACTTGAATATAAATTTATTAACATTAAGAAATATTATTTACAAAGATTTAAGTTAAGGTCCCATTAGGAATATGACATATAAACTAACTAGATTCATGCTTGAAGTGATTTCTTAAAGTTTGGGTATAATTTCAATTATTTATTTTTAAATATTTCTTAGATTTTATTGCTCTTTTATTTACCCTATAATTATATCTTTATATCTATAAAAATATTTTTTACTTATATTGAACATGTAAAGGTAATTTACCTACATATTTTCTAAAGATAGATTGGAAATAATTTTGGGTGTATTTAGGCTTATGGAATTAGTAACATATTGTTACTTGAAAATAAATTATTATATGATGAAAAACTAAGTTAAGTATATTTTATTATAAAGGAAATGAATTTATAAAAATAGTATGATTTGGTGCTTCAATAATAATTGTAAGAAAAATGAGTTTTATGAGTATTTTAGGAATCTTATGTTGTTTGGACTTTATGTGTAAATATGAAAAATTTGTGGTTTATATGTAAATATGAAAGAAATCATGTAAACTTTATGTAATTTTCATTCTTTATGTATATTGTATGCATTATGTAAAATGAATACATAAATAAGTGACACTTCTGGCCCCGCCTTATAGCGGATAAGGACTTGGTGTACACTTAGTCTTGCAGTTGCCAACGACACCTCCGCCTTGCGGACAGGCTTGGACGTTATAGTGATACCTTGGGCCCCGCCATGCTAGCGGACAAGGACTTGTATTCACTCATCTGATGCTACGCCTAGCAATGAGAGCTTTATAGATCAATATGAAGTAAACCTTGCAGACTATAATCATTTGAAAAGAACATGATACTATAAAAGGGAGCTTACTATACTCATGATTATTTATGACACTTCTTTTAAACTTTTATTATGATTGATATTGTGCACTTCTATCTTACTTGACATTAGTAAAATATAATTTGAGTTAATATAAAAGATTGCATCTTATTGCACTTCCGTGTTATTCTTAGTATTTTTGGGATGAAATGGGACTCCCTGGAAACATCACCCTACTGGAACTTCTCTCACCCCTTTCTTTGATGTTTCCAGATAACATGGATCGTCACGATGCTGAAATGGATGTAGCCTTGGACTTAGTTTCTAAATAATCAGATTCTATTATGTGTGCTAGATAGAATCTTTACTATCCGTTACTAGACTTTGGTTATGTTATATTGTTATATTAAAGTTTTCCTTAATGTATCTTGAATGTGTAATATGTATTGTATCCTATGGATTGATGTTAGTAGTGAAGTATATTTCTATAGATGATGGTTGTCTAAACTGTTGGAAACTATTAACAAATAATAGTAATATGTTAGAAAAGAAATATTCTTTGTCATTTAAAAATTACCCTTGGATTGCTGGAAGAAGTGTATTACTAAAAGTGTGATTTGGAAAGGTTCTGGGAAAGACTTGGTATTTAAGCGTGTCCATTGTGACCCACCTCTCTTTCCTGGAATCTATCAGATGCATGATTTACAGTTGGTATACATTATTCCAGAATAGAACTATAAATGAGAAATAATCATAGCAGTTTAAAAAAAAAGTTCTCATAAAATTTCAGAATTACAAGATAATAATATTATGTTATCTAATTATTGTTTAAAATACTAATAATATTAAAACTTAAGGTGGAAGAATTAGAGCTTAGTGAGGTGTTACATTAATGGTATCAGAACTTCCTCGGAAGACAACTGTCATTAGGTAGAATTTATGTATGTCATATTTCTCCATATAGGGTTTTCTTTATATAAGTTTGTTTTGTGTGGCAATTGTTTCTAGCGCTAGGTAGGAATATTGAGCTTGATCACCTCAATACATAACTAACTATGTATTAGAAACAACATGCGACCAAGACAAAGATCTGTTCCTTAATGGTGGAGAAGAAGATAGAAATACCCTGGAGAATATGGCTTAGCAATTAGGGAACAAGTGATGTTGACTAATAGGATGCTGGAGGATGGATGAGAATGGTGCTAGAAATGGGAATGGCAATGGTCAAGGAATTGCTAATGGAGATACACCTGGTTTGCACCCTCAATTCTATGGCTTAATGAATTTAAAAAGATGCAACCTCCAACCTTCAAAGGAGAATATAATCCAACCATAGCTGAAAATTGGTTGATGAACATAGAAAAGATATTTGAGGCCATGGTGTGCATCGATGAGTAGAGGTGACTTATGCCACCTATATGCTTGTTGGTGAAGCTGAACATTGGTGGAGGGCCTAAGTTCTATTAGAGGCACAAGAAGTTCCTCTCACATGGGAACAATTCAAAGCTACCTTTTTGGAAAAATATTTTCCGATAAGTGTAAAGAACAAGAAAGAGATTATCCTGAACTTGAAGCAGGAAATATGACTGTTGGACAATATGTATCAAAATTTGAAGAATTGGCCAAGTTCTCATCTTATTTAAAATTCAATCCAGATGAAGCTTGGAAAGCAATGAAATTTGAGGCTTGGCCTTAATCCAGAACTAAAGAATGCTGTAAGTACTATGGAAATCAGAAATTTTCCTCTATTGGTAAATAAATGCAGGATTGCTGAACAAAATATTAAGGATTTGGCGGTTGCGTCAGAATATGTTTAAAAGAAAAAGAGAGGAAGATAGAAATAGATTCATTCCACCACAATTTCAAAAGAATAGGAACCGAAGCTGGAACCAAAACCAAAATCAGCGAGGAGGAACCCTGGATAGAGGAAAAATGCCTTTACCACCACGCAGACAAGTCCCTACACCTGCCCAACCCTTGTTTGTGGAAATTGTGGGAAAAATCATGGAAATAAGCCATGTTTGAAAGGAATGGGTGTTTGTTTCACGTGCGAAAAACAGGGACATTACTCACGTGAATGTCCTCAGAATTAGCATAAGGGAGAAATTTCCAATCAAGAGGCCTCAAGCCAAAGGAAGAGTCTTCGCTCTTGAGTACACAGGAAGCGGCTCAGAAATCCTAAATTGATACAGGGTACGTGTATTTTAAATAATAAAACATTAATTGCACTGTTTGATTCCTGAGCTACTCATTCTTTTATTTCTCCAACTTCTGCAAATGAACTTGAATTACCCATGTCTACCCTACCACATGACTTGATTGTTTCTACGCCTACTAGGAGTAGAATTTTGACTTCTTCGTTTATTTAGGCTGTCATATTCAGATTGGTACTCATTGTTCTATTGTTGACCTTATTTGTTTACCTATGAATGATATTGATATTATTCTAGGTATGAATTGGTTATTGATAATGATGTCTTTCTAATTGTCGTAAGAAAACCATACATTTCACTATCCAAAATACCATTGCAACCTCCTTATCAGAGATTGCTGAATCCTTGGCAAATCAAATAGGAGAATGTTTAACCAAACAAACCCTAGGAAGTGTTTTACTATGCTCATTGGAATTAGAGGCAAGTGATCAGCTAAAGATTGAAGATATTTCTGGTGAAAGAATTTCCTGAGGTATTTCCACCTAATATTGAAAGTTTACCTCCTAAGAGAGAGATAGAGTTTTCTATTGACCTCTTGCCTGTACTTGTCCCATATCCATAGCACCCTATAGAATGTCACTTCTTAGTTGAGTGAATTGAAGAAACAAGAGAGGATCTATTAGGGAGAGGATTCATTAGACCTAGTGCCTCACCTTGGGGAGCACCTGTGTTGTTTGTAAAGAAAAAGGATGGTAGCTTAAGGTTGTGCATAGATTACCGTCAATTGAATAAAGTTACCATTAAGAATAAGTATCCTCTTCCTAGGATTGATGACCTTTTTGATCAACTGAGGAGCCACAATGTTCTCTAAGATAGATTTAAGGTCAGGATATCACCAAATTAGAATTGAGGAAGAAGATATACCTAAGACCGCTTTTAGGACTAGGTATGGACATTATGAGTTTTTGGTGATGCCTTTTGGATTGACTAATGCTCCAGCGTTTTCATGGATTATATGAATAGGATTTTTAGACCTTTCTTAGACAAATTTGTGGTGGTGTTTATTGATGATATTTTGATTTATTCTAAGACTAAGGAGGAACATAAGGAGCATTTGAGGATAGTTTTGCAGATATTGAAGGAAAAGCAATTGTATGCAAAACTAGAAAAGTGTGATTTCTGGCTAAAAGAAGTAAAATTCTTAGGCCATGTGATTAATGGGGATGGTGTGTCTGGACCCTAGTAAGGTAGAAGCTGTATTGTCTTGGGAGAAACCTAAGACAATAATGAGATTAGGAGTTTCTTAGGACTTGCAGGATATTACAGGAAGTTTATCCAAGAATTCACAGTTAGCTTTGCCTTTGACTAGGTTGACCCGAAAGGAAAACCATTTGTGTGGACACTGAGTGTGAAACTAGTTTCCTAGAGTTAAAACGTAGGCTCACATCGCTCCAGGATTAGTTATCCCTAACCCGAAAAAGGATTTTGTAGTGTATAGTGATGCCTCCAGAAAAGGTTTAGGGTGTGTCTTAATGCAAGAAGGAAAAGTAATAGCTTATGCTTCTAGGAGTTGAGACCACATGAGGAGAACTATCCTACCCATGACTTGGAGTTAGCAGCTATAGTTTTTGCTCTTAGGATATGGAGACATTACCTATATGGTGTTAAGTTTGAAGCTTTCACTGATCATAAGAGTTTGAAGTACTTGTTTGACCAAAAAGAGTTGAATTTGAGACAAAGAAGGTGGTTAGAATTTTTAAAGGATTATGATTTTGAAGTTAAATATCATCCAGGAAAAGCCAATGTAGTTGCCGATGCACTCAGTAGAAAATCTCTACATGTGGCAAGTTTGATGGTCAAAGAATGGGAATTATTGGAAAAATTTAGAGACTTGAATCTTGAAGTAACCATAGAGGCTGACCATTTCAGTTTGAATCATTTGAGGATAGAAAATAACCTTAGGAAACAGATCATTGAAGGTCAGAAGGAAGATCAACTTTTGCAAACCTACAAAGAGTCAGTTAAGGGTGAACAAAAGGACTTTTGCATTGCTGGAGATGGAGCACTATACCATGACAGTTATGTGTGCCTAGTGTGGAAATCTAAGGAAATTAATCTTAGATGAAGCACATAACAAGGTATACCATACACCCTGAGCCACCAAAATGTATCAGGAAATTAAACAATTCTTTTGGTGGCCAAGAATGAAGAGGGATATAGCAGAGTTTGTGGCAATATGCTTGGTTTGTCAGAAAGTTAAGATTGAGCATCAGAAACATCAGGCTTACTCCAACCTTTAGAAATCCCTGAATGGAAGTGGGACAACATAGCCATGGATTTTGTGATGGGATTACCTAGGACATCCTTGGACATGATGGAGTTTGGGTTATAGTGGATAGATTGACTAAATCTGCTCATTTCTTAGCCATCAGAGCCAGCTATTCACTAGATAAGCTAGCCCAATTGTACATTAATGAGATTGTTCGACTCCATGGTGTACCCACCAGGATTGTCTCTGACTAGGTTCACCTCTAGGTTTTGGGAACATTACAAAGAGCCTTTGGTACTAGGTTAAGTCTTAGTACTGTTTATCACCCTCAGAATGATGGGCAATCTGAGAGAACCATACAGACCTTAGAGGATATGTTGAGAGCCTGTGTCTTGGAACAACAAGGAAATTGGGATCTATCTACCATTAGTAGAGTTTTCATATAATAACAGTTATCATTCCAGGATTGGATGGCACCATATGAGGCTTTATATGGTAGAAAATGTAGATCCCCATTGTGTTGGTATGAAGTTGGTGAGAGAAATGCTAGGACCAGAAATTGTTCAAAGGACCACAGACCAGATTAAGCTTATCAGGGATAAATTGTTGACTGCACAAGTCGGCAAAAGAGTTATGCCAGAGAAGAAGGAAGCCTCTAGAATTCCAAGAGGGTGAACACATATTTCTGAGGGTTTCTCCTACAAGAGGATAGGTAGAACTCTGAAAGCTAGGAAGTTGAGTCCTCGTTTTCTTGGTCCATATCAAATTTTGAACCGAATTGGTTCTGTTGCCTATCGCCTTGCTCTACCCCCAAACCTCTCAAACCTTCATGATGTCTTTCATGTGTCTCAATTAAAGAAATATTCCCCTAATCCTTCACATCTACTCCAGAATGACTTGTGTTCAATTAAGAGATGATTTAACCTATGAGGTTAAACCTGTAAGATTTTGGATAAAAGCCTAAAGGAACTGAGGTGGTAAGACTATTTCTTTGGTGAAAGTCCTGTGGATTGACTCTAAAGGCAACGCTGAAAAGAAAACGATCTTTAGAAAGATAAGAGATTTTTAATTAAGGTAATCAAATTTCAGGACGAAATTTCTTGAAGGAAGGGAGAAATGTAACATCCCAAATTTTTCTTAATATAGTGTTACTTTGTTATAACATTTTATTTTGATAGTATGCGGATTTTGTTTAGGCAAGAAATATTTAAGGATAATTATTGAAAAAAATGTATAATTAAAATATTACAAAACTTAATAGTTGTACAATCTGGAACTTAACACCAAAATGTAAAATTTTAATTATTCCATTGGATTTTATTAAAATTACAAAAGATGCCATTAGAGGATAGAAAATAAACTTATAACATAATTAGCTGTAGAAAAAGCTAATAGAAATATTAGAAAAGCTTAGAGAATGTCATTAAGTTATTAAAAAAATGATAAAAAATTACAAATATACCTTAAACATAAATTTGATCATAAATATAAATATTAAGTAATTTTGTATAATATTAGCATAATTGCACAAAAATAACCTATTGTGGAGTATAAAATAAACTCTGAAAAGTCCTAAAAAATAACTCTAAGTCTTGTAAAATTTTTTTTACTAAGTTATGATATTAAATAATGAGGACCATGAAATAGGTCTCTCCATTAGGCTATGGATAGTGTTAAAAATCATATTGATCTTTAATTAATTAATTTTGACTTAATTAAAGCTTAAATTACCTAAATAATCACTTAAAATTTAAGATAAATTTTCCTAAACCTTGATTTATCTTGCTGATAATACTAAACCAATTAATTAACACCTAGATCAGCCACATGGAAGAAAAAAAATATATTTGAAAAATAAAATTAAATGGTCAAACTTTCATATTATAATTATTCAACAACCAACCAAACTTTGACTAAAAATTTCAACAAAGATGAGCTTGTCTCCTTATCATGTTAGGTAGCTCAAAATTCACATGGGCTGCTATATAAAATTTATATATTTTATTTATAGATAATTAATTATTTTAATTAGCTCAAATTAGACCTAATTAAGGTAAAGATATATTAAAAATACTAAAAATTATAGAAAAAATTCATGAAAATTATAGATAACTTATAAATAAGGTAAAAACATGTTCTTAACAATAGATTAAGGAAAATTAATTTTTATGATGATTTTATGAATTATTTAGTATATATAACTTTAAGATAAATATGCAAAATTTGTCATTTTCATATATTAATCATTCAAGACAACTTTCCACCCTCTATAACTCTATTAGACATGTTTTTCAAACCTATAGGCTGCCAAAGAAGAAAAAAATAATAGTTAAATAAATTATTAGTTAATTAATAATTAATTCTTAATAAAACTAGCAATAGTGTAAAATATCAAAAAAATATAAATAATTATAGAAAATTATATAAATTTCGTGAATACTTGTATTATATCTCTAATAATCTTATTATGATGTTTGAATAAAAAAATAAGTCATTTACTAATTAATTAACTTAATTAAGATGAACTAGTATAAGCAAATTTACCTTATTTTGAATAATTAATTATTAAATTATATTTAAATATATTAAAATTTAATAAATGAATTTAAATCATTTCATTAACATTTTAGTATGTCTTTAAATGATAATTGAGAATTTATTAAATTATTTAGTGTTAGTTTTAATATTTAACTAATCAAATATGATAAATAAATTATGAAATTAGTAATATTTTAATCCTAAACTTTTTCTATAAATAGCACCCCTCTAAACATCACTCCACACTTCATTCTTCTTGCCCAAAATCTATCAACACTCATAGCCATCATTTCTCTCTTCATTTTCTTTATTTTCACACAAAAATATTTACAAATATTTAGCAAATCACCTCCAAATTATCACCTCTTCTTATCACCATCTAACTTCAACACTTCCCAGCCTTTATACATGAATTAGAACCCTTAGAGAAGGTTTATAAAAGTTGAAGAAGTTGCTGATCTAGCGTGGGTATTGCTAAGTTCTAAAGCTCCAAGAACAAGTAGGGGTTTTTCTTTCACTAATAAGCTTCATGCATGATTTTCATATATGATGTTGTTATGATACTCAAAGTTTGTGTTTATGGTTTTAATATGTTTGAATGATTTAAAGATTGTGACATAAAATACTTAATCTATGTGTATATGATGTATATTTATTTGTTTACTTATATGGTTGAAAAGTATGATTAAAGATCATTTAAATTTTGATTATGCTTTCTTCAAATATTTCAATGTTGTCTAAATTTGTTGAACCATGTATTTTCATTTAATAAAGTTTTGTGCACAAGTTGTGAAATTTTAAGGTAATATAGCTTGATTTTGACCTCATTATGTATTTGATCATAAAATATTTTTGGTTCATAAAAAGTGTTGTATTTAATTCATTATAATGAATGGATTTTAAACCTTTGAGCATGTAATATTTAGCTTGGTTTATGTGTTATGTTTATCTTGGACTATGGACCTTGGATTATAAATATTTGACTTGAATATAAATTTATTAACATTAAGAAATATTATTTACAAAGATTTAAGTTAAGGTCCCATTAGGAATATGACATATAAACTAACTAGATTCATGCTTGAAGTGATTTCTTAAAGTTTGGGTATAATTTCAATTATTTATTTTTAAATATTTCTTAGATTTTATTGCTCTTTTATTTACCCTATGATTATATCTTTATATCTATAAAAATATTTTTTACTTATATTGAACATGTAAAGGTAATTTACCTACATATTTTCTAAAGATAGATTGGAAATAATTTTGGGTGTATTTAGGCTTATGGAATTAGTAACATATTATTACTTGAAAATAAATTATTATATGATGAAAAACTAAGTTAAGTATATTTTATTATAAAGGAAATGAATTTATAAAAATAGTGTGATTTGGTGCTTCAATAATAATTGTAAGAAATATGGGTTTTATGAGTATTTTAGGAATCCTATGTTGTTTGGACTTTATGTGTAAATATGAAAAATCTTGTGGTCTATATGTAAATATGAAAGAAATCATGTAAACTTTATGTAATTTTCATTCTTTATGTATATTGTATGCATTATGTAAAATGAATACATAAATAAGTGACACTTCGGGCCGCCTTATAGCGATAAGGACTTGGTGTACACTTAGTCTTGTTGCTAAACGACACCTCTGCCCCGCCTTGAGCGAAGGACTTGGTGTACGTTATAGTGATACCTTGGGCCCCGCCATGCTAGCGAGGACTTGGTATTCATTATTCTTGAACGCCGCAATGAGAGCTTCATAGATCCAATATGAAGTAAACCTTGCAGACTATAATCATTTGAAAAGAACATGATACTATAAAAGGGAGCTTACAGGATACTCATGATTATTTATGACACTTCTTTTATTGAACTTTTATTATGATTGATATTGTGCACTTCTATCTTACTTGACATTAGTAAAATATAATTTGAGTTAATATAAAAGATTGCATCTTATTGCACTCCCGTGTTATTCTTAGTATTTTTGGGATGAAATGGGACTCCCCTGAAACATCACCCTACCTGGAGACTTCTCTCACCCCTTTTCTTTGATGTTTCCAGATAACATGGATCGTCATCGCAGTGAAATGGATGTAGCCTTGGACTTAGTTTCTAAATAAGATTCTATTATGTGTGCTAGATAGAATCTTTACTATCTGTTACTAGACTTTGGTTATGTTATATTGTTATATTAAAGTTTTCCTTAATGTATCTTGAATGTGTAATATGTATTGTATCCTATGGATTGATGTTAGTAGTGAAGTATATTTCTATAGATGATGGTTGTCTAAACTGGGAACTACTGATTAACAAATAATAGTAATATGTTAGAAAAGAAATATTCTTTGTCATTTAAAAATTACCCTTGGATTGCTGAAGAAAGTGTATTACTGTAAAGTGTGATTTGGAAAGGTTCTGGCTAGGAAAGACTTGGTATTTAAGCGTGTCCATTGTGACCCACCTCTCTTTCCTGGAATCTATCAGATGCATGATTTACAGTTGGTATACATTATTCCAATAGAACTATAAATGAGAAATAATCATAGCAGTTTAAAAAAAAAAGTTCTCATAAAATTTCAGATTACAAGATAATAATATTATGTTATCTAATTATTGTTTAAAATACTAATAATATTAAAACTTAAGGTGGAAGAATTAGAGCTTAGTGAGGTGTTACATTAATGGTATCAGTAGATTTTGAAGACAACTGTCATTAGGTAGAATTTATGTATGTCATATTTCTCCATATAGGGTTTTCTTTATATAAGTTTGTTTTGTGTGGCAATTGTTTCTAGCTGCTAGGTAGGAATATTGAGCTTGATCACCTCAATACATAACTAACTATGTATGCAGAAACAACATGCGACCAAGACAAAGACTGTTCCTTAATGGTGAAGAAGAATAGAAATACCCTGAAATATGGTGGATTAGGGAACAAGTGATGTTGACTAATAGGATGCTGGCTTGATGGATGAAATGGTGCTAGAAATGGGAATGGCAATGGTCAAGGAATTGCTAATGGAGATACACCTGTTTGCACCCTCAATTCTATGGGCTAACTGAATTTAAAAAGATGCAACCTCCAACCTTCAAAGGAGAATATAATCCAACCATAGCTGAAAATTGGTTGATGAACATAGAAAAGATATTTGAGGCCATGGTGTGCACCGATGAGTAGAAGGTGACTTATGCCACCTATATGCTTGTTGGTGAAGCTGAACATTGGTGGAGGGGCGCTAAGTCTCTATTAGAGGCACAAGAAGTTCCTCTCACATGGGAACAATTCAAAGCTACCTTTTTGGAAAAATATTTTCCGATAAGTGTAAAGAACCAGGAAGAGACTGAATTTAATGAAGCAGGAAATATGACTGTTGGACAATATGTATCAAAATTTGAAGAATTGGCCAAGTTCTCATCTTATTTAAAATTCAATCCAGATGAAGCTTGGAAAGCAATGAAATTTGAGGCTGGCCTGAATCCAGAACTAAAGAATGCTAAGTACTATGGAAATCAGAAATTTTCCTCTATTGGTAAATAAATGCAGGATTGTTGAACAAAATATTAAGGATTTGGCGGTTAACGTCAGAATATGTTTAAAAGAAAAAGAGAGGAAGATAGAAGTAGATTCATTCCACCACAATTTCAAAAGAATAGGAACCGAAGCTGGAACCAAAACCAAAATCAGCCGAGGAGGAACCTATAGAGGAAAAATGCCTTTACCACCACGCAGACAAGTCCCTACACCTGCCCCAACCCTTGTTTGTGGAAATTGTGGGAAAAATCATGGAAATAAGCCATGTTTGAAAGGAATGGGTGTTTGTTTCACGTGCGAAAAGGGACATTACTCACGTGAATGTCCTCAGAATCAGCATAAGGGAGAAATTTCCAATCAGAGGCCTCAAGCCAAAGGAAGAGTCTTCGCTCTGAGTACACAGGAAGCGGCTCAGAATCCTAAATTGATACAGGGTACGTGTATTTTAAATAATAAAACATTAATTGCACTGTTTTCTGGAGCTACTCATTCTTTTATTTCTCCAACTTCTGCAAATGAACTTGAATTACCCATGTCTACCCTACCACATGACTTGATTGTTTCTACGCCTACTAGGAGTAGAATTTTGACTTCTTCGTTGATTTAGGCTGTCATATTCAGATTGGTACTCATTGTTCTATTGTTGACCTTATTTGTTTACCTATGAATGATATTGATATTATTCTAGGTATGAATTGGTTATTGAGAATGATGTCTTTCTAAATTGTCGTAAGAAAACCATACATTTCACTATCCAAAATACCATTGCAACCTCCTTATCAGAGATTGCTGAATCCTTGGCAAATCAAATAGGAGAATGTTTAACCAAACAAACCCTAGGAAGTGTTTTACTATGCTCATTGGAATTAGAGGCAAGTGATCAGTAAAGATTGAAGATATTTCTGGTGAAAGAATTTCCTTAGGTATTTCCACCATATTGAAAGTTTACCTCCTAAGAGAGATAGAGTTTTCTATTGACCTCTTGCCTGTACTTGTCCCATATCCATAGCACCCTATAGAATGTCACTTCTTGAGTTGAGTGAATTGAAGAAACAGATAGAGGATCTATTAGGGAAAGGATTCATTAGACCTAGTGCCTCACCTTGGGGAGCACCTGTGTTGTTTGTAAAGAAAAAGGATGGTAGCTTAAGGTTGTGCATAGATTACCGTCAATTGAATAAAGTTACCATTAAGAATAAGTATCCTCTTCCTAGGATTGATGACCTTTTTGATCAACTGAGAGGAGCCACAATGTTCTCTAAGATAGATTTAAGGTCAGGATATCACCAAATTAGAATTGAGGAAGAAGATATACCTAAGACCGCTTTTAGGACTAGGTATGGACATTATGAGTTTTTGGTGATGCCTTTTGGATTGACTAATGCTCCAGCGTTTTCATGGATTATATGAATAGGATTTTTAGACCTTTCTTAGACAAATTTGTGGTGGTGTTTATTGATGATATTTTGATTTATTCTAAGACTAAGGAGGAACATAAGGAGCATTTGAGGATAGTTTTGGAGATATTGAAGGAAAAGCAATTGTATGCAAAACTAGAAAAGTGTGATTTCTGGCTAAAAGAAGTAAAATTCTTAGGCCATGTGATTAATGGGGATGGTGTGTCTGTGGACCCTAGTAAGGTAGAAGCTATTGTCTTGGGAGAAACCTAAGACAATAATGAGATTAGGAGTTTCTTAGGACTTGCAGGATATTACAGGAAGTTTATCCAAGAATTCTCACAGTTAGCTTTGCCTTTGACTAGGTTGACCGAAAAGGAAAACCATTTGTGTGGACACTGAGTGTGAAACTAGTTTCCTAGAGTTAAAACGTAGGCTCACATCTGCTCCAGGATTAGTTATCCCTAACCCGGAAAAGGATTTTGTAGTGTATAGTGATGCCTCCAGAAAGGTTTAGGGTGTGTCTTAATGCAAGAAGGAAAAGTAATAGCTTATGCTTCTAGGCAGTTGAGACCACATGAGGAGAACTATCCTACCCATGACTTGGAGTTAGCAGCTATAGTTTTTGCTCTTAGGATATGGAGACATTACCTATATGGTGTTAAGTTTGAAGCTTTCACTGATCATAAGAGTTTGAAGTACTTGTTTGACCAAAAAGAGTTGAATTTGAGACAAAGAAGGTGGTTAGAATTTTTAAAGGATTATGATTTTGAAGTTAAATATCATCCAGGAAAAGCCAATGTAGTTGCCGATGCACTCAGGAGAAAATCTCTACATGTGGCAAGTTTGATGGTCAAAGAATGGGAATTATTGGAAAAATTTAGAGACTTGAATCTTGAAGTAACCATAGAGGCTGACCATTTCAGTTTGAATCATTTGAGGATAGAAAATAACCTTAGGAAACAGATCATTGAAGGTCAGAAGGAAGATCAACTTTTGCAAACCTACAAAGAGTCAGTAGTTAAGGGTGAACAAAAGGACTTTTGCATTGCTTAGATGGACATGTTATACCATGACATGGTTATGTGTGCCTAGTGTGGGAAATCTAAGGAAATTAATCTTAGATGAAGCACATAACAGGAGGTATACCATACACCCTGAGCCACCAAAATGTATCAGGAAATTAAACAATTCTTTTGGTGGCCAAGAATGAAGAGGGATATAGCAGAGTTTGTGGCAATATGCTTGGTTTGTCAGAAAGTTAAGATTGAGCATCAGAACCATCAGGCTTACTCCAACCTTTAGAAATCCCTGAATGGAAGTGGGACAACATAGCCATGGATTTTGTGATGGGATTACCTAGGACATCCTTGGGACATGATGGAGTTTGGGTTATAGTGGATAGATTGACTAAATCTGCTCATTTCTTAGCCATCAGAGCCAACTATTCACTAGATAAGCTAGCCCAATTGTACATTAATGAGATTGTTCGACTCCATGGTGTACCCACCAGGATTGTCTCCTAGATCCTAGGTTCACCTCTAGGTTTTGGGGAACATTACAAAGAGCCTTTGGTACTAGGTTAAGTCTTAGTACCGCTTATCACCCTCAGACTGATGGGCAATCTGAGAGAACCATACAGACCTTAGAGGATATGTTGAGAGCCTGTGTCTTGGAACAACAAGGAAATTGGGATCGCTATCTACCATTAGTAGAGTTTTCATATAATAACAGTTATCATTCCAGGATTTGGGATGGCACCATATGAGGCTTTATATGGTAGAAAATGTAGATCCCCATTGTGTTGGTATGAAGTTGGTGAGAGAAAATGCTAGGACCAGAAATTGTTCAAAGGACCACAGACCATTAAGCTTATCAGGGATAAATTGTTGACTGCACAAAGTCGGCAAAAGAGTTATGCTGATAGAAGAAGGAAGCCTCTAGAATTCCAAGAGGGTGAACACATATTTCTTAGGGTTTCTCCTACAACAGGGATAGGTAGAACTCTTAAAGCTAGGAAGTTGAGTCCTCGTTTTCTTGGTCCATATCAAATTTTGAACCGAATTGGTTCTGTTGCCTATCGCCTTGCTCTACCCCCAAACCTCTCAAACCTTCATGATGTCTTTCATGTGTCTCAATTAAAGAAATATTCCCCTGATCCTTCACATCTACTCCAGAATGACTGTGTTCAATTAAGAGATGATTTAACCTATGAGGTTAAACCTGTTAAGATTTTGGATAAAAGCCTAAAGGAACTCAGGTGGTAAGACTATTTCTTTGGTGAAAGTCCTGGGGAAGGATTGACTCTGAAGAGCAACGTGAAAAAGAAAACGAAAGACTATCAGAGATTTTTAATTAAGGTAATCAAATTTCAAGGACGAAATTTCTTGAAGGAAGGGAGAAATGTAACATCCCAAATTTTTCTTAATATAGTGTTACTTTGTTATAACATTTTATTTTGATAGTATGCGGATTTTGTTTAGGCAAGAAATATTTAAGGATAATTATTGAAAAAAATGTATAATTAAAATATTACAAAACTTAATAGTTGTACAATCTGAAACTTAACACCAAAATGTAAAATTTTAATTATTCCATTGGATTTTATTAAAATTACAAAAGATGCCATTAGAGGATAGAAAATAAACTTATAACATAATTAGCTGTAGAAAAAGCTAATAGAAATATTAGAAAAGCTTAGAGAATGTCATTAAGTTATTAAAAAAATGATAAAAAATTACAAATATACCTTAAACATAAATTTGATCATAAATATAAATATTAAGTAATTTTGTATAATATTAGCATAATTGCACAAAAATAACCTATTGTGAGTATAAAATAAACTCTGAAAAGTCCTAAAAAATAACTCTAAGTCTTGTAAAATTTTTTTTACTAAGTTATGATATTAAATAATGAGGACCATGAAATAGGTCTCTCCATTAGGCTATGGATAGTGTTAAAAATCATATTGATCTTTAATTAATTAATTTTGACTTAATTAAAGCTTAAATTACCTAAATAATCACTTAAAATTTAAGATAAATTTTCCTAAACCTTGATTTATCTTGCTGATAATACTAAACCAATTAATTAACACCTAGATCAGCCACATGGAAGAAAAAAAATATATATTTGAAAAATAAAATTAAATGGTCAAACTTTCATATTATAATTATTCAACAACCAACCAAACTTTGACTAAAAATTTCAACAAAGATGAGCTTGTCTCCTTATCATGTTAGGTAGCTCAAAATTCACATGGGCTGCTATATAAAATTTATATATTTTATTTATAGATAATTAATTATTTTAATTAGCTCAAATTAGACCTAATTAAGGTAAATATATATTAAAAATACTAAAAATTATAGAAAAAATTCATGAAAATTATAGATAACTTATAAATAAGGTAAAAACATGTTCTTAACAATATATTAAGGAAAATTAATTTTTATGATGATTTTATGAATTATTTAGTATATATAACTTTAAGATAAATATGCAAAATTTGTCATTTTCATATATTAATCATTCAAGACAACTTTCCACCCTCTATAACTCTATTAGACATGTTTTTCAAACCTATAGGCTGCCAAAGAAGAAAAAAAATAATAGTTAAATAAATTATTAGTTAATTAATAATTAATTCTTAATAAAACTAGCAATAGTGTAAAATATCAAAAAAAATATAAATAATTATAGAAAATTATATAAATTTCGTGAATACTTGTATTATATCTCTAATAATCTTATTATGATGTTTGAATAAAAAAATAAGTCATTTACTAATTAATTAACTTAATTAAGATGAACTAGTATAAGCAAATTTACCTTATTTTGAATAATTAATTATTAAATTATATTTAAATATATTAAAATTTAATAAATGAATTTAAATCATTTCATTAACATTTTAGTATGTCTTTAAATGATAATTGAGAATTTATTAAATTATTTAGTGTTAGTTTTAATATTTAACTAATCAAATATGATAAATAAATTATGAAATTAGTAATATTTTAATCCTAAACTTTTTCTATAAATAGCACCCCTCTAAACATCACTCCACACTTCATTCTTCTTGCCCAAAATCTATCAACACTCATAGCCATCATTTCTCTCTTCATTTTCTTTATTTTCACACAAAAATATTTACAAATATTTAGCAAATCACCTCCAAATTATCACCTCTTCTTATCACCATCTAACTTCAACACTTCCCAGCCTTTATACATGAATTAGAACCCTTAGAGAAGGTTTATAAAAGTTGAAGAAGTTGCTGATCTAGCGTGGGTATTGCTAAGTTCTAAAGCTCCAAGAACAAGTAGGGGTTTTTCTTTCACTAATAAGCTTCATGCATGATTTTCATATATGATGTTGTTATGATACTCAAAGTTTGTGTTTATGGTTTTAATATGTTTGAATGATTTAAAGATTGTGACATAAAATACTTAATCTATGTGTATATGATGTATATTTATTTGTTTACTTATATGGTTGAAAAGTATGATTAAAGATCATTTAAATTTTGATTATGCTTTCTTCAAATATTTCAATGTTGTCTAAATTTGTTGAACCATGTATTTTCATTTAATAAAGTTTTGTGCACAAGTTGTGAAATTTTAAGGTAATATAGCTTGATTTTGACCTCATTATGTATTTGATCATAAAATATTTTTGGTTCATAAAAGTGTTGTATTTAATTCATTATAATGAATGGATTTTAAACCTTTGAGCATGTAATATTTAGCTTGGTTTATGTGTTATGTTTATCTTGGACTATGGACCTTGGATTATAAATATTTGACTTGAATATAAATTTATTAACATTAAGAAATATTATTTACAAAGATTTAAGTTAAGGTCCCATTAGGAATATGACATATAAACTAACTAGATTCATGCTTGAAGTGATTTCTTAAAGTTTGGGTATAATTTCAATTATTTATTTTTAAATATTTCTTAGATTTTATTGCTCTTTTATTTACCCTATAATTATATCTTTATATCTATAAAAATATTTTTTACTTATATTGAACATGTAAAGGTAATTTACCTACATATTTTCTAAAGATAGATTGGAAATAATTTTGGGTGTATTTAGGCTTATGGAATTAGTAACATATTATTACTTGAAAATAAATTATTATATGATGAAAAACTAAGTTAAGTATATTTTATTATAAAGGAAATGAATTTATAAAAATAGTGTGATTTGGTGCTTCAATAATAATTGTAAGAAAAATGAGTTTTATGAGTATTTTAGGAATCTTATGTTGTTTGGACTTTATGTGTAAATATGAAAAATTTTGTGGTTTATATGTAAATATGAAAGAAATCATGTAAACTTTATGTAATTTTCATTCTTTATGTATATTGTATGCATTATGTAAAATGAATACATAAATAAGTGACACTTCGCAGGCCTTATAGCGATAAGGACTTGGTGTACACTTAGTCTGCAGTTGCTAAACGACACCTCGGGCCCCGCCTTGTAGCGACCAGGACTTGGTGTACGTTATAGTGATACCTTGGGCCCGCCATGCTAGCGAGCAACTTGGTATTCATCTCTGAATGCTGACGCCCTAGCAATGAGAGCTTCACAATCCAATATGAAGTAAACCTTGCAGACTATAATCATTTGAAAAGAACATGATACTATAAAAGGGAGCTTACAGGATACTCATGATTATTTATGACACTTCTTTTCTGAACTTTTATTATGATTGATATTGTGCACTTCTATCTTACTTGACATTAGTAAAATATAATTTGAGTTAATATAAAAGATTGCATCTTATTGCACTCCCGTGTTATTCTTAGTATTTTTGGGATGAAATGGGACTCCCTGGAAACATCACCCTACCTGGAGACTTCTCACCCCTTTCTTTGATGTTTCCAGAATAACATGGATCGTCACGAGTGAAATGGATGTAGCCTTGGACTTAGTTTCTAAATAATCAGATTCTATTATGTGTGCTAGATAGAATCTTTACTATCCGTTACTAGACTTTGGTTATGTTATATTGTTATATTAAAGTTTTCCTTAATGTATCTTGAATGTGTAATATGTATTGTATCCTATGGATTGATGTTAGTAGTGAAGTATATTTTATAGATGATGGTTGTCTAAACTGGGAACTACTATTAACAAATAATAGTAATATGTTAGAAAAGAAATATTCTTTGTCATTTAAAAATTACCCTTGGATTTGAAGAAGAAAGTGTATTACCTAAAAGTGTGATTTGGAAAGGTTCTGGCTAGGAAAGACTTGGTATTTAAGCGTGTCCATTGTGACCCACCTCTCTTTCCTGGAATCTATCAGATGCATGATTTAAATTGGTATACATTATTCCAGAATAAACTATAAATGAGAAATAATTATAGCAGTTTAAAAAAAAAAGTTCTCATAAAATTTCAGATTACAAGATAATAATATTATGTTATCTAATTATTGTTTAAAATACTAATAATATTAAAACTTAAGGTGGAAGAATTAGAGCTTAGTGAGGTGTTACACCTTTTATTTTATTTAATTATTTTTAATATTTATTTTAATTATTTTTATCAAGAATTTGGTTTGTCCAATTCTTTGTTGTGAACAATGCTTTTTTATTTTATTTTTCTTTTCATATTTTTATATTTTAATTATTTTTTTATTAAGAATTTGGTTTGTTTGAATTCTTTGTTGTGAACAATGCTTTCTTTTTCATTTTATTTTTAGAATTGGTTGTCAGAATTCTATGAAGTGTATAAGAGTCTTTTTTTATTTTTCTTTTCATAGTTTTTTATTTTTGTTTCTTTAAATTTTAATTGTCTATGTTTTATTTTTAGTGAATAGTATTGATCGACACATTTATGGTAGTAGTATACACTGCAATTTCTAATTTAGGTACGAAACATAGACCTTAAACCACCCTTTTCCAAACCTAAAGGAGAGTAAAAGGGAATGAACCTTAGAATGGAAGGGTGGCGATGCTTGACCCGATTTATTATAAATAGTAAGTCATGCGAATAAACATATCTTGTTAGATTTTGGTCGATAGACTACGAGGAACTTGCTAGACAACCTCATAACTTGAACAGACGCAACGATGGACCTCATCCTGCAAAATAATGCTTGGCAACAATAAATTTTTTTTACTCTATAAATATTATTCATTCTCACTTCTATTTTCTTAACTCTATTCCAATATTTTCCAAATTTTGCTACATAAAGTATACTCATCTTGCTTAGCAATAAAATTGTATCTATTTTTTATTTCATAATAAATATATCCAAATCAACTCAATACTCTTTTCAATTACTTGAAAAATTTCAATTTTTTTGAAAATCCATATATCCAAAATTCTCAATCTTTAAACCCTCAATGTAATTTTTTAAAATATACTGATGGTTTATTTTAGTTTTAATAATGTTTGTTTGAATTTTCACATTTTAATTTTTTAAAAAATTTACACAATATTTATTTGGAATTTAATATACTAAAAACCTATTTGAAATTTACAATATTTAAAAATTGTATTTTTTAAATCAGAAATAACATTAGATAATAGAAGGTATTAAAATAAATTAGTTCATAAATATATTATTTTTCTTTTAAAATTATAAAAAAATCATGTGAAATCCAAATGGAGACCAAAGTTAATCCTATTAAAGAGAAGAGTGCCATTATGAATCCCTCCATTGGACATGCTCTAAAATCGCACCGGCGCTCCACAATTAGTTGGCATGATAACCAAACTGCCATAACATTGTTAGGCTGTAATTCATTGTGTAAAGTTTGATTTTTATCCCAAAATAAAAAAATCACTCACTTAGTTTATAGTGCCATGTGCATACAATATTTGCCATGTGAAGTCCTATGCATAGCACGCAGGTGACACCCCTGACAGTAAAGGTGACACCTTGGACATAAAAACAAAAACAACACCGGAGGTTTGTCATATAGTCTAACAGTTTACCTTGAAACTATGGGTGCAATTCCTTAAGCCCGTAAAACCCTTCATCCATCTTTCATATCCTCTACACTCCCACGACTCATCACATCCACAGACCTTGGATATCTTCACCATCAAAGCAGCAATTGATGATGCATGTGGACTTTTGCTAGGACCACACGGTGTCACTGTTTGTCATATGGTTTCCAAGGGTTTCGAGAATGCACCGTTGTTGTCATCCGCAATTGTAGGTGGACCATATTTGTAAATTTACTTGGTAAACTTGCATGTATATTTATCGAATATTTCACTTAAATGAAGGGCGGAAAAATTTGATTTTTCCTAATTATTTAGTTTTTAAAAGTGGGGGTACATGTGCGTTGATGTGGCCTGATAAATAGTTTACCCATTTTGGATAGTGATTACTTTCATGTGGTAATTTATTTATAAAATCACATATTTCAGTTAGTATGTTAGCGTGTATAATAACATTTTAGGACCTTAACATGTTTTATGGACGCTTGTTCACATTGTATTTTCCTCAGAGTTCAATTGCATAGAATACGTTAGTGCATAAAGTTCATCTGTGGACACATATGAAAGTAGTAGTCTGTATATTAAGTGAGAAGGTAATATTGAATCCATGTATGAAGGAAATTAGAGTTTGAGGCAAGGATATCAAACATAACAAACTTCATTCTCATGCGATCTGCCTTTGACGCAAAATACATATTATGAGTGAAACGTGTACAATACATATTACGGGCACGTAATTTACAGCATGATTCATTAACATAGAAGTATGCAAAAGGCATGGTTGGTGAATGGGATCGCTTAATTCAGCCTTGATGATTGGAATGCCCAACTAAAGCAGAATTGTGTTTAGGGTGAGAAAAAATGCTAGCACCGCACACAACCTTCCACTTCATGCAGTTAGCTCCATAGCCCGAAGCACTTTGTCGTTGTGGTTGATGACCACCGTAGCCAAGGCCAATGTTCTGTGGTTTGGGGTAATCGAGGGAGGAGTTCATCAGCCCACTTGAAGAGTCTGGCTGCGAGCTTTATCCTCGTAATACATAGGACTGGAAAGAATTGCCGGCCATGGTTTCCTCTAGCATTGGTTCTGGAATGTATAGTTGTATGTTCATCCCACATGCACATATGAAAGGCGTTTTGCAGGTGGGCTTCCAGAGAAGCTTCAGACTTCTCAATAGAGTCTCCTCCCATGAGTGAATGATCACAAGTAAGCGATATGAGGAGAAAATGGTGTAAGATATCGTTCACCTAGACGCGGGATGTGTTGGACTCCATACCCTTTTTAATAAGCAAGGCCAATAGCTTGCACAATACGGCATTTAACACGGGGAAATGATTGGTATATGGTAAGCAACCACACAAAAATCTAGCGTTTTGGATTATAAGCTGAATTACCTGAGTTTTGCTGCAGGAACCCGTCATAGCTGATAGGTGAGTGATGGGCATATCCTGAGTGCCTGTTGAATGGAGCAACTACATTCCCGAGGATATGGACAGGAAAAAAAAAAAAAAGAGTATGTCATCCTATTTGAGCATGTGCAAGCGAATGGCATAGCTTTAGCAATGTACCCATTCAAGCACGCATGGGGTCAACATCATAGGGATGGACGTCTATTGAATTGCGTAGTTGGAATCTATGCAATATAAATAAAGAGGGAGTGAAAAATTTGAAATTCCATATTCCCCAAAGCGATTTAAGATTAAGGACAAATGAGAAAGAAAATTCACCCCAAGGACATATTGTACGAATCGTTCATAGATTTGGAAAAAAAACAAAAAAACAAATGACTAATGCCGTCTTAAAAATCTTGAGCGGTTAACGTTAAAAAAAAAAAATTGTTTTCCATTCAATACGATGTATATTTTACTAAAGGTGATTACTCACATGTCTAATACTGTAGATATCTAAGGTGTTGACAGGAATTTGGAATGATATGCAGTTGATAGTATAGCAGACTGTCATTGGCAATATTTTTTATTATGATATTAATTTAGTCATCTTATTATAATTAAGATTTAATAGAATGATTGAATCAATCCTAAAATTAAAAATATTAAAAATAAATTGATATAAAAAATTTTATTACAATAAAATTGAAGTCAAGTTAAAAATATTGTGAGAAAAAATGTTATTTACTATAGAATAAATGTTTTATATATAAAAGCTTGTTTGAATGCCAAGATTTTTTTGTGTTTTTTTTTGTATATTTGGATAAAATATTTAAGTAAAAGTAGAATCACTCAAATAAATAAAAAAATAAATCTTTTTAATAGCTAAAAGTTTACTTTTCTGAAAAAATTATTCAATATTATATCCAAATATCAATTGATCAAAATATCTTATTTAAAAAGATCAATTAATTTTTTTTTAATTGATCATCCAAACTAACGTTAAATAATTTTTTTTCTTTATTTATTTTGTTTATGTCACTATTTTGATATTTCTCTTTCAGGATGGATGCAAACCATAATGGCTAGCATAGTTAGTAGTTAGTTGGTTTGTTTAAGTATTTAGTCAGGAATTCAATTTAAAATGATGACTATGAAAAAGTCTTATAGCTAGAGGTTCACCAGGTTTTTTACATAAATAAAATGAAAAAGATAGATGTTACGTAATAATCCCATTTTTTAGTTGGTTACAAAAATGTCATGTTTTTATATAATAGAAGTCGATTAGAAATGACTTCCCACAAAAATTCATATTTTCAACTGAAACACTGAAGTTGAGTAAAACCAATTACAGTGCACCTACACCTGCTAGTTTGCAACCATCAAATCACTCAATCAATGTGATTGCTTCAAAAGCTAGAAGTTGATTAGAACCTATTTGACACTATTCCCTATGCTCTTTCAGGATTTCAGGCGGTTACGCAGTGAAGGAAGTCCTCTAGTCTATTTGGTAGTATTTATAAACAAGATAAGAGAGATAGGAGGGAAAAAGAAAGTCTTTATACATCAAAATACAATTAGGTTTAATGTGACATCTCAAGACCTTATTTTGTTAATTATACATTGTTTTGATGTATAAAGGAACTTTAGTGGATGTAAAATATTATATATTTGTTGCACCCTAATCACAAATAATGTCATAATAAATAGTATTAGTTTATACAATAAACTCAAGTTTAATGTACCAATTGGACCCTTGTTTAGTCTAGGTGATTCTTAGTTCTTTCTTATGGTTAGGTCTTGGATATATTTTACAAATATAAATTTAGAAAAATAAAAGTCAATTGTTAATGAGAAATTAGGAAAGAGAAAAATTAAAATTGTGACATAAACGAAATACAAATACTATATTTATATGCATTTAATTTGATATAAAGGAAGAAAAAAAAATAAGCGGTTGCTTTAGGCATTAAATTGTCAAGTTAAATACTTGAGATTAAAAGTTGAAATAAAAATTTGAAAAAAGTGCAAAGTGTAACAATTCCAGGAGAACTCGTGGAAGGAATAAATCAATATCCTCATTGCAATCATAAAACTCATCAATAATCTATGGGTACTCTTAGATTACCACACTACTCTAACAATATTGGAGAAGTACCCTCACTTAACAACAATGAGAGGAAAAAATAGTAACCCATACTAAGATATGGAATAACGAAGATAAAATCTATCAATATAAACATACATTGATCATTAATTATTTTATTATAAAAATTACCTTCATATCAATTTCATTAATATAACAGAAATATTTCACATTAAATATTAGATTTTAAACTATTACAATTCTTAATTTAAATGATATAACTGACCAAAACCTTGGTAGTCTAAATTATTTAACATTATAAATCGATATTCACATGACACATATCCTTTTCTATTTTCTTTACAATATTTTTCTAGTTTTTTTTAATTAAACACATGTTTTTCCATATTAATTATGAAATTTTAAATTTTGAATTCACCTTGATGTTTTGAATTTTGGATTCAATAGACTACTTAATGTGTATTCCACAATAAACAAGAATCCAATCAGATTAGTGCAAAAATAAAAATACAAATAAAAACTATTGCTACCAAGAAAGGTATGCTATAATTGAAGTATAAATTCCTTAAATTACTTCTTTAATCTATAGTATATTCATTGCTATAAAAGATGACCACTTATACAAATCGAAATAAAAACTTTTAACTTCTCTTACAATTTGCAATATCAGTTGTTCCAGATATACCGCCTAAAGTTTTAGCGTGAAATGCTAACACCTTATTTCATTTATCCTCTCTACTATTTCGTAACTTTCTTTTCTCTTCCATTCTTCCTTTCATATTTTCATATTTTTCATTTCTTTTCATTCATTATGTATTAGTTCTCTCAAAAATATTAATTTACTTCACCTTTTAAGTTTCTTTTTCATGGTTTATATTAAGAAATAAGAATTTGTAGGTTAGAAAATTCAAATGTTTCACCATTCTTCTTTGAAGCTCTTTTTTTCTTTGTGAGATTTCTTGTGTTTTTTTTGTACAATAATTTTTTATGTTTATTTTGTATTTTTAATTTGTATATATATTTTATACATTTAAATGTTTCGTCAATGAAATAAAGATTTTATTTTTTTTAAGTTCTCTTAAAATAAATCAATTTATTTATCCTTTTCATTTTTATTGTTTATATCCAATTTATTTATACCCTTCTTCATTGTGATTTTTATTTTTATTTTGTATGGAGATTTTTCTATGTTTATTTAGTCTTTTACTCTGTGTATATCTTAATGGTCTTTTTTCTATGTTTTGTGTAGACAATCATTAGGTTGTAGGCTTAATCACATATTATCCAATCATTTGTGGTAAAGGTAATTGTATGTTTCATAAATAATTTAACAAATATTTTATTAAATTTGAGATTAATTTTATTATTGTATAAATGAGTATTAATGATTTTATAATTTTTTCGTTTCAAAATTTGAAGCCACAATTAAGTAAAGGAGATGCTATTGATGAACTATCTCAACTAGTCATTTTACTAAACTTAAGGTAGTAAAGATTAAGGACTAAGAATAATTGAAGATTGTGTTTGGTTTTACTTCTATTTTTACCTTTGATTTTGTTTTGCTCATTTGTTTAGCAGAACATTTATATGAGAGGAAATTGTTGTTGGCGAGAGTACACTTTCCTGAGTTGAATGCACAACCAAGCTAGATGATGATTCCAATTGTAATATTAAACAAAATTCATTAACTAATTTCTCCTGGAACTTGTTTATGCGTTTCACCTTTTTCAATTTATTTTTTCTTCATTATTTTGTAAAGCTTAAAGATTGCCGAATTCAATATACATAGCCGTTGAATTATAATTTCAATTCCATTTACAAACACTAATTATAGAGAATGAATAATATTTTTGAATAAAATTATATTTTTTATTTAAAATGTCCATTGTGCATTAATGTTGCGCAAATTAATTATTAACTATTATTCTTTTTTATTTTGATGTGAATCGAATATGATATATGTATAGCTATTGATTGATTTTTCTTCTAATATATGTATTTATTGTTCCTTTTTCTTTTTTCACGCTAAAACTTTTAATTAATTGATAAAATTTAAAATATTATTTTTGTAACTATATACAATCCCTTTATTTGTGTTTGCTTTTCTCAAGTATAATCATTATTAATATATTATTTTATTTAGAAAAATATAATTATTGATAGATTGCTGATTTTATTTTTCAAATCCCTACCTAACTATTTAAGTGACAAATTTTATTTTCTAATTCATAAAAGCTAATGTTACACACACACCAAAAAAAGAAACATAGCAAAAATTAATAATAAATAATATTATTGCCTTTTTTTTATAAGCCTAATATTATAACCTTTAATTGATACTAATATCCATTTCAAATCATACATATATATATATATATATATATATATATATTATTTCACTATGACATATTTAATTTTTTGAAACTTAAACTCTTCTATTTATCAATTCCATAATTGTTTCATATATTTTTTGAAAAAAAATCTTCAATTTTTCAAAGTTAAAATATTTTAACAAATTAGTTCCACAATTTATACTTCTTTGATAATAATGCTAATTATGTATTAATTTTTTAAAAATTAAATAATTATAGTACATTTTTAATTGAAAATAATTATGTAATTGATATACTACTTCAATAATTGAGATGACATAAATTAGGATGATAAATGATTTTTTACTAACGATAACATATTAATTATAATATGTCCCCCTTCTCATGGATAACTAGATGACAAGAATGGGATGGTAATAGCAAAATTCCAATCAGGATAAGGCGCCATGAGACATGTCCCCTTCTCATGCATAACTAGGGATGACAAGAAAAAAACTAATAAAAGTGGATACACACAGGGTTACCCACAATAATGACGAGAATGAGGACATATTTTATTCTCTGGGGATGACTAATTGAGGAAAGGTTCCCATTTGTTAAACAGAATAAGACGGATAACACACTCTCATTTATTCAACTATATTGGTTAGATTTCCATTACGTATGCATTTTTTATATTAATTTGACTTATGTTGTATTAGTAGTATTTGTTACTATAAACAATTATGTTTTAAATTTCAAAATATTTTTAATTTTTCTCCTTTTGAAAATTTTTAATAAATCCATGAATACTTATAGGAATTCAAATCCTTATGGGGATAAGGAATTAGAACCTGACAGAAATGGAAATGGAATTGGATTTGGAGTAAAATTCCAAATCGAGACGAGGCGTGAGACATGTCCCATTTATCATAGTTACTATTGTCATTGTTATAAATGACTTATGATATAATTAAATTATCCATTTATTTTTTTTTATTTTTTTAATAATTTTAAGTTTTGAAATATGTAAAATATTTACAAAATAGGCTCTTTATTATTAGTTATAGGTCATCTATGTACTAAGATTTTTTCAGCCTTATAAATATTATATTCGAAGTAAGATATAAAATAGAATGACACTTTTATATTTTTTTTATTTGTTTAATTACTTAATTATTAACTTATTTTCAAAATAAATTTATATATTCAATTTTCTATAAGATAAATTTAAATAAATTATTAGTTTTTTTAATAGTTAACAAACTATTTTTTATTATTATCCCATACAATGCAAGAGTCAAACGACTAGTTATAAAAAATAACAAAGTCTAAAATCTAAACAACGACGTAGAAAAAATAATAACAAATGAAGATGAAGGTGAAAATCCAATGCATGAATTTTTTTACAATTTTAGTTAATTAAAAAATTGACAACGTTAATAAAGTATATGGCAATGGAAAATGGTAAGGAGTAAGCACCTATATTTAAAACAACTCATCTCTGAAATAATTGAAGGATCAGTACAAACATAAATATTGTTCCATCCAATTTGTCATTGTCATGCAAACAAGTAAATAGAAATACTTTTAAGTACTTATTATCAAAATAAAGAATAATTTCTCCTATAATAATCATATTCAAACGGGTTTTTAGTGCATAATAAAAAAATTAGTATTTTTATTGAAAACTATCAGAAATTATTAATAAAACCATCCAATGCACGATTATTATTTATAGTTATTCGTATTTCCATTGTCCAATTTTTTATATGTACAAATATTCAAGATGCCCATCCTATAAAACACCATTTCATACCAATGGGAACAACCATCTTCAAAACCTTGGCGGCCCCAGCTTGGCTCGTCACCGCTCCACAACCCACTTCACAATTGTGCACATCGAACAGGCCATGGATGAACAAGATGTCATCTTGGATAAGTATGATTCATCCGACTCCGAATCCTCTATATGCTCAATCGATAGTATCGACAATGTAGTTCAAGGTGAATGTCATACTGCCCTTTTCACACTTGAAATTTAGCTTCATGATTATGTTTATGGGTTCTTGTAATTTGCTAAGCATATTGATGCCCTTGTCTTTGTTACCATGTCCTGACTCATATCCATGCTCTTCAGGACTGCACCAAATTGAAGCATAAATCGTTTGCCACGTCATAAACGGGTACAAAATGTCCGTACCCCTAATACGTTAGTTATGCCTTAAAGGCTATTATACTAACATCATATTTACTTGGTTTACGCCACTTCGTAATGCTACCATATTCTTTTCTTATGCCGAGGAAATACCAGAACATTTCTCTCACAAAGTTAAGCCCAACATAGAAAACCTGGTCTATATCATGTGGCGAGATCAGAACAATTGACTTGTCTCCTCATCCTTGATGTTAACAAGACGTGGTTTACACATGGCTGGTCGAGTTTTGCCAGGTTTACTGGTTCAGGGGGATGTCATAGTGTTTGAGTTACTCAGTGTCCACCGTCGCAAATAAGAGTCAAAGTTTTTAGTTTTTGGCAGCACCTATGAATACCAAGCCTGTTGGACTTAACATCCAATGTTGTGAAAAAACTTAAAGCTCGAATGTACATTTGATATGCACCACTAAAAAATATCAGGAATTATGTGTGCTATGCCACTCATGTATACTAAGCTGTGCTTTATATTATTATGTTTTCCTGAATTGAGGTTTTGTATGTCAACAAGTTTTTTTAGCATGGGTTGTAAAATTTGTGGAAAACGTCGGATTTTGTTGGTTTGAAAAAACTGCATATAGGCAACCACATAGGAGTCTGATTAAGAAAATTTTATCAAAGAAAAAACATCAAGTAGAAGGGACTTTCATTTACAGAATTTACTGACCAAATCCAAAAGAAATAAATAAATATTAAAAATTAAAATTAAAAAGTAAAAAAATAAAAACAAAAAAATTGAAAAAAATAAAAAAATATTGTTGGTTACATTGAATGCGGACTAATCGAATTTTGACAAAAATAAATAAAAATAAAAATAAAAAAATAGGAAAAAGAAAAGAAGTACTATTCATTAACGAAATTTGACCAGAATTCTAAAGAACAAATAAATAGAATTAAAAATTAAAATTAAAAGTAAAAAAAGAAAAATAAAAACTACTATTTGCAGCATTTAATGAACTAGTCAAATTCTGACAAAAATAAATAATAAATAATAAATAAAAATAATAAAAAAATTGAAAAAAGTAAAAATAACTTTCATTAAATTGAATTTAGATTCATTAAGAATTGAATTTGGACTAACCAATTTTTGAAAAAATAAATAAAAATATTAAAAAATTTAAAAAAAAAAAAAGAATTGTTCATTAAATTCAGCTTCATTAAATTGAATTTGACTAACAAATTCTAAAAAATGAATAAAAATAAAAAAAATGAAAAAAGAAAAATATATTAACACAGCTGTTAATTCATTCACTTAATTAATCCATTCATACGTTCACAAAGCTTTTGTGCCCACTTCATGACACATGCCATTTCCCTATTGCACAAACCCCATATGACCACTATAGGCATTGACTAAGGTGGGCATGTGAGCAATGACCTAATTTACCCTAGAGGCGTGGAAAAAACCCATCAAGCTACAAAGCCTTGCACCCTAAAAGGTAAGAGAACCCACAAATTTGAAGGTACAACCTTTTTTGCCTAATGGAGGAGGATGATATGGTTAGAACTGAAGGTAACGTGGATGAACTTTGATTGTAGCTAGTTCATGGGGTTATGCTATCACATTCGTTGGTTTGATTGCCATAGACCTCCAATTGGCGACCATCCAATTGATGTGGAGGTGAGGATTGGAGAGGGCTATATCCCTCGCGTTCCAAAGATTTGCCGCATGACAGCCACTACAAAGCTTCTTCGTTATTATCCATGTTTGCCTTAAAACCACTTATAGTCCCACCTAAACACTAGCGTCAATCATTATTGCATCACAGGGCCTTTCCAAGTTTCGACGTTTGAGCTGGCCCACCAAACCCATTTTCTTACCCACCATTTGAACACATTTTGGAGCTCGAATTAAGGTCACACCCAAACAACACAGCGAAACAATCTTCATTACAACGTTTTAAATTTTTTCTTAATGATAAAATGAAAAAAAAATTTGTTATCCCTCACATTTGATGTTTATGCCATTCCGTGTATGAAAAAAAAAGTCCATGATTATAAAAATGGACATCGGTGAAAAAAATATTGTCTGGACTCAATTTATTTTCCACAGGGGAGGAAAAACCACTATATTAATTAATCACAAAAAACATATCAAATTAACTTAAAATTATAGGTTTAACCAAGGCCAATCATCTTTGGAAGAAACTTTATTGGAGATTAATAAGGAGGAAAAACCATAAAACGTAATCTGCATACCCAACTAACACAGCCACAAGAGCAACGTAAGTGAAGCCTATTGTTCATTAATACAATGTGACTTGTTCAATCGGTCAAAATTAACCTTGGTTCTCGTAGGCCGCATTAGAGATAATCATTATTAGAACCCATTCTGTAACCAAACACAGATGCAAGTCATTCACCCTCACACACACACCAAACCCTAAACAAAAGGATTCTTTTAAACATGTGGCCAGCCAATCAACGATCTCTCATTTAGTTTCCGCCCTACCAATCACATTGGAGCTGTTTCCCTAGTCGAGGCTCATAGAATGATGTCTACATCCACCAAGGTAAGTCTACTATTGGATGTGAAGTTAAGTTTACGAACATCAAAAAATGAAATGTGCTAAAACGAATAATGAACATAACGTCGTCCATATTCTATTTGAAGGCATTGGGCTAAACTCGTCGAAGACGCCATGGACCAACAAAGAAAGAATTACCATCAAAGTCACTCTGTAATGGCTAACCACTCTGACCAATGTAACCCGCATCTGCAAAATAAACAAAAAGGAAAAGGTATGATCTTCTTATTCCCTCACAAGCGTCTATGGATTACAAATAGAGTATGTATTCATGTTTATGTTCCATGGAAAATATCCAGGATGAGATGGAACAACAACTGACAAGCGTGCATTCCATTATAGTAAAACAAGGAAAGGCAATCGAGGACCTACGGAACGAGCTAAACAATAGTGTCAAATATGGATTAGCCCAGGATGCGAGGTCGACACAGATAGAATGACACCTCATGAAACTCCTATGAGCGGACCTCTTGCAAGTGTTGACTTACAACAAGATGAAACTGAACTAAACCTACCCACGAGGAGGTCAACACGGCTGAGGAAGAGGTCTCCTGATAATAGGGTGAGCCGTAATGAAAAATATGACAATACATACACCCAAACTGACACAATGACACTCAGGATCCTACGAAGATGAACAAACCTTCAAACGAAGAAGGAACAACAAGGGATGGAAGAAAAGGCATGCTCAAACAAACACACGAATCTAGGTAAAGAAAATGTTGAAATGAAAATGTATATATAAACACAAAACAAAACTATGTGCCTACAAAGTTTCTCTGTTGGTCCAAATACTCTACGCATAATTTATTGTTTATTTATTTCTAGTTGCTTGCTGAAGGCTTCGTTGATTAATTTTTGTTTGGCATATTTAATTTCTTCTTGCACGTGCTTTCATCATCGGAGTTTACATTTACAAATTTGAAATTTTTTTATTAGCTTCCAAACAACGTTATTGACTAATACACCAAGAGCATGGACTATCGTGGTTGATGCATACCCCCTTATCTATAGTGCACCACCTGTAAAGTGCATGCACATAACACCCTATTATCACATGTGTCCACCCACCTCGACATGCACAATGTTGTTAATTTTGTTTCCTATTTTGTTGGGTTGGTCCTACCCAAGCTCCTTATTCACCCTTGTTACCATGTGTGTAATGGTTGTTCCAAAGAAACTCCTAGCGTTCCATATCACTGCAACATCTTTGCTACCCACAGCATGGGAAAGCACATATTTCAAGGCTTCCCATGGCTTTATTCGCCCATTGTTTGGAGAGGCTCAAATGCAGCCCATAGGCACACCCCCACAAGGTTCCTCGCACGCTTAGTGTGAATCAACATGACCCCAAACAAAAGATATCAAAATATGTCAAATACATCAATTATTTTCAAGTCTTATTCCAATTTGCTACGTTTGCTAAAACCATGTCATTATGTCTATTAAATATGACTTATGGTGCAATATGCAAAGAAAGCACTAGTGCATTGACATACATAAGACAATAAATTTACATTTTGCATTTTGCTTTCATGACCGACACATATTGAAAATAAAATTATTTATCACTTGCATTTTCCAGAGGGGTGTCAAAGCGACAGACAAAGTTGAGGCCAAATCAAAGGATGAATCTGATGCCATACTCTTCACCAATGTCCCAAGGCCCTATGGGATTCCGTTTGTAAGCCTGGTAGACATATCCCCAATCAAAAGGGGGATCAACTGCCAAAGGTACATCTGCTATACAATATTTACCGCCCACTTAATGCCTTACTCTTATTAACCAAAGTGTTGCTAACTCTAATGTTTGGTATTTTCAATTGACATAGTGGATGAAAGTAGAATTCAGGCCAGGAAAAGATATGGAATTTATTGGGCAGAGCGTATCAGCCTACATTTTCGATCTACCATGGACCCAACGTTAGTTCTATTCTTTATCACTACCCACTATTTGAACACATTAAATTTATACTTCACCAACGAACTCATGATTAAGTTCATTGCAGAGAATTGGTGGTCGACAACAGTCATTGCTGCGGTGACAAGAAAGCATTCATGACCACAGTTCGTGAACGACCTTTAGTCGACGATGTATGTATGGGTAAATCTATCACAACTCACATGTAGTAGGGCAACATTAAGAAATCTCACATGCCAAACTGAATAGGTGTTGATAATGGTTACAGCCATGTTGACACATGGTTCCATAGGACACAAATGGTACCTACCCACCACATTCACGGTATGTTAAACAGTACATCTAAGGCAACACAATGTTTCAAACACTACAGTATATTCATTTATTTTTTTTATCAGCAAATAGCCTCAGGAAAATCCAATGGCAGAGGGAACTTTGGCAACTATTCGTCGGATTTTATGGGAAAGCTGGACAAAGTTATTAAGGTAGACAATTGTGCACACCGATATGTCAGGAATTTCATAAAAAACATTGTATCATGTCCATTTTGTTGTTTCTCATTTTCGATTCATGGCATTTCAGGAGCATAGACTGACAAATTATTTTTTAAACTCTCAATCACTCGCCTAACAATTACTCTCAATTGTCCTACAGATATATGTACCCATGCATAAAGACAATCATTGGTTTTTAATGATTATTGACCTTATAAACGAAGAGCTTCTTTACCTCGACTCCATGAAATCAGACAACCATAGGGTGCATGGGTCCAGGACATGACCAAAGTGGTATGACTCAGACTATCCCTAAACCCAATATCATAGGATGCTGAATTTTATGTGCCTTTCAGTGATGTCTCAATCGTGACCATGTATTTGCAGGCAACATTTATGCAAAAAATGTTTGAAGATGACTTATTTTATATAGATTCAAGCTAACCACGACCAACAATATCGACCTTTACAATCATAGAGCCACCAGTACCTTAACAAGATATTGCTTCGTAAGTACAATTGTAACCAAATGCATGCACTTCAACAAACATGTTCACTCATTCCACGGTAATTATTGACAAATGATTTTATACAACTTCAATGACTGTGGTGTGTGGGTTGCAGTGGATGATGCTTTCACCCTTGTGGTCAAAATATGATTTTGGGGTAACGACTACTTATTCACATAAACTTATATTTGCATTATTTCAACTTAGTATTTGCATTTTAAATCATATGACATTTTAATATACAAGGAAACAGAGAGTCAATGAAACCACAAGAATGCGTTGGCTATTGACCTTGCATTAAAGCCCTATAACCCAAACAAAGAAGTCAAAAAAGAAAGCCATCCAAACTTGGAATAGCCACCAATTTGGTCCTCACCACCACCGCTAACCCATCCATACGTTATACCTCATCTTGGTATTTTTTTTGAATGGATAACTTTGGAGTACCAACAACTATCACTTGCGCATTTTGCCTATCGAAACACGGTTGCTTTTTGGGTCAAAAGTGTACCCTTCCAAGTTCTCATGTTGATTGACCCTTACAACTGAGCCCCTTCACGTTATTTTGGTGAGCTGCAATGGAGGCATGGAGCTAATTGAAGTGGCCTTACTATTTTGAGTTTCCATTATAATGGACATGGCGTACCTTACTATTTGCATCATTCGTGCTGGTGATCTAATATTCTTGGAAAGCATTTAAATAGAATTCCATGCATGGCCATTCAAACAAAACCTTGGCAAACTAGATATATTAAATGTTCTTTCTTCATTATAAAGCGTTGAGGTAGTGGGCCCTTGCTTTGTGACAACAACTATGATCACACTCTCTACGTCAAAGGTATGCTCAAACCTATTTTGTAGTCAGCATTTGCTTTCAATTTGAGGTCAATAATACTGAAATTTTATCCCTTCGCATTCCCATGTGCTGACATGTTATTTTTCATGTCAAAATGCAGGTAACAATTGTTGCACATCTTCGATCACCACAACGTCCTCCATGTTAAAACTAATATATATTTCCTTTACAAATTGTACTCCATCATTTGCTTTATTATATAAATATGTGTAGACAATTGGGTACATTCGAACATGGCCATAGCGATTCCATCAATTTAAGTACATATGTCAACCGTGGTTATTATCTTTTTATGAATGCAGAAAAACTTATTAACAGACAACTCAGTAATTAAATAATGGAATTATTCTTCGTATATGTTTTCGGTTTAAAATTTCAAGGTCCATGCCAACAGTTTCAAAATTGTTGTTCTGCCATGCAAAATTTTCCCATTCACACAATGCAAATAAAAATAGTTCGATGTGAATTAACATATAATGTGAAGCTTGACTTCTCAATTTCATTCTAATAAAGTTTTAAATCAATTTTGGGTTTGTTCTTTTTTTAGTTGGTTCTTTCTTTTGTTGAGTTTACTCCAAATGGTTGGTTGGTTCTTTTGTACTTTTTTCCAATTCAGGTGAAAAGATGAATTAAAAACAATAAAAAAAATGAAATGAAAAAAAAATACTGTTCCCTATAGGAATTCACAACCAAATTCATAGTAAAAAATAATATAAGTAAATTATAAAAATTTAAAATAAAATATTAATAAAAAATATTAAATAAAAAATAAAATAAAAATCACTTTACACTATATATAAAAACAATCAAAAAAATGAAATGAAAAAATAAATATTGTTCCCAAGCAAGAATTCAACAAACTGAATTCATAATTAAAAAATAATATAAGTAAATACAAAAATAATTAAAATAAAATATTAATAAAAAATATTAAAATAACAGATAAAATAAAAATCACTTTGCACTAGATATAAAAACAATCAAAAAAATGAAATGAAAAAATACTGTTCCTAGCAAGAATTTGGACAACGGAATTCATAATAAAAATAATTAAAATAAAATATTAATAAAAAATATTAAAATAACAATAAAATAAAAATCATTTTACACTAGATATAAAAACAATCAAAAAAATAAAATGAAAAAAAACTATTCCTATGCAAGAATTTGGACAAACCAAATTCATAGTAAAAAAATAATATAATTAAATAAAAAAATTAAAATAAAATATTAAAATAACAAATAAAATAAAAATCACTTTACACTAGATATAAAAACAATCAAAAAAATGAAATGAAAAAAAAATACTGTTCCCAAGCAAGAATTCGGACAAACCGAATTCATAATAAGAAAATAATATAAGTAAATAAAAATAATTAAAATAAAATATTAATAAAAATATCATAATAAAAAATAAAATAAAAATCACTTTAGACTAGATATAAAAACAATCAAAAAAATGAAATGAAAAAAAAATACTGTTTCTATGCAAGAATTTGGACAAACAATTCATAGTAAAAAAATAATATAAGTCAATAAAAAAATAATTAAAATAAAATATTAATAAAAATATTAAAATAAAAAATAAAATAAAAATCACTTTACACTAGATATAAAAATAATTAAAAAAATGAAATGAAAAAAAAATAATGTTCCTAAGAATTCAACAACCGAATTCATAGTAAAAAAATAATATAAGTAAATAAAAAAAATAAAATAAAATATTAATAAAAAAATATTAAATAAAAAATAAAATAAAAATCACTTTACACTATATATATAAAAACAATCAAAAAAATGAAATGAAAAATTAAATGCTGTTCCCAACAAGAATTTGGACAAATTGAATTCATAATTAAAAAATAATATAAGTAAATACAAAAATAATTAAAATAAAATATTAATAAAAAATTGTTAAAATAACAAATAAAAAATTAAATAGAAAGGTGCAATGCTAGCCAATGAGAGGGAGTGAGTGAGTGAGGAGATGTGATGCTGGTGGTTGATGTCTGTTGAAGGAGACTGGTGCTGCAAAAGTGGAACTTAAGAAGGGAGTAGTGATGGCGGAATTGGAGGAAGGAGATGGTGTTTAGCAACACTTTTAATTTCAATTAACCATATTTATGAAATGTGGTTAAATACAACTGTAGGATATGCATTGACCTATGACTGTAGGGCAGTGGGCATCTGAAAATGATGAAAACATAAAATCAATGTTTCCAAATTTTCACCTTTTTTAGAAAATATTTTCATGAAAATGATTTCATCAAACTCCAACCAAACATATTTTCATGATTGTTTTCTATTTTCATTGAAAATGAAAATAGGCAATGGCAAATCAAACACACCCAAGTGTACACATATAACTGTAAAAAAAATCCATCAATTGCCTTTCTTAAATGTTTGTGCCTTCCATTTCAACCTTATCACTTCCATTCTAAGTTTATAAAACACCAAACACAATTACAAAACCTAAAATAAAATTAACAACAATGTTTAAAACTACTTCTCCAAAATAAGGGGATGTTACAAATCCCACATAGATCCATTATTTCACTAAAATAATTGTAACATGCTTCTAACTTTACTCGTCAGCATAGTATCAGGATAACAATTCGTGCCATACACCATAACCACAGCTACCTTCTATCCCACATGCAAAACAAAATATATTCACATACAAGTTACAACCATCACCAATGAGTTCTCTTCAACTTAGCGCAATCTACACCTCACTAACAATCCACTAAATCTAAAAGCCACAGACACATGTGCATGACTAAACTCCCCTTTGTCACGCTCCACTCATGTTCCACCTTTGGGGTTTTTACTTTGCTGCAACACTTGTACAATTTTCTCCAATTTGTTAGTAAACTATTATAACTACATAATGATTAACTTTTTTTTCCCTTGCTATGCTATCTTCCATATACTGTCCCTATTTCCTTGTCCCAAGTGCAATCACATTGCAGCACCACTGCATAACAATTAATTATGGGTTCATGGAGTTTGGAGGGTGTCAATTATGTGCCATATCACATGGATGCCTTATAATAACGCATTAAGTCAACACCCAATAGCCTAACACTATACAAAATATTTTAAAGTTTACACAACCATACCTGTAAGTACCACTAATGTCAGGATCTACCACATATGGATGCTGCGCAAACCTGGATCCTGACACCCACCAAATCTAGTGGACAATTGTTGGTATGGTCCTTCTGTCACAATTTGTTGTGTTGGAAAGTTTGGACTATTATGTGAAATAAATTGTGAGTGGGGCGATAAAATTAGGCAGGGTAGAATTGGTTTATCCGATCCTACAAAAAACACTTTGCTTGGCTCACCCCTTTGGAATTGGGGACCTTGTATGAAACTTGGATGTCGTGCATTGCTTCATCATCTATTTTTCCCTTCAATGTCTTTGAGGCAGCTGATTCTACCACGTCATCATCTGCCTATATTATTACAAATTCATTATCACCAAATCACGATAACAGTTATAAATTAAAGTACAAATTAAGTTAACATCACCTCCATGTTTACAGTAGTATTTGAATCAGCTTCATCATCTGATCCTAAGGGGAAAGTGTTATCATCTTTACAACGGTCAAATTTTCCTCTTTTCGCTGTTGGTCAATTCCTCTTTGTGTGTCCCACCAACAAACAATTAGAGCATCGTCGTTTTTTTGCACCATCCTTACCATGTAAAGGAGAACCCTTTGCCTTTTACCACACAGGGTCACCAACTTTTTTCTTGCTTTGGGCATGGTGCACCTTTTTCCACTAGCCCACACATCTGCTCCAAGTCTCTTGAAATTCTGCATACTCCATCCATTGTGTGCCGAAAATAAGGCAACTTTTTTGCCCCAGGAATGACATCCACGGCTGAGCAGCACATAGTGCGCCATAACGCAACCCCAATATCTTCTCATTGTCCTCTCCTGCTTTGTTTCCACCCTCCTCATAACTCTTTGCATTCTTGCACCATCTTTTCAAAATCAATGTCTGTGGTAGTTCTAGGATTTGCTCATGCCTCATCACACAGTGGCTACAAGGAATGCCTGGCCATTCCACATCGGACATTTACATTCATATTGCTTTAAGTTTTTGTCAAGCAACACGTATACTCATGACCAGGTTTCCCATACTTAGATACTTTGTACATTATAGTTGTTCTAATCCTCTCACATCCAACAACAAACAACAAAGAAACATCTTCCATCTGTTCTTTACATCCTTGAATATCTCCCTCATAAACAAATTTGCAGCCATACGCTCAATCATCTCTAGCCCTTGTTAACAGGCTCACCATATATCGAGTGAAGCGCAACCAACTCATTGTTCCTATCCCTTCCTGCACGCTCTAGGTTCTAAACTAATTCCAGGAGACGTGCCTTGACTTTATAAATCTCTTGATGAATGAATTTATACCCTTACATCGCGATGTGGTCCTAAACCAGGCACAAAACTTTTCTCTAAGGTAAGCATTCACCCACATTGCCTTCCTTTTATATGCTTTTTGCACCCACCTATTATCTTGTAAGTCAAACTTGTCTACCATATCATTCCAATATTGTTCAAATTCCTCAACATCAAAGTTAGCATATATGCATTGCTTGAAATCAGCACAAAAGGAAGAATCCTTGATGCTAGATATAGCATTTCTCCAAATGCCAAGCACACAACCTATGTGTAGTGTTTGGGAAAAAAGACTTAATAGCCTTCCTCATTGCCTTGTCACCATCAATCACAACCACATTAGGTTCTTTACCCATCATCACATCTAAAAAATGCTCAAGCAACCATTTATATGTGCCTAGATTCATCAACAAGTAACGCAAACCCAAAAATGCAAGTTAGGCGATGGTGGTTGGTGCCAAAGAAAATAACTAGCGGCCTGTTATATTTATTTTTTTTGTATGTTGCATCAATGGCAACCACATCACCAAAGTACTGGTAGTTGACTTGACTAACCCATCCGCCCAAAACAAGTTACCTAGCCGACCATTGTCCTTACAACTGTACCTTGCAACTGTCATTGGATCAGAATAGCCTTTCCATGTAGATAACCAATAGCTGCATTTGCATCCCATCATTTATCCTAGACCGCCTATTTTTTTCAATGTAGTTGTAGAGATCCTTCTTTGAGAATCCTACACCATCATAACCACCAGCCTAGCCAGCTGGAAGCCCATGATTTGAGACGTTGCAATCCCATGCCTATGCATTGTATCAACCTCTGCTCTGCCCATCGGTCATTTGACGATGATTTGGTATTAGATGTACAAATCTCAAAGGGATCAAATCATGGTTATGCTCTTGATCTAGCCTACTCACCTTCCAAGTTGAAGTACTTTTGTCAAGGTAAAGACACAATTTTGCCTTACAATTCGTTCTTGTCTCAAGGTTTGTGATCCTTCTTTCTATCAAGCTTTTCATAGTATTTCTTATCCCTCAATCCAACATGATTGTACACGAATCTACGCCTTATCAAATTCCCAGAATCATCACGAGCAACATCTCCCTTACGCACACCAAAACCAGCACATCTAGCATACTTTACATAAAACTCATATGCTTCTTCATCAGTTTTGAACTCCTTATTTAGAAACTCGCAGCTGATCTCCTTAATACCGTTCAAATCAAAAGTTTCCCCGGCCTTCCTATCTCTACTTCCTACTATACCATTTACACTAATCTCTTTTGAAAACTCCTCTTCATTATCATCACTTTGTGTTGCTTGCTACTAATACTAAACCCTTCAACAAGATCCTTTGTGCCATAACTTTCCATCATGCTTTCCTTCTGTGCTTCAATAGGAAACCAATAAACAGATTAATATTGTCACAAATTGTTACCAAGTTGTCATGATTTTCCACAATCATAACAAACAAATCACTGCTCAATTCCATAAGTATACCTAGTGTGCTACACTAAAACAAAACCAACAAATTTTTATTGTACTCCACAATATAACTCGACCACCACCATCAACAACCAGTGCTAACTCCTTTACTAAAAAAAATAAAATTCCATAACTATCAGTGTTTGATTGAATCAAAAAATTTTGACCAATTAACATATGACTTACCACTGCCCAATGGAAACCCTTGGAGAATATCACTTCAAATCATCCAGTGCCGCCTATGCAGAACTTTCTCGCACGCGATCAAGGGTTTGCAAAGGTTGGGTTTTAGATGTTGACACGTTCATCGATGGGTGTCACTGTTGTGTCCACGTTACCTAGGAGAGGCGGTAGGTTTGTGGTTGAATCAAGATAGTTGTGCCTGTTGAGTGGCTCTAATAGGTAGCCTTCAGGGGGATGATAGGTGAAGACCAATTTCCTCAATTGGGCTTAATTTAGTGAGGTTACTTTGGGTATTCTAACCTCACCTTTTCCTTTCTTTTGCAGAGTGTTAATTACATAGGAAAAGTTAATTACCAATGACAGGATTTAAATTTTGATCATAATATGGGTTGACCTCACTACCATCCCCGCCACCTGTCTTCCCCTTATTGGCACACGCAACATCTCCAGCCTCCAGACAAAACACCCTGCATGCGAGCATGCACCCAAAAGATGCTAACCACGCGGAATAAATCTAAAATGTATACTTGTACATTGTAAAAGCTCTAATTAGGGATGGATCCATACCATAATACCAAGTGCGATGATGGCAAATGCCCACAGTATTTCCTTCTTAATTACAATTTCTTGTGTATCAGCCCTTTTCTCCTATAACCTGTATAATTCACCTAACAAAAATATTAATTATGATATATCTTTCTCAGTTCGCAACTTTGCATATAAGTTATGCATCACTGCTTTATGGTAAGAGCACATTTTCTTCAAAAGAAAAGGTTCAAAAGGGTACTACAAAAGATGATGCAGTTAATTTAAATCCAGCGATATTCATATGGTTGAAAAATAAGCAAAACGCACGGCAGGCACCCATGGGTTTTTGAAGTGTACGTCGTTTTACGGACTTTTCTTCGTCCCACCAATCATTGTCATGCAAAGAATCTGGCCAGGACAGGGCCCTTCCTACGGGAATAGACAATATAATCACTTTCACTTGTCAATGATGGCTAAGTACGAGGGTGAAGTCTTGCTCTCGTGCAAGTCAAAGTCGTCGCGTGGGATGCTAGCACGCGATCCATGCTGTAGCATCAATGTCTTCATCGGCAAAGATACTTCCCATAGAGTTTCATCAGGTTCACTACTAGTTATTGGGAACGAGTGGTGGTAATTATTTCGAAATAAGAATAGAATATTGTAAAAAGCTTTAAGCGCGAGCTTTGTTATATGCATGGCACGAGCAGGAAAGTATTGTTCGAACTGTTTTTTTTTTTTCAATAATTGGTAAAAGCTCAATTTTCCATTAAAAAGAGCAAAAATACACCAGATCAAACGAACTTATGCCAATTTAAATTTGGAAGTATAAGGGTGCATTTGAATGATTTTTTTTTCTCCTCAAAATGACCATTTTCATATATTTAGTAAATTTTTTAAAAAAATCTGTTTTATGTTATTTTTTTTAGAATTTAAGAATAGTCTCTTTTGAGAAAAAAATTATTTTTCAGTTTTTTTTAGTTATATATAAAGAGTGTGTTTGGATTAGCATTTTGGGGCTCAAAATCACTTTTTTCATCCAAAAAATTATTTTTCATATATTTAGATATATTTTTAAAAATAATTAGAATCTCAAAAAAATAGTTTTCATTTTTTTATAGAAACCAAAAAAATAGCTTTTGAAAAAAAAATCAATTTTTTCAGTTACATATACATGGTGCATTTGCTTCATATTTTAAATAATAAATTATGAAATTTAAATATAATGAGTACAAATAATATAACTTTTTGAACAAATTCATGAGTCATGTATATATTCTCCTCCATAAAAATCATAAAAAAAAATTAGTCTAATGAAATTTTAGTTTTTTTAAGAAAATGATAAATAACTTTTCCAAATTATCATTCAACCATTTGAGGCGCTAAAATGGGGGGTTTTATCAACATTGAAACCGCTCTACTTCATGACTAAACATTTAGGATATAGTTGGTTTGAGTTTTTCAGTTTCCAGTTTCAGATCTTATAAAGGAAAATGAAAATTCTGAAAACTACAAATTCCAATTTTCAGTTTTCATTTCCAGTTTTTAGTATTTCCTTCATTAAATCCTAAAATTGAAAAACAAAAAATAAAACTGAAAACTAAAGCCAAGAGCCCTTAGGTTGGTTTGAGTTTTTAGTTTTCAGTTTTCATTTTCAATTTTCAGTTTCCAGAATTTGTGAAGGAAAAACTAAAAATTATGAAAATTGAAATTTTTAGTTTTTCCTTCACAAATTCTGGAAACTGAAACTAAACCAAAAACCATTAACTTTGCAATTCTTTATTATTTGATGTGAGGCTAAAACAATGGAAAACTAGCTAAGCTAGTAAACTTCTTGTTTCTAACCCAAAAAAAAAAATGGCGAGGGATTAAAATACGGGAAAATAAGCTACATATAGGTTGAATAATACTGTATTTTTATATATTTATTTAATTATATTAGTTCATTCAGTTTAACAAACGACTCATTGAATGAACCAAAAACCTAGTGATCCATTGTTTTGACTAAGTCGATCCCAATTTGAGTTTTATAATATGATTCAAGCATCTACACAAAAGAAGATAAGAAAGATCATACTAAATAGTTCCATAGGAAGTATGAGCGGAATGTTTTAAAAAGTTTTTAATATGTTCAATCCATTGAAAATTTGATAATAGTATGATTTGTTTGGATTTTGTTTTCATATTTTGTTTTTGTTTCTTGCATTTTACATTTTCATAATTTTATGGAGAAAATATTAAAAATAATAAAATTCTATTTCATATTTTAATTTATTATTTTTACTATTTTCTTTATAAAATTTTAATAATATAAAACACAATAAATGGGAATAGAAATCAAATAAACCTTAATTTTAAGGGGTAATTACACCTCCCCTAAGGTTCTTCAATATTACACTTACCCCCCTCTAGTTTTAAATATTACACACACCTCCCTTAAATGATTGTAAAATGTCTCTTTTACCCTTATAATTAACATTCTCTTCCCCAATTTTTACTCCCCAAATCCCTAATCGTCTCTCCCTCCCCTCCTCTCCCCATGCTCTTTTCACCATTGCCAGGAGGAGGTGGCTTCACGTGTACCCAATAATTGTTGAAGTGCTCTGTTATGTTTTCAGGATCTTCTTTTACTAGATAACTCTAGGCACAGGATATGGTGGCAAAGAAAGCACCATAATCTTTAGTCCATGGGTTTGCAACAATGTTGACCTTGAAGTTGGGAACTTGATCCATATTCATCTGCCATGGTAAGATTGTATTTTTTTTTTAATAAATTTTTTATGCTTGTTCAATAGAGCCAAGTTTAGTTGTTCTATATCTTTGATATTTTATTTCTGCATTTGTCCTGGATTTCAACTTGCTGTGAAGTGCAAGTGTTTCATCCTTTTTTTCCCTAAATTTCTTTTGGTTTTGATTTCATCATCTCATTGGACGGGTTTCTTCTCTTCTCTCCAAGAGACAAAGAATCCGTATTCTAGCCATCCCACCCATCCAGTGAACTAGCAACAAGGTCCAGACGACTTCCCTCTTCACTTCTATATTTCGTTCTATAATACACCACCCATGAAATCACCTGACTTGAAGGTGGTAATGCGGAGGGCATGGATGGTGAAAGGAGCATGGGGAGGGGAGGGAGAGAGGATCAGGGATTTGGGGAGTAAAAATTGGAGGAAGAGAATGATAATTATAAGGGTAAAATAGACTTTTTATAATCATTTAAGGGAAGTGTGTGTAATATTTAAAACTAGAGAGGGTAAGTGTAATATCAAAGATCTCAGGGGAGGTACCTATAATTACCTCTAATTTTAACTAAAAATTATTCTTGCTTCCTTAAGTATTATCTTAAAAGTATATTGAGAGTTTGGATTTTGGAAAATAAAGGATGGGGAGGAAGAATTTATAGACTAAAGTTTCAAAATTTTATAATGCAAAATCTTCTTTTTGCATCCTTTTCTTTCAAAATCTAAGCTTGTAAACATATCCAAGGGTATTGATGGACAAAATTCACCTAATAAGACTTTTTTTTTCCCTGACTTATGTACTTATTTGAAGATATTTTTTTTAATTTTTTCTTATATTTTCACCATCATGTGATTGGTTTATCTGTCCTTTTTGTAACATGTGTACATAGTTACTTCTTACGAATAACAATACTCATAAAACAAACCAAAATGATATTGAAAAGCAATTTCCTATTTTAGAGCCTGACCACGGGGCATATGCACTATCGACCTTGTTGATAACTAGTATCAAATTGCAGAGTTGTTTCTGTTTTGCTTGAAGAAGAAGTAGTGCTAGAAAGGCGCCTGATTGCATAAAAGGTTGGCTCTGTTGGGTTGGGATGGTTGCAATCTCACTATCAAGCATTGTCACAATATTTGACATGGTGGGTCGATCACCTGGTTCATCTTGCACGCATAAGAGCCCAATAAGTGCACACTTAATAAATTGACTCTCATTGCAAGTTCCACCCAAAGATGCATCCATTAAATCCAGAAGCCTATTCTCTATCAATAGTCCCCATGCCTGTTACAATGTCAATTATTAGCAAGTCAACATAACAACAAAACGAAAACAATAACACCAGTGTAACAAATGACACATACATAACCCAAAAGGCTAGCAGTTTGTTTGGATTGATAAAACCCTGTGTTCCTTTTTCCACTAAGAATCTCTAGCAAAACTACTCCGAAGCTGAAACACCAGATTTTTTATTGAAAAAAATCCGTCCAAGGCATAGTTTGGTGCCATATATCTACTGCAAAAAAATTAGTGTTATGTGTAGCAAACCAACAATGTGTAAATATAAGCAATATATAGGTGTTTACAATCACACAAAGTCTTAGCAAACTTACTAAGTTCCAACAACTCTCTCTGGTTGCTTCAGTCTCATTTCCCCCAAATATTTTTGCTAGGCCAAAGTCTGAAATCTTTGGAGTCATTTCTTCATCTAAAAGAATGTTGCTAGCTTTTAGATCTCTATGAATTACTCTTAGTCCTGGAGTCTTGATGTAGAAAGAGCAGCTTGTGTACAATGCCTAGAATTATATCAAATCGTATTTGCCAATCTAGTAGTAATGTTTGTGTCCGATCTTTCAAGATTTGTATCTCACATTTGAAATAGAACAATCAGGAAAATTGTGAGAAATAAACTCTACTTCATAGAAGTTATCTAATGTAATGTGTGGAATGTACCAAATATAAATGAGTCCAAACTTTTATTTGGCATGTATTCATAAATTAATATTTTTTCATCTCTTTTTATGCAATAGCCCCTAAGTCTAACAAGATTTCGATGTTGAAGTTTGGCGATCAAAACAACCTCATTTTTGAATTCCTCTAAGCCTTGAGAGGAAACAGGAGAGAGCCTCTTTACTGAATATTGACCTTCCCTGGATAACAATTATCCTTATACCATGAGAAATTTGAGCATAGACTCATTGCTTGGTTGGCAAGAAAGCTAAATGAACATAATCAATACCTTGTAGACGGGTCCATAACCGCCTTGTCCAAGCTTGTTTGAATCTGAGAAATTATCAGCGCCTGCTATAATGCTTCCAAACGTGTAAAAGGGTCCTTCAATGCCCTCACTGCCCTTTTCTTCTAACCCTCCCAAGCCAATTATATCTTTGACATGTCTTTCATTGTCATACAAGCTATCCTGAATTTGAATGTTTGCCTTGTCTGGACTTGTTAAAAGATATATACCCTAAGTACGTGTATGAAGATGAAAGATTTGTAATCTTGTAAGTAATTAGAAGTGAAAAACAGAAAATTATTACCTTTCTTAGATGCTACTTTGTTTCTCCATATTGCAAATATTATTGTGCATGCTAGAAAAAGCATGCCAGTCAGAGTTACTGTAAGAATCAATGACAGCCGATTGATTGAATGGTTTCTTGGTGGCTCTCCTGTCAAATGAAGGAAATAAAATACAAAAATAAGAGGAAAAGACCATTAAAATTATGCAGCCAAAACACCTTGATTGACACAAGAGTATATTTTTAACATTTTAGTCGAGTCATTTTTCAATGTGTGTAAAATTTTGGACTAATCCTAGCTTAGCAAGGCTACCACAAGAAATTTATATACACGTGGAAAAAAAAATCATATCAACTGAATTTTGGAATTTGATCAACAAGGCTTGGCTAAAGAAGGGAACGCAAGTTAAATAAAATCCTTCTGATCTGGCAAACCTTTACGCTATTAGCACAGAAAACCAGAAAAATTAAATTGCTAGAGATGCATAATATTAATATAGAAAGCTAACCTTGGGTACAATTTAGATTTAAGGCATTCCACCGATAGTTTGAATTGCAAAGGCACCTTTTTGTTCCTTCACTTGTTGCACTGCATGTTGAATGGGGCCAATCATTGCAGTCTATAGGCTGATTGCAGGGCGGTTCTGGTGCTGGTAGCCAACCGACCTCGATTTCATCTTCTTTAAAGCATCAGTTGGTCACATTAAATGGAGAATCAGGCTTGTTAGCTTGATAGTTGACATCACAGTGATATGAACCACTCGTTTGGATGTAAAATTTTCTGGCATTTTCGTTGACCAAAGTAACTCGGAATGATTCTGCTTTGGACATGTTGAAAATCACCTGGCCTGTTGAGTAGTTGCAGTTGAACTTGCTGTACATGGGGTCTCCGCAGTTTGGTCCAGTGCTTAGCGGATAAGGAATTATGTATGTGCGGCAAGGCTCACATGATTTTGCAGTTGGTGCTGCACAAGAACATAGTTCAGCAAGAGATTATGTGGTACTCATGTTTTAAGCACCTCAATCCGCCAATTCACCTAATCGATTAAAATCCAAAATAGCCTAACATCTCAAGTTTCAATTTGCTCATGAATTACATATTCAACATCAATATATGCGCACACAAACACACACACTAGAAAGTAAACAACCAATGACTAATGTAAGGTTTAATTTTCTGTCTTGGTTGCAACATCATTCAGTAAATATGAATTTTCTCTCTTTTGCAACCTCCGTTCTCCCTAGTGTAACTTGAAAACCATGTAACAACACCTACAAACAAAGAAAAAAACAGATGATTTAAGAAGATATAAATCAAATTACCTATATCTGAACTCTTGACCAGGACAGAAAGATTGCGCCCACCATCTTGGTCTACTTGAAGAGTAGTTAAATCCCGTGTCCAAAGCCCCTATCCATAAGCACTACGACTGTAAGGTGAAGTGGACACATCATAAGAATAAGCCTGGCACGTGGGATGAGACATGTTAAGGCATAAAGACAGACATTCTGCTTCATTATCTGTAGCATTCATTTGGTCGGGGCTGCCCACTCTTATGTTAGTTAAGTTGAGGAACATGTTGATTTCCTAGCACATCCTCGGAATCCCGAATCCCCTTCATACTGCTGATTAATCTCCACCGTCCTGGGCCTAAATCCTGGCAAACATTTGCAGTACATCCAATCATTTGTATTGCAGCTGCTGAAGTTACCGCAATAATTATATATGTTGCACTTGTCTGATGGCTGCTGCCATAGCATGATCCATTGAGCGTTTTCCCACGTCAGAAATTGTATTACCCCTGTAGAATTCATCACAATCCTTGTGTCTTGATAATTAAGATAAAACGATTTCCAAGTTCTCACTTGGTCAGAACTAGTCCACATGGTACTGAAGTTTGCCAAGTATTTGAGTTTACCAGGGGACAACGCCTTTGAATTGGGTCCATCATTTCCCCAGTGAAGTTGTTGTTGGTTATATAAGATGACATTAAAGTTGCTCCCCTTTCGAGCCATCTTGAAGTTGAACTTCCCACTTCGGGGATCATTGTCATCACTCCAAGAAGTCAACTCCAAAGTTGTGTCCATGTTCATGCTTGGAAGAAACGTGTCTGTGGGGTGTTGGAAGCTCTGCCAGATGTAACTAGTTCCATTCTGACCATCTATTAATACTAGGTTCCCAGAATCCAATAGTCTCATTGTCCTGTTTCTTGATGAGGAGGCTTTAAGTTTAGAGGACCAATATCTTACCCCTGGTGTGTTTGTTACTTCAAGATTTCCATCACTTGCAATTTGAAAGACTCCATTGGAACCCACAACAGGATTGTCTCTGTTGGCAACCCATACCACCGTTTGCTTTCCTGGGTATTGTTCTTGGCTGTACCATATTCCGAGGTAACTTTCTTTTGAGCTTCCCGGAGGATTAAAGAAGCCTAATACAAATCTTTTTCCAGCTTAAATAAGGACACTTGTAGTTCCAGTTATGTTTTGGCCAGCTTTCAAAATATCCGCTGCTAAACACCCTTGAAAAGAGCATAGCAAACAAAGGAGGAAGAGAAACTTGGTTCTCATGTTATTAGCTAAGGCTAATGACGAAACTTTTGTAGTTTATGATCCTTTATTGCTTTCCATGGGAACCTGGTGGAGCATAACTCATCATCATCATAAGATAGACTATATCAGTGCTGCGACCGTGTTAGTGGATGCCATTGTATACTAGTCCTCCTTCAGAAAATGTAATTAATTACCCTTCTTCTTCATTTGGCAACTTTGCATATACTAACAATTTGTGATGCCAAGAGTTTGACTAGGACAATGGTCCTTCATAGCAGAACAGGAATTTAGTGGTTTAACAATAATGGTGGTCCGTGTGAGACAAATATTTTACGTGCCACTTGATTGATATTCCCATGTATACTTCAATAAGAAAAATTAATGTCAGCTACAACTCATAATTCTTAAGTAGTATATATTTGTAATAACTATGATCTGGGATGGCTCATGTGAAGAGCTATAAGCCATGAGGACAAATCGTGACTTTTTTTTGTTTTTTCGTAAGTTTCTTGTTTGTCGGTCTTTTTCTCCTACCACCGTACAATTGTCCATATTTGACAATACAATACTAATTATGATATACTATCAATTGGTTATTCGTTTTTAAAAAGAAAAAGACAAACTAGTCGTATCTAACTGTCTATGACAAGTAATGATTTAACCACTAGAGTGGCAAATTGCATTTAATACAATTTGATGACTTAAGGCGGCGAATTTCGAGTTTCAATTTGACAATCTATATAGGATTTTTTGAGAATGTTAATCACATAAAAATTAGGTTTTTATTATAATATCTCAAGGGCATTCATACCCTTTTGAATCTAAAAATTATAATTTAATTATGAGTATTTAAAATATTAATAATTTTAATTAAACGCGTGGTAAATTTTCAATAACAAATTATTTAAAGGCACTTGTATCCATAAATTTTATATGATATAAAAATCACAAATTAATGAGTTAAAAGTGGTAATTTTTCTATTAAAGACTGCTGTAACTTTTAAGTTTTAAAATGCAATTTTTAAAAAAGTTAAAAAACTTAACATTTTTTATTTTTTAACAAGTGCCCTAAAAAATAAAATTCACTTTATTTTTCAACAAAAAAAAAAACCATTTTAAAATGTTTACTATGACATCCAGATGAAAAAAATATATGTACACTATGACACAGCCAAATAGCATTGCGAAAACTGCATTCAATTATTCAAACATCTACACAGTAGGAAGATAGAAAATGAAGAATACTAATTAGTGTGAATTTCTTTTAATGGAAGTTTGTATGAATACACAAGTCATGTACTTATTTAATTATAGACATCTACTAATTTTCTCTTTCGATTTCTTATATTTTCACCACCGTGTGCTTGGTTACCTCATTTTGTAACGATTATAAAGAATAACTTCTTATTAATCAATAACACTACTTATATGACAAATCAATGATCTTGAAAAGCAGTTTCCTACATCAGAGCCTCCACCGTGCAGGCATGCACTACCGACCTTGTTGATAACTAGTATCAAATTGCAGAGTTGTTTCTGCTTTGCTTGAAGAAGAAGCAGTGCTTGAAGACGCCTCATTGCATAAAAGGTAGGCTGCGTAGGAGTTGGGATGGTTGCAATCTCACTGTCAAGCATTGTGACAACATTTGACATGGTGGGTCGATCAGCTGGTTCATCTTGCACGCATAAGAGCCCAATAAGTGCACACTTACTAAACTGACTCTCTTTGCAAGTTTCACCCAAAGATGCATCCATTAAATCCAGAAGCCTTTTCTCTGTCCATAGTCCCCATGCCTGATACAGTGTCCATTTTTGGCAAGTCAACATGACAACAACAAAACAAGAATAACAAAAGAGTGTAACAAAAGAAACATACATAACCCAAAAGACTAGCAGTTTGTTTGGACTGATAAAATCCCGTGTTCCTTTTTCCACTAAGAATCTCCAGGAGGACACCAAAGCTGAAAACATCAGATTTGATTGAAAAATATCCGTCCAAAGCATATTCTGGAGCCATATATCCACTGAAAAAATGAATTATTACATGTAATGTATCAAACTAGCAACCATATGTAAATATCCCTATAAACAAAAATATACATATGTATACAATCATACAGTCTTAGTGAACTTACTAAGTTCCCACTACTCTCTGTGTTTGCTTCGGTCTTTTCCCCCAAAGATTTTTGCCAGGCCAAAGTCTGAAATCTTCGGAATCAATTCTTCATCTAGAAGAATGTTGCTAGTTTTCAAGTCTCTATGAATCACTCTCAGTAGAGTCTTGGTGAAGAAGAGTAGCCCTCGTGCAATGCCAAGAATTATGTCAAACCGCATTTGCCAATCAGGAGCAAAGTTCGTGTCCGATCTTTCAAGATTTATATTTCACATTCAAAAGCACGTGGAAGGTAAATTTGTGATAAATAAACTCCACTTCATACAAGTTATATAATGGAAAGCGTGAAACGTACCAAATATAAATGAGTCCAAGCTCTTGTTCGGCATGTATTCATAAAGTAAAAGTTTTTCATCCCCTTTTATGCAATAACCCCTAAGTCTAACAAGGTTTCGATGTTGAAGTTTGGCAATCAAAACAACCTCATTTTTGAATTCCTCTAGGCCTTGAGAGGAAGCACTTGAGAGCCTTTTCACTGCAATATCTTGACCTCTGGAAACCTTCCCTGGATAACAATTATCCTTGTGTCATGAGAAATTCTTGCATGGAGTCATTGGTTGGTTGGCAAGAAAGCTAAATGAACAGGATCAATCACCTTGTAGACGGGTCCATAACCTCCTTGTCCAAGCTTGTTTGAATCTGAGAAATTATCAGTAGCTGCTAAAATGCTTCCAAAAGTGTAAAAGGGTACTTCAATGCCTTCACCGTCTCTTTCTTCTAAGCCTCCCAAGCCAATCATATCTTTGACATGTTTTTCGCTGTCACACAGGCTCTCCTGAATTTGTTTGTTTGCCCTGTCTAAACTCGGTGAAGAGATGTATAACACTCATGACATTATTGCAGATAAAAGCTTTGTGAGTGATTTGAAGTGCAAAACCAAAAATTATTACCTATCTTGGGGGCTTTTTTGTTTCTCCATAATGCAAATATTATTGTGCATGCTAGAAAAATCATGCATGACAGAGTTACCGCAAGAATAAGTGGTAGCCGCTTGGAGTGGCTTCTTGATCGCTCTTCTGTCAAACGAAGGAAATAAAATGCCAAAAAAAATAAAAGGAGAAGAAAGAAAAGAAGAAGGAAAAAACCATTAAAATTAAGCAGCCAAACGCCTTTATTGACACTAGAATGTTTAACATTTTAGTCATGACATTTTTTCATGGGGTATGCAAATTGGAACTATCGTAAGAAATTAGTATATATATGGAAGAAATTCAAGAAAATCTCTTGAAAGAACTCTCTCAAGTCTCAAGTGGATTTTGGAATTTGATGAATAAGGCTTGGCCAAAATGAGGGAACACAAGGTGAGTTAAATAAAATCCTTCAGAAATGTGAAAATTAGAAAGGAACCTCATAGACATGCACAAGATAAGAAACCTTACCGCAATTTAGATTTGTGGCATTCCACTTATAGCCTGGATCGCAAAGGCACCTTTTTGTTCCTTCTCTTGTTGCATTGCAAGTTGAATGGGACCAACCATTGCAGTTCGCAGGCCCGTCACATGGCGGTTCTGGTGCTGGTTGCCAACTGATCTCTATTTCATCTACTTTAAAGCACCAGTTGGTCACATTAAATCGATAACCAGGCTTGTCATTTTGATTTTTGGGATTACACTGATCTGCATTATTCCTTTGGATGTAAAATTTTCTCGTGTTTTCATCGATATACTTAACTAGGAATGATTCTCCTCCCTGCATCGTGAAGTTTACCTTGCCTGTTTCTAAGCTGCAGTTGAACTTCTGGTACGCGGGGTCCCCACAATGTGCACCAGTGCTCAGCGGATAAGGAATTTTATATAATCCGCAAGGCCCGCATGATTTTGGAGGTGGGGCTGCACAAGAATATAGTTCAGTGAGAAATAATTGTGTGGCAATCATGTTAATTTTCAGCAGCTTAATCCACCAATTCATATCAATAATTCAACACGGCCCACCATCTCAAGTTTCAATTTGTTCATGAATTACATGTTCAATTCTCGCCAATCCAAGACTACAAGTTGAAAACCGTATAATAGAGCGTTTGGATTGTATTTTGAACGCTCAGAACCATCTTTTCATACATTTGAATAATTTCTTAAAAATAATTAGTATCTCAAAAAAATCAATTTTCAATTCTTTTGGAGAAACTAAAAAAAAAATTAATTTTCAACTTTTTCAATTATATATGAAATTAAAATTACATAATCATTTTTTTTAATCCTAAAAAAATACACCCTGAGTCAACATCTACACCAAAAACAAAAAGATTATCTAAGAAGATAGAATTAATTACCTATATCTGAACTCTTAACCATGACAGAGAGAGCACCACCACCATCTGGGACTACTTGAAGAGTAGTTAAATCCCGTGTCCAAATCCAGCATGTATTAGGACTACGATCACTGAATGTAGTCGCATTAAATCTATATGCCTGGCACTGGGGATGAGACATGTTAAGGCATAAATCTTGGCAGTCTAATTCAGTTTCTATGTTGCTCTTTCCTTGATCTGGATTGCCCACTTTTATCATGTTTAAGATGAGGAATACCGTGTCTGTGTTGTCATACGATGTTGACTTTCTAACACATCCTGTGAATCCAAACCCACCTTCATAGTGCTGATTCTCCATCGACCTGGGGCTAAATCCTGGCAAACATTGGCAGGTCATCCAGTAATTCGAGTCGCAGCTGCTAAAGTTACCGCAAAAATTATGTATATTGCACATGTCTGATGGATGCTTCCACATCATGGTCCACTGAGAGTTTTCCCACTTCAGAAATTGTATCACCCCTCCTGTAGAATTTATTACTATCCTCGTATCTTGATAGTTAAGATACATGGATGAATCGAAGGTTGAGTTTGATGGACAACTGAAGGTGGATGAGTTTGAGGAATTGAAGGTGCAATTTGATAACCTGAAGGTGAAGTTTGCCAGATAGTAAAGTGTATCAGGGGACAACTCATCTGAATTGACTCCATCATTTTCCCAGTAAAGTTGTTGGTTATGTAAGATGACATAGTGGTTGTTCCTTGTTTGAGCCATCTTGAAGGTGAAGTTCCCACTTCGTGGATCATTGTCACCTCTCCAAGAAGTCAATTCCAAACTTGTGTCCATTTTCATGCCTGGAAGAAACGTGTCTGTTGGGTGTTGGAAGCTCTGCCAGATGTACCTCGTTCCATTCTGACCATCCATTAATACTAGGTTCCCAGAATCCATTAGCTTCACTGTCCTGTTTCTTGATGAGTAGCCTTCAAGTGTAGTGTACCAATACTTCTCCCCTGAACCTGATGTATCAGTCACTACAAGATTTCCATCATCATCTGCAATTTGAAAGACTCCGTTGGAACCCACAACGGGCTTGTCTCTGTTGGCAACCCACACCACTGCTTTCGTTCCGGCGTATTCTGATTGGTTGTACCATATCCCGAGGTAACTTTCTTTGGGGATTCCCGGAGGAGAAAAGAAGCCTAACACAAACCTGTGACTTGGTGATGAAGCAAGAACACTTGTATTTCCAGTTATGTTTTGGCCAACGTTCAAAAGATATTTTGCCGAACGCGCCTGATGAAAAGTACACAGTAAACATAGGAGGAAGAGAAGAGTGGTTCCCATGGCATAGCTGAGACCGATGACTTTATTGCTTGCCATGGAATGGAAACATACATGGCTAGCAGCACTCCAGTCGGTGTGGCATGCATAAATACTAGATGCCATTGAAAACTAGTCCTCTTTTAGAAAAATAATTACGTGATACGTTTTTTTTTTTAATAAAGACATCTTGTAAAGTCGATCATTAGATGTATGAGACAACACAACTATTAGATTGTAATGTTAAACCACAATTATGATATATGTTATTTGAATACTTTTATTAAACATTAATAAGACTTTATACTTGTATAAAAAAAATTTAATAAGACTTATATGTTCAGTAAAATTCTTTGCTTTTACTTTAAATTTTTTTTATTCTATTTATGTTTTTCCTATCTCATTCACATGATATCTTAAAAAGTGTCTTATATTAATAGAGTCTAATTTTAATTCATTTGCATCCTGTTCATTAGACTTTTATGTTAGTAAATAATTATATTTAAATTGTTCCTTGTGATATGATAATATATGTATGATTGAATATTTATGTAAAATATTTTACCATCACAATATTAGAAATTAGATCCCTTATAATAATAATAATAATGTCATACATTTATAAACTATTAATTACTCTTCTTCCCTGTTTGCAACAGCAGCATGCAAACCATTGGTGACGACTCGTGAATTAAGCCAATGAGTTGACTGGCCAATGGTTCCCCCTACCAAAATAGACAATTCAATCATATATCAACAATGGGTCCATGTAAGCCAAATATTTTACGCGTCATGAAAATTCTAACAACTCCCAGTCGTCCAACAAATCTAGTCCGTGTGCACTGAAAAAATAAAATTATTTCTGGACCAAAAAGAAAAAAAACAAATAATAGATTATGTTAGAATTAAATTATATTTAGACGGTATGTAGAAATTTATTTTGTATGATAAATTATTAAAAAATAATATATGAAATAATTTGTTTATATTATATAATATATATTTATATTTAGAGTTAATTTGATATAAACATCGTCATTATGAAATAATCAATTTCTATTCAAAAGTTTGATTTCAATAACTCGTTTATGTTGATTATAAACTGTTTTTTAACTTAAAATTATTAGTTTTTTATTATAATTTATTCCTGTAATTTTTCCAAACACGATTACTTTTTTAAAACAATTATTTTTAAAGAAAAATTAAGCTGTTTTCTAAGGTTTTCCAAACATCATGTGAAGAGCTATGACGGCAAATGTTTTTCTTTAGAAAAATAAATTTTTTTTTCTTTTTAATTTCATTTCTTGTTTATCAGCCCTTTTCTCCGATCACTTGTATAATGATTGGCCGAATAAAAAAAACATTATGATATATCTTTCTCTCAGATGGCAAATTTTCATCTAAAATATTTGTGATGCCAAGAATTTGATTGATTCTTGCCAAACTCTGCAGGAAGAAATGAAGCATTGTGACTAAATTTTAAGGGTAGAGATGTGTTATGGCGTGAAAATGATGAAGAGAGACACGTTATTAAGTTTTGTTTGTAGAATTTATCCTGAATATATAGAATTGATTTTAACGTAGTATGATTTATATTTGGCAATTTAATATATTTGAGAAGTAATTTTGATAACAATAGAAAGAGTAAAAATCTACCAGCAATAATTCGTCACTTCTATTATAATTGATTTTGAATCCAAAATTAATTTTGATGTCGCATTTCAACTTTAAACCAAACAAAATAATTAAAAAGAAACCAACAAAATCAATTTTAGACTTTTAAAATCGATTTTGAGCCATGCCAACGGTTTTCCAAACGCGCTTATGCATAGAGAAAATGAATAAGGAGGCTAAACTATACTAGTGATAGAATGTATATATTTTTCCAATAATTTTGGCTTGGACGGGGTCCTGCAGCTCATTAAGACAAAAACTGGGTGACTTGCTCTCTTGCAAGTCAAAGTCAAAGTCGTCCATGTGAGATAGCACTGGTCAAAACTGTAGAAACGATACCTCCATCGATATTTATTATTGCAATTCTTGCTGGTCCACACATTAATTTGAAGCCTTTTTTTTTCTTATTCACACATTAATTTGAAGCTGATATAGTACTTTCAGTTTCAGACCTTTCTTCATTTTTGGTGTGGTCCTGCAGGCTGCAGCTAGTGCTTGACAGCTAGTGGGAGATGCTCCATCGGATAGTTTTATTATTATAGGGGAAAAAAATTTCCAACCGCTTGGTCACACGTGTCAATCTTAAAATTTCTTATAAAAAACATAATTTTCATAACAAATCAATCACCTTGGGAAAATGGAATCTTTTGTTTTTTGAAAGGAAGCAAACCAAAACCTCATTAGTCAGTCGTATAGCAAAATGAAAATTGATGTCTGGGACCATGGCGATATCAGGACGTGATGTCACTTGATTAATATTCTTTTATCTACTCCAGTGAGGAAAAAAAAATTGAATGCCAACTGCAACTGAAATCTAAAATATATACTTGTAATTATTAAGTGCGATGGCTCATGTGATGAGCTATGAGGGTAAATTGCAGGAGTTTTTTATTTTCCTTTTTGACTATGTTTCTTGTTTACGACATGTTAATTGGTTGTTTTTCTTTTCAGAAAAAGAATAATCATCACTATGACAAGTAATGATTTAACCACTAGACTAGCATATTACATTTAGTGCAATTTGTTTAGTGCAATCTGTGTATAAGTCCACAAATGCTAGTCGTATGAGGCAGACGGTAACAAGCGACGAGCATTCCTGTAATATATTGATCGAGAAGAACTAATTTACATTGGTCTTCTACATCTTATCTTTGTAATACTTTTTAAGTGTACGTAGAGAACGTGTATATTAATTAATAAGAAAATGCTACGATATTCGATATATTAAGAAATAAGATTTTTAGCAAAATATGAAGACCAATTGATGACTAAGTCCATGTGATCCTTCTTAAGCGCTTGAAGGCCTATTCAAGAGTTACGATTGGTGCTGGAGCCATATTCACCTTATGGCAAGTAAGTAAGTCCACGTCAAAGTCTTCGTTACGCGGCCATACTCGTCTCCCACCTGCAGTCATTTTTATACTTTCTATCTTTTCCACTTACGTACCCACTTACTCGTCTTGTACTAATCAATGGAATATTATCATCGTTAGCAGCAAGTAATTGACTTCATCAGTCGTCCTCTTCTTATTTCCTAGTTTTATAAATAATTAATTAATACAAAATGAGAAATCATTATGTGCTTTTCATCTTCATCTATTAGCCATTCTTTATATATGAATATTTCCCGTAATTCGTAGGATTTTGAACATTTATTATAGATAAAACTATCAAATTCGTCCCTTTAAAATTTCAATAGATCAAATTGGTTCCTATAAAAAAAATTCTCAAATTGATCATTGTAAAATTAAATAGTTGAACAAATTAATTCATAAAAAAATGTCAAATTAGTTCTTACAAAAGTGAATTATTAAACAAATTAGCTCACTTTACCTAACTTATTAAAGGGACTAATTTAGCCAATTATTTAATTTTATAGAAATCAATTTATCCTATTTAAAGTTTTTAGGGATCAATTTGAGAAATTGATTTTTTATAGACCAATTTATCTAATTATTTAATTTTATAAAGGCCAATTTGAGATTTTTTTTTTTACGGAACTGATTTAGTCAACATAAAATTTTGGAGAGAAGGATTTGATAATTTTATCTTTATTATATTATCTCCTTCTCTTTCTCTCGTTTGGTCAACGATTCAGTGTGTTTTTTATGCCATGGACTGTGGAGTGTGGACCGAGTTGACAATTTTTGGCCTGGATTGGGCCAAAGGTTTTTGTCAACACAATTCAGTTTTCTACGGTTTTTTTTGTCAAACGTTTCAGTTTACTGAGCTATAAGAATATTCATACCAAAAACCATACTGTAACAATATGCCTTCATATTATGAGCCCACCTAAACTTTTGGCCCAATATTTCTGATGGGTACCGGAAGCGAACTCCAATCATGTTTTCGACCAAAAATTTAAAAACACAAAAGAACTCCGATCATGTTTTGACCAAAAATACAATCCTCTTTTAACAAAAAGGAAAAAGATATTTCTTGTTTACTTTTTGACCTGGGCTCATGAAGTGGCAGTGCATTAATCAAGCATTCATTAAGTGGAGACCCATGATTTTTTTTTTTAAAATACAAAGACATAACCAAGACTAACTAGTTAAATCAACTAAGAATAATACTATTGAGCTCTATTTTAGGGTTATGCATGAAATAATCCAAGTCTAATGTAGCACAGTTAACCACATGATCCGCTATCCAATTAGTATTTTTAAATCAAACCAAAATGAACATTCCAATTGTAAAGTCAAGCATAAAAACAAGAAGCAACTAAGTTCCAGTGTTAAGAAGAAATCTGATTAGTGAATATATCCAAAAAGTTTTCAAACAATCCATATCAAAATACACACGTAATTTAACATCATGTGTGTTGGAACACACACACACACACACACATATATATATATATATATATATATATATATATATATATATTGGGTTTTGTTTTGAGCAAGTACTGTTTTGTCGACCAAAAAGGAAGTTCTTTTTGGGTAGCGTTTTGCTTCGAACGAAAAAAATAAATGTGTGTTTACATTTGTAAAATTAATTTTGTTATAATTGATTGTGTTAGAATAGATTTTAAGGTAAAATAATTTATGTTTGGTAATTTAATTTGAAAAATAATTTTGATAAAATTGATATTGTTTGGAAACATTGATTAAAATCAATTTTAAATGTATAATTAAAAAAACACACAAATTTCGCATTATTGTATCTAAAGAGAATAATTTATATGCTCTACCAACGTTTGACAATCTAGCTAGCAATCCATATTTTATTTTCATTATAAATTTAAAAGGTATTTCTATTTACCTTTAAAAATATATATCTAAATTACAGTGAATAACAAATTTTTTCTCTTTTAAGTAATCAATTCTTTCAACTTTCTCCAATTTCTTTTTAACTTCTCTTAATTTTTCTTAACTTCTCTCAATTTCTTACTTTATGGGTATTTTAGGAATAATGAAATTTGAACACCAAAATTCAGTTATTGTGGGAAATTTCCATTATGTATGTAAGATAATTACCAAAATCAAATGAGTATGAGTTTTAATTTATTTTATATTAACCATTTTTTATTACAGTATTTTTTACCTAAACTTTATTATATCATAAATAATGTTAGATAAATAAAGGGTAGTGTTGGACCTTTGCTGGCAAAAAATTCCCAATGAATAGAATGCTTCTCTGGCCAAATGGGATTCTACAAGTATAATTGATTTTAAAGAGAAGCATCCAAATGATTTTTTTTTTTTTATAAAATCATAGTGAAAATACATAAATAAGCAGATAAACGTGCTAGCCCGAGAGGTTAGATTGGTTGGGGTCAGGTTGTAAATGAATTAGTTTAAATGGGTAAAGATTCTAAATCTCAATCCATCTAATTTTGAGGGGTAGATAGATTCATAGTTATTAAACTCGAATTGGTTTCGACTCCATATGACCATTCACTGGTTTCAATAAGTGGTAAGTTAAACCAATTGAATTAAATTTGATTAAATACATAAATATTAAAAATGTAATATATATATATATATATATATATATATATATATATATATATTGTCATACTTTTTAACAAAAATCAAATTGGCTTAGTAGTTGGTGTATGTATATTTCACTTTCGGGTCAAGAGTTATAACCCCTCAACATTGAATTTTGAATTTATTCACTTATTTGCTATGTGTGAATTAATATGTAATATATATATTTATTGTCACATAATATAACAAAAGACAAGCTGATCTAGTGGAAGGTGAAGCACCAATTCATTCTCCAGTTCAGCGGCCGATCCACTCGGTCATTTGACCAAGTCAAATGTAGGTCCAATCCAACTAATGAACCGACTCGTACAACAAGTCTAACCCATTTTGATGGCATTAGTCCATTAGTCACTGCAATTTTGCACCATCAACCAGCCGTAATACTAGCTAGCAATTCTAGTTCTGGATTCAGTTTATTCACATGTGCTTAGACAAGGATTCTAACCCACTAACAAAAACCTATATTATCTCAATAGAACTATTAGTGTCCGCCTATTATTATTATTAGGAATTGGACAAATAGCCCAATTTGGCGAGAATTGTTTACATGCAAAAAATAAACATATAAAAGGAAAGAGTTAATATTTATTTTAGTCATTCACTTTTCATTTAGCATTTAGTCTAACTTTTAAAATGAGTCAAATTATCCGACATCACAAAATGTGAGTCAAGTTAGTCCCTTATTCCATTTTTATTTAACATTTTATCAATTAAATGATGATCTGTAATGTTAAGTGATATCTTCTCATACCATGTGTTATCTAAAGTATAATGGAGTTTAAAATAACTTATTTTTGTATCTAAAATTGCACAAAATGATTTATTTTATGATTTATATTGAATATTTAAATAACTCATTTTGTATAATTTTAAACACTAAAATAAATCATTTTAAACTTAATTATATTTCAGATGACATATGATATGTTAATGTATCACTTAAGTTTATCTATTATCATTTAATTGATAGAATATTAAAGAAGAGTTAGTTGAGGGATTAATATGACTCATATTTTGCAATGTTAACTAATTTGACTCATTTTAAAAATTAGGATCAAAATAACTCATGAGTAAAAAGTGGGACTAAATAAATATTAACTCAAAAGAAAATTTTAGTGATATAGGTACATTGTCATTGTGATCTCAACAACTTTGCACATTCAAAAAATAATTTACATCCCTATGATAAACTATTAGTGTGTTTGGATCCTCGTTTTCATGCCTAAAATCCCGTTTATCCCATCTTATTGGATGGTTCTCTTTAAAATTAATGCTGCTTGTAGAATCCAATTTGGAGAAGCATTGTATCCTTACTTTTCCATTAAGTTTTTCCGTTGGGAATTTTTCGCCAATAAAGTTTTAACACTGCCCTTCATTTAAACAACACATCCAAGTCATTTTAACGAAAACAAATCATTTTAATCTTAACAATAATTCATCATTAGCCCACAGATCAAACTAATGATAGCTAATCCCACTAAGAGAAAAAGAGCTAAAACTTATTAAACCCAAATATGTAGTTGTTATGAGTGAAAATTCAATCATATATAGTCCGATTGTCAATCTTCACCATTGAGGAAGAAAACGAAAAACTGAATGGGCCAAATAAAAATGTACAGATACAGTTAAGTTTTATTGATGAAATGGTGACATGTAGATCAAGCATTGGCGGATTCAAGTTATTATCGACTTATTAAATTAAATAAAATTTTGAATTTGAGTCTTATAAATAAAAATACAGTACAGTGATTTTTTTTCCCCTTATAATGGACCAATCCAACTTGATGCAGATAAATAATTGAAGTCCAGAATTTTTGTAAATATCAATAACACAACTCTTATTGCTACATGGGTACAAAAACTCCAGTATTGTGTAGGACTCTTTCTAAACTTTCATCATAAATCTAATCAAAAGCTTAGACTTCCGCCATAAGTAAACTATCTGTCATGCAGATGTACACAAAAATAAGAATATTATAGAGGGGAAAACAGGAAATAATAGTCCTCAATGAAGGTTGCTGGTCAAGTGTAGGCAAGTGAATACTGAATAGAAAGACACGTAGGTTGCATCACAGTGATCAGGGAAAGTTCATAGTATCTATATTCTCGTCAATTTCTTCATCAATCGAAGCTGAAATTAGCGCATGGACCCAAAATATTTGTTAAGAAAAGAAGATTGGAAAAAAAAAAAGAAAAGAACTGGCAGGACTTTCCTGAATTCTAGGAAAAAGCTTATCAAACATTAACACAGTTTCATTCAATCGTTAGGCATTCCATGGCTCGAATTAATTCAAAACAAAAAAATAATCATTCTATATCTCATCAAATTATATTTAAATATCCAAAGTTATAGTGCAAAGGAAGAACAACCTGACTTCTCCTGCACTAGCAACTTTTCTTTTCTTTTCTATTTTTTCACTCTTGGAAACGGCGGTTCTTGACTGGGATCAATATTCTTTTCGTGAGAGGAAAACGCGGTCTGCCATCATCGAACATAAGAATAAAAAAAACACAGCATGGTGCGTAGCTAGAATGACGTGAAGGAGAATACTAGAATAGCCAATAGGATAGGCTAAAATGCGATAGACCACGTGGGTGTGTGGGTCCTATGTTATGGCGAGGAGCGCGTGACGTACACTTCCTGAAACCTGCGATTGTGATTGCAATATTATGGATATAAAATAAATGAAAGGTTGCAGTTGGTGAATGATGAGAGAGAGGCGAATCAAATCAGGTGGTGAAGGCTACATCCAATTCCACATGGCTGAGTCTCAACCCAGTGAATGAAATCGGGCCACGCAAGCAAATCGGAATCTCCACGATGCCTATGTGCCACGTGGACGCAGCGCTTTGCTTCTCCCCTCTTTTGCAATATCCAAAGAGAAAAAAGAAAAAGAAAATATCCTCAACAGGCGGAATGGTATAGAGTCTATCACCACATAAAACCATCTTGTTCCCTGACATGAGAAACCTGGCATCCCCTCACACCACAGAACCCACACCACGTCCCCATCACTTTGCTTCCTTGCGTCTTCCTTCATTTACTTCTACTATGTCTCCTAGTGGTCTAATGTCTCATTTTAAAATTTTTTAGTTAAATACTTAAATAAATTATTATTTGATTATTAGATATCTAAAACATTTGTGGGTACGAATGATCAATTAGTACTTGAGTAACTATTGTCTATTGCGTATTTTGTACGGCCTTTATAATCTTTTTGTAAATACATAAAAAGAGATGTTGGGACACATTGCCATTGATTGTATGGTCTCGTGTGGTTTACAAATTACATTATTAGTTTGACCAGAACCGGAATTAATTTGCGGTTTATAGCGCAATGCAAATTCGAAAATAATGTGCTTATGAACTCGGGATTATGAAGAAAAATATCAAAACATGCACTCGAACGAAAATGCATCCACCTATCTTCAACTTTTTCTTTAAATAAAAAATGAAAACTTCTAAGAGACAAATAAGAAAAAAACAATGAACAAGGAGGCGCGGCTTGATTGAATTGCTGGTTTTGTTGCTAGTTTGAATTTTATGTGAGTGTATTTTATTAATGATGTAACGGTTTATAATCTATCAAAATTACTTTGCGATAATGATCAAGCCAACGTTTGAATAAAGGTTTATGTCAAAATAATACTCTCCTTTTCAATCTATTTATCAAGGTTTTTTCTTATATATTTTTGTTTTAGAATATCTGTTTTTTTTAATCACAATATAGCATTCATTTTTCTTTCAATAAATCTCTCAATCTAATTAGTTGTATTAATTGAAGTAATATATTAATAGAGTGGTATATATTAATTACATTAACGGAATAATACATAATATTTTTATCTAGTTATATAATTTTATATCGTTACTGAGATCATCAATTTATTGCTTTTTTAATGTGTATGTTTTTTGACAAATAAACTTAGATGAAAAGAATACTACTAATGCATCTTGACGTTTTCTGCAAAAACAAAAGGTAATACACCCTAAATTTTATTTTACGTATAACCAATTGAGCTAATGTAGCACATACCTCCAATTGTGGTGAGACCCTTCTTTACAGTAAGTCCACATATGTTACGCCTATTATAGTTTTATTTTTTGGCCAGCAAATTATGGCTAACATCAAATTACCGTACACTAAAGCCTTTAAACATGAGATTTTTTTTACAGAGACACAGTTTGTCACTTAAACAAAATAACATAAATAAATGATTATATATATGTTAAATAAATTTAAATTTATTATGAATATATATAAATTTGAGATGATAAACTTGCATATATATATATATATATATATATATATATATATATGTATATATATATATATGCGCGTGCGCGAAGAGTTCTGCCACGACTTTTTTTTTTTTTTAATTTTGTTGATGATTTCAATTGGACCTTAAAAATCAATAGAATTAGTAATGCAATTCTGCTTCAACTTTCAAGGAAAAAAAAGTGAGAGAATCCTAATGTTGAGTGCATAATTTCTAACATTGGAAGAGCCTCTTGCTAATCTTCTGCTACCATAACTTATAGTCTACTTTATTTTTATTATTTTTTAATGGGTAATCTACTTTATTTAGGTTAAATAAGAGTACAGTACTCTTCATTTACTTTATTTTCATACCTAGTTAATTAGTAGAACTAGAATTTATGTCACACCGCTAACAATTGGCCATTCATGCCTTTATTGATGCAACTTATTAGAATAATACTCCTTTAATTTTCTGTATTGTCAATTTAATTTTTTTATACAATCATGCATTTAATTACATATTATCATATTAACAAAAATATCTTACCATTTTTATCATTATCTTGAAAATTGCAAATATGATAACATATAACAGAATACTATAAGACTTGTTTATAATGATAATGATAATGATATTTATTAAAGTTAATCTGTTTAAATATTTATTTATTTACAAATTAAGAAATCGACAAGTAATTCACCTTCAAGAATTATACAAAATACACTATTTATTCTAAAATGGACAACTTCTTGATATTATTTTGTATATAATATATAAATATAAAATAATTTTGTACAATCATTTAATTATATATTTTATATGTGTGAATTTTGAAATAATAGAGTTAAAGACCAAACATGTTCATTTTTCAAATGTAAATACAACATAAAGAATTTTATACTAGTTAATAGGGTGTTAAAAATACGTTTTTACTATTTTTATTATTATTATTTTTGAAAGTTTAGATTGAATAAAAGACTTATCTTAATTTAGTATTAGAATATGTCTCTAGACATATTGGATGTATAACTTGATAATCAAACTCAAGGTGAAAATCCAAGTAAATGAATAAACACTCCTTAACTTTCTCTTTTAATTTGAAAACAACTTTAGAGAATTTTTTTCCGTATTAACTCATGAGTACGTAATAACTCATTAAAACCCTATAAAAAAAATAACAAATAAAATGTATGTTTATTTCAGATTTTTAAAAAATTAATTTTTTATAAGCTATTAATTTTAGCTTCTATTAAAATGTTAAAATTATTTTTTCAATTTTAATTATTTTAAAAAATTATCTAAATATATAAAAAATAATCACAAATAAATGTACCCAAAATCATTTGAGTGGCGGCGTGTAAATTTATTAGACTTGTCAATATTACAACGTACTATATGTGTCTTTTTATTAACATAAACTTATTTTGAGGATTGTAAGTGAATTTTTTTTTTTATTCCTCTCGAAAACCAAATTATCCAACTCAATTTTCCACCTTCATATTAAGAATTTGACGTGAATATTAATAAAGTATAAAAATAAAAAATTAATAATTTATAGAATATTTACTAGGATCTACCTATAAGAGAAATTATTTATTTAAAAAAAAATTAACTCCTCATTCTTATATTTTATCAACTTTCTTATTATAAAGTAAAATAATTTGAAAAGATATTCGGTGACAAAATTTGATCCACACATAACATAACTCCTCTGATTTGCGCGTTTCAATCAGAAGGGGCAGATTAGGATTAGAGTGAAAAAAATCTGACATAAACTATTATTAAAGAATAGAGGGCAGTTTTGGGCTTTGAAAAGAAGCCAGTGATTATCATTATTTTATTTATAAATATTCGCAAGTTGCAACTTCTTTTCTCTTCCCTTCCTTCACACCCATACCGTACCTGCAGAGGAGAGAGAAAAAACCTTATATCCCGGACACAAAAGCAAACCACACACACACACCAACACGAGAAAAAGAGAAAAGAGAAAAGAGAGACCAAAACCACACCACATAGGAAAAACACAAGACTCAATATCATTGTTGCTTCTTGTTTTGTCGGAGGCATAAGCTAGCAGGAGAGGAACTGAATTGAAGGTTGGTGTGAGCAGAGAGCAGATGAAGAGCTGTGAGCTGTGCAAGGTTCCGGCCAGGACCTTCTGCGAGTCCGACCAGGCAAGCCTATGTTGGGACTGCGACGCCAACGTTCACGGCGCCAACTTCCTCGTCGCCAGACACACAAGAACCCTCCTCTGCCACGCCTGCCAGTCCCCGACACCCTGGAAGGCCTCCGGCGACAGGCTTGGAAACACCGTATCCCTCTGCGAGATGTGCTCCGGCGGCACCACGGTCGACGGAGAAGAGAGCCAAGGGGGCAATGACGACGACATAGACACCGAGGACGACGATCTCGACGACGGCGAGGACGAGGAAGATATTGACGATGACGACGATGTTGGCGGCGACGAGGAAGACGAGGACGGAGATAACCAGGTTGTTCCGTGGTCCTCTACGGCGGCGCCGCCGCCTGCTCCGAGCTCCTCCAGCAGCGAAGAGTCGGTTAGCCGGTGCAACCCCGGAGACGAGGATGTTTCTGAGACAATCTCATTGAAACGACGTCGTCACGACGAGGATCACGATTTCCAGGTTCGTATTGTTTTGTTCCTTTTGATTTGTGTCCTAATAATATTTTTTAAAGAAAAAATTATTTTCGATTTTTATGCATCTATTACCGTTACGGATTTTGGGGAAAACGAGGCGGCTTGTTATTATCTCTTCGTGAAACTGATGATTGTTTTTTTTTATTTTTTGGTTGCATGTGTATAGGAGGGTTCGAACGATTGGGCATGTAAACGGCGGTATGGTGGGGAGTGGAGAGAGGAGGTTGGTCGGTTGGGGTGCGGCGGAGAACCGCCGTCGAAGCGAGCGTTGAGCGGCGGAGGTAGAGGTTAGAACGGCGGTGCTGGCGATTGAGAGTTTTGGTGGCCCACGCGGTGGTTGCTGCTGTGAGATGATAGAGCGTTTGATCTGGAGGGGACACGGAGTGATCTCAACCGCACGATCAATGGGGGCCCGTACCATAAGATATTATTTGTTTTTTATTTGTTTATGAGCACTTTGATTAACTCCCTCTAACAAGCACTCATGGTTTTTTTATGATAACTATGATATGACTAGCTATGTGTATGGGATAAGCCAGTTTTTTTCTTTTTAATTATTTTTTGTTTTGATATTTTGAGGATTAAGATTGTGGTGAATCCGGTGATGATGTAGCTTTTACTATTTTTTTTCTTTTGTCTTCTTCCTTTTGTAAATCAATAGGTTTTTTTTTTTTTTCCAAATTTCTATTTATAAATTGGTAAGAATGAAATGTCCCTTGATTCCGGATATCGAATCTCCAACAAAGCATTTTCCTTTTGAGTTGATTAATATTCAATTTAGTTGTATGATGATGATGATGATGATAACACTAGACAAATATTAATTTAATCTATTGATGTTTATAATGATATTTAGTCTTTTATATTTAAAATATAAGTCTAATTTATATGTAATGATATTAATTTTATCCTGTCATACAATTAGGATTTAGGAAAAGACTGGGTAGTTATCTAAATTCAAATTAAAAGGCATGAAGACATGATATGATAGTTTTGTAAGTGTTTATTAAATGATTTTGTTATTGGGATGTTTATTAAATGATAATGTAAGATTATTTTATACTCTCATATAGAAGAGTTAAACTATTTAAAATACTAATTCAATCTTTGAATTGTAGATTATTGTGCACCGTAAAAGATTAAGTTAGTAAAACTTTTAAAAAGCTAGATGTCCGCTATGGTTGTTGGGAACAATTTTAAGCATTGATTCTATGCTGGAAAGTCAATTAATGAGATAATTATATGCATAAGCAGCTGAACATTGAACTTTGGCACGAAATGAATAATTAGGCTAAAAGGTTGCGGCCAACAGTTAAAATTCCAAGCTATGAAAATTTTGGAAGCTAATAATATTTCTTTACAATAGTTTTGAATCGGTTGAAGTTTGAGTTGCATAAAATGGTTAAAAAAAAAAAGAAAAAAAAAGAGTAGCTTGAATGGAAATGCACCGGGACATTCTTCTTCTTCTTTTTTCAACCAAGAAAGACAAAAGGGTGTCAGAAAATGCCATGACCAATGGTTTAGAATCGCAAGTTTCTGTCCTTCCTTTAATGGTATGAGAAAGTTGCTTTGGTGGAGCAGTTAGGGTAGCTATTCATGCCTAACAACGACAAGCATATGAATCACGAAATGAATGGGAACCTCTCCCGATCCAAATTACCATTCCATGCTTGCTTCATGTGCCATGCTTCTGGAATTGCACCTGGTTACTTGGTCTGCTTATTAATAATATCCGCTCTCACCAACCAATGTAGTCTTGCAAGGTCAATGTCGGAACTGCACCGCATGCGCCTAGCCACAATCTGAGATGTTGTAATAAATGAATGAATTGTTTTAAGAGAGATATTTTCAGTTTTCAAAATTTAATAATTAATTGGTAACCTTAACCAAATATCTGGGAGCCATTATCCTTGGCCCAATAGAAGTCAGTTGGATTAGCATGATTATCATCATAAAAATGCAGCTGCTTAATACAGTAAATATATAAATAAACAAAAGATTGATTCGATTTGCATGAGCATGCTACTTTGAAATGCACTTGGTAGAAGAAATCATGGCTGGCGAGTGGCGAGGCCGGCCCATCACATCAAGTGGGTGAAAGCTTTATACAAGGGAATTCCACCTTTATTGAAATCAGATACAAAAACCCTGTTTCTTGTATAATAAAACGGTAATTATACGTTAAATTAATAATAATCCAAAACAAAGTCGTACTAAGCCAGTAAAGCTATTTTGAGAGCCTCAGAAAGAGGTTGTGGCTGAGGGAGGTCCTCCCAGCAAATCAACCCCTCAACCAACCATTCGAATTATAAGAAGCACACATGGTAAGGAGGATGTAACCTAGTCTAATCATATATATATATATATACTTTAATAATTGAAAGGGTGATTTTTTATTTTAGGGAGATGTAATCGAGGCACATATCCAGCTGCAAATTTGAAAATGTTGATAAATAATGAATTATATATACTTAGAAGAAAAATAAACAAATAATAAAACAAAGGGGAGGTGTGTGTAGTGGGCTCTGTTCTTGTGGTGGAGAATTGTTGGGGTTGTGTATGGTGTGCTTGGCTTGTGTGGTGGTGGTTCGATGCTTTGGTTTTCCCCATGGATTTTCTTTCATTTCACCACTGTCCACTGACGGCGATTGAGTGTGGATCCTGATCTTTGTGGTGTGTTTCTTAGCTTGTCCTTAGATGCATTGCAGCGTTGCGCTGACCGATGACTTTGTGGCCGTGAAAACGACAAGAGAATTTTTACTGACTTTTCACTTATTTGGAGAGAATCGAAGAATTTATTTTAATTTTTTCTTCTTTGCGTCTCCTTTGTTTCTTTTCGTTTCTACACGTTCAACCTCCTCGTCGTATGATACAAGTCATGGTCAACAATGTCCAATTTCGTGTTTGAAAAAATGGTGCTCCACTTTGATGAAGCGCTGTCTCTGACTTATTCCCATGTTCTTATACAGATATTATCGTTATGACAACAAATTAAAGGGTATTTAGTTGATTTCTTAATGATAATCTGGTAAAAGGACTTGGGATATTGGAGAACCGTGAATTATTTTTAATTTTATGATTGATGAGTGTGCGGTGTAAACTTAATTATAATAAACAATTCATTTCTTGTACGGCAATGGGGCTATACAATAGTGGAATCAATTACATTGAGCTTTTTTAATCATATATTTGCATTTATTTAACTTGCGTGAGTTTACGAAAAAAAAAATTTGGCTTTTTAATTCGTTATCCGAACATTTTGCATACAATTGCATAAATTATATCATAAAAAAATTTACTCCACAAATTTTAAAAACATTATATAATAACTTGTTTCCTGAATTTAATATTAATCTTGTCACATAATTACTATTAACTACATCTACTTTACCTGTTACGTTTTTGCTTTGAATAAAGGGTTGTGTTATCCACAATATTATTCTTTGGAGCTTAACTCTAAAGTTATAAATACTATTTGATGGTTTATCAAAAAAATACTATTTGATATGATGATCTCTAAATAAAGAACATAATTCCAACCACTTGTCAATAATAGTTTTCAATTTCTTATTATATAATTGTAATTCGTATATTATTTCTAATTATTTTTTTATTTAAATAAAAAGAAAAAGTTCAAATTAACTAGAACAGAATAATAGTAGTGGTGGTAGTGGCAGTGGTAGTAGTGCTAATTAATAATAACAATAATAGCATGATATATAAAACTAGTTATGCATTTAATGATATTAATAAAATTTTATGCTAATTTTATTAATATATGGATAAAAATATAATCATAGAAAGATTCAAATTAACTAGAACAGAATAATAGTAGTGGTGATAGTGGTACTAGTGCTAATTAATAATAACAATAATAGCAGCATAATATAATATATAACTAGTTATGCATTTAATGATATTAACAAATTTTTATGCTAATTTTATTAATATATGGATAAAAATATAATCATAGAAAGATTGGTTGATCATTGGATAGTACATCATAATTTATGGCTCATATTTTGTACGAGCTAGATATTTTAAACTCATGTAGTGTGGATTAGCTCATGAAGTTGACTCATCGAATCAAAAACAGAATATGGTGAATGGAGTCGGCCAGCTCATGATCATTTTCAGCCATGCTACTGTTAGCTCGCTCATTCATAACCATATATAGCCCCACAACATCCTTCCATTACGAGTAAAGATGATAGAAGTTGATGCTTTTCATTATGTATGCTCGGACATGAAGAGTACGCGCACTTTCCTCTTTTCTTTAATTTGGGACTATGCTTGTTTCATTTTTGAAAAGTTGAAAGCCAAAGTAAATAATTTCATGGCATGAGAAAAAGTCTGAAGAAGCTGCTATATACGTGGCTGAGTTTTCTTTGCATAGGATGGCAAATCCGAGCTAGTGAGTGGAGGTTAGCAGGCAGCTAGGACTTGGTGGTGGTTAAATCAATTTACAAGCATTTCATTCATCTACCAGACTACCAAAATAATTGAAGTTACTATACTAAGGTAGAAAACTTTTAAAATTCACCGATAAACTTTTCTTTACATAACTGAAAAAAAAAAAACCAAAACGGATGTTCCTCTCATATTTAAATGAAAATTAGTCTTATAAGTAATTCAAAGAAGCTAAATCAATGGTAATATTGCATGCTCTAAAACAATGAGACATACTGATATATGTTAATGGATAAAGTATTTATTCTTTTTTAAAATTTTAATAATTTGGAATTTTTTTCTTAATTTTCAATAAGCAATTATTTCATTTTTAAAGCCTTTAATAAATGTTCGGCTACTTTTGAAGCAGTTATTTTTGGGTTTTAAAATTCCCATTAAATATCCTTTATTCACTTCTAGTCATAATATAATCAATAACATATTATTGTAACCAGTAAGCAAACAAGCGCAAGTAGCAAAGATGAAGACACAAGTTTAAATCCCAAAAAGTACATTTGATGGTAGGAGAATAACCTTAAATATTTTATCCCTCAGAAAAAAAATTACCTTTGGGAAGAGTATACTTGTAGTTCCTTCAAAACAAATATTATTGTAAGTTGTATGCAAATATTTATATTTATCAGTCACCTTATAGTATGTTTAACTTATAAATTATATGATAACCCATATATAAATATTGGATTTTTTTTTGTAAATATAGAATTTCATCAATTGCGACATTGAATCATTTGATTTTTTTAAAATAATCAAGTCTCAAATTTCATAAAAACTGGATATTAATAAATATTTGATTTGACAATTGACATTTACGTACCTGCATTTTAAAAAAACTCCACAAAATAAAATTAGATAATGGAATGTCAAATTATTTTTACATTATATGAAATTTTATATATTTTATATAATTAGTAAAAATTTTAATTGAACAATTGAGTTAACAAAATTTAATATTTATAAAATATTATTTAACGAAGCAAGTACTCAAAAACGTATTATTGGTGGGATAATTAAAAAGATTTACCCAATCAGCATACAAAGCATAAAAACGAAGAAGCCATCATCATTTCATTTCCTCAAACACAAAACAAGCAAGTAGACGTACTAATTTTCCTGAAAATGGAGCAGTGACGGAAAAAGAGGAAATCATTGTCCATCTTATATGGGGTAGATATGATGAAAGAAAGCCTTACATGGCACACTAATGCTAATTTGCCTGCTATGTGCCAACATAAAAATCAATCCTTCAGAATAAATTAAAGGCGTCCAAATGTATTTCACATATTGCTTCCCAATTCTAAACGTTATCCAAAAAATCGGCCAACAAGGTCAGCGTGGATACTTCAGTTAGGCATTCTGCAAATACAAACATAGCGCGTAAGCCAAGACTAAAGCATAATCGTTCAATAATCATTTACATATGACTGAGCTAAAAGAATGGTCAATTCACGTTTTTGAAAATTAGTTAAACAATTAATCAAAATCTAGCTCATTCAACCACTATCTTATATTGTAATTGTAAATTTGGTAATCAAAAGGATAAACACTCCTTGTATTTGAATCCTCCCAATTATAACTGGAAGAGCCCATAAATTCAATCACTATACTCGAATGGAACAACTTCTTGGTATAATACTTGTAACGTTGTCATCTTCATTTAAAGCCTGATGATGGTGACGGTTCATTCTATACTACTCAATTCTAACAGACTTTGGCCTTTATAATTACAAGTAGGGCCAATGCTCATGTGGTTTCAAGCATGTTTGGAATCACAGAGTACTAAATAGTTTTATAATAATTAAAAAATATAAAATTGCTTGCTATCCTTTTTATAATCTTTCTTTTATATTTTATTTTTTCTTTCTCCCTCCCATGGCAGCCTCACCGCTTTTCCTGATGCTCCGTCAATGCACCACCACCACGATAGCTCCACTTCAACTCAACCTCGCCGCTTCTCCATTGCCCCGTTTGTAGCGAGCTCGCATCATCACACAGCCAACACGCCCTCCACATCGAAGCCACTAAGAGCTTTGCCTCCAGATCTGTTGAGCCTTGTCTTTGTTTTTGTCACCGTTGCCGCGCCTTCCAACCAGAACCACCATGAGCCTTCACCTCAAGCTAGATCCGCGATTCATCCTTCCACGCATCGTCTGCGCTCGCATTGTGTCTTATCACACCGTATGTAATACCTCAAGTACATGTGTCTCAGACTCCGGTCTTAGAGTCCCGGATCCACCGCATTGGAAAAGCCCGAATGCAAAAGCTTGGCAAGAGGTGCAGGTCGGATTTCCCTGTCACCTCTATAGCGGTTGGAACCATTATAGCGATCAGGGTGTTAGAGGAGAAGGATGGCAGGCGCTTCTGAGGGTGAGGGCCGTGTGATCTGAGACCATCATAGTGGTGCCCTTCACACAGAACAATACGAAACAACGTAGTTTTGTTTAGTGAGTTCCCCACCCCTATATAAACCCTTCCAGTCACGTTTTGAAGAGAAACTCAAACCCTAACCCCCAAAATCTCTCTTCCTCCCTCCTCACTCTCAACCCCACTCAAATCCACTTCCTCCAAGCTTAAAGTTGCTGGTGTCATTCCAAGCTTCAAGGTTAAGTCAATAGTACCCACGCATTCCCTCTAACGGTGAGTAGGTTCAAACTCATGACCTTATTTTCTTGCCATTATGAGTATGTTTGTGCATTATGATTTCCAAACATGAAATTAGAAATAAGAAAATATATAGACTATGATTTTGCAAGATATGGCAAAGATAATGATTTTGACTATAGCATGGAAAATGTGTTTTAGAAAACCATGAGACCATGATTTGAATTGTTGTGCACCATGAAAATGTCTTACTTGTTTTCAAAGAGATTCATTGGAAAATACATAATGTAGCAATGTTTACTAAAGTCGTCAAATGTGTTTTATGGTTTTACACTATTGCCACGTTATCAAGAGATTCCAAGAGCTATCAGAATATCAAATTGAGTTTCTATAGATAGATAGAGTAGAGTATGATTTAAAATTTTGAATACACAAGTTATTATGATTTCAGGGTTTTTATGATTTTGAACCCTATTGTTCGAAGTATGATATTGGAGATACCTAGTTTGCAAAAAACATGTTAGCTTGAGTTATGATTTTAGAAATTTAGTTTTCATGAAACTAAGAAGTATGGAATTCAGGATGATTCATAGCAACTACTATATACATATTCTGTGGGCTTTTGAAATCACAGTGCCTACAAGCTGGTGATCTCTTGGGTATGACTTTATAGCCACAGTTATACAAAAGTTAGATTATTAGAGTTATATGAATCTAGAACCTTTAGAGTAATCAGAAATTTGGGACCTAATGAGGTGTCCAGAGAAACCAGAGAATTACATTGTTATGCCATATATATTATGCATAACTAGAGATATATTGGGACCTAGTGAGTGCCCTAGAGAAACCAAAGAATTATATAGTTATGTCATATTTAATATGCATAACCAGAAATTTAGAGGATTTTGTTATTACACTATATATATAGCTATCCATAGTTTACTATTTTTCGAGGATTTACCGCACCATCAATTAAATGATTTCATGATAGATTTTGAATTTAGAAATGTTTTCTTTTTATGAAGTCCTGGAATGAAGAATGTTTTCCTATATAGCTATAATGTAAATATCAAATGATTTATGCTTGCAATATGTATAATCTTTGGTTGTCCTATGTGGGTGATGGGTGAGAATCCACTCATTCAGTCCGTTGACTCACCCATCTCCCTTCCTCCTTACAATTGCAGGTCCAATATCATTTTGCCTCCAGATCAGTAGATGCAACTTTTGTGGTGAGCCTTATTTTGAAATAAGGCTTAGTTTAGGTCCATGTTAGTATTAGAGTGCTCCAATATATATGAGAAGATCCAAACAATGCATCCTATTTTGAGATATTGTAGTTATTTTCAAAATTTAAGTATGGATTTCAATTATAGATTTTGATTTAGATTATGTAACAGATCAATTATGTAGTTATGATTTAATTTTCAAGTGTTAAATAGAATTTCAGACAATGATTAAGATGTTACAAAGCTATATATATGTTAAAGGTTTAAGTTTTATGAATTTGAATACTATGTTTCAAATAGAGAGAATGATAATGATTTAGAAGAAAATCTTATTTTAAGTATGAAATTATAATAAATTATGTATTTAGAGAGACACGTCATCTAAAAAGTTTACTTGGGGATGAAATTTCATTGCCGATTATTCCAATTTGAGTTGTGACAGTCATGAGCTCCACCACTTCATCTCTGTCGTCTCATCGTCACCTTTGTCCTAGTCACCACAAGATGTCTTCACTATCCTAGCCCCCTCGCTCCACCTCAACGACTCAACCTTCCTCCTCGACGAGCTACTGCTCTCCGCTCTTCCTCCATGGTCTCTGCCATAACCATCTATCTCTCTCACACACCCCAAACCCTCACATCACAGCCCTCATTGCTTCACCATGTTCAGCATGTGGCTGTGGGTTCTTGCTCTGTTATGATAATGTAATTTTTCTTTTTGTCAATTGTTATGTACATGCAAATCTACCAAAAGCGTTGCTTTCCAATTTAATGTTGCTTCTATTGTTTCTATTGTCCTTGTTTATTCGTGGATTACATGCAAGAATATGCCTCCTGATCTGAGTTCTTGTGTGGTACTTTTGGGATATTATGGTTGCTTGATCAAATTTGTTTGCTTTTAGATTTTGAGATGTTTGGCTGGGAACTTCATTGGTAGCAGGTAGATGTTGATATTTTGAAGAAGGTGGCCGGATGTACAGGTCACTCAAAGAGGGAAGATGAAGGCAGTGTTAGGTAGTGGAAATGTGATCAGATGTAACTGAACTCTAACTTTCACTGTTCAATTGAATCATACGTACTTTGACAAGAGAAACTCGTAAATTCCAACACCTACAGTGATTGTTTATGGGCAAACTCTGCCAAATTTTATCTAAGTTAACGCATTGTCGCACTTGTGTGTCAGAATTTAGGGGTTGTTGAGACATTTAACATTGATTGTCATTGTCAAGTGGCACTAATTTACCTACCCTCGTTGGTGAAGGTCAATCACTATTATTGTCTTATTAAGCCAATCAATGTAGTCTCAAGCCTAACTTATTTAACAGGACAAGCGTAACATGTAGTTCAAACGTGTTGGTTTAATGAAGACAGAATTCCCCGGAAACCCATGGTGATGCTGGAGTACATGATGAATGATTTAATTGCAAGTCGTTGAGTCAACAAACTACTAGTAGTAGTAATTAGCTACTTGTATGCATCAAGTTCGTCAAAACTTGCATTCCGTGATATTTTCCCTTTCACTCGCCGCTTGCTTTAGAGTATTTACACTCTCACGACAGCCTAATTGATTGGTCTATTAATTTCTAACAAATTAATCATCAATTACTGTCCATAGCACAGCCAGCACTTTACATGTACTACCATCGGCCAACCCGATCCGGTAAAAGACCTAGAAATGGATACAACACATCGAAACAATGTGGACCACAGTCCTAAAACTAAAGTATAACTGGATCAGGCTCGGCTCCAGGCCCACTCAACTCTCCTTTAGCGTATGTTTAAGACCCACTTCTTTTTCGACCCAAAAAAAATCCACTTCTTTTGACCAAAATTAAAAAAAAGATCCACTTCTTCAAATATCAACCTGTCTTGTAATCAACCAGAATTTATTTCGACAAAAAAAGAAAACAGTATTTATGATCACATTAAACTGCCCCATAATTAGCCAACCATCAGTAGATTTGAATCTTTTAAAATAAGATTGATTATTAAGCTAGGAGTTAAACATCCTTAATTAATAACCCATCAGATAATTTAGAAGTGATTAATACCTCACATTTTCCTTTACAAACATCTTCACTTTAAAACATCTAAACTCAACAATGTCATCTGAGTAAAATGTTTGCTGAAGTATCCTTTATTAACCCCTTACCCTTTGCTCATCGAAGCATATTAACAATAAGTCCATGTTCCTTCATACACCTAGACTATACGAACCCTCAACCGAACATTCTTCAATATGCTTGGAATAATATCAAAAGTGGTGTTATTTGTACACTTAAAAAATAGGCATCCATAGGCACCCATCCAAATCCAAGGGTGGGGAACAACAACTTTAATCTTAAAATCTGAGTTATACAAAATTCAATGGTAACAAATTGAGAGTCTATACAGTTACAAGGTGAAAGTTGTGTGAATAACATTTCCCTAATATCAAACCAGGAATGTGTTTTGTTGCCAAGCGTTAAAGGCAAATGAGAAATATTTGCGAAAGGTGGTCATCAACATAAAATTGTAACGGTAATTACAGAACTAACTGAAGACAATAAGATAAAGCTTCTTTGTTTCTTTATCTATAAATGGTTTCCAAACATAAAGTTAATCAAAGAGCCTCCAAAACCAATCATCGAAGTTGAAAGAGAGCATATTCAAACCTTTCTATGAGTATTGAAGCAGTGTAGAAACAAACTTGTACAAAATCATAAAAACGCTAACTAACCAAACAACCCCTTTACAATGTATAATTTGTCCAAATAAGAGACTGCTCAAATTAACATATTCTTCTCCTTTGGGACATGCCTTGATGCTGTGACTCGTTTCTGAAATATAATCAAAGACATGTAAATTTTAATGTATATCATTTAATAGACTAAAATTTTTCTAATGGATAAATCTGCCAGCGGCCAGTGAATAAATGTCAATCAACAGTAGTTCTTGTCTTGTAAAAACTTGTGCAAGTGGTTTTTCGTGTTCGTACCAAATATATCTCTTGGAAGATAAGTTAGAAGAGGGAACTGGGAATACCAATCCCCAACACTCCTCTCTTAAATTCCAAGCTCGGAAAAGGCACAGAAAACAATTAGAAGTTATCCATCTATGTTTTCTATACACTACAGGACTTCAATGGGATCCAATGGCAGCTGGTATTTAAACTCGAGGAAGGACAAAATCACAAAATGGCTGTTTACCAATTGCAGGTGTTATTTATGCATTACCTGAAGTCAGTTGGATATTGACATTGCTCTGTTCTCTTATCAAGCATCTGTTCGAATGCGGAAAAATAAATAGGTTAAACAGGAAAAAAAAATGTCAAACAGTAATAATATGCAATATATTATATAGCTTGCATACTTCCTAGTAAAAGATGAAATCTTATCATGTTGACATGCTGTGGTTATTTCATAATTTGACGGCCTAAATGAAGTAAGAAGTATACAAAAGGGTGTATTTTATAATCTTTATGCTTACAACTGCGCACAATACTATGTCAATGGATAACATGGTCAATCTAGATAAAAAGAGCTCTATAGTCTCCTTGACCAAAGAAAAACTAATTAAAAGAAAAATTATTTTGTTAGATAGCATATATCTTTGAGGATGTACCTTTTATTTCTTTTTGGCAAAAATCTCAGTTTAAATAACCTTTTCTTGTTTGTGCAAAATAGCAAATGGATTCCACCCAACTCTGTTTACTGTTTAGTAACTTTAGCCTTTAAGTAAATAGAATTATTTAGTAACAGTCACAATAGCAAAGAATAAAAAGATAATAGTGTTACGTATGTTATGGACATGATTTTGACATGAATGCGTTAGTGATATTGAAAACTATAAAACTGGTAACAATGTCTGGATTGTAGAGCGGTATATATTAAGAGTAATATATCATCATTATTGATCCACTCAGTTGCACCATTAAGCACATCAAACCATCAAATTTGAGTAAACTACATGCAAATCTTACCTCCAAAATCCATTGATAGCTATTTGGCAATTCTATGTACACACATTTACGGAAAAATATTTGTATCCTCTTAGAGGAAGAGAAATTCCACCTCCACATGAATCTCACACCATTCAAATAGTTTTGGAAGTTACAAAAGTGGTGGGGTCCTTAGAAATGAATGGTGACAATGTTTTAGGGAGGAAAAAAATTTCCTCCAGGAGGAGGAACGAAACTTGTCCATGTATGAGTTTGAATTCAGTACGGGAAAGAGGGAGAGATAATGAAAACTTTCTTCTGATGCAGAACAAAGGGCTCAATTATTATTAATGACAAAAAGTTTGGCGTGCTATTCAGGCTTTTAGATTAGTGTGGTTCGTGCTACTGAAGGATAAGTATTGCCTATGCTATTGTAGCACAGATATCTTATTGTTCAAGTTACTTTAAATATCGAGGATCAGATTATTCCAAGGGCTATGAATCTTTTTAGTCAGGATGTCTATGCTATGGACAGATTTTCTTCTATTTCCGCTGTTGTACATCTCTGAGTTTCAAATCTCCTTCCCATCATTTACTCCTCTATATAGCTTCAGTGTTCATGCATAGAACAGTGAAGTGTAATATAATTCACCTCAGAAAGGTCCTCACAACCACAAAATCATGATTCATCAAACAAATCATTGACTGAGAGCTCAATAGGTAATACTAAGACTAGCAACACAAGCAAGTGATGCCATAGAAAAAAGTGAACAAGTTAGAAAAAACAAAATGCGTGAGCACAAACCACTTCTAAAATCATGGCATAGGCATAACCGTACACCAATAAAACCACCTAAGCACTTCGTTTCTTATACCTTATTTGAAGAATCAACCAACCATTATTATTTTTATCATTATTATTATTACAATTATTTTTGTTTCCCAAGGTGTCCACCCACAGCGATAGCTAATCCCATCGAGGTGCGAAGCTTTACAAAGGGATAAATATTTGGCACAAAACTCTTTCCATACACACGAATCCAGCCTTGACTAGAAGCTTAAGGAGCCCATTATAGCATTATGCAAAAATTCAACCCTGGTAGTCCTATAACTGTATAACACGAAATTAATGGCATTCCAAATTCTATCCAAAAATTCATCATTTTTTTTGTGAAAAAAAGACCAACTTTGTCTATGCAATTTCAATTCAACAGAAGCAGAGAAGCAAGAGTCCAAACCTTTCTGCTCATCCGATGCATCATGATACTCCTCATGCTCCTCCTCCGGAACAGGGTGAAGCTCCACCTCATCCCCAACCCCAACCTTCCCCTGAACCCCACCGTCGCCGCCGTCCTTCTCCTCCGGGTACCGCACTACCACGACGGGGCAAACACAGTGATGAACGCAATAATCACTAACACTCCCCAACCTGCCACCTTTGGCGGCCCTCTTAGCGGCGGAGGCGCCAAACCCTCTGCTCCCCATGATGACGGCGCTTAGCCCTAACCTCTCCACCTCCAAGCACAGCCTCTCCTTCATGTCATGGTCCTTCACAATGTGGATCTTGAACGGGATCTGCGCCTCCACAAGCGGCTGCGCAAGGTCGCTCGCCTTCGTCGCTGTGAAGTTGTCGAACTCGTCCTCCAGCCTCTTCCGCTGCGACTCCTCCGCCGTTGCTCCGCCGTTTCCGTCGCCGGATTCCTCGTCGGCGACGCTGAGGTCGACGGAGCCCAGTCGGCGCCGTAGAGGACGCTCGTGGGACGCACGTGCAGGAGGATCACGGCGTCACCAGGGCGAAGATAGTTCTGAACCGCCCATCGAACGGCATGGGCGCTCTCGTCGCTCAGATCGACGGCGATCGCGATCTTGCGGTGCGCACCGGACGCTACGGTTGAGAAAGGGGAGCGAGGGAGAGGGTCGGAACCGGACGATCCGGTTCGGACCGGGCCGGTGATTGCGGCTTCATCGATGGGAAGAAGAAATTAAGATGAAATTACGGTATTGGTCACCGGAGACAACAAGGGAGAGTGTTTTTTTCTTTTCTTTTTCTTATGAGGGGGTTAATGTAAGAGTGCCTAAATTTTTGGGGAGTTTGTGGGAATTGAAATCGTAATGAATCAGAGCGAGTTTGACACGAGAAGCTTCTTTTTCGGTTTCTCAAAGTCCGTGTGCGTTGGAGGCTTGAATTTCTCAGTTGCTTCCTTCAGTGTCATCAAGCGTCGTCAGCACAGCAGCCACTAGTCATCGAATCAGAGACTTCGTTTTGGTTAATTTGGAGGGTGGATTAGTCTTTTCACATAGTTTACTTTCTTTCATTTTTGGACTAGTAATCGTTTTTTATTTCCTTTCCAAATATTTGCTGATTAGATGGTAATTGGCCATTCCCATCCATTGATGATAGTTTCTTATCTTAATAATCAAGTATGTTATTTTAAAGAGGTTAATTTTAATAAATTGATAATATAAAAGATTTTTATATTATTATTTAATTAAATTTTTTTTATATGAATTTTTAAATATTGAATTGAAAAATAATAATATTTACTGATTTGATATTACATAATTAGGTAAATGGGTAAAAGAATTTTACGTATTCCAAGTAGATCATATTTTAAATATATTAAGAACATGCGTTCCAAAGTTTCCAACAATTCTTTATTTTTTTCTAAGCAGAAACTATAAAATACGATACAAAGAAAATGACGTGGGGAAAAAAAATTTAATCTTTTGATCCCCTAGTCGCCCTGGCCTGATTATTATAATGTGAAAGGAAAGGATGTTACTCTTGATTGTTTACACCTAATTTATTATTTATGTCATTATATCAGCCAACAAATCCTGAATTGTCCATATTTTATGTCGATATTAAAGTACCCGCGAATCTAGTTTTGGGTTACTTGCAACGATGTTAACTATTGTTGGCTATATTGTAAAGGTGAATTTGCAATCATCAGTTGATATTGTATTGGACACTAGATATTAGATAAGATAATGATTGAGGACAGGTTTTTTGTCTGGGTTTAAATTAAGCCAAATGCCTAACAAATTAACTAAGAGAAAGCTCACTCTCAGATCAGAAATGAACAATGCCAGCTTATGTGAGAAAGGAGATCAGATGAAGAGGTGGGGAATGTAGTAGCAGATTATCATTATATTCCAGATAGGATGGGACAATTTACGTAACATCGTTAACATATGCCTCAGATACTGTTTTTAAGTTGAATGAACGGCTCTGCCCTCTTGCTCATTAAAGACAAGCGAAGATACTGTCAATGTTTTTCAATGACAGCTGTTTTCTGCTGTGTCGGCTGAATCTTACTCTACTGTTACATCCATGGCTAGCTGATTCGGCACTGGTGCTTTTGGATTTTTGGAGTAAAAGTCGTAATCTAATCAAGGACGCATAGAAAGATAACGATTTGGCGATGTAACCGGTCATTGCATCGTGATTAGACTATCGGTGGATTGCTTTATTTTTGTTGAGAATAATAATACTATATAGAAAATAATATTAATGAGGTTTGTTGGAGCTTGGAGGTCCTGATTTTAGTTATATATAGCATACTCCAATATATTTGAGGAATTATAAGGTTTTTGTCAATGTATGACCTTGTTGCATGTATGCTATATACAGTTGGTCTTCTAATTATTTTTTATATAATCGGCCAATGACATTTTTCTTGGGATGATCATGATCTATACTATAACAAAGTTGGGGTCTTGGGGACGACCAAGATTCAATGGGATCTGTGGAACAGTATAAGATGTAGTGCTACACAAATCACACGGAATGAAATATGTATTTATCATAAGCAGAATAGACAAATACTGTTTCCACCAAAAAATGAAAATGTTTACCAAATCCTGTTCCCAATTGATGTGTTATCTTCATATCATCTATAATATCGCGTCACAGGGCATGTCTTCCTTTAAAAATTCAAGGAATTCAGTAAACAAATTGCTCTGTTCTAGAAGTATGGGACAAATAAGTAATGGGAGTACATACAAACCCGCCGTTAGTGCCACAAAATAGTCTGAAACCAATATAAGGTCAAAGAATTCATTCAACAATTCGTTAGTGTTTGTCGGTTCTGACTTGGTCATCAAACGCGTGATTTGGTCATCAACAGTGTGGTCTTCCGATTCATCCTCCTGCAGGAAGAGGAACCTGAGGGACGAAGACTTTTCTCAAAGTATTCAGTTGACAATAATTTCGCATTTAGATTTGGTACATATGAGATAAAAATGCATGATTGTGAATTTAGATTTTTGAATCTAATGAAATAATTTGTAGTATGATATTTTAAAATTTTATATTATAAATTTTTTTTTCATTATTTTTTCTTCTAAAATTTAAACTCATAAACTTGATTAAAGGAATGTTAAAAAAATTCATGCATTGTGAATAATAGTATAGTGTGTTTGGATTTCAGTGTGGAGGCATTAGAAATGTGGAATGAATTTGACCCAAAAATAGAGTAGATTCTACCAATTTTTTATATTTTTGGTTTGTAGATATCAAAATAAATTTTTATCTCTATAATTGATTATAAAAAAAGTGAAAATTTATTATTTTATGTCACAATCATTTTTTTAAGAAATTACCAATGGGATTATTCAATAATTGAGTGATATTTAAGCTTCTGTTAATGATAAAAAGTTTTTTAATATAAATTAAAATACTATTTTGTAGTTAGATAGAACACAATCCACTTAGTGCTTCCTAATCATACAAACACTTCTCGTTATTCAAGAAATTCTTGAATAATTGTGTAGACCAAACCGGCCCCACTTTTTCAGTAAATAATTTTTGCATACTGTTATTCTATTACACCGTAGCTTACGCCTATTTGTTAATGCTATTGCAATTTTTCATACCGACAGGTTCTAAGGAGTTGGATCAAACTCATCACTTCCCCTGCGCATTCTTTGAACCAACAAAGGATTCTTTAATTTGATTGCACTCATCGATATTCCATTCAGGTTGTGAACTGGAAATCACTCAAATCAGTTCAAAATTCCAATCAGGACAAGGCAACTACTCGTCTATTCCCATCTAATATTTATTAATAATTAAACAGAGGCTGCAAAAGTCAAATGTCCAGTTTGTGGGATAATCATCCCAATCTTTTTGGGTGGGCCTGTTGTGACTTTTGACAAAAACGACAAGAAATGTCAAGAGCTTTCTCGTTCATTTTAATTGGGTACGACGCAGAGAATTTGTGACTGAATATACACCCTTTGAACAAATTATAGAGTAGAACTCATATATTTGAGTTTATCATAAATATTTTTATTATTAATTATTAAATTATTATTATTTTTATTAAATGATTTGATTCAATAAATAATAATAGATGGTTCATAATGAACCTAACTATATGAGATCCATTATAAAAACTCATCTAACTTTCTAGCATTAACAAACATATATATATATATATATATATATATATATATATATATATATAGAAATTATTGATAGACTTCAATTGATAGGCTGCTCCAATTGTACCCACCCACAAGAATTAAATTCAAACTTCTTGTTCAGATAAGTTATTATTTCTTTATAAACATAAAGAAAAGATTAGCCGTAACCTTTCTTTATTTATTAGAGATTAGTCGTAATCTAAGGTTAGACCATTTTTCTATCTATCAAGCACTTATAAATTATTTACATATTTTAAGAAGAAAACAAAGAAATCAAATACAAGTTATCACAAAGCTTGTACATCAACCATGAACTAGCATAGTTGATAGCTAGTTGGATTTCTTAGTATATATATAGTAGAGATTTGATTCCTTCCTGTATATATAACAGGTCTTAGTTAGAGATTTACTTTAAAGTAGCTTCATGCCTAAAAAAAATTAGTTATCGCTCTCAACAATGAATATTTTAAAAAATCAAAAACCAAAAAACAAAGCCCATACGTCTAAAAGGCAAATTAGATTAGTCAACTGGTTAACAACTAAGCCATTTATTAATATAAATGTTTGGTTAAGAAATTTATGTAAATAATATTACATGAATAACCCTCTATATTATAGTATAAGAGTGTTAGATTTTAAAAAATATTTTGCTATTTTTACTTTTATTTGTAATTTATTTCCTATTGTCAATATTTTGTGAAGCAAATAATACAAATTAGAAAATTGGCATGTTTGATTTCTATTTTCATTTTCTGTTTTCAAATTATTTTTTTTTTTGTGAATGAAATAGTGAAAAGAATAAAACCTCATTTTGTGTTTTTATTTATTGTTTTTACTATTTTATTCATGAAATTTTGAAAAAAAAAACAATTGAAAATATAGGAAATATGCATGCAATGCTTTTATTATTAGGTTTTGTTTACTATTAACCACCTTTTTAAATATATTTAAGCACATTTTATAAATGCGTACCACAACCTTGACCTTATTATAATTATTTTGAAGGAAAAAGGCTTTCACATGCACAACTCATAGGGAATATTATTACATAGAAATTTATATTTTGTTCAATAAGAATTTCTCATTTATTCACTTATCAATCTTGCAAAAGATTAGCTAATTATCAACTTATTTATTAAAATATTTTTATATTATCTAATAGGGTACACGTGTTAGTAGAAAGGTTTCAACTTTGTGGTCTCCTAGAACCTACCCATGTAGTTGGGAAGGCCTTGGATCTGAAAACCATGTTAAGCTGTAACATTGTCCTGCTTTATGGATTAACAACTGTCCCACAAACCAATACGGGTCTTTCAACGTACTTTGTTCTCATTCACACGTTTCTTAGGAAAACTTCCAAAGGTCACCCATCCCAAAATTTCTCCAAGTCAGCAAGCGCAGAGAAGTTCTTTAGTGAAAGGATACCAAAAAGAATATGCATCTTGTTAGTATAGGTAGTACCACTCAATTCATATAAGTCATCCTTAATTATAATCTTATACCTACATAGTCTAAGATCCTCTCATTCCTGTGTAATCAATTCATTCATGTACTTCTCCTTAGAAGCTTGCCAGGAGCTTTGTTTGTGCCTTCTTGCAAGCTCACTCACCCCGTCAGCCTAAGCGTTACATGTCCACCAGCTTTGGCTTGGTTCATCCTCGAACCACATTCCTGGAATGCTGCTCTATACCATTTCTAATATCTCATGCTGCTTTATGGATTAACAACTATCCTTACAAATCAACACAGGTTTTTCAATGTGCTTTATCTTCACTCACATGCTTCCTAGGAAAACTTCCCAGGAGGACACTCGTACCAAAATTTCAGAGCAAGAATCATTCTCTAACTATGTTAACAAAATTAGACAAATTTGGTGGTCAGAGACCACTTAATCTAACTCAAAGCGGAAATTCATAATTTTTAACCCTAGCAAATGATTGAATCAATCCAGAATAAAAATCATGGTTGAACTTTAAGATTCCAACACCCTGTAAAAATTTCAAAGGAAGAATCGATCATTTGCTATGGTAACAAAATTAGCAAAATTTATCATTTCAAACCTGGCTTACAGGTAGAAACCTTAACTGCCTCGGTTTCTGATTTTTAGAAAATAGTAAAAATCATTTTTAAGATCCAAGAAAAATACTGAAAACACCTTAACATGTTAGCTTAATCATATAAAATTTTTAGCGCATGAGTCCATCTACAAATATCTCAGAAAATTCAAGAATCTCATGTTGCCTATGAAAATCCAGGAATTCAAGCAACCTAGTTATCAACTTGTTTTGCCAAAAAGGGTTTTCTAGCATCATCCAATCACTCCACCTAATTAAACACATCAACATCTATGTATTATCAACCAATATAACTAAAAATTTTGGACCAAAACCAATTAGAAATTTTCAAAATAAATTTTGAAAGAAAAAGGCCAAAGAAAGCCATACTTTGAAAGCTTTAGAGCCTTATAACTTCAAAGGAGGTTCCAAATAGTTTATCTTCACTTCAAGGCCACCAAATCAGCCCCAAACCTTTCCCTAATCAATAAAGGATGATCTATCAAGATGGAAAAGGGTAATGGATGTAACATCCCCTGACTTATGGATTAACAACTTGTCCCCACAAACCAACACGGGTCTTTTTAGCATGCTTTGTCCTCACTCACACGCTTCCTAGAAAACTCCCAGGAGGTCATCAATCCCAAAATTGCTCCAAGTCAAGCACGCTTAACTGTGGAGTTCTTTCATGATGGGCTCCGAAAAGAAGATGCATCTTTGTTAGCATAGGTAGTACCAATCAATTCATATAAGTCATCCTCAATGTACAGTCCATACCTATAAGCCTTAGGATATCTTCATTCTGATGTGTAATCGGTTCATTCATGTACCTTTCCGCTAGAGGTCTTACTAGGAGCGCTCCTTGTCTGTACCTTCTTGGGCGATCATTCCTACTTTATCACCGAGTGTTATATGCCCACCATCTTCTGCTTAGTTCGTCCCGAACCACACCATCCTGGAAGAGATCTAGCTCTGATACCATTTGTAACATCCCCTCCTGCTTTATGGATTGATGACTTGTCCCCACAAACCAACACGAGTCTTTCAGCATGCTTTGTCTTCACTCACACGCTTCCTGGAAAACTTTCCAGGAGGTCACCCATCCCAAATTGCTCCAAGTTAAATACGCTTAACTGGAGTTCTTTCATGATGGGCTACCAAAAGAATATGTATATTTGTTGGCATAGGTAGTACCAATCAATTCATATAAGTCATCTTCAACTGTATAGTCTCATACCTATACAACCTTAGGATCCCTCTCATTCTAGTGTGTAATCGGTTCATTCATATATCCCTCCGCTTAGAGGTCTTACAGGAGCCGTTCATTGTTCATGCCTTCTTACGGCAATCACTCCTTGCCTTGTCAGGGCATTACAATGGAATCAAATTCTAATTGATTAGTTTGGTAGATTTCGATGAATAGAACAAGTTTTATGAAGGATATTTGGGGTTTTGGTGATTTAAAAAGGTTTTGAGCATTTAAAGTTAGGTTTTGTGAAAAAAAAACACCATGGAAGCTTGGCTTTCTGGTTCATGGCCGAGAATGATGGGTTTGGAGTGATAAGGTTGGTAGCTTTTCAATGATATTAGATAAGGTTGTGTAATAATTTGGGTAAAGTTTGATTTTTCTTTCTTTTCTAATAAAAAGGAATGACTAGGATTTAATCTTGTTATCAAGAATAGAGATTAAATCATCTTTCAGTATTAGAAATCGCACACCAAAATTTTACCAAACGGGTACAATACCGTACCCAGATAATCAAACATTACCCGAGATTATTTTCCAATTATAAAATCTTCATTTACAACTATTTCTAACTTTAACCCTCTTTTTTTCCTGGCATCTCCTGTTCCAAGTTCTAGGGTTTTGTTGTCCGAGCCCGCAAGGTTACAATTCATGCCTTGCTCGGAAATTTTTTTTTTAACATGTCCGTTGAGTCATTCTCATCATTGTTAAAACTGTCAGATTTTTTAAATTATGATTAATAAAGCGCAAACTAATTTTAAAATAATTTTTGAGTATTACACAGCCAGGTTCTAGGGATTATGCAGAACGATTGCTAGCGAATAAGCAAGCCTTTTTTTGTCCCTTTTTGGCACATAGGCTCGCTGAAGCAAGTACCTTGATGGCAGCACATTACCTGAAATGGCACTGTTTTGATAAATGAGCCTCCAACCCTTTATAAACCCTACCTCTTCGACTTCTCCATTCAAAAACCAAAAACCATCATCCTCCAAGCTCTCCCAAAACCCTTCTCACTCAATCCCTCGCCATTCTTTTTCTTCCAAGATTAAAAGTAAGGATTTTGTTAGTTTTTTTTTTATCTCCTTTCTCTCCATTCTATGTTCTAGTATATGTGTTTTGTTGTTCTCCATTGTTATCAAGTGAAGGTGCTCCCCAATATTGTTAGGGTAATTTAAAGCTAACTAGAGAGTAGTAGAGATTAATCTAGAGTTTAGGTGGTTGTTGTTACAGATATTGGTGCTCTCCCTACTCTCTGAATCTCATTGGTGTTGCCACCATCTATTCCTCCTCTCCAGGTAAGTGGCTTCAATCCTGTGATATTTATTTTGGTCATTAGAACTATTTTCCTTACATTGTGACATTATTGCATGATTTTAGAGATGATTCTAAAGAGATTTGTAAATTATTCTTGGTTTTGTCAAGTTTAGGAGATTATGATTTTTTTCAAAAAGAAGAAGCATGAATTATGTTTTTAAGAGACTCACGGGACCATAATTGATATGTTGTGTGCTATAGAAAAATGTTTTACATGTTTGAGAAATGATTTATTAAGAATTTATGTATGGTAGCAAAATGGCTATTTTATCGAATATGTTCTATAGATTTCTTTGATATTTCTAAGTTTTCAAGTTGAGATTTCAAGCTACGCTTTAGAATATTCAGTTAAGACATTTATATATGTTAGAGAGGCATGAAAAAAAGTATGACCTAACTTTACAAATAATTATGTTATATGATTTTCAAGTTTTATGATTATGAATCCAAGTGTTGTGAACCATGATATTAGAGTTTATCAAGCATATGAAAATATGTTAGTTTAAGATATGAAATTGAAAATTTAGAACTTCAGTTTAGGGTACCAAGAGGTATGAAATTTAGTATGATTCATAGTAACTACAATACATATTCTGTGGGTTTGAAATTGGAATGCCTACAAGCGGGTGATCCTTTGGGCATAATTTTCATAGCCACAGTTATGCTAAAGTTAATTTGTTTGAGTTATATGAATCTAGAACTCTAGAGTACTAAAAATTTAGGGGTTCTTGTTCACGAGGGCTGCACCCACCTTTTAGTTATAGAATTTTAATATTGTTGATTTTAATTATTTCCATTGAGTTATGTTTGATGAATAGTATTAAACAGTCATGAAGACAATCCCTTGAATGGCCATAGAAGGGATTTTTTGAGATTTGAGAAGTTCGGGACCTAGTGAAGTACCCATAGAGAATAAGGAAAATTATGTAACGATGACCATTCTTATATGTACGTGCATATGTTTACCAAGTTCAGAGTATTGATATTTATGATTAAGATAAGCTTATGGTTTTGTTTCAAAATGTTTATATATACATGCATGGAGTTGTTTTAGGGCTTGTCTTATTATTGTTATTATTATTGTTTCATGCATCCTATTGTTTCTGTCCCATGAAGAGGGTTTGTAGAATTCACTCATTGAGTTTTAGATAAAACTCACCCTTCTTCTTTTTCCTTGAGTTACATTAACTGTTCTGGGTTCCTCCCAGCCTCCTCCCCGCAGGAGGGCGTTACAGTTGGTTAGCTTCACTTCGGAGTGAAGTATCCTTGTTTTGGTCATAGAGTGCTTCATGTCTATAACATCTGTCACATCTAGGCATGCTATGTATCGTCATCCCTTATGTGAATATAATACCTAGCATGTAGATATTATCTACTTTGAGGCATAACTGGGCACTCTATTAGTTATTTAACTAAGTTCTAATACTAGGCTGGACTCTATATATATATAATTAAAATTTTCATAACCATATAATTGTCCTACTATTCTAGACTTATTCATATGATAGCTACTACGTAGTTATAAACTATTTTATCTTCTTAATGTTTTATGGTACTAGCTATGTCATATTGTGCTAAATAGATAATAATAATAATAATAATAATAATAATAATAATAATAATATTTTTAATATTTGTATAAATTGTTCCATGATGTATTGTTCCTGTTGTATAATTAAATAATATTTTAATTGTGAAATCATGATAATTGTCAACCTATTTTTCGATGAGAAGATTCATATCATGCGTATAAAATCATATATTCTTGAAATATAATATAACTTGAACTAGTGGCAACTTCTAACAATCATGCAATAAACAATAGTCCTATAAGTTTTCCAAAATATGATTTTCATGAAAATAGGGATAATAATAATTTTATAAAATATTTTAAATGGCTAAACTATAGTTATAAGTAACTGCACACTCAATGTTCATTGTAAAATTATGACCACTGCTACATAATCCTGGAGAATTGGAATGGCATTCTCAAACTCCATGAAATTATAGACAAGAATTAGAAGTGGTTGGGAACTAAATGAGAGGGAAAAACTATATCACAATTGCCTAAAGATTGGCCAAACACATAACTCATAAAAGAATATGGATGAGAGCAATTATCGAAAGAGATTAATCAAAGAAATTTGAAAGAAATCCTTTTTCTTTCTAGAAAAAATCCTTGGATGATTAGGATTCTTAAAATATTTAAAAATATTATAATGTGTCAAATATATACTACCAGACAAACCTACCACCAAAACAAAACGCCCTCCACGTCCTGCGCGCTGTGCAACGCATTCAGTTTGTGCTTCCACTTAGCTCTCATTACAACGTGAAACGCGTACTTCCTTTATAATTAAGTTTTGAAATAAAATAATAATAATATTAATAGTAAGGTTTGTGAGATGCGCACTTCCTTTGTAATTAAATTTTGAAATAAAAATAATAATATTAATAGTAACGCTACTTATATGTTACTTTTATATAATAATAATAATAATTTATATGATCAAGAAATTTCATATATAATTTTAATCATTAATAATTTCTTAAATAATATCTAATAATTTTCTATTAAAATAATATATAACAAATCATATTTATAATACATGTTAAATATAAATAATATCTAATATCTTCAAATAAATATTATTATAATTCATCAATGAATAGAAAATATATTCCAATAAAATATATAATATATAATCCTGATACAAATATAAATATCAACGGTACTTATAAACATATTAAATCTAATAGATTTGATAAGATAATATTTTCAAAGTTTTGAAAAAAAAAATCAAACGTGATATTACAAACTGAATATTAGATTTCATGAAAAGGATAAATATCAAATTCAAATAATAACTAAATATCAGCATATAAAAATATTTATACAAAAAATTCATTATAAATTTATAATTTATTTTCTCCTTTGGGAACTATGTATTTATATAAATAAGGCATTTGAATCCCTTTAAAGCTTTATCCAACACTTCCATAACTTAGACTTGACCTTCCTAATTACGCCTATTTTTGGGATATTATAGTGTCATTGAGAGTAGCAGGGTCCAACTATAGGAATAGTTTTTGCATTTTGCATATCATGATAGTATATTTTGATTTGTAATTAATAATTTAGCATTCATGGTTATTTGTTCTAGAGCTCTATATATGTATATGGTTTGTATTAGGATTTCAGTCCTTATAATTGATTTATGAATTATTAGTTTTAGATTTATTGACTTTAAGAAATAGGTGATTTGTATGTGAAAAGCGAATTTATCTTTTAAATGGTTTTTATAATTTAAAAATAGGTATATAGAGTAACTCAGCAATCATGAGACTTATGTGGGGATAAGATTTCACGTCCTGATCACAATTCAAGTTGTGACATTATAAGATTTTAATATTAAAGAAAAATTTATATATCAATATATATGACTTGAATTTAAACTTTGAATCATCAATTATTGGCAAAATATATCTCTGCCAACATCTATCCCTTAAATGGGCCTATAATACTCAAAGGAATTAGTTCCTGTATCGGCAATAGATATCTTGGGAAACCAAAAATTATTGGCAAAATATACTTTTTGTTCCCTTTATTTATTTATTTTTTATTTTGTTCGTCTAACTATCTTTTTTGTTCTTTTTGGTTCTCTATCTTATTTTTGTTTTTCATTTTAGTTCTCTAACTAATTTTTTATTCTATTTGGTCCCCTAACTAAATTTTTATTCTTTTTTATTATTTTATTTTATTTTCTATTCTTGTAGTACAACATGGTAAATTAAAATAAAAGAAACTGAAAAAAATAAAACTAAACAAGATATTTACCTTTCTATTAACTGTAAAATAAAATATAGAAATTTAAAATAAACTAAAAATTAAAAAACAAAAGAAAATAATAAGAACCTAAACGATGTAAACTGAACAAAATTAAATTAAAAATAAATAAGTAAGGAAATATAAGACAACGTAATGAAAAATATAAAAATAAACAAAGTAAAATGATTTTTTTAAAATAAAATGGAAAATTAAATAAATAAAATTAAATAAAAATAGAATATGAAACAACGTAAAACAAAACAGAGTGGAAAATGAAATAAAATAAATCCAAAAAATTAAAGAGCAAACAAATTAGTTAGGTGAAAAAAAAATAAGCCAGGGACCAAAAAGAATAAAAAATTAACTAGTGGATCAAAATGAAAAATAAAAATAAGTAAGAGGACTAAAAGGAACATAAAATAAATTAAGGGACCAAAATAAAATAAAATAAAATAAGTTAGGGGATAAAAAGTGTATTTTGCCGTAATTTTATATATATATATATATATATATATATATATATATATATATATAATGTTTCCTTTATTTGAGCACAAAACAAGAGTCAGAGCAAAGTCTTAACAGCGTCACAGTATAGGGAATTCATCACTTCAAAAAATAGTATCGGGTGAATGATAATATCTCACAATCGGACAGCCCCAGGACAAGAGGCTGGGTTGGAAGAACGTAACATTGAACATCGTAGAATAAGAGATGCATTTTATGTTAGCATTGCGAACCTGAACCCCACCAGCGTCAAATCCACGATTTTGCATTTACGGGGGAAAATGGTAGTACATAAGGTGTTTTCCATCACCCTTGGCATTAATAACACTTTGTCTTTTCCCCACTAACCTCTCAACTTGATCGTCAATGTCTTCATCGTAATTAAAAGGAGAGAAAATGAAGGAAGACAACATTTTGATTCATTTTGGAATACATAAATAACAGTAAATGAGAAGAATTAGTTAATTGCAAGACTAAAAATAACCCAACCGATCCGATCAATAAATTTTATTTTGATTCGATTTAATTATTTTTGAAATTGAACCAAACCAAATAAATTTAAATTGGTTTCAATTGGTTGGGTTTAGGATTTGTACTAACAAATTTATAAAATATAAAAAAATAATTATAAACAACATTAAATTAGATTAATCATTATTATGAAATTATATAATTATAAAATCTAAGCTATTTTTTAAAATTTATGATAATATATAATACTATGAACTAATAAATTAAACAAATGGTAAAAGATTTGAACAAAAATCATATTGATTGAATTAAAAAAATAATGTATAATTAAAAATCCTAAATTTAAGTTAAAATATGAAACAAATTTAGATATGGATGCAAAATTTTGATAAATAATATATCTAACTAATATATATAATTATTGATATAATATATTATCGATTTGGTTTGATTCTATTTTAGAAATAAGAAAAAATCGATTGGTTTATTTGAATTTTCACAAATTAAGAATAAATTAAAACCAGTTTATTTTAATTTTGATAAATTTTTTATTTTTTTGGATTGACTTTCGGTTTTAATTTGATTTTGATCTATTTTAAACACCCCCTAATTGGAACGGAATGAGAAATTAATTATTTTATGTTAAATTTTCACATGATTTTGTCATTATTATGAATTATATTTTTCATGTAAGAGATGATTCATGACCATTTGACAATAGAGATTTTGATATCATATTATGAATTATCTCTTGAAATCTTAAACTATTTTTGTTATCTTTTATCATTTGTTCTCTTATATCATATGTTGTATTTGAATTCTTCTTTTGAGTGGTGAAAGATGACTCAAGATTTAAAGGGGACAAATGTATTAATTAAATAAATTTAAAAAGAGGAACGATTTTTGTTGAGATTAATGTAAAACTTGACACGTATTTTACAATTTCAATAATTTTTATCAATATTTTTTCAGTTTTTACAAAACTCGGATTGAAAGTTTAAACGTTGTAAATCATGTTTGTAGAATTTTAAATTAATTCAATTTTTTTGATACACTTTTAAACATATAAATCAATGTAATAAATGTTTATCAAATGTGCACAAATAAGAACTATTTGATCAGATTTTTATGGATGTCCAAATTTTTTAAAATTTGGCACATACAATTAATATGATATGCATTTGTAATTTAATATATAATTTGATTTATTTTTTTTATAAAACATTGCTCGAGTAATCTAGTAGGAGATGCAAATGAAAGAATGAGTATAGTAGTTAATGGCACTCAAATACTATGAGAGGCCACAAAACCAGTCTACAACACATACAGATAATAAAAAAACCGTAAGCATGAACAAAACCAGAAAGAAAACAACAGGCATTCGCAGGTTGGGGAAGACATCTTAAAATACTTCCCTGCAAACTCCACAACAACCCTTCGACATTGCCATTAAGGCTGTGATAGAGGACCCATGACAAATATACCCATTAGCACCGGAGTTTCCATCTTCTTACTTGATCTAAATTTGCAGTGAAGGATGCAGGATCAAAAGGGAAATCATCATTCTAGCCCTTGGTCCAAGACGTAAGTCTCATCATCATCGAGTTAAAAATGTCTTTCAGTTTGGTTTGAAGGAGTAAAAAATAACTCTATTATGAATCCACCAAAGGGTACAGTAAACAACATATTAATTGAGGAAAAAAATATTATATAAAAAGTTATTAAATGGGTAAGTGTATAAAGTTTTTATTGTGTTAACAAACCCCTCCTTATCTAAAAATACTAATAAACAAATGAAATAAGATAAAGAAGTCTTGAATTTACAATGTGTTGATGGATTTTTTTTCCCTTCTCTATTGTATTAAAACATATTAACTCTTTAATAGCCGATTTTTAATAAAATGCGATAAATTAACTCTATAATATATATATATATATATAAATGGACTATTTTTTTTCCCTTGAGGGGCAGCTGCCTAGTCCGGCCCCTTAAATCCTCCGCCTCTGCTTCTTTTAAATTATTGTAAGAGATCAAATATGATAAAGTCATGCAAAAATTTTATATAAAAATTTTCAATAAAATGGAAGATAATAGAATGATTCTACCTTTGCTCTTATTTCCCTTCTCCTCCCTGGAATTTTGATTTATGTGAGGAATGAAAGTCTCAACCCTTTGATTAAAAAATGTTCAAGCAGCGCAAAAATTATTAATAATAAACTGTATGTGAAGAGTGTTGCTATATCCTTTTAATTAGTAACCTTTTTTTTAATGTTCAAAATTTTACTCACAATTAAATGGGTTATAATATATACAATATCCAAAGACTACTCAGTAGTTGTAAATGAAAATTTGCTGAATTGGGAAAATTTTTAAACACATTACTTAGCATTTCTGTTAACTTAATCACATTTCTAACTTTTTAGTTGAATTATAAGTTCTATTGAATAATTAAAATCCTTTTTAAAGATCAAAATAATTAAATTGTAATATTATGTAAGAGTACAGAAAAAATTAAATTATACTCCATTCTATTATAATTTCACTCCACCCTATCTTAATTTCCACACAATTTTACTTCTTTTTGTTTAATTCCATTCCATTTACTGATCATAATTTAAGATTCATGAACCCATTGGAACTACCAATTCATTTATAGACAGCAACACCGGTCCTAAGAGAATGGCATATCGACCTTCTGGTCCCGTCGGGTGATGACTTTGAATCTGCAAGGACCTAAGCAGAAAATTCTCCTTGGCCTCCAAGCAGAAGATGAACAAGAAGAAGACGCATCCATTGACCTTAGGGCCTTGTGGTCGATTCGTATCGCATCATGTGACATCCCCCAACACGTTTGATGATTGAAAAAACTGTGTCGGCTACAAATTTATTTACCACAACAATTTTCAAATAAAAACGCAAAGTGTTTCAACAAATTTAATAAAAAAAATGCGAGAGTTAAACAGTTTCTTACACAAGATATATATTTTTTCCAAGATCAAAGTTGTATAATCATCCTTTATAAATATGTTGGATACAATATTTGAGTTAATTGAATTATTGGCAATGGCAAAGTGAGATATATATATATATATATACACACACATTCGTTGGACTATTTCTACATTACTGTTTGAGTGTTTTTCTATCCTATTTAAAATAGGGGAAATTTGTTTGACTTTTCGCCAGATTGTTACCCCCGTAGACCGATGTTCCAACAGTATTGTGTCATGCCTTCTTGAAATGACAAAAAGGTATGGCAAGTTACTTATTTTGTTTTTTTCACCTAGGATTTGGGATATCGTAAGTTTCATAATGATTGCCAAGAATTTTATATATAGTTTTTTATGACTTTTTTTTAAAAAAAAATCTACCATTCATTAGTACCTTGTTTATAGTACTTGGTGAACAATTCTGTTTAACGTTTAGGCATTTTTTACTGATATTTTATGAAAACACACCATTCTTATATTTTCATTAAGGAATCTTAAGTATTAATCAAACTATATATATTTAGAAAACTATAAAAAAAAATTAATTTTACACCGAACATTGCAAATGATCTGTATATATATGGACATATTATATGAGATGTGTGGTTTATTATGTAGTAAAAAAATTAGTCACATAACCATATATGATGGTTATGATTAAAAGTTGATTAATGGTAATTAATTTTCATATATTCGATTAAAAAAGTTTCTAACTTATGTTTTAATCTTGATCATTTATATAAAATCTAACGATTAAGATTCATCCTCTACTCTCAAATATATCACTCTTCTTATATGATAAATTCCCTATATATATATATATATATTTGATAAGTCTATCTATCCATTTATCACTTTATGGATACATTGCCTTCTCAATTTTGACGAGAAGTTTACAATTCAAGACAAAGACATAATCCTATGAAGCTAAATTTGGATATCTAAAAAACATGATGCGATGTGGTAAAAAGGACATAAAAAATGTGAACTATTTAACGTGAATTGAAGTGGCAGAAAAAAAAGACACAAAATTGTGAATTAAAATAATAAGTAATTTTAATATTAAAGATAACAAATAACAAATGCAAGTTTAATTTTTAAGAAGTAACTCTTATAAAAATCAGCATGCTCTTCTTTCATACGAGAACTACTTTCACATCCAATTCAAATAAACTAAATATATAAAAATATTTAATACGTAACCAAAAAGACTACTCTGTATTTATTTATAAGAATTTTTTAAAAGATTGCTATAAATCATCTATTGTTTGAGAAAATACTAAAGATTTATTAATTAATCTTTTGACGTCACCCTTATATTTATTATATCAACTAAATCCAATAACTATAATTAATTAAAAAGGAATAATTTAATTAAAATAAGACATAATTATTTATATCTGAGCCTATTTTTTATCAAAAAAAAAATCTGAGCATATTTAATAGCAAAGCTTTTAGTAAAAGATATTTATATCCGAATGAATGGAGTAGAATATAATGGCCATAAGAAAAACAAAAATCCAGATTGAATTGTGCGGCTGGAGAAAAGGGTAAAATTGTCAGTAGGCTGAAGTCTTTTTTGTTAACACAACAGCAGCATTAACTTTTCTTGTTCAAACACAGACTCAAACATACATGTTTTCCCAATTCATGGTTGCTTTCATTCTCCTCGTTCCCAACAAAAATACCATCTCTCTGCCTTCAACCTTGCAAGTTGTTCAGATGAGAGCCATGGAGAACATGAGGAAGCCATGCTTCTTCTTCTGGCTTTCCCTCCTCACCATCTTCTTCTTCTCATCTTTGAATCCTTCCTTTGCAGCTCTCACGACCATCTCCTCAAACCAAACTCTTTCTGGTGATCAAACCCTTCTCTCCAAAGATGGCACCTTTGAATTGGGTTTCTTCAGGCCAGGTAACTCCTCTTACTACTACATAGGCATGTGGTACAAAAAGATCTCACAACAAACAATTGTTTGGGTAGCAAATAGAGACAACCCTGTATCTGATAAGAACACTGCCAAGTTAACAATATCTGGTGGTAATTTAGTTCTCCTTGATGAGTCTCAAAATCAAGTTTGGTCAACGAGTATGAGTTCTCCTAGCTCAGGTTCTGTAGTAGCTATCCTTCTTGATAGTGGGAATCTTATATTAAGTAATAGGCCCAATGCAACATCAGAATCAGAAGCTCTTTGGCAGAGTTTTGATCACCCAACAGATACATGGCTTCCTGGTGGCAAAATCAAACTTGACAACAAAACAAAGAAGCCTCAGTATCTCACTTCATGGAAGAACAACGAAGATCCTGCAACCGGTCTCTTCTCTTTGGAACTAGACCCCAAAGGAACCACTGCATACCTTATTCTTTGGAATAAGACTGAGCAGTATTGGACAAGTGGCGCTTGGAATGGACACATTTTCAGCTTGGTGCCTGAAATGAGGTTGAACTACATCTACAATTTCAGCTTTGTGTCAAATGAGAATGAGAGCTATTTCACCTATACTGTGTATAATAATTCGATTAAATCGCGGTTTGTGATGGACGTCTCCGGCCAGATCAAACAACTCTCGTGGTTGGACAGCACTCAGCAATGGAATTTGTTTTGGTCACAGCCAAGAAGGCAGTGTGAGGTTTATGCTTTCTGTGGTGCCTTTGGGAGCTGCACTGAAAATTCAATGCCATTCTGCAATTGTTTGACTGGTTTTGTGCCAAAGTCACAGTCTGATTGGAACCTAGAGGATCACTCAGGTGGGTGTGTGAGGAGAACTCAGTTGCAATGTCACAGTTCCAATCCCTCTAATGGTGAGAAGGACAGGTTCCTACCACTCACAAGCATGGCATTACCTAGCCATGCACAATCTGAGGGGGCAGGAAATGCTGGGGAATGTGAATCAGCTTGCTTGAACAATTGCGCCTGCACTGCTTATGCATATGACAGTAAAGGGTGTTCGATTTGGAATGGAGACCTCTTGAATCTTCAACAGCTATCTTCAGATGATAGCAGTGGAGAAACTTTGTTTCTGAAGCTTGCAGCATCTGAGTTCCATGATTCTAAAAGCAATAAGGGGACAGTTATTGGTGTTGTTGTGGGAGTTGTTGTTGGCATAGGGTTTCTCCTGGCCCTTGTTCTATTTTTCATGATTCGGCGAAGAAAGAGAATGGTTGGGAAGGGAAAGCCTGTGGAGGGTTCGTTGGTGGCATTTGGGTACAGAGATTTGCAAAATGCCACAAAGAATTTCTCGGAGAAACTGGGAGGAGGAGGGTTTGGTTCTGTCTTCAAAGGAACTTTGGCTGATTCCAGTGTTGTGGCAGTGAAGAAGCTTGAAAGCATTAGCCAAGGTGAGAAGCAGTTCAGAACTGAAGTTAGTACAATTGGGACAGTCCAACATGTTAATCTTGTTAGGCTGAGAGGGTTCTGCTCTGAAGGTGCCAAAAGGTTGCTGGTTTATGATTACATGCCAAATGGCTCCTTGGATTTCCATCTGTTTCACAACAAGAACACCGAGGTTTTGGACTGGAAAATGAGGTACCAAATTGCTCTTGGAACAGCAAGGGGATTAACTTACCTCCATGAGAAGTGTAGGGACTGCATCATACACTGCGATGTGAAGCCAGAAAACATTCTCCTAGATGCTGAATTTTGTCCGAAAGTTGCAGACTTTGGCCTGGCAAAGCTAGTTGGAAGGGACTTCAGCAGGGTCCTCACAACCATGAGAGGAACAAGGGGTTACCTAGCCCCAGAGTGGATTTCTGGGGTGGCTATCACAACCAAAGCTGATGTCTACAGCTATGGTATGATGCTCTTTGAGTTTGTATCAGGTAGGAGGAACTCTGAGCCTTCTGAAGATGGTCAAGTTAAGTTCTTCCCCACATGGGCTGCTAACATTGTAACCCAAGGAGGCAATGTCCTTAGCCTTTTGGACCCTAGGTTGGAGGGAAATGCAGACATTGAGGAGGTAACAAGAGTAATAAAAGTTGCTTCTTGGTGTGTCCAAGACGATGAATCTCACAGGCCAACCATGGGTCAGGTTGTTCAAATACTTGAAGAGATCTTGGATGTGAACTTGCCCCCAATTCCAAAGACACTACAAGCGTTTGTTGACAACCAGGAGAACATAGTTTTCTTCACTGACTCGAGCTCCACACAGAGCTCACAGGTGAAGACAGCCAATGTCTCAACAACCTCCTCTCAACCCAAAAGCAATATCTCCTTAGAAAGCTCCAAGTCCTCAGGAGAAAATTAGAGAGGACCCTGGTCTAGTGGTCTCTCAGCCACTCTTGTTAGTTGTTACTGATAGAACAGTGTGCTATCTTTTGATTTTTGCGAATGTAATTGTAATGTAATGTTTGAATCATGAGATATTCTTTTCATGCTGCTTGTATATTCAATCAAAATAATGTTATCTGATATAGCTATTTGGTGAACCTGAGGACTGGTTTGTGCTATGTATATATTGCCTCTACATTTCCATTCGAGACGAATTGAACTTGAAATACCATTCAAGCATAAGATTCCACGAATTGATTTGCTTTTACTCTTTGCATTCGCAGATTTGCAATACTACACGTGTGTTTATCCTAGTTGATTCCACTTGAAAATTTTCCTCTCAAAACTTGTGAATTCATTTGTGCAGCTGTTTAATTTTGTGAGCATCAGATGTGTTCAAGAACCTTACTAAGAGTACGAACACTTTCTTAAATAATTGCGAAATTGCAGAGATAAATAAGAAGATAATCATAAATTCAACCAATAGTTCCAAGAATACCTACAACGTGGGATTGTCTGCTTGAATGTGCCACGCGTTTGTTTCTCTGTTGTACCTTTTTTTTCTTGTTTTTTAGTGCAATGTTACTGTAACAACAACACTGCATTTTTTTTGGTACCCTCAATTGTATAATTAATTAATTACCTTTTTATCATCAAGTTGAAGATTTCCATACTATGGTGATTGGCGAGGATACTAATGAGAAATTAAAGTAGCAAACTGCTATTGGCGCGGAACATGTGATTCCTTGGATTCATGTATAAACTCTTACATCGGAATCATTCATCGATTCATACAATGTTTGAGTTTCTTCGGACAGCACATCCTCTACATTTTACAATAACTTTTAAAAATTAAATAATATACATATTAAGAAAAATATAAAAAGATTTTGATAAATATAGAAAATTATTTAAGTTAACAAAACTATTTTTATATAGTTATTATTATCCATGTTAATAAATGTATTGATTATTTAACTAACTTATTTACACTACGGGTAAAAATAAAAGAAAAAAAATTAATATTATCTAAATAATTTAAATTATCTGAAATATCAAAAAGTTATAAATTGATAATTATTATAAAAGGGACAGAGTATTTCAAACAAATGGATAAGGTCAATTTACTGTGTTGAAGTTGTCACAGGACACAAATCTTTAATGAACCAACAAAGTAGTTGGGCATATACTTACTTTGTCTATAATGTAAGTTATTTTAAATTTTTTATCTAATTTAAAATATAAGTTGTTTTTATATTTTAAGAAAATATTAATTATCTTTTGATCATTTTATTTTTATATTTATGATGAGTGAGAATAAATGAATGTCAATATAATTATTTAATAGAGAGATAATTTATGATAAATAATAAAAAAATATTTTTCTCTTTTACTTTTACTTTTTAAAAGATTAATGAAATTTAATACCTTAATTCATATGCATAATCTTATACAACTTGTATTATAGATAGCAGGCAGTATAAGGAAAAGCAAAAAGCCTTATAGTATTTCATTTGGAGATCTTCCAAAAAGTTGCGTCACTTTCCGAGCCTTTCTTTAATCCTTCGCAAAAGTAAAACTTTCAATTCCTGCAAGCCACTTTCAATTAGTTTTTCCTTCTTTTCTTTTGATTTTTCAGTGAAAAAGAACAAGAGAAACAGTTATGTATTACCTAAAGCAAATAGTGTGAGAACCCTTTTTTTTTTTTTTTTAATAAAGCAACATTTCTTCAGGAGTCGGTTTTTCCCACCTATCTTCTGTTTTCTGTATATATATTAATATAAAAATATTTTTTTTTAGCGTGTGTGTGTGTGTTTTTTTTTTTTTTTAAGCGTGTGTTTATATTGCATATCGCGCCAAAGTACTTGATGGCTTGTGAATTGTGATAGTAAAATATCAAGCAAGCAGAACTTTCTTTAAGGATTAACCAGGGAAGAATCCAGTTCAAAGGAGGGCCCAAAAAATATTAATCATAATTATATTATGAAATAAAATTTTTAATATATATTAATATAAAAATAAATTTTATGTATATATATATAATCATATCATACTTGGAATAATATGTAAATCAGTATATAAAACTCTTCACTAATAAAATATATTATGAAAATTAAATTATAAATTACAAATCACAAATAGCTTGCTTAATTGCTTGAAAGTTCTAATTTAAGTATTTTCCAATTTGTTATGAATGAAAACAAATACCATATAAAATATTTTTCTCAATGATATTATAGTACAAATTTTTTATAACAACTTTAAAATCTAACATATTTAGAATAAATTAATAAAATTGAATGTAAAAGTGTCTAAATAATAAAAGGGTTTTCTTTGGTACCATGAAGTGCTAGTACCCTTGTATATTCAGTTATTATAATTTGATTTTTGATTTGATGGATTTTAAATGCTTAAGTTAGTGGAATGCATGGTTTATTTTTAATCACAAATAATTAATTAACACATATTATATCTTTAAATTTTATAAGAATACCAGTAAAATCCTATAATAAAAATAAAAGTATGATAAATCTTCCATTTTTTATATATCTAAAGTTAAATATATTTTTATATTTTTTACTTGTATATGTGTGTGTGTTAAAAACTAAAAAGATTTTTTTTTTTTTTGGGGGGGGGGGGTTGGGTGTGGTTTGTGTTACTTATATGGCCCTGCCTGCCCCCTTCCATCCGTCCCTGGGATTAACAGTATAATGAAATAAGGAGAAAGATAATCTCATTTTTTCAGAGTTTAAATATACATGAAAATAGGAAGAAAAAAAATCAGTGGAAACTACTCTTTATCTTTCCCTCTCAATGTCCTTTTTATATATTCGTTTCAAAATTGGGATGGAATGAATGCGGAAAAAGAGAACTAAAAATTAACCTTTAAACCTTTTTGTTCCTTTATTAATTTTTCAAACAAGAGGAAGGCGACTTTATTTTGTTCCTTCCCTTTCCTTTTCAATTCATTCCTACTATTCTGCTCGGCTCCATCAACGAAGGAATATCCAAAAGGGAAATTTTGGTTTTTATGTAATTTTACTCATTTGAGCTATAGTCTTTTTATTATTATTATTATTTAAATTTTGTAATTTTGTCATCATTTGAGTTTAATTTTTAATTGCTTTATTAGTGGTCATCTATTAGCATGTCTTAACTTTTTAAAAAAATATTGTTAATACTCATATAGTAACCTTTAACTCACATACTATCTTCCACTTAAATAGGGTATGAGATCCATAATCAATTAATGATAATAAAATGTGAGTTAATGCGATGTTCTACGCGTAATAAGTTTAATAATAACTTAATCCAATGATAAATGAAATGTAGAATAAAGATATTTTACACACAATAAATATAAATAATATAACTCTAACTTTAAATGAGGACAAGTCTTTTAATTTATTTTTTTTAATTAATACTCACCTAGCCTAAATAAAATATATGTGTAATTATAAGGATTGGATTTTTAAAAAAATATTATAGGGACCAAAATCTATTACTATAAATTAATAGAAACTATAAAACCTTAATTTGAAACTTCCATGTCAAAATAATTTTAAACTTCACCTCCGATTAATTGTAATTTCCTGCCCTCATTTAAAGTACGCATTGCTTTCCTTATTTGTATTTAAACTTAATTGCATTCATATGGCCTTGTTTATTGGTTGTTGCCATATGGAGTACTATGTGCTAGCTTTCCTAACATTTTTACTTCTTATAGTTTTATCATCTTTTCTTTCTTTCTTTCCTTTTGATTGGCTAGGAGCCCACTATACCTAAGCCAACTTTAGGATGGGGCCGACATCTTAATTTATAGTTACGATTGAGAAGGGGAAAAGACAAAAAACATGTTCTTTCGATCATAAGATCAACAGTGCCACAGATTTCAGGTCCCACAACGGACAACATGATACCTTAGCAAAATTGTAGGCTTATTTATTTATTTAACAAAAAACACTTTAATAAACTAAGGGCATTTACTCCATGATTGCAATAGTCAATGATCATATAACAACGCACATGCAAGAAAGTCAAAATCTTCGAGTGAGGGAAGGACGCATGAACACAAATTCAACCATAAAGTAAACATTTCTCTTCAATAGACATGAACATTGAAAAAAAGGGTCATTTTTTAGTTCATTGGATCTTTGTTTTTTGAAAAGTAGTTGAAACAATTCCATGAAACATGATCGAAGACAAACGTGTGGTTTATGTCAAGGTAGTGCAGCCGACCTGAGAAAATTAAACACGCCCCTGTTTAAATGCTTTGCCAAAAGTTGCCAACAACTTCTGCAAGCAACGCTTAAGCCAGAGACGACTTCTATATGTCTCATAGAAATGTGTTTTTATAGCAAGAAAAATGATAATAAACCAGGGATCAGTTACATGCCCCAACTAATCAGGCAAAAAGAGGTCCACCCAAATATTAAATCCGAGGACTTTTATATGGAAAAGCATTTCTCTGTATGTATGCATGTTTATCTTTTATATTTCTCTCGTGATCATTGATTGCCTTGCTACATTGAAAGGGAATTGAACCCGTCTAAACGTATTAAAAGAAAAAGATTGCAAGGGATTTATCTAGTAGTTAACGCTCAGTTACTACCCCGTTAATTAGTGCTACAGGTAATCAGGTGAAGATTTGTGACAAATTAGATTTCGGATACAACAACGTAACCAAACAGTTACTTTTTCTACCTTCCATTTGTTAGACATATGATACAAAAGCCAAACAGAAGAAAAAGCAGGGGAAATAAATACAGCAGGTGCTTTAGCTGTCCTCCCTCTCTCAGCTATTACCCAAATGTGAAAAAAGGCAAAAGCGCAAAAAACTTAAGGAGCTGTCTTATTTTATGAAAATAATTTTTAATTTTTAAATTTATGAAAAAAAAATAAAAATATTAAAAATTGAAAATTGTTTTTAGTAAAACAAACAATTATTAAGTTTCTGCCCCCTTATGCCTTAGAAAGCTTTATTTTATAGGAAGCACGGAAACAGCTAAGAAGAAGCCTCAAGCACGAAAAAGAGAATTCTCACGTCAAAAATTTAATGCCCCATTATGGATATAGTTCCTTTGGACCAGCCCTTCCATTATACAAATTATTGGTTACTCATGAAAGAGGAGGTAAGATTGTACTCTATTCATTTAAAGTTACATTATTTAGGTACTTATTTAAGTTATCTCAAACATCACTTTATTAATGGATAGAATACAATCTTCTGTGACACAATAAGAGTAACTAATAATTTCTCTTTCTATTATGGTTCCCTATTCTTGTATTGCCTTTGGATTCTGTGTTCCACAACTTGGCAACCTCTTTTAGCCGGCGATAGCTTGCCAACAAAAGAGAGAAAAAGCATAGCCATATTGATGTCAAGAAAATGCCTTTCCACTTGCCCCAAGCGACCGTAACTGCTAAGCTTATGAGAACCAAGAATATTCCAACGCACTTGAACATCATCTTCTCTGATTGCCCTTTATTATTATAGTCACACTTGGATAAGTAGCCCTTTGATTCTGAAACCAGAGAGCTAGAAGATGAACATAACAACGACAATTCACGAGCCTTGATTTCTTTAATATTAGTCCCCACAGATTTCATCCTTAACTTGGATTTCTCATCACCACCCGTTGATGAACTTTCTGAGTATTCCGAATAACTGCGCTTTGATCCAAAACAATCTTGGCTAAAACGATTTTTATATTGAGCTCTTTTATTCTGCAAGTCAAAGATGTTCAACACAAATAGATAAAGTAATTTAGCCATTTTTTTTCTCCTTCAAATATAAACTCAATTAATTATGAATACAAAAGCAAAAGGAACGAGAATTTTGAAAGACTAACCAATATGGTTTCAAACACCACAGCTTTAATCACCTTAGCAAACTTTCGTTTTGGAGGGTGAGGCACAACCCAATTCTTCTCTTGGTCCAGAAACTTTGCGTCGTGTTTGGCTGTAACGGGGATGCACGAGAAACGAGGACTAGAAGAGCGGTTAACAGAAGCTCCGGATTCAAGCATGGCATCTATGTCAACATCGACTTCGGGGCGGAAACAGGAAAATAATAACTTGTTCTTTGAACCGTTCTTCATGGTTTTCCCTCCTTGTGTGTAATACAGAAAAAAGTAGATAATGATAAAGAGGGGCTTTGAGAGTTACGAATGAGGGTATATGTTATATGTTAGAGTCTAATAAAGGGAGAAGAAGGACGAAGAAAAAGAGGAGCTAGTGCTTTTTGTATTTAACGTGAAATTTTTGGGGAGAATATCAAAACTTGAGAAGGCCTGCAAATTATGTCTGTTTTGATAACGGAACAAACCAACACTTAAAAGAGTCCTACTGGCTACTGGCATTGTATAAATAAAGTTGGCAAATGCAAGGACGTGTATCTGGTTCTGTATTGACTATTAAGTATTGAATATTGACCAACGGTGGCCGTTCATAGGATTTGCTATTGAAGATACTAACATAGTTATAATTCCAAGACCTCGCATTTATATATACTTATAATAATAATAAAAGTGAATTTTATTAGTTTTATTTAAGATAATTCACTTATTGTTGGATTTTTCTTAGCTTTTTGCATAAATGTGACCAAACATAAAAGTGCTTGACTTGTTTATTATGAGTATATTTAAATAAGGATTTTGCTAATCAATATCCTAAGAGTAATGGCTAAAAAAACAAAAGAGGAAATTTTTGTCTTGAAAAGATAAATTTTTGTTTCTTCAATGCGTGAAATCTATCATAAAATTCAAAACATATTATTTTAGGTATTCTTAATTATTATCTTTAGGTACTGATTAGCAAAATTCTTTAAATAAAATAATATTATTTGAACCCCATAAAATTCAAGACATCCAACACTCAAGATACACAAAATATATGGGACCTATTACTACTCTATTTTTTTCTCCTTCAACTTATCTCTCCAAACTCCCCTCTTCTCAAGTGAGTTGGAAATTACATTTCTCATTTGAATATGAGGTTGCTGGCCGATCCAATGATTTTTCTTTGCCGTCTGAGTGTGTGTGTGTGTGTGTGAGGGTTAAAAGCATAGTGGCGCCAAGAGAAAAGGGCAGTGCAACTTTGGTGCCACCCGTGAGGGACAAGTTAGCAAGGATCGATATACAAAAACTTATTTTGGTCATGAGAAAGGGGGACTTTTCCTTTTAAATTCTAATCATAGGATTAACAGTAGCAGAGAGCGCTTCTGAGTTGTTACTGTGACTTGGTTGGTCGAGAGGAGAATATTGTCTTTAACAAGATGTGTATTAATTTGAGTAGAAGCTAGCACCTTGAGTTCATTAAGGTTGTTGTATGGAATTGGAATCATGTATATGAAAAAGAAAAATGATATTTGTTCATGGGTTGAAGATATCTCTTTGGATATATATACATGGGAAATAATGTGTAAATAATGAAAAGTTCAGTTACTTTTTTTTTTTTTAAATATGGTAAGATATATAATTGATAATTTATGAAAAAATTCTTTCATCAAATTCTCCGCTTATAACTAAATTCCATAATTATTATGATCACATAGATCCTCATATTTTCTTGATTACGAATAGATTTATCACTTTCACAATTAAAATTCCCTCTTATTTATACGTGATTTTGCATATTTGAAAAGGATGTCTAGCATCAATATTAGTGTTATTATGTACAAAGAATATTACTCTATAAAAAATATCATTGAATCTTTTTTTAAGTAAGGGCCTGGAAAATCACTCAAATAAGAATTATGAAGTTACGATCAGTTTCATTTGTTAGAATTTATTGGTTGTGGACTAGTATCATGCTTTGACAAGACTTAGATGGTTGGAAAGATGAGACATAATGCCTGATAATAAACTTAAGTAAAAAGAGTTGTGTCCTAACTATTAGCTATAACTTTTGGTTTCCAAAAGTGCTATCTAGACTAAAGTCATGGGCTCAATTCTCGAAAAATCACAAATTGCTAGCATACTAGGAAAGATACAAACTATGAAACAACAAGTGTTGTTCTAATGATAAGTGCTCAATCCAATTGAATTATTATTAAAATTTATCAAAATTCAAGAAAAGTGGTGAAATAAGTCAATACAGTGAAAACCTAGAGATATTTTCTTTTCCGCTGAGAATAGGTGAGACATGTATTAAACCTTGCATGTTTAATAAACAAACTATATATGTTGAAGCTTTTTCAAAAGCCTTTTAATCAAACTAAAAAAAAGTTATACATCAAGCCATAGGAAATGTCTATTGGGCAATGGTCATAGTTGGTTGACATGTTTATATTACGTTCTATCATTATTAAATGATAATTATTATAATATTATTAAGATTAATATTTATTTTAGCTTGACTTATTATGTTTTTTGAAACCCTATGTCCATAGTTCAGGCTTACTTCGCCTTTAGAGTTCAATCACCTCCGCACCTCCCCTCCACCCATTTCTATAAAATGGAAGAGAGAGAGAGAGAGAGAGAGAGAGAGAGAGAGAGAGATGAACCTCTGTCGTAGTGAGTACCCGAGGATCAAAATGGAGAAAAGATGGTGAATGCAACTTTAGTTTATGCCTTCGTAAAAGAGAAATTGAAAAAGATGTGTGTAATATAAACAATCAATTAAAATAATGTATTAAAAAATTGAAAAAAAAAATTGAAAAACGAACTAACTATAGAAAGGGTAGATTGGTTAGTTGTCGGGTGAAGGAAAAATAAGGTAGGAAAATGGGAAACCGAGAGGGGACTTGAGGGAAAAAAGAGTAACTCGGAGTCGCTCTTTAATTTCCATCACCAAACATGTCATCATCCAGTGAAAAGAGCAACTTTGACGTTGCTCTACATTCGTAAGTTTTTTGCTCTAACTTCTATTCTCTGTGTCTCAAATGCAGAGCAAGTTTAAAACCTCACCCGAGCTGGTATAACTAATCGGGTCAATATTTTCATCCCTTGATTGAAGTCCTTTTGAAATAAAATCAGAAATAAAAGCAGCCATGCTAAGGATATATTCCGCAGCCAAATATGTGGTCCGAAACTCGGTAAAAGTAATAAACATGAAAGAACTGTGAAGCACTAATGACTAAATAGTTTAATAATATTAATAAACATGTTGGTGAGCGAAGATGCTAAATTTTGTTCCCTTCTAATTACCATTCTTTGTGTTTCCAAGTCTGAATTTGACGAGTTTATTAGTCTTGGACGATAAAAATGCAAGCTTTCTCTTATTCTTTCCTTCTTTTCTTGTCCACCTGATTCATGACCCTTTCATTATTTTATGGCCAAATCGGGCATATCTTAAGCTAGTCAACTAAGTTTCATTTCTTAGAATATTTAACAATGTTATTCTTGAAACCAATATGTTTGTATTCTCTTGCTTTCCTCTTCCACTTCCATTTTGATTTTCTAGGTCATTTAATTTATAATTTTACATATATGTTTATCAAGTAATATGTTCAAGGAGCACTATTATTGCTAAGGATAATGTGTTTGCTTTGGCGTTTAGTTTTCCCAACGCCTGTTAGTTTGCCTTGAACGCTGAGTTTTTGGGTTTGGATGATTTTCTTTTAAATCAACGTGAATGGGATTTTATGCCCAAACCCACGTTCACTCAAAGCAATAATTTGTAGCTGTGGCGTTCATCAACGCAAACAGATTTTCAAGGGTACCACGAATAGGAAAGGCACTGTAATTTTTGTTTGAAATTTTTTTCATTCTTGGCCTATTCTTTATTTGTTTAAATTTTTTCAACTTTCCACCGTATACACGTTACTTGGCCGAGGCTTTATTGTCTACCTTTTCGAGTTATTTTTATATAATATTCTTAAAATAATATTAAAGTCATTTTTTTATAATAATATTAATATAGTTTATTCAAATCTATTAAAAATAAAATTAAAATAAAAGAGTAATATTAAAATATAATATAAAACTCATATCTTTTTAGTAATTACATATCTAAAATAATTTTAACTAACATCATCCAAACAATATTCATTCTAGCATAATCAAGTTTGACATAAAAATTTTCAAACATAAATCATGTTATAACTAACTCACTTGTAATCAAAATTAATTTTCCGCAATCAAGTTGATACAAAACCCCATTTGCAAATTCTAATCCAAACACACACTAACTAGTTAAATTTTTTTTTTTTATAAGATAGTTAAAGGTCTCTAGAATATTAGAATTCAAATTTGCGCAAAAAAAGAAAGATGAAATGGATATACTTATTACCTCGAGTATAGAGTAGTTAAAGTATTGTAGATTATATTATAGGTTTACACTAATATTTAATATTAAATATAACAGCTTTGTTATATAGCACAAACAGAGAAAGTATGAACTTGTGTAAGTTCAAATTTGTAAATGTAAAGGAGGGGATTTGACATACACAAATGGAATCAATGCATAAAGGTGAGAGCGAGTAACAAAACACAATAGACAACTGATCAAAACTTTTACACCAAAAGTGACGAATGAAGATTTGTACCGTTAAACTTTCTCCTAGGTATAAATCTCTCTCACATAAACGTATTGCGTATTCAAAATAATATACATAATACATTGATACTCATTTATGATTTATACACTCATTAGTATATGACACCACATATGGTATTCATCAAAAAAGTATGTGTCCTTTTCATTTTGTACTACGGTGACCCGTATAAGATATATGTCCCGCATAAAAGAACGGAAAGATGAGAAATAAGAAAGAGTGTATAAAGATGCTTAAAGAAATACGGAATAGAAATAACTGTCAACCGAAATCATGTCATCTCAAGAAGGAAAAAAGCAGTTAATCAGATATATATATTGTTCAGAACAATCATCCAAAAAATAAATTATTATCCAAGATTATTTTTTTCATCTTTATCTTGGGTATATATAATTTAGAAGACCAAAACAAAAAGCATATAAAAAGCAACAATTAATCAATATATATATCAATTAACTCCCAATCTCAGGAGGAGGGGTGTCCCAATTTTTTTCATCATGTTATTATTATTATTGTTTGAATTTGATCACGTTATACGCTGAGACAACTATTAAGTGGCCTAACATGTGTAATAACCCACAAAAAGGACGAGAGAAAGGATGAGAGAGATAGCGAGAGAAAGAGCAAGGGAGTGGAAGTAAATGGGACATAGGAGGATTGAAGATTTTGTTTTTCATCAATATGGGAGGAGCCATGCAAATAATAGCTATGTAAGGAACATGCAGCGTCCTCAACAGTATCACGATGAAAGGGTTTGGCATAGATTGGAGAACGTTTTTCATTAGGTTTTTGTGGATAACTTACCTCCTTCCATATCCAAATCATGGCTTTGGCAACTCTTCAACCATGTTGAGAAGGTTGTCGGCATTTTCATCCCAAGGAAAAGGAGGAAGACTTCTCAAAAACTCTTTTGCGTTTGTTAGATATGCTAATGCTAAAGAAGCTCAAGCTGTGATTTTGGACATCAATGGTGCTAAAATTAGAGGATGTAGAGTTGAACCAAACGGGTGGTAGAAACATGGTAAACTATGGTGCCCAATATGAGAAGCGGGTGGCTATCATGGATAGGGGTGCAAGGTGGGAAAAGTTTCAAAGAGGCTTTAGTTAACAAAAGAAATCCGAGTTCTGGTGGTGAAAATTTGAAGAATAGCCAAAAAAGTGATAGGAAGAATAAAATGTATGAAGGTGGAAACAACTTGACACGTTCAAAAGTCATCTATATTAATGTTAAAAGGTGGAAGCAATTGAAAAATGATAAATTTTTTGATAACTATGTTAATGTTTTACAACCCTTCCGACGATCAATTTGTAGTTTTACTCTTTAAACAATATATGCTTTGTGGCTTGACATCCATTATTAATTAGCCAGTACATTTACCATTCACCAATAAGTTAAATCTCCAGTTATTTATTTATCAATTCTTAAATATCTATATGATACCTAAAATTATAACTACAAATATTATTTATCAATCGAATTTTACTTTTCAGGTCTGGAGAGGTGTGGAAACTGGAAAGAGTTGCAGCGAGGTGGCTGAATTATTTGAGGCCGAATATCAAAATAGGGAACTACACTCAAGAAGAAGAGGAAACCATTATCAAGCAGCTCGAACTGGGTAAAAGGCATGACACTTACCCTGGCAGTACGTACTCGAGCTTCTGCACGCCAAAAGCTCTTGCTAGTAAATAAATATAGGTTTCCTCAGGAACTTAATTCTTCTAATTTTCTTTGGCATATATATTTATTTCGTTACATTTTCTCGTCATTAGATTTTATATCAAAACTCAGCCAACAATTATCTAACAATATTAACTCTGCAAATTAAGCGAAGATATAAAACCTTTACAGAGTATTTGATGCAGTAGATTCTACAAATTATTGTTATGAAATCATCTCTGCTCATCAACTTTAACTTTTGGAGAGAGATAATTAAATAGAGATAATTTTATAACATAATATCAAATAATTTATAGCCAAAAGATCTTGAGTTTTATCCTTGTTACTCTCATTAATCCTTCAAAATAAAACAATTAAATCTTAGCATAAGATAAAAACCCAAAATAAAGTGGGTCTGTGATATGTGCATTGACCATGCTCCAAGTCCAATCAGAGACACTCATTTGAGGGGATGTATAAGATATAAAATCATTCATATGTCTCAATCAAATAATTTAAACTTTTAGAATAGATAATTTTAAAACAATTATAAGAGTTTTGCTAACCAGTTCTTTAATAATACTAGTTAAGGTTACTAGATTAATTAAGTTTCAAAACTTTATTAAACTCCTGTACTTTGAAAACATAGTCTCATTTTTCTAATATATGTTTGTGTGTATATATATTAAATTCTTAATTAGTATTTCAAGGGCATTTGTTTGATAAACCCTTATAATTAAGCTTAATCAACCAATTTTTTCCCCCTTTTGCATGCGACACTGTACGGTCACAATTAATTAATGAGAAGTGGTACATCTCAATTCTTTTTAATGTATAGATAACATTCAAAGCTTTCCCTTCATAAGCAGATGATCTGCAATTGCAGCTCAGCTGCCTGGAAGATCGGACAATGAAAAAAAAACTATTGGCACGCGCGCACTCCAATCTCAGGAAGCGATTTCAGCACATCAAGTTCACACATGGAAAATCTCAAGGTTCCAAATCCAAGGATCACACTCCAATTGAACCAACAGCATCAAACAACAGCAATAATATAATTGGTTCTTTCCAAAGCATTGAAGCAACCTCTGAATCCATCAATTCTTGTACATCTTCTACCCCATCATCCTCAAGCGAATTCTCAGTTATCACACATTATAATGCAGCTGCCAGCAATGAAAATTTGGTTCCGGAAGCTGAATTTCCGAATTATTTTCTGGATGCGTACCAAGAGCATATGAGTCATGAAAGCTTCTGGTTGGAACTTGGAACCATGTGTGGCAGACATTCCCTATGTTCCTACTGGAATGTCGGTGGCTGAACCCGAATGCCTTAGCCCGTTAAGGGATGTAGAACTTTGCAGTTACGATAATTAACATTGTGCATGAACGCAACACTAGTCAAATGAAGGGATTAAAAAAGAAAAAAAGAACAAGAAAAATTTTCTTTCTCCTTTATGTCTGAGATCTGTTTCCGTGGGACACAACAGATCAGGGAGACGATATGACTTGTATGTGGTGCATATGTGTGCTATGATAACAAATTAAATAATTATTATCATCCACACCTGCTAGACGATAACAAATAATTATTGTTTTGGATACATTTATGCAGAACCATAGTTGAATCTCCCGATTACCAAAAAAAAAAAAAATAAATAAATAAATAACTATTTTGAATTTTTGATATTAGGATTTTACTGTTCACATCTGTCTCTAAATTTTAACATTTGACATCAGTTTCAAATTCCACTAAAATGGGGATAGGATTTTGATAAATGAATTTTATGTATAAAATTACACATAAATTTATCCACAAAAAGTAAATGAACAACTCACATTTCATCACATTCCTCACAATCTAGAGGGAAGAAAAATAGGAAGATATGATGGTATTGGATGGATTTAGTTTCATCTTCTTCTTTTTTTCATTGCACTCCATTCAATTTTATTGTATTCAAACAATAGAACTCATTGAAATTTGTTCTTCCTCCGTGTCATTCTATTTTGTTCCATCAATCCAAATATATTCTAAATAAAATAGAGTGGAGTGAAGATTTTATAAATTAAAAAGGTGAAGTGTTATTTCTAAATTTCTCAAAGGAGTTAAGTATAATTTACTCAAAAAATAATCAAACTCTATCTATAAATAGTGTATTGTGTCAAAATGTTAATACTCGTATAACTTATTAAGTTGATTTATTGTGTGTAAATATATTAGGTAGTACAAGATATTTGGGCCCATTTGGCACGCTTGATATAAGATCTGATAATATAAAATATTAATGTGACAATATATGCTTGATACCTTCATAAAATATTTTTGAGTTATTATTTGATTAAATTAAATTATTTTTATATAGTTTAATTTTAATATGTTGATAATGTAAAAAAATTTATACTATTATTCAATTAAATTCTTTCATTTATACAACTGTTCAAATAGTAGGGTGAGAGATAATTATATTTACTTATGTAACAATATGTGAATGAAACGATAATACCAGTATATCAAAATCAAATATTATTATATTTAGTGTAATTTTTTATTTGTTGTCATATTCCATAATTTGATGAGATTTTTATTGGTCATAATTTGATTTGAGATTTTTTTTCATTTTTATTTTTGTCATATTGGACATTTTGGAGTCTCAAACTGTAAGATCAAACCTCTTAGGGTGGGTTTGGTAATACTCTTTCATTGTGTGCTCTAATTTATGAAAAACACATGTCAATTTTTTGTCTTTGGTAAACCAAAAATCTAGGTTACTTTTGCTCCTAGCTTTGAAAAATCAAGGGTGCTTTTCAAATCTAGCTTATACAATCTGAAATTGAAAAAAATTTAAAAGATTAATATAATTTTTGAATTTTAATAAAAATTTAACTTTATCCTTCTATTAATTAAGGCTTTTAATATTTTATTCTTTCCACAAATATTTATGCCCATTATAATCATTTTACATTTTGAGAATAATATTATAATATATTTACCAAACACTACTTCAATGATTTTTGCTTATTAAAAGTAATTTTTATATTATTTTACTAACTGATATTACTATAACTTTTTGAAGCTATAACAATACCAAGCAAGTCTTAGTCCCATATGTGGATATGAGATATACACATACTTTTGGATTTTGTTTGCTTTTTAAGTTGGGTCAGCGGCCCAAAACTTGCTCTCACGCCCAAATTAATTGGTTGAGCTTGCAATTCTTACTCAAAGGTGATTTGCTTCATCCTAAAGCCCGTTGCACGCAACGTCCCAACTTCGAGATAATAATTCCGTTTGGGCGGTGGTAATGTCTATTTGGGGCTCTGTTTAAGCTGGACGTCTGGGTACTGGTCCAATGAAGATATTCTTCATTTTATTTTTTGATTAAAAATAAGATAATTTAAAATTTAACGCATTTCTAATCTAATTGCAAAATCTCTACCAACAATCTAATGGTCAAAATAAGAAATATCACCACTGGTCTTTGTTTTACAGTACCAGCATAAGAGGATCCGTTTATTTAAAGGATTTTCTTTTGTTTTCACGTTGATAATTTTTTTTTTTTGGATAATTGCATAACAAATGTCAAACTTCCCAAACAGAGACTAAGTGTTTTTTTTAACTGGTTTTCGACCTTTTGTTAAACAAAAAAATGGTTTGGCTTAACCACCCTAAAAGTAGCAAATTTTGATTTTGATACTGAATTTTTTTTCTTCTTTCAAACACTATTTAAATTACTTGGTTTCAGTGTTTCTCGATAGATTGTTTACATTGAATGTTGAGTTGATTAATGAAGGCTTATGCCATTCAATCCAACATAACGGTCAACAACCATTTGTGACATAAACTCAGAGATTAAAATAAAACAATTTTAAAATATTTGCACGGAAACCAAATAAAAAAATTAAATGGCCAAAATAAAAAAATGACATGTTTTTCAAGAATCAAAAACACACTTAAGTCAAATGGTTTTTAAAAAATAAATACTATCTAATTGCTTTTGATCCATGATCTTTATGTTTTAGATTTTTCAGTCCACATAGTATCGCAGAATTGGCTTTAATTGGTCCTCAGTATAAAATGTTGATTATTATATTTTTATTTTTTAAGATTAGTCCCTATAAAAATGCTATTTTTTTTTATAAACAATCGGTTCCTTATTTTCTCTAAAAGTTGAATATAATAAAATCAAAATTTGATGCGCCAAACTATAGGGACCAATATGATATTTACACCCTTTTCTTAATCAGACAAGATTTTAATTGATCCACGTATAGTTAAATGCAAAGCATTGAGACTCTGTTGGTCTTTCTGCTCAAATACATATGATTATGGACTAATATTCCAGGACTATCATCCGCAATAACTAGATATATATGCTTGTGGGCTATGTTCCATATTTCTTGCAAGGCTTTGTTATAGACCTTGATGATAATGTCAAAAATATTGATGATAGAGTGTTTATGTGCTTGTATCCACAAACTTTACATTGCTTTTTATTTTCTTTTTAGGATGGTTTTAATGTCGTCTTTTGTTTTTACTTCTTTTTGTTTTGGATCTTTTTGTTTTTGTTGAACTCTATATACCTAATTCTTTTTTTATTTGCTCGCTATCTTTGGTTGGCTTGAGCTGGTTTATTTATTGAAAAAAAAAAACCCACCTTACTTTGCCAAACAGCTGCTACATATAGGTTATGCCAAGTGTAGTTAGAAATTTTAAAAGGGTGCATATTTCAAAAATAATATTTCAAAAGTAGAAAATGTAAATATAGATGTATACAAAAATTTGAGTAATTTTTATTATGTGTTCAGTAAATAATTCTGATTCCATTTGTTTAATTTGTTAAAAAGCATGCTTAAGTTGTTTTCTTTTGAGGGGCATATGAAAGAAATTAATATGAGCCATTTTATCTTTGGTTAAATTAATTAGAGCTTTTCAATGATCAATCAAGATTGAGCTCATAAATATAGGCTTTGTCTCTCTCAAGATTCTCTTCATACACATCGCAAGGAATCAAACTTCTAACTAAATGGTTAAGTAGTCCAGCTAATTACCAATTATGGTAAGTCTCATAATTTTGTATTTAAGTTGACATTTTTGAATTTATTGTATTTAATGTTTCTTTCTTTTTTTTTTACAAATTTTGATTTTTTTAATATGAAAAGTTGTGAGACGTAAGTATTTCTCTCTTATTTTTGTATTTCATTTTGTTTGAGGACAAACAAAAACTCAAGTGTGGGAATATGATAACTTGTAAAAAATGATATCTTCCTCCTATATTTATATTATGTCATATTTGTACGTCAATTGTTTGAATTTCGTTCTTAAGAATTATTCAGTTTAAATAATTTTAATAAATTGAATTATATATTGAGCACTATTAATGAGATTTTTTTTTGTTAAATTACACAATATTCTTGCTTTTTTTTTTTGATGCAGTATATACACAATTTAAGTTCATATAAATATTCTAGAATGTACATTTAGTTCTTAATTACATATATTGATTTTTTCCACTTTATAAGTGTTATCACTTTTTTATACTTTAAATATTATCACTTAATATTACTGGCTAGTAGTAGAAATAAAAAATAATATTAAAAAAGAGATTGATTAAAATGAAATAATAAAGGAACTAAAATAAAAATAATTTATATTATATGAACTAAAATATACTTAAATATTTTTAAATATATGTTAAAAAAATAAAGAGTTGTTAAGCCAATATGATTGATCTAGTGATAAGAGATTTGGATAGCATGCATGAACTCCTAGATTTAAACTTTATTATGATCAATGTAATTTTTAAAATATAAAAAAAGTTTGTTGTATTTAAATATTCTATCTCTTTCAATCAATCTGTCCAAAAAGAAAAAGAACATAGATATTAAAAAAATAATAAATAAACCTTGATAGAGGTAAAAAAGTTATATAGATAGACCGGATTGCCTCTATCAAATAATAAATGAAATGCTCTTAAAAACAAAAATAAGTAATGACATAATTAATTTTATTAATGGTAATATTAGAAAAAATTAATACTTTATTGATATCACAAATGGATAGATGTTTTAAAATAGAAAAAAAAAAACTGATTGAGTGAAAGAGAATGAGTATTTACCAGCAAAAAGTTGGTCCAACTCCTTTTTCTTTCTTAGTAGGTCCTTAAGGAAGAAAAAATGTCGAAATGCTAATTGCGTCTAGTACAGAATCCTCTCAATTGACGAGAACAATGCCCACTTTTGTTTTAATAGTAGCTTCTCACAACTTTCCTATAACTTGAATGTTATTGAGATGCTGAGTAATCTTGATGATTCCATAAGAGGAGGAAGTGAGTCTTCTTCCCTAGTTGATTAACAAAAATTTAGGGTGAATGGATAATATTTTAGTTCAAAATAGAGAAAGTTTTTGGACTCACAGAATATTCAGGAAAACTTATTTTTATCTCACCCCAAAAAATTGAGTGGGAACTTGAACTATAACCTCAAAATACATGATCTTATCTTTTTCTACTTAGCCAAGGGTAGAGTAGAAAATGATGCTAGACATAAAATATTCATGTGTCTTTATTCAGATGATTTCATAACATAATATTATAGCACCATAACTAAAAAGTAAGGGGTAGGGGTAGAAGTAGGCTAGGTTAGGCTTTGGCTTTGACTTGAATATTGCCAAAAGGTAGCTTAAGCTTAGGCCTATACTATTTGACATATGTTTTTTTTAAACTTAGACTTGGCCTTCTTAAAAGCCTGATCTAACTGAAGAAAACCTATTTAAAGGTTTATTTCATTATAAAATTTTTAGGAAAATTATACTTATCTCTTTTGAGGTTTGGTGAAATTCATACCAACTGCCTTATATTTGTTCGGGTAATATTGACCTAAGCATTGTTAATTATACGATAGAAGAAAGGTTAATGCAATGATTTTATAAACTTAGGAGATGTCAATATAATAATTTCACAAACTCAAGAACCTCCTAACAAATAGAGGGGATGCGGGGTGAATTTCACTGAATCTTAGGTCATGTCATTGTAATTTACCCAAAATTTAAAAAAAAAGGTTTAACTCTTGAACAAATTAAAGGACTTCTAAATATATCAAAAAAATATTTTTATTTGGCTAAAAGCTTATTAATTAAATTTAAAAGTATAGTTTTAAATTATAATAATATTATAAGTAGGCCAACCTATTAGACCATGTAGCTTCGGCAAGTGTACCGGGTCATACAAGTAATAAAAGAGTAAGTAGAGTGTCGTTTCTACAATGATTGGTTTAACCAATTACCACTTTTCTAACTTAGAAACTATTTAGACTTGCCTAATGGAGTGAATAATATAAACAAAACAAAATAAAATAAAATAAAAATGCAAAAGAAATATGAAAGATTATAAAAGAAAGTGCACTGATCAAATTTCATAAAGTTGTTTCTATGATGATTGAGTTTCTAGTCTAATGAATATCTAACTCATCAATTGATAGAGAAGGATTTCTAATCTAATTGATACCCAATTCCTTAACATACCAATCCTCCCTAGATTTTAGAGCCCAATTGATTCCGCAACTTAAACCCTAAAACTAAAGGCACTAATGATTTATGAATCCCTTTTCAAAGCCCCACAAAATTTTGAATCTCTATCCTTAGACAATTAGGCGTGAAGGTTTCTATTTCATTGTCTCAATTATGTACCTAGATTCCTATATGATACATAACTCTATAATCAATCTATGGTTCGAATCCACAAATAGTATTAAGTATAGATAATAGAAACTCAATTGAATAAGAAAGAATTCATAAAGATTGGAAATCTCAAACAATCATAGTCACAATATAAGTTACATCATCACCCTAGCACAAGGTATTTAGACAACTAACATATTTAACAAATACAAATCCAAAGACAGAATGTATAAGCTAAATATAAATTGAAGACAAAAGAGAAGAAGAATAGACCCCAATCAAGCGCCCCTTCCTCCTTGATATAATTGCCAAAACCGTAGCTCTTCCTTGATATCTTCCAACTGACCAAGCGAGGCCAAGAGGCCAAAAGACCTCTCTTTCATCCTTAAAATGATGTATTTATAGCTCTCATTCTGTTTTAGGGTTTCATTAATTCTTAATGACATAGATTAGGCCCAAAACATTTAATTCTGTGCTCCATTGAACCTAAAACAGGGCCAAATCACGTTCTGGTGCGAGAGGAAATTGGATCGTCAAGCTCTATAATCTCTCTCTAGTTGGAATTAGCCTTCTACTATTAGACACAAAGTGGAAAATAATTGAATTAGTTTTCCAACACCGTAAGAATTACCACATTTGGACTTCTCTAGCTCGAGAAATTGACAAAATACAAGGTAAACGTTAAGCTAGACAGCATTAAAAAAAGCACATCCTTCAATCTTGAAATTGGATTTTCACACAGCAAATCTTAGAATTAGGTTTTAAGCTAAACATCAAAGTTGTAGAGCACATCTTGAACTTTCCAAAATATTTTTATTTGTCCAAATCCAATACAAGTGTTTTTTATTGTATCATTCTCTAGAAATCTTCTCAAATTATTGGCTTCAAAACTATTCTATTTACCTAAAATATCTCTTTACAAAATTGATTAAAAGTAAGCTTCCAAGCCATCAAATGCACCTGAAAGTCTAAATTCCATATGAAAGTGGCTAATTTCACTAAGTAAATCACTAAAAATCATATCAAAACAAGCACTAGATGTGTGTCTTTTATACACATATCATAGACCTGTTAGGCTATTTTTATTACTTGGAGCCTTATCTATTTTGCTAAAAAGGCTTTTCAAAAACCTAAGTCTAATTGTTTGCCAAATGAGCCTAGGACAAACTAGGCCAAATGTAAGATAGGCCAAGGCCTTTGACGAGGGGCTTAGCCTACTTTCACCCTTGGTTAAGGCTCTAATTCTGGTTATCCCTCGTTATGAAAAAAGTTCACATCACTCAAACCTAAAAGAGACATTTATGTGAGTGAATGTATTAGATATAAAATTATTCATGTACCACTATTTATCAACTTAAATTTTTATAAGAGATAATTTGAGAAGCTACCCAAACTAGTCCCTTACCTCCACCACCTTCACTACCACCACCCAAGCTCCATATTCTCTTTCATCTCCACTCTCACCCTTGCCCCCATTTCTAGTCTACTCTCCAACATTAGTATGAGATCCTATAAACCCATAATTAGCCATTTATCACGTACACTATCATAAAAGAAAAAGAGGAAATTCAATATTTTTTCTATGGTAGCCCCAAATTGTGGTTCAAGGATTGCACACAGCCACACAGGGGGAGAAAGAGAGGTCAATAAGGGAGATCGGAGAGCTACGTTGAAGACATTATGGGCTCATTAGGGAGGAGCTCTACGACAACTATGACACTAATGGCTATAATTTTTTTTTCTGATGGATTGCTTTTTGTGATTTTGAGATTGGTTTTGTTTATGGTTTGGACTGAACAAGGATTGATTTTGGTTATTTCTATGTTTTGAAATCTCCTTGGTGGGTGGTTTATGGTATGGATGATGTGGGTTTGGACTTTTTTTCTTGATAGAGACAACAAACGCATCAAGCCTACCAATAGATAGGCAAGCTCAAAAACAAGATACAAGAGAAAAGGCAAACCAAAAAAGAAAATTAAAAAAAGCAACATCAACAACGACACAACAACAAACAATCAAATCTGAAGCTATACTCACTTAACACACCAAAAACATCTAATGGTACAAGTAATACCAACCAACAAAATGACCATAAATAGAGGGAAGATAAAACACAAGACCAAGCTCATAAAAAGGTAGCAAAAAACTAGCAACTCTAGCACAACAAAACATAGACATGTATGACACTAATACCCCCTTACATAGTCATCAAGGCTAGATTAGCATCACTAACAAGACAACATCTAACCACTAGAAGATATGCAATCATATATGTCATTTACATGGTTTACTCACATCACCTCAAGAAATTCAAGCATGCCATGCACAAACTTGATTTAAATTCCTTACTAGAAATTGATGTTAAAAAAGAAAGTCCCTACACCATACTTTTGCCTAAAAACCAAGCCTTACCAGAATATTTTGGATGTTTGGCTTAAAACCTTCAAATCTCATCCTATTTCTCAACCACCATATCATCCAGCATACCACATAAAGAAGATAAAGCTATAGTTTCTTATCAAAACCTCCAAAAAGAGCAGAAGCCCATGAATCATAGAAGCAGACATGAATCAACAAGTAAGGACACATAAATTCCACCATTTATAGCATCCAAACCAGATTGATGATGAAATAAGACAACCAAAACGAGATGATCTAATGATTCCTCCTGTGTTATGCAAAAAAGGCATCTGTTTCACTCCCAGATGTAGTTAAATCTACAAAGGTGGCCTTTAGTGTTCAGACACCCTTGAAGAATAAACCATGACGTGGGTTTCGATTGAAATGAGTTGATGATGATGATGACGTAGGAGAGGGATGAATATGAAAAATATGTAATGCCCTATGGCCACTTGTCTTGGGCCAGCCCTAACACGGCTTTCTTGATGGAGAATGCTTGGTACCTAGAGAACCATGCTGGTGATGAAATCTGGAAAATTATGCAGAACAGGCTCGTTGCGAGAAAACCTTGCTGTAGTAAGTAGGAGAGCAAGTGAGCCTCGCTAGTGTTAGCCAGGCTCGCTGTAACAAGGATAGGGTTGAGTTGGTTTGCTGATGAGGACCTCAATGTCAGAATAGTGTAAAATGATACAATTTTGATTAATGACACCCACACCCTATATATACCCTCAAACTCAGGTTTCTACCCTAATTATGAAAACCTTTGATCTTCACACTCTATTCCTCCCTTCAATCTCAATCCCACTCAAATCCTTCTCCTCTAAGCTCAAAGGTAAGGGATTATTGTTGGTTTATGTTAGATTTTTCCATATTCTTCCTCCTCCATGTTATGAATATCATTGTTTCTTATTGTTATCAAGTGGGGGTGTTCCCCCAATGTTCTTAAAGTTGTCTTAGAGTTGTTCTAGAGTTAATATAGACGTTCATGGGTTTTATTGTTCTGTGGTAGTTGTTGGTACCATTTCAAGCTCACAAGGTCAAGTTGATGGTGCCCACATACTCCCGACCTCAAATGGTGAGTGGGTTCAAATTCATAACCTTATTTTAGCCATTATGAGTACGTTTATTCATATGATTGTTAACATGAAAATTAGAGATGAAAATATTATATAGATATGAACTTGCAAGTGATGTCAAGCTAGCAAAGATCATGATTTTGACTATAGCATGAAAAATTATGTTTAAGAAAAATCATGGGGGCATGATTGATATGTTGTATGTAATGAAAATGTTTTATGTGCTCAAGAAGAGATTTATTGGAAATTACGTAATTTATGAAAAGTTTACTAAAGTTGTCAATGCATTTTTGGTTTTATGATATTGCCACATTTTCAATAGATTTCATAAAGCTTTTAGAGTATCAAGTTGAGTTATTATGGATAGAAATAGCAGAATATGATTTAGCTTTTAAATACATATGTTGTTATGATTTTAGAGTTTTCAAGATTTTGAAACATGATGTTTGAAGTATGATATTAGAGTTACCCAGTTTATGAAAAGATGTTAGTTTGATATACGACTTAGAAATTCAATTGTCATGATACTCAGAAATAGAGTTCAGTATGATTCATAGCAACTGTCAACTACATATTTTGTGAGCTCTTGAAATCATGATGCCTATAAGCGGTGATCCCTTGGGTATGATTTCATAGTCACAATTATGCTAAAATCAAATTGTTAGGGTTGTATGATTGTAGAGTTTTAGAGTTTTTGGATTTATTTAAATTAAGTACAAACTAGTTTAGACGATACATATAGAGAAACACAATGAGTTAATGACTGTGAAATCGTGTTAACCTTGGTACCAAGTTATTCTTACGGATAATCTCACCCAAAGTAGAGATGGAACCTAGTTAGGTGTCTAATTTGGGTCCTTAAGAAACCCTAGAGATAAGAGAATTTGTTATACTATAGTTGACATGCATAACCAGAGAATTTGTTATGTCATATTTATTATGCATAACCAGAGAAATTTCAGAGACTATTATTACTATATATATATAGCCAGATTACTATTTTTCTAGAAGAGTTACTACACCACAAGTTTAAATGATTTCAAACAAGAAAATAAATTGAGGAATGCTTTTATGAATTTATAGAATGAAAAGTGTTTTTCCAAGAATAGTTATGTTATGTAAATATTGAAAATGTTCCCATCAATTGAATATATATTTTATGTATGGTTGTTGTTGTTGTCTCATGTGGGTGATAGGTGAGAATTCACTCACTGATTCTGTTGACTCATCCTTCTCCTTTCCTCCATACAATTGCAGGTGTAGATATATCATTCGGTCAGTTCAGGAGGCTACAACTATCTAGTGGTGAACTTTACATTGCTGTAAGGCTTAGATTAGGCTTATGGTAGAGTTACAATGCTCCAATAGATGTGGCAGATTTAGCCACGCATTATTTTCAGATTATGTATTTAATTTCAGAGTTAGAAACAATTATGTATATGTTCACAAATTTCAAGTATGGATTTGAAATTGTAAATTATGAAACAAGCTAGATATATCTATGATTCAGTTTCAAGTGATAAGCAGATTTGACTAAGATGGTTTCAAGGCTTTGAATATCAAATACTTCAATTTTATAAATTTGAATATTACGTTTTAAATAGAGAAAATAATAGTGATTTAGAAGAAAATCATAGAGAGACACGTCACCTAGAAATTTGACGTGGGATGAGATTCACATGTCGATCACGTTCCTAAATCGGGTTGTGACATGATGAAGGTGGAAATGGGGTAAAATTGGTGTGGGTGAAGGACTAACTTAGGTGGATAGGTGATTGTCAAAGACCAATATGGGATGCTATTGTGAAGTTCTGTCAACTTTAAGGGGCCAACAAATTTCCAATGTTTTTTGGCATTATCAAGGACCAACTAAGTTTGTCAAAGATCAAATTATTCAATGATGAAATTGTCAGATCAATTTTAGGGATTTATTATAATATTTCAGGTCCATGTGTCCCTGGTACAGCCTGGGGAGTCCCCTGGGACACACTCATGTTGTTGGAAGGCCCTACCTACAAAACAACCTAAAATTTTAGGAGATAACACTCTAGAGAGTGTTGCAGGAGTCGCAGAAGGTAAGGTTGTCATGACTCGACTTGGGAACATGATCATCACTTGAGGAATCCCCTTCCCTATGTAAGTTCATGACCTTTGAGTCTCTATATGCATAATTAAAAATAAAATCCATTTACAAAACATTATTTCATCTCTAGTAAATCTCTAGCTCTTTTGAAATTAAGCTAATCATCAATAACATATTATAAACAAACTCTAAATCTATCTCTGATACAAAATATATGAGTTGCTCTTTATACAAATATCCATGAAAACCATAATCATATAAATCAATGCAAATCTATCTCTATGGTCCAGGACTTTGCCCGCAATGTACACTGGAGCACTCTATTTCTAAGTAAAATGCAAAAGAATACTTCACTCCAAGTGAAACTCACCAGCTAGAATATCTCTATTGCGGGGAAGAGGTAGAAGAGAGGAACCTAGTAACTATTGTACCTAATAGAAGAATAGAGATAGGTGAGTTTTATCTAAAACTTAGTGAGCAAGTCCTCATCCATAACCTTCTCATGGGACAAGAACAAAGATAATTAAATACATAAATAATCCTCAAACTGGTTAATGTAATAACTTAAAATCACATTTATATTTAAATCATAATAGCAATAAAACTAAAAATCTCTGGTAAACCATAAATAAAAGTACTCTACTAGAAAAGGGATCTCCAATAATGCATTTCATAACAACATAATATATTCTCTAGTTATGTATGTCAACAAGTATAATGAGTTCTCTACTTCTGTAATTCCTCTAGGATCTAAATTGGACACCTAAATAGGTTCCGTTCTCTACTCTGTAGATTATCCTCTCAAGACAACTTGGTACCAAGGTTAACAATCGGGTTTAGCCTTAGTCACTCTCTGTTTCTCTATAGCTCCTGTTTAGTCTCTAATCGATAAATATATTTTTTTCTCTAAGACTCTATTTGGGTATTTCTCAGCATAAAACTTTATAATACATAATTACTTTACTCTTAAGATTATCATGATAATTCATAAAATCTCCAATCAAGTCATAATCATACTCTAGCTCTTTGATAAAAATCACTTTAGTAATAATGGTCCCATGAGTTAACGTTAAAAAATATATTTCATGCTTTAGTTGAAAATCATCATTTTCACACACTTAGTAAAATCAACCATAATTTTTAATTTCTTGAAATATTCTCTATAACCATGCAATCATGCCACAAATTAAGGAAAATAGTTATAATGATCAACATAAGGATCATGGAACCTTAACCCACTCACCTGAAAGGGAGGAAGGAGTGGCGTCAACACCCACTACGCCCAGGAGTGGAAATGACACCAATATCTACCATTGAAATCACAAAACTCTAAATTAGACTTTAACAAACTCTAGATAGCCCAAACATAACTCTAACAACATTGGAGCACCCACTTGACAACAAAGAGAAACAACAAAGCCCACAAAATGGAGTAAGAAGAGCATGACTTAACCAACAAAATCTTACCTTTGATCACTTGGGAGATGAGGAATGGAGTGGATTTGAGTGAGAAGGAAGTAGAAGAGTGTTTGGGAATCATAGGATTTGGAATGATGGAGAGAAACTCGAGTTTGAAGTATTTAAAAGAGGTGAGGGCTCACTTACGTGAAATGGTGGCGTTTCGCATAGTTTTTGCCCCACTAACACTAATATAGTGGTCATAGTGTAGTAGTCAAGTATGTGCGCTCCTTTTCAGACCCACTTATGACTCTAGTAGTTTGTAGACTACCAAAATCGCAATACCCACTTATTGTGACGTTCAGCGTCCTGACCACTATAGTGGTGCAGTTCACCTTAGCATCTTTCTGTCATTTGGCATCTGGTTGTCTCAATACTCACTTATTTACATTAATGTCCTCATTTATTTTACTCTCCAGTAACTTTAAAACATAAATGTAAATAAGAAAGTACCACCCATTTGGATTCAAATAAAATAAAAAAAAATTAAAATCCCAACAAAACAAAATCCAAATTTTGGGTTTTAGTTCAAATTTGGAATCTTTAAGATTTTTTAAACTTGTGAGCTAAAAACGAAATGTTTAAAAGTTTCACAAAATTTATTAAAAATCGTTCTTTAACTTATTTTCTCTCTAGGATAATTACCAGGACTTTTGATTCCAAAAATATGGTTCTATCATATAGCCTCAAAGGACTTGTATTCAAACTTAGTGAAATTACCGACAACAAGGGGGTCTGAGGGAACCTAGCATTAGTCAAACAACACGTGTACACCATGTATTACAAAGGTGGTACAAAACAAGGAAAGCAAGCACTCTGAAGAGCGCTATAGCTCTCAATCAATGCTACAACGGTCTAGTGGTAAGGTCGTGCATATGTGAAATGCTTTTTATGAGCACTGCAGTGGTCAACGTTTTATAAAATTGGGTTTCAGACATGAAAAATGACCCACTCACCCCCATATACGAAACCTTTTCCTTTCCACCCTTTTTCACTGCCCTAAACTCCATTTTTCTTTCATTTTTTTTTTGGTCTGAAGAGAACCAGCTTAAGCAAGGACAACCTTTTTTTTTTGGTCTGAAGGATAACCCATTTTTGAACCATGTCTGACAGGAAACCCACAACTGAAATTAAAGTCCAAGTTCATATATTAAAAAAAATCGGTTTAGAAAAGATTTTATAAAAAAAAAGAGAGAGCCATCCCAAAACAGTTTGTGAAGTGAAAAAAACAAAAACAAAACAACAACAGCCCAACAATACTTGTGCATTCAGCACATTATCAATATCAGAAGAGTAAATATCAGACAACAAAAACATAAGAAATAAAAGAAAAGAGGCTGAAATTAAAATGAGGGAAACATGCATGTTAGGGATTGCAAACACAGTCAAATAGAGAGAGCGTGATGGTGGCTAGGGGAGACCGTGAAGCTCACAGTGATCCTGTGACAACAAGGCAAGGCGGCGACGGCGTGGTGGTTGTGGAGAGAGCTACGGCTGTTGTTAGGGATAGTAGTGAAGATGCACGATGGAGGACGCGACGCGGTGGAGCTTGCGGTGTTGTGGCTATGGAGGCCCAACGGCGGAGAATGCGACGGCAGCGGTGAACTCTATTGTGCTGACGAGTGCCAACAGCTATGGCGGAGCCCGCGATGGTCAATGGCTGATGGAGGAAAGAAACCGCGGTGGCTTCATGCAAGAGTGGAGGAAGACGATGGTGGTGTGATAGCGTCAGCGGAAGCGAACGATGGTGCTGGAGGAAGCAGGCCGTGGTGGCTTCACGAGGGCAGCATGACGGTGGTTCACGGCTGAGGAAGGAGGACCGTGGCGGTTGGGTTCCCTTTCATCTTCCTTCTCTTGTTTTTCATGGTTTTTCTACTTTGGATTTGGGTCTGTTTGGATCCTTTTGCTGTGAACGAAAGGGTTTGGTAATGGTTGGATTTTTCTTTGTGTTTTTGTTTGCTGTGACTGACATTTGTTAGGTTTATGGTTTGGATCACTGCTTTTTGGATGTGTGCCAATGGTGTTGTGTGTATTCACGGATCTATGGAGGTTTATGTGTCTGCATCTTCTTTCGCTTAATGGGGATTTTTCGTTTGATGAAGCATTGGGCTTGAGGTGGATTTTGGTTTGATCACTGATTAGGGAAGATATGTAAAAAATGTGGGTTTTTATTCTCCTCCTTTCCTCTTTGTGAATGCCTTCTTGTTTTCTTTTTTTTTTGTTGCTGTTATCCCCTCCGTTTTCTCTCTTTTTTTCGTTCTTCTGTGCTTTTTTTTCTCATTTTTTTTTCGAAGATGAAGATAGTAATAGGGAACGAAATACTGATGATGGTCCTTCCTTATAGTTCTCCTAACCATGATATTCTATACGTCATTTTACAGCTGTGTGTGAGACATTCCCAACTCATCACCGAAAGAAAATTTATCATTTTGCAAGTAGTGGAGAGGAACACCATCATGGTGTCCACACTTCTGCCACTTCCCTTTTTTTTTAGTCTCCTCTCCCGTGAATGAAGATCCCATCCAAAGTGCTTTCCCTTCCGCTACCTTTTTTATTCTTAGCTGGAAGGCTTTGGATTCTAGTGTATTTTCTCCTCTTCTGCTGGATTTTGTCCCAGTTGTATCCTTTCCTTTTTCTTGCACTGTCTCGAATTTCTATGCTCCAAGGGAAGAACTCGATGATTACAGCTAAGCCAAGGAAGGAGTGTGCCTTCTGAGGAGAGTTTTGTGCTCAAATGGGCTGGACAAACCTTCCTTTTTTTATTTTGGGACAACTGGAAATGGGCTGAAATGGATTGGCTTTTTTTTTTATGCACATGAACTAAAATGTAAGACAACAGTAAAATGAACCTAAAAAACGTGGTCTGAATCAAATTTTGTTTAAACACAACAAAAAGCCGTAGACAACATTCGAGAAATTATTGTCTCTCTAGGAGTTATTATACTGTGAGTTTACATAATTTCAGTCAAGAAAAATAATTGAGAAATGTTTTATGAATTTACATAATGAAAAATGTTTTTCCTAGTTAACTAAGTAAGTAAATATCAAATATCTTTTGTTGTTACATGTATATTACATTATGTATATTTCTTGGTGTCCTAAAGGTAGGTTGCATATAAGAATTCAATGAGTTTTGATAAACTCATTAATCTCATTTCTCTCGTTACAGATACAATAGTTGTTGCACGTTCATCTCAGCTACCTTCTTCCAGTAATAGAGTTCCATAAGCTTCACTTAGATGAAGCATTTTTGTTATGGCTTAGAGGCTTGTTATTCAGGATAAGTCCGGACCATATAGAGATAGCTTTTGTATTTTACATACCATAGTTATATTTTGGAGCTGAACTTACATGATAATAGTTTCATAGTTTATTTTGCTCAGAACAACTCATTATATATGGTTTGTACTAAGATTATGGACATTTAGAACTTGATTATGAGATTGCATATTTTGATTATATATAATGATTTCCAAAAACATGTGATTTGTGTGTAGAAATGCACTTATATTTTTTATGGATTTCATGTTTGAATTGATATATAGAGAAACTAAAAGTAATGAGACGTAAGTGGGAATAAAATTTCTCATATATCGATCAAGTTTTCAAGTGGAATCGTGATAAAGATGTAATAAAAATCTAAATAATATCGTTATTTTGCATAATAGGCAGTTGTATTCAAGGTACAGTTTCACTTGACCAGAGATAATTATTTCTTTGTTCAGGAGGGAAAAAGGGGTTCCATCCACAAATCATCTCTATCCTTTGTACATATATACGTGGATCCCACTATTTCCTACATTTCTCATTGCCACTTTAATGAGAAGGAGAATTTCATATATCTTATTATAGGGGATTTATGTGGTAGTTTCAATTTTGGATTAAATATTTTTTTGGTTCTAAAAAAATAAGTCAATTGTCATATATGTTATATCATGATATTTTTTGACTAATAGCTCATAATATAGTATCGTGTTAATACATACAATTATGATATGTCACATCCAATCCACAACTACATGTAAGATTGGATAATATTATTTTTTATTACTTAACTCAATATTTAAATGAGACAGGCTAATTAGAGGATTTAAAATCAAATAATTTTGAAAATATTTGGACTAAAATCATATTAAATTTTTTTTAGGGACCAAAATCATAAATCACTTATTTTTTGGGATAAAAAAGATGTTTAAACCTTTCAATTTCTTTTCAAAGGTACCAACAAGAATTAATAATTAAAACTAAATTGCATGTGCAATTTTATAAGAATAAAATATATTAAAAATAAATTAAAAATAATGAAATTCATGGCTAAAAATAACTATTTATTATAGTGAATATTAATACCCTTAAAATTATCATAAATATCAAAGGAATCTCTCTTATTAAAATAAAAAGAAAATTTTTGCTCTCTATTATTCAAAATTTGATGTATGTAACCGTTATTATATTAAAAATATAAGAAAATAAAAATAACTGATAATCCATAAAACTGATGGACTCAGAACATTAAAAAAAATTTTAATAATACAAGATGCATAAAGTGGCTGTGAGAAATGCAAATAATTATGGTATACATATAAATGAAGGGTGCTGAATAATGATACGTAAATTAAACCCTTTTTCTTTTCTCCGGGAAGAAGGAGGACTCTCTCCTTGGCCACCACTTTCTAGATGCTCCCACACCACACACACGCGCCTGTCTTTATCAGTTTAAGTCTTAAATCCAAAATTATTGGGTATGTGTTTTTCACGCTTTGTCATTTCGTGGCCATTGTCTTGTACTTTTTTGCTCATTACCTATGGTCATTTTTATTTTTCTTTTCTGTGGACTAAGTGCTAGCAGAGATCATTGTCAATCTTTTTGTAGGTGTAACTAAAAGGAGTCGTCTTGCGTAATTGCATGGCAACATCGAAAAGTTGGAGGACTCCATTCTTTATTTTTTTATATTTCTAGTCTTGTTCTTTCAATAAAATAAATAAAACTTTAAGAAAGATATAATTTTTCTTCGTTGGAATATTTTATTTAAAAAAGCAAGATTTAGCTCCTAGCTAGAGAGGCATGACAAAAATTGGGCTTAGAATACCTTTTAATTAGGGATTCACATTTATAAAGTATGATTAATGTATTTAAAAGTGTGGCAAATAAATTTAACCAAATTTTATAAAAGTGACTAAATTCCTAGAATATGAAATACAATACTTCATTTGGTATTACTATAGACAAAATCTCTAATTAGGTTTCTCTTGTAGATAGTGTTACAAACTCCATTTTGTTCTGCAGCTAAATGTTTTATTTTTATTTTGTTTATTTGCAGTTCGAACTTAAAGTAGAAAAAAAAATAGAATGAAAATTGATGTGAAATATGGGCCATTTTTTTTTCATGACAAATATATATAGCTTTCGCTAATTTTTAATCTGGCCTGTACGAATTAAACAGTGAAAAGCAATGTCAATTGTCAAATCTGGCTCAGAACACTTCTGAATTTCTTTGTTTCCTCTTTGCGACATTGGATAGTGGACGGCAGATAACTCCGTAATAAAGGATCCAATCAGTCTTGGAGAATGAAACCGTTTTGATTTATCTACTCATAATTATACTTTCAGGAATCAATTTGGTCAAAAAGCAAAAAGACTAGAGAAACGTAGCCACATGAAATCCGAAGCTGTTTTTCTTTTCATATACACTCACATATTTTACATTTATCACACTATAATATTGCCATGTAAGTAGTTAATTTTGTCTAACACGAGTTTAAAGCTTTGATCGATACATTTTAAATATTTGAAAGTAAAATACACTTATATTTTTTAGGTATTAAGAAATAGCACTCTTTCCAATTAATTTGTTAAATAAGTGTGCTTATTTAATATTTTTAATTGAAAAGTGAACAACAAATAAATTTTAATATAAAATTAAAGTTACTCTTCTTAACCTTTATCCAAGAGCTAATTAACAAGTGATTTTTTAACTAAAAAATCACTTTTATATTCAAGAGCTGACAAATCATTTTTCAGTTAAAACAAAAACGAACCAAGCACAGCCTATCACCTTATTAACATTGGTTAGAATATTCTAACAGAATATTCCTAAACCGTAGTAAATCATCTTCTATTGGAGAGGAAAAAAAAGTTAGAAAAAGTAGAAATGTGACACTTAGGGTGTATTTAGTTAGAGAGTAAAAATAAAAATAAAAATTTATTAAATTAGTGTCATGTATAAGTTTATACATAAAATTTATTTAAGAAAATTTTACCCTCACATTTACTCCATAACTAAACATGTCCTTCCAAGAATATAAACATTAGTGAACTTGGGCAATTACATAAAAGGTCAAACCTTTTTTGTTTTCTCCAAATAAGGACATTAAAGTCGAGTTCTTTGGGGAATAAAGGTTTCTGTCAGGTAAAATGACAATTGATCTTTATATACTTGGGGTGTTTATTTAAAGTCACCCTATTTTTACCGTGAAACCAAACACACCCTTAAAAGAGTCAAGCAGGCAAAAGACGTGTTCCTGTTATTATAACGTTTTCAAATTAAACTAGCTCGAATGTGTATCGTAATTAAAATGTGTTTCGAAACAGCATAAATTTATTCGATTGCATTGTTTACATCATCATCTAATCCTCAAACATTTATCTTATCGTTTTGAAGAATCTCTGATCTTTCGATGCCCCTTCGTTAAGGACTTTAATTGATCATGATTATAGTAATTGTCGGTCGCATTTTAATTGTGTTCCCCTAGTGGGTCAACGTTGCGCAGCGAGGTACACGTGGTTCAAAAGACAAGTGGTTCATATGCGACGCAATTTACCGTGAGAATATATGTGGTGCTAACTACGGCTAGTCTTCTACGATCAATAACGACCATTCACATTGAACTTCTAGCATTCGTACTTTGGATTGACTGATGTATAGTTTCACACTCAACTAAAACGTAGATTTTTTTGATAGAATCAACCAAAACGTATATGAACCATGAACCAAAAGACGTATCATAAGTATGTTACATGCCTTTTTACTTCATTATATTGAAGATGACTATTTTCTGTATTATTAAATGGATTTAATTTCTTTTAGTATATGGTATTCAATGATATGGTATTCAATGATATGTTATTATTACATAAATAAAATAGTATATAGTTCAAGCATTCTTGGTAATTAGAGTTGCCGAGTTAGAGGAAAAAACATTATTATTGTCAGAGAAAATTGTATTTTATCTCATAAATTTAGGTCATGTGTATTTTAGATTACATCAAATACTATATATATGATTAATATATAAAACCATGACCGCCATTATTTCATTAATAGTAGTGTCACCGTCGATAATTAAAGTTAAAACAAAAACAACTTAAAATTCCTAGCATTAATATGTTAATGAAAAATTTGGAAATAATTTGATATAGTTTTTTTTAAAAAAATAAGACTCTAGACTAGTCGCTTAGATTGTTAGACCTACTTCAATTAAGTAGCTGATATAGGATGAAAATTTTAAATAAATATTGTCATGGTCTCTCTTTAATATATTTTGAGGCAGTTTCTCTTTGACATATAGCTGCTCTTACTTTTATAATTAATGTAAACAACCTTTTGCATTTCACACATTTGATTATTTAAGCTGGAGTTTGTTACAGCAGCTGTTTGATAGAGATAGTTAATTAGTTGTTCTTGTGGTTATGTAAGTCTGGTTTGCTTGTCAATGAAGATCAAGAAGTTAATTTCTCTGCTTTCTGATTCTAATATAGTATTACTAATTGGTGGATTTAAAATGACTATGAACCCGTTTCGGTGAATAAGTTAGGAATTGAAACTGTAAAATGTTTTTACACCATAATCTAATCAAATTTTACATGTGTATGAATTTTGAAGCAATAAAGTGAATGTTAAATTTATTTTGGTGAAATGTTAATATGTGATTAGTTGACCATCAAATTTTGTACCTTGCATTATCAATATATCAAAATTAAACTCATAAGGTATTTAAGTTTTTATTTGAAATAAAATGAAATAACTTACAAGTAAATTATTATATATTTGAATATATATTAACAAAATTGTATCATTTGAGTGTTTTACTTTTTTTATATCAAAAGTCGGATATTTAAATCTTCCAAAAAATATTAAAAATTATTTTTAAAAATAAAAAATTTATATAGGGAAATGAGATAAAAAGCTAAAAAAATAATTTTTTTATTTCAAAAAAATTTTCAAAAAAAAAAAATCTTAACTAGCATATTCTAAATGGGTTTGATGTATTTATGGCTCTTGCTTCTATCATTAATATAAATTCCTCATTCAAATTTGGAAAGGCCTAGCCTTGAATCCTTTCATTTTAGATTTCACATTATATGTATAAAAGTAATTATGATTTTTCATATTATAAATACAAAAAGTTTCAATTTAATACTCTCAACTTAATATTTTTATTTTTATTTTCTTTCAACATTTATTAAATAGTCGCGCCACCAATTTTAGACTTCTTCATCTCTTTATTGACAATTATTTTACTTTTCTAAAATGGAATTTTTTTTAATTTTCATTAATTTATTTTTAATTTTCATTAATTTATATCTTTCTAAAATATGTTTTTGATACAAAATAAACTAAAATTATTTTCTCAATGCTTTGCCTGACGTAATTAATGAAGCTACTTTTTGGAGCAATATAAAATACTTTACTTGAACTGAATATAATGTCAAAGGCCCCTTATAATAAATAACTACAAAAAAAGGGCCCCTTATAATAATTGTTTCCTTAGTTTCCCATTTTTATTTCTTTTGCTCTAATCTCTTTATTTTTATTTTATCACGCTAATTTAATATGTCATATCTGTTTCAAGATTTCTTTGTTTGCTTTCTTTCATTATTTTGAACTTACGTATTTCATTTTGTAAATTTTAATTTTTTATTATTTATACAATAAAAATAAATGAATATATATAAGCAACAATGGATAAAATCAACACTCAAATTATATATATTTTGAGATTTAGTTTCAAAAATGGCATGAGCTGTATTGTCTATGTATAAATATTATACACATAAACTCATAATTATAGAAAATAAATCAAAGATATAGAAGACTTAAATTTTAATATCAATTTTTTTAACAAAATCAAATGCATTGTCCATTAATTGATTTCTATATAATAAAAAATATACAAATATAACATCTATAAATTAATTGATTTTAGAATCTTTATACATATTTATATGTTATATCATTTCAACTAATTCATTATTTTATTGGGTATCCTTTTGAAATTTAAATGAAGATCTCACTTTAGAAAATAAAATAAGGAGATTTCATTATTGGATAAATAAAGATAGAAGTAAAGTCTTTTTATTCTATTAATCAAAAGTAAAACTCGTCACTTTATTTTCTAAAATGAAGATCTCACTTTAGAAGATCTAAACTCATTCTTTTGGTGTATTATTTTATTGGATATTCAAATATTTGTTTGATATGTAGTTAATCAATTTATCACATAAATTTCCTTTATTTTTTAAAATTTAAACTTATTAACAAATTTTATGTCATCACCATATTATTTCAAGCCATACCGCATTTTTGTGACGAATGTTGCTTCATGAGTATTAGCCACATTACATGGGAGAATAAACGCGGGCGTAGGTTTCGTTCGCTCCGAAGCCTGCCTGTACAAATCGATCACAAGTGTTATTCGCTAATCGCTGCATGCCTTTATTATATCCTCTATCCGAATTTATCCTTCTTTTTTTTGGAAATATATAATAAAATTTGCGCAATTTTATAATTCTAACCTCTTTACAGCTAGACAATTTGTTATGGATCAAGGTTATTTCACTTTATTTGTCATGAAAAGAATACGGTTTGTGGTACTCTTAAAAGTTTAAAACTCTGTATTGGCAGTGATTTATTCATTGGAAATAAAATTGTTATTGAATAAATCTTAGCGTGAGATTCCACAATTTTGAAACTTTCGACCTTCATTGAGTTTTGATTTTCTTAAACATAAATAATATTAAATACATGTAACCGCAAAAAAAGAAAAATTTAAGCATGTGCACATTAATTATGTCAACTGTCAAGTAAAACACGGACATAGTCAGTTTGATTCTAGGTGAAATTGAATTTGCCGAAGTGGAAATTGTTATGGATAATTTATACTCTCTTCATCCACGTTTAAGTGTTTTTTTTTTTTAAAAAAAGTGTCCAATATAATGTGTCATTTAAGAATTTCAAGAAAGTAATACTTAATTTTTTCCATTTTTATCCTTGCATTAATTATCTTACACTCCTGATAAATAATTATAACACAAATAAAATAAAAGAGCAATTCTGTCAACATAAACCAATTTTTTTGGGTAATTGTGTATTTTAAGTTATTTCTTAATCTAGGTACATAAACCTTAAAAGACACTTAAACATGGATAAAGAGAGTAGATGCATATATGCATGGAGTGATTCTATAGCCTCCTAAAAATATTCCTAAACATCCTCTTAACTATTAAATGAGGTAAAAAAGAATATACAATGAAAGTCTTGAAAATTTAAAACAAAATCAATTCTTCCATCACTTAATAAGTAAGAGAAAGTTTAGGAGGATTTGTTAGGAGGATAAATAATTTCTCATATGCATATTATCACATATTAAAGACTAAAGTGATTTTATAGCCTCCTAAAATTATTCTTAAACATCTTCCTATCTATTAGATGAAGTTAAACGATAGATATAATTAATGTCTTGAAAAGTTAAAACATAATCAATTTTTTCTTCACTTAGTAAGTAGGAGAAAGTTTGGGAGGATTTGTTAGAAAGATAAATTATTTCTCTAAAGACTATTTACTTGGATGAGAAATTATTAGTCGCAGCACATAGGATAGTATTTAAGCTTGGGTAGAATTCGCCAGTAATGTAAATAAGTTGGTTTATTTGGTAACCTTTTGTTCATGCATGGTATAATTTGGATTTAATTTTCAATTTATTTTATTAATGGATAATCTATAAATATTTTTATAATTGCTTAATAAATCTAAAGGCTTTGCCTTTTAACCCAAAATCCTATAGGTCAATAGTAAATTCTATTGGTAATTAAAGTTAAAAGGTCACCCTACGAAATAAAATGAACGCAATTTTGTATAATGACACCCAATTACTACTCTTCCCTTGTAAAATATTTCTTAAATTTAGACAAACACAGGTATTAAAAAATATAATAAATAATATGATAATAGAGTAATTTTATATAAAATTATAGTATATAAAATAATATACCCTAACAGTTATTAATTGTATAGCATATCAAATAGTTGGAAATAAAAGATTAAAGTAATGATCATTAACTACTCAGGAATATTATTGAAAAAAAATTCTACTTTATTAAAATATAAAATTAATAGATATTTTAAAAGATGACTTTTTTTTTTTTAAGTGGAGAGCATTTCTCTACGTGCTCGAAGTCAGTTGTTTTTGTTGGCTCATTTATTTTTTCCAGTGATGTTTGTTGGCTCATTTATGTGGAATCAATTGCTGGAGTACAAGATTTATTTGAATTTTGAAGAATGGAAGTTTACGCGAGAGCATGATGAGTATGTCCTGATATACCATTATTCGGTCGATTACACTCTGAACAATGTGATGACGTTTAATAAATTATTGTCTTGCATTTTATTGTTGAAAAAAATTAAAAAATTACAAAAATTAATTATATTAAAATTAATAAGAAAACTAATTAATATTACTTATGAAAAAACTTTTTAAAAGTAGATAAGAATACGCTTTTTAATATTTTTTTACATTTTATTTACTCACTCTCTCTCTCTCTCTATATATATATATATATATATATGAGGATATATCTAGTGAGAGGAGTAATTATATATGAGAGTAAGACGATTAAATCTAAGTCATATAACCATATATAAATTATTAGGATTAAAAGTTATTCAAATGTCACATAATCACTTAAAAAAGTCACATGACTTTTTTTAATCCTAACCATTAATGCAAGATTTGATGACTTAGATTTGTTTCTCTCACTCTCATATAAAATCACTTATCTCACATGACCTCTTACATATATATATATATATATATGAGGAGTAATCCGTTACTTCAGGAGTAAGTTTTTGTGTACTTATTCCATTGAATAATTTTTTATACATATCAAATTTCATCAATAACTATTGAATTGTAAATTCCCACTACATAGATCAAATGAATAAAACTTTATAATATTTCAAAACAGATAAATAGTACATCATCATTTTTTATTTGGATGTATAATATAGTTTTGAAAATACATAGATAGGTTGAGTGCTAGATAGTGTGCATATATATATATATCAATGTCCATTTTTTTTAAATTTGATATGCTTAATTATCAAGATAATATCACATGATTCAATAGTTGAATTGATGAAATACGTTGTTAATAAAGAGATATTCAAAGGGATAAGTGTAGCAGACTTACTTTTTGAGTAAATGGGTATCTTTCTCTCTATATACACACACACACACACACACACTTGCATATAAATCCATGTTATGGGAACAAAATAACTGTTTTTTATTTATATAATAAAATCAAATCAAATATTGTAATTCGCATAAATATGTTATTAAAAATTATAAAATAGAGTGAATATTCTATTTGGTTCCTCAATATTTTTGCGTTGGACCATTTCGTATTTTAAGAAAGGAAATTAATCCCTTAGTCTTTCAAGATTGAAAATAATGGACACATTAGTCCCTCTATTAGTTTTTCATTAGTAGATTTACAAATATGACTCAATACAACGATGATGTGCCATAAAAGTTTTAGAGACAAGCTAAATGAAGCTATTTTGGAATATATTACACTCATTTTGGTGTATAAAATTGTACAAAATGAATAACTTTATGACTTATAATAGAGATTTAAATGACTTATTTTATGAATTTTAACCACCAAAATGAGTCATTTTAAACTCTATTATACTTCAAATGACATATTTATCGCTTAACATCATGTTAGCAAGTCAATATGTAATTCTATTAGTGTAAAGAGACTAATGTGTCCTATTATTAAAATTTTGAGGGAGCACGAGTTTAATTTCAATTTTTAAGGAATTAAATAGTCTTGTGAAATTTTGTTGAGGGACTACGAGAGTCATTTACACTATAAAATATTATCTTTATGAAAAATATTAATTAAAGTAACATATAATTGATCATTTGTTTGACTTTTTGTAATACCCAGTGTATACATGTCATAGCTAGGTTCTCGATCCTAGAGTCCCCGGGCCACTCAAGTGATCGGATTGGCTCAAATGTAGAAACCAGTTGCAGCCTAGGTTCTCCAGAATTATGCAAAAGGCTTCGCCGACGAGTGGTGATGTTTCCAGGTTCGCTACGGCGAGCATTCGTATCAACACAGTATCATAAAACAATGTAGTTTCACTAAATGACCCCAAACCCCACCTTTAAAACCTAGTTTCGGGTTTCATTTGGAGAAACCAAAACCAAACCCCCAAACCCCAAACCCCAATCTCCTCCCTCTTTCTCTAAATCTCATTCCCTTCATCATTCCTAAGCTTCCAGGTGAATATATGGTAATAGATTATGTCTCTATTCTCTCCATTCTTTCATGTTCTTAGTATGGGTATGATTATTTCTCTCATCATTGTCAAGTGGGGTGCTCTCCCAATGTTATTAGTATTGATTTAGAGCAATCTAGAGTCTCCCATAGGTTGTTTATGAGTATTGTTGTTTCAATGGGTTGTTGTGTCATCCCTCCTCCTCGGAGCTCTCCTGGAGTTGGTTCTTCGCATCCTATCTCTCAGTGAGTGGATTTGATGTCATGACCTTAGTTTGGTCATTATATTACTATTTTCTCAAATTTTGGAGTATTTAAGAATTGAAACCAGACTATTACATGATTTGATTTATGTATATAATTGTGCTTTAGTTAAGAATGGTTCATTTGAACTGTACATGAAAATTTTGATTTTAGAATATGCATGGGACCATAATTGCTCTATAAAAGTTTTATATGATTTGATTTATGTCATTGCATCGATTATAAAAATTTGGACTATTTATGGTTGATGAAATGAACTAGATTTTATGGTTATTATAGAATTTGGGACATGTTGAACTTAAAATTGATAGAACCCCCTTTTATGGCTTCAGTTTAATTTAGATTAGGGAATTATTAAGAGGAACAAAGCTGTAAGTTAACGATAGCTAATTCATTAATCTTGGTATGAAGACCCACAAGAGGCATATTATCCACCTGTTAGATCATCTAAAAGGGACGTGGGAACCGTTAAGATCTTAGATTGGGGCTCTTACTCGCGAGGGACTAAGTACCCACTTTTCAATTTATGGATAGTCTGTCTTTTAGTAATTATTGAGAAAGTAAAGATAATTTTTATGCTCACCTAAAATTTATGAATTATTAATTATTATACAATTTATAAGGAAATGATTTTGAGATTGTACCATTATTTATGTATACTTCTTTCTTGTCCCATGTATGGTTATGAGTAAGGATCCACTCATTGAGTTTTGTAATATAACTCACCCTCCTTTCTTCCTTTTCCTATAGATAGGTGTAACTTAGGATCTTCCTCTTCCTCCCCTCCAATAGCATATTTCAATTTGGTGAGCTTCACGTTACCATGAAATATTTTGGATTCTTTTTGGTAAAGTGCTCTAGTAATACAACGGGCAAGGTCCAGAACCATATGTAATTATATTTTGCATTTTTTTATTACTATGATTCTTTTGTATTAAAATGGTTTAGCATTCATGGTTTATTTTGTAAATGAGCAAACTACGATTTAAATTATAGTTAGAGTTTTAGATTTCATCTATGACAGGAATTACTCAGAATTTTTATGAGTTTAGTATATGATTTAAATCAATTTTATCAATAAAGTATGCATATATAGAACGCAACGATCACGAGGCTTATATGGGAATGAGATTTCATGTGCCGAGTCACGATCCAAGTCGGTTCGTGAGCTTTATAGACATAAGTATGGGTGCCCGTGATGTGGTTTGTTCAAATCCAATCCAATATGATCCAAATTTCATTGGTTTGTATTGGATCGATTTGCATTTTTTGATAAAATATAAGCTTTATCTTGAAATATTATAAATGGTAAGCAATTTAAGTCAATAAAATAAATAAATAAAAATTAAAAAACAACCCATTTAATGTTTATAAAATGTTTGTTAAAGGATTATGATACATAAGGAACAAAAGTTATATGATAAATTTATTTTATTATGGTAAAAGTATGAAATTGATAACAGAAAAATTATATTATACAATACTACGTGATTTGGGTTGGATTGGATTAGATCGATTTTAAAAAATAGATCCAAATCTAATCTAGTCCAAGCAGTTTGTAAAAATTAAGATCTAATTTGACCCAAACTTTTGTGGTATTAATCGGTTTTCAATTTGGATTGGATTGATTTAGTGGTTTTGATTTGGTTGGATTAAATTTGAACACCCTTAGACATAAGTCCATTATTATAGGGATAATAAATCAATTGTTTAGTTTATAGCTAGTTGATAAGGTAATATTTATCTAGCATTATGAAATAAAATATTATTATCATATATTAAATTTATTTAAGAATGCGGAATTTAAAATCTATATATGGTGTATGAAAATATATTGACCGAAGTGGACTATTATGTTTTGGGATATGAAAGCTTGGTGAACTAATTTAAACATAAATAACATAAAAAAAAAATGGAAGAGCATAATTTTATTATAGGCTTGGACCAAAATTCCAGCTCTAAAAGGGACTATAAACCCATAAGTGTTGCAGGGAAATATAGAATAAAAGAAATTTTCTCTAAATTTGTTGCATAAAAAAATTTTGACAAATTATTAATAATCTAGCTATAGTGAGATTATTATATGGTAACAACTACAATTTGTTTACACTGTACAATAGGAAGAGAGTTATTACCAATAAATACAAAATAGTGAGTATCCTTAACCATAATTGATATATGAGTTTTAAAGAGAACCAATATACTAAAAAAAATGTAGATAAATATATAATAAAATATAATAAAATATTTTTTACAAATTAATATTTTAATTATCATATCTTAAGATTTATATATAAAACATTAATCAAATATATTACATTATATCGTATGAATAGTATATAACCAATAAAAGGAATTAAAAACCATAAATATTGTAAAAAAAAATAAAATGAAAGAACTTTTCTCTAAACCTATTGCAAAAAAAAGAAAAAAGAAAAAAATTGATAGATTAATCATATACAATGGGACTATTACATGGTAACAACCACAATTTGCAGACACTATATGATGGGGAAGAGATATTACCAATAAAAACCAAATAGTGAGTAGCCACAACCATATATAATTGTAGAAAGGGTTTTGAAGAGAACCAATAAGCCAAAAATGATTTCAAAGAAATAGAAAACATATAAAAGTAATAACTTTTAACAATCATTTACATATATATTTTTTTAAAAAAATATAATTAAATTATTGATTCCCACAAAAAAAATTTAATAGAGTTTAATTTTGATACATTATTTTTTTATACTGTAATCCAATTAAATTCTCCCATTTATATGACTTTTGATGCAATAGGTGTGAAACTAAATTACCATTGTTTATGTGACAATGCATAATTAGATAGTAAAATTTTTTTATACTATCAGTATATAAAAATTAAACTCTTTTAAATATTTTAAATATTTTAATCTTATTGCATATAATTATATTCTTATATAGAATATTATTTATTACTTAATATTAATTATTGTAAATTACTTATTTTTAATAGTTAATTATACTATTTATATAAAATATTTTTTTATTAAATTTTAAATTTAAATGATTATTATGAATTTCTAATATAATTTTTAATATTATTTATGAGTTAAATTTCTATTCACTAACCATGTAAAATAATTTTATAATGTTAACCAATAGAAGAGAAAGTTGGAAATCACGACCATGGGAAATCATCAACCAATATTTATTTTGTATTGGAAGCATGTCAAAATCAAAATTATTTTTATTTCACAATATATCAAAAATATAATTTTGAAAGCATGGTTATAGTGTACAAACTTTTAATCTTCTATAATATATTGCATGTACCAAATAACAAGTGAACATATAATATATAGTATTGATAGTTTATTTTATCATGTGATCTAACACAACATCTTCAACCCATGCTTTGTAAAATAAAGTGTAGCGTAGGTTTTGTAAACCAATTGGATGGAGCATCATTTCTTTATATCTCAAGAGGGTTAAGTTATTTGACTCACCAAAAAAAAGAAAAGAAAAGAAGTCAGCAACAGTTTCTACAATAAGTAAGAAATAGTCGAAAGATAGTATAATTATGACTCATCTATATTTTGTAAGAGGTGACATGCATGGGAAAAAATTCTGTTAAAAAGAAAGGAAAAGACCCAAAACAATGTTCCTTGTGGGGTGTTGTTCATGAATGAGGAGAATGAAGGTAAAGAGTTATAAATTTAAACAATTATTTTAAATATTTTTAAATTTTATTATATATAATTATCTTATATCATCATTTTCATTACTTTGCATTATTTATAATAAATGATTTACTTAAATAGTATAATTATTTATTTATTTTATATTATATAATATAATTATTTTGTTTATATTTATTATTTATATATTATTATATATATAATTTTAATAAAGATTTGGTAAAGGAAGCGTCCCAGAAGTAAACGTAAGAGAAATGATAAAAATTGAAAAAAAAAGGCGCTGTTTATGAACAGTAAATAAGACTTTGGTTTATTAATAGTATAGATAGATCTTGATATGGATCTATAGAAGTCTCCCAGTCGTTGTGCATTTACTCCTGCAAGCTGCAATCTCATTTTTCTCTTCCGCGTATATGCAAAGTTACGTTTAGCACTTGACCTAGGAGAGGGATTCCAAAGGCACCAATTTTGCGTCACCTGGTACGTGGTACGTAGGGCCGCCACAATTAATCGTTGTTTACGGAAGACCAAATAAATATTCACGAACAAAGTATCTGTATTTCATTGACGATTATTCACGCGTGGACAGCCTTTCATGTGTGAAGTCAGGATCGAATTTTAATTTGGTTACTCTGCCATTGGTCATAGTGCCTGTAAGCACTTGCTTGCTCCTGCCATCTTATCGGCAATAATGATAGCGGTTACACGAACCAGTCTTGGTCTTCTATCTGAGTGATTAGGAAACTTCAAGGAAGGTGAGTTACAAGTTTATGACTGACTTCGGGTTTCGATTTTTGTGTCTCTGAACCCAAATAGAAAACTAGTGTTGTAACAATAAATCCTGAAATAAAGGAAAAAAGTCCACCATATCACGTGGGCCCCTGGACTGCATTGTTAGAACATCCTTGATGGTAAGCTTGCCTTGTTGATGCGAGGTACTTTTCTATAATAAACTGAGATATTAATCCTAAAAAATATGATTTTATTTAAACGTAATATTGTTAATTTATTTAATAATTATTTTAAAATTTTAAATTACTTAATGTTGATGTCATAATATTTATTCACTAAATATTATAAGTAGTTTTAATGAATTTATTTCACATAATTAATTATATTTATGTACCAATTTTTTTTAAATTTTATAATACAATGATACATAAGAGATATAACTGTTTATCAAAATAAGCAAGATAACAGTGATTTTTTTAAAATAATACTAAGTACAAATAAGTAACAATAAAGATAAATACTAAATCACAAATATACCAAATAAACAAGAAAATAAGAACAAAAAGTTTATTTTTCTAGAATTTTCACCATTGACAATAATAATTAATCAATTCTAGACGAAAACTCCTCTAAGAAATAAACCTTTGATCACAAGACCTCAATAGATACAAAAATAAAAAGTAATAGTAAAAAGTAATTTAATGTAACTACTTTTTTTATGGGAATGTAACTAATTAAATATATCAAGTTACCTTATTTTTAAAAACAATAATAAATAACTAAAAAATACAGCAAAAAAATTTTGGTCAATAAAATAAATTTTTGTTATATGTTTCTTCAATATCCATTTAGTTATATTAACACTATATTTTAAAATAATTGATGCGTATATTGTAATATTGTATATTACAAATTTTTAAATTTGTTTTTATATTACAATTGAATATTACAATTTATTAGTATGTCTTTATTGTCATTTATTTTTACTTAATATTTTTTAAAGAAATAGTCATTGTCATAATATTTAGATAACTATTATATCAAAAAGTTTAAACAAACTGCTCAATGTTTAGATCTAAATAATTATATTAAGTAAATTAATCTTCAGAACTTTATATATTAAAAAATAATTTCAAAGAAATATCCATTTTGTTATGGGTAAATATTAAAGATTTTAAATAATTTAATTATTATTTACCAAAAAAAATTTAATTATTTTTAATTGAACTAACAATAATAATAAACTAAAATAAAATCATGCTAGTGGATAATTAATAATATAAAAATATTGTTTTGATTAAAATACAAGAAGAATGGTATTCTAGACAAATCAACTAAAATTTAGTGAAATTGAAAGTGATAATAGATATTTAGGAATAATAATAATTATTCCCTACTTTTGAAGAGAACGTTCTACTTGATCTTCAATATTTTAAAATGTGACCGAGGGTTCAATATTCCTGATTTATTTTGTTACTTTACTTTTCAAATCTAGTGGTGATTTTTAGAGTTGATTTATATTCTCAAAAATTTGAGGGACATTATAATTTTACTCTATTTAATGATAATAAAATTAAAATAAAAATTACCATTTTTAATATTCACATCTCAATGTAGTCATTTTACATTCTAATAAAAGTAATTTTATAATTATTTAACAAATATTATTATTATCATCACTTCTTCTTATTAAGATCAACTTCTACCTTATCTTAGTTACCAAATAATACTAATATAAGCTTCTAAGAATCACATCTAAAGAGTTCAAGATTCTCAAGGACTCTTAAAAAGTCACGATAATAACAAAAGCAACAATGCCAATATGCCACGTATTGTGTAAACACTTGGAATATATAATTGATTGACATATATCGGGCCATTGGTAAATATGTACATCTTAAATGTGGAAGAGGAAAATGAGACTGATTCTCGCAAAGTGATGGACATCGAGCCGTGACGGCAAGGATGGGTGTTTAAGAATTAAGTGTGTGTTTAGATAGAGCAATTATAGAGAAAAATATAATTTTTGAAAGGATTTAAAATTTATTATGATAAAATATTATATTTAGATATTAACTTTAAAGAAATTACAGAATTCAAGGGATTTTAAAGAAGTATTTTATCTACCTAAAATAGAATATTTTAATTTTCATCTATATAGAGAGAATTTTGAAAATCCTTATACTCACAAGTATATATATATTTGTTTATTTTGGTAAGTTTCACTTTTATTATATTCCATTATAGTTTCTTTATATTTAGGAGATTTTTGTTTAATGTTATTTTTAATTAATGTTGTTACATTTTAAATTTTTTAATATTCCGTTTATATTACTTAATGTTATATTTACATATTATTTCATTTTATTTATATAAAAGTTAAATTTTATAATTGAATTTTATAATTCAAATTTAAAATATTTTGTGAATGAAATTTAAGATCATTTATGAAATACGAACTCGTTGTAATTGATTTTAGATATGTTGAATTTTGATTATTAAAAAAAAAATCTTATTTTTAAAAAATTACCTAAATAAAATATGTTAAAATTAAGGCAATATAATTACCTCACCCAAACAAACTATTATACAAATGGAGGAAATGTAATTATCTTTCCAAATAAAAAATTCAAAAATTAAAGGGGATTTAATTGATGCATTTAAATTTTCTAGCATTTTATATTTCCTTATATTTTAGAAATACTCCATCCAAACGCACACTAAGAGTCATTCACCAACATATATAATTTTCAGGATCGGCTAGTGATCGACTTGGTTGAGCTATTAAGTCACTGATTGAATTGAATTTGATTAAACATATATAAAAATTTAAATAAAATATAATAAAATGACAACTAATTAATAATTTGACATCTTTAAGAGATTTAAATACAAAATCATAAATAAATAAAATAAATTCTTAATTATTATTCACATTTCACAATCACAATCACAATCACAAGTTAAAAACATAACTAAACTAACTAAACTAACAAAATTTCACATCATCACAAACTCATAATAATACAAAGTTTCAAATTATGCTCAAGGAGTCAAGATGTCATATTTATTTTTGGCCAAGGGATCTTTCTTCATCAGCTAAATTTGAAACTTGGTCAACAATGCCTTCATTTAGGGTTGCAATTTTATTGGAATTGTCATGTGCATCATCTTCCAAATTTAATTGACCTACAATCATATAATTTTTCACAAATCAATATCAAACTATCAAATAATAATTCATAATGATAATGGCATAATGACAACCAAAAAGTTTTATGCAATTTAAAAACATACCAATAACTACAAGAAATGCGTGGGAACGCGCCATTATCGATGGATTTTTTGACAGGTAGTATTTATATGACGGTATACCGATGGACACAAGACCATCGACTTCTAGGCTGTCGATAAATATTATCGACGATATAATAAAACCCGTCAGTAGTTATCGACACGTTTACCAACGGGTATTAAAATACTTAGCCGTCATTACAATTAGATAAAAAGGCGCCACTTACCGTCAAAGACATATAAATACCGACAGGTTTATTTATTTTACCGACGGAATTTGAAATAAATAAAATAATTCTTTTACTCATTTATCGATGGTATTTTGATTTTTGAAAAATAATTTTATTTTATAAATATTACGTTTTACGATGGACATGCCCATCGGTAATTATTTAATTTTTTTAAAAAAATTTCCTGGTTAATTATGAAGTGATTGGTAATTTATTATTTATTTATTTATATAATAACCTAATTATCAATTACACTAATATTAAATAAGAAAATAATAAAATAAATAAATAAAACTGATTAAATAAAATAGCAAATTATGATAATAAAATATATATAAATTACAATAAATACAAAAAAAATCCAAAAAGGAAAAAAGATTAAGTTAGATAAAAACTAGCTGAACTCCTAGGTGGTTACTTGTGCATTCAATTATATCAACTTTTCCAATAGTCAATGGAATGGGGTTTTCAGATTGTCCATCGATTCCTGCCGTGAAGGAGTGGATCATCTATTATTCCTTAAAAAAAAAGTTACTCTTATTTATTCTATTATTCCTTAAAAAAAAGTTAACAAAATTTCGATAGCATCTCCCCTTAAATTAAGAGCTTCCGTCGTCAGATATTTATTTTACTTTGTCTTTAAAACACACTCAATTGGTCTTTAAATTTTATTTACTCTTACACATTTTTAACCAAATTCAACTAGCTTTTAAGTTTTTCTAAATATAGTTACATTTTTTTAATCTATTATTCCTACACAAAATTTAAACAAAATTTCAATAGCATCTCCCGTTAAATTAGGAGCTTCCATCATTAGATATTTTAATCAATTCAACAATTATAGATATTATTATAAAGATTAACAACAAAATAGATTCAACAATTATATTTTAATCATTACATACAATTCACATAATCCTAAAAACCGTTATATTGTGTATCCCCTTATAACTTCACAACATGCATCCTGTAATCTCTGCAAACACAAAGAATCCCACAGCAAATAATGCAAACAAGTCGGAAGGACCTCTACGCCCTTCCCCCTAGTTATGCAATCTCAATTTCCTACAACTCTATCCTATAAAACATAAGTCTCTATATATCCTACATACATATTAAACCATTCAACCATATAAACAAGGATTTATTTACTAATCTTTATAACAGTAAAGAAATCCACAGAATGTGGGAAAGCTATTTGCGTCCAACCAAATCCAATCCTGACAATCCAATATGATAACTTTAAATTAACACACTTATATACATACAAAACATAAAATAACACAAGGAGGAAGAATGACAAACCAATCTCTAAATCAATAATCGTTGTCACCCTGAAACATCACTCCTACATTAACAAAGTAACAACCATAATTACTCAACAATGCAAAAAAACACAACATAGTGGGCACCCATAACGACAGAAAAACTAAATCAAATAAAAAAACTAAACCGATTAAAATGCTCACCAAAGTCCCTAGATCGCAATGGTGGTCTCTGCTTCGAATAGAGCTCCAAGTGCGCGTGCGGTGGAAAAATTGGTTTGCGGTGGTGAGGTTTAGAGAGAGATAGAGTGAGTGAAGAGAGAGAGAGCTTCACAGAGTGGGGAAGAAGAGGGTTCCGATGGAGGATAAACGCGAAGTCCTGACGGGTACCCATTTAATAAAAAGGTGTGTTTCGCTAACCAGTACTTACCAATGGGTTTACCGATAGAAATTTAGAAATCCCAAAGATTGTGCGATAACTTGTGAAATTTCAGAAACCCTTCGGTAACTCGTCGGTAATAAATAATAAATAACAATTTTAAAAATATTAATTACTAATTTTAAAAAATAAACCTTCGGTTAACCCGTCGGTAATATTTAACAAAAATAAATGAAAATAAATTATTAAACACCCGTCGGTACACTAGTTAGTAAATTTAATAAAAATAAAAATAAAACATATTGTTAAATATACCCGTTGGTCCACTGGTCGGTAATATTTAATGAAAAAAATAATAAATAAATTGTTAATTACTCATCAATACATCTGCAGACAATATACATGCCAAGTGGTGCGTGTTGGCACCAGCACTCACGACGGTGTTACCGACGGGTATGTGCCATACACTAAGAACAACCATAATTATTTCCAAAAACATGACAGCTCGTAAGATACCGTCGGTAGCTATCGAAGGTTTTGTACTCGTCGATATTTTCGTCGGTATCCGCGTGTTTCTAGTAGTTATTATCTAAAGTTGATTGGATGGAAACATGATTTGAAAAATCATTATGTAAAGTCTCCAACTCATCCATATTTATGAGTGGTGGTGACTCTTCCAATACCCAATCAGAATGGTCCTCAAATGTCTCAAAACAAATTAGATCATGACTTTGATTCCTTATTCGATTCCTATATTTATTAGTTTATTCATATCAAGATAAACAAAATATTTTGGAGAACTAAATATTCATATAAACAGATAGTTATATGCAAAAAAATACCTTTGTTGTAGCCTAAGCTCACTAAACATAAACAAGGTCATTAGGCTTTTGATGCTTTAACCTATATTTCTTCTTTGAGTAAATGTGTTCAAACACTCTAATTTTGCTCACAACTCAAAGTACTACAATTTTGGCTTAAAACATGAATAGCCATTTTTTCAAATTTGATTCACATATCCATAAGATTCCCACATTGATCTAGAATAATACATATAATGTAATAAATGAGTGTGCATATTATTTAACTATAATAAGGATTATTACAAAATAAAGAATAAAAAATAAATAACAATTGCTAAATTTACTTGGCATTACTGTGTTTCTTTCATGTATAGCAATGAACTAGCTTCCAAAATCATATTCAGCATTTTTAAAGATCCTCATCTCACTTATTAACTTAGATTGCAAATTAGGATCTTCATAAGCATACCAAGATTCATGTGAAAAAAATAACACTATTAGGATGGTCCCCACTTAGGTGTTTGACCTTACCTCTACAGATTAGTCTCTCATATATTAAGTGAAAGGATACTTTGGAAAACCAAAAGATTAATATACTAGTTGTTAATTAATTATATAAATATCATTATGAGTTGAATTGTATATTATTATAATTAAATAAGAAAAATAAGTTATTATAAATAGTCTAATTAAGAGTAAAACATGTGTACATTAATATTTTTGTACCTATCCACTTTTAAATAATTGTCATTTTTCAACATTATTTGTTTTATCATTACCATTCACTTCAGAAAATATAAAAAAAATTAGTTAATTTTACTATTTTTCTCTTATTAAATAAATTTGTTTGCCTAAAATCTATCAACTAAATAGAGTATATATATTAGTCGGTGAGAAGGATATTAAAGAAGAGAGGAAAATAAATTATGGGATTAACTTTGTAAAATATGCTATACAATTTCTTTAAATTGGAAATCTATCAAACATTTTTGTTAATGTGTACATACATCTAAAAATTGGCTTTTGTTTGTAAATGGAGGAAATAATTTTTTTATGTTACTAAAAAAATTATGATGAGGGGAGATATTCCCGTTTTTAACTATAAGGTCTAAAAGACTTACGATGTTTATCAAGATTTATACTCTCCTAAATTAAGATTTATACTTCTGCTACCTACTTTTAATTTTCTTTTAATGTTTTCATATGAGAATTGAAGATAATAATAATTAGCTTAAATATTAATATGTGGTTCGTCTAAATTATTCTCTCTTTATTCATTGATTATATAGCTATTGTGAAAATAATAAAGCTATATTTGTGGTCAAAGCTATTTAGGAAATGGACGAAGAACTTACCTATTTAATAGCAATCATTGTTTTTTGGTGGAAGAGATAAATAAGTTGATTACCTCATGTTATGGATGGTTTACGTAAGAGAAGCTCACTTATAAATTGAGCTCTCTCAATTCCTATTTCATCAAGTCATCCAGAGAGAAAAAGCATAAGAGTTTTCTTTGAGAGGCATTCTCCCATATATAAGAGAGAAGTGTGTTCTCCTTTAAAGAGCGAGTGTTATTGTTATCTTCTTGTAATAGAGAGAAGTTATAATCCTCAAAGAAAGTTATTCAATTCTTTCCACATATTGTGTAGAGTTTCCATTTTCTTACTTTTATATTTTAGCTGCATCATACGTCTGGTACCTAATAGTGGTCTCAGAGCTAGGTTACTAATTGATTATTTTTTTCATTGCGAGTTACCATATTAAAAAAAATGGCAGCAAAGTATGAAGTTGAGAAGTTTAATGGGAGTAATTTCTCCCTCTGGAAATTGAAGATGAAAGCAATCCTAAGGAAGGACAATTGCTTACCAACAATTGAAGGCCGACCTACTAGGATAGCTAATGACAAATAGAAAGATATGGATGATAGTGCTGTTGCAAATTTGCATTTGGCTTTGGCTAATTCCGTCTTGTCAAGTGTTGTAGAGAAAAAGACAGCAAAAGAGATTTGGGATGCACTTGTCAAACTGTACGAGGTCAAGTCACTTCACAATAGAATATTTCTAAAAAGGAGGTTGTATTCTCTTCGAATGAGTGAATCCACATTGGTGACGTATCACATCAACAATCTGAATATGCTATTCTCCCAGCTACTGCCTCAAATTATACAATAGCAGAGAATGAGTGTGCAGAACTTCTACTTCAAAGTCTACCTGATTCATATGATTAACTCGTTATCAACAACAACAATAATAATATTGCTGATCGTTTAGCCCTTGATGATGTTGCCAATGCTATTCTTGAAGAAGAATCCAGACGCTAGAATAAGGAAGATAGATTGAAGAGCTCAGACAAGCTGAAGCATTGTCGATGATAAGAAGGAGATCAATGGATTGAGACTCCAGTGGGAGCCATGGCCAGAATAGATCAAAGTCAAGAAAAGGAAGAGTTTCAAATGCCACCAATGTGCATGAAAGGGCACATGAGGAAAAATTGTTGGTATAACAAGAGGAACAGAGAGAGACTTCAAACACAACAACATCTCAAGGATGTGTTGTGAGTACTTGATGAAGGAGAAATTCTATACAGCGAAGCGGCAATTAGTTCCAAAGGTGGTAAACATTCACTGATGTCTGGATAATGGACTTGGGAGCAACTTGGCATATGAATCCACGTTGTGATGGTTTTGCACTTATGAACCTTTTGGAAGGATCTGTGTTTATGGGAAATGATCATACTTTGAAAATTATTGGTGTTGGTGCTGTCAAAATAAAAATGTTTGATGATTCCATTTGCACAATTCAAGGGGTATGACAGGTGAAGGCTTGAAGAAGAACCTGTTGTCTATTGGGCAATGGATGACCTCAGGTGCAAGACCCATATTGAAGGTGGGGTATTAAAAGTTATAAAAGGAGCTCTTGTGGTGATAAAGGCAGAAAGATCGGGGTAAATCTATACATGCTTCTAGGAGACACGTTGCAGGAGGCAAATGCATTAGTTGCATCAAATAGCCCAGAAGAATCGATAATGATGTGGCATCGCAAATTGGGCCACATGTCGGAACGTGACTTGAAGGTTCTTGTTGAACGTAGTCTTATTCTTGGGCTCAAATCAATTAATTTACCATTTTGTGAGCATTGTGTGATGAGTAAGCGGATAGATTGAAGTTTAATAGATCAACGCTCGAAGTAAACACATGCTAGACTTGATCTATTCTGATGTGTAAAAATCACCAGAAATGCCCCTAGGAGGAGCAAAATACGTTGTGTCATTCACTGATATTACTCCAGGAGACTATGGATGTACCAGATCAAGAAGAAGTTAGATGTGTTTCAAATATTCAAGGATTTCAAAGCAAGAGTAGAACTTGAATCCGAAAGAGAATCAAGTGTTTGAGGACTGACAATGGAGAAAAATACATAGATGGTGATTTTATCAAATTTTGCAAGCAGGAGGGTATTGAAAGGCAATTCAGTTGCACATACGCCTAAGCAAAATGGTGTAGCAGAATGGATGAACATGACTATCTTAGAAAGAACAAGAGCTATGTTGAGAACTAGGATTAGCCAAGTCTATCTGGAGAAGCAATTAAGACTGTTTGCTATGTAATAAATCGATCATCATCAACTGATTGGTTTGCAAACACCAATGGAGATGTGGAATAGAAAGCCAGCAAATTATTCTTCTCTCCATGTGTTCGGATGTCCTGTGTATGTGATGTACAATTCCTAGTAAAGGAAATGTATATTCTTGGGATATGCCAGTGTTAAGGGGTATCGCTAGTAGGATCTCACTGTCCGCAAGGTTGTAGTAAGCAGAGATGTGATATTTGTAGAAAATGAACTGTAAGGAGAATAAGGAAATGATAGCAATAAAGAGACTTATAATACAGATCGAGAGGGAATCTAGAGAAGATGATTCTTTTGAAGTATAACCAAAGCATGAAGAACAAGGACCTGAAGAGTCCAATGATATAGGTTCGCGATCAATGTAGCACCCCTTAATTACAGTATTTTACCTAGGATTGAACATTGTAACTAAGAGTGTGATACTTCATGTTACATTTATACGTCATAACAACAATTTATTTATTTACAAATAGGCAGTCATGCCTTGTCAATATACTTGTATAATGTACAATCATCTAGTAGCAAGAGTACATATATCAAAATACACAATAGAAATCTGATCTAAAGTAAAGCACATAACATTCGGTAGTATAGATACAAAAGGGTTTATCTAAATCAAATCTACTTATCAGAGGGTATTTGGGTTTCTAATCCTAACATAGTATGGACAACTAGCAGCTACTATGTATCACTGTATCCTCTAGTGCGCGCTATCTACTAGATCTGAGGTAGACATGACATAGGGATGAGAATTCTAAAATTCTCAGTAGGTACTCCCATACATATACAAATGTCATCATTATCTACCTCAACTGCTTCGGTTTGATTATAAAAATATTACATGCAAGGAACATAATTAATAATGGATATATTAGTTTATAAAATCTTAATCTAGAAGGTTCATTTTATTCAATCATCATTCTTAGGATTTGTGGTGTGAACTTAATACATAAGTATCTGACTAAACTGAATAATAAAACTCATTCTCATAGCACATAGCATAAAGAATAACTTAAAACAATTGTTACTTTAACGTTTTGGCCCTTGACTATAGTGGTTTGTTCCACTCCTGGGTAATAAATTCATTTTCAGGACTGAGCTCATTCCTATACATGATCATTGGATTTACTTTCTCTAATTCTCACACAGACCTATTACTAGTCAGGTTTACTTTCCCCGACAAACCGAATTTACTTTCTCTAGCTTAAGAAACAACAATTTATGCTTTCTTTCACATATTAGCAATTGTAATAAGTATTCATATTTATATGTGTCTAACATCATCCATAGATGCATATAACATAAATGATATAAAATCATTAATATTTCATTACAGATTCAACCATTCAGCATGCTGTCCAGAATTTGGTCTAAAAAAAATTATAAATCAGTTATCAAATCTCACCAAAATAGAGCAAACTAAATTTTCATAGTTAGTACAACAAGTCTATAAGATCCTATAAAAATATCAAAGTATAATAAGGTCTGTAACTATGTTAATAAAATTTCACAAATTCAAAGGTCAAAAACTACTCAATTCAGCTAGTATTCAAAAGTCCTAATTTTATTACTCTATCAAATGAACCCAAAACTTCGTACAAAAATTTAGGGATGGACTTCAAGATATCCTCAACACCTTGTAAAAATTTCAAGGATAATTCATTAATTTGATATAGTAATAAAATTAGATAAATTCAATGCTCCAAAATGGGTTGTGCAAGCAGCAACCTTGAATACTTTGGTTCTTGAATTTTTAAACATAACAAAAGTGTCCAGAATTGCTCAAAATTTTTACTGGAGATATGTTAACATGTTATTACATCCCATAAAATTTTCAACTGAATCTAATGTCTCTAACTAGGTCAAAAAATTTGAATAAATTCACCTACCCTTAAAACCAGGATTTCCAGCAACATAGTTTAAACATGTTTTGATAAAAATAATTTTCTAACATCATCCAAATACTCCACCAAATTAAACACATCAATATCTATGTAATATCAATCAATAAAACTAAAAATATCAAGCTCAATCATTTAGAAAATTTCATAATAAAATTTGAAAGAAAAGAGAACAAATGAAGCCCTACTTGGCTCTTGTAACTCTAACATTTCTTCTTGGCTTCCTTCAAAGCTTTTATTACAAATTCTTGATCTAATCTAAGTAAATCCTCCTTTAGAACAGCAAGAACAGCAGCTAAGTTTGAGGATATGATGAGGTAAGGATTTGTTATGAAGAGTTGATTTATGATTTATAAGGAATAACATGTAAGTTATGCTTTGACTATAAAAGTGTGGTGTTGTAACTTAAGGCTTCTAATTGATTTGGGATATTTTGGTGAAGAAGAAGAATGGAGAAGGCTCAAAGGAGAGTTGGCCAACCATCTTTTGAAAGGAAATGATAAGGTTTTGGATTTTATTTATTTAAGATGACATGTGTATAATTTTACTACCATAACAATTGTTTAATTAAAATAAAATTATAATATTTGTGTAACTCTTATTAACTCATGAAAAAATGATAGCGTATCTAAATCCTAGTCATACATATGTCAAAGATAGTAGAAAATTTAAATTTCATACGGAGTAAGAACTACATATCAAAATTTTACCTGAATAGATAAAATATTAGCTCCTGAGTAATTAAAACTTTCTTAACAAATTTTTAATCTATATCATCCATTTTGCTTAACATGATTGGTCCACTTAAATTTGGAGAGCAAGTTGCCTTTTTTGGTGTTAAAATTGCACACCAATTTTTCATTGAATGGCTAAAATACCCTCCGAGGAAAATAAATACTGCCTTAATTCTGGTCTAGAATTTCATCTATAACCATTTCTAACCTTCATTCCATCATATCTCAATCCCAGCATCTTTTGGTCCCTTTAGAGTTTCTCTTGATGGGTCTATGGGGCCCATAAGGTTACTATTTATTTTTCATTTTTTATTTTTTTATCGTCTGCTAAGTCGTCCTTATTATTACTACATCTATCAAAATATTGAAATTCTTGTTAATAAAACTTAAATTAATTTCTAAATAACTCTAGGGTGTTACACCCGTAGATAAAACCTCCATCATGACACTCAGATTATGTTATGGCAAGCCATGATGCATACTATCTACTAACAGAAGATGGAAAGCCTACAAGTTTTCAAGAGGCAATGAGCAATAAAGATACTTCTTTATGGAAGAAGCAATGCAGGAAGAAATTGAAGTATTACATTGGAATCAAACATGCGAGCTTGTTCCACTACCAAAAGGTAGCAAAGCTATCGGAAACAAGTGGGTTTACAAGATCAAACGAGACAACAATGACCAAGTGGAAAGATACCGGGGAAGATTGGTGGTCAAAGGTTATGCTCAAAATGAATGTATAGGGGTTGTTTGGTGTCAGTTTCATTTTCATTTTCAGTTTCACGATTTTGTAAAGGAAATCCTGAAAACTAGAAATGAAACTGAAAACTAGAATTTGTAGGGCTGTTTGCTTTGCTAGTTTCCAGGTTTCAGTTTCAATTTGTGAAGAAAAACTGAAAAAACTGAAAACTCAAAATTTCAGTTTTCAGTTTTTCCTTTACAAATCTGGAAAACTAAAAATTGGAAACTGCAAAGCAACAGGCCTGAGTTTTAGAATTTTCAGTATTTTCTTCCTAAAATCTAGAAACTGAAAATAAAAACTGGAAAGTGGAAACTCAAACCAAACAGGCCCATAGATTTTAATGAAATATTTTCTTCAATAGTTAAACTAACCATTATCCAGGTGGTTTTGGCAATGTGTATTGCATTTGATTTGCATCTAAAGAACTAGATGTGAAAACAGCTTTCCTTCTTGAAGAACTTGAAGAAGAAATCTCTATGCTCCAACTAGAAGGTTTTGAAGAGCAAGGGAAAGAGAACTTAGTTTGCAAATTAACCAAGTCTTTGTATGGCTTGAAACAAGCGCCTAGGTGCTGGTATAAAAGGTTTGATTCCTTTATGACTAGCCTTGAATACAATAGGCTGAGTTCATATCATCGTGTTTATCATAAGTGGTTTGGTAATGATGAGTTCATCATTTTACTGTTGTACATGGATGATGTATTGGTAGTGGGCCCCAATAAAGATCAAGTCCAAATATTAAAAGTGCAACTGGCTAAGGAATTTGACATGAAGGACTTAATTAGGACCGGCAAACAAGATTCTTGGGATGCAAATACTCCGAGACAAAAAGGATAGTAAGATTTGGCTTTCCTAAAGGAATTATTTGAGGAAAATCTTCAGCGTTTTAACATGCAAGATTGTAAGCCAATTTCTACCCCACTTCCTATCAATTGTAAGTGATCGTCAAGCATGTGTCCCACCAATGAAGCAAAGAGAAGGGAAATGTCTCGGGTGCCGTATCAGGAGGTGGGGAGCCTTATGTACACAATGATCTGCAAAGAGCAGACATTGCTCAAGCAATTGGAGTAGTAATCCACTTTATAGGAGATCCAGGTAAAAGCATGGAATGCTGAAGAGGATCCTCAGATACATCAAAGGAACTTCAAATGCCGCGATATGTTTTGGAGGATCAGAGTTTACTGTCAACGGATATGTTGATTCAGACTTTGCAGGTGACCTTGATAAGAGGAAGTCCACTACAAGCTACGTGTTTACACTTGCAAGTAGAGCTATTAGCTAGCAATCTAAGTTACAGGTCGTAGCATTATCTACTATAGAAGCTGAATACATGGCAGCTATTCAAGCATGCAATGAAGCTATTTGGGTGCAAAGGTTAATGGAAGAACTTGGGCACAAACAGGAGAAAAGTCCTATGTATTGTGACAGTCAGAGTACCTTGCACATTGCAAGAAATCCGGCCTTTCACTCAAGGATGAAGCACATAGGTGTCCAATATCATTTTGTTTGTGAAGTAGTGGAAGCAGGGAGTGTGGACATGAAGAAGATTCACACTAAAGATAACCTAGCAGATATCATGACGAAGCCAATCAACACTAACAAGTTTAAGTGGTGCAGATCCTCTTATGGTCTATTAGACAAATGAAGTTTATTGAAAGCTGGCCAAAGTTAGCTTTAAGTGGGAGACCTGTGAAAATAGTAAAGCTATATTTGTGGTCAAAGCTATTTATGAAATGGACGGAGAACTTACCTATTTAATAACAACCATTGTTTTTTTGTGGAAGAGATAAATAAGCTTATTACCTCATGTTACGGATGGTTTTCATCAAGTCATCTAGAAAGAAAAACATAGGAGTTTTCTTTGAGAGGTGTTCTCCTATATATAAGAGAGAAGTGTGTTCTCCTTTAAAGAGGGAGTATTATTGTTATCTTCTTGTAATAGAGAGAAGTTATAATCCTCAAAAAAAGTTATTCAATTCTTTCCATATATTGCGTAGAGTTTCCATCTTCTTACTTTTATATTTTAGCTGAATCATACATCTGTACCTAACAGCTATTAGATTTAATTGAGAGAAAGAAATATAAGGGTAAAATTAAAAAATAATTGATAAATGGAAAATGATTAGTGGTGCAGGAACATAAAAAATAATTGGTTTATGAATTATATTCACGGTGTGATCGTAACACTACCGCATGTATTACGACCCAAGCGAGTAGTTCTATAGATTTGAACGGTCTCCGATTCCTTGCCACTTTTTGTAACAAACCTTTTGTAGCTATTTAGCGCTCTTAATAAATCTTCTAGATTATCAAATAATAAATAATTTTTGACAAAAAATTTTGTTAAAAAAAATACACTCCTAAGGAAACAGAGGAAAAAAAAATCAAATTGTAGTAAATAATTATTATACTAATAATCACTAGATTTGATGTCAATTCATAGAATTGTTATAATCACGGGCTGAGTAGAGATGGTGAGAGCTATTTTATTTCCTAATCAAGTGTCAATAGTTTAATTTTCGCATTACAAATAAAGCAGTTTTAAAATTTGTGATCAACATCTATCCCTTAAATAATCTTACAATACATAAAGAAATTAGTCACTACATCCTACTGTAGATATTCTGAAAAGAAAAATTCATGCAATTGTTATAAAAAAAATTTTGATGTCCAAAACTTAATGGTCTGGAGGAAAGAATCCGTTATAAGGCCACCGTCGAGTATAGTAATACTACTTCGTTGAAAAATATGAAGTGATGCTTGACTATGAGTAGAGTTAGGTATATAGGTCGTGATTAGCGGATCAATCTATTTAATTCTCAATTCACATAAAAATTGATTAGAAAATTTTAATCCACTAATCCGTGAACTTTTTTTTTTGTACGCTTAACCTCAGCTAAAGGGCTTAATCGGTTTCGCAGACCAATTTGTTAACTCGCATAAATAAAAGAATGCTTCCATTTGTGATATTTATTTATGTTCTTGATTGATGGACTTTGATGAGTTGGTTTATTCTACTATTTTTGGTATTTGTAGTTGGTATTTAATTTGCTTATATTTGGTGTTTAATAGTTGATAGTTATTAATTTATATTCTTTAATAGTTTTATTATTTTTTATAATTGGAGGAGTTATATATATTTGATTAATTTGTAACTTCGTATGTTATTATTTTTAAAAAAATTAACATTTTAGATTTTTGAAATTATTGAATGTTTAATTTTAATATTTACAGTATTTAGTAATTAGTACTATTATTTGTTTAAAATTTAACTTCAAAATTAGATACTGTAAATAAAAATATGTATATATATTTTACGAAATAAAATATACTGTATAAATATAAATATATAATATAAGGTATAAAAAATGTTTAAAAAAATATGAAAGAAAAAAATGATAGTTATATGGGTTGGTTCACGAGTTCATGTAAGGATAAAAATGTGAATAGGAAAAAGGAATTATGTGAACTGATTCGTTGATCTAGGGGCATATGTGAAATGAACGTAGGCCACCCTAAAATCTAATTCATTTATAAAATGGACTGATCCCATTCGATCCATTTAATTATCATCCATTACATACCGAGCTAAACAAACCAGAGGATCCGTATACTCATATCTAACTACAAGAGATATCCAATAGTCGATGCCTGGGATGTATCTAAACCTCTCAAATGGAATTATTGACAACAAGTATATCTAAAACTTGTGGCCAAGAAGCGCGGCTGTACTTTGACGGTGTTACTCTATTTTTTATTTTAATTGATATTTTTATTTGATAATTATTAAAATATTTTTAATTTATGGTTTGATTTATGTTTTTCTATTGTATTCTTAGAATCCTTTTGCTTTTTTCAACGTAATGAGTAAAATTGTAGGTTTAAATATATTTTCAAGGACAATTTTAGTTTTGTCCTATTTTTTTAGTTTGATATTTTTTAAAAAAATTGGTTTTGGCCATTATTGTTCTAATTTTGGTCCCTAAAAATATTTAAAAATATGCATTTAATTCTTATAAATATTAGAAATCTTGGATTTGGCCCTCATAGATTTTTTAACATTATTCTTTTGATTCCGATAAATATCACCACTTAATAACCAAACTCATACAATACGAACCAAAATTAAAATTTAGTATGTTTATAAAGATTAAAAATTTATTCAAATAAAAGTTTCCAAACATTAAAATTTTGTAATTATTAGTGAAAAAAGAAAACTGGTGGCTCCTATGTATAAATCTTTCAAAGAATTTTTTTTGTACATTATTTATTTCCTTTGTATTATTTCTTACACCTTTTATTTTTTTTAAAATTGAAAGAATATGTTGAAATTTATAATTGTCTAATCACTTCTCCATCCGAAAATAGTATAATAAATTTGATTGATTGTTTTTACGGACCCAACTATAGTGTATTTGATTTAATTAAGACGTATGAGAGAAATGTGCAATGACCAAGAGAGGGGGGGGTACAGTATGTACTGAAAGAAAATCCAAGACGTGCAGCACGTTTTGGTTGTGAACGCATGCTCTATATGAGGTGAAGATTCAACTCGTAGTCATAAGCGAAGAAAATAAAGGACTGATGAGTTTCTGTCTCCCTTGGCCCCTCCCTTCTGCCTCTTTAATTTTTCTGACTCACATTTGTGAACTCTGGACTGCGGATACACAAACACTGAATTGAATACTAATACACGATATATAAACAGAGACAGAGAGAGAGAGAGAGAGAGAGAGAAATAAACAAGCAATTTATTGTTACCTGCAGAATGGCGAGAACCCCTTGTTGTGACAAAAGTGGACTAAGGAAGGGCACTTGGACTCCAGAGGAAGACAAGAAGTTGGTGGCCTATGTTACTAGGTATGGCTGCTGGAATTGGCGATTACTCCCCAAGTTTGCAGGTAGTAGTTTAGTTACATAAAAATATAATGATATAAATTAATTATAATGTATAGTTTGATCTTGGTTTTATAATTCATTTAATTAATTTCCGCCATTTTGGAATTCCAATTCTCAAAAGAGAGGTTGACTTTTTTTATTATTTAAGGTCTTGCAAGGTGTGGCAAGAGTTGCAGACTTAGATGGATGAACTACCTGAGGCCCGACATCAAAAGAGGGGACTACACTCAAGAAGAGGAAGAGACAATTATCAGACTTCACGAAAAACTGGGCAATAAGTATGTAGTATATGGCATCTACGCTATACTCTCTTCCCTCCGTTTTTGGTATATTGGCCTAGAATGTATTAACAAAGTAAAAACAGCGACGTTTATTAATAGAGGGAGTGTTCTTGGGAAACTAAAAGGTAAAACCTAAAATAATGCAGCACAATAAAAATTGTTTTATGGTATGTCTGAGCTTCAATCGCCTTGATATCTGTTGCGCAGATGGTCTGTGATTGCTGCAAATTTGCCAGGAAGAACGGATAACGAGATAAAGAACCACTGGCACACCGCACTGAAGAAGCGTTTTGAGCACAAGTCAGACTCAGGCACCAGAAGCAATAGAACCGGCAAAGCCAAAGCCAAAGCCTCCAAGTCAAAGAATCATGACGACTCCCCAATATTAATGGAAGGCAATGATGATGAGCAAATGGAGAGAGATCTCCCAGCTGATGAGAACAGCAACATTGGCCCAATGTCTCCACAGCCATCCTCTACCAGTGGATTCTCTTGCGTAACAACAGAAGCTGAAGCTGCTGCCAGAAACCATGAGAATCATTTTGTTCCAGAAGATGATGACCTTGCTTTTCTGCATGCATACAATGAGCCCGTGAGTGTAGACTTCTGGACAGAACCTTATCTCACTGACGTCTCCTATGTCCCTCCTCATTGTGACGATGCAACTGTGCATGAACCTGAATGCTTCATGTGGGACGTTGAATTTTGGACCCACAACAATAGTTTTTACCAGGATTGTGATGGGGGCTTATTCTACTACTGAGAGATTTGCAATGCTTTGGGAGAATTCTATTCGCTACAATTCTACTCGTGGCTTGGATACTACGAAAATGCATATATGTTCCTTACTACTATTAGTAAAGAGTGTGTCGCGTTCCCTAATGTCATCATCTCATTTCCGGTAGCATAAGAAGACTCTTCGATTCTAAGAATGTGTCTATATCATCAATGTATTTTCCTGCAAGGTTTGTTCTTCTGTGATGGTGTGAATATAGCTGTATTGTCAATTGAAAGGTAAATATGAACATGTAACAGTATTTCGCGGCCGTATAATAAGCTAAGAAACTTTGCTTATAATATTTCCCAATGGTTATAATATTTACATAATCTCACATATTTATAATCTTTAGCATTTGATTATAGTTGAGTTTCTTTTATTTTTTTATATTTCCTCTTTGATCATTTTTTGCTTAAAATAAATGACAGAAATACTTATATAAACCGTTGTGGAAGCTTCTTTATCTCTAATAGCAACCCCACTCAGCAATATCATTGGTATTTCTTGTTTGAATAATAATAATAATAATAATAATAATAAAACTCTTTTTAAAAAAATAAAATCACAGAAAAAATTTTAGGTGATTTGAGAATAAGATAAAATATTTCTTTCATTTTATTTATTAATTGATACATTAGTTATTATATTAAAAATACAAAAAAAATGAGATAGTAATAACTTACAAAACTAATGTATCAATTAATGAATGAAACGAAACAAATATTTTATCTTATTATCAAATCACTTACAAACTTTCAAAATGATGCCCGTCTTCTGCGAGGTTATTGCAAAACTTATTATTTACTGAATATATATATATATATATATATATATATATATATATATATATATATAGTACTGTTTCTCTTCCTAACAATATTCCATGTTATATTTGCTCAAACTTTGTAGTCAATAAATTATATTAAAAACCAGCAAACCTTCAATCGATTATTTTTTACCTCTCTCCAGTTCTACTGCTTTCTAAACCAGTTGAATTATTCAACTAGGGCTAGTATTTTATTCTGTCTCCCACCTCTCTCTGAGACACAAAATTACATTGAAATTTGACTAAATTGGGTTTGCACATTTTAAAAAATAATTGGGTTTCTTTATAATGTAAATAAGGCAGGTCTCAATAGATTAATAAAAGAGGCTTCTATATATAGGTCATGAAAATGTACGGAAGATGCTTGCCATTCTCTATTTGCTTTTTAGTTAAAAGTTGCCAAAACTGAGAATTTTCTGAGTAATTTACTCTAACTAATTTTTTTTTACCAAATAATATATCTATATCTTAAAGGAATATTAAAAAAATTATTGCATAAAGCCTAAAATCACCCAACTTCCTAAATCACTCTACTTCCTCTTTTACCTATAATCAGTTTAATTTAAAAAATTTATAACTATCTATTTATGCACAAGTATGGATTTTTTTTTATCCTAAAATTACTCCACTTCCTCTTTCTTCATTATTTGCAATAAAATTTAAACGACACTTCACTATTAAATTATCTTGCTCAATTTATTACTTTAACAACTTATTAATTGAATACACTATTATAAATTATAATACAATCAAATTTAATTTTAGAAATTTGTAACTACTCATTTGTATATGAATAGCGTGAAATCATACAATTTGATACTTTTTTTGGGTGCAGAGATACTACATTTCACTATTAAATTATCATGCTCAATTTATTACTTTAATAATTTATTAATTGAATACACTATTATAAATCATAATACATTCAAATTTAATTTTAAAAATTTGTAACTACTCATTTGTAGATGAATTGCTGAAATTATACATTAGATACTCTTTCTTTTGATATAGAGATGCGTTTTTATTTTGATGTCAATTCTCATATACTAATTTATACTAATTTTTTATCTGATGCTTAAGATAATTATAATAAGAATCAAACAATTTCAATGACATTTCAAAAAATGAATTTAATGGTATATGAGTATAAAATGGCTAGATGTTGATGAATATTTAAAAGTAGATTTTGTTATTTTGAAGAAATTAACATTGATACCTTGATGATATAAATGGATTTTACATTGTCCTTTAATTATTTTTTATTTATAAAAATTGATATAATTATGTATGATTAGATGTATTTTTTTTTAATCAATGGTGCATATAAAATAAATTCTATTTTTAGTCTACAAATAAAACGCAAATTTAGTTGAATGAAAAAAAAATCTTGCTACATTTTTGGGGTGCTAAATAAAATGTTTATATGCATCATATTTATAAAATTTTGAAGATAATTAGTAAGTAGCTAAATCTAATTATTTTACTAACATTGTAATACATGATTGAGTATTTATGTAAATTTTTAATAATGACACTTTACATAAATTAAATACTGAAATCTTAACATGATTTAGTTGATGCAAATCGCAAACAAAACATGCAATGAAGTGATTTTTCACTAAAAGCAACCACTTTTCATAAACTAAGTATATAAGCTTTTATTTGAAAGTTAAAAGTGTGTGTATCTGTATATATATATATAATTTATTAAATTTAATTGAATATATTATAAATAAAAATATTAAAGAATTTAAATAATTTTAAATTAAGAAAGAATTTAAAAACTAATTAATTTTCCCTATAGTGCACGAATACTATATCTAGTTATATCTCATTGAGTACAAGAAATTTTAATTTATGGAATTGAATAAAAGTTTGTCACAAATAGCTAGGGACAAGGATACATGTATTTAATTATTTCCGCAACATAGTTTTACAATCTTATCAACTAAACTTAAGTGCACTTATGATTCTGGACTTTATCACGTCTTAGTTGTTGGCATTGTCTGTTGTTTTTTTACTGTAGTTCTCTCTGGCCACTCAATTATTGAACTATTTTACTACAATTTCACTAGGACTTGGGAGAGAAGATGGAGTCGAGATCAAATCATATATGACTTGGAGTTGATCAATTTTTTCTATTAATGGGTGTACCTCCATAAGAGCTTGACAAATCTTGGGACATGTCTTGCTCACAAAAAACAAAAAGGAGATCAACTGAACAGTTAATCATGTTAGCTGCAAAGAAGAAATAATACACTTCTTCCATAATATATTAATAGTTACTCTTAGAAAATCATATAATTTTGATATATTAAAAAGTTAATATATCTAGTTATAAATTAATCAAATACATTAATTTTTTACTATATCAAAATTATACAATTTTTTAAAAATAACTATTAATATAAAATAGGAGGAGTTTTATTATAGCTGTGACCAAAGTTTTATTTCTCCAGGTGAAGATCTCCCTCATTAGGACGATCACGAGTTTTCAGAAAGTTAATACTAGTCGGCTGATCAGTATCAAAACTACACAATTTTTAAAAAACGACTATTAATATGAAGCAATAGGAGTATCATTGTAGCGGTCACCAAAGTTTTATTTCTCTAGGTGAAGATCTCCCTCATTAGGACAATCACGAGTTTTCCAGAAAGTCAATAATAGTCGGCTGATCAGTTCACATTATTTGACTTTTTTTTGGGTGTTCACTATATATATATATATCTCACGAACACAATTACACAAATAGATTAGTTTAGGATCAGGAAAGGGTTAATTATGCGGCTAAGTTCTCACCCCAAGATTAAAAAAGATGCCTCCTTTCTGGAAGAATTTTTGCCCATTTGGTAATTATCTTCTTTAAGATTTGACTCTTTTAAAGAAAAGAGGTTAGTATGATGTAAAAATAAAAGATTAATAATTCTTGAATGAATAATTTTTGTTGTGTTGAATCCCACTAAATGAATGATAATTAACTTATCACTTTTATGCTTTACCAATTTTTTTATTTAAAAGAGCATAAAATAGTAGGATTTTGAGATCAAATTTCAAGAAGGATATTTTTACAACTTACCATGCTCCTGCTCCTCATACCAAAATGATAAGGACAGAGGCTGTTATTATTTTTTTTTTTACAAAATGAAAATGTCACTCTTCATTTACCTACTCGTGAATGTTAAATCTTCAAATTTTGCTATTCTAGAGCATAGACGTGAAAGTTAAAAAGCAAAATTGATAATAAAAAGAGTCTTTGGAATTGTTTTTGTTTTTGTGTTTTTGAAAACTATTTTGAAAATAATATTTTAAAAATTATTTTGGATAGCAATTAATAAAACCAACTAATTAAAATTGTGTTATTATATTCTTCTTGTTTTAAAAAACAGAATTCAAAAATATCTTTCAACTATTTTTTAATTTTTGCTTTTAAAATGCAAAATCCATTTTTTTTGTGTTTAAAATCAATCTGAAAAGAATAACCAACCAAACAAGTTTTTTTTCATTTTTTTGAAAAACTAAAAATTGTCTGCAAAACATTTTCCAAACAGTCCCTTAATGTTTATTTAGTCTCCAACTTTATATTTGTGAGTCATTTTGACCCATGACTTTTAAAATGAGACAAATTAGTTTTTGATATTGCAAAACGCAAGTTATGTCAGTCCTTCAACTCACTTTTATTTAACATTTCATCAATTAAATGATGATGTGTAATATTAAGTGATACTTTGACATACCTTACACCATTTGAATTAAAATTGATAAGGGATAACACATAGTTAGTTATTTTCTGTTATAATGTGTGTTCTCCATATATATATATATATATCATTTTGTATCTCAATTCCATTGCATTCAATAACAACTCAATACTATTCTTCTCATATCTCTTCCCTGTTTCTCTTCTTCTTGATACATTTACACACCTTACATGGTGTCAGAGCTTTTTTTTCTGATCCATGGCAAACTCATTGTCTCTAGACATGTTCTCTTTAATGAACAATTGTTTCCTTACAAGGAATCTATTCCTCTATTACCTCTCCCATTCCCACTCTCACATCTATTGCATCTATACCTACTGTTTCTCTTCCTCCATCTCCTGTTTTACCTCATTCTTCTATTATGACTATACTTCTCCTTCTTTGCATCACAGGTCCTTTATTGCTCATGCACCTTCCTCAACCCCTTCAGCTAAACTTCAAACTCCCGAGTCTGTCATTCACTCTTCTCCTGCGTATTTGATCAACATCAAATTCTTTTCTACCCTGCTAATACTCCTACAGCATCTTCTTCCTCTAATTCTATTCCTCCACCGCTTCATCCACCCATCCGTAATGATCATCCAATGGTAACCCGAGGCAAGCATGGCATTTTTAAACCAAAGACCTTTACTTGGAACTTCTTGAACCATCTACACTTCAAAAGGCTTTATCTCATCCCTCTTGGTCTCGTGCTATGCAACTTGAATATGATGCTCTCCTCAAAAATTCAACCTGGTCCATTGTTCCATTGCTCCATCAAAATCTGCTATTGGTTGCAAGTGGATTTTTTGTGCCAAATACAACCTCGATGGCACCATTTCCAGGCACAAAGCTCGCCTTGTGGCCAAAGGCTTCAATCAATAAGAGGGTGTGGATTATCATGAAACTTGTAGCCCAGGAGTTAACAGCCACAATCCACATCATCCATATATACAATATCTTCTTCCTCTAATTATATTCCTCTACCGCTTCATCCACCCATCCACAATGATCATCCAATGGTAACCCGAGGCAAGGATGGCATTTTTAAACCAAAGGCCTTTACTAACTTCTGAACCATCTACACTTCAAGAGGCTTTATCTCATCCCTCTTAGTCTCATGCTATGCAACTTGAATATGATGCTCTCCTAAAAAATTCAACCTATTCCATTGTTCCATTGCCCTCATCAAAATCTGCTATTGGTTGCAAGTGGATTTTTCGTGTCAAATACAACCCGATGGCACCATTTCCAGGCACAAAGCTTGCCTTGTGGCCAAAGGCTTCTGTCACGACCCGATTTGGGCACGTGACGGCAAGTGAGAAATTTTATTCCCATGTAAGCCTCGTGACCTATAATGCTTGATATGCATAGTCATTTACAGCTCTTTAAGACGTAATTTCATTTTCTATGTACAAATCACTCGTTATTAAGCCATCTAATCCGGATTAAATCTCATAATCTGTATCTAATTATGAAGCCATAATATAACATATGACAATAAGTTGCTCTATTCTAAATTGTCCATGAAATTAACATAGATAAGTCATTAAACATAAAATAAGGATATACTATTTTAACATGTAAGATGCAAAATGTGATCCAAAGTCTGGATCCTGCCATTGCCTGAAGTACTTTAAACGAACCCAGAATGCCTGTCTCACCCTGGGTGAAGCTTACCATTTGATTCTTTACTCCTGGTTGAGTAGAATTTGCAGGAGTGGTTCTATCTGGAAAATAAGAGAAATGAGAGGGTTGAGTTTTGATACCAAAACTTAGTGAGTCATCACCTAAAACCCCTTTCACGGGACACCAAAAGAGCAATGCATGAAAGGAATCATAATAACATTAATAATATTCAATGTCTTACATAATTACATGTACCTACATATATATATATATATATATATATATATATATATATATATTTATATTTATATTCAAATTATCATTTCATAACTCAATAAAAGGAATTTCTTCAATTTACTTTCCTATCTGAAGTCACATAAAATCATAGTGTAGTAGCTCCTAGAGAAACAATAATGTCTAGTCTGAGACTGTCTAGTCTAAGGGTGCCAAACATGGGCTCCACCCTCTATACTTCATTCTTTCCCCCAGACACGGGTTAAGGGAAGAACATGTGTTTTCTGTTATCTTTGACCTAGGCATACTTGGTACCAAGGTTAACGAATTTACCTTAACATTAAGCGTTTCTCTATAACTATTATAAATAAATATGAAAATCCTTAAAAATAACCCTTTTAGTTCATTGAGCTCTAAATCTATCTGATTTTAATAGTCTAACCTTACCATAACTGCACTGTGAAATCATGTCGAAGGGATCACCCTCTACAGACATTATGATTTCATATCTCCAGAATATGTAGCCGTCAACTGTTCTGAATCTTATGAAGAATCAGCTTTAAAACCATTTAGTTCAATATCTACAACACCTTTCAATCTGTCCAACTTGTCATAATCTCAATATCATGCTTCTTTTCTAAACTTCATATCTGGTTATAAATCTATTACATATACATAGATCAGTTCAGAATCCATTGAAATAAGCATAAAAACCTCTATCAATCACATGTATCATCAAATTTGCATAAAATCAGGATAACAACTATGGTCCCTGAGTTTTGTCTAAAACATATTTCATGCTCTAAAACCAGGAGTTCTAAACATAGAAACTAGCAGTAAACTACAAATCCTTATACAATAATTCTCTAAATCAAGTAGAAAATCATATTTTTCATGAAAATAGTATAATGAAAAATATAGAGACTACAGAAACCCACTCACCTGGGTTGAAAGAGAAGGAATTACACTAACAGAGCTCTTGGAATAGAAATGAGGAATATCTATCATGGAAGCAATAGAACTCTAAATCAACCTTTAAAATCTCTAAATACTCAAATTCCATCTCTAACAAGGTAGAAAACCTATCTTTCTTAGAAAGCATGGAGAACCACTCTTAAGTTAGGAAAACTTGAAGGAAATGAAACAAAACTAGCAAAATAACATACCTTTGAGCTTGGGAGCAAGTAGATCCTTTATTGGCAAGTAGTTTATGAAAAGTTGATGAGTCCTACTAACAAGTGAGTATATTTTAAATAAAGTTAGTAAATCTCATTTTTATTGCAAGTATATATGAGTAAAAATTAGATAACAAACTTGTAGTCACACAAAAATCACTCCTAGTTTATTGATAAACAGCCAATCTATACAGTACTTACAATTGTTCTGACGGGATACGGGGAAAACCACAAGTTTTCATGTGTAATAGTCATGAACACGTATGTGGTACCGCTTTGACTTAGAAATAGCTTGTAAAGTACGGATCAATATCAAGCCCACGTTACAACCGACTGTAACCACAAATAGTTTACATGAAAAGTGATTCTTCAAAATAATCTGAGACAAACGTGTCCTTAATAATTTTTTTTTAACCATCTAAAATAAAACATTCTTTGGAAATTTTTAAAAAATCGAAGTTATATATTTTACTCTTTAAGATGCAGAGACATTTGCAAGAAAACAAAACCCATGTTTCTATCCTCAAGAAATGAAAAACTTTCTGTATGGTAATTTTTTATTACTTAAATCTCTTCTATCCATGGATCAATACAAGAAGCCAGAGTTGGAAAGGGAAGCAAAACCATATGCTGACTGCAGGGAAACAAATTAAATAGTTGAGAACATCATGTGAACTTTTGATTCCATGCACTATTAGATCAAGATCAATACTATTTGCGGTGCTTATACTAAGAATATATTTATGAATTTAAATTTTGAATAAGAATGATGGTGCATTTGTTTATACTTTTTTCAGCTTAAAATCATTTTTTTCACTAATTTTTTTTCATATATTTGAATAATTTTTAAAATATAATCAGAATTTCAAAGAAAAATAGTTTTCAGCTTTTTTATAGAGTATTTTCTGAAAAAAAAATCAATTTTTAATTTTTTCAATTAAATATAAAATTTAAATTTCATAATTACTTTTTTAAATATAAAATAAACATATTATTAATAACTTATAATGTAAAATTTCAAAATTTAAAAATACAAACCCTTTATTCTTCTATAATTTTTTTGAAAATTTAAACTTACAAACAAAGCTTACGAAATAAGGAATCCACTAAATGCGACACAGCAATAATTAGGGGCTAGGGGCTTTATCTCTGACTTCCTACAGGGCTGAAATGTAAGGCTATGATTTAGGAAAGTTACATTGCTGAGAATGACTCCCCCGGAATTATCGCACTTAGCACACGACAAAATCAAGCTCATTTCATGTGATACGTATTTCGAAGTAGAAATATTGCTATATAACACGAAACCAAATGATGATGATGAATTAGGATACCAAAAGTACAAAACACGTTTTAATTACGATACATGAGATCGATCCAATAGATCACACGTGCAAGCATAAATAATCAACTGGCGATTTTCTTCGGTACCAAATTCTGTGAAAAATGCAGATTTAGCTCATGAGAAGTCGGTAAAGAGGAAAAATGAGGGATTAATCACTATTGAATGAATAATTTTCATTAGGTAAAGAGTCCCACTAAATGAAATGACCTTGATTTTGTTAGGTTTATTTGCAATAGTAGAAATGAATTAGTTTTTGAAGGGAAGGAGCCAAATTGTTTTGTACTTCAGGAGCAGGTGCTTATTATGTTGAAGCAATGATCCCATGAGAAATTATTAGGTCTCTTAGAATAAAATAAAGCATTTACTTTACTTATTTATTAATTGACAAATCAGTTATTGCATTAAAAATATAAGAAACAGGAGACAATAATGACCCAAAACTGATGTGTCAATTAATAAATAGATTAGAGGCAAATGTTTTTTTCTCTTGCACTTAAATATATCTCCGATCATTACATGGGCCTTGAAATGCAACCTTGATCTATCAGATTTTTGTTCCAACTTTTATTCTTTGAGGAAATGGAAATTCCTTTGGGGAAACATTACAAAGTGAGTTTATGAAGATACACTGAACTTTTGGGTGTTCTCTTTCAACAAGTTTAATTTGTTAGGTTCTGTTAGCTCTCTACACAGGCCTTGATGGCAATGTCATAGGGGCTGGTTAGTGTGCTCTTGGACATGAAACAGGCTTCATGCGGTGTTGTCTTTCTTTTATGTTTTAGCTATGCCGTTTTGTGCTTTTTTCTGATGGTGATATATTGCTGCTGATCTTCCCCTGATGATGCTCTGCGGGTTGTACAAATATCAGATGGAAATGTGCATGCTGCAGAAGTGTTTTCTGGGTGATGCTTGAATCATGCTGATGCCAATTATACTTTAAATCAAGAAAAGTAGAGTTTTGATCAAACATGAAGTTTTTGTGCATGTCGTGCTTCAGACTATATATATGGAATTTTGAAATGCTGCATCTACACAAGTTATTCCCGGGAAGCAGGATGAAACTGTATCAGATAGTCCTTGGTTTGCTTGTCAAACCTATATCAGTTGGGAGTGGAAGGATTTATCAAGTCTTTCGAACATAGCAGTGGACTTTTCAGACTGATATGGCTGTTTTTAAGGTCTCTCCCAACACACCAATTTTGTTTGCTTCTTGTTTGTTGGTTTCTGACTGTTTTCTGCATTGTGTGCTGCTTGCCTGATTGTCTTTCGTCTTGTTTTGCATTTATTCCTTCTTGTGATGTACAAAACCTCATGTACACTCATGTAGCTCCCTGGTTCTGGGGTTTTGAGCTTTCAATCTATAAAAAAAAAAAATCAAATATTTTAACAACATGATAACTAAAAAGTGTCAAAGTGCATATAAATTGTTTCAAGAAAACATGCACACACCTTAATAATTTTCAAAAAGGCATAAATAAGTCCTAAAACATGAAAAATAAAACTACATGAACCCAGTGGTGTCATCACTAATTGCACACAGTTGATAGAATTATAGACTTCACTCTTAATCTTTTCAAGTATGGTCTTTTTTTCTAAAATAATTCTTTTAAATCCAATAAAGTAAGTTTTCAAGCTCAACAACAAAGAAACCCATTACATTTGCACGTTTTATTCAAGTTTAAGACCACTCAAAATAAAAAGATGAATTGAGTTGTTTGTGTGTGTGTTGTGTGTATATATATATATATATATATGAGACTTTTTAACCTAACCCTATCCATTGACCCAACTTGACCCATATTTTGTGAGTTGGATCAGGTTAAAATTCACGGATTCAAAGGTAACCCAATAGACACGCCTATATTATGCACAAGCAAAACTACATCACTCATATTTATAAATATAAAGTTCACATAACTATAAAGGGTAAAATACACCAATAAGATAACTGGTATCCAAATTGACATAAATTATCAGTATGTTTGGGTGGTCATTTGGCCACTCCATAATTGATTATAGGAGCCTAAAATCAATTTGAAAAAAAATCAATTTCTTACTTTCTGTTAGAATTAATTCTAAAAGAATTATAAAAAATAAATTACTTTACTTTAAAATCAATATTAACTAAATTAATTTTAATTAAATTAATTCTACCTTGAATTAACTTTATAAATCCAGAACCAAACACACTATGCTAGGTTAAAAATAAATTGTTCCGAACAAGAAGCGTAAAGAAGAACTGCCATTATGTGTTTATGTAAATCACGAAAGCTCTATACTTAGTATTAAGTTAACGTGCGTTCTACGGTGCCTCTTACTCGAAACAAGGAATGGTTCAGCAGTGAAGTGTCTCCCTTGCAACTTGACATATGCAATAGTTGACCATGCATTTGAATTCTTGGTGGTTGTTGATTAGCTTACCCGATAGTTAATTATCATTAATGACCACGGTGAAGGCTAAAAACTACCATGTCTTATTTTGTCATTTTCTACCTTACCATTTTCAATTCAAAATCACCCACCCTGCTTCCTCCTTCCAGTCGATGAAGAGAGTGTCTCTTCTATTAGCCAAGACCACCATCTGAAAAGCTTACACTTGGATCGAATTGAGGTTGGTCCACTGAGCCAAGATAGACCCGTGCCTTCGTGACGCCTCTGGGCTCCTGGTCACACCCCCGCCCGTCATCTTCAAGTTCGACCACGTCTTCAACCCTAGGTCCATCGTTACCTGAAACCTCTTCACCTTTAAAGACATACCCAAGACCTACTTTCCAACCAGCAAGAGTGCACCTCCTTCGCTGGAACCATCATTTGTCGGTGAGCTCTTTCCATATATTCCTCCCCTGTGAGCATCACACCTCTAGGCAGTGGAAGTGGAAAAAAAATTGGAACAAGGGGGCCATCAAACACATTCTATGAAATTACTTTTCGAACTTTTTCATTTTTTAAAAACATAAAATGCTAAACTGAAACGAAAGTGAGGATTACACTTCAACACTACAATGTCAGAAGAACAATTAACAAGTGAGGACTTCAACCCGCATCAATATGTCTGCATCTAGTGTTGTCTTCAGTATTCCTTCTATAATGCTTGAGTAAAGTAGAACTCTATATACTATTAGCACATGACTTTATATCACACGTGGACTCCTTACGCTGGACGCGCTAAGCCGCTAATGGTGACCGACAAGGAAATCATCATTTTACCCTTCATATTGTAATTTATTTCCTCTTTCCTCCCTTGCTCTCTCTGTCCTTGTCATTTTCCACCATTTCTTCCTCCTTGTCATGCTCAACATAAGACTCAGTTTTCTTCTTTGTTTGTTTAACATCATTTGCCATGTATCATCTTATTTTTGTTAATTACATATTAAAAAAAACCGAAACAGAACAGCTCAGATCAACAAATCATCATATTTTTGCCACTATCATCACCCAACAACCCATTGAAATCGATGTTGTCTTCAACAACTGACTCCTTCATTGAACAAGCAATGGGGCTCTAGAATCCAATTTGGAACCAAGGGTTCTTCATTATGTCCGCGATGTAGTACCTTTTCTCGGGGTCAACAACAAGCAAATTAGAGACAAAGTCTTTAGAGTATGGTTGGGAGATAAAAACACCGGCGAATGGGAGGAAATGACATCTAACTTCTTGTTTCATGTGTATTTGAAAGTTGTTTGTTGGAAGAAGTGGCATGCAAGCAATGGCCATAAAATTCCCTTCACATAGTGACCCCAAATTGGAGGGTCTAGAAACAGCTTCTCTTTATTTTTTAATTTTATTTCTATATTATTTTTATCTATAAATATTATATTTATAATTTCAAGAGATAAAAATAAAAAATAAAATTTATAAACCTTTTTATTCTATTTACTTATACCATAAATTTCTAAATAAGGATCTGATATGTATATATCCATTTTTTCCCCTTGGCTTCTTTTACATTTTATTCCATTATTTGCCATTCCATGCCATTTAAAAAAACTCCCAATCAGATTACTTGAAAAAAACAATTAGAGATCAAGTAGTTGGCCTCAGTGGAGATCCAATCCGAAAGAGGGTAATCAGCTTAAAAGCCTTTCTATAAATCATCATCACATTCTCACCTTGAAAGGGCAAATTCCCAGAAAGCAAAGCATAAAGGATAACCCCGCAGGACCATTGTAGCCTTTCTTCCTGAGAACTTCGGGTGCCACTCAAGCCTGGCTACTAATTACTAATTACTAATTTCTAACTTCTGTACCAGATAACAGAAAAAGCATGAAAAGAATGAGCTTTCCAACTTTTATCTATTAAAAAAGAAAAGGCCCATGCCCTCATTGGTTAAATTCAAGAATTCGTTGATGACAGGATCAGAACAATTTAATTTAAATTAAAGAGCCTTTATGAACAATAATTCTTTGTGTGCCCACGAGAAAATGGGAGGTGAAAGGGTTACCAACAGAACATCTGAAACTAAAAAAGCAAACTTTTGGAGCGGGTGTCGGGAGTTGGAGCCAAAGTGCTTGAAAGGGTGGCTTTGACTGTGAATCCCCATAGCTTTTGTTGCCATTGTTTGTGTCTCAGCCTGACCTTGCAAGCAGTTGTAAGTTGTTCCGTTCAGCTAGGTGACCTGTGGAATAACGACGGCCGGTGCTCGCGGAGTCGATGTCGCGTCGAAGTCGAAGAATCGCGGTGGCGGCGGTGCTGTGGTGTGCCCGGCGGGAGCTGTAAAGTGTTGAGCGGCGGTGAAGAGCGGCATACTCCGGTGGCGGCTACTGAATGGTACTGTGCGGAGGGCGACGGTGGCGGCGGGCACCGGAGGGCAGAGGCAGAGGCGGCGATGGGCGGGGAACTGGACAATGCTCAAGAGTGAAAGTTGAAGAGGGAATGACAAAAAAAGGGGTAAAATGGTACATCAATTGTGATATTATTTTTAATGAATATAAAAATATAAAAATAAATTTCAATCCCAATGTTCCTAGCATAAATTATGAAACATCACATTTTTCTTTCGATATTTGCTATGTTATAAAAGACGAAATGTATGAGAAATGTAATGAAAGAGTAAAAAGTTGAAATGAAATAAATAACATGGTAAATTCGTTGTTAAATTTTTCCGTCTTATCAAAGTTCTCTTTAGATTCAAAAGTGTTTTTTTTTAATTATTTAAGTCTCGATCATTTTCAAAACGTTTTAAGTTTATCCTTTTGATAAAATACATCTAAAATATATAGACAAAAAACCATCTATATAAATATCAAATTATAACGTAAGAAATTACAATAAAATATGAAATGTCATATTATAATATTAAAAATTATAACAAAACATAAAATATTAAGTTTATGTTCATAATATAAGTATCATTTACATTTTAAAAATGTTAGAGATGAAAATAGAATGAAAAAAAAATTTTGGTATTAAATCGAAATTTTGGTGAAATGTGAGGGATCTAAATAGAAGTTTACCCTAAATAATACTACTTTTATTCTTTAATAAGTGTTCATTTTTACTTGTACACATAGATTAAGTAAATGATTGAATAAGTTTAGATATTTAGAAAATTTAGGTGTATTTTACAAAATTATTCTTAACATGTTCTATCATACTTAATCTCTCTCCAATACATACTACTCCTTCTCTTTTAGAATATTAGTCAACTTTCAAACAATTTTATATTTCAAAATATCTGTCAATTTTACATTTCAATAAAGCATTAAGTTTTTTCTTCCAATATACTATTTCTAATTAATTTCACATGTTAAAAGCATTTCATTTAGTATTAGCCTTGAATATTGTGCTATATTAATTAATATGTAAAGATATATTAGTTCATTCACTATATTTCACTTAATTATTAATATAATTTATTATCTTTTTTAATATTTATGTTTGTCCTAAATTGATAGATATTTTAAAAGTGAGAGAGTATTTACTAAGGGTGTATATATAAAAGGTAGGATGTAATTAATATTTTCTAGATTTCTTAAAAAAAGATAATTATAGTAAAATAAAAATTTGGAAATTGACATTTATTAGACAATGGATATAGAATTACATTGTTACTATTCAAAATTATTTTATATGTAAAATTTTTTAATTAAATATTTTTTTGAGTAAATATTTAATCGGTCCTCCATAAAAATAACTTTGAAAAAATTATTTTCCTAACAAAAGAAATACCTTTCCTAATTCCCCATGATTAAAAATATGAGACAGATTAATCTCTTATTAATATTTCGATGAACTTATGTATCCTATTTATATTTTTATCAGGAATTAATTTGACATATTTTTATAAATCATTACATGTCAATTTGAAATATTTTAATCATAAGAAATCAAGAAAAAAAAATTTCTTGAGAGACTAATTTATTCAACATTATTTTCATGGATGATCAAATTAGGAACTTATTCTCTTTTTATTTAAGGGGTAGCAATTTACTTTATTCACATGGATCATATGTCACTAATAAGGGCTACGTATAATGAAAAATGAGTAGATATCACTAGAGATACCAAGATAGATTTAAACTCTAAATAAAGCAATTGTTGGAAGGACAATTTAATCGCAACAGGGTCCCAAAAAACAATTGTTTGAAGGACATCTTATTTGCTACAGTTTCCAGAATCAATCTTGCTGTAACTAACACATGAACGATATATGCTACACAACACAGACTTTTCCTGGTATTTAATGTAATTAAATTTAACACTCTTTAATTTTGTAAGATTACTATTGATCTCTTCAGAGATTTATTAAAATTACGTTGATCTTACCTATAGATATTGATTTATTAATTTAAGCGTATAAAAAAAAACATGTGACATTTTTTTTTATCACATGGATATAAAACTTATAATTATAACTTATAATAAAAAGAAGGTATTTTAATTTATATATGTGTGTGTATATATTAAATATTGTCAAAATATTATAATTTTGTTGCATTAATAATTATGTACATATCACATTTTTTTTATCACTTAAATAAGTGAATTAACATATATAGAGCTTGTTTGGATACACTCTTAAGAAGAAAACGTAATTTTTTATTTTTTAAATACTTCTAAAATTTAGTTACACGTTTATTTGTGCTTCTTAAGAATGAAGCATAAAACAATCATTATTTTAGAAGTATGATAGAGGTTGCTTTTGGTATAGGCACGAACAATAGAAGAAAGAGAATGTTGTTAGTTATTTTTAAAAGTATTTGAATTATGATCTATTCTCATAAATTTTATGAAAAGATAAAAATAATCTCACATTAAATCACTCTCACCCCTTGTTCTATTTAAATTATAAATTATATCTTTAATTGTAATTATATTTTACCAACAAAAATTCCATATCTTTTTTTTTTTGGTAGACACTTCTATATATATATATATATATATATATTATCACAACAATTTAACAACAACTTCTGATTATAATAAAAATAATTCTATAATTGCATCTAAACGTATAAAAATTTAATACTTCTATAAGATGGAGTTTGACACCTTACCTATTAGGATTACTGGTAATGTAAATTACTACTCAAAAAGATTACCACCTTCTAAATTATCTATAATGTTATAATGCAGTGTTTGGTATACACAATAATATACCTGGCAATCACCCATACCTTGTTTGATATATCAAAAGGAAACTGGTAGTATATATATTTCTTAAATACCCTTCAAATAAAAAATAATAATAATTATTATTATTATTAATTTATAAGATTAATTATTATAAAAATCATTATAATTTATAGTATTATAATAACGATAATCATAATTATAATTATACAACAACAACAACAATAATAATAATAATAATAATAATAATAATAATAATAATAATACAAAGTTGTGATGCACAAAAGGTGATATATATATATATATATATTAATAACTAGTACACATGAAATTATAAAATATTTACATATAAAATAAATAAATTGATTTATTTTTTCTCAAAACCCTAATAAGAGAAAGTCAAGGCCCATTATAAAGATTAGGCCCTGACATTCACTTTCCAACCCATAGAAATCCAAAGAAAAAGAAAAAGGGCAACACTCATTTGACTCTGAATTTATATATATATGCAACTAACTTTCGTTTTTGCCTTCCAATCTTTTTGGCCCACATTTTTTACAATGAATAAGCCCATCACTAGACTTAAATACCTTAGACCAATAAACTTGGGAAGAAAACATACAATTAAAGGTAACCTTAATAACACTCTCTCTTTCAAACGCACTAGCACACACTGCAGCACAACACAACAAGCTCGCGGCTACCCTTAGTCTTCTTCCTCGACTCACTTCCTCCCCCTTTCTCTCTCTTTCCCCCTCTCTCACACACACACACATGCTCGACGCTCCTGTAGCTCGCCATACACAATGTGATGTCGTTGTAGTGGATTTCCTTATAAGGCAATGCCAACTCACTACTCACCTTACAAGTGTTTTTTATTCCAATTGAACGGGGGAACTAGCCGTTCGGGTCACCAGTTATTCGAAAACTCCTGAGCTAATCCGGTTTACACTAGTTCTAGTGCATCTCCAATCTGCTAGGACCAGTCACTTGACCGATTTACCAGTTAGGGTTGCGAATCTTTACCTTCGAGTTTTAACACATTGCTGGAAGGGATGAGAGAGAGAGAGAGATACATGTGGGATGAAGCTTTGTGTGTGAGAGGTTTTTTTACGGGTGAGAAGTTTGAGTCAGGGTGCACAAGAAACGGGTCGGACAGATTATACTTGTCATGACCCAACCTGCGCGTACCCACGTGAGAAATCTCATTCTCACGTTAGCCTTGGGACCTGTCTATATGCATGCCCTGTTCATAAAAGTCTATTTAAAGCACAATTGTCACTTTCTCTAGACACATTGTTTATTCTCTAAAATAAAATAATCATGTCTGAAGCCTCATAATGTCTGTTCAATTTAAAATTACAAATTCGTCCATATCATTGAATATATTATCAAAATACACTTCAAAGTTTATCATGATATGTTAAATGCAACAACCCATACCCTAGGTCCAAACTGCCTGACTACCTGGAGCACTCTAAAATCGAAATGCTTCACTCTGGTGAAACTTGCCAATTGGCATTGTACTGTGGCTATGTAGAATTTACTATCTTGTTCTTATCTAAAAATGAGAGGGGTGAGTTTTGATACCAAAACTCATGAATGAACCCTCACCTAAACCCTCTTCATGGGACATCAAAAAAATAATAGATAAAATAAATCATAATAATATTAAAAGTACTCAAAAATCTTATACAACTACATGTCTCTATAATATATTTTCAAACCATCCTTTCATGAACTCAATAAAAGCAATTCCTTTAATTTATTTTCATTCTGAAATCATATAAGCTTAAAACCATAAACTCTTTTATACTTTCTAATGACTACTTTATCAATTCAAAAGTCATTTCATTAACTAATTTTCGTACCTGTATAAATTAAACTCATAATAACATAGCTTCTAGAGAAACAGAATCTCTGGACACATCTGGGTTACATCGCCGTCCCAGAGTCAATCAATTCTCTGAAATCTCTAGTCATGTCTGGCGTTACGTATCGCCGTCCCCAGTGTGACAATAATGGGCACTTAACTAGGTCCCTTTTCTGAATACTCTGGCCCGAGCATACTTGGTACCAAGGTTAACATATTTACTGCCGTTAACACACAGTCCGTTTCTCTATAGCTGGAAATAAATCTAAAAAAAAACCCTTAAAACCTTTTTAGTTTTCGCAAACTCTAATTTATCTAATTCTAATAGTCTAACCTTAGCATAACTGTTGCTATGGAATCATGCCAAGGGATTACCCTTTGTAGACATTGTGACTCCATACCTCCAGAGTATGTAGCGTTAACTGTTCTGAATTTCGTGGAGATTCATGCTTTAAAACATTTTGATTTAATATCTAAACATATCTCAATCAGTCATGCTCTTCATAAACTAGAAACTCAATATCATATTATGAACTTACAAAGTCTAAACTATATTTCCAATCCTTTTCTCTAAACTTGGTTACAAAACTATATCATATAAATAAACCAGTTCTAGAATTTATTGAAATAATCACAAAAACCTCTAACAATCACATATATCATTAATTCTGCATAACATCAGTTCAACAAACATGGTCCCATGAGTTTTGTCTAAAAAATGTTTCATGCTTTAAAACCAGGAGTTCTAAACATAGAATTTAACAGGTAAACTTCAAATCCTTATACAGGAATTCTTTAAATCAAGCAGTAAATCATAGTTTTCATGAAAATAACTCTAATGCATAACATAGAAGTCACAGATGTGAACTCACTCACCTGGAGGGTTGACAGAGAAGGAATTACACCAACAGGTCTCTTGGACTAGAAATGACAACAATATTTGTCATGGAAGCAATAGAACTCTAAATCAACCTTTAAAACCTCTAAATATTCAAATTCCATCTCTAACAAGGTAAAGAACCTCTCTTTCTTAGAAAACATGGAGAACCACTCTTGAGCTAGGAAAACTTGAAGGAAATGAAGCAAAACTAGCAAAATAACATACCTTTAAGCTTGGAGGATTGAAGATTCTAAGTTAAACTTGAAATAGTTGGAAGAAAATGGAGTTTTATGAGTGAAAATGGGTTGGAAGAGGTGTTTGTTCAAAGTTGAGAGAAGTTTGGGGAGGTGGGTGTGTCTGGAATGGTCTGCCCTGAAATGGGGTTTTTATATCGCGTTACGCCTTCATATGACCGCCTGGGCCCCATTTGGCGCACAACTGTCTACGCCGGCGGTCACATGACCACCTAGGCGGTCCAGAGGCTCAGACACGACTTCACGCTCTCAACGCCTGTTACATTTCTTAATTTTAATTTAATCATTTGTTTTCTTTCCATTAATTTTAAAACATAAATGTAAATAGGAAAATACCCCCTATTTGGATTCAAATAAAATATTAGGAAAATCAAAATCCTAACCAATCAAAATCTAACTTTTAGGTTTTAGTTCATATTCGAAAAATCTTACGACTTTGTAAACTTGTAAGCTAAAAACGAAGTACTTGAGGGTTTCATAAAATTCGTTAAAAATCTCTCTTCAACTTATTTTCTCTAAAGAACAATTACCAGGACTTTTGGTTCCAAGAAATAGCTCTAATATATAGCCCTCCAAGGGCATGTAGGGTCCAGACTTAGTGAAATTTAGGACCAAAATAGGTAAAGGTGACCGGCACCTTTCTTTGTTCAAAAAAAAAATTCTTTGACCTTCTATTTATATTTTTTAAAAAAATCTGGGGTATTACAATACTAAATCCAAATGACCCAATTTCTCCCAGGTTATTTTTTGAAACTTAAACTTAACCAATAATAAGGTCAAATTGAGTCAACTCGAATTTTAAACAATCTATGAAGATTTTGACATTATACATAGTAAAGTTATAAAATTTTACAAGTAAGGAACAAAATTCAAGAGATATTTTGAGACATATATTCCAAAACAAATCATCTTATTATAAAAACAATATCAAGTTATCCAAAATGTATTAATTTAAACATAAACTCTTATAATTTATCACTAACTATTATAAAAAAAATATAACTATAAAATAAATTTTGATTTTGGACCGAGCACGGCCAAATATAAGGACACTTAGCCCAACCCAATAAACTTTGGGTTAGCACGGATTAGCGATGTTCCAGTCTTAAACACCCCTAGGTTTGAGGTTTAAGATTTTAGATTTGATTAGGGTATGTTTGTGGAAAAAAATATTGTAAGATTAAGTGATAATTTAGATAGACATCTTTTTAGAGAGTAAGATAGATTATCAATAATATAATTTTATCAAACAAAATAATATGGTGAGACTCAAATAAATTTAAATAATATTATCAATAATCCAAATAGATGACCATATTCCAAACGTTCTAAATTAAATGATGAGTGTAACTGCATTAAATAAATTTGGTGTAATCTACTCTTTATGTTATTCTTAGAGGTGTCAAAATCCGCGTTCGTCGCCTTCATTAAAAGCCCATAAAATGAGGTGGGGCCCCCGCCAAAATAAAATGAGATGAAACGGTTAACCAATCTATTTTAGTAACTGCCAACCCGACAAAAAATAAACAAATTCAAATTTTTTTAATATTTTGATGAATTTTCAAAAAAGTTTTTAAATAATATTTTTTATTCATGTATACCCAATTTTTCAAGATCCATAATAACTATACATCATCAACTTTGATAAAAAACTATTATTGTTAATAGTGTTATTTGTGAGTTATAACACTATTTTATTTTTAAATTTTAAATTTTAGTGAATATTATTAACTATAAAATGTTATTGTGTTGGTAAATATATACATTTCTTACTTTTTTTTATTGAGTCACACGTTTCTTACTTTTTTTTTTATTAAATTATGAATTTTTTCTTTAAAAAAAGAAATTTGCCAAGCAGCTTGTCCCAACACGCCAAAGTCTGTTGGTTAAGCAAGATGAGTTAGGTCGACTAAATTTTTTAATGGGTTTAAAATTTCAATCTAACCTATAAAAAATTGACAAATTTGATGGAGCAGTTCGACAAATTCAGTCCATTTTGACGTATGTACTTATCGTTCTCGTGATCCATTCCAACTCTTGCGAAAGGTACCGTACAAGTCACACTCCAACAATGAGAACCGCACAAGTCACCTTTGCTTATCCATAGCAGTTCCCGCTCGGCGACCACCATCGCCAAAAATGCTTGTCTGAATGTGTAAATAATTCCATAGGGTGTTACGTGACGCCTTTGCCTGTTGGATATTTTTAGTTTTCGAGTATATAATCTTTTTCATTTTACTAACATCTTCAATTTCATATCAATTTGATTCTATTAAAAATTTTTACATCAATTTTTATATTGAAACTAAAAATATTAAGATTAAACTGATATAAAATTTTTTGTTAAAATTAAATTGTTGTTGAAAATTTTGTGATGATTAAATCGACGTTAAATTGAGTAATGTTAAGATAAAAAGGTTGTTTATTCTTAGTTTATCAAAAGTTGTTTATTCTTTGATTTCCGTCTCCTCTCTCTCTTTCTAATTTACTTTTAGTGATCAATATTTCATGGCACTGATCTTATGTATCGCTTGGAAACAGGGCAAGTCAGTGCAACTCTCGGACGCCTTCTAACTTCATCGTACGTGATTTGAATTGAAAATTATCATCTGTTCTGTCTTACGAATGCAGGAATACACTGTGGGGACCAAAAGTATAAAAATAATTTAAATAAAAATGTTTAGTTTAAAAATTAGATGTAGCATGTCTATATTCAAGCTGAACACAATTTTGTATCACAAATTTCTTGCAGAAGTGAATCAGCACTGAATTCTTCATAGGGTTGAATTTAATGTTTTGGTAATAATGAATATTATTTGTAAATATATTTAAATTTGATTTCATTAACATAATTGTTATAACTCTAATTGATTGAGCTAATTATTTTAATCAGTTGATGCGTCTAATTTATTTTATATTGAGTTGATTGAGTTAAATTTCTAAATTTAATTTGATTTGATTTAAAATGATTGATATTGGACATTAATTTTAATATTATTTATTGGGAAAATCCAAATTGATTGAGTAAATTATGTTCTACCATAGAAACTATTTTTCATTTTTTTGATATTTACTTTTTTTAAGAAACTAAAAATATGATGGATTAGCAAAAACTAAAAATAAAAGGCTCAAATATGTTTTTGTAGAATTGTTTGTGTAATGATAGTCTTTCTATCATCTATGGAGTTTGTTGTAGATTGGTTATGTTAGTTGCTCAACCTTGCATATAATACAGATCCTAAGTGGAGATCAATCACAATGTTCAATTCAGTTCAGTTCATTTCAATAACAAACTCACAGTTAGTTGAGAGCACTCTCGGAATTCAGTTGAATTTTCCTTCTTCTTCTTGGTTCCTCTTCATAATAACGTGCTGAACTGCTGATAACAAATTAATGACATACCATCACTTCTTTTTGTCTTTTTTGATACATGTGAATGATAATAAGATTTGAATCTATAATTTAACGATAAATTACCCAATAATATTAAAGAAATTATTTAACAAAAAATAAAATTGGTATATTGTTTAAAAATAAAGGAATTAAATTTAGAATAATAAAAAAATCAGACAAATAAAAGTATAAACGATCAGATTACTCTTTTCACTATTTTTTATTATATATTGTGATAGAAAGATAAAATTCAAGTTTTAGTGTGAGTTGCCTCTGCATTTGTAGAAATGATTTTAAGAAGGATTGATTTTATTGGAATTTATTAAGGGTGTGTTTATTTTAGCTTTTTTTTTTATTTAGAATCACTTTTTTCACTAAAAAAAATTACTTTTTGCATATTTGAATATTTTTTAAAAATAATCATGATCTTAAAAAAATTAGTTTTCAGGTTTTTTTTTAGAAATTAAAAAGAGTAGCTTATAAAAAAAATTAATTTTTAACTTTTTCAATTGAATATAAAATTTAAATTTGATAATCATTTTTTTAAAATTTAAAACAAATGCACCTTGAGTAGGATTAATTTTAAAGTAAAGTAATTTATGTTTAGTAATTTTTCCATAATTAATTCTAATAAAAAGCAAGAAATTTTCACTTCTTTCACAATCAATTTAAAAAACCAAAATTAATTTTAAAACTTGACAATAAAACAAGATATAAAATTATCCAAATCAATTTTGAGAGGTTAGAATTGATTCTTAATTAACTCTCCTAAACATAAAACCAAAAACGGGTTAATGAGATGGACTGGTATGTATTGAAAACAAATTATTGTTGTGGAGCCACTCAGGTAATTTTGTGGAGTGCTGCCTGCCTCACGTGTTGATTTATTCCAGACAATGGCAAGCAAAAAGATCAAGGTGAGCAAAATGACCACTTTTCTTAGTTTCCCTGAAGATAGTTACCAGTTCCGTGGCGGCTGATACCAGTGCAGATACTTGGTACTTTCGCTCTCGATCACATGTAAAATGTGCAAGAATTAAGGGACAAAACACTGTTTCGAGTTTTTTGACGTATGACGAGTCGACGGCTCATCTGAGTGGCTAACATCAGCTGAGAGAGACTTGTATGTGGAAAATTCAAAATTCTTCTACTACCTGTCCACCGCCCTCCATCAACAGGTGTCTTTTTAAGATTTGTTGGATGCTACAATGAAATAGGGTCAATGTCTCCTCTGCAGTTGTCTAGGTGAAAGTGCATTTGATTAGTTACATTTAACCACACTTTGTAAAGGTGGTTAAACGAATTAAAATATGTTGGTAAAGAAAAATGTAACCTCCACCCACCTCTGTTTCCCCTCTCCTCGTCCTCTATTGCTACATTCTCATCAACACCGCCTAGGACTACTTCTCCATTGTCACCACCATCCTCACCTCTATCCTCGACTCTAACCCTAATCGCATTCTAGCATAGACGACGGAGGCGGTGCCACCGTTGTTGGCTCCGCCTCATCCACTTCAAGGACTGATCTACGCTCAAACCTCCAATCCTCATACTCAAATCTCCGATTTCTTGATATCATCGCGGACAGACATTGGCGCCATCCTCGCAGCCATGATCACCGCCATCATTTTGGAAGACTCTAAAATCATCAGCTCCTGACATAAAAAAAAAAAAGCAACAATGTATCTATGAAAAAATCGTCGCAGACCATGGTTCTTAGGGTGGGGCTGTGGCACATGGTGGGAATGTGTGGTGGTGGTGGGGGTGGTGGTGGAGGTGGGTTTCAGGTTGGAGAGACTCTCATCACGACCATCACTTGGAGTTGGTGTTCTCAGATCTCTATTAAAATAAAAGTGTTTTTTTTTAGTTGTTGTTAATGAATAAACCCCTTCTCTAGCATTGTTTGCGATCTTCAAGGAAAGAGCCATTAGGGTTTGGAGCTAAGGTGAGAGGTGAGGATGGTGATAATGATGGAGAAGTGGTGCTAGGCGATGTTGATGAGGATGTAGAGGTGGAGGAGAGGAGGAGGGAGACAAAGGTGGGTGGAGGCTACATTTGTCTTTACCAACATATTTAATTCGTTTAACCACCTTTACAAAGTGTGGTTAACGCGGCTAAACTAACAAAACTATAGGGAAAACATTGACCCATAACTCCATTGTAGCATCCATGTAATACTTTAGGTACACGTGTCTTTAGGCAAATCTGAGATCGCTATAGGGTTCCTCAAGACCACTCATGTTGGTAAGCACCACTTGAATTATGACTCAAAGATTTGAGAAAAATCACTCTGAAAGTGTTGGTGGTTAGGGAACAGGAAGCGTGTAAATCAGAAAACGTGCGCTCTGATGCTAAAATTTTTATAAAAACCCCCATTTTTGGGGCTAGACCACACACACACCTTTCTTCTCCAAAAACACGAGAAACTTCATCCCCTACCCCTAATTCACCTTCAAAATCCATCTTCTTCTATTTCTCTTAAATCTAACTTCAATTTTTCACTCCAAGGCTTTAAGGTATGTTGTTTTAGTGATTTTGCTCCTTTTCCTTCAATTCTTCCTTGTTTTTGCTAGTTGGCATAGAGGTTTCCATGCTTCTCAAGAAGTGAAGTTCTTCCATTGTGTTAGAGTGGTATCTAAGTAAATAAGGATTATCAAAGGTTAATATAGAGTTTTAGTGTTTCCATGGTAGATCCTGGTGTCATTCCTGCTCTAGGAACTCGTAGTGTTGAAACTTCACCTTCTATCTTTCCACGTGAGTGGGTTCAAACCTGTAATCTCTATGTTAGTCATTATAGCTATTTTCATTAAAAATCTGGTTAAAGCATGATTTTAGAAGTTTATGTGAACGGATTTGAGATTTTGATGCTTTATCAAGTTTAGGAAATTTTGATTTTCTAAATAGCTTGTACTATATGTTTCTTGAAAACCATGGGACCATTGTTGTTAAAAGAGTTTATATATAGCTAAATTAAAATTTCAAATGTTTAGAGTTGTTATGATGATTATATGATTTCTAGCACTGAATGCTATCATATGGAGGAGTATTTGAACCCTAGGATAGAAATCTTTGCAGAATTTTAGAGAAAAGATTTAGTGATATGGTTTGGACTCGCAGAAGCTGCAGAGAAAAGGTTGCAACTTAACGGTTAATCTGTTAACCTTATATATCAAGTTGCCAAGAGTTAGGAGAAAACAGAGACGGGACCTAGTTAGGTGCCCTAGAGATAAGAGATTTTGTTATGTCAAAGATTTTGTACATAATCCAAGATTTCTCTTCTCTTCCTGGATACTGTTAAGTTGATTCATGAATTAATGTTTTGAATATATATGCATATGTAAATATAAAATGATTTGGATTACTACGATATTATTATGATTTTATGCATTTCTTTTTTGGTGTCCTATGAAGGGGTTAGGAAGGACTACTCAGAGTTTTGTAACAAAACTCACTCTTCTGTTCTTTCTCCTATTTATAGATACAACAACTGCGGATACTTCCCTATTTTCTTCCCAGCAACGTTAGATTTCAGTTGATGAGCCTCACTAGGTGAAGTGTTGTCATTTGTCTTAGATTGCTCCAGTGATTGATGCAGGTAGGATCCAATTTTAGTGCATGGTTTACGTTTTTGTATATCAGAATGTTGTTTTGAGGCTGTAATTATATAACTCTACTATTCATGGTCACTTTGTATAGAACGTACTCTGCGTATCCTGTTGATATTACAATTTCAAACTTTAGAGACAAATTATGAAATTTTAGTTTTATTATTGTGGTTTTGACAAACAAGTGATTTATATGCAGAAAATGAAATTATATTTCAAATAGTTTTATAACTAACTATGCATATAGAGAAGACCAAGTCACGAGACTTATGTGGGAACAAGATTTTCACGTACGGGTCATATCTAAATCGGGTCGTGTCAATCCACCTTAAGATTTAGGTATATAATTAATTAGGAAATTATCTAAAAGATACAACTAAAAAAAAATTATATTGATAAAATTGTTTTTCTTTTGGTTATATTTGTATAATAATTATTATAAGAAATGTGAGAGAATTTATGTAAGAGTAAATATGAAAAAATAATTAATATTTGTTTGAAATTATTAAATAACAGATAATATTGGACAAATTTTTCTTAGAAATACACTTATTCAAAGACAAAGAGAGTAACTAGCTACTCTATCAATTCCTTGATAATAGTTGTGGTGAAAAACTATGCCATTTTGTTGCATTATAAAACTAATGTATGTGGATATAAGTTGTGTCCGTATATATTTTTTAATGTAATTTACTTCCGTCGCAACTATTATTAAAGAAGGGGGGATTATTTGGTTTGTGTAAAATTTAAATTTATAGAGCATGGAACACGTTTTTTAGCCGTGTGAACGCGTGGCGTATAAATAAGTGAAGCTTTTCAAGGTTTCGGGCCAGAGGCTATTAAGTAGCGACACTGATCGATAACCAGCGATCTCTTCTTGTCCCTGACTCTCTCATTTACATGTAGTGACGGAACTGAAGTAATTAATTGCTAATTAGGACTTTTGGCAGCATAAGCGAGATGGTGAGAACCCCTTCCTTAGACCAAAGTGGAATGAAGAAAGGTACTTGGACTCCGGAGGAAGACGAGAAGTTAATTGCTTATGTCACTAGGTATGGCTGCTGGAATTGGCGCCAACTCCCAGGTTTGCAGGTGAAAAATTAAGCTAGCTTTTAATTAATTAGTGTTACAATTACTCAATTATCAACCAATTTAATTTGTTTTTATCTCATTGGTGCGTTGATTTTGCTGCAGGTCTGGCAAGGTGTGGAAAGAGTTGCAGATTGAGATGGTTGAATTATCTCAGGCCCGACATCAAAAGAGGGAACTACACTAAAGAAGAAGAAGACATTATTGTCAGACTCCACCACAAGTTGGGTAGCAGGTGCATCTCTCATCACATCCTACTTATCAGTAACTGATTTATACTTCATCAGTGTGTTATATCAACTAATTAAAGTTTTTAAAATAATTGATTTTCCTACATATGATCAATACCAGCAAACCAATGAACATGGGTCAATTATGACCACTATTTGCGGGTTGCTAATTTGATTCATCTTTTTCTCCATTGCCATTGCAGATGGTCTGTCATTGCAGCTAATTTACCGGGAAGAACAGATAACGACATAAAGAACCATTGGAACTCCAACCTCAAGAAGCGCTTCCAGAGGAAATCAAAAGTCACACATGAAAATGTCAAGGACACTACTAAACCAAATGTCTCTGGCTCCAAGCAGGACACAGAGTCAGAACAGAACAATGTTGGTTTCTTCCAAGTAGTCACTCCTCAGACCAACCCTTTGTCCCCGCAGTTATCCTCGAGCGAATTCTCCAGCAACGAAAATTTGGTCGCAGATGATTTCGGTTTCATGGATGCGTTCACACAGCAGCCAATGAATGAAGATATCTGGTCAGAGTCATTTCTAGCTGAACTAATGCCAGACAATGGTAATAATAGCACTTTTCAAGGTTCGGACAGTGCTATGCAAATCCCGGATTCTCGGGCATCGTCTCCGCAGTCCTCGAACAGTGAGTGTTTGGTTGTCGAGAACGAACTCTTCGGTTTTGTAGAACCGACACAGCCTGCAGTTGAAAACTCTCGCATAGAGATGTCTGTGGCTGACATCTCCCATGTTCCAAACGAACTGTTTGCGCCATTTGTGCACGAACCTGATGAATATTTTTGTCCCGTGTACTACGATGATGTAGATCTTTGGAATCAAAGCATCTTGCACGATGTTCACGTTGGATTATTTTAATGATAAGGAAAAAAAAAAAAAAGCCCTTGTTTGGGGGATAGTTTTACAACAGTGCTATTGTGGTACGAGTTCATTTTTTTTTTGTTTTTGGGTGATAATATTGTGAAATCTTTTATAACCAATTAAGGGCTTTTTAACCTAAATAAATTAAAAGAGGAGAAATATTATGTTCTTCCCCGTTTTAATCTGGTTACGCAAATATCTTTTTTTTCTTTAATAGAAGTCGATTTAAATCGACTTCCCATATAGCAAAATTTTTGCATGAAAAATACATTGAAGTTGGCTCAAATCGACTTCTATATTGCAAAATTACCAAGAGAAGGTCAAATCATGTCGGGCGGGCAAAAACATCCTGAAGTCTACTCAAATCAACTTCTGTGTTGTACAGAAGTCGGTTGTACAGGACTTATACTATTCCTAACATGCTGTGATACCATTTGAGAACACGATTTTAATTGACTTTTGAAGTCAATTTAACACGTTTCAGGCTACCCCACCTTGATAAATAAGAGGTCTCGAAGCTCATTTGCAAAGGAGAGGCCGATTCCAAGTGAGTCAACTCAGTGAGTCCCTTGATCAACTTGTTCATGTCCAAACGCGCCTTAGAGTTCTGTAAGGGGAAACTCCCTCCACCTCCGCACAATGGCCCACATCATCCTCCAGAACCCAAGCCCGGAGGCCACGGTCTAGCTTGTTGGCGAAGGCTCGGGACCGTGGCCCCCACCAAGGTCACTGCACGGCACGAAGATCGGCAACGGTGGGAGGTCAGGGAGCGGGAAAGGAGAGGAGCTATCGGGCGTAGAGGAAGAGAGAGAAGTAAGGATTGGGAAGGAGATGAAGAAAGAAGGTTCAGGTTTGATCGTAAGGTTGGCATTGATTTCTGTGGTGTGGATTGGATTAGAAGCTTTAGAGAAGAAAAGGAAGATGGATCTTCTCTTCTTGCTTGGGTTACCATTCGGCGCATCGTGAATTGAAACTGATCGAAATTGGTTAGGTCAACTTGATTGTCAGTTTTTTATAAGACTAAACACTTAAATTGGTTTCTTACAATTTTGTTTATGGACAAATTAGTTATTGACAAAAAAATATTAGTGTTGAGGTATCTTACAATTACAAAAATATAACACTATAGGTTCCTAATAATTTCATTGACAAATTAGTCTCTGACAATAAAAAAATTAGTGTTGAGTCCTTCACAATTGTAAAAATATAACACTATAAGTCCTACAATTTCATTGATGGATAAATTGGTCCTGCACAATATATATATACTTGCACGACTATGGATGATTAAATGTTTATACAAACTATAAAGATTTCTTACGTTGATATGTCTTATAAATTAAATTCTTAAAAATTACTAGAGTTACTTAAAATATTCTTTAATTTTAGTTTCATATTAAAATATACTATAACCAAATTCCTAAATAGTACATGACTTCATCCTTTAAATGAATAGGTGATTTTCAATCATTTGAGTTTTTCAATCATTCTCCTTACATCTTAATTAATAAATTTTGGGCAATAATTTTAATAAATTATTTTAATTAGTTATATAAAATCACTCTTTATATTTTAAGTTAATTAATTCAACTCAACTTGATTGTGACTCATATCACCACAAGTTAGATGAAACTAAAATTACTAACACTTAGTAGATCTAAGTGATTTATTAGTATTATTTATTTTTTGAATTTGACTTCTCTAAAGTAAGAAGGTTGGTAAAGTACAAAAGTGATAATATAATTATCAACTGACTTGATTTGCAAACTGACTTGAGACCTCTTATTTATCAAGGTGGAGCAAGCAGGAAACATGTTAAATTGACTTCAAAAGTCAATTAAAATTGTGTTCTCAAATGGTGTCAAAACATGTCAAGAACGTCAAAGTCGTACAATATTTTTGTATAACACAGAAGTTGATTTAATCGACTTCTATTATAAGAAATAGATTGTACCGACTTTGTACTGTTCTTGACACACTGACAGCATGTGACTTATCTTATGTGAAGTCGATTTGAGTCGACTTCAATATGTTTTTGCCGCAGACATGATTTAACATGATTTGACCTTTTCCTGGTTTTCAGTACGGAAGTCAATTTGAGCCGACTTCAGTATATTTTTCATGCAAAAATTTTGCTATGCGAGGAAGTCAATTTAAGTCGACTTCTATTAAAGAAAAAAATGACATTTGCGTAACCAAATTGAAAACGGGGAAGAGCGTAACATCTCTCTCTTTTAATTTATTTGGGTAAAAAAGCCCCAATTAAGTGAGACTAAAATACCGTTATACACAAATGCAAAACACTTAAGTTATTTTTTTTATACATTTTCATATGGTTTTTTATGAAATAAAATTCTTACAATTTAGAATTTTTAATTGGAAAAATTCTAGAAATTCTCTTTAACTTTGACTTATGTGCACTTTGACTTTGTTACTTTAAAAATGTGCAAAATAGTTTTTAAATTTTTTTATATGTGTACATTACTATAATTTAATAACAAATATTCATTTTTGACAGAACATTATATTGTACGTGTGAGTTTTATAATCTCAATAGGAAACCTCCTATATTACAAAATAATATGATAAAAGTGCATAGAAATAGAAAATTAAAGGATTTTTTTAGACTTACGTTAAAAAAAAACACATATTAGCAAATTGTAGTAATGTACACACATCAAAAGTTTAAGAACCATTTTACATGTTTTTAAAATAACATGATTAAAGTGTACATGAGCAAAAATTGAAAAGATTTTATGGAGTTTACCCTTTTTAATTTATAGAGCGCCACTTATAAAATACATACTCTATTTTATTAATAAGCGACGTATGTTTTATATTACATTTGGTTTACGGATTTTGGAAAAAAAATTAATTGTGTTGCACTGATTTTATCTATTTTTAATTATTTATATATTATTGGTATATTATAACCTTTTTAATAACTCAAGGGCAACTTTGTTTCTTAATTATTTTTTCTACATACTAGAATTATTTAATTACGTTTGTTATGTCAATGTTATTTCTTCAGTGATATACTTATAAAATATCAGAGAGGTATATATCCACAATAATTATTCAAATCTAATGTTTATAAAAAAAAAAAACGAAATTTATTCAGATCTGTCCGTCTAAAATTTAGGCCAATAGATGGAGAGGATCAGAGAACTCGTGATAAGAGAAATGATGTGGATATATTCGAATGGGCGTCACGCGCAGGATGCAACCTACACCCAGCATTCTGCCTTTTGCATTTATGAGGCCTATTAGGCTACGTGGTGCTTCCGGCTAGGTTACACGGTTTCTCGCTTTCTTGTATTTACTTGGACGTGAGAATATAGTATAGCATAGAGTTTAATTGTTAAATGTTGACGGGTGTAAAAAGTTTTAAATGATTATTTATTCAGATCATTTTATTTGTATATTTTTTAATTTATGGTTAAATCTTATATTTATTAATTAAAAAATTATATAAATAAAATAATTTAAATAAATAATAGTATAAAAAATACTTACAATATCAGTAAATTTTACATGTCAATGCACGAAAATTATCATTAAACCACAGTTGTGAAAAAGTAAACGACTTTGGTTTTCAAAAATTAGAAGTGATCGAATTCGAAATGCTAATTACTTAGAGGACAAATTTGGGACGTTTATTATGCAAACGATAAATTAAAAAAAAAAGATTTCAAGGTGAATACATTATTTCTAGAGTTTACTCTCAAATTAGCCCCTAATATTATTATTTATGGACAATTTGATCGCTCACAATTGCAATATATGGATATATTAGTCTCTGGTTACTTGCAATTTGTGAAAATTTGATAAATCATCACCCTCACCCCACCTCATTCAACTACTTGATGTTCACTTCCTATCTCACCATCTCTCAATCTCCATCTCAATCATCATCCCCACCCCTGCTCCTCCACTCCCATTGGCTATAATGTTTGATTGCTAGAAATACTTTTTTATTCTTAGGGGTTTGTTAATTCAGAACATGTATTTTTTTTAATTTTTATTTCATCACCATTGCATATGCTAATTACTCTAGTTTTTTTCTTGGTTTTAGACATAAAGATGTTCTCTTTATTATTAATAAATTTACAATTAAAATCAAAATTTAACAATGTTTCTTGGGCAGGAACAAGGATAAAGAAGATGACTTAAGTGGGAATGAGAGTAACGAATGTTGTAATCATAATTACCGATTAATTCAGAGGTTGTAGATAACTAGGGACTAATATGTCCATTTGTTGTAATTGTAAAGGCCATCGAGACTAATTTAGTTTTGTCAAGGATAAAATTGTCCATAAGTAATATTGTCAAGGATTAATTTAGGGTTATAATCTTGTGTCTACCTATGTCATAAGTACCAATTAAGAACTTTATTCTAAGCACAAACATATATATGTTGTTATTCTGTCACATAAGGTTGGATGTAGACATGTGTCTCTGTTGGGGCTCGAACCCAGGTGCACATCCATATAGGCCACCAACTTCACCATCTGCTCCAAGCCTGAGGTGCAAGATACGTTAGGTAGCATTTGGTAATTATTTCTGAACAATGGAGACGAGATAGTGGAGACGGAGATATAAAAAATATTATCCTTGTATCACGTTTAGTTGTGGAGTACAACATGATAATCGTTTCTATATTTTATTTGGCAACATCGGACGATAACAAATATATGATAAATGATATATGTACCCTGCTGACCGCCTTAACTTGAACCGCCTTAGGAGGTTACCGCTGGTAGCCAAAGGTCGCTACCTAAGTGGTATTATTGAAAAAAATATTAAATTTCTGTCTCCTGCCGTCCCTCTATTCCCACTTTTTGAATTGAGAAATACAGAAAATTTCTACCTTAGGCATAGAAAACTTTTCTGTCTCTGTACTTTATCTCTACTATCAAATATGTTTATATCTCTAATGTCTCTATTTTTGCCCCACTTTGAAAAGAGGCTTCTTTCTCCGTTTTTTTTTTTTTTTTGTTTGGGTCAAGTAGCTCTTCTTAATTGGTCTTGATCTCAAGCACGCAGAGGGTCCCAAGCTGAAGCCATACTCTTTTCTTAATATTCTTTGGCCAGAAGCGTTGGGTTCTCCTTCCACAAAACTTCATAGCTGACCCATCGGAGTATTGGCCTACCTTAATCTGAATTCAACTTTTGAAGTCCACATGGAAAGAAGTTGGGCACATAGTGGATGGTCAAAAAGAAGTTGACCCAAAAAAAGATGGTGTGAAAGTGAAAAATGACGTTTGCTCAAAGATGATGGTCAAAAGTAGAAACACTGGGCCAGAAAATGTATGCTTTTGAATTATTTAACTGAATCAAATTGGATATCTTCTAAATTCTAATAATTGGAATTTTAGATAAAAGCCAACGAACCAGCAGAAGCCAGTGTCCCACGTTGCAATATTCACTTTTCATGGAACACATTGCAATCCGTTGGCAGGAGAAATTTCTTCTTGTTCAAACTCATTTTGTTGTTGAAGGAAACTCCCTAGAAAGTGCGGAATAGGCTCCATCCTTTTCTTTTTCTTTTTAATATATAGCGTGGTGCCTTAGGAAATTAATGTATACTTATATAACTATACGTGGATGTATATCGGAGTTTTCAAAATGATTATTAAGTGGTGATGAATGTGATTTAAGTTCAAAAATATGGTCGCTGTCTACCTTTGTGATTAATTGATTATTGTGTGGTCCATAAATAATGCTACTTGATGTTGCTCTCATCCCCGGTATATATATGTTAGAAGAAAAGGTAAAAACTACAGAGAAGAGAATTTCTACTATTTAATGAACTTGATATAAGACTATAGATTTTGAGTTATACTAATAAAACTTGGGAGTCCCTTACATTATTATCCATAATAATCTACTATATGACTTTAATTAGTACTTAGTATCCTACGAAAATCATCTGTTTTAAATTGTATCCCTTTCTTATCTTATCTGTTACTCTTTTCTGAAACTAGGCCTAACTTTTAGGGGCCAATATTAAAAGATAGTGTACATATATCAAAAGTAATATAGGGACTAGTTGAAAAGTGTTTTATAGAATAATTTTCAATTTTTAAAAATGAAAAAACTTATTTGGTTGATTATTCTTTTCAAATTGATGTAAAAAAAAAGGTTTTGTATTTTAAAAGTAAAAATTAGAAAATAGTTAAAAGATGTTTTTGAAATTCTGTTTTTAAAACAAGAAAAAATGCGATAACACAATTGTAATTAGTTGGTTTCATTAATCACTACCCAAAATAATTTTTAAAATAGTTTTCAAAATATTATTTTCAAAACAGTTTTTAAAAACAAAAAACAAAAACAATTCCAAACAACCACATATATTTTCTAGTTTTCTTCTTAACCTATAGATTTTTTACAAAAAGTCACAATAATATATATAACAAAAATTGTGCATAATAGATTGGTTCCTCAAGAAAAAAAAATATTCCATGGTCCTTATAATGAAAATAAAGGACAAATTAGTTCATTTTCAATATTTTTATAAATTTATTTATCCTATTTGTGTTTTTATTAGCAATAAATTTTAATTATTTATATATTATTAAAGATTAATTTATCCTATAAATTATTTAAAAATATTAAGGAAAGAGCTTGTCCTGTAATTTTAATTATGAAGGATGATGAAATGATTTTTTTTTCCTTGAATGATCAATTTGTTCAACAATAGTTATTGTCATTATAAAGAAAAATATACATTCCAACTAAAACTCAAGAAATTAAACATGCATATATATATATACACACACAACGTATTGTTTATTATAATATCTAATTAAGTAAAAGATTTATAAAAATTTATCTCAAATATTTGAATTGCATTTTCTGATTTACATAAACATAAACAAAAGTAAAATAAAAGAAGATGATAAAATTGAATTATTGATATTAAACTTACCCAAGCCCTTCTCAAAATAATAATAATAATAATAATATACCTTCCTTATAACATATAAAAATTTTAAAGGAGGGACTCTGTGTGTATATATATATATATATAACACATACATATATACATAAAAATTGAAAATTTTAGGCCATGGCCATCCTAACATATGGGAGGCTCTGTCCCTCTCTCTATTACATCTCAATGTCCAAAACTAAAAAAGCATATATATTAAGAAAGAAATGAATGAATATTAATAATAGTGTAAAAATATATTAATTGATAATATTACCCCTATTTAATATAATTATGCTCTTAAAAAAATAAAAATAGATAAGGTACACTTAATTACAATAAGGATATAGCTGGTAAATAAAAATTAATATTTTCATAATTTGATAAATGAAGAGACGAAGTGAAACAAAATTTTCAAAAAAAGTGGATATTGATATATGATATTGATAGAAGAGGGAATATGACATCATTTAGAGACAAATGATTTCCGTGCACCTATTACCATCATAATACTGGTATACAACAACTCTTCAAGTAATTGATTCATTAATGACCTTAACGGCTGATTACATAGCGCCTTACTGGATAATTACACATTCGGAATGGTGAATGAAACAAAGAGGAGTGCATGTAGGCAGCGCAGTAAGCGCGCCACCTTGAACTTTCTGGATTTCGATTTTACTACAAGCTCATGATCACCACCACAAATGGAGACAAGGATAATAGACCACCTCGTATTTATTGACTTTGGAGGCTTATCATTTTGACCACTTCCGTGATAACGATGCCAAGTGGCAACCCTCTTTCTTCTGTCTTGCAATTCATGTGACTTTGGGCAGGGATGGGGGTTCCACGACTTTAATTGCCACTGCACCTGCATGCATGTTGCCCTAGTAAGACAACTCAATGCCCCCACACTTACACCAAAACTCTTCAGGCAAGATCCTCTCGCTGCATTCAATACATGTAAGTGCTAGCTTCTTAGATGGTGGCCAATGGATTTCGATATTTTCCTTCATGGCCACAAAGTCCACAGTTAGAAATTAAATAGGTTGATTTACTCCTTAAATCCATATATAGTTTCATTAAATTTTTAAACAAGTTTATATATTTTCAAATTTTTAATAAGATAGATTCATATGCTTAGTCAGTCACTGTAGAAAGGAGCTAGTGATGAAAAAATTGGATAGTTTACCATAAAAACATAAATTCAAACCTTATTATCTTTTCAAATGTATCTAATAAGAAATCAAGCCCCTGTTGCTATTCAGACTTTGTGATGATGAAATTTGCAGTCATATCTAAGATAATTTTTGTTATACTACATGTTTTACGAACTCAATTATTAAATTTTATAATAATCATTACAGAATAATAAAAAACTTAAACTAAATACTAAGTACTTTTTTTCACAAAATATAAGGTTTAATAAGAATTCAATAATCCCTATAGTTTTGATTAATTTTGGTTTTGGTTTTTATAATTTTATATCTTTTATCTTAGTTCTTACGGTGCTGCTAATATGGTTTCTAGTTCCTAATATTGAATAATATAGTTCTTATATTATTTATTTTTTTAGTCCCCTAGTTATTATATTTATAAGGTATTGGTCCTTTTTTTAAAATGATTGGTCCCATAGTTTAGCTTATTTTGATTTCAATCCTTGAAAGATCAAAATCTAATGGTAGACAATTATAAGAACTTGTATCTAATATATATACATAAAGACCAAGGTTAAAATTTAATGCTAGTATAGGGACTGAAAATTATATTTAAGCTAGTTTTAGAAGTACATGTGTTGATGACTATCATTTGGTCAGTAGTAAGTTTAACATCCTAGTCTTGACATATCAAATTCATGTAATCAATCTCTTACCGTAAATGTGGATATGAAAAATTAAATAAAAAGATTATGGTTGAAGACCATGTGTCTTGCATTAGATAATCATCCAATATATACACCTTACACCTTAAACATATGTCCTAAACATATCCTTGTAATTTCGCCTATACACAGCTGTCATCTCTAGCCAAGATATGGTTACAAAATATATACAGCAAATAAGAAGATAAATCATAACAAATTGCTATCCTAGAGAATGGTCAATACCGTAGATTACGTGGCTTGATATTATGCTACAGCATTATTAAAAGAAAGAAAAAAACTAAGGTTGTGCTCTTACCATTATTATAACGTTTGGCATAGCAGCAAGTGCTTGATGCAACAATAGGCAACTGTTAAAAACTTTTATCTATGAATGAATTTATTTACTTATCAAATAAAATCATATGGAACTTCAAAAGGAATTAATCTTGATTAGGAATATCAATTCGCAGCCCAATGGACCTGAGCCCTCAGTTTGATGCAGCTTTTCATCCTAATTGAGTCGCTGTCTCACTATTGTTCGTTCATATGATATGGCTTAGGTAAATATTGCATTGTTGGTTGGTCCATGACACACAAATTTATTTGTCCAGCCTGTAAACCAGTTTGGGCTTGTTGTAAAATAGGGCGTACTTAGTTAGACACGTTGCCATGTAAAATTAAATTTAATTTTGGATTAGTCACAATCTGAAGTGGTTGGAGTGTTGACTGTCCAGAGAAATCATTGACAAGGCCTGCAATATTTGGTCTTAACTTTAATAGTTCTCAAGTTTTGTTTGTCCTTTTGGATAGGAAATGAGTGGATCAGTTTAAGGTATCATTGTACATTGTTCCGGGTTCTTCAGCTGTTTTCATGTCGGATTCTGTACCACAAGCAGTGAATTGTAAACCCCTTGTTCTGTTTTCACCAAACGGTAAAGTACTTATATTCACCTTTGCATTGCATACGCTGGGGGTATAGTGTCAAATTCTCTATTATTTTTTTATATCAATGACATACAACATCATATATAATTCTTACGAGTTAGAAACTAGAACCATTTCACATGCAAGGCATTACAGAGTTTTATATATATACTATATCAATGTCAATGTACTTCTGGTATACTACATATTGTGGGGAAATTCAACTACCTAACCATATTATATAAACAAGGTTTTGAGATAGGGGGTACTATGTATGTGATATAATAACAAAACTAGTGATATACCAAACTCTTGACTATTTTAGTAAAGCAAGTAGAGAGAAAAGTCTGCAACATTATCACCCGAAACTCAGCTACACATGCTGCATCTGAAGCTTTTTCCTCCAGTCAAACCAGAATTTCAACAAACAACGCTTTCATGTTAGGAATCTGACAGTTTATTCAAAGTAGAAAAGCACGGCACTATCAAAACTTCTCCATGGCAGGGCACCTAATTAAGTAACAGGTAAGAAATTCTTATTACTCCCAACAGTAAGAATCTTTCAGCAGCATCAGCTTTGGTTTTAATTAATTGCTAATCATTTGAATTGAAAAACGCTACTACTGTGTATGAGTGATTATCTGATACTCAAAATTGGCACTCCATGTGAGCGTTTCTCTGAATCCTCCCCTTTGTTTGTCCATTATAATATACACATAATACACATAGAGCTGAAAGAGGATGTGAGACAAAAAGAAAAAGTAAAAATATGTAGAGAACAAAACTTTAGAAAAGGGAAAATATTATATTTGGTAAAAACCAATCCTTTGTGGTCCCTATTCCCCTATGTGAAGTTGCAATCATCTCCTAGGTACAAGAACAGAGATCTCAAAAATGGGTCCAAACAAAGAAATTTGAGTTATCGGGACCATCCAACGATTCATACTTATTAAATTATCACTAACGCACCTAATGACTAATGACTAAAATAAATTTTTAGGAACTAACTCGATAGATGAAAGAAGAAACAATTAAAAAACATATAAAGTATTTTTCAAGAAGAAAAGACAAGGCGTAGATATACACATAGACTGTATATTGAGATTTGAGACACTCATCTTAGCTGCATAGTTAATGCATAACGGTTTCTGCCTTAACATATTTGTAGCCGGTCTCAGGGACAAAAGATGCATTACCATGTCTAGTTATAAGAAAGGAACACGCGGGGTTATAGCGAGATTTCACAATTCTTCCTTGGCGCTGACCTACTCTCTTAAAAGAAGGGGAAAAAAAAGAATAATATTCCTTCTGTTCCGTAATATTGGTGTTCTAGACAAATTAATTTATTGAAAAATCAATCGACCTGCCTATAGGTTGCATAATATTAGCCACTTTGAATAAATTGATTTATTAAAAATTTAATATATCTAACTACAGATTCCATAATATTAATTGTTTTGAATAAATATTTATTGAAAAGTCAATATATTTAACTACAAATATATTAACTTTTCAATAAATCAATTTACCCAAAATGATCAAAATTATGAAAGCGGGTGTCTAATGTCTACAAATAAAGTACTACATTTTTATTTTCCAAGAAAATTTTGTTGCTTCACTGTTGCTACTATTATTATTCCTTTGCCAGAAGCTAAGAGACAGAAGAACCACACATAGCTACAAAAACAGACACACAAAAATTCAACCCTACAATTCAAAGTTATGTTTTGTCTTTTGTTTGGTTTCGAAGATAAAAATTCCCCATGGCCTTATCTTCCGCGGCTCCTTTTCTCAACCAGCATATTTAAATGAAGGGCCGTGCCAGTATCACGTTACAGTGATTTTGTCCATCAACTATTTATCATCAACTTCCTCTCTTCATTCTCACTAGTACCCCACTATCTCTCCATATATTATTTTTGTCCTTCATTTTCTCTTTTTCTTCCCTTTTTTCTTTTCATTAACTACAACAAAGATGATATTGACATTGATATTGATACGCCATTAATCGCTCTCAGATGGACAAGAGGATTAATTAAGTGTTATCTTCTTCTGTTTCCGTACTTTGATCAGCATTGATGATGAAAATGAGAAGTATGGACCGCGTGATTGTTACCATAACCAGTGATTTTCCTTCTCTTGATCAGAGTATTGGGAGCAAGAGCAACGTTGGTTCCGTTGGTTTTTTCACTTTCCAAGCTCAGAAAATTTTGGTCTAGCACATTAACCGGTGTGTCTGAACTTGAATTTACATTGAACACAGATTCGTACTCCTCCTAGCTATGTCTTGTATGACATTGTAGCACTGCAGCATACTTTCCTGCAGTAAAATTATCGTACCCTTTGTTATCCATAGGGTAATTAATTAATTATATTATATATGTATATATAAAAAGAATAGAAAAGAACCCTTCTTTTCACCACTCATTTTATCCCCAGATAACTCATCAAATGAAACAGTAATAAACATATAAAAACCAAAACAAAAGACTAAGAGAGGATATGTACTTTATCTACATATGAACAATCAGATATTGCTCTTGAGAAGCACGGGTGTTGAAAGGGAAACAACTCATGTGAAGCAGACAAAAGGGCTGATGCAGCAATAATAGATGGCTTGAATTCCAAAACCTTTATCTCTGCCAAAAACAAAATAAGAGGCAAAGATTAATTAACTAACTATAATTGTAGATTAGAAATCAAATTACTGTGTATACCAATTTTGTTTATGATGATACCTCTTTGTGACTTCAATATGATTTGGGATGCTCGATCTTTCAGAACCTGTGTCGATGCGGGGTCTTTGAGGCCGATCAAATCCATGAAGAAAGGGATGAAAGAGAATGGGTGATGGAACGCATCCTCCACTGTAGAGCTCCCAAAACAAGGGCTTCCATTCTTTGTATTGTTTGTGCCTCAAAAATGGCTCCACCATCACCATGATTCAGGAGAGCCTAGTGATAATAATAGCACAAGTTTCAGTGATTAATACAGTCTCTCTTATAATACCCTTTGGTTTCAAGCATGTATACTAATTATTACAAGGATTTAACGCTTTACCTGGACATCAGTGGCAGAGCAGTCTGTTTTCAACATCTTGGCAGCTAGAGAGAAGCAAGAGATTGCAAGAAGCTTGTTGGCCCATGGCTTTGGTTGCTGTCACATACACCAAATTCTGAGTTAGATCTTGAGGCATTAATTAATCATAGTCTAATTGATAGTGCTCAATCTTTATCAACAATGTTTAGCCAAACATAACATTACTTGGTAGTACAGTGAGGCCAATGCCATTGCTTGATACAAAAAGATATCAAAAAGCACATATACTCGCTCTAGTAAAGTAAATAATGAACAAGGAGTTAATTTGATTTGTTTACCAATATCCCTTGGTTAGCCAGGTACCGATCTAGATAGTTGGTAGCTAGATAAGGCAGAACTGGATCGAAGGTGCAGGACAACTGAAACAGAACCAACCAACCAACCCATATTCAGAAACGTCATGTTTTCCAAACTAAAATTTCAAGAATTCGCCCCAAAATAATAATACTAATAATAATAAAGCAAAGCGTGCTTACCTGAGAGATCAAGGAAATAACTTGTCTTCTAACAGACATGTCAAAATCGCTGGCTTTGAGAGTCTCAAAGTAATTCTGTGGTGGAATGTGTTCGGATTCAATGAGGAAAAGAGACGATACAGCATCAAAGGGAAGGTCGTGGAAGTTTTCTAAGGGGTTTTCAAGGTCAAACTCCATTGACAAAGTCTTTTTTGTGAAGTTGCTCAGCTGTGGTGAGAAGCAACAAGGACGTGCATTGGTAAGAGAGAGGGAGGGAGAGAGTGATAAGGCAAAAGCCCCCAGAGAGCTTTCTTCAAATGAAAGCTATGATGCAGCAGGGTGCTTCAGTTCTTTAGCTTTGGCTAGTTTGCTTGCTAACTCTCTATTTATTAGTGGTATTCTTTTGCACACACAAACACACACTCACACTCTCTTTTCCCTTTGTCCCTGATTGGCAAATAAAATATCGGAAATAGGAGGTTGTTGGTCCCTCACCTGTGGAGTGCTCAGGGTTGCATTAGATGAGAGGATGGCGCTAATGCTATGGCAGGACACGGCAGGTTAACAGTTAACAAGCCAAGTTCTGTTTTTCAGACACAGTTTGAGTTTGACATTTAATATTGGAATTCTTTTTCTTTTCAGTGTATTGGGAGTCTAAAGGCAGTTTTTATACGAATATTTAAATATTATATTAAGTATTTAATTTTTATAATAATTATTGAAAACCTATCTTATAAACTAATTTATAATAGCTTTGTGTCAAAATTAATATCTTTGATAAAACTGGACCATCTAGTCTTTTGTCCATCCAGCCTAAGCTCATCTCATCTCTCATATTAATGACAGGTACCGCCCTTATTTCCTATAAACACGATAACAAGGGATGAGGTGAGGAAGGTTCTTCTAAAGGTGTAAAAAGATAAATTGAGTCAATTTTTGATATCCAAACTTACTTTACTAGTGATCAGCTAATTGGGTTAACTTGAGCTTCAAATAGTATATAAGGATTTGAACATTATACATATGATACTCATAAAATTTTACAAGTAAAAAATAAAATTTAAGATATATTTTGCAATGTATGTTTCAAAATAAATCGTATTTATATAAAAATAACATCAAATTATATTAAATATATTAATTGAACTATAAAATTCTATTACTTTTCATTAATTATTATATATATATTCTTAAACAAAATTTTAATTTCAGAGCCAGTTGGGTTAACTCAAAGTATCACCTAAACCTAAGCTAAAAAATGTACAAAATCAAATATCAAGACCTAACCCAACCAAATATGATTAGTGGGTTGGGTTGAGTTTGAACATAAACACCTATAGATTTATCTCAACTCAAATATCTGTCCATCCTTCCTTCTTTAACTCTTTGGGTTGACATTTGAACAATAATGATAATGTTAAAAATATATTTTAATTTTGAAACAATATTAGTTTAAAAGTTTTTATATAATTATTGAATCGTATATTGTCCTCACATAAATAAAATTATTTTACTCTTATAAATACTACCTTAAGAATCATATATACAATTATATAAGATTATATGACAATATAGTTTTTTTTTATGTTGACAATATATAAAATTAACTTTTAAAAAATTTGTATAAAACACTCATGTCAATTTTTTTTCAAGTTGGATTACATTTTTTTTGGTACAGTAATGTCCCCACCTCTATAAATTGTTAGTAATTTTCTTCATATGTATATATAGTTAGTAAAACTTGGTCTTAAGTAACACTGATAATCTTTTTATTGGATATGTTGTGATTCCTAATTTCCAGTTGTCAATTCTTGTTTAAAGTTTATGACTATGACATGTATTGATTTCATTATCTAATAAATTTTCATTCCTTAAAATTTTATCTAACTGAAATAATAATAATAAAAAACTTGATTTCAAGAGTCTGATTAAATTGAGCTGGTAAATATTGTTAATTAAGCCTACATAATTTTAGGATCTACATTTAAAATTTTAGTTTTAAAGCTTAGGTAGGTTTTTTAGAATGAAATTAAATTTGTAGGGAATTTACTAATAGTGATCCTTTAATGACTAATTTTTAATTTCTATTTTTTTAAACATCAGAAAGAGGTTTCTTTATTTTGTGAGTTTTATTTAAATAAGTTTTATACTAAAATATGAGATTATGAAAGAATTTATGAAAATATGATGTTTAGTTATACTTAACAATGTCAAATTTATTATTATATTATTTTTTATTAAACTCAAATTATCAAATTCATTTTAAAATTATTTTAATTAAAACTATACATTCTCAAGTTTAAATCCCATATTTTAGTAATTTTTTTTCCAAATGTCACATTTTTTTAATATATTGGAAATGAGATTTGAACCTATGACTTTATAATAAACTACCCAAACCCCTCATTACTTGCTCAATACTTTTTTTTTTCTTGAGCTAATTATTTTTTTTATTTTTTTAAGGATCGGCTAATCCATATACAATACTCACATATGGGTCTGTTCTGTTAAAAGTAGATCAATCTTAATGTAAACATTAAAATCATGTGTTGCCCTATATATATATAGCTGGAAGCGCAGCCTTTCAGCATCAGGAATGAGATTGCCATACATATATAGGTCTCGTCTGAAGGGTGTAATGGAATTTAAATTTATGGAATTTGTATTTCAATGATTAGAAATAATGAAGCATTATGTTTCTAACATAAAGCAGGGGGTAGCTGCGAAGGATCAGTTTCTCGAATATCTCCTAAGAAAGCCTGAGGATAATTACCATAGTAAAGTGCAGTAGAAGCCAAGAGAAAACAGAGAGACTTTATAACTAGAAATATTTTTTTGTGTGGAACTTGGAACATTAGTTTCTTACTTTATACCAATCTCCATATATACAAAATATAAACTGTACACTTATAAACAAAAAAAAATAGCACTTTATCCTTTGGGTGATGTAGACTTTATTCACATAATTTTGAAAACTGCAATAACTCGACTCCTAATGTTTCTTAACCTTATAAATCGACTGTAATGTTTGTTATTATTAACAAAAATAGCACTACTTCAAGAAAACTAGACACAATTGATAATTTTAGACTGAGTGGGGTTGCTGTTAATTACAATACGTCAACTACCATCACAGGTATAGATAGTGATTAGTTTTGAAATCTTCCGTCTTCAAATCAGACCACGCAACACCAAGTGTTGGCCTTCAAAATCGACCTCACCTTTCCTCTCAATTGGTAACAGCATTGCAATATAGCCTTCTCTTGTTCAAGGCAGGGTACAATACGTATGGAATGAGAAGTCCTCTCACCAGGAAGAATAGGACAAATCATAAACAAATGGATACATGTCATTATAGACCACTGCCTCATATATCTATGCTTAAATGGAAAAGTATTAATTGAAAGACAAATGGGAGAACTATTACAACTTGGATTAAATTAAGTAAGTTTATATGTATTAATTCCATGTTAATTTTTTTAAGATTCGTGTATGTTTTTCTTGACTTGAGATTTGTTTCAGTTTCAGGCCCTGTGCACGGCATCTAATATATTTAAGGTTTAAACTTTAAAGAATAGCACATGTCTAAACTCTGTAAAGGGATAAAGAAAGATAAGGTTCTTGATTAAAGGGATTGAAGTTTCTTATTCAATTATTGATTCTTGACTGGATTGCATGACACTAAATACAGTAGATAGATAAAATTAGTTGGAGGAATTTAATGGCAAATTAAGGTAAGAAAATGAAATTTAGTCAAATCAAGCTTAATATCTACCTATTTGTTTACATAAAACTAGAAACCTATCCCAAATCTAAAACAATATATCATTTTGTGCCGAAATTCGGAATCTAGCTATAGCATTTCAGATGAAATAACTCGCTGCCTTCTCAAATTAAGTTGCATATTTTATCGTCTGCCCTCAAACTTGGCTCACCAACTTGAAGAACTCTGGAACAAGTTTATATGAAGATGTAATATTTGAATTTTAATTACATCATAGGCTTCCATAATGAAATATGCGTCACAATAGCTGGACAGATAAGCATTGAAATCGTTCCATGGATGTTTTGATTCACGAACGTGTGTGAAACTAACAAAGAATAGGTAAGAATTAAAAGAGGTCATGCTTCTTATCCTTTGTTCGTAAGAGGCATATGTGTCTAAGCCATTAAATAGCCATTAAATATTCGGGTAGATTACCATAAATTATGGTTGTTAAGTAAACTGCTACAGTGGCGTGATACTTACAGCTGTGCAAACTTTAAATTACAAACCCTATTTTAACCCAAACATGAAACATGGGACCATCCTGTAAGATCCTTAACCTACTAGTCCGAACATATACGACGTACATGTCTCTTTATGAACTACTCATTAATAATGCATGCCTACTTAATTGGTCTAATTCTAGCATCCCCATACACATTCAAATTTATATGTTGCATATAATATATACTTCGCTATGGTCAATAACTCAATAGCATGGAGCATGGTGGATTCTCCCAGACAGTTGATCCAGTCCGTTAGAAGCGTCCAATGACAAGATGACACACGTACAAGTGGGGCATTGTCAATGCTCTCAATCCGTTGCTTCTCTCACTTTCCAATCCTTTGCATTTCCTCACTCTCTCAGATGACATTGGCTATCAAGAGAAGGGACGCAAATGCAGCTTTAGAAAGTTCCCATTGAAATAAAAGCCACAAATAATTTCTTTGTTCTGTCCAAATCTTAGGTCAATTTGTTTTTGTCTTTGTTTTAACGCACCAATTTTTGTGGGGTCAATCCCTGCTTGCTCTTCTCGTCAAAATTAAAGATATTTGAACTCCATTTTATTTTGAACACCCTAGACATCCCAAAAAAAAAAAAATAATTGAAAAGAAAAATTACAGGAAAAAATAAAAATAATAGGTATATAATGCATTTTTATGTCTTGGATGCTGGCCATCTTGAATTTTTGCGGGCTTCAAATAGTATTGTTGGTCAATATTGTGATAAAAGGTGTTGGGAAAACCAAAAATCAAGTCCCACTCTGAACCATGAGGAGAAAAAATCGATCATATTGTGTAGACATTGTTAATGGAAAAAATGGCACAACCTACTACGGTTCTCAAATCAATAGCACCTACTTTTGAAACCGATTCATTTAAATCTTTGCCCTATTACTTTGGGGCCTGAACTGTAACCCACATGGAGGCTCGCAGTTCCTTTTTATTCACTCTCTCCGAGGGACAGCAACAATAATACATACAAAGATAAAAATGAGGAAAAATGTTATTTATGTTTGCAAAATATAAGATATTATATTCAACTATATTTTATTTATTATTAGATAGGTTATTAATCTTATTTAAATAATATTTACACCTTATTTAATGAATAAATAACATATAAATTGATATGATATCAAATATAAAATGAATACAGATAGCACAATTCTGGAAATACAAAACTTTATTCCCGATAGCTTCATGTTAAAGACTTAAAGCACAGGAACAAGGGACAATGTGGACATCATCTCTGCCACCACAAAAAAAATAAGGATTTCATCCGATGGTTGGGATTGAGACGGTAAGCTCTTGGTCACTTTTCGCCGTCCAGCTATCGCTCCTAGAAAAAACTAATTGCTCAAAAAATTGAACAGAGACACCTGTCTGTGCGTGTGGCTAATAACCAATGTTTTGGTCAATGGAAGATATCATTGTGGTTAATTTGGTTGGTATGCCTACGGGGCATGTGTCATTAAGATGCGGGAAAGTTGGTTCTTGGAAGACTTTGGTATCTTGACCTCAATTGATTTCATCAATTCAAGGTGAAAAATATAAGGTTTTAATACATTTATTGCATTATATTAAAAAAATGCATTTTAACAACTTGATTTTATGTTATATGTAGTTTATTCTTAATTTTTCAAAACGTTAAAACATATAATACGATATTCTGAATTTTTTGGACGATGCTAAACAGCCCTTAACTTTTAAATAGTATAAAACTTTAAGTGATAAATAGTATGTTAGGTTACACATAATAAAAAAAATTAAAAGATTAGGTGAATATAAGAATTTAAAATAAGATGTTGAATTGTATAAATTAAAAATATTATAGGGTTAAATGTACTAAAATAATATATTTACCACTTATCAAAATTATATGAAGAAATGTTTTACACTATTTTAAAAGTCAATAATATCATGATGCATATTTTAAAAAGTCAAAGTATTAATTACATATTAACTAAAAACTTATATTTTCAAATGTAAACTGTTTATTCTTAAAACTTTAACCTGCTTGTTAAGGGTACAGATTAATCAGATAAATCCAACGAATAATAGTGAAGGAAATAAGGTACCTGATACATTATAATTAGCAAAAGAAACTGAGTGGGATTTAATTTGTTATTTAACATTTTGTAAAATGAGAAAGCGAAAGTATTTACTTGTAGATCAATAATGTATATTGTAAATAAATCTTATTAAACGATCTAAAAATCAACAACTCCTTATTTTCATATTTTAGAGACAAAATCACTTCAGACAGGCATTTTTCCTACAGTTATTTTATTACTACTCAAAGTCCAAATCATATACGTGGTCTGCCATAGGCTTTGAAAAGGAAAAGTAATGAACAACCGTTATGTTTGGTATGAAATTAAACACAATTATTGGGTTTTGGTGGAAAGAATGAAGTAATGTTACGGAGTACTATATTTCAGTCTTAATTTCATTGTCTACAACTGATAGCCAACCTGTTTGATTTCATAGAAGATTTTTATTTTTCGTGAGCAGTTGGTGAAAGTTTTATCATGAATTTGGAGTATGATGATAACATTTTCCGATATAATTAAGGCATAAAACAAGAAATTTATTATTTAAACATTGTTGTGTTACTAAATTACTTAATTGATATTTTGTAATATTTAAAAATATTACTGAGTAATATAAAAGTGTTGGCAAATTCTTCAATAATGTAATCCATATGCAATATTTATAAAATTATTACTAAATAGTTTTAATAACATTTTTTATGTTTTCAATGATATTTTTAAATGTTTCTAAAGAATTTTGATGACGCATGCATGTTGTTCCTACTTTCATTATCTAATAAGTGTCTATTTTTACTTAAGTACATATATTAAGGAAATGATTGGATGAACTTGAAATTAGAGTAAATTTAAATATATTTTACAATACTACTCTTATCATCCACCCCAATATTCTTTATCATATTTAATTTATCAATTAACTCTCTCTCTAAAAGGATATCAAGGGAAAAAAGTTAATATTGTCTAAAGTTCTTTAAAGAAGAGATAATAGTAGAAAAGTAAAATTTTATAGATAGACACTTATTAAAGAATGAATGTAGTAATAAATATTTTTAAAAATTAAAAATAGTGTAGCTTGTTTTTAGTATTGATCAGTGGCGGAACATATAAGGGAGCTCCTTCCCATCCCAAAGATTTTTTTTTTTTCATCCTATATGAGGTAAAGAGTTAATAATATCTCATTTCATGAAAAATTACAGTAAACATTAATGGTTTATTATGTCCCATTATAGTATAGAAAAAAACCCACTAATACTTTACCAAAAAAATATCTAATACATAGTGACTTCAACACTTTTTTTGATCCATTTCATATGGATATTAGTATTTTTAAATAAGGAATGATCTGTTGATAGGACTTAACGCACATACACCTTCAATTTAATATTTTTTATTCAACATACTTTTTCTCAATTCAATATTGAATTATAACAACATATGTCACTTTGATTGTATGTGCCAAATTTTAAAATAATTGGACATCTATAAGAATGTGATCAAATAATTCTTATTTGTATACATTTAAGAAATAGTTATTATGTTGATTTATATGTATAAAAGATATATTAAATAATTTTGAATTAATATGATATTTTACAAGTTTGATTTATAACAAACTTTCAATTGAACTTGGTTTAGGATTCTGTAAAACATTTTTTCAAGGAAAATTATCAAAATGTAAGATATATATATGTGTGTGCGTGCGCGTGCAAAGTTTTATATCAATATCAATGGACACGTCCTATTTTAAAATTTATTTTATTAATATGTTTACTTCTAACTTTGAAGTCATCTTCCATAACAAGTGTTGATTATATAGGAAAGTGTGTGTGTGTTTTTTTTAGAGATATTTGGTGTACAATATTTTTTTATAACAACTTCATATATCTCTAATGTATAAAGACACAAGAGTCCACACTTAGTTTAGCTTAATGTGTCTCTATGCACTAGAAATGTAAAATTATTGTAAAAAAAATATGTACACTAAACATTTTTTTTTAAGTTGACATCAAATCAATATTTTAAAAACATAATGAGCCATGTAGTCTTTATAAATGGAGAATGAAATCGATTTATTCTTGAAAATAATTAGCATTAATTCAATCCCTAAAGTATAGAAAAACAAATTTAATTTAATCCAAACATTATACGATGTTAACAACAATTTAATCCTTTGATAATAAAAAAATTGATATCAAATTTAGTGTTTAAGTTATAGATATCATAATTGGATCAAGGATCGATTTAATCCAGATACCATATTACTGGTTCAATCAAATTTAATTAAATAAATGTATGAAATATAATATACTATATATATAAACATAATAATATAAATGGTCTGGTAGTAGTGGAGTGCAGTGTATCTCCTTTCTTCTCGGGTTTGAATACCATCTTGGCATTTTTGAGGTAATAAATTTCTCTTCTCAGGTTCATCCGTTTTCATTCCAATTTTCGTCAGTCCGGTCTTGTTTTGAAAATTATGGTTTAAGTCTCACATCATTTTGTATAAAAAGTGATGATGTCATTTTAATTTATTTATTAAAACCAAAAATCTTAAAGCCATCTATCCTTCAAAGATTATATTATAAACCTATAAGGTATTGGTCCAAGTAGAAGAGGCCTAGGTCTCCTAAGTCTGTGATTCTGAGTTCAATCTCGAATTCATGTATATAGATAAAAAAAAAAATTGTTGTTAGAAATTACCATTTAATCATCTAACTGTATCTCGAAATGTTGGTCTTTTACTTGTAGGGTGAGTAATACTATGTATGAGAAATAAAAAAGGATTAACATACAAATCTAATATTTTAAATACCAAAATAATTTGCTTAATGAGAAAGACAAAAGGTGTACTTGTATGCCTGCTTATTCTTTTTGGCCCCTGAACATAGATACTTTTTTATATTTGGTCCCTCTTCGACCAATTTGGCCTGAGTTCCACATGGAGATCAGTTTTAATTAACGAGTTGATTAGGTCGCAAGACAAGAAGCTTTGGGACATTGCGAGGTGCAAAATGGCTTTTTCTTGTGTTTCATCACTTCGAAACGCCTTTGAAGAACGTTCTATTTCTTTGGGGTTGCTTCAAGCTTTGCCCTTTCCCTCTAGTACAACTTTCCTTTTAATATTTACATAGTATGGCTGTGTACTCCTTTTGCTTTCTTTTTTGGGTGTTATCTTCTTTGACGAAACCCACAGATTCTCTTTCTCTATACATTGATGGAAGAGAAAGCATAAAGAGACCCATTATTTGTTTCTCTCTCGATGGAAGACTATTCCCCTCTCTTTTGCTATTTCCCTTCTCTCAATTTCCCCTAATATACATTTTCATCCTTAAAGTTTGTATATACTTTCTTATGTTAGTTTTTAAAATTAAAAAATCAAATTATTCAGTTTTCAAAGTATAAAATATATGATTCATATTAGTTTTTGGGTGACATCCTACAGATATACATACAAATTAGCAGGGATAGAGTATTAAAATGAAATATATATACATACAATTTCAAGAACTAAAATCAATGTTCTCACTCAAATTACATATCATGTATCATAAATATACATTCATTAATTTTTTTTTGGTAAACTATAGGAGTTTAACAGGGAAAAAAGATTGGACGCTGCAAATCAAAATACTCTATTAACCAAAAAAATTATATTGGAGAAAAGAATAAAACATATGAGGGTAGCAAGAGAGAGAAAGGGAGATGGGGAAGCTCATGATGGCTTGATAAGTGCATGTGGCACGCCATACTCCCCATGCAGATAACAACATCATTCGATGCTTAGTGTTTGCAATAGAGGGCGTAGACAAGGAAGTGGGCCTTTGCCTAGCTACTCGGGACAAACTAAAGAACCTACATCAATAATTTATGATCTTTTGGAAGGGAATTGACAATTGGAATTGTAATGTACCTAGCTAGAAGGGAAAGAATGTGTGGGCATAGGTTTGATCATGCTGTTTTCTTCTTTTCCACCCAAGACTCTATAGTGAAAAGTTATGCAAAACAGTAGTTTTTGTATTCTAGCTACCCTACATCAAGATGAAGTATAACCCCAGCTACTCCTTTCATTGGTGCTCTTGGTATATTGGAAACCGATATTCGGATCCTATTATTTAGAATTTGGCTAATTAAGGGAATAGGGTTCTTCCTGAGAATTTTTTCCATTTTTATGGCTCAAACCTGAGACCAACATCATGTTGATAACTAACTAATTACAATTTACTTCAATATTAAATAATAAATTAAGTTATAACTTACGAAATGGAAAAAATTTTAAAAAATTCATACTCATTTGTAATTTTATATTTAGTTGTTTGAATTTTAAAATTGTAAAACATTAACATTCTTAAATAATAGTCGATATTATACTTCATTTTTTTAAGTGCAACTTCACTTCTAATAAATGTACCATATCAAATTTCATACTTATAAGTAAAGAAGGGATCCATTTACTTTAAGAGTAGATCTGCTATGCTCAAATTTCACATCGTACTAATCAATCCATATACCCGTCTGTCATGTTAAGCAAATTTAGATATAATAAGATAAGATACTGATACCAAAAGAAAGAGATCATAAGACGTCTTTTGTTTTAATAAGAATATCAACCTAAATTCTAAATTCTAAATCCTATACCTATCCTATAAGGGCATGAAAAGCATAATTAAACTCAAATATCACACTAGTTGAATCATGTTTTTCTTGCTTTACTTGTTTTTTTTTTTTTTTTCCTTCTTCTTCTTCTTTTGGTTTCATGCTCTTATATGATAGGCATGACGCCGTATGGTTTAAATCTTGCAAGCCCCAAAAAGTGAATAAATTTTCAATTTTTCTTAAACAAATTTAACCCGAGCAGGCTGATAATTGGCCTTGTCCAAAGCCATAGTATGAAATAGGCCTAGAATTCATGCGGGCCTATATGATATTTTTATAGTTGGTCCGGCCTAGAATTTTCCCTGTAAATATACAGAAAAGCCCAACAACTGAAGTGTACTTCGAATACATGGGCCTAGTGCGAAGCCTAAACGTAGAGTAAGCCCACATCAAGCGCAATCCCAATATCTCTGATTGGGTGTGGAACATGTGGCTATGTGGCACCTACGTGGCCTTAGCGCCTTATCCAGCAACTGTTTGTCTGTTAAATGTTGTGGTGCTCGTTTAGGATTTTCTAACCCAACATCATCACCTCTCCTTACCTCTCTCCCCTCTCATCGTCAAAGTGTTTGTGTTACCATGGCATCCACCACTCTATCGCCTACAACCCCTTCACAGGTAAATAACTAAATGCACGCAAATTTTGATTTTGGCATAATGCATAGCCTAGGCAATAAATGCTGTCGAGGTTTTGTTTCAACGAGGAACATTGTATGTATGTGTTGTGCTTTGTTTTTTATTTTATTTTATTTTTTTCAGTTATGGTCCGGAAAGAGTGGGATTTTCTGTCCCACACAGGCATTTGTTGTGAAGCCTGTGAGGAAGCAGATGATGGGGAAGGGCAAAGGGATGAGAGTGGCTTGCCAGGCAACTAGCATTCCTGCTGATCGAGTACCGGACATGGGCAAGAGGCAGCTCATGAACCTGCTTCTTCTTGGTGCTGTTTCTCTCCCTACTGCTGGAATGCTTATTCCCTACACCTACTTCTTCGTTCCTCCAGGGTAATTTAAGTTATTTCTTCTTATTCATGTGGTCTTCTAATTGGGCAAGTAATTTCAGCCACTTTGTGAAGTGGGTTTTTGTTGTTGGAAGTTGTTTTGTAGGTATTAAGCCTGAATGAATCGCTTCTTCATTTTTTTTTACAGTGTGTGTTTGGTCATGCGTTTGTTGAATTGATTATGTTAGAAACTTAGAATTGAATTAGTTAGGATTGATTTTCAAATGAAGAGATTTATGTTTTGTAGTTTTTCTAAAAGTGATTTGGATAGGAAGTAACAATTTTTTCACTTCTTCCGGAATCAATTCTAGGAGCAATAATTGATTTTAGAATCTTGAAACCAAACATGTTTTCAAGTAACCAAAATCAAACAATTCCATGGGTTTAGAATTGATTTTGGTCTCTCCCACCATGAAGCCAAACATGCTGTATATACGATTACTGGTGTTTTGTTTTAGCCAAATCCCGTATAGGATTTTTTTTTTCCCCCGCTACTTAACCATTCTATTTATAGTACAGTACGCACCTATGATTTGATGTACCAACATTTCAAGAAGCGAAGGGATAGTGATTAGTGAATGACAATCTCCTTTTCCTTACGGTAATGCTCTTTATAATAATAACAATAATAAAAGCACTATGAATTCACCTAAAGGTAAAATGGGGGAAATTGGTAATATAAATGTTGTTAATAGTACTGTTAAACTAATAGGATGCTTGGTTAGGTATTCTTTTTATTTGATGATTCATCTGGGTGAAGCCTTTCTTACAATTCAAGGTTCCAAAGCCCTAAATGGGAAACTTCGTATTTCAGTAATTATTCTGCTATTACATGAGGTTAATAATATTATTGTACTATTACATGATGGAAGCTAAAAATTTGTACCCTCCTAGCCTTGGGGAAAGAAAGGACCGATGGATTGAATGATTTGTGTTTGGACTTTTGGGAAGTTGCCTCCATTCGTTCACTTTGCTTCCTTGTCACTTTAGCTTTGAGAGCTATCATTTGCACTTAAACTATTAGTTGGCTTGAAGGGAGCAAATATATGAAGCTGCAGACAAGGGGAAGAAAAATCTATACCCTTTTGCTTATTACCTATTGCCTTTAGCATCCTAAAGTTTGATGATTAACTTTTGACCTGCCAGTGTCCTGTTTATGTTGCTTCAATCCTATTTTCTTTATCTATACAAATCATTAACTTGAGTGAGAGGAAATTTACAGGTCAGGATCTGCAACCGGTGGTATTGTCGCCAAGGATGCCCTTGGAAATGATGTAATCGCAGATCAATGGCTCAAGGCACATGGACCTGGGGACCGTACACTTACTCAAGGATTGAAGGTAAGCATACAGCTCTTTATTGTTTTAAGTGTTCTGATATATCTTCAACAAGTTGTGGATGTTTTAGGTGTAATATTGAAAGCAATTTTCCTCAGACTATGCTTCAATCCCATTTCTCATTGCTTGTTTCCTTCCAATTCTTGAAGTTCTTCTTTTGTCCTCACAAAAATTATCTTGCTACACTATGCCATTTTTCTCATTTGACAATGCTTGATAAATGTGGCTGCTGAAACCTAAGGTCTTGCTTCACAGAAGTGAAAACGATTCCCTTGTCAAGCTTCCAACCATAATAACTTTGATCTTACCTATTTTCATGATTTGAATCCTCCCGCCACCCCTTTTTTTACAGGGAGATCCTACTTACCTTGTGGTGGAGAAAGACAGAACACTTGCAACATATGGGATTAATGGCGTGTGCACTCATCTCGGGTGTGTTGTGCCATGGAATACTGCTGAGAACAAGTTCATCTGCCCATGCCATGGATCTCAGTACAATGACCAAGGAAGAGTTGTGAGAGGACCTGCTCCCTTGGTAAGCAAATTGGAAAACGGAAAACCTTGTCTATTGAATGATGTACAATTGAGGTGTTCAAACGCACGAGTTCAAATGCGCAGATAACAAGGCTCTTTAATTTTCTTTGCTTCACTTATCCATTACTGGAACAGTGATTAATACTTTTTGTTCTTCTTGATGGACAGTCTCTGGCATTGGCACATTGTGATGTGGATGATGGGAAGGTAGTGTTTGTTCCTTGGGTTGAAACGGATTTCAGAACAGGTGAGGCTCCATGGTGGGCTTAGACTTCTTAAAGCCGTCCCCTACCACTGCCATACACATATATTTAATCTAAAATTCAAGCCATCTGTTTTGTATTGATACATGAACATGTTTTGTAATCATGTCAATATTTTGTGAATTGAAGCTAGTATAAGATAAAGGAACCTGAACCAGTCACTTTTGTTACCCGTTATTTTTCACTACTCTTTGCATATCCTCTTCCCCCAGGGCCTCTTTTGATTTGCCCTAGTTTATGCTCCATCAAACAACGTCTAATGCCAAACTGAGCTTAATTCTACCATTGCTTTAGTAGTTCAAATTTGGCACGAATGTCCCGGGGTTCAAATCTAGTAAATTGAGAAAACTAGCATTGAAACTTGAAAGAAATTAATTTCACAGTGAGTACATGAGAAATTTTGATCAGGAGCAACCCGTTTCACTACTGTAACAAAATAATGTTTTACAAAGCAATGTTTTAGCTAAGACTCACATTTAACATTCACTCTTAATTGAAGTATCATTTTATTAGTGAACATAGAATATATGTACATAATTCTCAAGTTGCACCTAAAATTTCTTCGTGTGTCCATTCAATTTGAACTAAATTAGCTAGACTCTAATGAATCACAAATAGTGGTTATTTAAATAAAAAATTAAGCTCAATGCTGCAAAGTCTCCCATTCATATGGGATGAAATTAAAGTCAATTATTAATTAAATCATGTATAATAGTGGTAGTGACAAATAAATTAAGCATTTTTTGCCTTTATATACATCATATAGCCATGTGAATCCAACCAAATATTAGTATTTCCACATAAAAAACAAATAAATAACCAAAGATCAAAGGAATTGGTAATAATATTCTATTCTATTTGCCAGCTTCACTGATGGCTTCATCTTCATCGTAGTTTTCATATTTAAATTTAGGGTCTAATTTTTATGGATCGTTTTGTCAATCAATAAAATTTTAAAAAGTTGCAACTTGTCTTAAACAACTCTCTGTCATAATAACTTCGTATTTTTTTATTGTTTTCTTAAATTATTATTGATTGACATTGTAGGGGTACATAGAAATAGAAATTAATTTATAAAATTCACGCGTTTATCACTATAGAAATAAAGTTATAAAATAGATAAAATATAACGTGTGTGATGCTTGATAAAATTAATATAATAGGATAATCATCTCATTTATAAATCATATAAGTAAATTATTAAGGCATATAGCTCATTCTCTCTTTTTTGACTAATTCTCTGTGATCTCTCTATTTTCTCCATTACCAAATTATTTACGCATTGGTGTGTGGGTAGAATTGACAGGCTACCTGACTTAACGCTAATACTACTACAGTACTACTATAGTCGTAACTGTCGCCGTCACTGCAAAAATCAACGGTCCCATCCCAGCCGCATATCAATGTCCTCGTGAAGTATGAAAGGAAACCATGAATGGTTGAATTCCGTGCTGCATTCACAGTGATGAGGCTAAATTTCTTATGGTTTAATTTCCAACAACTGTTCAACATTAAAATATACCAAAAATGTTATTTTTAGTGAAACCAATGACGAGGAGACGGGTTAAATGGGGGCATTCCCTCACTGGAGATGAAAATAGGTTAAATTAGTTACGCTTTAACTTAATAGATCATGTTTATATTTTTAAAATGAAGTCTAGACTATTACTTAATATATATATATTTTTTATAGCTTTAACTTTCTTCTAAAAGTCTATCCTTTAAGTTTATAAATATCTATTTGGTTATAAAATATTTTTAAAAAATTAAAATATCTATTCTTAAATAAATCAAAATACTACTAAATATATCAAAAAATATATTTTAAAATAGATTAAAACACTCTAGTTAAAAATATATTTTTAAATAAATTAAAATATTTCTATTACCATTAAATATTTAAATGAAGATGATAATAATAATAATAATAATATAAGTAGCCCAACTTGTTAGGCTCAAAGCTATTTTTATAGCCTAAAACCTAACTTGATTAGTTAAAAAAACTTTTTAAAAAGTCTTAATTTAATTTATTAAATAAGTAATGACTAATTAAACCAAATATAAACTAGATTAAAAATCCCTGACAAATGGCCGAACCCACGTCCATCCCTACATGTGACGTAAGCTTGCCAATACTAGAACTGGAATGCTTTCCACAGCTATTTGGTAAAATCTCAAATGAGTAGTTGATTACAAACTAGTTTCACCTTTTGACTAAAGTGTTGTCCACCAACATCATGGTATAGGAATATAGAATAATTTAAGAATCTGGTTTATCCAAGAATCTCTCTCTCCTATTTACTCCTCTTCCCGTGCATCTTCAGTGCCTTGCAGTAATAGAGTCAGCTCCCACTTCCTTTTTCCAATCATTCCTTCATCTTTTACTCATTTTTGGTTCTAAGCTACGTCTCTCCACTTTCGTTTCTATATTTTTTATTTTCTTTTCTCCCTATGTTGCGTGTCATAAATGAAAAAAAGCCACCCCAGAATTGGCAACCTTTTTTTTAATTTCTTTACAGAATTGATATTTGATTTTATTTTTTCCTGGGGGTATTATATTAAACGTTTATTGCCATACAAAAGAAACTATTTTCTATGGTCTATATATGATCGGATCGGTTGATCACTTGGTCTGTCCTCCTTAGTGCATATTGCCATCAACATGGGACATTTAGCTGTAGCAGTAAATTGCGTCCATAGATTATTTATTGTCAGTTTCACCATCTGCGCTGCGCATGAATTATTATACAGTGGTCAATATTGTTGTATCATTGGCTGCTGAGCTCAGAATTATCATAAAAGAAAAGGCATGCTTTGACATAAGCGACTCCACTGAATATTCAGATTCAGTTTCTTCATGTTACCGTAATCAATACGGTGCTGTCAACTGCTATTAATTAGGAAATATTTATAATTTTTTTATTAATATATTTAATCAAAATACTTTTTTAAAAATGTATTAGAATATAAGAGAAAGGATTAAAGTTGAACTCAACTTTCTATAGTCCATTGAGACATATAAAAATTTATTACTAAACTGTGACTCATTTGCCAAAATACTGCTTATTAGTTTAAAATAATTGAATATAATTCTTTTCTTACATTTTGAACCTTTTCCTTTTCTAAAAAAGCTTTTATTTCCCTGTTTAATACTTTCTATCTTTAACCCAAAAAAAAAATAAAAACTTTCTATTCTAATCCGCCAACGTTTTCTTTTGTCAAACATCTTAATTTTTCTTTTTTCTTTTCTGGGGTGATGAGAGTTATCTGAGTAGCACATGGTCCAAAGGACTAAATATTAATATGGAGATGTTACCTTGGGTGGCTCAGCATCCATACTATATATATTTCAAGCAGATTACAAACATGTTGTAGACTTTATATATATGCTGCTCTATTAAAGTTATCTTAAGGCTTGGTACTTTGTTGTAGCACTTGATAGAATTCTCAGAATCATCCAACGGAAGCCATGGTCAACAGTGAGGCTCCAACGCGTCTTGAGGTTTGTGTAGGATCTGGTACTAGTTTAGATGTTAGGAAATTAAAGCAAAAGTGAGTTATTTCTTAATATCCATTTTTCTGGCATTAACAGGGAAAATATTCTGCAATAGTTGTCTGCTGGCTTCTTGGTAATGGATGTCTTTTCTCATGGAATAGTATGCTAACAATTGAAGATTACTACATTTACTTGTTTCCGGTAATTGATGCAACTTCTTCATGCATTTTTCTGTAGATCTGGCTTCTCGTTTAACTGGTGTAGTAACATTATTACTTTCTGGTCAGTATGCAAAATTGAAATTGAAATAAGGCACGATTCCATCTTGGGCCACTTCTCCGAAATTTCTTTTTATTTTTCTGTAACAGCATCATATCACCTGCTATTGATCAAGAAATCCCATCCTGAACACAGAACCTTGAACCCTTTATATCTATTAATCTACTCAACTTACAAAGTTATAAAAATAGTAATAGGTCTTTCTTACACTCTATTATGTGATTCTCACTCTCAGATGTACTTGTTATATAACAGAATTGTCTATATGAATAAATTTTGTTTAATTTCCTTTTCTCCTTGTGCAGAAATACCACCCCTCGAGGGTGCTTACTCTTGTGTATCAGCCACTTGCAGTTGGAACACTTGCATTACTGGCTTATAATGAGGCAAAAATCAATACACGAGCACGGATCCTATTTGGATATGCTCTCTTTTCGTAAGCACTTTGGTGGTGTTAATTGTAAGTCCATTGTCCACCTATATATAATCACTTGTTTGTTAACTTTGACTCTCCTTTAGGACGGTTTTGATTTCATTTTCCCTTCCAATTTGGCGCAGTTGAATTTGGCAACATCTAAAGGAGGAGTTGGAATTTTCATTGGTATATGTGCAATGAGTGGTGCCTTTGGAGTTGCAGATGCTCATGTTCAAGGTGGAATGGTGGGAGACCTGTCCTATATGAGGCCAGAGTTCATTCAGGTCAGCATCAATAATATAATTACTATGAAACCATTAAAAATTCCATAAGCATGTGAATTTATTTAATCTCTTTTTGTTGTTGCAGTCTTTCCTTGTTGGTTTGGCAGCATCCGGTGCCTTAACCTCTGCTTTAAGGTTAATTACAAAAGTTGCATTTGAGAATTCGAAGGATGGTCTTCGTAAAGGAGCCAGTATGTTCAACTCATCAATACTACTATAGGAGACTCATTGTTATTTTGGCATTTAGCTGTATTGATGCTTAACATGCATGACAACAGTAATAACTTTGTTTTACCAGGATCAGTTCTGCCATTTTTTGTCAGGAACAAGTTAATTTGCTATTGATTTTTCAACCTGATATTTCAATTCATGCACTTGTTTGTGCTTAGTTCCATTTGTTGTTTGTTGTCTTTATAATTATGATGATCATTGTATTCACTCCCCATAAAATACTATTTAGTTACTGATCACTTGTCATGTTTTACTTTCCTTGCAGTTCTATTCTTTGCCATATCAACATTCTTTGAGCTCCTCTGTGTTTTTCTCTATGCATTTGTTTTTCCTAAAATACCAATTGTGAAGTACTACCGTTCAAAGGCAGCATCAGAAGGATCCAAGACTGTTTCAGCTGACCTTGCAGCTGGCGGAATCCAGAAATTACCTGCAGGAGTACTGTTTCTTGCTTCTTTTTCGCATTCCATTGTGTCTCAAAACCTTCTTATCTTATAAGTTTCATCTTAATGTGAAAGGAATTTTTTTTTTCCCTTCAGGGCGAAGAACATGCAAAGGAACAACTAGAGCGGAAAGGAAACAAGCAATTGTTATTAGAAAACATTGATTATGCACTTAATATGTTCTTAATATATGCGCTAACACTAGCTATTTTCCCTGGATTCATATCAGAAGATACTGGATCACACAGTTTAGGCACCTGGTATGTTCATTACAACATAGCTTTCTTTTTCTTCTATATTATTCTCTTCATGCACAAGCTCTTCCATCAATTTTCCTCTTCGTTTCTAACCAGGCAGAAAAACAGTAGGCTGAGATATGTGTTCAATAATTATATGTACCACTGTAACATTTGATATCTCCAATTGTTTCAGGTATGTACTAGTTTTGATTGCAATGTACAATGTGTGTGATCTGATTGGAAGATACATTCCACTCGTGAAATTCTTGAAGTTGGAGTCTCGAAAGTTGATCACAATGGCAACGCTTTCTCGTTTCCTGCTTGTTCCAGCATTTTATTTTACTGCAAAGTATGGTGAGCAGGGCTGGATGATACTGTTGACATCCTTCTTGGGGTTGTCCAATGGTTACCTCACTGTCTGTGTTCTCACATCTGCACCCAAAGGCTACAAGGTAAAAGAATATGTTAAACGCAATGAAAAATAAGGGTGTATTTGGTTTCCTTCAGTTTTTGTATTTTCAGAATTTTATAAATAAAATATTGAAAATAGTGAGAATTATAAGATCCATTTTTCAAATTTTATTTTATGTTTTCAGATATTTCTTTATAAAATTCTGAGAATGAAAATTGAAACCAAACATACTCTTAAGAGCTTATTTAGTTTAAGTTTTCAGTTTTTGTTTTTAGATTTTGTGAAGAAAATTATGAAAATCAAAATAAAAATTGAAACTGAAATTTATAATTTTTAGAATTTTAGGATTTCCTTCATAAAATTTGAAAAACTAAAAATCTGAAATTAAACGAATTCAAACTAAATACGCCCTAAATGTTTTTGGAATTCAAGTTGTGACAATTTACTTTTCTTGTGTTTTGACATTTTTGTAGGGTCCAGAACAAAATGCCTTGGGAAACCTGATGGTGTTGTTTCTTCTTGGAGGAGTTTTTGCTGGGGTGACACTTGATTGGCTGTGGTTAATAGGAAAAGGGTGGTGAAAATGTGGGATTTCACTATTTCAATTAAAGTCAGAGTGCTAAACTGTGTTAAAAAAAAAAAAAACTGGCTATTAGATATTCTCTGTTAATAAAAAAAAAAAAACAAGTGTTTATAGTCTATTGCATGTTCTTTGGATAAATGACGAATATGTTAATTGTGGTGTTTCATCAATTCACGGTAATGTAACATTTGATAGAAAAGATTTCTGAAAGATTTGTAATGTTATTAAGTCCATTTCGGCATATTTCTTTCCATTTTTTTGGTTGTGATGTGTAGATTTTTTGGGTATGATTTTACAACTTTCCTTGCAATGTATATAAATCCAAGCCTAATTATACACAATCCATTTGGATTTTTTCTATTTGCATCTAACCCAATTTGATTTTCAAACCCTGAAAGACTGAAAATAACAAAGCTTGAAGATAAAAATGTTTTCAAGACAAATAAAAAAAGAAGAAGCTAATTTAGGTTTTTCTAATAAAATAAGTAATATCCTTTGCATATAAATTTTTAATATCAAATACTTAACAAAAAAAACACACAAATACTTTTGAAAAAAAAAATCATGGTTGAGTCCACAACCTGCATAGTGCTAAACATTATAGGCTTGTAAGTTGTAATCCCACACCAGGGGTTTGATCCTCATTCATCCCCTTCTCCAAGATAAATATGTATAACACTTTCGCATCAAGATTTCTATAATGCATTTCTATAAAAGTTATTTGAGAGAACAATTTTCTCGAAAATATTCTCATGAATAAAAAAAATTATTTCACAAACCATACATTGCTTTGAGCCTAACCTACTAATTTCAATGTATTTTAATATCTATGAAGTAATAATATAATAATAACGATAACACGAGTAAAGCACTGATTACAAAGATAAAAATGTTGAATGAATAATGATTTGGTTTGGTTGTTCAGTTCTATCTTTGCTTTTCCGCTCCTTTTGGATGATTTTAAGGATTCATTTTACTGCTATGCTCAGGAAATAATAATAATGATAATAATAAAATAAATCCTTTTTCTCGCTTAAGAAAATATGCTAGAAACGTAATATGCAACACCAAGAAAATGCTAAAATAAATAAGCAAAGACAAGAAGGACACAAGAATTTTTAGCATGAAAAACCCTTAATGTAAGAGAAAACCATGGAACCTAGTCCAGAGAACTTTAGTATGAAAATAACAATGAATATAGCAAAGAGTTCCATCAGAAGGATCTCCGTAGTAATGATCCCATCCTCCACCAAAATAATGATAATAATACCCATAACAGGTAAAAAGTGTCACCCCATTCGCTGCCAAGCATAGTGAAAATCAACAAAGCACCAAAATCCATGTAAAAGCTGTCATACTAAAACAAAGAAAACAAAGTTAATGCCCACAATAATGTCATGAACGTTTAACTAAAATTTCACCAAACAAAGCACAAATAGTTACCTAACAAATCACGTAGCTAAGGGATGATAGAAGAAGGTTAAGCCACCGACACCGTTGATGGCTTTCATATGGTAGTCCATATGTTGGTGAAGCCCACTTCGTCATAACATGGCTTGCATTATTGCAAGGCCAACAATTATTCCTCCATTGAAAGTGTCTTGTCCCCTCAATCGAAAGTGTTTGGTTGCTTAGCTAGATTGTGGCTGGCAATGTCCACTGACATTGCTTTAAGCCTCTATAAATAGAGGGAGGTATCAAACTGAAATATCATCCAAGCTGAGAAGTAATTCCAACAGGAGTAGAAGAAGCAGAGTAAACTTTTTATAGTGAAAGAAAAAATAAAGAGTGTATGTAAGAAAATTCCAAGAGTATAGTGGGAGCATACACTGGGATTTTGTGCATATTCTTAGATTCTAATACTAAAAATTGTAGTAGAAGAGAGTTTCACTAATACACTATATTGTAATTAATCTTTAAATATAGTGAAATATTTTTGGAGTTTGACCCATGATTTTTTCCTCAAAATTATAGGAGGGTTTTCTACGTTAAAATTTGGTGTGTAGTTCTTTCAATCTATTTTTGTTGGTGTCAATAGTGAAAAGTGGGTCTCACTACAAAGTACAATTCACGTGCTTTATTTTACCCATTACTTTCCATAAATTTTGGTATGCTTCAACTCACATCAATAAAATGTTTATTACATTTGGATGTACCCAACTCTAATATTCCTAACAAGTTGTAATACACCAGTTTTTCAAAATAAATAAAATGGTTAGAAATTTTTTTTCAACCAATAAAGGTGTCTGTTGTTATAACTTTCGTTCTAAGTCTAAATTTCGCTAAGTTGGACCTATACCCCTTGGAGGGCTATATGATGGAGCTATATTCTTGGGACCAAAAGTCCCGGTAATTGTTCCCTAGAGAAAAATGAGTTGAAGAGTGATTTTTAACGAATTTTATGAAACCCTTAAGTACTCCGTTTTTAGCTTACAAGTTTACAAAATAATAAGATTTTTCGAATTTGAACTAAAACCCAAAAATTATATTTTGATTTGTTAGGATTTTGATTTTTCTAATATTTTATTTAAATCCAAATGCGGCGGTTAGGGAGCAGGATATGTTTTGGATGCTCTGGTAGAGCGCTGGCGCTCGACAGAACTATAAATACCCTCTCTTGAGGTCCAAAACACTCCAAAATCATTTCCTCCCCTTCCTCACCCGAAATCTCAATACCCAACCTATTTTCACCCGCCAGACTCCATTTTCTTTCATTTCTTCAAGTTTAACCTCAAAATCTGTCATTCTTAAGGCTTAAAAGTACGTTGTTCTCTTGGTTTTGCTTTCTTTCCTTCAAGTTTTCTTGGGATATGGGTGATTCTCTAAGCTTCTTAAGGGAGAGAAGCATTTTACCTTGTTAGAGTTGGATTTTTGAGGTTTTAGAGGTTAATCTAGCATTATGCTACTTCTATATCAGATAATGGAGTCATTTCTGCTCCCCAGAGGTCGATTAGTATGATTTCTGCATATTTACCCCTCCAGGTGAGTGAGTTCACATCTGACTTCTATGTTATGCATTAGAGTTATTTCATAAAAACTATGATTTATTGCTTGATTTGAAAGAAAATACTATATAAGGATTGAGATTATAGTTAGTTTATATGTTTTGAATTCCTGGTTTTAGAGCATGAAATGTATTTTTGATAAAACTCATGGGACCATGTTGTTGTATTGATTTTATATAGAATTAATGACATGTAATTGTTGGAGGATTTTATGATTGTTTTATTGGATTTGGAACTGGTTTATGTTTATGCTATGATTTTACACTTAGACATGAAGTTTAGAGAGAGAGTGGAATGATGGTTTAGACTCTATAATTTCATAATATGATATTGAGTTTTCCTAGTTTAAGGTTTGAACTATGTTTGATAAGTTAATAGTTTGAGTTTTAAAGAGTTTGATGATTGAATGATGTTTTGATAATTGATAAAAGAGTTTTAGATCGTGAGTTTCCATGAGATTCAGAGCGAGTTGGTGGCTATATACTCTGGAGGTTTGGAATCTCAATGTTTACAAAGGGTGATCCCTTGGACATGGTTCCACAGCAAGTTATGCTAAGGTTAGACTTTAAATCGAATAGATTCAAGTTTTAGAATATAACGAGTTTGTTGTTGATAAAGAATAATATAGAGGTTTAGACGAAAAAGAATTTTAAAGCATGAATCTTCGTGTAACTTAAGAGCGAGTGACGGATACATATTCTATGGACTTGAAATCACTAAGTATGTTTCATAGTCAGGGTATGCTAAGGTAAACTTTAGAGTTATAAAGATTTAGGATCTCAGAGAATAAAATGGTTTTAAGAAGTTTCAGATTAATTTATAGTAGCTATAAAGAACGGCTGTGTGTTAAGGCGTAATCGTTAATCTTGGTACCAAGTATGCCTGGACCAGAGTATTAGAGTAGGGATCTAGTTAGGTGCCCATTATTGTAAGACTGGAAACGCGATACGTAACGCCCAGATGTGACTAGAGACTTAGAGAATTGATTGACACACTGGGGACAGCGATACTATCACGACCCGATCCGGGTACGTGGGCACGTGAGAAATCTCATTCTCACATCAGCCTCGGATCTGTTGACTGCCTTTATATGGTTCATAAAAATTATTTTAAAACATAATTTCACTTTCTCTAGATAAATTGTTTATCCTTTGAAATCAAAATAATCATGTCTAAAACCTCATAATGTCCTTTAGTTCAGAATCACAAAATCATTCACATCATTGAAATAACATTAAAATACATTTTAACGTTCAATCCTAATATGTTGAATGCAAACATCCCATACCCTAGGTTCGGAACCTTGCCTGTCCTCACTAGAGCATTCTCAGAATTCAAATGTTTCACTCTTGGTGAAGCTTGCCATTTGGCACTTTACTGTGGTTGTGTAGATTCCTTCCATTGTTCTTACCTGAAAAATGAAAGAAATGAGAGGGGTGAGTTTTGTCACCAAAACTCAGTGAGTGAATTCTTACCTAATACCTTCTTCATGGGACATTAAAAAAAAAACAATGTATGAAATCATAAAACAGTAATATGCCAAAAATCATGTCTAAAATCCCATAAACTCTTTTATACATATATTCATACATATTCAAATTATCCTTTCGATAAAATAATTTCTCTAATTCACTTTCTGTTTGAAATCACTTTTCCTCTTTTATATATGTATTCATATATTCATTAATACTTTTACCGTTTCAAAAGTAATTTCCTCTATTCTCTATCCTTTCTAAAATCATATGAGCTTAAAATCATAAATTCTCTCATACTTTCAAATGATTACTTTTCCAATCCAAAAGTCATTTCATTAACTAACTTTCGTACCTAGTATAAATTAAACTCATAATAGTATAGCTCCTAGAGAAACGGTAATCTCTGGACATATTTGGGCGTTACATATCGCCGTTCCATGTGTCAGTCAATTCTCTAAATCTCTAACAAATCACTGGACACATCTGGGCATTACGTATCGCCGTCCTGTTAATCAATTCTACACAGAAATCTCTGGACACATCTGGGCGTTACGTCTCGTCCCAGTGTGTCAATCAATTCTCTGAAATCTGTCACATCTAGGCGTTACGTCGCCGTCCCATATGACAATTATGGTCACCTAACTAGGTCCCTTCTCTGAATACTCTGGCCCAGGCATACTTGCTACCAAGGTTAACGGATTTATTGGGTAACACACAACCTGTTTCTCTATAGCTCCTATAAATAATCTGGAACTTCTTAAAACCATTTTATTCTCTAGAGCTCTAAATCTCTATAACTCTAACAGTTTGACCTTAGCATAACTGTGACTATGAAACCATACTTAGTGATTTCAAGTCCATAGAATATGTATCCGCCAACGTTCTGAGTCACACGAAGATTCATGCTCTAAAATCCTTTTATGTATGAGCCTCTATACTATTCCTTATCAACAATAAACTCATTATATTCTGAAACTTGAATCCATTCAATTCTAACGACTGACCTTAGCATATCTGTGGCTATGGATCCATGTCCAAGGGATCACCCTTGTAGGCATTGTGATTCCATACTTTCACAAAGTATGTAACCGTCAATTATTCTGAATCTCATGAAGATTCAAGCTTGAAAATCTTTTTAGTGATTAATCTTCCAAAAATACATTTCCCATTCAAACTTTTCATAATCTAGAAAACTCAATATCTTATTTCAAAATAGCAAAGTTTGCACTCTTAATTCCATTCTCTTCTCTAACTTCATTTTTGGTCATAAATCTAAAACGTATACATACTTATCAAACTCTAAAACATTTTGATCAACCTTCCAAACATAGTTCAAATTATTAACTTTTTATAAACTAGGAAAAACTCAATATCATATTCTGAAATTACAAAAAGGCTAAAACCATAATTCCAATCTCTCTCTAAACTTCATATCTTGGTGTAGAACTATAACATAAGCAAAAATCAATTCCAGAATCCAGGTAAACAATTATAAAACCCTCTAATAGTTACATATATCATCAATTCCATATAAAACCATTATAACAAACATAGTCCCATGTGTTTTATCAAAAATACATTTTATGCTCTAAAGCGGGCAATTCAAAACATGTAAACCAGCATAAATCTCAAATCCTTATCCAGTATTTCTCTAAATCCAAACATTAAATCATATTTTCGTGAAAATAACTCTAATGCATAACATAAGAGTCATAGATGTGAACCCTCACCTAGAGGGTGGAATTTGCAGAACCACACTAACAGACCTCTGAGCAAAAATGACTCCACTATTTGATATAGAGGCGGGAATTCTAGATTAACCTCTAAAACCTCAAGAATCCCTCTTTAACAAGTTAGAAAGCTTCCCCCTTAAGAAGCTTAGAGAACCACCCATAACCCAAGGAAACTTGAAGGGAATGAAGCAAAACCAAGAGAATAACGTACCTTTAAGCCTTAGGAATGACAGATTCGCAGTTAAACTTGAAGAAATGGAAGAAATTGGAGTTTGGAGGGTGAAAAGGGTGGGGAGTTGAAGTTTCGCAAGAGGGAGAGGAGAGAAATATTTTGGAACGTTCTCAACCCGAAGAGGTAATTATAGCTCTATTGAGCGGAGACTCACCAAAGAGCACAAATGGTTGTTTCCTAGCGCAGCGATCACCGAGAATGCAAAATATCTCCCTTGCCTCCTGTTTCCTTACCGCTCTCCAAATGATCGAATAACTATCACTCATATGAAGTTAATGGAGATTAACTTATTGTCTTTTACATTTCTTACTTTTAAGTTAATCTCCATTAACTTTAAAACATAAATGTAAATAAGGGAATACCCCCTATTTGGATTCAAATAAAATATTAGAAAAATTAAAATCCCAACAAATCAAAATCTAATTTTTGGGTTTTAGTTCAAATTTGAAAAATCTTACGATTTCATAAACTTGCAAACTAAAAACGAAGTACTTGAGGGTTTCATAAAATCGTTAAAAATCTCTCTTCAACTCATTTTTCTCTAGGGAATAATTAGGGACTTTTGGTCCCAAGAAATAGCTCTAATATATAGCCCTCCAAGGACACATAGGGTTCAGACTTAGCAAAATTAAGGACCCAAAACTAAGTTAAGTGCAACTAGCACCTTTCCTGTTTTGAAAAATTTTCTGACCTTTTTATTTATTAAAAAGAAAAAACTGGGATTATAGAAACGTAACGTTAGATATGTCCAAAGATTCCTGTTTCTTAGGAGTTATGTTATTATGAGTTTAATTTATACCAGGCATGAAAGTGAATTAATGAAATGGCTTTTGGAGTGGTAAAGTAATCATTTGAAAGTATGAGAAAATTCATGATTCTAAGCTTATAAGATTTCAGAAAGAAAGTGAATTAGAGAAATTATTTTATCGAAAAGATGATTTGAATATATATGTATACGAATGTACATGTAAACCTTTGAGTAATATTACTATTTTATGATTTCATACATTGTTTCCTTGATGTCTCATGAAAGGGGGTTCAGGTGAGCTACACTCATTGAGTTTTGATATCAAAACTCACCTCTCTCATTTCTCTCATTTTTCAGATAAGAACAAAACAACAAATCCTACACAGTCCGGTACAGTGCCAAATGGCAAGCTTCACCAGAGTGAAGCATTCCAAATATCTCTGAGAGTGTTCCGGTGCGGGCGGGTTCCGGACCTAAGAAATGGGTTATTGCATTCATCATATCCTATAAAACTTTGAAGTGTATTTTAATAATATTTCAATGATATGGACGAATTGTAATTTTGGATTGACAGACATTATGAGGTTTTAGACATGATTATTTTGGTTTTAGAGAATAAACAATTTATCTAAAGAAAGTGAAATTATGTTTTAAATAGACTTTTATGAACAGAGGATGCATATAAGGCGGTCAATATTCCAAGGTGACGTGAGAATGAGATTTCTCACATGCCGGTCACGTGCGGATTCGGGTCGTGACACAAGTGGTATCAAAGCCACTTGGTTTCAGATCCAAGATGTCAATGCCAAAATTTGAAGTAGAGAACTTTGACGGGTCTAGCGACTTCAACTATGGGAGCTAAAATTCAGGCATTGCTAAATCAGGATGGAATTGCCAAAGCGTTAGAAGGCAAAGAAAAATTGCGGAGTCATTACCTGATGACAAGAAGGAGGAGATGATGGTCAAAGCACTGGGTGCAATACAATTGAGTCTTGCGGATAATGTTCTGCGAGAAGCCATGGAAAAAGAAACCGCTAATTCACTATGGAAGGCTTTGGAAGAAAAATATTCCATAAAGACCTTATACAACAAGCTTTATTAGAAAAAGCAACTGTACATGTTCAAATATTCAGGAGGAAAATCAATGCAAGAGCATATAGATGACTTCAACAAGATGATCTCCGATGTTGGAGCAGATGGAATTAAAGCAGAAGATGTTGATCAAGCTATGATCTTGTTGATTTCACTACCTCCGTCTTATGATAATTTCTGTGACACCATATTTTATGGTAGATCCAATATCTAGTGAAAAATATCAAAGAATTATTGATGATAACGGATCATAGAAAGTTAGTATAGGACCCAATGTCGAAGGTCTTGCAGATGAGTTGTTCGTGACAAGAGGGTAGTCAAGAAGGAGGATTAGGAAGCAAAAGCAAGGGAAGATCAAATCCAGAAAGCACAAATTGTGAAATGCTTTCATTATTACTAGATGGGACATATCAGAAGAAATACCAAAGGAAAGGAGAAACTAGGAGAATTTGCCAACATAACAATTGAAAATTCTGATGATAGTGATCCTGATGCTTCATTCTTGTCATTATTCACAAATAGCACCAGAAATGAATAGATCTTGGATTCTGACGCATCCTTTCACATGACACCTAATCGAAGTTTTTTCTCATCCTATAAAAAGTGAGAAGGAAAAGGCAGATTAAGAGATAATAGAATTATTTCAATTACTCGTGAAGGAGATGTGCAAGTCAATTTGGATGATAGTACTAAAAGGACGTTTCAAGCATGGCATGTACTAGAACTGGGTAGGAAACTGATCTCATTGAGTGCCCTTGATAATCAAGGGTACAAGTTCACTGAGAGGTGGTTTCTTGAAGGTATTCAAAGGCTGGATGGTGATATTGAAAGGAAAGCTCAGGGCGGAATCTATCTGGGAAGCACGGTCGATGAAGCTGCCTGTTCTATTTTCTAAAGAAAAAAAATGATGATGCTACGCGATTGTGACACATGTGGCTTGGTCATATGAGTAAGAAAAGAATGACCATACTTGGCAGAGGCCTATTGAAAGGCTTGAAGAATTGCGAACTTGGTTTTTACGAAAGTGTATTTGGAAAGTAAAAATGGGTGAAGTTTAGTTCTGAAAACACAACAGCAAGGGATATTAGAGTATATCTACTAGATGTTTGGGATCCAGCCCTGTTAACTTCTTAGGTGGAGCTCATTATTTTCTTACTCTAATAGATGATTATTTCAGGAAAGTCTAGATTTATTTCCTGAAGAAAAAAAAAAGGTGTTCAACAAGTTTAAGTAGTGGAAGGCCATGGTTGAGAAGCAAAGGATGGTCAGTAAGAGACTAAGACTAACAATAGTGGAGAATTTTGTAGTAAAGAATTTGTGGAGTTCTGTAGAAATGTTGGTATAATGAGGCACCATACTACTAGGAACACCATAACAAATGGAGTTACAAGAACGAACGACAGAACACTTCTAGAGTGTGCAAGATACATGCGAATCAACATTGCACTTCCCAAATTATTTTGGGCTGATGCGGTCAATACAATTGTATACCTGGTAAACAAATCTTTATCAACTACTATTGATTTGAAAATTCCACAAGAGGTATGGTCCAATCGAACCGTAAACTATTGATTTGAAGATATTTGGTTATCCTGCATGCCCATGTGAGCGATGGTAAATTTGAGGCGAGGGTAAGAAGGTGTATATTTCTAAGGTATGCACGAGAGGTGAAGGCTACAGAATGTGGTGTACAGAAAAGCAAAATTCACCCAAAATCATTATCACGAAGATATCACTTTTGACTAGGTGGCAATGCTAAATCATAAGAAGGAGTCTAACTTAGATGAGGTAGAGACAGATCATGGTGCTAAGAAGGGTGGAGCTGGAAATTGACTGTAAGGTGAAGCAAGAAATGATGCAATGGATCAGCAGGATTTCAAGGATTGCTCAACCTGAAGTAGAACAACAAGATGAACCTGACCATGAGGATCCTGGTGAACAAACTAGAGAAACAAAGCCATATAGTATTGTGACTAGCAGAAAGGCAAGAAATTCATAAACCAAAAAGATATCTGGATTTTCCTGCCTATGCACTTGACTCATTAGATGCAGATCCTATAGCCTTTGCCTTGGCTATGGCAGATGGTGCAATTGGAGATGAATCATGTACCTACTGATAAGTAGAAAGTAAAGAGTCAAATCAGTGGCTAATAGCAATGAATGAGGAGATTAAATTTCTTCAAAAAAATAAGACGTGGGAGCTTGTACAACATCCAAAGGGAGAAAAGTAGTTGGCTGCAAATGGGTCTACAAAAGGAAAGAAGGAATTCCTGGCATTGAACGTCAAGGTTCAAGGCAAGGCTGGTAGCAAAGGGTTATACTCAGAATAAAGGTGTTGACTTCCATGAAGTATTCTCTCCTATGGTGAGGCATAGCTCTATTTGAATCGAATCCTATTAGTTATTGTGAGTACATTTGACTTGAAGCTTGGAACTTCATGTGAAGACGGCGTTCTTACATAGTGAGCTAGAGAAACAGATCTACATAAGTCAACTAAAGGGGTTCTTAGTTTCTGGTAAGGAAAACCATGTTTGCTTGTTGAAGAAGTCATTATACGACTTCAAGCAATCACCAAGGCAGTGGTACAAAAGGTTTGATGCATTTATGATTAAAACTGGATATAATAGAAGCCAATATGATAATTGCATCTATTCGAAGGAGCTTCCAGATGGTTCACGGATTTATCTGTTGTTGTATGTAGATGATATGCTAATTGCAGCTCGTAACAAGGTTGAAATTAGTATGTTAAAAACTTAGTTGGGAAAAAGCTCGAGATGAAGGACTTCGGTGTGGCAAGAAAAATTTTGGAATGGAGATTCGTAGGGAACAACACAGTGGTAGGTTGTGCTTGAGGCAACAAGATTACATTATAAAAATGCTACATCACTTCAACATGGATCAGTTCAAACCAGTTGGCACTCCATTAGCTACACATTTTAAGTTATCATTGAAGGAATCTTTGAGAATTGAGGAAGAGGTGGAGCACATGTCTCATATATCTTACTCTAATGCGGTTGGCAGTCTCATGTATGCCATGATGTGCACTAGATCAGATCTTTCATATGAGTAAGTGTTGTAAGTAGATTTATGATCAAACCTGGAAAGACATATTGGGAAGCTGTGAAATGGATCATGTGGTACCTAAGAGGTTCCACTGATGTCTGTTTGGTGTTTGAAGGTCAAACAACCGCGGAGTTGTAGGTTATATAGATTTGATTATAGGTGACTTGGATAAAGAGGTCATTGACAGGTTATATCTTTACGGTATTTGGATGTACTATTAGCTGGAAGGCGACATTACAATCTACAGTGGCATTGTCAACTACTGAAGCTGAGTATATGGTGTTGACTAGGCTATTAAAGAGAGCATTTAGGTGCATAATCTTTTGGATAGTTTTGGATTGAATCAACATGTATCAATTGTACATTGTGATAGTCAAAGAGGCATTCATCTGGTCAAAAACTAGTCTATCATGAAAAGACAAAGCACATTAATGTTAGACTTCATTTTGTCAAAGAAAGTATTAATAGTAGTATTGTTGCTGTCAGATGATAGCTACAACTGAAAATCCAACCAACATGATGACAAAATCATTGCTGACTAATAAGTTTAAGTATTGCTTGGGCCTGGTCAATATTTGCAAAGGTTAAAGGTTGCAAAATACAAGCCAAGGTGGCGAATCGTTAGAATGTGGCTTGCATTATTGCAAGGCCAACAAGGAGAAGAAGTATTTTATTCCTCCACCACAAGTGTCTTGTCCCCCAATCGAAAGTGTTTGGTTGCTTAGCTGGATTGTCGTTGGCAATGTGCATTGACATTACTTTAAGCCTCTATAAATAAGCGAGGCATCAAACTGAAATCTCATCCTAAGCTGAGAAGTAATTCCTTAGTAGTGGAAGAAGGAGTAACCTTCTTGTAGTGAGAGAAAATAGAGAGTATGTGTAAAAAAATTTCTTGAATGTAGCATGAGTATACACTAGAGTTTTGGGTATATTCTCTAAATCTTTGTAATACTACAAATTGTAGTAGAAGAGAGTCTCATTGGGATACACTATATTGTAATTACTCTTTAAATATAGTGGAATATTTTTTAAAGTTTGGCCCGTGATTTTCCTCTCGAAATTATAGGAGGTTTTCCACGTTAAAATTTGTTGTGCGGTTCTTTCAATCGTTTTTGTTAGTGTGAATAGTGAAAAGTGGGTTCCACTACAATGTACAATTCATGCTTTATTTATCCATTACTCTCCATAAATTTGCGCTTCCGCTACATCTATAAATTGTTTATTATATTTAGGGTACCTAACTCTAATATTCGCTAAGACACTTGATAATGCTCTCAACACAGCAGAAACTAGGCTCTAGAAAACCAAACTCCTTTTGAATCTGCTAGAAGAAGCGGCAAGATGTCAATGGGAGGATGAGACACAACATCAAGTGGAACACGTGAAGAGGAACCGATCTTGGCTAAGAAATCGGCACATGAATTTGCTTCCCGATGAACGTGATAGATCTTGGCATCCCATTGACGAAGCATGAGCTCATCTATCTCCTCGAGAATGCTCTCAGTGTAAAAGTCGTCAAAAACTCTCATACCACTGTAGATAATCTGGACAACGTGAAGGCAATCGTTCTCACACTCCACCTTTTGAAAGCCGAGGTCCCATGCTATAGAGAGACCGTGTCGTACGGCTATCAATTCAGCTAAAAGACTGTTGGTAATGCCAATGAAACCAGAGAATCCCAGAATCCAATTCCCATGCTCATCTCTGAGTAAGCCACCACATCCGGCTTTTCCTGGGTTTGCTCTCGAACTTCCATCAATGTTAAGCTTGACGGCTCCTTCTGATGCAAGAATATTCCACCGAACCAACATTGTTGGATCACAAACAACCAGCTTTGAGAATGTAGAGCAGTATAATATTTTGGAGTCAGGCTTGGTTTCAATGGTTAAAGTAAGAAGGAGCAGGTGGTGGGGTCCTTTTATAAGGAAGTAATTAGAGACAGTAGGTGTGTCGTTTGGATTGGCTTTTTTTTTTTTTTTAAATGCTTATATTGTTTTAAACTACTATTTGAATTTCTTATCCTATTTGAATTTGGTCGACCTTCGGCAGAAACATATTTTATTTTATCTATAAAGATAATTTAGATAATCATCATTGGTCTTTGATTAATTATGGGAATCTCTAGTAATTGAATTAATTTCTCTTTTCCATTAGGAAATTTAAGTTTTTTAAGAATAAGGAATTTCTCTTTTAATTTTATTTAGAAATTTCTGAGTATATAATCTCATTATTGAATAAAAGTAGTAATGCTAAATTTATTTATTTTCTTACGATCAAACAAAAGTTTCCTTTTCGTTTTTCTAATAGGATCAAATCAAAGTTTCTTTAGCTTTAAACTACTTGAATTTTTTTTTTAAATAAATTTACTTGAACTAATATTGTACTATGTGATGCACAAAATAACAAATAGAAACATATAAAATTAAAATATATTTTAATTTTAATTTATGAAATGACTATATTATAAAGACATCTTGTAGAAATATCAAATATGTTAATAACACTACAATATAACAATAAAAATAATTGATGTAAAAAAAGTATTTACAATTTGATCTCATTCTATCTATATATCTGATTTTTTATGATTATCAAGCACTATTTTAATTTTCAATATGTATTATCTATCTAAAATCTAATTTTATTGTAACTAATATTTAAAATTTGATTTTATACAAATCAATTTAAAAATTTAAAAATTAGGTTAACTGTTAAGAAAATTCATTAATAAGTAAATTTATATCATGTGTTTGAATAGTTTAACTTTTTTGGTGAATTTGTTCAAAATTTAAATTCTAACATGTTTTAGAAATTGTCAATTGGCATAGGTTTTTATTAATGATTCTTAAATATTATAGTATAGATATTATAAGTCAGCTCGATATTGTTAATCAATTTAAAATTCAAATGCGTGATGCACTTTCCAATTTAAGATCACAATTTTACTTGCATTTAGATTTTTTTTCCGGATACTTGATGAATAAATCTCAGCCTTCAAAGTTCAAAGGAGAGAGGCGAGACAAAACCTATCCAAATGAAAAATGAAAAATACTAGTACAACTCCAAAACACCACACCCTAATCTCACCAGATTTAAATGCCCACAATCGTGGCATCAGTAATCAGTTACAATTTCCTAGGAAGATGACAACTGTCCGCTCTTTACTCCATGAATCTAGCCTAGGCTAGCAAAGGCAGGTTACATAACAGCAATGAGCAACACAGTTGCATACTTGCATTACCATGGTTCACACCACCTAATACTTGCATTCAGTTTTATTTATTTATTTATTTATTTTGGTGTTTAAACGCGAGTTTCGTGAAACACTTATTTGAGAGTTTCTACAACTATTGCATTGAATATTGCTTTTTTTCAAGCTTTAAAAATTGAAGTAACTGAGACAATGAAAAAAAAGAAGAAGTGAAAATCAGTAAATAAATAATCTCCTTGATTTATGGCCAATTTAGTCAATAACTATGTATTGAATATTCAATATTTACTCTTCAATACTCAATACCCTTTCCTATCTGATTTTAAAAAAATTGGCAACAAATCAACCGTTGCCCCTTTCCTGTCGCCATGATTATCAGCTTCCATGTCTGCTGTCCTCAAGATGTTTTCATTTGGGTTGTGGCCTGCATTCAGTTTCTCTGTGACCCCATTTTGTGTGTGTGTGTACGTGTGTGCGCGCGCGCGTCACTTTAGGTCTTAAACCTTCTCTTTTGTCCAACTTTGGGTCTTAAACTTTGGTTATCGTTTTTACCAAAAAAACAAAAAAGAACTTGGATTGTAGTTGACTGAAATAAGTTGAACTTAAGTAACAAAAACTTTTTTCTTTTCAAAATTTATGTAAACTTTGACCAAAATAAAATTTATGTAAATAATTTGCTGCCTCTTTGTTATCTCTTTAGAGCAATTGAAAATAAATAAAAAATACAAAAAAAAATGTTTGAATTATATATCAAATTTCATGAAAATCGACCTCAGTAAGAATATGACCAAATAACTTTTATTCTTACATATTTTAACCATATACATTATATCGATTTTAATATATAAGAAAAAGTTTAATGCCCATCATTTACATTATAAAATAATTTTACACCGTTTTACAATCAAATATTTTCATTTGTTTGACCTTTCATGTAATGGGTGTGAAACTCATTTAATTTGCATTTGGTTAAGATTTAATTGGAATACACGGTTGTAGTAAAAAAAAAATTATACAATGATCTAATCATGAAATAACACATCAGTAAATGTGCTTACTTTCCATCCCTACTACTTGAAAAGTTATGCAAAATTAGAGATTTGATTGGATAATAGTGTAAAACTCTTTTACAAATTCAGTGTATTAAAATTAAACTCTTTAGTTATGTGGAGGCAATACATAATTAAATGATAATATATAATTTTTTATATTATTAATGCATCAAAAATAAATCATAAGAGAATGAATCAAATAATTTTAGCATAATATAAGATTTTGTAGCCTTCATTTTATAAATATGAATATTATAATCCAATTGTGACCTTTCGTAAACAAAATTAGCATAAAAATTACTATAATAATAAGCAAATAGCATAAAAATGATTCAATAATATAAGTGTTACTTAAGCACTTGACCTTGTATATATTAATAATGTTACATTGATAATCAAATAGTTAACAAGAGTGCCATGTGTGGCCAGAGACAATATATATGTTTGTGTTTGTGAGTTCTACATTTTGAAGAGATTAATCATTAGTTACTACAATGAATACCTTTGATTCATTTAAAAAAAAAAAAAGAGTGTCATGCCAAGTGCATCAAATTAATCCCAAATTGGCTGGCGGAAAGAAGCAACATGGCCATGAGTTGCCATTGCTTGGACCTATCGGCCACACAACGACAGACTCACCTCTAGCATTCATTTTTAATCAAAGTGCCACTTTGACTTTGTTAATAGAAATAAAATATATACATGTGGTACTCTAAGTACACCTAAAAGTTTATTGTGTGCCCATTCTATTTGAACTAAATTAGCTAGAGTCCAATGAATCACAAATATTGGTTATTTATATAAAACATTGAGCTCAAAGCTGCAAAGTTTCTAATTCATATGGGATGAAATTAAAGTCAGTTATTAATTAAATCATGTATAATAGTGCTAGTGACAAATAATTTACGTAATTTTTTTCCCTTGATATACATCATACAGCCATGTGAATCCAACCAAGGATTAGTATTCTCACATAAGAAACAAATAAATAAACAGAAATCAAAGGAACTGGATTCTATTTGCCAGCACATCGGTGAAGGCTTCATCATAGAGTAAATGATCATTTTAGTCTCTAAAATTTTATACACGCTTCACTTTAATTTCTGAAATTAAGAAAGTGACAATTTAGTTATTAAAATTATAAAAAGTGATTTATATTAGTTATTTTGGTGATTCATTTTAGTCCATGTGCAGATTATCATGCATGGAAAATAATTAGAATAACTTTTTTATAATTTCATAAACTAAATTGATGATTTCTTAATTTTAAGAACTAAAGTGAAATATGTATATAATTTCAGATATTAAAATAAACCTTTACTCCTTCATCGTCACTGAAGTTGTCAAATTCAAATTTAGGCGTTAATTTTTATACAGTAAATTGTTGATCAATAAACTTTAGTGCCAAATTATCTTAAGGAACTACCTATCATAATAATTTTATCAATATAGTGAATCTTCAGCATATTTAGATTTACTCTTAGAACGCTCAAAAATAAGTTTGGAGGACCAAAATAGATTTTGGAGGATTTTATTCTTGTTTGGTTTTCAGTTTTGTTTTTGTTCAAAAGTAATTTTGGGATTTAGAATTGATTTTGACCAGAAGTAATATTTTCTTGCTTTTACTTTTTGCTCACAATATAACATTATCAATTTTGCCAAAATTAATTTTTCAAATCAAACTATTAAATACAAATCACTTTATCTGAAAATTACTTTTAACTAAAGTCAATTATAACATAATCAATTGCATCCAAAATCAATTATACAAACGCAAAACCAAACAAACACTTCATGAAGAATGAAAGGAAACCATGAATGGTTGAATTCCATGCTGCATTCAGATTGATGAGGTTAACTTTCTTTTTGTTTCTAACAACTGTTCAACATTGAATATACCAAAAATACATTAAAAAAAACCCAAAAATGTTATATTAAGTGAAATCAATGTGATTAAGGATAGACGGATTAATTGTGGAGCATACGCTGTGATGTGAGCGTGCCAACACTAGAACTAGAATGATGCCTACCGTTTGGTCAAATCTCAAATAAGCAGTTTATTACAAACTAGTTTCACCTTATGACTAAAAGTGTTGTCCACCTACGTCATGGTATAGGAATACCAATTAATTCAAGATTCTGGTTTATCCAAGAACAAGAGTCTCTCCCTTCCCACTCCCTCTTTTTCTCTCCTTTACTCCTTTTCCTGTTCATCTTATGTGTCTTGCAGCAATAGACTAAGCTCCCCCTTGCTTTTTCTAATCTTTCCGTCATCTTTTACTCATAATTTTGGTTCTATGCTGCGTCTCTTCATTTCTGTTTCTGTTTTTTTCCCTTTTCTTTTCTTTTCTCTCTATAATGTGTCCATAGATCATTTATTGTTAGTTTCACAATCTGCGCTGAGCAGGGATTATTATACAGCGGTCAATATTGTGTTGTATCATGCATGAGCAGCTGAGCTCAGAATTATCATAAAAGAAAAGGCATGCATTGACTTAAAAGACTCCACCGAATATGCAGATTCAATTTGTTTATGTTAACGTTATCGATAGAGTGCTGCCAACTGCTATTAATTAAGAAATATTTATAACATCTTTTATTAATATATTTAATATTTATTCAAAGTATTTCTAATCAGTATAAAATTTATTGAATATAATTTTTTTTTACATTTTGTACATATCTTTAACCAAAAAGAAAAACTTTATTACTTTCTATTTTAAGCCTTCCATTTATTTATTTTTTCTCTATCAAACGTCATTTTTCATTCTTCTTTTTCTTTTCTGGGGTGATGAGAGTTATTTGAGTGGCACATGGTCCAAGGACTAATGGGAAATGCTGCCTGGGGTGGCTCAACATCTGTACTATATATATATTTCAAGCAGATTACAAACATGTTGTAGACTTTATATGCATGCTGCTTTATCAAAGTTATCTTAAGGCTTTCTACTTTCTTGTAGAACTTGATTGAATAGAATCATCTAACGGAAGCCATGGCCAACAGTGAGGCTCCAACGCGTCTTGAGGTTTGTGTAGGATGATCTAGTACTAGTTTAGATCTTATGAAAGCAAAAGTGAATTATTTCTTAATATCCATTTTTCTGGCATTAACAGGGAAAATATTCTGCAATAGTTATCTGCTGGCTTCTTGGCAATGGATGTCTTTTCTCATGGAACAGTATGCTGACAATTGAAGATTACTACATTTACTTGTTTCCGGTAATTAATTGATGTAACTTCTTCATGCAGTGTTCTGTTGACCCGGCTTCTCTTTCAACTGGTGTAGTAGCATTCATTACTTACTGGCCAGTATGCAAAATTTAAATAAGCCACAAGAAATTTCATCCTGAACAGAACCCTTTATATCAATTAATTTACTCAACTTTCAAAGCTATAAAAATAGTAGGAGGCCTTTCTTATACTCTATTATGTGATTCTCAGACGTATTTGTTGTATAATGGAATTTGACTATATGAATAAATTTTGTTTAATTTCCTTTTCTCCTTGTGCAGAAATACCACCCCTCTAGGGTGCTTACTCTTGTATATCAGCCATTTGCAGTTGGAACACTTGCAATACTGGCTTATAATGAGGCAAAAATCAACACAAGAGCTCGTATCCTGTTTGGATATACTTTTTTTTTCATAAGCACTTTGGTGGTGTTAATTGTAAGTCCACGTATATATAATCACTTATTTGTCAACTTTGACTCCTTTGGGACGGTTTTGATTTCATTTTCCCTTCCAATCTGGTGTAGTTGAATTTAGCAACATCTAAAGGAGGACTTGGAACTTTCATTGGTATATGTGCAACAAGTGGTGCTTTTGGAGTTGCAGATGCTCATACTCAAGCTGGAATGGTGGGAGACCTGTCCTACATGAGGCCAGAATTCATTCAGGTCAGCAACAATAACATAAAATTAGTGTTATTTGAACATAAAAAAAGTGGGTGTTTATTAGGACATTCGCTTTATTACTATTAAATATGATGAATGGATGGCGTAAATAGAAACCAACATCATCTCCAATTGTAATAAAGTATGTGTCCCAATGACACTTATTTTTTGGGTATTCAAATAACATTTTTAGTACAGTAATTACCATGAAATCATTAAAAATTCCTCAAGCATGTGAATTTATTTAATCTGCTTTTGTTTTGTTGCAGTCTTTCCTTGCTGGTTTGGCAGCATCCGGTGCCTTAACCTCTGGTTTGAGGTTAATTACAAAAGTTGCATTTGAGAATTCGAAGGATGGCTTTCGTAAAGGAGCCAGTATGTTCAACTCATCAATACTGCTATAGGCTGCTTTAGCAGACTCATTATTGTTTTGGAATTTAGCTGCATTGATGCTTAACATGAAAACAGTAACAACTTTGTTTTACCAGGCTCACTTTGTGTTCTGTCATTTTTTGTCAGGAACAAATTAATTTGCTATGAACTTTTCAACTTGTTATTTCAATTCATGAGTTTGTTTGTGCTTAGTTCCATTTGTTGTTCGTTGTCTTTGAACTACATATAATTGTGACCATTGTATTCATTCCCCATACCTGTTTAGTTACTGATAACTTGTCATGTTTTACTTTCCTTGCAGTTCTATTCTTTGCCATATCAACATTCTCTGTGCTTCTCTGTGTTTTTCTCTATGCACTTGTTTTTCCTAAAATACCAATTGTGAAGTACTACCGTTCAAAGGCGGCATCAGAAGGATCCAAAACTGTTTCAGCTGACCTTGCAGCTGGCGGAATCCAGACATTAACTGCAGAAGTACTATTTCTTGCTTCTCTTTCCGCATTCCATTGTGTCCTAAAGCTTTCTTATCTTTTAAGATTCAACTTAGGACGTATTTGGTTGAAGGGTAGAAGTAAGGGTAAAACATAAAAGTTACATGATAACAAATGCAGCCCATTCATGTAATTTTTGCTCTCATTTTCTCTCTTCAACCAAACATGCCCTTAAATGTGAAAGGATTTTTTTTCTCTTCAGGGCAAGGAACAGGCAAAGGAACAACAAGAGCGGAAAGGAAACAAGCAATTGTTATTAGAAAACATTGATTTTGCACTTAATATGTTCTTAACATATGCGCTAACACTAGCTATTTTCCCTGGATTCATATCAGAAGATACTGGATCACACACTTTAGGCAACTGGTATGTTCATTACAACATAGCTTTCTTTTTCTTCTAGATTCTCTTCATGCACAAGCTCTTCCATCAATTTTCCTCTTCGTTTCTAACCAGGCATAAAAACAGTAGGCTAAGATATGTGTTCTATAATTATATGTGCCACTGACATTTGATATCTCCAATTGTTTCAGGTATGTACTAGTTTTGATTGCAATGTTCAATGTGTGTGATATGATTGGAAGATGCATTCCGCTCGTGAAATTCTTGAAGTTGAAGTCCCGAAAGTTTATCATAATAGCGACCCTTTCTCGTTTCCTGCTTGTTCCAACATTTTATTTTACTGCAAAGTGTGGTGACCAAGGCTGGATGATACTGTTGACATCCTTTTTGGGGTTGTCCAATGGTTACCTCACTGTCTGTATTCTCACATCTGCACCCAAAGGTTACAAGGTAAAAGTCTGTCAAGAATTGTTAACTTGCTTTAGAAGTTGTGACAGTTTAATTTTTTTATGTTTTGGCTTTTTGTAGGGTCCAGAACAAAATGCATTGGGAAACCTGATGGTGCTTTTTCTTCATGGAGGGGTTTTTGCTGGGGTGACACTTGATTGGCTGTGGTTAGTAGGCAAAGGGTGGTGACAAATGTGGGGTTTCACCATTTCAATTAAGGCCAGCTATGTTAATAAAATAAATTAAGTGGCTATGAGATATTCTTTGTTAATAAAAAATTAAGTGTTCCTAGTCTAGTACATGTTGCTGAGTATAGTCGACAGGTTTATACAATAGTGAGAACAAATAACTCTTTAAAAATTATTTCAATTTTGACAAAAAATAAAAGGAATGATTTCAATTGATTCAATGACTAGAAACATCCATGCTTGATCAAGGACTTTTGAGAAGCTCCAAACTGCAAACTAACACAAATTACAGCAATGTTATTAAGTCCATCTCAGCATGTTTCTTTCCATATTTTTGGTCGTGTTGGGTAGCTTTTTTATTTATGTGTTGAAGGATATAATTATAATTAAAAATTAGTTGGAGTTGGTTTAGTTAGTTAGATATTAGTTAATAGTTTATTATGCTCCTTATCTATATAAGAATGCTTATACTTGTATTACTATACCTTTTCTATCATTAGTAAAAATTTTCTTTTATTATTCTCTTAATTATTATTTTCTCTTCTCTAATTATCATGAAATTTGACTGCATGATTTTACAACTTTGCTTGCAATTGATATGAATCCAAGCCTAATTAATTATACACCATCCATTTGGGTTTCTTCTATTTGCATCTAACCCAATTTAGTTTTTCGAACCATGAAATACTAAAAATAAAAAAACTTGAAAATCAAAAGAATTTGGGCTTTCAAGACCCCAAAAAACAAAAAATTTAAGTTTTTCTGCCGAAATAAGTTGTATCATTTGCATATAAACTTTTAGTATCAAATACTTAACAAAAGAAACACAAAATACTTTGAAAAAAAAAACGTGGTTGAGACCTTAGCCTAATTAGTGCTGAATAGCCTTGTAAGTTGTAATCCCACACCAGGGGTTTGATCCTCATTCATCCCCTTCTCCAGGATAAATATGTACAGCAGTTTTTCACATCATAATCTCTAAAATGGATTCTAGAAAAGCTATTTAAGAGAACAATATTTTCGAAAATATTCTCATGAACAAAAAGTTATTTCGCAAACGGCAAACCACATATATTGCTTTGAGCCTAACCTACTCATTTCAACGATGTTGAAACATGACGACCATTGCTTCCCCGAAAGATTGAAATCGCACCAGTTGACAGTGGAACAATGACAAGAGTCTTATGCGCCTTCAGTTTAATCGTGAACGATGAACATTGGACAATCCTAATAATAAGTATTCTACCCGTGAAACAAAATATTAAAATCACAATTTTTCAAAAACAATCACGTAGCTAGGTCAACTATAATTATAAAATTGATCTTGCACTGGAACAATGTATTTTAATATCTATTAAGTATCAAGTTGAATGAATAATGATAACTTCATTGAAATTGCCAGCAAATAAACCTATTTTTTGGTACAGGAGAAATAAAATAAACTCTAGGGGAAAGGTATCAAATTGTTCGGATCGTGGAGTGACCATCGGTTAGTTATAAAATATCGGTGACCAGCTAAGTATTATGGTACGTATTTTCCTTTCTTTTGATATGGTTTTTTGGTTCTATTGCGAAACTTTGCTTTTCCTCTCCTTTTGGATGGTTTTGAGGATTTTTTTTACTGCAATGATTTGGGAAAAAAAAACAATAATAAAACTTTTTTTTCGCTTGAGAGGATATGCCCAGGACAATAATAAATGACATAAAAGAAAGTGTGAAAGAAAAAAAAAAAAGAAGAACACAATTTTTAACGTGGAAAGGAAATGAGGAAAAAACTGACGAGGAAAGAACTCCACTATATGAAAATATCAATAGTACAATCAAAGAGTTCCATCAAATGGATCTCCATAAGAAAGGCCCCATTCTCCACCAATACGGTGATAATCAACAAAGCACCAAGATCCAAATACCATAACAGGTAGAAAGTGTCACTCTATTTGCAGTCGAGCATAGTGGAAATCAACAAAGCACCAAAATCCACCTAAAAGCTGTCACGCCAAAACAAAGTGAACAAAGTTAATGGCCACAATGTCAGGAACATTTAAGTAAAATTTCACCCAAACCAAACACAAATAATTAGTCCCTAGCAAATCACGTAGCTGAGGGATGAGAAGGTTAAGCGACTAGTACCCTTGATGGCATTCATATGGTAGTCCACATGTTGGTGGAGCCCACTTGAGGATGCTCAACAATACAGAAACTAGGCTCTAGAGAACCAAACTCCTTTTGAATCAGCTAGAAGAAGCGGCGAGATGTCAACGGGAGGATGAGACATAACATCAAGTGGAACACATGAAGAGGAACCGATCTTGGCTAAGAAATCGGCACATGAATTTGCTTCCCGATGAACGTGATATATCTTGACATCCCATTGACGAAGCATGAGCTCATCTATCTCCTCCAGAATGCTCTCAATGCAAAAGTCGTCAAAATCTCTCATAGCGCTGTAGATAATATGGATAGCGTGAAGACAATCGCTCTCACACTCCACCTTTTGAAAGCCGAGGTCCCATGCTATAGAGAGACCGTGTCGTATGGCTATCAATTCAGCTAGAAGACTGTTGGTAATGCCAATGAAACCAGAGAATCCCAGAATCCAATTCCCATGCTCATCTCTGAGTAAGCCACCACATCCGGCTCTTCCTGGGTTTCCTCTCGAACTTCCATCAACGTTAATCTTGACGGCCCCTTCTGATGCAGGAACCCACCGAACCAACATTTTTGGATCACAAACAAGCAAGCAGCGTTGAGAATGTAGAGTAGTAGTGTATGATTTTCGAATTGTAGAGTTAGGTTTCTTTCCAAGCATTAAAGGAAGAAGAAGCGGCTGCTGGAGTCATTTTATATATAAGAAAGAAAATAAAGCTCTTGGAAGCGATGGTTAGCTGCGTTTATTCAGGGGTTAGGTGCGTTTCTCTAGTGCGTTCATCAAAAAAAATATCGTTCAAATTTTAAATATAAGTACTTTCATACCTTTCTTTCCTATTCTATCTCTACAGCAGATTCTCCTGTATCCTTCTAGAGCAAAAACCACCATAATCTCCATAACCACTTTCAGTACCCAATCTCCCTTTCTATCTGATTTTACAAAATTTGCGAGAAAGCAAACCATTCTCGAGGCCAATCTATCTGCCATTTCCTGTCGCCATGCTTATCAGCCTCGATGGCTATGGTGCTGTCGTCCAGATGTTTATTTGTTATATATATATATATATATATCTTTTTTTTTTTTAATCGAATTTGCAATGGTCTTTGATCATCCAATTTTTTGAATCTAGATTTTGTTTAGGGTCCTTTGGGCTGTGTTATCTTTAATTGGGCTGTATTAAGTTTTTTTTTTTTACCTTTGTTTCTTTTGCACTCTGATGACCTTTGTTCGTTTTATTGGGCTGTATTAAGGTTTTTATTGTTTAGTGTTCTTGCGTCAGTAGTTGTCTTGTTTGTTTGTTCTTTTTCCTTTTCTCACCTTACCAAAAAAAAAAAAAAAGAATGGAACAAGAGTATCATGTGCATAAATATAGAGATGTTAAAACGGCAAGCTAGCTAGTTTATCAAATCATCATTTTTAAAGGGTTTGGTTGAAGTTTCAAGTCCAAAAAATTTAAGCCTACCTAACCTGCTCACTTAACTTAACCCATTTTAGACGGTTAAGGTTTGTTGGTTTAACTTGAGTCAAGTCATTTTTTAGAAAAATCATAATTTATTGGTAAAAAAAAATTAAGAAATATGTAATCCAAGAAAAGATAAAAGTAAGAAATGTGTACACTCACCAATATAGTAATATTTTATTGTTGATATTATTTATTCAAAGTTCAAACTTAAAAATAAAATAGTATTATAACTCAAACAATATTATTAATAATAATATTTTTTTATCAAAATTGGTGTATAGTTGTTATGGGCCTTGAAAAATTGGTTATACATAAATAAAAAATATTTTTTAAAACATCTTTTCAAAAAAAAATTCATTAAAACATTAAAAAAATTCAAATTTTTTATGTTTTGACCCCAATCTATCAACCTCTAAAATTTAAGCTTTTTAACCATTTTATTTTGACCATAAATAAGATGAGCTGAGCCATTTTTACACCTTTATTTAAATATAATCCCGAATTAGCCGGGATGAATTGCCTTTGGACCCATGGACCACACAACGACAGACTCAAAACTTGGGAAGCCACTGTTTTATCTAAATTGAAGTTCCACAGAGTCAAAATCTTGGACTCTGTTTCTGCAACGCATCCGAAATCCATTGAAAAATGTAAACTAGTTTTATTTTCCCGTTTTGTCCGAATTATACACACATTCAATAGAGTTTAGCCTACTCGACCAACATGCTCAGTCCTCGGAAGATGCTCCTCCTGTCCTCCGTGAGAGGTCCAACGTAAATCGGCACCATCAAAGCTTATTGCCTCCTTTTAGTCCTTACAAAAATACTCTAGGATTTGGCCACAATGAAAAAACATTAGAAAAGTAAAGACCGATGCAAAGTAGATTATTTATTTTAATTATACTAAAAAACTATAACCAGCAGCCAGGATTAATATCCCATTGCATTTAGAGGTCTCTAAACACTCATAACTTATCATTTTACCGGTCTGAATGGTGAATTCCTTTTCAAAAAAAAAGTTAAAGAACAAATGTTTGACCCACAAAAGATTATGAAGGATTCTTTTTGCCCCATAATTATAAGTTAAAAAAAGTTTACACATACGATTCAATGAGCAAAAACAAAAACTTCTCCAAATTATAGGTCATATGTGTCTAATCTCTTTATGAGCAATTCTACAATGGAAATGATGAGTTTGAAGTATGTGATCTCTAATATTATTATAATAAAAATAAGTATTAAAATTACAAATCTATCATTTTTCTCAACTTTCCCCTCTCTTTCCCCTTTTTGCGAGTCCCCTTTCCTTTCTACTCTCTTCCCTGGTAAGATGACCCATCCTTGCCAGTGCTGGCACAGAGGGAGCCATCAGGGGAGACAGCAACGATGTTGATAATTCAAGCGAGAGTGCAGAATAGAAATAAAATGAATTTTGAAACTTTATAGAAAAGTGAGACGGCCCAAGTGACCGGAATTCACAATGGTCCTCAAACCACCCAGATTCTTCACCAAGCTCGCAATTCCCACATACCTAAATCAACAAATAACGTTTCATTGTGGTCACAACTTTGGGGTACCTCAAAATCTCTGAACTTGAAGCATAAAAATGGAGTTTTTGTTGGGGAATTTTGAAGTGGGTAGGGGCAATAACAATGTGCTTGGGTTTCTGCCTTTGTTGTCACCGCAGAGAAGGCGTCGACGGTGTTGGAGATCGTGTTGGAACCCATCAAGGAATTCTCAGGGAAGAAATAAAGGGGTAAAATTGGTAATATGATTTTTAATAAATAATAAAATATAAATATATTATGTTATAGAATTATTTTTTGTGATATGAATTGTAATCTCAATCGTTAGATGATATTTTAATGATTGAAATTTGGATACTCCATAATCTCAAACTCAAGAACTCGCCTCTCTTTATGCTATTAAACTTCCAATGACTTCCTAAACTTCCTCATACAAACGTTTTATCGAGGCTTTTCTTTGACACATAAGAACCAATTAATTACCACATTGATCGAACAAATGAATAAGACTCTAGTGTATTGAGATACCAATGGCATTCATTTCCTCGTCTTATTTGCACCGTGTACAGACAAAAGTACGTGAATGGAGCTCCGAAATGTACAGTAACAAAAGACAAAATGTCAAAAAGAAACCCGTGGCAGTTTTTGTCCAATAGCTTCACGTGATAACCGTGACAGAGACAACAGAACTGAACCTTTCAAACAGAAGTAGCAGCAGCAGGAGCAGGGATATTGAGGCTGATTGTCATCAGCGTCACAAGTGCAATCATCCAAAACAATGTCAACGGCCGAGATGAGGCGTGGGCCTTGCCGAATTGAAGGGAATCAACGGCCAAGGGCATGTTGTCCTGATCAGGGCTACACTTTGATTGGTGTGGATGAGCGCTGTACATGATGGCTCGCAACACCGCGGAAACTGTCGGTATGTACGCCGTCTTGTTCCTCCCCAGAAGCCACGTCAGACCCATCAGCTGGCAGTCCCGGTTGAACATCTTCCTAGCCCTCTGATCATTGTCCCTGTTCTGCTTCTTGCTTCCTTTTAGCTGCATTTGAATGAATCAACCACACCACAGACATTTCATTTAATTATAATTTTTAATTAAAAAAGAATGATTAAAAAAAACAAAACAAGGAGTCATTAGCCTGTGATTGAAAGGGAGGAGGAAACTTATGAGATTATGGATAAGGAAACGTTGGCTTGGACCGAAATGTAGGTGACGCAAAAGTTAATAATGCTATAGACAGGGGCCGTACGTGGGCCCTTCATTAGGAAAAGGAGAAGGTCCTAGCAACATGGCAAATTGCACATGCACATGGTGTGGTCATTTTCGCAGGTCAAATAAAAAGAATTGGATTGCTTCAGAAAAATTTTAAAAAATAAAAACACCAAAGGAAGACTCATCCAAGGCCGTTGCTCCGTGCCTATGGCACTGTGCAGTTGATAGGCGGAGGATAATGGTGTTAATGTTTGAATATGGTATTTAGTTTACAATCTTATAAAATAAATTTTTTAAAAATAAGAATATTATTTATCCAGATTTTAAAAGGTTATATTGACCTTGTCAAGATAAGCTTTTAGGAGTAAAAAAAGTATTTCTTTTAAATTTTTTTAAAAAAGGTGTTTCTATAGAAAATAATTAGTCTTTCAATTTTTTTCATAATGTCATCTTTTTCTACAATAATATCATTTTTTTCTTTTAAAAAATTCTAAGAGAAGTACTTTTATCTTAGAAACTTATACAAACATATTTAATGTAACCTTTTAAAATCTGAATAAATACATTCTTATTTTTAAGAGTGTTTATTTTATAATATTTAAAATTTAGCACTATGTTTAAGCATTATCACTGCTATATCCTCTATCGACGTGTGTCGATTTCACAGTGACATAGATTTCATAGGCGTTGATCAGCATAGTCACCGGAGCAACCGCGCTCATTCAAATGTTGCATACAGTGCGAACTGTGCCACTTCCACTTCGCTTCCATGTTCATAAATCACAGACATTGCCCAGTTGGGCCAACATACGTTTGAATTCAACTCAAACAAATTTAAAGCTGACTCACATTTAGTTAAGCGATGGCCTCATTCCACAACAATATACCTATTATTAAAGTAAGAGATAATAATATCTTACACGTTGAGGTGATACTTCTTCTTTAACAAAAAAAAATGTTTAATAAAGAAAAATAATGATTAATGTTATCTAAAATTCTTAAAAGGATAAATAATAATAAAAAAATAAAATTTTATAAATAGACACTCATTAAAAAATAAAGATAATATTTATTATTAAACAATCCATAAAGATAATACTTTTTCGTCAAGAAGTACCCAAAACTTTGTGCAACATATATTAGTGAAAAATAAATATCTTAACACCCCACATATAAATGCACGAAAGAAAAACCATTAAAAAAAGCTCAGTATTATGAATGTAATACTAATATAGCACAGTTTTTTTTTAATATATTATTTTAAGAGCATACATGTATAAGATTTTCTCTAAGGATAATAAATCTAATGTAGGATTTGTAACCTTTTGTAGGGCACCAAGGCACTTGGTGCAACCAGCATAGGAAGAGTTTCGGCAATTCTTCTCCAAGTTGAGAACCGCAGCAGTAGGGGTAGCATCGTGATTTCGCCCAGACACGTTAAAAGCCGCGGGGCAACTCAACGAGCTTATGTGGTGAAGCCTGATTCCGCAAAAGCACATTACGGCGTCGCAACTCGCGTTTGGCTGCGGGATCCTAATGCTGCGGTTCCGAAGCGAGTCCTGAAGCGATTCCACGCACTTCTGCGAGTCGTCCGGCATCATCGGGAGGTCGCCGCCGCCGGCGGACACCGGCGCCGTAGAGGGGGAAAGTTCGAGGGCCGTTCGAGCATGTGCGGCGAACAGCCACGCGGCGAGGACAGGGCAGCAGCGGCTGCGGTCGAGGGTGTCGGCGCCCCCGCATGCGTCGTTGACGCCACCGAAGAGCTCGTCGGAGAGGTCGAGGTGGCAGATTTCGGTGTCGGGTTGGACGGGGAATGAAGGGACGGTGATGGAGGAAGCGATGAGGAGGGAGACGGGTGAGAGTGACGTGAAGAAGAAGAGAAGGGACACGAGAATAGTGGAAGTGAATGATTGCATTTTCTTTTCCTTTCCTTTTTTTGTTGTTGAGAATTTCAGAAAGTGAAGGTGTTGACCGAGAGAGATATGGGTGAAGTGTGAAGTGAGGGGTTTCTGGTTTTGGGTTTGGTTTTGGTATGTTGGAGAAAGTGGGGAGTGGTGACTTTCGACTTTGCTTGGTGTTTGAGGAAAAAGATGCGACAAGGGGGAAATCAATGACGAGTGATTGAACTTACTCTGCTATGATCATAACAAAATGGAGGTGAGATGAGATATTCGATTTGATGCACAAAGATGAGGGATAGGACATAGGGTAGCAGCAGCTAAGGAAAAGTCTGTCAGGGAGTTTGGCTGCTTGTGCGGTCCTTTTCACCTTTTACATCTTCTCTCGCTTTCTTTATGGACATAATACCTTTTTAATCCAAGCTTTTATTTATCGTTTGGACGCCCACAAAATTAGGTATCAAGGTTTCAATTACTTTAGTAAATGTGATAAAATCATGTGTTTAATTTTGATGTATTTATAATATCAAAGTATTTTATATTATTTTTTAATTAAAATATTTTATTTATATTATTTTTCAAACAATGGGCGGTTAAATCAATTATCAAAATATTAATGCATAAATATTAAATTTTAAAATTATTAATAATAAATATAATTTTGTTAAGATTATTAGTTAGCTCATAATGCAAAATATATTTATTTCTTATTCAATTTAGATTTAGAATATCTTTTTTAAGTTATAAGTTCTGTTAGACTTATATGTAGATAATTTTTTTTCCACATAAAAAAAATGAGCTTTACAATTACGAATTTAGGACTATTAATCAAAATTAATTAAAGGACATTAAAGTTGTAGCTATGCTGTTTGAATGTGATTCAGCACGCTACATAATCTAAAACACACGGCTCAAGAACTTACGACAAGTAAAATAACAACGAGAATAAACACCCAAAGCAGTAACTAAATCAATTATATCGGACAATCTGGTAAAAAAAAATTAAAAAAGGAACTTCTCTCTTGATTAATCATGAGTTAAAACGTATGAGAAGTTAATCCATGGAAAATCTATAGATTAAACCTTCATAGAAAGGCACATGTGATATGTTAAGACATTTTCACCAAAATAAACCGAAAAAAAAAACATTATTTATGCAAATAACCAGAAAAACATTTGATAGAGAGATGGGCTAAAAATATGTGCAAAACGCAAGGAACCTAAGCGTAATCGGTTTGCAAATGAATACGCAAGGGCTCTGCATATTCATATTCATTTCATGTGCAACAGTTACGCCTGCCCTTGTATTTCATGTTTATATTGGATACGCAAAGGATCCTTACGTATTTTTTTTTTTTACAACTCGCTTTGGATCCTTTCATATTTGGTTACCCTCTCTATTTAAACCATCGCTAAGTCCATTTGATATGTGAAGTGTCTTTGTAAGAAAATGACAAGTGCTTCATACTTGTTCATTATAATAGAAAAATTGAATTGAAGACACAACAAATGAAGGAGTGAGATTTTTAGTCAGAGACCACTTGGTGTCATTGTTAGTCCATCCATAAGTATATTCATTCTGATCAATATAGTGAAATCCTAATAAAGTGCATAACATTATTATCAAAATAATAAAGTTAAAATGTCCCAACTTCAATGGTAAAACAATATATATAACATTATTCATTTTTCCCTTAAACTAAACTAACTTAAAATTAACTCAAGTAAGCAAACTAAACTAAACATATTCCTTAAACTAACATAACTTAAAATTAACTAAACTAATAGAGAGAATATTTGACAATCAAGTCCCTAAACTAAACTAAACATATACTAACTAAACTAACTTCAAATTAAAAACAAGGAAGCAATAAAAGCATACTAACAAAGAGACAAAATACTTGGCTATCAAGCTTAGCGAGATATGAACATTATCTAAGTGGTAAAGATTATTATTTGCCATGCTGAACAAAATTTCTTTAAAAGTGAAAGTGAAAGTGAAAAGGAAAGGAAAGGAAATGATAGAAGATAAGCGGCGAATGATTTAGCCGTGCGTATTCACGCGAATATATTGGTAAATATGAATACGCTTTTCACTCACGTATGCCCATTTTCAATAGGCGGAAATACTGAAAAGTATTCATATATATTAAAAATGGCTCATATCCGTAATTAATATTTTTTTCATTTATTCAAGTAAATAATGATTTTTTTATTAATTTTAAAAGGGTAAAAAATTCATATGTTAATTTAATAATATGACACATATTATGTTACACGATGAAATTATATTCACTTTTCTTGGACAATACAATACCATTTCGCTGTTTATTCTTCCCCAAAATTTATAATCACATTGCCACGGGAAGTGATATTTCTTGAGGAGAGAAAATAATTTCTTCAATACTTTAATTTCAAAATAGTGAAGTTTGAATGCGAGCCTATTAGTTCATATGACACGTTAATATTGTGTAATATACCATGTGTGTCATTATAATGGAGACTTGATGAATGGGTTAATGTGTTTTATATTAATTCAATTATTGAGGGAACACGTAAGGGAATTTTTTTTTAGATGAAATTGTCAAACAATTTTTTTGAGTGACCAAATTCAGTGTTTAATTACTCTAATAATAACACTGACTATTGAAATAAAATTATCAACCAAAATAAAGTTTTTTATGAATTATATATTTCATTTGGGGAATATTTATATATAAGCTGATCTATTATGAATTTATGAGTGAGGCTCATATTAAGTCCAACGTTTAATTACGCAAGTCAGCAATAAGGCTAACTTCACAAAGTTCACCCGTATTATCACAGCTTTGTTTTCGTGCATGGAAGCTAATTAACGCCAATTTTCTTTCTGGACAATGTTCTTTGGAAGAAGATATATATATTGTTAAAACAAATGCGATCGATGCATTAACGTAAATCGCCACATTCACACGGATATCCCCATTAATATTTCCTCTCCTTTTTGTTTTTTCTAACGTGATACAATTGGGTATTGCTTTGTGATCACACATTTTCATTTTTATTCTGGAGAAAACAAATCTTACAGTTGCAAATTGAACGATTCAGGATATCTGTTGGATCTTCTCTGCCTCAATTGGTTATAGTTATATGGATAACAGTTATTAGTTTAATTTTTGAAATCTCAGAAATTACGGTTTGAGCAAAAGTTATATAAAACAAACACTTCGCATTATCATTACATGCTTGCGGCCTGAGATGAAAATATAGTGTCTTATCTTTAATCTTTTATTTACACATATTATATATTTGGTAACTTTGTTTTCATATAACAATAAATGTTTTGATCCCTTTCTTTCTATGTGGCAAAAATTGATTGCGACAAGGAAGAGGACAATTTGGTGGGATGCAAATCGTCTCTCTCCCCTTTGTGTCCCCCATCTTGTCCCTTTAATCACAACCGAGCACCTGTCAAAATTTTACCCATAGTCTTTTTAACTTGTACAACATGTTTATTTGAAAGGAAATATGGAGAAATGATCGGAAAGGAAGGAAAGATGGAAAAAGTGATCTTTTTGTCATTTGGTGCAAAAGAAATTAGGAGAAAAAAAATTGATTAGTACCAAAAAATATATAAGACCTATCCAAATTTTTTCCTCCCCTGTGGGTGGAAAAGTGTAGATGGATGGGGTGAGATTTACATGTTTCAAACCTTATTATTTGAATCTCTACTTTTATTTTTTTCAAATATTAGTGACTTTAATTTTTTATTTTAAATAAATTTGAATAATTTATTTTTATTAATATTTTCTTATTTATTAACTTGATATTATTCTAAACTTGTTACATTAAAAAAATAGTTATATTTTCTATTTAATATTAATTAATAAAATTATTAAATATAAAATAAAGATATTGACTTAAATGCTTTTATATAAATATGTATAAGGTCCATTTTTATTATATTTATTTATATTATTTTGATAGATAAATTTATGACAAAATTGTATTTAATTTTTAATTTTTCAATAATTTTTTAGATAGTTCTATAAAAAAATAACATTTTTATTTTTTTCATAATATAAGAATAAAAAAGTCATTTGATATCATTGTTCTTTCTTTCCTTTCACTTTTTCATCCAAACAAACAAAACAAATTAATCTTTTTTCTATTTCCTTCATTCCCATTTTCCTTTCATCGAAATATACCTATAAAAAATCAAAATCACATTAACTTCCTTCCTCTCTATTTCTTTCCCTTCTCAAACAAAGTCTTAACATCGTTAAACTCTTCTCCCTTCCTATTATCTCTCTTCTTCCTTCCCCCATCTCTCTTCTCACCTCACGCTATACTAAATGCTTTGACTGTCGACTTAGGTTACATTCCATTCTTTGTTGATTGTGATGCCATACTAAATGCACTTGGACGGCCCGGAGCCTAGTATGCATTGGAGTGAAGTTGCAAAGTGGGATTGATCCCTCTAAGATGGGACTTGCCCACTTCAGGAAACAATGCATAATAGATGGACATTTGGCAAGTGTTAGTTTTCTTTATTAATAATAATAAAATATTAAAAACTTATGTAACAAATTTGTGGAAGTGTGAAACTTAGGAACTTTCTCAGTATTATATTTTGACATAGTAACATTTTAAAAATTGAACCGTTGAGTATTAGTTAAAAAAATAACACTTGAGTAACGGTTTTATTTTTTTACACTAATAATTTTTTAATTTTTATTCTCTATAAATACCATTTCTTTCTTCTTATATTTTCACAATTCACTTCTATTCTTTTCAGTACCCTTCAAATTCTCTCAACACAAATTCTACTCCTCCATTACACAAATTCTATCATTCCATTCTTTCAAAAAAAAAAAAGGATTCAAACCAATTTAATTTAAATTTTTTCTCAATTACTTGCAAAATTCCAACTTCCTACAAAATTAAAATATCCAAAATTCACAATTTCCAAACCCTCAAAATCCAAATTCTAATTTACAAATCCCAAACTTTGTCCTCAATCCAAACACTCAAAATTCCCATGTTCAAATTCCTTCCAATTTTCAAGTTCCTTCAAATTTTTAAGTTTCTTTTTTTTTTCAAACAATCAAAATCCATAAACATTTCAATTTCCATTTCCTTCCATCTTTAATCCATTGGAAAATGCGGCACATTGTCTTTCCCATTGCAAACCCAATTTGGGGGTTCAAATCAGCATTTTGCAATGTTAGGGGATCATCCGACCCATCCCCAAATGCCCATAGATTTGACTCCAGGTGTGCAACATTCACAATTTTCTAGCCATGATGGGCTAGATGATATCAACTTCAACAGTGAGTAAATTGAACATGTCAGTTTAGGATAGTGGTCATTGGCAATGGGAGGAGGATAAACTGTTGATAAGTGCTTGGTTGAATGTGTCAATGGATCCTGCCTCTTGGTACAGATAAAAAAGGTGATGCATTTTGCGATCAAATTTGTGATTATTGCGAGGAAAGTAATCATGGCTTGATCAAAAGAGGGACAATTGTGATGAAGAAAAGATGGCATAGGATTAATGCCCGGCTAAAGATTTCGTGCTTGCCATGGTCAAGCATCTCAAACAATAATTAAGGAGCGGTTCAAATTATAACGATATAACAAAGTTGTTGGCTTATAAAATCTTTGAAGTCACGGAAAAGAATAAATGCAATTTTGTAAGACATTGGAACGAGCTATGATTAATTTATGTGTTGACTGTAATTTAAATTTACTTGTCTCCTATTTTTATTCAAATGTTGACTATATTTTAAATTTATTCACTATTGCAATTATGCAATGTTGTTTGCCATGTAATTTATTTTATAATATTAATTTTTAAATTTGTGAAAGGTTAGTTAAAATTTGTTGTTACAAAACTAACCGTTATAAAAAATAACCATTATAAAAATAGCTGACACATAAAATAGGCACAAAACTAAAAAAATAGCTATTAAGAAACTAGCCATTACCAAAAATAGTCGTTAAGAAAAAATTAGCCGTTAAGAAACTAGCCGTTACCAAAAATAGTCATTAAGAAACTAACTGTTACAAAACTAATCGTTAAGAAACTAGGCGTTCAAAATAAGCTTATAAATATGGGCATCATTTTCTCACACTTGCTTGCTTACAACATCTTTCATCCTCTTGCAATAAGAATTTAGAAACCTCATCTTTGCACTCATTATCCCTCTTAAACCACCTTTTCACTCACGACCACCACTTAAATTTTCTTACTACATATGACTTGGAAAATATAATGAACCCAATAACATGTCTTGGGATGACATACTTGATGAAATTGTGTTTAGTGATTCAGAGGACTAGGTTGCGAAGCTATAAGGAATGCAATATTTCAATTGCATGAGCAAAGCTTTTCCTCCAAGTCTCGTAGAAAGATATACAGAGATCGTGAAGCAGGACACAAACGCCTTTTCAGAGATTATTTTGCACCTAATTCCGTATACCCTCATGACACATTTTGGCGAAGGTTCGAATGGAAAGACATATATTTCTCCACATTTTGGATGCCGTCTCAGGAATTGATCCATATTTCCAACAAAGGTTCAATGCTATAGGGAAGAAAGGCTTATCCCATTACAAAAATGCACAACTGCCATGCGAATGTTGACTTACGGAGTATCAGCGATGCTGGAGATGATTATGTGCGGATAGGCGAAAGCACTGCAATTGAGTGCTTAGAGAAATTTGTTGAAGATATAATTTTGGTATTTGAGTTGAATATTTGCGAAAGCCAAATTCAAACGATGTACAGTGCCTCCTGAAGATGGGGGAGGACTATGGCTTCCTAGGCATGATGGGCAGGCATTGACCGCATCATTGGCAGTGGAAAAATTGTCCAAAAGCATGGAAGGCATGTTCTTAAGTGGTTACCGTGGGTTCCAACTATAGTACTTGAAGTTGTGGCTTCCTGTGACCTTTGGATCTGGCATGCATTTTTTGGAGTTGTTGGTTCAAATAATGACATCAATGTGTTAAATTGTTCACCGTATTTGACGAAGTTCTAAAAGGTCATGCTCCAAGGTAAACTACATTGTAAATGGTACCAATTACATCATGGGGTACTATTTAACAGATGACATATATCCTGAATGGGCAACATTGATCAAAACAATATCTCGACTGAGGAGATAAACGAAAATTATTTACTAAATATCAGGGAAGGGTAACAGAAGCATGTGGAACGAGCATTTGGAGTGCTACAAGCTCACTTTGCAATTATACATGGTCCAGGATTTGGGATAAGGAGAAACTTGGGAGAATAATGAAAGCTTGCATCATACTGCATAACATGAGTTGAGGATGAAAAGGACACATATGCAGGGAACTTTCCTCAGTTATCATCTTGATGATGTGGACAATGGCATCTCACAGGAGCTTGGTGAGGAAACTTTTGCTCCATATGAGAGGTATAATCAGAATAATATCCAACTTTCAACTACAGACAAACTCGGTGGAACATATCTAGCAATTTCATAATGTTGGTTAAGTAATTAATGTTTCAATTATGTATGTTTTAGTTATGTAATATTTTCGTATTTCAATTATGTGATATTTCAATCATGTATATTTCAATTATGCATATTTCAGTTATGTAATGTTTCAATTATGCATATTCAAGTTATGTAATATTTCAATTATGTGGCACTTCTAAAGAATATATTAATATTTTTAATATATTAGCTTTCAATTTAAAAATTTTTATTCGAAATTTAAATTGAAAAAGACTAATGATAAAAAATTAATTTTATTCAAAAAATAAAAATTAACATTTTTAATCTAATCTTAAAATTAAAATGCATATTTCTAATAAAATTTTAATATAGGTTAATATTTTTTTAACTTTTAAAAAAAATATGAACTTAAAAGTGAGATTAAAATTATGACTCTCATTAGAGCTTAATTATCCAAGTTCAATGCACTTTCTCTTTATGACGTATTGCATATATAGTAAGTGGTGCCAGAAGTTCGATTCAACTTCAACATTTGAGGTGCTCTAAGGGTAAACAATAATGACGTGTAAAATTTGCTTGGTGTCAAGTTGTGATTGAAGGGCCAAGATGGGGGACATAGAGCGGAGACAGATGAGTTGCGTCCAACTTGGTGACAGAAGATTTCCATACGTACAACCTGTACAATAAGTTATTACCTGTATTAATTTTCGCACTTAATTATGTTCAAACAAATGGGGTCAACAACATCGTCCGTTTCTGAAAGGATAAGACGGGTGAATGTGGTAAAGGTTCCTTTCCCACCTCCACAAGTTGAATAAAATCAAGTCCAATACGGTTTCTCTAATTTGTTGATGATTGAAGATTACGATCCTCGAGTGAAAACACAAGTGGCTTCAGGCTTGGCATATAAGGACAAGGGCGCACTTCTGGACTCTTAATTATGTCAAATCGGGCTTTCAAATGATATCTTCACTTATGCTTGTCTTCTTGCGTGGACAGAAGAAGGAAAAGGAAGAACAAAGATGAGGAGAACGAAAATAATATGTTAATGTTAAATATAAAATTATTCTTGTACCTCTGGCCTGCTTAAGCTTTTGGTAAAGAGGAACCGATCGGCTCCATTTTCGGCATGTCTTCATTTTCCATTGTGGTTTTGACATCCGCATTACCGCATATGTGGGATGCTTTTGTGCAGGTGGAGGACTTTCGGAATTTTAGCGGGTTGTGTGAGTGGCGGGAGCATCTGTATCTTGATGGCAACATGGTTGTTGCGATGACGGTGGCGAAGCCGAAATGGGAGTTGAGGACTGAGCTTTGGTGGGGTTTTTGTGTTTGGCGGTGGCTTCGCGATCTTTCATTTTTGGTGAATGATTTCATGTTTTGGAGGCGGTTCTATATATCTTTAGTTTTTGAGTTTTTTACTTTTGGCAAGGGACTTTGTGCTTTTGAGGCTGTTTTTCGTTGCCTGTCGGTTTGTGTCGTTTGGTCATTTTCTTTATGTGTATGTTGATGTATTCTTTTGCTATTCTTTTTGAAAATTTAGCAATTTATAACTATCAAAAAAATAAAAAACTTTTGGTAAAGATGATATCATGAGAAATAACCCATCAATGCCTTTGTTATGAGTTAATCACGTGTCGTTCAATTGAAACCAAAACGTTAAACAATATTGGCATCTCAAGAATGAGCAAACAGACCAGTGTCAATTAAACTTGATTCGGTGTCTTAAACTGACTAAATTGGAACGAGTTGGGTTAATTCATAATTGCAATTACAAGAAATCGAAAAATACGAAGGTGACGTAATTCCATCGCATTTGGTGCGTCATAACTCATAAGCCTTAAAGGGAAACAACAGCAGCCAAATTTTCTTTCAAGCCCAACAAGCACTTTTGATCAAGGCACGTCAAAAAGTCCAGCAGGTTGTGTTCTGCACCCTCATAAAGTCATTTATTTGTCCGTGAGAAAAATGAGGAAATTCACCAACATGCATGCACTTTAACGTCACGAGTCTATTTGCAACTGATGGATATGTGGCTCTCCATTGATGCTACTTTTTCTTATAGTCAACATAAAAGTTTACTTTTGGACCAAGGTAGAAGCAGAACACACGCAAAATAAGAAAATAATTATTAATGCGAGTGATTCCCTCAATAAGTTGTTTATGGTAATAATATTAGGATTTAAAAATCAATTAAATAACTATTTAATTTTTTTAAGAATAACTGAACAAAATTAAATTATTATTTGACTTATTATAAAATACAACTACGTTACATTAATATTTAAAAAAAACTGTGATAATTAAGTCAATAGAAAATGAGAGAAGATAGAGAGAAAAGGTTATGGTTAATTGAATAATGATAAAAAATTATAAAATAAATAAGTTTTAATTTTATACAAAATCCAACAACAATAATAAATAGTATAAATAAAAAAATTAAAACAACCATTTTTTTTGTTCGGCTAAAACAACCATTACTATAATATACATAGATTAAAAATATAATTAAATAATTAGTAAAATTTAATCCTGCCATAGCGTCCTGTCCAATGTGCTCCTCCCCTCCGTTGTAGAAAACTAATCCCACAAGGGATAACTGTTTTGTACAATCAATGCGTTAATAATTAAGTTCATGATTGATATGATTGTTGCCTTCCACTTTTTTCTGGAAGATGCGTTACGTGTTTGAAATCTCTTCAACAGCAAGCACAAAGGAAATTATTACTTTTGAATAAAAAAAAATTATTACTTTTGAAGCCTCTAATTTCAATCTCATAGAGTTTGTGCTTCAATTGTGGACCCACCTTATCCTATTCCTCACATTTCCTCAAATGAAAATGTGATAAAAGATACCGTATAAAATACGATCATCTCCAACTCCAATGTGAGTTCTAGCTACTAGCACATACATGACCTTATGGACACAAATGTGCCAACAAACAACGTTTACAAAATGGAAAGGGGTTCAATTAACGTGGCAAGGTTAAGGTTCGTTTCCCCATGTCGCCGATGGAGCAAATACTCAATTTTTGTGGCTCGTTCAGACATAATTGGGCATGTAAGGACAAAAGAACACTTTTTGGCGCCGCATATAATCATGAACAATGTCAAAGATCAAACTCTCTAGACTCGATTGAGATACGACAGCTCACCACTGGTGTGTTTTTGTCATTCATAAACGTGTCAAGCGCTTCTATTGTTCAAAGTTGTGACCCTTTTTGCGAGCCGAAAGGTGGTTAAATAGGTCGATAAGCCAAAGGTATTTGACGATCCAATCGATTAAAACACGATGGAAGTAGTGAGAGTCTTCGTTGGTCCAAGCATGATGGATGGTCTTCAAAGTTTGCAGTGCAGACCAAAAAAAAGAAAAAATGGTTTGCAGTGTGTACGACTTTGACATTCACGGTTAGCAATCTGGCATGAGATGGAAAACGTTATGTAGTGGAAATTATTGAATGAGAACCTTCTTCGCGACACATTCTGCGATCTAATCAACAATAATTCTCTCCTTTTTTGAAATGTGTGTTAGTAGCTATTTTGGTTTATTATTCATCTAATTTAGAATCTCTATCGATTTTTAACTTGTTCATATTTTAGGATATCTGTTCATTTAAGCTATTTAGATAATATTAATTTTTTTTTATTTACATTTAATATAAATGTATTAGTTAAATAATCAATACATTTATCAAAATGAATAATAATGACTACAAGATTTTTTTTATTTTCTTTAATATGTGTATTGTTTAGTTTTTAACAATTATTATGAAATAGATGAAGTAGTTATCAAATCATGATTTGGTCAAATGAAAAATTAATTTTTGTTTTCAGTTGTAATTATTCATCCAATGTTACCTTTATGGTGTGTTTGATTGTGAGGAAAAAATAAGAGGAAAGAAAATGAGTTAAAAAATAAAGAGAAAAGGAAATGAGAAAAAAAGTATATTTTATTTTGTATTGTTTGGATGAATAGAAAATAGGAGAAAAAATAAGAGGAAATAAAATGAAGAGTGCGTGAAATGACATATACATCCAATGCACAAATAGTACTATTTTATTTGTTAAAGCTTTTATGGAGGTATTATTGTGACTCAATTACATTTTAACTTCTAATGCCGTTTTTTCTGCACAACTTGGAGGAGAAAAGTCTCTCGCAGGCCCCTTTTCTTCTCCCTCCACTGTTTTCTACCGAAACAAACGATAAAATAATGCTTTATCTTTCTTCCTCATTTTATCACATTAGTATAATTCTGCATCTTTTATCTATAATTTTTCTTTGCTCTACCATGAAATTCAACAAACCACAACAGAAAAAATCATCTTATAATTGTTATTTTTCATGGATTGAACTCGGATCTTTGTTTTTAGAGAGACAAACTACTATCATTTATGTCTTTTAATTTCACGTGGGTTAAAGTAAGCTAATTACTTTGTTGATTCTATTTTATAGGCAGAAATCATCAACTTGCCAAGAATATTGCTGTACCGTCTTACTATCGTTGAATCTGTCATACCGTACCGTACCGTTCAGTTCGTTTTATTTTCAATTTTTTATTTAAAAAAAAAAGCCAAGCGAATTTTGTAGTTATCCCAAAACGACGAGTTTGCTGTAACTAACGTTTTAGGAGCGTGATAAACAAAACATTATTAAACACAGAAAAAATGCAACTAGAGAGAACATTCAGAACAAAGATGCCACTATAACTTATAAAATTACTAAGACTTCTGTTATCAACAAAAATATTAACAACAGGAAATGAAATCCAAAATTGAAATGATGAAACAACCCAAGTACCAAATTCTGTGTGACCCAAAATCAAATGTTACAAGAGAAAAATACAAATTAAACCAATTAAGTAGAAGTTTACAAACTGATTCATACACATATTTACAAGAAGTCGTTAATGTCAAGACTCTCTGGAATCTCAAAATTGAAAACTTCACTGCAATAGGTGTCCCTCTCTTCCTCCGTGCTGCTATTCACATAAGTAGATGACGAATTCAAAGGGGTTGACAGAGGCGTAGACAGAAAAGATTCATAGCCTATGTTTTGGTTGTTATTAGCATTGTTTAGGTAATGTAGCAATTCCGGGTGCTGTAGCAAATCAACTTGGTTCTGTTGAGACATAAGGTTCTCCCCTAGATAATTAGATGGAATTGAATTCTCTTGAGAACTTGAAGAGCTCATCATGTTCATCATGTTATTATTATTATTATTGCCCGATAAGCGATTCACATCGGTGCTTTGTGTTAGCATTTGAAACTGATTCACAAACTCAAGTGATGATGGGGCAATTTGGCTTTGTACTTGACAATTCCCAGCATTGATTTGTTGTTGATTCTGTGAACTAGCCAACTCCGCAGTGTTCTCATTCTTCAATGATGATAATAACGTGGCAGTGGCAACAAGCTTTAACAAATCCGGGTTCACCAATGCTTGAGCACCCAATAGGCCTTGCAGATTCAGAATTGATGAGTTCCCCAAAGCTGATCTTAGCATGGAAGACATGTCAAGTAGATCAAGGCGTGGAGCATGAGTAACCGGGTCAATCCCCATTCGAAGCAGCCTCTTCCTTATGTGTGTGTTCCAGTAGTTCTTTATCTCATTGTCTGTTCTTCCTGGCAAACGGGCTGCTATGGCTGACCACCTAAACATATGAATTGAATAAAAACCATTGATTAATTAGTATATAATCAAATTGAGACTTTATGAAAACATTAAACATGAAGGAAAATCATATATATATACTAGACATACTTGTTTCCCAAGATGCTGTGCAGCTGAATGATGGTCTGTTCTTCTTCAAAGGAGAATCTTCCTCTCTTGATGTCGGGTCTCAGGTAATTTGTCCATCTAAGGCGGCAACTCTTGCCACATCTTTGCAGACCTATGATTCAACCAATACATAAATATTATATATGAATTATATATTAATTAGTGATGAGTAGATGAGAAAAGCATAGAGTTAATAGAGAAGAAAAAAATTATTAATATAGACTAATAGGTACCAACCAGCATTATTGGGGAGGGATCGCCAGTTTCCAGGTCCATGAATCTGGATGTAGTTGATGAGCTTGAGGTCTTCCTCTGGTGTCCATGGACCTTTTTTGAGGCCATTCTTGTCACAGCAAGGTGCTCTTCCCATGGTGAAGTAGTAAATTAAACTAGAGTACGGTTGATGATTAATTTCCAAAAGGGTTGCGGAAAAAGTGCACTGACCAAAGGAAAGGTTAGAAAGAGGGTATATGAAACACGAAAGTGAACTTTTGTCGGTTATAATGCAAAGCAAGATTGTGCTGTGTGTTTTTATAGCAGAGGAATGCAGGGCCTTGATGTTTTGAAGTCAAAAGGATTTGGCGCCGGCCTTGTGCCATGTCTTTCTCAACCATGTATGCGCATTATTGTATATATATATATATAAATTAATTAATTAATTTTACATTTTATACGTATGCAATGCGCTATACGTACTTACATACGGTGTACTGCATAAATAAATTATACCGTGCATACGCGTATATTGATACAGTTTTAATTATAATTAATCATGAAAATTTAAAACTATCTATGGGGATTTTTTTTTTTTTGTTTTTAATTTACTGTCTCAACCCTAATCTATAATTATTCATATGCACTTTTTAATAACTTAATACCTTAAAATAATTCAATTTTTGACTAACTCATATTGTATAGCTCGTTAGTCCATAACTTCATATATTTCGTGTGTGTGTATTTTGGTGTGTAAATATGAATGGCACTTTCAGTAAAGATTAGAATTATTAATGCAAAAGATAGAAATTTAAGACTTTTTCAAAATGTGCACATATGGTTCATAATTATTGGGCCAATATGGCACTTTATTATGAATCTTCACGTGAAATTATGTAAAATGAGAGGTTTATTATAAAATGGATAGAGACATAACTGGAGCTGACTTTTTTTTCCATTATGTAACAGCGATGGGATCACGGTGAGAAAATGATCATCATTGAGTTTTTGGGTTTGACCTTAGTTTTAGATGTATTCTGGGAATGATGGACGGTAAGGTTGTTAAGTTCCCTTATCAACATTGGAGAAATTGTGTTCTACTGTATCATTACATTAATTACTTGGCTGTGAGCTTTCATTATTCATCTTATGAGATCTCATTTTGAATTTCTCAACGCGCTATATAGTGTCACGTTTTGTAAGGTTAAAACATATTGTACGCCATCGAAAAAGAGGGGAAAAAAAACTTATTGTACACAACTGTCTTTGCATTGCAAAGTTTTTACAGTTTCGTACACCATACTCATCATTCAATATGTACAGGAGTTTCATATCTTATAATATGAGAGTGGCAATATTTTAGTATTTGTTACGAAAGATTTTCTTATTTCATTGAAGGAAAGGTTTTAGCACCGATAGCTTTTCTTAAACTTTTTTTTATCCAAAAAAAAATCAGGATTTTCGCTGAAAAGCTAATCCCATTAGTTACAATCCTTTTCATATGGATTTCTAGTAAAGCTTTTCGTACTTAATAGTATTTTTTATCAAAAAATACTTCGCTATAACAATTTTGACGACTCTCTTTACATACTATCCAAAATGAACTACTATTATGTTACTGGGGTAGGTATATATTTTCTCATTCCTAATCTTTTATTTTTATATATTATTCTACTTTTAAAAATTTGATACATTATTTTAACGCATTGTATTTTGATAAATATTCTGAATATGTTGTCTTGCTTAAACTTACATATGTAATTAAATTTATCTTTTGATCAAAGTCACAACTATATTTATAAGGATTCAATTTTTATATCCTGACAATAAAAAAATTTATTATGGGCTTAATTATGTATTTTCACATCATCTATGTGAATTAACTTTCTTACCTATCACTTAAAAATTCTGTAAATAAAAAACTAATGGAATAATAATATAAAATATTTTTACACTCTCAAAAATATCCAAATTAAACTTTATTCATAAACGTATAGATTTAGATTCCAAAAAATTAAATTAGGGCTTTCTATTATTTTCTACAAGAAAAATAAGTATTTTTAACAATTTAAATATTAAAAGTGTCAATAAAAGTATTATAAAAAAATAAATTTTGATATTAGTGAATATTAACCATATTTATAAATTTTTTCAACATTTAAATATTAAGAAAAAATTATAAACATTTTTAACAGTGACTTAATATTAAAATTACTTTTCTCAACAATTCTTTTATTAACCCTTAATGGTTGAAAATTACTCTTTTTATTATTTGTAGTTTTTTTTTTCAGGTGTTAAAACTCTTTCAAACAGATATTGAGGTTGATGATGTGTCACCTATTGGACACATGTCTGCTTATAAGCGGCTAACTTTTCATGGCAGGGAGCTTTTCAAACTAGCGTATATATGACAGGTGTCTTCCTTATTATAACACGAGCAGTCAACGATGCCGTAAACTATTGACATGTGTGGTTTGCAAGAAGCAAAGCTGAGGGTTGCTTCATCGGTTTAGCATCCGTGGCCACATATTCAGAAAGCCATTGAAAATCAGGTGCAAGAATTCATCAACCTTCCATCTAACAATGTTGGGATTGATATATTATAGGTCAAATGTTATTTTAGTTCATTATTTCCTCGTTTTACTTCACTTTTTCTACGAGGGCGATCGGTATTACTATTAGGTAGCATTTGTTTGTTATATTTGGCACAGAAATATAAAGGTGTTGAATACATAAATTTGTTTAGTAATAGAGATAGGAATAAGGAATAGAAAAAAATTTTATTCTTGAGAAAAAAATATAAAATTTCTATAACTTCAAAATGTGGGGATAATAGAAACGTAATGCAAAGGCAGAAATTAAATTTTTTTTTCTTTTAATAATATTCTATATATATTTATTATTTATATTCTATTTCCTCTTATCTCATTTATTGTATCTCTGTTCTGTCTCCCTTGTAAAAGCTATCTTAATGTTGTTCCCGTCTTGTATGTTACAACCTGCAGGAAGAGAAATGCTGCTCACAGTGATGTCACTTTAACGTTGCTTGCTCATTGTGAAGTCCTAGCTAGCTTTGTGCTTCACTGGAGAAATGGTGAACCTTTTGCCACGCACAGAGAAGGAATAATCTAGAGGAGCCACTATTGAATATATGTTTCTCATATTGAAGAACAGTGCTAAGCAGAAAAAAAAAATGGTGGCCCTTTTGTTTCTATTAAAAAAAGAGAAAACATAAACTTTTCTTTTTTTTCACTTTTTGAAGTTAATAGAGATCCATAATGGAGGAATAATCGTTTCTTTTTCTTTGTTTGCATTCGCGATGTTTTTTATGGGAAGAATCCTATCTTACGCTCCAATTAACTTTAAATCAATATACTTGTCACAGCTTTATTAATTTTTTAAAGGGAAGATTTGTTTATTTTTTCAAATATCAAAAGGAGTTTCAATAAAGTTTGTAAATACTAATGGCTACTTTTATGAAAAATCTATAAAGTGTAAAGATTGAAGCAGAATTGATAAAAGGTGTCTGAATCAAATTCAAATTCATGAAGTTGACTCTGCCTATTTTTAGAAAAAATAAGTGCACAATCTCTCAATTATTGATGATAAGAAAATCAAAGACACATATTATTATTATTTTGTTGCTTGACATATTATTATACATTCATAATTTACCGTATTATGAATATAATATTTTATGAAATTTTAAGCCATTAATTTCCTTATCAATTTTATCATCGAAAATGGACACTCTAAAGAAATCAAATCCATATTCATAGTAGACTTTCATCGTCAATAAGTCATTTGTGGATATCACAAGAGTAAGTCTTTGCCGAAGTTTGTAATTAACATCCTCTAAATTTAACAAACCAACTTTTCCTCTTCCAAAGTAAATTTATTGTAAAAAAACAACCTTACGTGATGTATTTGTTTGATGTCTAGGCGACATACATATCTTAATTTATTTTGCACTGACTGGCATTTAACAAAAATAAAATAAAAAACATTAGTGTTGTTACAGGTGCATTCTCTAAACATTAAAATATAAAAGCTATACGTTTCAAAAGCTTTTATATATATATATATATAGATATGCATGGCTTCCGTTGCGTTTCCAACATGGCTATCAACCGTATCTATATCTGTACGATCCGAATCTTAGTGGCGTTGTGGGAAGGGTGGATAACAATCATGCGTCACCACACCTGCATATATGTTTTAAATTACATATGATCACATAACACCTGCTTTTGGTAATACTTGGCATGAAATTGAAAGCTAGGTGGTGAATGGCTTGCCTTAAATAGTGATCAAATTTCTCTTGATTAGTTGAATAATAGATATGCTTACGATGTGAATGGTGTTATGGCCTTATGGTGTTCAAAACAAAACTCCAACAAACTTTGAATTTTCGTTATTATATTTTGGTGTTGTACGTTCGGTGGCATGGTGTATTTGGTGCATGGAAAAGATACAATGGGACGCGCTTGATTTGCTAATTGAGAATTGTTGAACTTAATTAACAAATACTGCAGCGTTGGTACTTCAAGAAATACACACGTATTATTATTGCCGAACACAAACAATTCCAAGATGCATGTACTCAAACTAGATATTACTTCAAAATAGATTTTTTTTCAAAACAAAAACTTACTTTTTGATAATGTATCCCGATAGAATAAGGTTACAAGTAAGAATGCTAATATAGACCAAACTCAAAAAACTAGCCTGAATAACTAGGCCAAATTAAAAGGCAGGTTACACCAATAAAATTGAAACAAGAATAATTTTAACTTAATTCAGTCTAACTTGATTTGATCTGACACTAGGTAAGCTAGTTTGCATAGATTTAGTTGGGAAGTATTTGTTAAGACAGCCCAAATGATTTCTGCTGAGCCAGGCCTAAGTAATATATCTCTAGGAGCCAGTAGATGTCATCAATTCAGGCTTGTTACCAGTCAAGCATAGTGAGTTGGCATTTTGTTGGCCTAATCGAATCCTGAGCTTTATTTGATACGCAAGATGATTAGTTAGTGATGATTAATTATATGTAAATGCAATGTTTCTTTTTTGTTCTTTGTCTGAGCTTTTAGTTTTTTTCTGGGTCAAGATGTAAATGTAACGCTGAGGCAATACCTAGCTGAAACCAACAAAACGGATTTAATGGGCCGTATGCTTTGTACACTGTCAATCATTGCTTTCAGTCCAAGGTGTATGTTAACCCTATATAAGCCCAAAGATAAAAAGAGATGCTAAACCCAAAATAGAAAAATCTCGGCCTCTATCACCCAAAAAATAAAATAAAAAAGCTTTTTTCATCCTTGAAAAGTAAGTGAATTTCAATTTCAGTCCCTAAAAAAACTTATTTATTTTTTGTCCAAATATTTCTAAAGCTACTTAATTTTAGTGCATGTCATCAAATTACTTGTATTGAATGTTGAACAGACTAACAGTGTGATTCAAGTAAATATAACAACCAATAATCATACGTAGGAGGGACTAAAATTAAGTAATTTAAAAAAACATTTAAACTTAAACCAAATAAAAAAAATTTAAGGACTAAAACCAAATTTATATATTTTTCAAGGACAATAATATATTTAAGCTCAGGCTCATCTTATGCAAGACCAAAATATTTTCCATACAGATTTTCTTTTGACGGCCATACCATGTTTAGTATGAGAAATTTTTTTTAACACCTAGTACCTTATACTTTGTGTAGACACTAATTTATCTACCTTAAATTTTGTAGGACTCTCATTTTAACACCCTCCACCTTAATACTTCATCCTTAAATTTGGATGGACATCTATAGGCACCTACCTTTTAGGTGTCAAAATAACATAACTTTATAATTATATACACACATACTTTGTAGCATCTTAGAGTTTTCACTTTCTAGTGCTTATTACTTCCACTTTCCTTATAGATTCACCTTATTTTGAAACAATTATTAACTCAACGCTTAGCTATGTTTGGTTGGAGGATAAAATTTTCATAATTAAATTTTATATGTAATTTTATACATGAAACTCAATCATAAAAAATTTACCCATTTTCACCCTCCATTCAAACTTACCCTTAGTGACAGAATTAAACAAGGAAAGCAGTAGTGATATGATAGTATAACATGTTTATATCGAATCTAAATAATTAGCAAAACGTAACAAATCATCAACAGGAACATGCATGGAGATCCAAGGTACATATATGAGAAACAAGATGTATCACATGGTTTTGGTAAGCAACGTACAATCCAGGGTCCTTGACTACACCCAGGGAGATTTTTATTACAGCTGGTGAAAAAAATCAACCATGTCTTATTTGCACAAAACATCCATTATTGCAGGCGCAACTGCAGCTCTTTAATTAGGAGAGTGCACGATAAGTCGCTTTTCCATTCAATTTATTTAACTTACATGAGCTTTTCCACACAATATTATTTTTCGGAACAAAATTATTATTTAAACATCTAAAATATGAGTGTTTATATATTTTTGGATATTTATTTAAAATTATTGAATATAATGACAGTTTCTACATTTTATTCATCACTTTACATCTAATAATTTTAAAATTAGATGTTTTTTTAGTTGTTTAAGTAACATTAATCTTTTTCCGACATAGAACAACTTCGAATTTTGTACGAACCGCCCATGCATGTGCATCATTTAGGATTTGAACGCTTCAAGCCCTTGTTTACCGACATTATCAAAACTTTCAAATTCACCCTTCCTAAATACCAGGCCAACCTCAACTCCTCCTTCACTGTCCCCAGTTTCAGCAATAGACATGACCTTGGTGGAATGTACCATCTCCACTTTGCTGGGCCTTCCAAACCCAAAATCTGTCTCATACGCAGTGAACTTGGGCGACCCCGGAACAAGCAACCCGCTCCCCAACTCAATCATCTTCGTAAACGACTCCTTCCAGTTTTCCGCTCCCTGAAACTGCTCAATCTTCATGTCGTTTATTGCCCTTTCAATGACCCTCACAGCGTTCACAAAACCACCTTCTCCCTTTAGGTCCATTCTTTTCAGCTTTGCGTAGCATATCGTTATGCAGTTCCGAAGTAAGTCTCTGGTATTGGGTACCCAGTCGATCGCCCCTACAATCCGCCGCAAAACGAAAGAACTCCTCTTTCATATTATTCTCTTCATCTTCATCATCATCATGGTTATTATCTCTATGCCTTGTTTTGACCAAGCTACTCCACACAAAAGCACATGTCACCACAAACTTTGATAGATATTGCGGCGCTTTGAATTCCTCCTCGCTTGTCTTCAATTGTTTCAAAGCAAAACTTTTCATCCCCTCGATCTGTTCTTTACTAAACACAATCGTTGCCTTAACATAGTCTTGTTCCACTGATGACTCAGAACTTTGACTTGGACCAATTATTAATTTGTCCTTCCAAGTTGACCTCTCATGGAAATAGTCTCTCAAGAAAATAGCCTCGAGTCCCTTGGGGTCCTTCAACACTTCCCTATCGAAGCAGGGTGGCGGTGGTGGCGGTGGTGACTCAACTACTTTTCAAAGGTTTTTTTACATAGGGAAGACCAAGTCCTCATGAATTGGTCACAGCACCTATCGTCCATCACGTGACAATAGGTGATAGCGATGCAAACCCCACTGCTTGGGAAAACCGTGGCCTGCAAGGCCACAAGTGGGAACACGATTGTGTCATCATCGACATCGCCATGCTTGCTTTTGCTTTTGCATGTTAACTTGGGAGACAAGTGTTTCAAATCTTTGAGGCTTTTGGGTTCGTTGCTTGAGAGATGGTTGAAATCCGAGGTAGACTCCATGACTGTGAAGGTAACAGTGTCTTTATCGGTGCATTCGATGACGGGCTTCTCGGGTGGTGGAGGACATAGGAGGTTACCAGCAAGAGGGAGAAACTTTGAAGGGCCAGAGAAAGAGAGTGTTTTAGAGTTGGGAGTGTGGTTTCGCAGAAATGGTGGGTGGATTCAGAAAAGTTATAGAAGAATTGGCGACTAACATAAATTGGACCTGCTAAGGGTATGTCAAGGAATGTGAGGGGAAGAGACATGGTTGTGGGAGCATTGGGACGAACCTGGCATTCCTCAACAAGCGTAGGCCTTTCCATTTGTGCGATGCAATGGTGTTTGTGAGAATTATTGGAAGGGAAACTATATAGGCAAGTATATATTCAGGAGGCTACAAGAACACTTATATATTACTCTCTTGTGTGTTTGTGGGGAATGGAACACTTATATATATATATATATATACGACCTCCTCGTTCCCGTCCTACCTGTGGGGGTCCAGCCGCTGCAGTTGAAGAAGCTGAAAAATTTGACAATGGAAAAGCCATAAAACATGCCATTTAATGCAATAGTTGGAGGTTGGCTAACACGTGACGAAAATTTTCCTCTTAGCCTATTGTATTAGGCCGGTGCAGAGGAGAGAAAAAATTGTCCCGCAAGCCGAAATATGCAGTGCATTTACGCTGCAAAGGGCCTCTATAAATAGAGGCGTTTTGCTCATTTGAAGATACAACAAAGCATCAAAGTACAAGAGCTGAATAGTAAAAGAAATACACTGAGAGTGCTTCATTATCCGAGAGTGAGAGAGAAAATAGAGAATGTGGATAAATATGTGGATAAATACTAGAAATATTTTTAGATATCATTTATATTATTCTTTAGTATTGTAAAAGTATAGTATTTGAATAGAAATGTCTCAACTGGAAACACCGTATTTACCTCTTTGGGTTGGAGAGCGTGGAAAGGATATTTTGTAATTATCTTGAATATAGTGGAGTATTTTTCGAAATCTCTAATGATTTTCCTTGATATTTGGGGTTTTCACGTTTAAATTCATGTCTTTCTTTAGCTTGCATATATTTATTATTGGTGTATGCGTCGATTGATAAATTTAATTCTATTAGATTTAATTTGGTGCTCATTGTCACACATTGAAATTATTTTAATTACACTTAAATCAATTCCCAACATTACCAATCATCTATTGCCATATAAAAGATAAAAATTGAATGAGATCTAAAAATTTAAAATAGTTATTAAATATATAATATTATCTTTTCACATGGCAATACATGATTAATAAAAGAAAATGAGATATGGTTTAATGTCAGAGATGTAAATCTCTTGTCCCAAATGGTAATCCCTTCTTATCCAAACATTTAATGACATGTGAAAAGTGCGTATTACATATTAATAACTCATAAATTTTTAAATCTATTTTGATCACCACCTTTCTATGTGATAATAAATAATTGAATAATTGAACACAAAGATTTTCATCCATCATGGGTTGGTAGCTACATTTCATGTTTTAGAAGTTTATTATACATGGAACGTATATGCCACGTCTATTTCGGAAAATAACAGTTATTACAAAGTTTTCCAGGGTTTAGTCGTGTGGCGGTGTGGGTGGTGGTACGTAGACTGGTTCATGAATCATGATTTAGAATTAAATTAAAACATTTTACGGAACGGACACGGCTTGGAAGTGTATATATATATATATATATATATATATATATATATATATATATATATATATATATATATATACACCATTATTTATATAAATAAAAAGAGTTTGGATCTTCTAAAGTTATATTCTCACTTTAAATGATAAAATGAGGAGTTTCATCATTAAATTAATATAGTAAAAAATATTTTACTTATATCTTTATTGATTCAATATAATTATAAAATTCTCTTCACTTTATTATTTAAAGTGAATTTTACTTTAAAAGATTCAAATCCTACTTAGAAAAATTAATTAATGTGTGGAAAATATACAAGATACATTCATATTTTTTTAGTCACATAAATTCCGTTGAACCACTCAAAACTAGTCACATCTATGCCATCTTTTTCTCTACAAGTGGTTATCTTCTATAGGATTTCTAGCAGGTGCATTTCCACAAAGGATTACCAGGTTGAATGTCAAGGATGTTGAGGATAACTCTTAACCTATGATGCTGAGGTGGAGTAGCACTAGAGCGAATGAGGCCTATCCGTCAAGGGGCTGGATTAAGTTTGCTAGGTCTAAGAAGCTTAAGAATGGTAGTGTCATTGGGTTGAAGGTTTTAGCTGATAATAACACTGTTATGAGAGCAGAAGTTCTTGGTATTTGAGAATGATTTCTTATTGTTTTTCGTTTCTCCTGGACCATGGGCAATGCTTCATTTACGATGATATTTTTTTTGGTTTGTTTTTCCTTGATGAAGGTTGTGGTTAAAGTGTTCATGTGAACAATAGTATATTTTTAGATTGGTTTTATTCAAGTTATCATGAACCTTTCTATTTATTATATTATTGCTTTGGAAAGTAATAAGCTTTTCTTTGAGCACACAAGCTATGATGCTTCCATTTCTTTTGACATGGGTGAATGCGTAAATCTTAAATCACATAAATTTCCTATGTCGTCTATTATTTGGTGGTATGATCTTTATTATTCTGTAATATTGTCATATGTTTCTTCTACCAGGTATTGGCTGCTGGTGCTTGAAGTTCAATACCAAGGAATAATGTCA